>OZ014519.1:48644454-49894454 GCA_963966055.1 Lathyrus aphaca
ATAAATAAAGGAATAAATGCAATTGCATTAAAATGATATGATATTATGGCTTTCAACTCCTAGCTTTTCTTGCTCTTGTTCCAGCTCCCTCATAGTTACAATGTAATCATAGAAAATTTAGTTTTGGATAAATTTTAATAGATACCTCATGACATGATTATACAAATCTAAATTAAATAATACCAAAAACTTTGACAGTCTGAACATGGTGAAACTCGTTTCTAAACAAATAAATAGTCAGGGGAAAGAGTTATAAAAGGATTTCGTCAAAGTTTAACCTTATTAATTAATGATAACACAACCCTAAAACTATGCATTCACTAAAAAGTAACCAAAATATATTCAATCAACAATAACTACCTGTGGATTTAGCTGAACTGGGGCAAAGATTCATCATCAACAGTGCAGTTGTAATCAACAAGTTGAACAATACCAATTTCCTTTTAACCTTGTTTCTAGGATAAGACCAACACATGAATAGTTGAACCATTCACCTCCTCGGCACTATAAAGAATAACGATAATGGTCAGAATAATGAAGGAGAAATATAAAGAAAGACATGAAATAGAATCAACACAAGAGAGAGGAAAGAACAATGAACGCAAATTTTCATTGTTACAAGCGAGCATGTCTCCAAAAGATATCTGAAGTAAGAGATAACAATTTAAGCAAAAGAAAACATAATATTAGACACACAAAACTATATGACATATTATATATATATATATATATATATATATATATATATATATATATATATATATATATATATATATATATATATATATATATATATAGAGAGAGAGAGAGAGAGAGAGAGAGAGAGAGAGGGGGAGAGAGAGATAGATAGATAAATAGATAGATAGATAAATAGATAGATATATACACTAGAAAAACTTCTAAACTAAATAGAAACTATATATTTAACTCTCTATTTTTTATTATTAAAAACTAAATAAAATTAAAAACCCCAAATAATAAACCCTACTCCCCTTTTAAATATTTTTCAAATCAAAAGAATAAAAATCTTTTTTTTAAAACTTAAAAACAAAGATTTTTATTTTAATAATCTAATAAGTAATTATTAGATTTTAAAATAATTTTCTTGAATAAATACATCACGCATTTTTTTCTATATAAAAAACTCATTTTCTTATATGTCCAATATTTTAATAAATGACTAAAAAAATTATATACGAACTCTTCATAAAAATATGCCAATTAATAAAAAATGTAATAATATTATTTCTAAAATCTTAAAATAAATCATCACCATCCCCTTATAAATTTATAAACTTAAAACTAATTATATAAAATAAACCAATAATTTTAATAATCCCTATTAATTAAAAATAACAATATTAGTAATAATATTATCAGTAACAAATAAACGAAACCCCCTCTCTTAATATATTAAAACTAAAATAATAATTTTTAATAAAACTAACAATAATATTAGTAACCCAAATATATCATTTTACTTAAAAAATAATAAAACCCTTATTACTATTAGTAAAAACAAAAAGATTATCACGGCCCCTTAACAATACTTTTAATAAAACCCGAGTTAAAATTAATAATAATATTAGTAGTAATATTATTAACAAACCCAATATACCTCTTTTTTTAAAAATAAAACTCTCATTATAATTATGTATAAAATTATAATAAAAAATTTATAATGTGGTACCCCTTAAGCTCTAAAAATAAATAATGATAAATCCAATGAAAATTCAAAAGTCAATCTAAAAGGTCAAAATATTCTCTCTTTGATTTTTAGACCGACAAAAAAAATCTCGGGTCAAAATTTAGGATACGACATTCTTCATTTCTTCAACTTCTTTTTCATAAGTGCTTAATTGAGCATTTAAGAAAGTAGTAGATACATAGAGTCATAATAGTTACTAACAATATAATGTTTCAAAGATCAAACTACATACATTAAATGCATACAAGAAACATCAAATATTTTTCTAAATATTTTAATCTTTTTTTCCTGAAATATACCTGAAATATAGTCAACCAAAATATACACTCAAGTTTTAAATCATATAAATAAAGGAATAAATACAATTGCATTAAAATGATATGATATTATGGCTTTCAACTCCTAGCTTTTCTTGCTCTTGTTCCAGCTCCCTCATAGTTACAATGTAACCATAGAAAATTTAGTTTTGGATAAATTTTAATACATACCTCATGACATAATTATATTAATCTAAATTAAATAGTACCAAAAAGTTTGACAGTATGAACATGGCGAAACTCGTTTCTAAACACATAAATAGTCAGGGGAAAGAGTTATAAAAGAATTTCGTCAAAGTTTTACCTCATTAATTAATGATAACACAACCCTAAAACTATGCATTCACTAAAAAGTAACAAAAAAATTATCCAATCAACAATAACTACCTGTGGATTTAGCTGAACTGGGGCAAAGATTCATCATCAACAGTGTAGTTGTAATCAACAAGTTGAACAATACCAGTTTCCCTTTAACCTTGTTTCTAGGATAAGACCAACACATGAATAGTTGAACCATTCACCTCCTCGGCACTATAAAGAATAACAACGGTCAGAATAATGAAGGAGAGATATAAAAAAAAAGACATGAAATAGAATCAGCACAAGAGAGAGGAAAGAACAATGAACTCAGATTTTCATTGTTACAAGCGAGCATGTCTCCAAAAGATATTTGAAGTAAGAGATAACAATTTAAGCAAGAACAAAAGATAATATTAGACACACAAAATTATATGACATATTATATATATATATATATATATATATATATATATATATATATATATATATATATATATATATATATATATATATATATATATATATATATATATATATATATATATATCAGAACCAGATGACAAACAGAGTATGTATGCTCCTTTGGATCTATGGGTCAATAAACATCCATTCTCTTGTGGAGGCCTCAACTCAAAGTTTCTACCCTAGTCTCTTTTCCCTCTGATAAAAAATGAAAAATATTCAGTATGTTCTAGAAAATTCAGGGAAGGGTGAAAAACAGAAATGATGAGGAGTAAAAGACTACCTCGTCCTCGTGAAACACTATGAATCCCCATAAAACAACAATTTATTGAATATGGTGATTGGAAGAATCACACAAGCTTAAGGAAGCTTTGTATCACTTCCTAGCCACATCATCTCTGTAATTTCGAGAGAGTAGTCTTTCACACAATCAAAGATCATACCATCCTTTGAATGAAAGGAAATTTTATCGTCTTCTGGTAGCATCAACCTAGATAAACCATAGCAAGAATATCAGGAATCACAACCAAAAAAAGAACTGATAAAAACTACATCACTTTCACTCAAGCTGTCAATCATCAAAAATAAAAAATGATTCAATCAATTAATCAATGGTTACAGCTTAAGGGTCACAAATTGTGGTGACAATATATTAGAAATCTACCAATTACAATGCAACCAAGACTGACAAGATCCATTTATATCCAAAGTAAGTAAAAACCTATTGGCCATACCTGCCAGACGAA
The DNA here is from genome assembly GCA_963966055.1 of Lathyrus aphaca. Taxonomy (NCBI): domain Eukaryota; kingdom Viridiplantae; phylum Streptophyta; class Magnoliopsida; order Fabales; family Fabaceae; genus Lathyrus; species Lathyrus aphaca. Next base: position 48,647,988 of record OZ014519.1, read on the forward strand.
AGAAATTGATCTTTGGTTATCTTCACATTCCCACTCCATATAATATCTCTACGACCATGCCAGCTCAAGGTATTTTTAAATTCCTTGGGAGGATGAACCGAACATTGATTTTCTTCCTCCAAGACATGGGAGTGGCAATCCAGCTCCTCCCCATGTTCAAACCTCACGCTAAATTAGTAGTGGTTTTATGGCACGGCACGAAATTTCCCCATCATTATCCACAAAACCCTAACTCCTTCCACCCCAAACAACCCCTCAAAACAGACATCAGATCAAAATAATCAAATATGACCCGATCTTCATACTCAAAACTGATTATCTGGAAATATGAATATAATTTGTTAAGGTGTTTAAATTGTTGCTATAAAATCCAAAACATTCATCAATTGAAAGCATATATTTTCATAAATCAGCATACTCATAAAGTAAGAACATTCTCAGATGGATTACGAACCATTGATTGATTAAACACCTAAAAATAAATTTTCAAATAAAGAGCAATGTTGTCATTATAATAGATAATTTCATAGAAAACAAAGAAAATGAAAAATAAAGTTAAATTATTTTTCTATAAATTACATCGTTCTCTTTAATCCTTGCAAAAACTCCCAAAAACTCCCATGTAAAACTAATCCCACAAACCAAAAAAATGAGTTAATAAAAATATAGATTCAGAAAATCATAAATCATTAACAAAATCCGAAATTCACTCAGAGTTTTGAATCTCACCACCACCATAATCTCCGAAAAAAACATCAAATCCACCACAGAGAAATCCCACACCATCACAAAATTGTTGAAAGCGTCCGATCCACCGACACAATCTCTTCAATCGAGACAAAAAAATCACCGACAAAACAATTTCCATTTGGATCAGTTGAGAATTGGCCTGAAAACATAGGATCGGGTATGAAGAATGTAAAAAAAATATTTGAGATCTAAGACATGGAATAGAAAAGAATCGTTGGATGAGAGAGATGAGAGAAAGAAAATGAGATTTGATGGATGTGAGAAAGAAGACGAGTGAAAAATGATGAAAGAGGAAGCTGAAAGCAGAAGTTTTGGACAACCAGGTTGGAAAAGATAAGTCGCCACATGTAGGAAAACAATGCAGCCATGTGGAGGGCTGTGAAATCAGAGGGGCATTTTGGCCTTTTCCATAAGTATTTATCTTCTTATATGATAGAGATACTCAAAATAAATCAATTGGACAATATGTTACATGTATAAATATCTTTTACACATTTATTTAATTAATTTTAAATTTTTTATTGATCCACAGATAAATAATTATAAAAATAGAAAAATATAGTGATTCATATTTTAAAAAATATATATTACATAATATATCTATAAATTTAAATGTAGAAATTATTTCACCAAAGTATAAGGAAGTGTTAATATATTAATAAAGAAGTTATATTGCCTATTATAGTGATATTAATAAATATTATGCAAAATAAAATAATAATATATGATTACACATATATGTAAAAAAAAATTACTTTCTTGGTGAATATATTATAAATGAGATTAATTGCTATGCATTGACAGTGTAAAAAGTTTAATGGAAAATACATTTAACAATGGTTGAGAAAGATATATAATGATGTGTGTGCAGACATTGTTATGTAGAGTATTGTTGTATATGCGGTATTTACAATTACGATCCTGAGACTGTTGTTGTATTCTAGAAAGTGTGCACCATTTCACAACGGTTAATTTACACAACTGTTGTGATAGAACTAAAGGTAATCAGGTTCGATTCTCAACATCAACATTTTATTATTTATATTATTCTTGTCAGCATTCAATATACAATCATGGTTAGGTTTTATAACCACCGTCAAAATTGTCTTTGTTTTAAATATTAAAATTCTATGTTTTTCAAATTCTTCCCATATTTTATCCTATAAATATTATAACCATATAAGAGAATTTACAACAACCTGTATTTTTACATCAATGAATTTACAACAACCTGTATTTTTTAACCATATCAGAGAATTTATAACCATATCAGATAATTTACAACAACCTGTATTTTAATATTATGCATCAAAAGCCAAAATTATTATTTACATCAAACATAATATGTACATGTAAGTCAAAAGTAATATTCACATCATCAATGCATAAGAAATAGAAAAAAATATGTTGATGAATGTTGATGAGTAATAAATCAAACAGAAAGACCCTTAAGTGCATTATGGATATACGTCCAACCTTTACGAAGATCTACAAAGTCCTCAATAGGGAATGGGGTTTCGTCGTTAAACATCTACAAAAGAAAGAGCAAAAAATTGAATATCATACATGATAATAATTCAATAGTCAAATTTTATATTAATATATGTAAACATTTTATGATATATATATATATATATATATATATATATATATATATATATATATATATATATATATATATATATATATATATATATATATATATATATATATCTTATCCCATTATTCAACAATTTCGACAAGGACAATGTTTGACATGTGTTTTATGATATAATACCCACACGTGTAAGTTTCGTGTTATCTCATCGTCTACAAATTTAAGCAATAATTACATGAATATAACCACACATGAATGTAAATGAAAGAAACAAATAATCGGGCCACTTACTCTAGGAGTAATCCATGAGGGTTTTTTTCTAACATTCCTCAGCATATTAACTTGCTCTATAACAGTGTACATTGAAAATGAATTAAACATATTACATAATAAACTAATTACAATGTCAAAGAAAATGAATTAAATATAGACTTACGATTGAATAATCTCTTTCATTTTCTTGTTGAGTTGTTCATGCAAGGAACACAATACAGTTACCGTATTCATCCTAAACGATATTATAATCAATTGTCAATGATCACTGAATGAACACGAGAATATATATATATATATATATATATATATATATATATATATATATATATATATATATATATATATATATATATATATATATATATATATATATATATACTAAAACAAAACTAAATATAGAATACATAAATCAATTACAAAAATACATACTAAAAGAGAAATGGTGCAAGGTAACATTATTTTCCTCCATCATTTAGTCATTATTTCATGTACTCTTGAATGATTTTTGGACCATTAAATGCCCATTGAATAAAAAGCGGATCCAAAATTCCATAAGTACTTAATTTATTTAACTCTATACGAACACAGTGAATGTACCTAAATGGTTAAATAAAATGAATAAATTAAAGGAGAAAATACAAAAAATGATAATGTTCTATAATGACATGTATATTCGACTACATACTTACATGCACCAAACTTGCAATATTCCTATGTCAAGGCACTTAATTCCAAAGAGAAAATCCCTTACATTTGCAGAAGTGTAATATACTACATCCAATTTTGGTCAAGTATAGTATGATTATTTCATGTGTGCTAGGTTCCAATATCCCATTGCGGTTATCTATACGGGAGAGGCTGTACAATTACTTCCTTTTGTAAAAGTGTGGTTTACAACATTTATACTTGGAGTTTGATCATCACTATTAATATAACAGTGATATTCATTTGTTCGTTGTTTGAGCTTTTCACTTAATCTTTATATCATAACATTCAATTAGAACATACAACAAAAATAAGCAGAATATATATATATATATATATATATATATATATATATATATATATATATATATATATATATATATATATATATATATATATATATATATATATATATATATATATATATATATATATATATATATCATACATTTCTGATAAAACACTAACATCTCATGTAAAGCACATACTGAATACAACTCTTGTAATTTTTTCATTTCTTTCTCCATTTTTTCCCTCTTCTCTTCAAACATCCTCATTTTTTCTTCCAATTTCTTCTCAAAATTCTCAATCTTTTGTCTTTGAGCATTCAATTCAGGGGTTTAAGTGCTTTTTCTTTGAGACCCAAAGTATGACCTAACGTCGACACCTTCTCCTATATCACGGACACGACCTTCATGCTCAGTTGTTCCGATAGCTTCTACTAATATGTCATGTTGTCATTCTAGAACAAATGTGTCTTCATGGGCCGCCTCAACCAAGTGATCCTACACAACATAACAACTTACATATATTGTTACCAACATATTAAAATAACAAATAACATAAGCAAAACAAATCATATACTTACAATTTTCTCAACAACTACTCTTGACTCCTCATAGGTGTAGTCTCCATTTGTTCTTAATTGATCCCTCTTCCATTTATCATGTCTTGACGGTGGAGAGGAGATGCAATCATCTCCTATTTCTTGTTACTTTTCAAGCACGAATCTTTTCTCAAGTTTCTTGTAACCCCCACAAGACAATCTATGGGGGGTACATGTTTTTCGCCTTGTTTTGAATTCCTACTTCGCTTTTATCATATTATTAACATAGTAAAAAGTGTATATGATTAGTATTTATAACTCATTAGCATAAAACTATCGGTTACATAAGACTAGAACTAACCTTGAATTCCTTAGAATGACGTACCTTCACAAACTTGTTCCACACCTTCTTCGATATAAAACTATATTGAATCCATAGGCAATCAAGACCGCTCTTAGGCTTCGTAATGTAGTCAACTGTGAGTTGTAACTTAAATGCCCTCCAATGAATACCGACATAAGATATCCACTTGTTTTTCAACTTTGAGTTATTGGTAAACTCAAAATTCAACTACATTTAAATCAATATATAAGTATGAATTAGAAATTATAGGTATTGATATTGAATTAATATGTGAAATTATAGTATGTAATACCATAACATTTGTCCATATGTTGTCTTTGACTTTATAATCCACTTCTCTCCAATCATCTATCAGTATACTCATTTTGCTACGTGCAAGGACCGCAAAATAAATCTTAAAAGTAGATTAATGTTGACAATCCACTACTCTGTAGAATGAATCAAAATCGATCGAAATTTTTACACTTGATGAGTTGTGGACTGATGTGAATTGGGGCATCATTATGACACCTCTTTGTGATCTTTTTCGTTTGAATTACATTTGTAGAACACTCGTTCGTTTGAGTAACTTCGCTACTTTCTGATGTAGAACTCGACAAGGTCGACATCTATGTTCAAAAGCAAACACAACATACCAAATATAAAACAAAAATAAGCAGAATATATATTATACATTTCCGATAAAACACTAACATCTCATGTAAAGCACAAACCGAATATAACTCTTGTAACATTTTCATTTCTTTCTCCCTTTTTTCCCTTTCCTCTTCAAACATTCTTCTTTGCTCTTCCAATTGCTTCTCAACATTCTCAATCTTTTGTCTTTGAGAATTCTATTCAGTGGTTTCAGTGCTTTTTCTTTGAGATCCAAAGTATGTCCTCAAGCCGACACCTTCTCCTACATCATGTACACGACCTTCATGCTCAGATGTTTCGATAGCTTATACTAGTATGTCATGTCGTGCTTCTGGAACAAATGTGTCTTCATGGGCCGCCTCAACCAAGTAATCCTACACAACAGAGCAACTTACATATATTCTTACCAACACATTGAAATAACAAATAACATAAGCAAAATAAATCATATACTTACAATTTTCTCTATAACTACTTTTGACGCCTCATAGGTGTAGTCTCCATTTGGTCTTAATCAAGCCCTCTTCCATTTATCATGTTTTGATAGTGGAGATGGGATGCGATCATCTCCTATTTCTTGTTATTTTTCAAGCATGATTCTTTTCTCAAGTTTCTTGTAACCCCCACGAGACAATCTATGGGGGTACATGTTTTTCGCCTTGTTTTGAATTCCTACTTCACTTTTAGCCTGTTATTAACATAGTAAAAAATGTATTTGATTAGTATCTATAACTCATTAGCATAACATTATCAGTTACATAAGACTAGTATTAACCTTGAATTCCTCAAAATGACGTATCTTCACAAACTTCTTTCACACCTTCTTCGATATAAAACTATATCGAATCCATGGGCGATCAAGACCGCTCTTAGGCTTCGTAATGTAGTTAGTCGTGAGTTGTGACTTAAATGCCCTCCAACGAATACCGACATAAGATATCCACTTGTTTTTCAACTTTGAGTTATCGGTAAACTCAAAATTCAACTACATTTAAATCAATATATAAGTATGAATTAGAAATTATAGGTAGTGATATCAAATTAATATATGAAAGTTATAGTATGTAATACTGTAACGTTTGTCCATATCTTGTCTTTAACTTTATCATCCACTTCTCTCCAATCATCTATCAGTATACTCATTTTGCTACGTGCAAGAAACGCAACATAACTCTTAAAAGTAGAGTAATATTGACAATCCACTACTCTATAGAACAAATTAAACTCAATCGAAATTTTTATACCTGATGAGTTGCGGACTGATGTGAATTGGGGCATCATTGTGATACCTCTTTGTGATCTTTTCGTTTGAGTTGCATTCGTAGAACACTCGTTCGATTGAGTAACTTCGCTACTTTCTGATGTAGAACTCGACAAGGTCGATATCTATGTTAAAATATAACAATAATATGAACTACATGAACATAAACAACAACAACAACAACAAGAATGTAAACAACAACAACATGAACAACAAGAACATTAAACAACAACAATATGAACAACAACAACAACATAAACAACAAGAAGAACATAAACAACAACTACAATAATGGAAAATGAAGTTTATTGTAGATGCATGGGAAAAATATTTTGCGTACCCTAAACATGATGACTAAATAAACAATGTTGGTGTTGGTCTTGGTGTTGTCTTCTGTTGTTATCTTCCTTATCGACGGTGACAACTTGGTTGGTGTGTTATTCCTTCCGTAATGGTTGTGACATTGATGACGAAAATGAGAAATACACGGTGAAGAATGGATATTGAAGATGCAAGCTAGGGTGACGATGATGTTTTGATTGAAATCGTGTATTGTTTCACAGTATTGAACATTAGCGTTTAGGGTTAAAATCGTGTATCGTTTCGTGTAGTTTTTATTTTTATGGAAAAAGGATACTGAAGAGACAAGCAAACTAGGAGTGTACAATATTGTAAAGCTACTACGACGGTCTATACCATCAACCGTTATGATATATTACTTTCATAATGAAATTTCATAATGAAGCGCTAGAGTTAAATTAAGAATTAAAAATATATAATAGAAAAAACCAAAATATATTACAACTGAGAATACAAACCACTGTAGTCATAACTTTTAAGTTTTTTATTTAAAAATAAATAAAAAAGAAAATGTGTGCCTTAACATAAATGAAATAATATATATGATGATGTTGAGGTTCGAACGCATGAAAGTTGTATGATATCACCACGGTTGACTTATCAACCATTGTTATATACAAATAATTTTTAATCAAAAAATAAAATTAATATAATAGCGCCTTAGTTTACAGATGTCACTACGATGTAGGGATGAACAATGGTGATCATGACGTTGTTGTTTACGCGTTTTGTAGTAGTGTTTCTAAGTTTTTAAAATAAAAGTCAAATTTATTTCAAAATTCAACGACAATGATTCACCGATAGCAGAAATTTTTTTTACACTGTCTGTCTGTACATTTCAATTAAATCCATTTTAAATTATAAACATTTTTTTATGGGAAATTATAAACTATTCTTCAACAAAATAATACAAATTTTTTAATGGTTTTCTAACTAATCAATAGTAAATTACCAAAAGTTATAAAATGTTCAGATAACCTATAAAGTTCAATTAATTCATTACTCACATTTTTTTGGCAATTAGTTACTTACATGAAATGTCAAGTTAGTTACATTTCCATAATTGTAATATTTAATACAATCCAATTACATATAATCCCTACATGTTGAATTACTAAAACCGCATGCCGTTATTAATTAAACCCTTTAAAAAGTAGCAAAGTAAGACCAATCACTTAACTCTAGAAAGGAATTTAGGGTGACCTAAAGAAGCAAAGTAGGAAGAAAAGAGAAAGGATAAATAATAAAATTAGAGGAGATGTACTAATATAGAAACGTGGAAGGTGTTTTCATCATGTACATGAACAATAATATCTCAAACATTTTCTTGCTATAGAACGACCTGTCAACGTTTTGTTTAACATGTATTGCTAAGGTAGGCAAGGATACTTGACATCACCTATACCACTAATTCAGTCATGAATACAACAAATTGTACCTACTCGACAATTTTCCATCTTATGTCATATCAACTTATCAATAAGTGGTAGATAGATACTTAGTCCTACATGGTAATTGAACCTATTGGAGTTATTCATTTTATTGATAGATACTTAGTCCTACATGGTAATTGAACCTATTGGAGTTATTCATTTTATTGGCATATATATATATATATATATATATATATATATATATATATATATATATATATATATATATATATATATATATATATATATATATATATATATATATATATATATATATATATATATATATATATATATGTTTTAGGTCCCTACAAATATCTCACTTTCTGAAATTGGTCCCTCTAAATATTTTCTTCAAACATTGACCCTCCCAAAGTTTTCCGTTTCGAAATGTAGTCTCTCTCATTAGTTTGAACTAACGAAGGGTGATGTGGCAAGTTATGCGTGTCTAATTCATTTGCCACAGTGTAATTCAAGTGATCCACGTGTGAAATACAATGCAGTGTAATTGTAGTCAGCATAAATAGTAATTTTGTGCAAACCCTAAATCCCTTCTTCCTCCAGAAATCGTCATCTAGGGTTCATCTATTCTCTTCATATCTTCCCCAGATTTCGACGATTCTTCCCCAATTCCTTCTTCTTCTTCTAATTCTTCATGTCTTCTTCATCAAGGGTAAGTAATTTCGTGTCACAAGACTCCATCATTGCCACCAACAGTGAAGGGAAAAAGTGTGGATGCAAGGGTACTTTGATTGCATACATATGCAAGAAGGGAAAGAATAATGGGAGATTGTTCTGGATATGCCCATTTTGGAAGAACGCGAGAACTTGTAATACGTTTGTTTGGGATGATGAGTATGGTTTAAGGAAGGAAGATGGCAAAGTGTTGGAATTTGAATGCAACAAAGATGAGAGAGATATGCAGTTTGTCGATACGTTTAAGGAATTTTATAAATAAGTGAGAGATACATACTTAGTCCTACACGGTAATTGAACCTATTGGAGTTATTCATTTTTCTATGCCCTATATATATGACAGATTATAAAGTGAAATATGTAGCCAAGTTCAAATCATAAGATTAATAACTCCTATAGACATAAGTCAAATACTTTTTCTTGTTGTTTAGAAGAAATATAATATAATAATTTGGAGTTCATAAGTAAAGTCTTATTTAAAGTTGATCTAATAAGAATTGGAAGTTCATAAGTACAGTCTAATTGAAAATTGATCAAATTAAAATTCGAACTTGACTCATCTTGATTTATTCATCCAATCGTGAAATAAATGTGACACGTAAAATGTTAAATCTTATACTTAATCATATTATAAAAGTGTGCTTAAAATCTAAAGTGATGAAGAGGGGAAAATATATTTTGAGTATTAAAAATTGGAACCTTGAAAAATAGTAAGGGAGTCGACAAATGACGTGTAGTCGTGTAGTAGTAGTCAATGACAATTATGGTGTCGGGTCAGGACAACCAAACTCTAAGAAAGGTAGATTAGAAGGTCGTTGACTTGCTAGACTCGTATTTTGGATCTTTTCTAAGGCTTTAGACCATTTGAGTTATGGGTCGCTCCATTTTAAGACCCAATTAGGATTTTCTCAGACCAACTTCTAAACATCTTGGGTTTGTGTGAGAAATAGGGTTTTTTCTTGGGAACTTGGGAGACTGCTTTATTGTAAATCATTTGTAAATCATGTAACAACTTTTGAAAGTATAGTTACTCATATATTTTCTCTCTCCTTAAAGTATATCAATTTGATCGAATTCGGTAGACAAGTCCTTTGTGTACTCATGTTTTATCCTCCTCTTGCTTGGTGTTGATTTTGATACACTACTTGGAAGGTTAATTTTTGCTTGAGGCCAATTATTTTGGGTGTTATTGGTCTTTGTCCCACTCATCATTATTCTTGGCGTAATTAATATTAATTTTATATTCACTACTAAAAACCACGCAAATAACAACGTCATGTTTACAACGAATTCATATACACTATTATAATAGGTTACAATTTTCGCATCTGGTTTATTACGCCAGATTTAACGACGGTTGTCTTAAAAATCGTAGTAATACATGATGTTTAACAAGCATCAATTCCCAGCAACTACATTTTTTTCCATATTTTTACATTTTAAACATATATTTTATTTCATTTTTTAGTGTTACGGGGACTTTAACCTCAAAACACAAAATTCATCTTTGTTTTTCTATTTTTAAGTGAAAGAGAAGAGTTTGATCAAAACTTCATTAAAATTCAAATTCAAATTCATCATATTTCATTTTTTATTGTTATATAAAAGAAAACTTCATTAAAATCCCAAAAAAAAGAAGAGTACATTGATAATCATATATTACATATATTTATCAAATGTACAAGCCCATAGCAATAAATGAATCTTCATAATCTGGGACTTTCTCCTCACTACCGTCATTAGAATCATAAAAAATAAGTCTTTTTCTTTTTCTTCTTCAGCTTCTTCTTATTCTTCTTCTTGGCGTTCCTCACCCTTAACGTATCCCTAACAGCCAATGATCTAGATGGTTGGACCTCCTCATTTGACCGCTGACGTTGTTCATTTGTGACTTCATTGGTGATGTTTTTATTAGCATTCTCATTTGTAGAATTCATTGTTACTAAGAATGTATTATGAAGAAATGTGAAACTATTTATTTATTGATGGGGTTAAATATGAAAAGTCTGATAGTTTAGTGCTTGCAATGATGATAAATTGTAATGGTTGATATTCTCGAACGATATTTTTGAAAAACGGAAAAAAAATTTAAATCATTATTATACTTGGGATGAACATTTCTCTCTTTCAGAAAGAGAAAAGGTTGTAATATTACAATGGTTTCTTATTATAACCGGTGTGATATATTATGTAAAATAGAAAAAATGTTGTTGCCAGGAGTCGAACCTTGTACCAAATAAAAGGGGTATCTCTACAGTTCATATGATTAACCATTGTGATATATTTATAATAAATATATACTTATCATTACGGTTATTTTCGATAACCGTTGTGAAATATTTACCCATATAAGCGAATTAACTTTCCCTTATTGAATGTAGCTCCGTCTCCTTCATAGTGAAATCCTAGCACCCATTTTTTCTTTTCTTCTTCACCATTAGTTGTAAATCTTGTGCTTCATACATTAAGATATTTTTATTCTTCCATATATTCTTAGATATTTCTCATTAGCACCCATTTTGTTTAAGCTTATTCCTCCTTATAAGTGTAATGTACATGGTGATGATGCTGGCGGTAGCAAGCGTAATGTACATATTATTTGTGTAGCAATGAAAAATAAGGTATTCTTCTACTTCAATCTTCTTTTTAGATAGCTCCCATTATCTTGTTTGCTTCATATTGTTTTTGTTGATTGTTCTCATTTTTGCAGATTCGTATTCAATGCACTAACAAAGACCATACTTTGGCTATGAAACATATTGTTTGTGTAGCAATGGAAAATATTATAAGAAGTGTGAAGCTATATTTGATGGAAACTTCATCCACCTTGTATTTTTTCTTCATTTCTTCACAAACAAGATGTTTTTCATACTCAGGATGCTTCACAAGCTAGGTGAACTTCATTGTAATGGTACATATGAAAACAATGTATCTTATTTTGTTACAATCCCACTTAGGTTACAATCCCACTTCTTAGGGTTTTGTTTTGAATACTAAATAATTTCTTTTATTTGAAATAGTTGAAGTTTTATAGTAAAGATGATACATGGTGATGATGATGGTGGTAGCAAGCGTATAGTATGAGTTGATAAGGTGTATATATATATATATATATATATATATATATATATATATATATATATATATATATATATATATATATATATATATATATATATATATATATATATATATATATATATATATGAATTCCTTTTGATATTGTATATGAAATTTAGTTTATTATCTACTATGTATATTATTTGTTTCACTATCTTTTTATTGAAAACACAATCATATAAATTGTCATAGAAACTTATAATCTGAAAATTAAGATGTATTTGAAAATCAATCTATATCAATCAATGTTTTCGGTATTGCTTACATCTCATTATGCATATTTTATGTTCCTTAGCATACAATATATGGTTCAATGGTTTGTTTTCTTCAGTTCATCGATATCTACAATTCTACTTTACCTCATTGTCGTCACGTATCACCGTGATTATTATGATCATGATTGTTATGATGATAAGTCATCATAACAATCGCGATGATAAGCGGCAATGATGAGGTAAACTATAATAAAAGATATCGATGTATTGAAGGAAATTAACCATTGAAACATATTTGTGCTAAGGAACATAAAACGTGCACGATGAGACGCATGCAATTCGGTAAACAGTGTTGTGTTTAAGTTGGTTTTCAAGAATAGTTTAATTTTCAGATTATATAGTTCTTTACCAATTTTAATGGTTGTATTTCTTTAATTAGATGTATGGTAAAACAAGAAATATAAATTGTTATATAATAAACTAATGGTACGTTCCACAACGGTTGAAACTCATAACCGTTGTGATATTCAGTATATATTACAACGGTTGTTATACATTACTGTTGTAATATACTGTGCGCTTTCCAGAATACAACAACGGTCGCAGGTCCGTGATTATAAGTAGTGTACTTACGACAAAGGTCTCAGGTCCGTGATTATATATCTTTCTCAACCGTTGTTAAATTCCTTTTCCGTGGTAGTGATTTTCACAATAATAATGCCTTAGTGTGTTTGAACCTTTCAATTTCTCAACAAGTGACATCGACGATGGAATAAAGGGGTTACGATAAAAATTGATCACCATGGGTTATAAATAGAAGATCAATAATTTTCCAGAGACAACAATTTTAAGTTGTGGAAAGTGAAGATGCAAGCAATCTTAACTCAATAGAACTTTGTATAAACATTGAAGGTTAAAGTATCAATGACGCATGCATAACACAAGCAAATAAGTTTGAGATGATGGATAATGTCATAAGTGTCATTCTCATATGCCTTAGGGATAAATATCTAAGTGAAGTCACCAGGGAGAAAAATGCAACTTCGATGTAGGTGAATCTTGAATCAAGGTATGTGACTAAGTCTTCGGCTCACAAGTTGTGTCTAAAACAATAAATTTATTTATTCCAAATGGTATATAACAAATCAATAATGGAAAAGTTGACTAAATTTCACAATATGATCGGAAAAATATTGAGGTGAAGATTTATGATGAGAATAAAACACTGCTCTTATTAAGCTATTTGCCCATATCCTTTGAGCACTTCTAGGAAGTATTTCTTTATGGTAAGGTCAAAGAGGTTATGAGATACATGGAATTTTCAAATGTGAAAGATTTGAAGATTGGTGATAATGGTAAAGGTTTGAGTGTTTCAATAGGGGGAGTTAGCATAGATGGATTTCTAAATCCTGGAGGTTTGACAAATAAAGGTCAAAATTCTTTATTTGTCATAAAACTAGTCACTTCATGGAGTATTATCCCAAGAGGGAGGAAAATGAAGATTATGTTCAAATTGGTGTTGACTCAGATTAGGATAATTATGAAATTTTTAGTGTACTGTTGGTGTCAAGTTTAAAGATTAAAGAAAGTTGGTTCATGGACTCGGGATGATTTTTATCACATACTCGCAAGCAAAGAATACTTTGAGACTTTAAATTTAGAATAAGGTGGAGTAGTTTACCGTGGTAACAATAATAGTTAAAAGGTTCATGGTGTCAATACGATCATACTTAAAGTGTTAGATGAACGTTATTTCCTTCTATACTGAAGGTTCTTAGTTTGGTTGTATTTGTAGAAAAACATTATGCTAACTCATGATGTCATGTAGGATGTCCTTGACATGTTTAAATAACATATGTGCATGTTTATTTGTGATGTCAGATTGGATGTCTTAATATTTTTTTGTCAATTATGGGACATCTTTATGTAGAAGGATATGATTTGATTCTTGCATATTTTCAGCAGGTGCGTGTTTCTGTGATTGGTTCAATAGCCTGCGAAAATCAAGGAGGAATTATTTGACTAACAGATGTTGTTCTGTTTTATATAATTGAAGATATTTTTATATCCTTGAGTTGTTATTTTTGGAGAAAATCATGGAAGCATATATTTTCAAATATCTGATCTGATCCAAGCCCATCCAGAATGATCTCTATTTATAGGATACATAACCTAATTGTAAGGAGTGTGAAATATAGAGTATTATAAAGCATTGTGCTTTTGAGTATTAAGGGTTATATCTATTGTTATTTGTAAGCCACTCTTTTATGATACTGATATTAGGATTAGATTGATCTTTGAATTATACTTTGTTAATCATCCATAGGCTTTGAAGCAGTGATGGTTATATGTTTTTGAAGTGTGTCTTATATTCTTTGTACTTTATGAGATTATCATTATGTGTAATTGAGGGGGAGTGAGAAGTGTCTCTTATCTAAGTGTTCTTAGATAGAAGTTGCATTGGGTAGTGATTAAGTGAAGAGTGTAAACTGAGTGGTTTAATTCTGAATTGATACTACTTATAATGAATTTCCTTCCTGGCCTAGTAGCCTCTAGAAGTAGGTGTGATTACACCGAACTAGGTTCAAAAATTGCTTGAGTTCTCTTTTATGTTCCTTACAATTGTTTACTGCATTTTATATTGTCCATATATTGAGCAATGTTCAAATATTAGTGACGTGACATCACATTCGATATCTCATATCTGATACCAGAATTTCAATTGGCATCAGAGAAGAAGAACAAGGTCTGAGGAAAAATCCACTCAAGGCAAAGGGATTCATTGTCATGGATGTGAAGGATTTAGTCACATTAGAGCTGAATGCCCTACTTACCTCAAGAAACAAAAGAAGGGTTTTGTTATTTCTTGGTCTGATGAGGATTCTGAAAGTGAATTTGAAGAATAATCTTCCAAACATATTACTACTCTGATTGGGAGATATATCACTGATGAAGATTCTAGTGATGATGCATTGTCCTTTGAAGAACTAGTAGCTTCTTACAGAAAGATATGTCTTAGAAGTGAATAAGTTTATCAATAAGGGGAGAATAAGAAGAAACTTATAATCCAACTGAAGGCTGAAAAAGAAGAACATCTTAAAACTATATCTAAGTTGAATAAGGAAGTCATCTTGCTAAAATCCAAACTTGATCAAATGTCCAAGTCTGTCAGAATGTTGAACAGTGGATCTGATACTTTAGATTAAATTCTTCAAGTTTGAAAAATGGCAGGAGACATGACTGGAATAGGATTTAATATAGAAAAGAAACCCTCTTCAGACTACAATTTTTCTAAAACTCAAAAAAAAGATGTCACATCACATGTCACAACATCATGGCAAAGGTCAACTTAACCACTCAAGAGAAAAATTCCAAAGATGGAGATTCCATTATTGTGGGTGTTTTGGTCATATAAAACCTTTTTGCTTCAGACTTTATGGATATCCTAAGCCTGCTCCTCTATCTAGATCTAATCAAAACATTCCTACTAAGAGAAAACAATGGATTCCTAAGGTTTTTTCTATCAGTCTTATTGCTCACACCTCTTTCAGAGTCTCATCAAAAGAGGATTAGTACTTTGATAGTGGTTGCTCAAGACATATGACATGGATTTGATGAAACCTATGCAGCTGGAGAGTCTTAGTGGAAAGATGTATGCTTATGTGGTGGTAGTTGACTATTCCATATACACTTGGGTTAATTTTATCATAGAAAAATCTGAAGTGTTTGATGTGTTCAAATAACTTTGACAAAGACTCCAAAGAGGAAAAGAAAGCAATATTATTAGAATTAGAAGTGATCATGGGAAGGAATTTGAGAATCACAAATTTGTTGAATATTGCTCATCTGAAGGGATTGGCTAGGATTTTTCTTCTCCCATTATCCACAGCAAAATGGAGTTGTGGAATGAAAAAAATAGAAATATCCAGGAATCAGCTAGGGTTATGATTCATGCTAAGAAATTTCCATACCACTTTTGTACTGAAGCTATGAACACTGCCTATTATGTTCATAATAGAGTGACCTTAAAAAAAGGAACCATGACTACTTTATATGAGATATGGAAGGGAAGAAAGCCTATTGTCAAATACTTTCACGTGTTTGGAAGTAAATGTTATATCATGGATGATCGTGAACAAAGAAGAAAGATGGATCCTAAAAGTGATGAATGAATATTTATGGGCTATTCTACAAACAAAAAAGCTTATATAGTCTTCAACTTCATAACTAAAGTTCTGATGGAGTCCATAAATGTAGTTGTTGACAACTTTCACAAGGAAGCTAATGTTCTAGAAGATGTTGGAACATATTTTTGATATCCCAACAGAAGCTTTAGACAGAAATATTGATCTTAATCCTACCAATACTGAATCTGAATCTGATCATATTAACAAGGGACCCTCTATCAGAATTCAGAAAGATCATCCTAAAGATCTTATCATAGGAAACTTAAATAAAGAAGTCACTACTAGATCAAGAGAAGTCATATCAAGTTCTTGTTTTGCGTCAAAAATTGAACCAAAATATGTCAAAGAAGCCTTAATTGATGAATTCTGGATTAATGCCATGCAAGAAGAGTTAGGGAAATTCAAGAGAAATGAAGTATGAGGCCTAGTTCCAAGACCTGAAGGAACAAATACGATTGGTACTAAATGGATATACAAGAACAAGTCAGATGAAAAGGGGTAGTCACTAGAAACAAAGCTAGATTGGTTGCTAAAGGATATACTCAAATTGCGGGAGTTGATTTTGATGAAACTTTTGCTCCTATTGCTCGTCTTGAATCCATCAGATTACTTTTAGGAGTTTTCTGCATTCTGATATTCAACTTGTTTCAAATGGATGTTAAAAGTGTCATATTAAATGAATACCTAAATGAGGAGGTTTATGTGGAACAACCTAAGGGATTCAGTAATCCTACTTTTCCAAATCATGTTTATAAGTTAAGGAAAGCCCTTTATGGATTGAAGCAAGCTCTAAAATCTTGGAATGAGAGACTAACAGAATTTCTTGTTGATCATGGATACATGAAATGTGGTATTGATAAGACACTCTTTGTCAAAGAGAAAGGAGGAAAACTCATGATTGCTCAAATTTATGTTGATGACATTCTATTTGGCGGTATGTCTGATGAGATGGTTCAACATTTTGTCAAGCAAATGCAGTCAGAATTTGAGATGAGTCTTGTTGGTGAGTTAACATATTTTCTTGGGCTACAAGTCAAACAGATGGAAGATTCTATATTCCTATCTTAGAGTAAATATGCCATGAATATAGTTAAGAAGTTTGGGATGGAGAATGTTAGTCACAAGAGGTCACTTGCAGTTACTCATCTAAAGTTGTCTAAAGATGAAAATGGTGTTAATGTAGATCAAAGTCTCTATAGAAAGCAAACATGCCTGACATTTCTTTTGTTATAAGTGTTTGTGCTAGGTACCAAGATGAACCCAAGTTGAGTCATATCAATCAAGTTAAGAGGATTCTGAAGTATATTAATGGAACATGTGAGTATGGAATATTATACACTCATGGATATGACTTTGTGTTATCTGGTTATTGTGATGTTGATTGGGGAGGAAGTGTTGATGACATGAAAAACACATCAGGAGGGTGCTTCTTTTTGGGTAACAATCTTATATCATAGTTCAGTAAGAAGAAAAATTGTGTCTTATTGTCTACTGCAGAAGCTGAGTATATAGTAGTTGGAAGTAGTTATTCTTAATTGATGTAGATGAAGTAAATGTTGACTGAATATAATGTCACACAAGATGTCATGACATTATATTGTGACAATCTGAGTGCTATAAACATTTCCAAAAATCTTATTCAACACAGCAGAACTAAACATATTGATATTCATCATCATTTTACAAGGGAGCTTGTAGAAGACAAGATTATTGCTTTGGAACATGTTGCTACAGAGAAGCAACTAGCTGACATTTTCACTAAGGCATTGGATGCTAATCAATTTGAAACTTTAAGAGGGAAATTAGGGATTTTTATTTATGATGATTTGTAGTAATTAATGTTGAGTGGGAATATCATTAAAGTGGTCTTATATTTCTCACAAATAAAGTGGTTCTACCAAAAACAATCATTTCAAAATCCCCTAAGTGTATCTCTCATGCTATACCTCATTATTGTGCATTGCCTCACCAAATATTTCATTTTCTCCCTTAGAAAAAGAACTCATATGTCCCACTGTTCTTTCTTTCACAAAACTTCCAAGATGTCTCAACATAATGGATCGCCTCCTTTAAAACATTCATCTGGGGCGTCTGAAGCTATGGTTCATCCTGTAAGTATCTCTTTTGATGACGTGATTGATGTTGTTGCATTAGCCATGGTCCCTGTTCTGAAACGGAGTTGAAGAAGCCTAACACTCTGCATGCAAGTGGATCAAAAGACACTTCGTTAGGTAATGTTTCTAAGCCCTCTCTTGGGTCTGTCGATTTGAATATGACAGAGGAAGAGATTCTAGCAAATGATAGGATCCTCAGAAGTTTTATATCTAGGGTTTTGAGTGAAGATCGTATTGTTCAAGGCATCAGTAGACCCCTTTCTCAAATAGCCCATCCCCATATTATCGCTTATGTTAATACGACTTTTGATGTGTCTATGGCTGAAAAGGATAACTCTACTGAGAATCTTCACAAGTTGGCTTCTTCTGTTTTGGAAGATGGCATAATTATTATTGAACCAGATGTTTTGACATCATTTAGTGTGAAGAATTCTTCTTCTACAGACATTGTGGATGTTGACAACATGCCCTCTGATGAAGTTGATCAAGAGTGTGAATCCTGGTATTGCCAAAAGATTAAAGAAATGAAAAGACAAGTTTTTTGCTGATGTATCCCAGGGCAAGTCTATTGCTAATGTTTTTCTTGCTAAGGGTTGTATAAAGAAGCTAGTTGGTCCCACTAGGCCTTGGAGCAAGTTAGTTACCAAGAAAAGGAATGTTGTTGTGTCTGATACTAAATCAGACTATGATGTTGGAGATGATGTTCAGGACATCATTCCTATGAAGAAAGTTTCTATTAAGAAGATTTCTATTAGGGTCCCTGGTTCTCCCTTAGACAACATCTCTTTTCACTATGTTGATAGTGTGAACAAATGGAAGTATGTCTACCAAAGAAGATTTACCCTTGAGAGAGAGAGAGAGAGTTAGGCAAAGATGATTTGGAATACAAGGAAGTGATGGAGTTGATTTCTTGTGTTGGACTTATGAAAACTGTCACTTATTTTGCTAAGTGCTATGAAATTCTTGTAAAAGAATTCATAGTCAAAATTTCTAAGGATTGTGCTGATGGAAAAACCAAAGATTTTAGAAAAGTGTATGTTAGGGGAAAGTGTGTGGACTTTTCTCCTTTTGTGATAAAAAAATATTTGGGAAGAAGTGATAAAGCTCAAGCTGAACTGGAAGTTACTGATAATCAAGTCTGCAAAAAGATCACTACAAATCAAGTTAATGCTTGGCCTATGAAGGAAAAGCTTTTTGTTGGTAAACTCAGTGTGAAGTATGAATTCTTGCATATAACAGGTGTTGTAAATTGGGTTCCTACCAACCAAGCCTCCACTATTACAATATAGCTAGGAAGATTTATTTTTGTTGTTGGTACCAAGACAAAATTTGACTATGGTACTTATGTTTTTTACCAGACCATGAAGCATGCAGGAACCTTGGTTGTGAAGCTACTTATAGCTTTCCCTTCACTTCTATGTGGGACAATTTTAACTCAACATCCTGGAATTATCAATGATACTAATTTTGTATGCAAAAGAGACTCTGCTTTGTCTCTCCACTACAAACAGTTTATTGGGAAACATATCCCAGATATTGCTGTGACATATGCTGGGACATCATCTGACAGCAAACCTACCCCCAAGTCTGGGGTTATATCTAAGATAAAGGATGCCTGCAAGGATCTTGATGAAGTCATTCAAGCTAGTACAACAAGGAAGCTGAGGTTTGAGAAGTTAATCAAGACGCTTGAACATGCTGAAGCTGCTAGTGTTGATGATGTTGATATGATGGAAGGTGATGCAGGTGGTGATGATAGTTCTGGTTCTAATAATAATGATGCTACCTCTGGGAGTTCTGGTTTTGATGATTCTGATGATGGTGCTTCTGCTGATGAAGACTGATTTTATTCAGTTTTTTTGTTTTTTGGTTTTTGGTTTTATCTTTTGTGTTTTGCCCTGGATTTTCTTTTTGGCACCTTAAGTGAATTGTCTGTAGCTGATATTCTGTTATGATGTTTATTTAATCTTTCATAATTCTTGTGTGTTTGACATATTATGGCTAAAAAAGGGGAAAGCTAGCTAATTTAATCTGGAGCTAACCTAATCTGAAGATGTCTTAATATGGAGAGCGGAGAGCTTAAAACTTATCATAATTAAAAGATCGGAATGGTTTTTGTTTGAGGGGGAGAGTTGTTCTGTTTGGGTGATGTCTAACCAGATTTTGCAATCTGTCTTTCTTCTACTGCATTGTTCTCTGAGTTTCTTGGTTTTTCTAGTTATCTGGTTCTGTAATTGTTTTAGCCAAAATTTGCCAAAAGGGGGAGATCGAAGGTTCTTAGTTTGGCTGCATTTGTAGTAAAACATTATTTTGACTCATGATGTCATGTAGGATGTCCTTGACATGTTCGAAGAACATATGTGCAAGCTTATTTGTGATGTCAGATCAAATGTCTTAACATTTGTCTATCAGTTCTGGGACATCTTAATGCAGAAAGATATGATTTGATTCTTGAATATTTTCAGTAGGTGTTTGTTTCTGTGATTGGTTCAATAGGCTGCAAAAATCAAGGAGGAATTATTTGACTAACAGATGTTGTTCTGTTTTATATAATTGAAGATCTTTTTATATCCCTGAGTTGTTATTTTTGGAGAAAATCATGGAAGCATATATTTTCAAATATCTGATCTGATCCAAGCCCATTCATAATGATCTCTATTTATAGGATACAAAACCTAATATTAAGGAGTGCGAAATATAGAGTATTATGAAGCATTGTGCTTTTGAGTATTAAGGTTTGTATCTGTTGTTATTTGTGAGCCACTTTTTTATCATACTGATATTAGGATTAGATTGATCTTTGAATTGTACTTTGTTAATCATCCATAGGCTTTGAAGCAGTGATGGTTATGTGTTCTTGAAGTGTGTCTTATATTCTTTGTACTTTATGAGATTATCATTATGTGTAATTGAGGGGGAGTGAGAAGTGTCTCTTATCTAAGAGTTCTTAGATAGAAGTTGCATTGGGTAGTGATTAAGTGAAGAGTGTAAACTGAGTGGTTTAATTCTGAATTGATACTACTTATAGTAAATTTCCTTCCTGGCCTAGTAGCCTCCAGACGTAGGTGTGATTACACCGAACTAGGTTAAAAATTGCTTGAGTTCTCTTTTATGTTCCTTACAATTGTTTGTTGCAATTTATATTGTCCATATAATTAGCAATGTTCAGATATTAGTGTCGTGACATCACATTCGACATCTCATATCTGATACCAGAATTTCATATACAATGTGAGGTATTTTCTAGAGATAAGCAGAATTTTTTTATTGATAAGCATGTTTAATGATCTTGGCTATTGCACTAGAGTTGAACATGGGGTGTTGAATATTTTTAATGATGGAATGATCATAGCTCTAGGGTCTAAAATATGTTTGTTACATATTTTAGATGGTTTCAATGTGATTGGTCACTCATCATTGGCTAGTGAAAATTCTCATGACGAGAACAAGCTATATGCTTTGAGATCAAGGTATGGAATATGTCGTGAGATTCTCGTAGAGCACTTATATGAGTTTTGCATGAAACAATGGATAAACTCGTGCTTATTTGAAAACTGTGAGGCACAGTGCTACAAGCTGAGAGCATAAACACTTTATGGGGATAAGATGGTGCCAAAGCAGCTAACTTGAGTGAAAGATGTCTATTCACATGAATAGACTTCTAAACACTTGGGAAGCTTGAAATAGGAGACATGTATACCACTGTGTTTTGAAGGCCATGCAATTTTTCTAATTTGTGCAAATCAATTTATTCTAACTTAATGGTAAGATTATGAATTATGTCTTTAATAAAGAGAGGATGATTATAAGTTGTGGGAATTGGAACATGGAGGATCATAGTTTATCATAAGTAAATGATTTACTTTCAATGGGGCCTGTAAGATAAAGAAAAGTAAATTCATGGAGAAGAAGGTATTCAAAACTATCGCAAATAAGACTCAACTTAAGGTGAAGGTTTTTGCTATGAATATTAGTTCTAGTGAAGGAAATTTTACAATGGCCTCTAATTAAGATTTGACTCATTATAAGGTATGTATGGATATTTTATCATCTCATGGATACATTAATGATGGTCTTGGTTGATATGCTTTGAATGTGGTTGAATGGTTGCAAGACTAAAAAATAGAGACCTTGAAGGAGGCAATCCAAAAGGAATCAAATATGGTTCAAGAACCATACTTGTGGGCTTGCTAGACTACCTAACTTGGAAAAGGTCATTAGGTTCAAGTGGGTGCATAGTGGAAAGATTAAGGTTTAAGTGTGACTTAGACTTAGACTTAATCATGCTTGTTGAATAGTGATTGTAACATTGGAGAAACTAGTAAGGTGGTTGATGGGTAAATTAGAAACACTATCGAGTTTGAGTCAAGGTGGGGTTTTAAGGAAGTATGCATAAAAATATAAAGTGATAAAGAAAGAAAAACTTATTTTAATATTGACATAAATTATAACCACGAAAAAGCAGTAGAGAAGTAGAAATAGGCGATGTAACGGCGAAACGACAACCAACAACACCACTAGATCGACGGAGCACATGGTACCGTGATCCTGTCAAAATTAAGATACAGATGTTTAGAAGAAGAGCTATCATGACAACAGTTGGAAGGTCTTTGAAAACAACCAACATTTTGAGATGATGTAAGTAGTAATAACTTTAGAATATAATAGCTTTAAAAATATTGTGTAAAAGAGTCGATATAAAAAAATATTATTTCAAAGAGGAAATGAATTCATTTACAACTATTAGAAATATAATTGTGGTTGGTGAAAGAAGATCAACTTTGGCATCTATATGCCATGATTTGAAGAAAAAGTTTGAGAATAAAACTACTAAAATAGAAGCTTCAACTCAAAGGTCAATATGGTGAGGAAGTAAGGTCAGAGTGACATCATTAGTCAATGAAAGGAAGTTAAGGCTCTTCTTCAACTACAAGAAGTTTAGACATATGAATAGAGAATGTATTGAAAAAGAAGAAAGTAAGTGAAACTGTTAGTGAAATTAAAAATGAAGGTGAAAGAGTTTCATCTAAGAATTTGGTTCAAGGAATATTTTTGTTAAAAGGGAAATAGTTAAGTGTATTCTATGTATCGAGTGCAAGATATTCATTTACTTGATATGTATTGTGAAGTTAAAATGTTTAACCACACTAAGTCCTTCTCATTGTAAAAAAAATATAACAATAATATTAATCACAAAAAGAATAATGGTAAGTTGGAGAATAACAATGACAACCAACCAATGACCTCAAGCAATAAAATAATTTGTCAAACATTGTAAGTCAGTCTACAATAAGCAAGAAGAAAATAAAATACTAGTACACAAAAAATGTGTTTACATGGTTTGATCAAACTAGTCTACTTTGAGGGAAGAGAAACTTTTTGATTCATTATACTTGCAAAAGTTATTCGAAGAGCTTAGAAATGAGTTCAAAAAGTAATCTCTAAAGTTCCTAATAACAAATTTTTTTTCTATCCAAATGTTTTTCAATCTCTCCAACTAGATATAAATGACACAAACCTAAAATATAAAGAAGTGATTGTCAATCTCTATAGATATCTCCAATGATATCTCAAATTCTAAGAAGTCCAAAAAAAACTTTCTAAGATTCCCTTTCTAACTAGGATAATCGCATGTTCCCTTGGTCTTTTTATCTTATCTTATAAATATTAAAATATATTCAAACCCTAAAAGACAAGATATCCAAAATAGACCTAAAATACGACTCATTAAAAAAATGATGCGTGAATCAAATTGATTTAATCTGAGACCCGATACTTTCACAAACCATCATTTCCCGCTACCAACACCCATCGAAGATCCACTGCCATAAACTAGACTCTGATTGTGGTCCCGTCATTACGACTTCTTCTACCGACCAATTGTCCACAAGCTGCCCTATGACTCCAATGCCGTCGACCTCTCTTATTGAATAATCGGTTGTCTCACTGTTCTTTCGGTATTGATTTTTGCCAATTTCTAAAAATATATTTTCTTTTTCTATATTATTTGAGAGTTTAAAGTATATGTCTATAAATTTTTGTTTTTTTTTATTTAAAATTGTCAATTAATTTTCTTATATACAAAAATTTTCCAAAATACACTAAGGTGGTAAAGGCAAGTTAAGCAAATTCAAGTCTATTAAGAATATTTATTTTCTTTTAATTTATTATTACCATAAAATGAATTAGTTGCAGTGAGGTGGTAAAGGCTGGCTGTCACATGACAGTCTCCATCAATAGTTTTGGGTCACCACTTGATAGAGATATATTTAGTAATAATGCAACAAGTCCCCACAGTATAAATAATAAATAAAATAAAATAAACTCCCAAGAGAAAAAAAGATGGTAATAGTTAATGAAAATAGACTTTTGATTTTCCATTACATTATTTAAAAAATCAAATAAATTTGTCCTTCAATTATGACATTTGTAGAAAATTGATACGAATTGAATCCAGTTGGTAAGAAAAAATAGGACTAACAATAAGAAAGCTGAATTGTTAATTATTGTCAGTTAGTAAGAAAAAAGTAAATACGGTCATGGAAGAATGAAATTGGTTGAAGCTTATGAAGCATACTCAAAATGGAAAATTGAAAGCATCTTGAATTAAATATGTAAACAAATTAAAGGAATAATCTTGTTTGTCTATGTTTTAGTTGTCAATTTAAAATAAAAACTAGAATTTTATGGATCCAAAGCTAGCTAAGTTTAGCTAAAAAATGTGTCCTTTTACAGAGAAGGATAAAGGGTCCCTCTAGATTATTTTGTCTCAATATTATCTCCGTTTTAGGTCTACCCCATAAAAGGGTTGCATTAGTACTTTTATTATAATAAATTATTCGGTTTTTGAGTAAAAGGAGATGAATGATTACAAGATATTATATACTAGCTACCACTAGAAAGAAATAGTAAAATGTTTGAAGTTTAGTGTAAAAAAGGTTTTTGTTTTAAAAAAAAAAGTTGAAAACAAAAACTCGTCACACAATATTTCTTACTATTTTTTATCATTACATGGATGTAGAGAGTATTTGATGTATTTGTTATGCTCATGATGATCGAAGAAAATGAATTTATTGTTTTTTACGGTGGTTCAAAGTTTTTGATATAGTGGAGAGTGAGTTTTGTAAGGTTTGCATTCTAACATCATGTTAGTAAGAAAGTAGAAAATGAAATTTGAGTGAGAAAATATTTGAACACATGTGAAGTGGTGCACTTTCCCTTTTAAATATGAGTGGTGGTTGATAATTTCATGTGTGCGGAACAAAATATGATGCGGTCAGTCGTTGGATTGATTTGGAATATTAGCATGACATTCTCGTGGGGGCATTCTATGATGCCAAAGAAAACGGGTTTACATGTTTCTCGTGTTATGATTTACTTCTTTGCAATTGGGTTTTTGCCTTATTGGCATTGTGAAGGGTCCAGAACAATTACCCCCAAGCCTTGGGCAATGCTTTGCTGGGTTAGGGTTTGTGACACATATCATTATCCTACCGTGCGATTCGTGGACGTGGAATTCCGAGACAGAGTGGTATCGCTCTTGGGAATGGGCACATTAAATGCCTCTCTTGGGAGTCATATCGTATTGAGGGAAATGACTGGCATATGTTCCTCTCTAGCTAGCAATGAAGTCTCTTATTCTTTTTAGAATACTCGAGTGCCCTAGTATAAAAGATCTTTTGAATAACTTTCTTGACTTTTTTTATGTATGCAATCGGTGATTTTTTTTTCATTGTAGCTTTTTCTTAGGAGTGCTTTGTTTTAATGTTGAATCAAACTCAATGATTTTGTTCTCTGATGTTGCTTTAACAATGTTGGATTAATCATTCTTCTAAACTCAAAGTCAATGTTTCTCTATTCTTGCATCCCTTCATTAGGGCTCCCAAGATATAGGGTTACTCGACCTTGTTTACTTTTTAATGTACATGCATCAATTATGTCAACAATATATATTTTTCATTATAGTGATAATATCAACTCAGAACAACAAAGCTAGTAAGGATACTTCAGGAGATTGGGTGTGTTATGGGCAGTCTGCAAGGCCTAGTGTGCCCTTTACATGAATGACATACTAATCTTCCAAATCAATCCAACAGATGATCGCATTGCACATCATTCCACACACGTGCAATTATAAACTACATCTCTTATTTAAATAGTAAAGTGTGCCACTTTAAAAGTATTCAAATCATTCCTCACTCAAACTTTATTTTTCACTCTCTTGTTGATTTGAGGGTTAGAGTGATAATTTTAAAGGCCATTCCCTCTCCATCGCATCAGAAGCTTTGAACCACAGTACCAGAGCATGAATCCATCCTTTCCAATCACCATCTTGCTATAGACAAGAACATGGTGTATCCCAATATACTAGTGGTTGTCTATGCCTTTGTTCGAAAAGATGTCATTGGGTCGAGATGTGACAGGCGTGGGTTTTGCCACCGATTGATGGGTGTTTCCCCTTATGCAGATAAGATGATATGTAGCCAATTTTGTGGATTTATTATCCCTTTCCATGAATACTTGTTATCCATCATATGTTATCCTCCTCCCTTTAATGAATTTAAAATTGGCATGTTGAATCCTTTGTTTATCGTCCCTTCATAGTTACATCATGTGAGTCGGGAATTCATTGATGTCTTTCAATACTTATAGGAGTATAAATGAGGTAAGTCGATTGTGACACTATTCTTCCATCTTTTTATAAGATTCAAAACAACCCGAACTATGCAAACAATATTGTGGGTTTCTCTCTTTAAAGGCAATATATGTAACACCCCACTTTCCCATTTATGAAAAATGAATAAATAATACAAATAATGTCAAAGTTTTAAAACCAACAGTGGAATGTCACATCATAAAAATCAACAATGAAGCCTCAATTACTTCACCCTTTTTATTACTCACAAAAATATAGTTTTTACAATGGAATCATAATCCAATCCAATCCATGGCACTAAAGCTTTCACCACAATACTCTCCACATAATAAGTGGTTTAATAAAAATTTACTAAATGAGATACGTAAAAAAATAAAATGGTATGAAACATAACAAATTCCCAATATCTAGCGTTACATATCAGAGCGACTCCTAAGACTCGATCGAGCAACTCAAGATCCATGTACTACTCAGGTACCTGCTTACCTGCACTCCCCAAGGAGCGCAAACGCCACGAAACAACAACGGGGTGAAAATTGCGTTCAATAATTTAATGGTGAAAAATACATGCTAAGGAGTAGTATAACACACCAATCAGCATAAACAACACACAGTCACGACACTACTTGTCACTTGCAATCACCAATTAATCAACATACATAAATGCAATGTGACTCAATAACTTGACACAATGCATGTGGTACCAATACACAATGGTTCATTCAATTGAAACTGATTCATAATAGAATCTGGATAAATCGCATACACCCCTACTCGGCAATGATCTATCTCCACCACACTCCACATTGGAGTTCGGATGAATCACGTACCCTCCTACTGAGCAATGATTCATCTCCACAAGACACACAATGAATGCATGACAATAAATATAAATACAACACATGTATAATACCAATTATATATCTTCATGATCCTCCTGATCACACGTGAGTTATACCTCACCATAATTCCCATTGGAATTAACCACCTGTAACACAATATACACACCAAATTATACACCAAATATTATTATCAATCATAATACACGATCCTCATGATCACACGTGAACCGAACCTTCATAGTAATTCCTATTAGAATTACTATTCCTGCATCAACAAAAGTTATCTCATAATCACCATTAAACATACAAGTATCAATCATGCTTAGGGAAAACAACCCTAATGCCTCACCACAGTTATCATACACAATTAACCTATCATAGGGTATTCATTAATTATGACTGGACTAATCCACACTAACCACAATTCATCCTATCACCCGTCAATGCTAGCCCAACCAACTCAATTAAATCCTATTATGACTGTCACCATGCACCAAGATTACCACACGATCCATAACAACACGGCAAATGGCCTCAATTGCCTAATTATGTAATTGATAAGTTAAACTCTACTTTTATCATCCGTACTAATATTACTAATCTCATCATGTTCAATTATATTCCTACTAGTCTTACAACCCACAAGATATTACATCAGACACGAAATCGGGAAGAAATTGCAAAAATAACAAAATTATACACCTCTGCTGGTCATACGTGTATTACCTTGTAAATTACGTGTAATGCCCAGCTCGCCCTCCCCTATCCATATGCATTCAATGCGTAAGGCCTCCTTTGCTGCATAGACATATGCGTATTGTCCAGTGTCTTACGCATATGAGCAGAGACGTGTTTTTCCCTCAAAGGCTCATCTCCAGATCTACTACGCGTATTTCCATCCTATATGCGTATTGCCAAACCCTCATATGCTCACTACGTCCCTATACCCGTAATGCCTTGGAAACCCCCTGCCTTATGTGTATCACTCTTTCAATACGCGTAATTCCTTCCTGACACACCCATTCATACGTGTACTTTCCCTTGTGTTACACGTATGGGAAGGACCTATGCTAAATATCCATTTTCCACACCAGTCTGAATCCTGCTATTGGGATCTCACTTCTAACTTCCAGATTTACCCTAAAATCGTTTCTACATTGATTTTATGACTCATAATCTCGTATTACTTATTTTCCTCTTATTACTGATAAATTAAATGGTTCCTAGATCTTAGTTCGTCACTCCCGACCTGCAACCAAAACCAGATCCGCAAACACAGTTATGCATCAACAACACCCCATAGTTCAATCATTATAATTGTACAAAAATCAGATTTGTACCAACACCAACATCAACAAATTCATAACAATCATACACATACAATTAACAAACATTCAGATTCAAATATGATATTAAAATTCTAAGAGGGGAAGGAACCCTCACTACATTCTCATGTCAGAATCACCAGTTATTGAACTCATTCTCCCCCTTACCTCGAATTGCACTCCAAATTACTACGAAAATTGATGGACAAGAATGCCCTAGAACCTTGTTCTCCTTCCTTCTGCTCTCTCTTTCTCAGTAAAAAATATTGTTATCACTAAATTTGTCCCTAAACTTTAACTTGGTCTTAATCTCCTTATTATCCTCTCACTATCTATTTATTAATTAAATATGATTTTTAATTAATAAAATAATAATATTAATAATGATACTAATAATAATAATAATAATACACGAATAATATAAACAATAAAAGTAATAATAATACTAATAATATTATCCATGTTAATAATAATAATAATATTCACCATATTATTGTAATTAAGTATGCCCACACATAATTGACATCACATTATTATTATCCCGACATCTCTATTTACCGGTTCCACTAATGGCAATACACCTACGCGATCAACCACACACACACACACCCTTAACAAGGCAAAATAAATAAAATAACACACGATGATTTAATAAATTAAAATGGGGTGTTACAACTCTCCCCCACTTAAAATATTTTCGTCCTCGAAAATGTATCTGATGGAAACAGTTCTGGATACGACTCTCACTTCTTACTTTCCAACTCTCCGGTCACATTTCCCCCAGTAGTTACCTCTCAAGTTACTCCCGCCAACGGAGTATCCTTGCCCCTAGGTTATTCCCCTAAGTCACTTTAGTAATCTGTTACACACACACGGCTCCAAGTATGACACTTCTTCCTGACTCATCCCTATGTAGGAGTATCTTGCACCTCCTATCATACAATTCGTCAAAAGACACTGTTCCAACACTAGAATTGTAGCTAGCATAATATGTTAACTAAATCAATGGTGGATGAGTATTCCACCTACCACCGTCTTCCAATATACAATTTCCCTATAAATCTTCCAACGACTAGATAGTCCTCCCTGCCTATCCTTCAATGGAAAATTAAGTCGAACTCAATTTTTTGTTTAGATCCCTACACTTCTTGCAATCCTTTTTCAAAATTTTGAAGTGACCCTCGGATCCCTATCTAACACTATGCTCGATGAGACTTCATGCGAATTTGCTATTACTCTGATATTAATCAATACAAATATGTGTTGATTCCATCACTCACTCTGCAATTTCTCAAATAGCATCAAAATCTCCCGCCTTATTCAATACTCCAATAAAAGCTCCTCGAAAATACTATTCCACTTCCATTCCGTAATTTTCAAAGGTTGCATCCAACCTGACAGTTGGTGATGTTCAACTTTTGATTCCTGACACAATAACCAATCATACCCATCCGAGTTATATCACTCCTCATACCTGACCACCAAAATAATATCTTAAGGTTTTTATACATTTTTATAGCTCTCGACTGAACACTCAAGCTACCCTCTATAACTCCTTGCTAAGATCGTCTCCCCAATTCAATGTCACCTGACACACAAATTCTATCTTGAAATCTCAACACACCCAACCATCAAGCTCGAAGTCACTATCCAAATTAGTCTCACTTACATGCATCAAATCAACTAGCTTCGCGTCCAGTTATATTTTCCTTAATCATATCAAGTAATGACTATTCACTTTTAAGTTTACCCAACCTGACACTCTCTGGTGTCAAGTCACAAACCATACCCAAGTCTCTGAACTATTCAATTAAATATTTTCCTTTCATCATTAAGATCGACACATACATCGCCTTTCTACTCAAAACATCTACTACCATAATAGTTTTTCCCGAATGGTACTCAAATTAAATATATAATCCTTCAAAGGTCCTAACTACCTTTCTTTCTCATATTCGATCCATTCTGGTTCAATAAGTACTTTTGACTCTGGAGATTACGGAATTCTTCTAACCTTGATTCATGCAAATCATATTTCTGAATCCTTGACACAAAAACCACTACAGCCAACTCACAATTATGAATAGGATAATCTCTTTCATACACTCCAATTACCGTGAAACATACACCACTACTTTACCATCTTGTATCAACACTCCATCCAATCATGCTTTAGGTACATCATAACATTCCATAAAAGGTTCACCTGAACTTGGTAGAACTAACATTGACACTGTAGTCCGCTTCTTCTTCATCTTTCTGAAACTTTTTCTTGCACACAATCATTCCAAACAAGGCTTGACTCTTCCCATTTAACTGAGTTAATGGCATCGCAAAATCATAACCTCCCCTGATGAATCTTCAATAATAACCTAACAAGCCCAAGACATTTTTAATCTCCGTCACTGGTTTTGGAGGTTTCCACCAAAGCACGACGCTAATTTCCGATGGATCCACCACAATACCATCACCAAAAATAACTTGTTCCAATAAACTCACCGTTTTCAACCACAACTCCCATTTCGAAGCTTGTGAGAATTCATTATCCTTCAGCACCTGCTAGGCGATCCTCAAATGCTCTACATGATCTTCCTCTTTCTTGGAATACAAAAATGTCATTAATACATCCCACAACAACAAATTTAGATGAGCATGATGATATAATTCATGTACTCCTTTCAATTAACGGTAATCAATATACATACATATACTATCATTCTTTGTCTTAACCAAAAACTCATGCATGACCCACCACAAAACACTTAGTCGGACATGCCTTTCCTCGAGTAATTCTTCCAATTATCTCTTCTCAAGACTCTGGAGTCCACTTTCTGTACGTAGTCATTGACATCAGACTCGTACCCAGTACTATATCAATAA
Organism: Lathyrus aphaca; assembly: GCA_963966055.1. Taxonomy (NCBI): domain Eukaryota; kingdom Viridiplantae; phylum Streptophyta; class Magnoliopsida; order Fabales; family Fabaceae; genus Lathyrus; species Lathyrus aphaca. The sequence continues at coordinate 48,680,231 of OZ014519.1, forward strand.
CCAATTCTACTTCATTAATACGTCTGTCATCCACTTATTTTTCCTAAAAATAAATTCAAAAATTCACAAACAACAGGTAACTTAACACATGTAACTTCACTACTAACTTGCTATAATGAGAATGTCAATAGACCGAGACTTCACCCCATAGATGTTCACCCATTCTCTTAGCTTACAACGATACCAGTTCTCTACCATCACCCAACTTAAATCCTCACTCCGAGAAGACATCAGGGACTACCCAACACCGACACGTCTCTAGCCATCGCCTTGCTCTCTACTCACTAAGAAGAAATCACCAACAATACCTGATTGTCCTTCCTTGAAGACATCCTTCAACTCGACCGACCGATAAATACCTCTCTTTTATATCCTCTTCAGATAATAAAGATCTATACCGACAATTACTTCACCCTTTTTATTACTCACAAAAATATAATTTTTACAGCGGAATCATAATCCAATTCAATCCATGACACTAAGGCCTTCACCATAATACTCTCCACATAATAAGTGATTTAATACAAAATTACTAAATGATATACATAACGAAATAAAATGGTATGAAACATAACAAATTACCAAGATCTCGTGTTATGTATCAGAGAGAATCCTACGAATCGATCGAGCTACTCAAGCTCCACGTACTACTCAGGTACCTACTTATCTCCACTTCCCAAGGAGCACAGAAGCCCCGAAAAAACAAAGGGATGAGAATTACATTCAATAATTTAACGGTAAAAAATACATGCTAAGGAGTAATATAACATACCAATCAACATAAATAACACACAGTCACGACACTACTTGTCACTTGCAATCACCAATTAATCAACATACATAAATGCAATGTGACTCAATAACTTGACACAATGCATGTGCTACCATTAGACCATGGTTCATTAAATTGAACCTGATTCATAATAGAATCTGGATAAATCACATACACCCTTACTTCACAATGATCTATCTCCACCACACTCCACATTGGAGTTCAGATGAATCATATACACTCATACTTAGCAATGTTTCATCTCCACCAGACACACCATGAATGCATGACAATAAATATGCATACAACACATGTATAATAACAATTATACAACTTTACGATCCTCCTGATCACACATGAGTTACACTCACCTTAATTCCTACTAGAATTACCCACATGTAACACAATATCAATACACAACAAATTATACACCAGATACTATTATCAATCATAATACACGATCTTCATGATCACACGTGAACCGAACCTTCACCGTAATTCCTTTTGGAATTACTATTCCTGCATCAACAAAAGGTATCTCATAATCATCATTCAACATATAAGTATCAATCATGCCTAGAGAAAACAACCCTAATGCCTAACCACAGTTACCACACAGAATTAACCTATCACAAGGTATTAATTAATTATGATTAGACTAATTCATACTAACCACAATTCATCCTATCACCCATCAATGCTAGCCCAACCTGCTCAATTAAATCCTACTATGATTGTCACCTTGCACCAAGATTATCACACGATCCGTAACAACACGCCAAATGGCCTCAATTGCCTAATTATGTAGTTGATTGGTTAAAATATCCTTTTATCATTCTTACTACTATTATTCGTCTCAACATGTTCAATTATATTCCTATTAGTCTCACAACCTATAATACATTACATCAGACGTGAAATCGGTAAAAAAATCGCAAAAATAATAAAATTATAAACCTCTACTGGTCATACGTGTATTGCCTTGTGCATTACGCGTAATGCCCGACTCACCTGCCCCTAGCCATGTGTATCCAACACGTAAGGCCTCCTCTGCTACCTAGCCATAAGCGTATTGCCCAGTGTGTTGCACATATGAGCAGAGACGTGTTTCCCCCTCAAAGTCTTATCTCTAGATCTATTGCGCGTATTTCCATCATATATGCGTATTGCAAAACCTTCATGCGTGTATTATGTCCCTATACATGTAATGCCTTGGAAACTCTTGCCTTACACGTATCACTATTTCAATACGTGTAATGCCTTCCTGACACTCCCATTCATACACTAACTACCCTTTGTGTTATGCATATGGGCAGGACCTGTGCTAAATCTCCATTTTCCACACCAGTCAGAATGTTTCAATTGAGATCTCACTTCTAACTTTCAGATTTGTCCTAAAATCGTTCCAACATTAATTTTATGACTCATAATATCATATTACTTCATTTTTCCTCTTATTACTAATCAAATTAATGTTTTCTAGATCTAAGTTCAATTGAGATCTCACTTCTAACTTTCAGATTTATCCTAAAATCGTTTCAACATTAATTTTATGACTCATAATATCATATTACTTCATTTTTCCTCTTATTACTAATCAAATTAATGTTTTCTAGATCTAAGTTCGTCACTTCCGACCTGCAACCAGAACCAGATCTGCAAACACACTTTTGCATCAACAACACCACATAGTTCAATCATCATAATCTTACAAATTTCAGATCCGTACCAACACCAACATCAACAAATTCATAGCAATCATACACATACAATTGGCATACATTCAGATTTAAATATGATGTGAAAATTCTTAGAGGGGAAGGAACCCTCACTACCCTCTCATGTCAGAATCACCGGTTATTAAAACCATTCTCTCCCTTTAACACGAATTGCACTCCAAATTCCTACGAAAATTGATGGAGAAGAATGCCATAGCAGCCTTATTCTCCTTCCTCCTGCCCTCTCTTTCTCAGGGAAAAAATTTGTTATCACTAAATTTGTCCATAAGCTTTTATTAGGTCTTAATCTCCTTATTTTACTCTCACTATCCATTTACTAATTAAATTTTATTTTTAATTAATAAAATAACAATATTAATAGTGATACTACTAATAATAATACATCAATATTATTAACAATAAAAGTAATAATAATATTAATAATCTTTGCCATAATAATATTCACCATAGTATTGTTATTAACTATGCCCACATATAATCCAACATTACAATATTATTATCCTGACATCTCTATTTATCGGTTCCGCTAAGGGTATTACGCCTACGCGTTTAAGCGCGCACACACACACACACACACCCTTAACAAGGCCAAATAAATAAAATAAAACATGACAATTTAATAAATTAAAACGGGGTGTTACAATGTGTATATATATATATATATATATATATATATATATATATATATATATTACAGCTTTTTCTGAAAGTATGAAAGATTTCAACGATCACATTTATCTGGTTTTTCCTTTGACCGAGGATGTTCATGCAAAAATATGTCGCTTGGAACCCGGTCCTCCCTTTACTTGTTCAGACATATTCCATAAATATTGCACTAAGGGTCACTACTTGAATGGGTTTGGTTTGTATACTTACAAGGAAGAAGACCTCTCCCTGATGGAATAATACTTGAACAACCAATTGGTGTCTTTTTATAAGGATCTTAGTTGTGTTGGTCGTACATTGTTAAATTGACTGAAGAAGTCAATTCATACTTATTGGCTTGTGGATGCCAAGTCAAAGAAGGAGAGGAAGAAAATGTGTGGTAAGTGGCGTTAGGGCTCTATTTCTCTGTTTCCTCTCTTTAACCCTTCATGATGATTCCTTTCTCAATTGTGTAAATGCAATAAAGATCGAGGATGCCATACAATAATTAAGGAAATAGATTCAGGTTGTTGCTTCTTTTGTAGGAATTTCGAGTACTCCTTCTTTAGGGGGAGCCTCTACCACATGTACCCCTACTGGGACACCTTATGGTTCAGTCACCTGGTGGGTTATTCAAACATTTAATCATCCCTCTTGAGTGGTAGATCTAAATTCTTCCGCTTGAATCGCGATGGGAAGGTTAACACCCACCTCGGAGGAGGAAGAGATTTAGGTGGAATGGCCTCCTCAAAAGTGTCCCCGCTTGTATGATAACATGCTTTTACTCAGGTGGAGCAAAATTTGGTGTTGCAAGCTTGTCCTTATCCAAGAAGGGATAACAAGTTTCAGACTTCTATTTTGGATGAAGATTATGCTTATTTATAAGGTCTTTATAAGGAAGCTCGACAACGAGAGTTGGTTGAATTTTCCTTTTACACCCATCTTGTGTCAACTATTTAAGCATTCAAATTTGATGGACAATGAGAAGCTTGCTTTCCTGACCACCTTCAAAGGGAGAGAGAGAGAGAGAGAGGGAGAGAGAGAGAGAGTGAGAGACTCAAGGAATAGGTATATGATCATATAATCAAGCAGAATCATTATTTGGAGGAGGACCAAGGTGCTTTTAATAAATTCATTTCCATAGAAGCTGCTACGCAATCTTTCAAATATCCTGGTACTCTGGCATAAGAAGTTGAATGGCTTACCCGGGAGGTAGCTGGGATGAATGTGGTTTTGACCTCTAATTTGATTTCTTCGATCAAGGCATAGGCTGCTATAGGAAAAGAAAAAAAAATTCTAGGATTTTGATTGGAAAAGGATTGAAGAACTGGAGAAGTTTTTGGAAGAGTCCTAGGAAACTTAGAAGAAGGCAGAGGTTGATCTTCGTGTGATGCGTCAAGAAAACCTTGATCTTTATAAGGAGCTACCTAAATCACTACATGTAGAGGTCCTTTAATATTGATAAAAGTCGGAAAAAGTATTGTCTCCAGTTGGCCAGAAAGAGACACAGAGGGTTTCGAGCCTTATTATCAAACAAATATATGAGGGATGAGGAAAAAATTTATTGAAGCAAAAATTCCACACTTGTATGCGGATTTGAGTACACCGGAAAAGTGGGGCACTTTTGTAGCCAAACGGAAAACCGAAAATTCAATTAATGTTATCTTTTCATTCCTATTAATTGTATGATATACTTATTGCATTAGTTTGTTCTGATATGACTTCAAATTGTTTATATAGGATTTGAGTTCCATTAATCGCCAAAGAGCATTAAAACCCACATATCCATACATAAAAGGGCGTTTGGGATATGCACGCTTACAACAACAAATGGTAACTATATATAAATGATATGATCTTATTAATTGTCTCAATATGTTATAATTGACGATCTTATTATTTGTCTCAATGTGTAGTTAGAATAGGAGAAAAGTGAAAAAACATCTCTTCTGGAACATGTTTTGTGGAAGGCTGCTCGTGTGGACAAGGATGAAATTGTTAGGGAAGATGTTCAGCATGTTTATGACGAATATGTAAGTATAACATTATGCCTTTAAGTTAATCGAAATTTTATTAAAATATAATTAATTATTAATCCCCACTAATAATTTTCAATTTTTTAGTGAATTTCAGGAGACTCTATCTAAATCTTTAACCACCAGTGAGGAGGATTGCAGGAGAATTATTAGTCGAGTACTAAATGTTCCTGAGTATTACAGTCAAATGAGGGGTAAAGGATTTGGTGTGACTCCATCTTCCTTGTATAAGCAACCAAAGAGGAAAAATCCCAGCAACCAAGAAGTCATGCAATCATTGGAGGAACTAAAAGCGTAAGTCCGTGAATTACAAAAGGATAAAGAGAGATATGAGGCGGAAAAGTGTGGTTTCGGGTTGAAAGATACTAGTGACAAAGCTAATATCAATTGTGAAAATAAAATTCCCGAGGTAATTAATACATATTTATTTTAATTAAATTAACATATTTATTTTAATTGACCTTTATGTGAATATGATACCTTAGAAACAAAGTATAATAGGTTTCATTATGATTAAGAAACCCACAAGGGTTAGGGTTTAGAGTTACCAAGGATAACAACAAAGATTGGTTATAAACTGTTATTCTTTCCTCTCTCTTCCAACAAGATTACAAGTATGCAAGAATAACAAATAACCTCTCTCGCTTTTGAATTAGGGTTTTATCTTCCTATTTTCCCTTATACAAAATCCAAAACACAAGGCCCAATTAACAAATTACATGTGAGCAGACTTCGACGACATGCTATTCGTACTAGGGTTTGTTCTAATATTCCACAAATCTCCACCTTGGAACACACCCTATACCAACAAGAAACAAACTATATTTCTTCATGCATCTTTATCATCTGCATACAATGGAAAAAATTGCAATTGGGCAACGTCTTGGTGATCATATCAACAACATTATGATCTGTCGAAACCTTCAGCACTTGGACTTCTCCATGCATAATTACCCCTCTGACGAAATGCAGCCTCACATCAATGTGTTTGGTTCGCTCATGGTAGGCTGAGTTCTTCGACAAGTGTATTGCACTTTGACTATCACATTTAACAATGATACTTCGACCTTGAAGTTTCACCTCCTTTTTAAAACCTTCAAGCCACAATGCTTCCTTTACAACTTCAGTTAGGGTGATATATTCCACTTCAGTGGTTTATAAGGCAACAACCTTCTAAAGTGTTGCTTTCCAACTAATTGTTGTGCCAAACATAGTGAAAACATATCCAGAAATAGATTTTATGGAATCTATACAACCTGCATAATCAGAGTCGGCATATCCTTCGATTGCTGCTTTACTATCTTCACCCAAGGCTCCACCATAAATTAGGACTCTATTCAGAGACCCATTTATGTACCTTAGAATCCACTTCAATGCTTGCCAGTGAGCCTTTCCAGGATTCACCATGTACCTGCTTACAAGACTTACTGCATATGCTATATCGGGTCTAGTACAAACCATAACATACATCAAAGAACCTACTATATTAGAATATGGAATGCTATCCATATAAGTTCTTTCGACATCAGTATTGGGACACTGATCTATACTCAACTTGAATTAAGGGTTTGTCGGAGTCACAACAGGCTTTGAATGCGACATATCAAACTTATTGAGAATCTTCTTCAGGTATGCCTCTTGAGATAAGCATAATCTCGACCGCTTTCTATCTCTCCGGATGTCAATCCCAAGAATCCTGGACGCAACTCCCAGATCCTTCATATCAAACTCCTTATTGAGTTCAGCCTTCACACTCATTACATATTCAACATTGTTGCTTGCTATTATAATATCATCCATATAAAGCAACAAAATAACAAATGAATTACCAGGTCGAAATCTGAAGTAAACACAGTGGTTGAACTGACTTCTGATGAAACTTATACGTTCCATGAACTTGTCAAATCTCATATTCCACTGTCGAGGAGATTGTTTCAGCCCATATAAAGATCTCTTCAGTTTGCACACAAACTCTTCTTTCCCCTCTTTGAGATACCCTTCAGGTTGCCTCATCAGGATTATTTTATCAAGATCACCATACAAGAACGCAGTCTTTACATCCATCTATTCCAGTTCAAGGTCGAACTATGCCACCATGGCAAGAAACATTCGAATGGACTTATGCTTCACAACAGGAAGGAAAACATCATTGAAGTCAACACCTTATTTCTGAGTGAACCCCCTTGCAACCAACCTTGCCTTGTATCTCTTCGACGCCACTCCTTCGATTCCTTCCTTAACTTTGAAAATCCATTTACAACTAACTAACCTGGATCCAGTAGGGTTCTTGATCAGTTCCCAAGTATTGTTATCATGAAGAGATTTCATCTCATCATCCATGGCCTTCAACCATTCAGTCTTATTTCGACTCCTCATAACTTCCTTATAGTCTCTAGGTTCTTTGTCTAGAACCTCACTTGCAAAGATTTAGGCATAAGCTATAAGATCTGCATACCCAAATTTATGAGGTGACATGATAATAGTTTCTGCTTCTTCTTTGACTTCATCTGGGTCATGCAATTCAGCATCACTATGCTCCACCTCAACAGGAATTTCTCCCTGTTCTAGCTCTTTGACAACATTGTCAGTTTTCTTGAAAGCCATCTCAGCTTCATTGAAAACTACATCTTGACTGGTGATACACCTCCTGTGACCTGGCTCTAGGAACTATATCCTATAAGCTTTGACTCCTTCAGGATATCCCATGAACATGCATTTCAGAGCTCTAGGTCGACCTTGTCTTGCCTAATGTGAGCATATGCTACACAGCCAAATACTCTCAGTTTTTCGAGAACTGGTGGATGTCCCGACCAAACTTCTTCAGGTGTCTTCATATCTAACACAGTCGAAGGACATCTGTTTATCAGATATGTTGCTGTCGAAACAGCCTCAGTCCAAAACACCTTCTTTAATCCAACACTAACCAACATGCATCTAACCCTTTCTTGGATTGTTCGATTGAATCGCTCAACTAGACCATTTTGCTGAGGAGTACCTGCTACAGTCTTATGCCTTGCAATCCCAGACTCGACACAGTAATTGTCGAAAGCTTCATTGCAAAATTCAAGGCCGTTATCAATTCTCAATCTCTTGACCTTTCTACCAGTTTGAGTTTTGACTAGAACCTTCCAACTCTTGAAATTCTCAAAAGTTTCATACTTCGTCTTCTGAATGAATACCCATAACTTTCTGGAATAGTCATCAACTATGGATAGAAAATATCTTGCACTTGAATGTGAAAGATTTCTTGCAGGCCCCCAAAGATCAGCATGGATGTAATCAAGGGATCCATGCGTTCTTTGTTTACCTTTGTTAAACTTCACCCTACAGGATTTACCAAATACACAAGGTTCACAAAACTCCAACTTCTCGACTTTGTCATAACCTAGCAGGTTCTGTTTCCCCAGTTCGACCAGGCCTCTCTCGCTTACATGGCCCAATCTCATGTACCATAATTTTGTCTTCGACAACAGTTTCATGGATGCAAAATTTGTCGAACCACTTACAACTTCAGCCTCAAGGGTATACAAGCCTTGTTTCTTCACGCCTATCAAGACTTTCTTCGAACCCTTCATGACTCTTAGGATACTTTTATCTCCTTGAAAGACATATCACTTCTTGTAGAATTCACCAAGAGAAATCAAATTTCTCTTCAAGTTAGGTACATACCTAACTTTAGTCAATAGTCTTATTGACTCAGCATGGAGCTTGAATCTCACAGATCCAATACATGTAATTTTACAAGCTTTGTTGTTTCCCAGCAGCACTGATCCACCATCTTGATCATATAATTCCTCGAACAAGTCTTTATTTGGAGTCATGTGCCAAGTGCAACCTGAATCCATAATCCACTCTTTTCTTAAGTCGCCACTCGAAACCACAAGAACATCAGATGAGTCAAAATCATCTTGAACAATGGTAGCATTGCCATTATCAATACCTCCATGATATTTCAATCGTTCAGGACACACCTTTCGAATGTGACCCTCCTTCTTACAATGATAACATCGAACACCAGATGCTTCACCACTATAAGACTTATGCTGACTTTTACCCTTATTCTTGTCGAACTTACCATCATTTCACAAGAATTTCGCCTTAACGGCCAAACCTTCACCAACCGTCGAAGGTTTATGCTCCTTTTGTTTGTTCAAGTCCTTAGAGTATAAGGTATATTGAACATCTTCAAAGGACAAAGAATCTCTTCCAAACAAGAGGGTTTCTTTGAAGTGAACATGTGTTCTGGGAGAAGCGCATAACAACAACAGCGTTTGATCTTCGTCATCGATCTTCACATTAATATGTTCAAGATCAAGAATCATCTTGTTGAATATATCCAACTGCTCACCCAACACTCTGTCTTCACTCATCTTGAATGAATACAAGGCTTGCTTCAGGTAGAGTCGATTCACCAACGATTTGGTCATGTATAAACCTTCAAGTTTCAACCATAACCCTGATGTTGCCATATCCTTTTATACTTGTCGAAGAACCTTATCACAAAGGCTTAACAATATTGCATTATGTGCTTTCTCAATCATGGCCTTATTTTCAGCTACCATTAACACAACATTCATGGCCATCTCTCCCTTCAACGCTTCCAAACAACCTTGCTGAACAAGTAGGGCTTTCATCTTCAAGCGCCACAGATCGAAATCGTTCACTCTGATGAACTTCTCAATCTCATAATTTATTAAAGACATCTTCTCCACGCTCACCGCACCAATTTTATGTGAATAGGATACCTTAGAAACAAATTATAATAGGTTTCTTTATGATTAAGGAACTTACAAGGGTTAGGGTTTAGGGTTACCAAAGATAACAACAAAGATTGGTTATAAACTGATATTCTTTCCTTTCTCTTCCAACAAGATTACAAGTATACAAGAATAACAAATAACCTCTCTTGCTTTTGAATTAGGGTTTTATCTTCCTATTTTCCCTTATACAAAATATGAGAGACTAGCATGCTATTTATAATAAAACTAACATACTAACCTAATGGGATTTTTAACAAATACCCATTACAAGCTAACTTAGGGTACAAGCTAACTTAAACAATTGGATCCAAAACACAAGGCCCAATTAAACAATAACATGTAAGCAGACTTCGATGGCATGTTATTCGTACTAGGGTTTGTTCCAATATTCCACAGACCTTTATACACATTAACAATTATGCATTCATTATTGCTTTAGGGAATTTCATCTTGTCAGTTGTATTTGTCGTTATCGACTTATCACATGGTTGACAAGGGGAAAAGTGCATACCAATGTGAGAGAGTTACTTTACCATAAACTGCTCCCTCATGAATATCTGAAAGTGTCAGTTGATATCATTTTAGATACGGATGTGGTGCTACCTATGTTTGACTCGGTTTCAGAGGTTACATTGCTACGAGATGCAATAGGTTTGTATGTTGCATGGCCATCAAATCTCATTTTTACAGATGATAAGGTATGTCGAAAACCATTACGAATCTCTTAGTATTCAAATGTCAATTCTTAACCATTATGAAAATCATTCTGAACTATTATGTACACTTTTTTACATGGTAATGTTAGACTCCTACAAAACCCACATCTAAGGATAAAGGGATTTTGTTGGAAAAAGAGTTTGTTGCATCACAAATAAAGGTACATTTAAAGTGTTATTCTATGAACCGAATTTAAAAGTTTCATGATTTTCTACTTTACCTAACTTATATGATTGTTAGGTTCCTTCTCAAGCTTCAAAACAGGTCATCAGTAAGAAAAAGGTTCCTGCAAGGACCGTGTAGGCAAAATGAGCTCTTGCACTCGCTTTCGGTTGTGTCTTAAGAAACTTGTAGCAACATCAGATGTGATGCAAGTTGTTATTCGTCAAATAGACATGGACGATGGTGTTTTTGGTTTTCCTCATTCCGAGATAATCAGAAGAGAGGATATGGAGCATATTTTCAAGCATCTTGAATTAGGCATCGGTGTTATGCATGCATACATTTGGTACTCCGACCAATCTATTATTTATTTAGTTGAAAAATGTATTTACACATTTCAATGAAAATAGTCTAATATTTATTATGTTTTTATTTAAGGTTCTTGTATGAAAGAATTATGTGCGGGATGCAATTGTCAAACATATTCTATTTCTTTTCTTGCACTCGTGTCAATGCAACGACAATTAGTTTGAATTCACTTTCAGTGAGAGACCACTTAATTGAGAGATTTACGGCCAACGAAACAGAAACTTTGTTTTTTTATCGAATAATACTGGACACAGGGTAAGATTTTCATTTTAATTTCATTCTAATCATTGTATCTTTTGCATAGAAATTACCCATCTAAAATTTTGCTATATTTTACAGTGGACACTGGTTGTTGGTTGCCATTGATCCTACAAAAGAAGCGGTCTATTATATTAATTCATTGGAGCATGATTGGTCAACATATCCAAGTATGAAGGAAGCGGTTGATACGTAAGTGAGATTATTCAAAATATTCGTGTGTATTTGTATATTTAATTATTTTTGTGAGATTGTTCTAAATTTACGTTTTTCTTTTATAGAGCTATACTAGTATACCGAATACAAAGAGATGCTCGAGTAGCACGGGCTAAAGCAAACACTATTACATGGGGTCCAAGTGGAGGTATATTAATTTTCACAATGTTGCTTATTAGTGATGCTACTTGATAACACAAAACAACTATATATTAATTATTATTTGTTTGTCTATGTGTAGTGTCCTCAATAGAAAAAGGATATAGATTGCGGGTATTACATTTTGAGGTTTATGAGAGAAATCCTTCAAATGGATCGATTAGAGATTCCTATTCAGGTATGCATGGATTTATAACTTAGGATTTATTTTAATATTTATCGGATATGTCATAAATTATTATTTAAACTAACTAATGCATATTTTGCTTTGTTATGTAGTACTTTGATGAATATGCATGTTCTCATTACACGCCCTCAAAATTGCAAGAAATTATGGAGGAATTGTGCGAATATCTTATTGAAAAAAAATAGTTTAAGATATAGGATTATGGGATTATGTGAATGTTATTGACTTGTGGTTTATGAAAATGACTTGTGGTTTATGTAAATGACTTGAATTGTATAGTTTTGGATTGAAATGGTATTAGTGGTATTAGTGAAATGGTATTAGTTTTGAGATGTAAATGACTTGAATTCTATAGTTTTGGATTTAAATGGTATTTGTGGTTTATGGGATTTATGAGATTAGTGGAAATGGTTAATGAATCATACTAGAAATTGTTAGTGGAAATGTGAGTTATAGAGGTTTATTGAAATGACTTGAAATATACAAGTTTCTGCATAAAAAATGGTTAAAATGAGATTTTTTTTTTTAAAATCAATAAAATTATATGTATAGAAAAGACAACGTTTTTTTAGAAAAAGCGCTGCCTATAATCCACAAAAGAAAGCTCTTCTTCTAAAAATTGCTCTCTAAAGGTATAGAAAAAAATTCATTAAAATTATAGGTATACATTAGAGAGTGCTTTCAAAAGCGTTGTCTAAAGGGGGACAAAAGAAAGCATTTTTTTCTCAAAAAACGCTCTCTAAAGGTATATAAAAAAAATCATTAAAATTTTATACGTATACATTAGACAACACTTTTAAAAGCGTTGTCGAAAGACCCACTTTAGAAAGCGTTTTTTTAAGTAAAAAGCGCTGCTAAAAGCCTACTTTAGAAAGCGTTTTTAAAGGTAAAGCGCTTTCTAAAGTAGGCCTTTAGCAGCGCTTTTTCCTTAAACAACACTTTTAAGCGTTGTTAAAGGTAAAAAAAAGCATTGTCGTAGCCCTTGTTTGACATAATGTCATCACTGAAGGTGCTTTTAAGAAAGTGGAGTACTTTTACCCTAACATTCATGTTTCTCTGGATTGAGTTCGTCTTAATATAGCCATCAAGGACATGAAAGTTGTCTTTTGACGAACTAGCTTCTCCCTTTTTATGATGATGTGCTCTTAGTCACATGTTTTTTTTCTTTTAAAGTTTTGTCTTACGATGTATATATCTCATGAAAATGTTGGTAGAATCCCAAATCAAAATTTTCCTTTGGTAATGACAACACCCATAGACAACTTTGACGTGTCTTAAATCCTTATCAACGAAGGGAATTCTTGCAACATTATGGATGTAGAGATCTTTTGAAAACTCAGTCTGGAAATAGAGAAGTTGTGTCCATGTGAGAGATCCGACCCATGAAGCTACATGTAGCTAATGGTTACCTTGGGTGAAGAAAGAAACACTAGGATCTGACCTGTAATTCTTAGTATTTTCGCACAAAAGCTTCTACAATTGCATCTTAAGAAGACCTTTTATAACAACATTGGACGTGGTGGCATTTCTGGTCCACTAAAAAATGATGTATTATAACTTCCATGAAGATTGGATGATGATATGCATGTGATATGTATAGATATTGAAACATACATAAGGCCTTGTAACGAGAACAAAAGGGGAACGATAAATAAAATGCGGTAGAAATCAACATGACATCCCTTACCAAGAAATCAAACGAAATAAAGATCAAAACGCTGAAAGAAGAGATCAACATTACCAACATGTTTGGCATGAACCACTTTAATTTGACAGGTGTAGGGGACTTCATTGTATGAATGGGGGAGTCGGCCTTAACAAGTGACACCAACACGGCCAAAGAACCAATAAATAAAGATAAATAAAGAGTATATCGATTGGTTAAGTTTCTTTTTACTATATACGTAAATAATGCTTTCCATCATAATGTAATGTCTTTTCCAATGATAATGAATAATTTTTCACAAATTGTCTACCTTATGATCATATAGGATATGCATGCTCAAGGGTTTTATCGCAAAAGCCACAAGCTTATTACCAAATTAATCAAAACCCCACAACAGAAGTCTCACGTATAAAGACAACATACTAAGAAACAAAGTGGTGATTCAGGTTCACACCCTTCTTGGTAGCTATCCTTTCTAGAGCATAAATGTGAGTCCCCATTATGTCGGCCTTGAACCAAGTTCAAACTTGGGGGTATGGAAGGGGTAATGACCATTAACTGAGCATGATCCTCAGAAAAGTCAGATAAAACTTTGAGAACAACCGTTGATGCCAATAAATTTCTAGAGAAATGAACTTGGGACCTTATGAGGCTTCATAACTAAACTTTCAAGCACAACCTTCTACACCAGCCATTCCTAGAGAAGCTAACTCAGGGAACTAAAGCAACAATAAGTAAAAAATGATAAATATGATATGAATCAACAACCATGGAATTTATTATACAACAAATATTACACCAATGAAGAACATCCCGTATAGATACAAAAAAAGGCAATAGGCTTCGAAGTTGACATATCACCCATGATGACTAAATTAAAATCCATCATCTTCTTATTTGGGGAAATTTGGTCTCATGAAATATGCATTACAAGATGAAAATATTCTAACTTTTGCAAGGTATTTTCAAAAGAAACATCATAATGAAGAAACTATCTTCCACCGACTTCACATACTCTTTGGACAACTTGAGGTTTTCAAGATATCTATCCTAAAGGCCTTCCTAGGCCTTCTTTGAAGCATATCGATCCTCACTCATTGACACCTTCATATCCTTTATCGTCTTGAAAGAGGACTTCAATGTTTGGATCGCCTCAGTAAGAGTGGCCTAATTTATGGATAATGTCGTATGCGAGAATGATTGATCTTCATCATTTTTTCATCTTTTGCACGAGTGACTTCACCTTTTTAGCCAATAAGTGAGGGTACCAAAAAGTATCCACATAGATCCATATGTATCTTAATAGACCATTCACCTTTTATATATCATAGATACTAGTATGAATCAATAGTAAGAGACTTATTGCGCTAATTGAAAACTTATTTTTCTTTCCGAAGAGGGTCAAACATAAATATATATCCTCTTCCGGTAGAACCAAACTCTAAGATTGAGAATTCCATGAGCACTTGGTACACCATTTATGATAACTCGTGACAAAATGACATAATCTTGATCAGGAAACATGTATAATCTTCTTCAAAAACAAAATACCAAAACCCCCTCTCTGTTCGAGTGTCAGGGCATCCCAAAAGCGTAGGAGACATGGAATTTGGAGTCGACGTTGAACCTTTACCATATTTGGGTCTCCTCTGGTCTTTCCAAGCTATATCTGGCCTTCTTTCAAATGGTACACAATTGGGAGGCATCTCAATAGCAGGAATTGTGGAAATAATTCTTCCAAACACACGTGGTGACAAACATAAAACACCTCGCACCATAAGTTGGCCTAAAGAACCCTGGACCTCTATTTGAACAGGGATAAGAAAGTTGGATGAAGAAAAACTGGTGGGTGACTCTAGAATTGGGACTCTATAGTAGCCAAAATATTAATAGCCATTGCAAGTGAATGGACCACCCTATAAGTTCTATTCATTTTAATATTGTTTGGTCGCATTTCATCTTTTGTGCAAACCAAAAAATAATAAAACTAAGGAAATATTCACCAAGAAAGCATTAAATAAAATAAGAAAATTCCCCAAGTCACTCATCAAAGATGACATATCTCTTCTCATATTAGATACTTTTACTAGCAAACATGATTCTATGAACAGTTTATTTTGTTTCTTTAACGTCAAGGAACAACGCCATCAATGAAACCTAAATCCATAAAATAGGATACCAATTTCCCCTTTAGATATGTATCTTCCTTGAAAAAGTCCTACAAAATTTAGACATAAGATTCAATGTCCTCAAAGAAATGGCTTTGACACCAAAACTTGGAAAATTAACTTGAATATTGGAAAGGCGACTAAAGTCTAATGTTGTATATGTTAGTGTGAGCCACTTTGATAAGTGAGTAAAAAATGATACCAATATTTGAAATTCTTCATACTAATGGAATATACCTCAAACATCCTGATATTCTACCTGAGGGAAATCAGACTTTGACAGTGCACCGAGTTGGCGCAACTATGTTAAGCTTTAAAGAGATGTAAAAATAATATCAAGGTTATTATGCTTGTACTTGCACCCATACTGAACGACTTTGATGTAAGGCTAATTCCCTAGTTGTAGTTGATAAGAATAAAGTTCCAATTGATTTCAAACACCCACCTCAAAGCCACTAAAAGGGAGGCAGAAGACAATTAAGGAAACACTAACTTTTGTGAAGGGGTGACACACCCATCATACTTATTGGACATATGACTCCACACATAAAAGTGGGAGGGGATTATGGGTTTAAAATAAACTTGAGTTTGAAAAACTTTTTGGATCAATTTTAGAGTCTTAAAATATTTATAATTAAGTAGCGAAAATTTAAATTGCAGAAAGTAAAAGTTAAGGGAAGAGAGAAAAACACCATGAGTTATACAGGTTCAGTCAAATGACTTAGTCATGTCCTAGATATTTGATCTTGAGAGTATCCAATAAACTTAATAGCTTTTAGTAGGTTGAACTCATGAATCCCCTTATAAAAGAAAAATGAAATGACTAACTTCCAACCAAACACTACGGAGATAAGTGGTGAGTTTTCCTTCCAAACGATGGATTGAAGTAGTTATTATTCTTTCCAAATAGTAACTTGGAGAGTTTAGTCTTCAAACTTTAAATTCGAGATTTTACACGGGCTGATCTTAAACTGGGTGAGCTTTTAATCAGGGTTGAACTCATAAGCCTAAGAGTTTTTATACCCGACTTATCTCCAACCTTAATAAACTTTTAATCTAGTTAAGTTTACGAATCGAAATTATTTTTTACACAGGATAACCACGAACCAACTTGATATTTTATGCCGGGTTGATCTCAAACCTATGAAAACTTTTGAATAGGATGATCCTTTAAACCTAAACGGTGACTTAGTAATCAGGGTGACATGTGGATAGTTTCCTAATTTACACCATTTCTTAGCATATAAATAGAGAGGCCCTCTACTATTTTAAATCATCTAGAAAATGTAAAAAACCTCACTTTTCATTTCTCTCAATTTGTCTCTAAATTATTTCCATTTTATCATATATTTAAGTCATAGTTATTTGTGAGAGTTCTTGAGTTTGGTGATGTATTTTTTTATGGGTGAGGGCTTTATAATAAATTTACCAAGATTAATATTTTCTCTCGAGTAAAATCATTCTTCCTTAAGAAGTGATCATTTTAGTTTGGAGCTAAAACATTATAAATACTCCTTTTGGGATTAATAAAAGTCTTTGTTTGCTTTGTGAGCTCCAAAATTGATGAAAAACTCTCCATTTGGGTTCATGAAGAATAACTAGAGAAAAAACTTCACAATGATTCTTGAGCTCAGTCCAGTTAAGATCAAATCTTAAAAAGATAAATATATCACTTTTTAAAGATTGAATCTCTATAAATATCTGGTGTTATCCCTATCCCTTTATCTATTTTATTCTCTATTTATTTCAAGATTTTTAAATGATTAACACGATTAATTATCAAACCAACTATACTCCAAAATCTAATCCCTAAGAATTTAAACAACTCAAATAACAAAGAAAATTAATTATGAAAATTATTTAAAACATTGTCAAAATCACAAAATTTTCAAAATAATCTCAAAAGTAATTTTTATTCAAAACTATATAAAATAACTTTAAATTTATGTGTTTTTTTTCTTAATTTTAATATCCAATAAAAACTATAACAAAAACATGAAATATATAAACTAACATTTTTTTAAAAAATTATTTAAATTTATTTTTTATTTAATTTATAAGAAAATATTATCACTATAAAGATCACTTTTAAAAAATTACAAATGAACAATGCACATTGTTTCAAACCTTCGGGGAATACACCATATATAAAAGGAGTTACTTTTAAAGAAAAACTAGAAACTTAACAATAAAAATAAAATAAATAAATCCACAAATACATTTAATCTTCATGATAAGATGCATAATAAAAGGCACATGGGAACATCACTTACAAGGTTCACAACTTAACCCAAAATCCTTTTCACCACCCATTAAAATCGTTTTCATAACTTCATATCTCACTCGCTATCTTTCTTTAATGTCTTACTTTTTTGACAACAAAAAATGTCTTACTTTAGTTCTTTATTACTTTTATTTTTTTTTATTTTTTTTAATGAAGCTTAAATAGAAATGTTATTTACACTTTATCCTTTTAATTATTTTTTGATGACAAATTTTACATAAGGTTTTATTTTAAATATGTATTTGATCTTTATAGTATACTATTTTTTATTTTTAATCTTATAATATTATTTCTTTGACAGTACAGTGGTCCTTATTTTGTTTTTCTTTTTTAATTTTATTTTGTTTTAATCTATATAAAGTTAGGGTTATATTAAAATTGATATAATATTTCATTTCATTTCTTTCAATTTATATCGGATAGACAAATTCCAATTTTACATACACATTACAAAAACCAATTCTAATATAAATTATTTTTTATAGGAACTAAAGAGAAAAAATAAACTATTTCTTTTTATAAAAAGTAAAACCTATATATATATATATATATATATATATATATATATATATATATATATATATATATATATATATATATATATATATATATATATATATATATATATATATATATATATATATATATATATATATATATATATATATATATATATATATATATATTGATCATTTAAAACATAAACAAAAGATTTATGATTCTTGCAAATATAATGCAACTATAATGTTTTTTCTTTTAAAAATTATTATTTTTTTAAATATTAACAATTTATATATATTAATACATAAAATATAAATAAATATTATCATCGATGATTAAATTTTAGAATAAACATTTACGTTCAATTAACTCGATTAGGGATGTCAATGAGCATGATATGTGCAGGGTACTATAATACTTGTTCCCATATCTACAGTTACAAAAATTCTCGTACACCAATCCATATCCGCGTGACCATCAATATCTGTACATGTACTCATACCATATGAATACTTAAGTACCCGTATCCATACCCATTTACCCGTATTTATAGTAAAAATAATTCATCAACTATTATTTATCATGTAATTTTATATTTTTAATAGCACGAAAAAAATTCAATAATTTTATCGCTGAATTAAGAAATAAACTAATATTTATATAAAAATGCATACAAATTTAATAATCATGTATTTAATAAAATTGATAAATTAACTTGTATAAATTATTATAAAAATAAAAAAAATACATAAATATATATTGTGTGTGTATGGGGCGGGGTGGGTACTAAGGTACCTGTACCCGTGTTCATACCCGTGTTCATATCCGTTTATTTTAATGATAATTGTCTGTGTCCGAGCCCATATCCATTTTGTAGATTTTTATCCTACCCGTTGTGAATAAATTTTAAAAATACCCGCTAAGGATAGATACAATTGTCATCCCTAAACTCAACTAACACGTTAAACTACCATACTACCTAATTATACTGTCTTTTGGTTTTAATCTTTCTAAATTTTTTTGATTCAATTCATGAAATATAAAAATGATTATTTATTGTCAATGATGTCAACTTATTGGATCTAAGCGGTAATTTTATTGATTCATAAAAGACATCAAAATTAAAATCAATAATTTTTAAAAGTGTGTCATATCAATACTAATGTATCATTTTTGGGTAATATTATTTATTTCAATAGTAATTTATACTAATTCGATAAAAACCCTTTGTGTTTTTTGTCCTAGATTTCAATTAATAGGTAATTTTCTCTTTAGACAAGTTTTGTTCCCGGATTCTTTTATATTCAGGAAGAGTATTATTTATACTTGTTTTATAATACTTCTTGATCAGAAAAAACACTAATGTATCTATTTCTATAAGAACTCCGCATTTAGGTTTAAACGAGTAATATTAGAATTAGAGAATTCTTGAAAAGGCCGTGTCTCACATCTCCTTTTAGAAAAATCAATTAAAATATAATGTTAAAATATATAGAAAACTAAATATAAAATAAAAACATTACAATCCTAAAATAATAAAAAAAAACATTTTAAAACTAATCACATATATAAACTAAAGTGGAAAGCCACAAAAAAATTATTCACAAGGAATATCTTGTAAGTCAATTCTAAAAAAGAGATTTAAAGAAGAACAAAGCAAAAGAAAAATATATTACCATTTTCTTATTTTTATTTATTTTTCCAAAATTTCTTAACTAAAAAAATCAAAACCAAAATCCTCATAAATCTATTTAATTTTTTAAGTTTTTAAAACTCTCAAATAGAAAATAGTTTTGTAAAACTAGACAATCAAAGGCGTGGAATGTGAAATTTTTGGTTTGGAGATGAGATTTTATTGGAGATATTACCTATTCCAATTGTAATTTGTAAGAATTCAATAAAGACCCTTTATTTTATTTATCTTAGGTTACAATTGGTAGGTAATTTTTCGCCTTTTGTCGAGCTTCGTCTTATCACTTTTTGTATCAAAATTGAGTACTCTTTATATTCACTGTTTACCAAATAAAAAACAAATTTTATAAATTTTAAAATTTTAAAAACTAAAAAAACAGTTTTACAAAACTAAATCAAACATGCCCTAAGTAGTGATGAACTACATTTTCAAGAAAATAATTCGATAAAATTGTAATTGAAATTTTTATTAAAATATTCATTGATTAAATTTTATCTATCTTATTATCGAACTCTGAGTTTTTTTAAAGAAAAATATGATGTATATGAATAAAAAAAAGAACTACAATGTTATAAATGAATATAAGAGCACAAAAACAGCACAAGAAGTGCATGATAATCTCTAAAAATAAATACTAAGCATAAGAAAAATACACGGGAGAAAAGCAAAGATTCTAGATAGAGATTACAATTCGACTAATCCTTAATAAATATCTATAAAACTTATCTATAATGATTAAGATAAAAATCCACTAAAATAAGTGGATTTGAGTGTGTATACAAATACCTTAGTATCCATCCCGCTTCATATATGAAGGGAATCATTTGACACCGGCGTCAAAATATTAACTTTGACATCAAATTTTACCATTTTATTCTTAGCAATTCAATGGCTAAGATAAATTCATTTAAAACTAACACATGAGTTAATTAAGGGAATTTATCTTAACCATTGAATTGCTAAGAATAAAGGGCTAAGATTTGGTGTCAAAGTTAATATTTTGACACCGATGTCAAATGATCATCTCCCATATATATATATATATATATATATATATATATATATATATATATATATATATATATATATATATATATATATATATATATATATATATATATATATATATATATATATATATATATATATATATATATATATATATATATATTTAGGTTTATTAATTTTAATATATAAATTACCATTAAACTTTTACTTATTTGAATATAAATGTTTATTTATATATTAACTTAATAATAATATCCTTAAATTTTTTTAATGTTATTGAAAACTTATAATGACATGATAAATTATAATTGATAGATAATTTTTTTATTAGAAATGTGGTCATGAACATGGGTATGAGTATGAATATTAGCTACCCATATGGTACGAGTACAAATATTTTTTTATAAGCAAAGATATATTGATACAACATATTAGGAGTACACCAATCCAACTACAAAAGGAAAACTATATTCAACTAGTACTAGAACCCTACTTTAGAAAATCGAACGGACATTTATACCAATCGTAAAAGCTACAGTTAGATTCCTTCTTATATACATATTTCAACCAAAACCAAAAAATATGTTTGATCATCCCAACTATGTCTTGTTGTTTGCCGATTGCATCGTTGAAGATAATTTGATTACGACTCCATCATATGGTCTAACAAGTGGTAAACCAAATAACACAAGCCGTTGATTTTCATGACAACCTCACAACTTTGACAAACAAATCTAAACAGAATTCGTTAACCGTTCCTCCAACTTGACAATGCACACCTATCCAATCCAAAAGTTTCCGCCAAACCAAAGCCAAATAAGGACATATTTTACAAATATTAGTGCCCACATGAGTATGTGCCCGAGTTACAAATATTTTGTGGGTATGAGGATAGGTAGTACCCAGCCCACACTCTGTCATTTGCTATCCCCAGCTCTAAGTATTACGAAACCACCAAAAGACTCAGGCTAAAGCCTAGGATCCAAAACCATCATCAATAGAGCATCATTCTCCATGTGTAGTTTAAGGCCATACCTCTAAGAAACCATATGTCACTCTCAAATTGCTATTGTCTCAATAAGAGAATAGAGTTTGATAGTCAGTTAGAAAAAGAACAAATCTAAGCAAGAGAGACATTCATATCTTCCACGTCCTCCTCATTAATCGAAAAATCTAAAAGATGAAGTCATTCTTAGATTTTTTTTATAGTACATACCACTGAATAAGTTTACCTGTAATTAAAAAATGAATGAAAAATAAGAATATATTAATAAGGTGAAAATATCAAAGTACAACAAAGATTGTCTGAAAGTACAAAGGAGTGCTAAAGACAACAATAAATCACGAAAACAACAAAAGTAAAGCAATTACAACAAACATAAGAATCAAACTAATAAACAAAAAATTCAATTGCACCCCAAACAAAAAGACCCAAGATATTAAGGAACCGTCTCGCTGATAACAAGTTAGATCTCAGACCACCAAATCTACCATCAACAGACCAAGACCCATCAAAAGAGCACCAAATCCACATCTAATCTTAACAAGACCTCTCAAGAAAGAAAAGACCTTAAACAATGAGATAATATTTTCCGATGAAACCACTATCTTTACCCACTTCAATTTTCATCAATTACTTCTTTTCTTTTTTATTTGTATTATAATTGATTATCCTTTTGGTAATTATACCATTCAAAGTCAAATTTGATAAAATTATCCAAACAACAATAATTGGTAATAATCACTTCTATATTATTGTATCCAAACATAAATCAATTCTATTAGACTCAATTCTGTTAAAATCAATTCTACCAAACTCAATTCTCCCAAAATCAATTTTGTCCACCGCCAATCCAAACACAAAATAACTAGATTTTCCCATGATTATTGGATTAAAAACCACCTTCCTCTAAACTATTGGATTAAAAATAAAAGTGAGTGTGTAGTAGTTTCAATTTTTTTTGGTTGTACAAATGTAGTAGTTTCTTTCTAATGCATAATAAATCATGATGGGTGAAAGGTCTTTTTTTTTTAACTTTATAAATACCAAATTCTTTGGCCACTTTGTTATTAGTTTTTGATATCTTCTTCTTGTTTATATAAGTGGAAAAGAAGAAAGAAAGGAAAAGAAGAAAAAAAAGTAATAAAAACATCAAGAGCTATTGCTGAAACATCTCTCTTCTGTTGTATCCTTAATTATATTCTCCTTTTGTTTCCTCTCCAAAGGTTAGTGAACAAAATATTGAAACACATCTTTTGAAATCCATTCTCACTGCTTCAACTCTTTTGGGATGAATCATACTTTTTCACTCCAAACCCAGATTTGGTAACATAGACATCACTAGATTTCATCTCAAAAATCAAAACTTTGAACTAATCAAGTAAATGTTGGGAACTTAAACAGCCTCTAATCAGATTCTATTTCTTACCTTTTCATTATGTTTTGTTTTTATAATCAGACAAAACAACCTTAAAAAAACAAGAATTTTTGTTATGAAAACATTTTCATACATATTCAAATATCAAATAGTATGTTTTTTTGTTGGTTTAATTGAAATATGTTTGATTTTCAGCTTGGAATCCATGGCTTTCCCAAATCCATCCATGTCAGATTCTCCACAGAGAAAGATGGGAAGGGGAAAGATTGAGATCAAGAGGATTGAAAACACAACAAATCGCCAAGTAACTTTCTGCAAACGCCGAAACGGCTTACTCAAAAAAGCTTATGAACTATCTGTTCTTTGTGATGCAGAAGTTGCTCTTATAGTCTTCTCTAGCCGTGGCCGCCTCTACGAATACGCCAATAACAGGTATATCACACAATTTCACTTCTCTCAGAAGCCCTTTTGAGATTTTATCATAGATTTTCCTTCACAAGTATTAAAAATGATACTTGGTGTTATAGATTTTTCACTTCTGCAAAATAGATCTTTTTGTGAAGCACTTAAAACACCAAGAACATAATAAATTTGTTGCTCTTTCTATCTTTGTTTTCTGATTAATTCTATTTTGGATTTTTCCTTCTTTGAGTGTATGAACTTTTTTTTTTCTTTCTGCTTATGATTATTTTTTCTAGTTCTTGTTTATTGTATACATAGATCTGGTGCAAAAGATAGAAATATAGGTAAGGATTTGGGAAGTTACACAGTGGTGTGAGATCAGCCACTTCCTTCAACACACACCATTCTTGTTAATTTTTTCTGTTTCCTTTTTCTTCTTTCAATTCTCTCTCTCTATCTCTTACACATCTATGTGTTTGTGTGTGGCTATGCTAAACAAAGACCCTAAAAGCAAAAGCTGTCATGTGTGCTACAATAAGCCCAACCCATCCATCTCCTTGACACTTCCTTAATAACACGTCACAAGAAACCACAGTACAGTTTCAATCCATTTCTCAATTTGTCAAATTCAAATTTTCTATTAAAAAATGGATTTTTATTAGGGTTTGACAGTTAGATACACTGTTTTATATCAGATTATGATTAAAAAAAGTGATTTTTTCTCTCATAATTCATTTTCACCTCAGAAAATTCAAGACCCAGATAAGGATTCTTTATTGAAAATTCAAATTTTCAATTAAAAATGGATCTTTAATTAGGGTTTGAAAGTTATACATACACTGTTTTATATAAGATCATGATTAAAAAAAGTGATTTTTTACTCTCATAATTCATATTCACCTCAGAAAAATCAAGACCCAGATAAGGATTTTCCATTTAAAATACATAAATTAAGTTTTCCCCAAATTTCACTTCAACCCACATGCAAGATCTAACCTTAGGTCAAATGCATAAATAACCCTAAAAACTAGGGTTTTTTTAGCAAATAATTTTTAAAAAAAAATTAGTGGTAAATAAATAAATAAAAACCATAACTTTAGTTTCTATGACAGTAAAAAATAAAAGATGAAAATGGTAAAAAATGACGTGAGTTAAAGATGAAATAATTTTGGTTGATTTTGAATCTGTTTTAGGAAATAAGGTTTGATGTGTCTGGTTAGGGTTTTTAAGGACTAGGATTTGTCTTGGTTGAAAAGAATCTTTGGTCACGTCATACACATGATTTTTCAGTTCTTGACTTCTGACAAAAGAGTAATTTATGTCATGATTTCCACTTCTTGCTTCTCTTTTCCCTCTTTCATTTCAACCCTAAAATTTATCATCTATAGTTCAAAACACTCTTCAATAGGAAATTTTTTTCTCTCCTATTTATTCATAGTTTACTAGTGGAAATTCTTTAACAACAATTGTCAGTGAAATAACTGATGAACCAATAAGAATGTATCATACTTATATTTTACCTCGGTAACTGAAATTTTTTTCCCTCTATATATTGCAAGGATAAGGAAAAAAAAATACATTTCAGTTTTTTTTTTTTTTTTTTAATAAAAAATTAAAAAATGAAGTATAAAAGAGTATGCTTGGATGTTAAAAATAAAAATTGCAAATAGATTAAAAAAATTGAAAACTGCAAAAATCCAAAAATTATTAGATATGTTTGGATGTTATTTTCTAAAAACCACTCGATTCATATCGGATTTCAAATTGATATTTTTTTTTTAAAATCTAAACTGAACCGAACTGCATAGATATATGTTGTTATACTTATTTTTTTTATTAGTATAATATGTTTTGTAAATTTATTAGATCATAATTATTACTTTAATTACTATTTATTAGTTTGATTTTCTCTATTTATTTTTATTATTTTATTTGTATTATTAATTTTTAATTGTATGGTTATATATTATATCAAGCTTATTATTTGTTAGTACATCTATAATATTAATAAAAAAATCAATCGAAATCAAATCATATGAAATTGGATTTGATTATTTTTAATCAATCATACAAAATCGAATTGAATAGTGAGTATATATTTATCTTCGAGTTGAATGTTATTTTATTTCAAAATCTATCAAAACAGTATTAGAATAAATAATATAAAAAATTGTATTCGAACTTAATTTTAGACCTGCAAAAGTGTTGAATCTCTTGAGATGATTTTTCCATTTCTAAAATTTAGTCACTACCATTGCGCAAAGGACATTTGATTTATAACAAAATGGTAAAGATTGAAGTGAGTGAGATAAATGTTAGTAACAAGACAAATGTACCACAATTGAGAATAGCCAATGAGAGTGTTCTAAAGACATTGCTGTTACTGCTGTCATAGCAGAAAAGATGAAATGGACGGTTATGATGCTGCCACATTTTTTATCAGAATGAAAAGACCTAAAAAATATGATAATATTAAATCATTTTACTGTTTAAATTTTTCGAAAAGTATGTGTAACATTAAATATTTGAGTCTTATGTTGGCACATCAAAGTGGTTTTTCCAATGTGGTTTAGGGTATTAACCATTGAGAAATGGGTTTTTGTGCTAGAAATAGTTGAACCAATCATATAGTGGGATATTGTGCCAGCGTGGCAGAGGTAACCAATGACTAGCTCGAGGATATTAAGGTATCAGAAAAACAACATAAAAGGTTTTTTTAATGTTTTATAATTTTGTTGATTTTCTAAAATTGGATGTTATTTTAATATTTTATTTTGTTTCACATCCAATCAGATTTTGACATGATGACTGAAGAATGAGATCATTCTATGTTGCTTTTAAGTTGTTGTTTTTAAGGTTCAGAAAATTACCAAGAAATGTGGATGATTTGACCAGTGACAAGTTATTTACTAAATCATTATGATTACAAATTTTAAATATTATATTTTAGGTTAATATTTCAGAAAAATGGAAAAATTTTGTTGATTAATTTTTCTATTTTTGTTTATTCCTGAGCAATATATTTGTTGCGTATGAAACATTTCAATGATCTCATAGCAGACATGCTGACTTCACATGGGGAATTTGTGGAAATTTTTTTCTAATTTATTGTAAAATGAAAGAGAAATTATTTTGGAAATTAAAATTAATTTATTGTTTAAGATGATTTGATTGAAAATTGAAATGTAAGATTTATATTGGTTTTATTTGTACATTTATTTTCATATCTCAAAAAATTATTTTAATGAAAGAAAACTTTTATTATATTTAAGTTTTATTAGTATTTTTTATTTATAAACAATATCTCTGCACGTAATTGCATATATATACGGCATGTAATTGCATATATATACTATGTTTAACTACAAATATTAATCTCATAAGTTAAAAAAAAATTATAATAATAACAACATTCTAAACTTTAAAATTAAATTTGAACTCAAAATCTCTGATTAAATAGAAAAATATCTAACAACATTTAAAATAAATTTAAAAAAAAGGAAAATTATGTAGAAATTAAATTTATGTTAATGATTGCAGTGTGAAAGCAACCATTGAAAGGTACAAAAAAGCATGTTCAGATTCATCTGGCACTGGATCTGCTTCTGAGGCTAATGCTCAGGTATTGTTCATTAATCCCAAATACTTTCATATTTATTTTACTCTATAATCTAACATTTTCTTCCATGATTTCATATATCAATTTTCCAGTTTTACCAACAAGAAGCAGAAAAATTGCGCGTGCAAATTAGTAACCTGCAGAATAACAACAGGTAAGTTGGTTCGAACCTCTTTTACACGAGTGTGTTGTTAACAGAAAATTCGGTTAACAACACAATTCGTGTTTGAGATCGCGTCTGAAGAAAGTTTATATTGCAGGCAAATGATGGGTGAATCTTTGGGATCTATGAATGCTAAGGAACTCAAGAATTTGGAGTCTAAATTAGAAAAAGGAATAAGTAGAATTCGTTCCAAAAAGGTAATTAGCAACAACTATTTTCTACTTTTTTTTTTTAAGGATTCTTGTTATATATTGATATTGATTTGGTGAATCTTGTATTCTTCTAAATCTTCCTTTCAGAACGAGCTTTTATTTGCTGAAATTGAATACATGCAGAAGAGGGTTAGTATTTTTCTTTATTTTTAAAAAGTGATTATTTAAAAAAGTACTTTTTTTATAAATAAAAAAAAATGTAGCAAACAAACCCTATATCATAATGTGTAATGTATTGACCTAAGCTCCAAAATATGTACACTGCAGGAGATAGATTTGCACAATAACAACCAACTTCTGAGAGCAAAGGTACTTTTTTCAACAGTGATTATTTTAAATAAAAAGCTGTTGATAGTATTAAGACCATAACAATTTTTTGGTTTATGTAGATAGCTGAAAGTGAGAGGAACCACCACCATAATATTAACATGAGTGTGTTACCTGGAAACACAAACTATGAATCCATTCAATCTCAGACTCAGCAGCAATTTGATTCTCGCGGATACTTTCAAGTTTCCGGATTACAATCCAGTAGTAGTCAGTACGGACGACAAGACCAAATGTCCCTTCAATTAGTGTAAGAATCGGTCCCTTTCAACATCGACGAATTTCATATAGCTTGAATTCTAAGATACTAAAGATCTGTTAGGTCAACTATTATCTGGTCGTTTCAGACAATTAACCCGTGGTTTGCCCTTCTTGTGATGCAGTTGACATGTTTGCGCTCGAGAAGTATGTAAGATCGTTGTAGTTTGGTTCGTAGAATATGACGACGATGATGATAGCAAATGAATCCTAAGGGTAATATATATAAGAAAAATTGAGAAGGGTTTGTAAGTATCCCTTTGTACTATTCAATGGCTTTGTAGACAATTTAAGATTATATGTATCTTGTATCTATTATGAATTCAAATGCTCTCTCTGATATGTGTCCTAAAGTTATGGAGAACACATATTCACATGTTTGTTCAACCTTTGTTTACTTTCCTTATTCTGGGCTCTCGCGAATTTTATTAATCCTGAAAACGACAATGATGTGCAAAAACATGTTTTTCCGAAGAATTTTAGGAATGCTATAGGTTCTTGACGTGATGAAAATGTTTTTCTTATTATTCAATCGGTTATAACGCGATTTCCAAATTATCTGCAAAATCATCAGAAACTTAGTATGCTGTGTTTCTGTCATTCCTGCAAAATAAAATTATAATGTGTAGTTCTTGTTGTTGATAGATTTAGATCTAGTTAATGATAAACAGTAAATATAAGTTGGGGGAGGATTCTTAAAATGGTGATTCTTCAAACAAGATCTGCAACCAATGAGTTAAGAGTTAAACAATGGCATTAGGACATTCTGGCCATATGCATTTTCTAATATAGTCATAACCTCTCTAACTTACTCATCACCATCATGTATTCCTAATCATTGTCACCTTCATCCTGATGCATTAATCTTATTTGGAATTTGCTCTTTAAATATGAACAAACAGGATATCGCGGGTTCGAATTTGTCCTCTAACATCTGATATCTCTGCACAGTTACCAACTTAGTTGGTTTAATGGGAAAACCTATATATCTTTTTCATTTAATCTTCACTACAAATAATTTCTGGGCACGCCATGATTTAATTATTTTTTCTTTCTTAAATACCATCTATTCTATCTGTGGTGGGATTCCAACCAATAGAAAATATGGTTCAGGGACCAAGCTTAAAAACCCATCTTTTGAATTTTTTTTTTTAATTTTTTTTTCAAATGACATCTTTCTTATTTTTATTTATTTATAGATTATCTTTTTCATCTATTTTTTTAATTTATTTATTCATTTTGTTGGATAGTCCATCCGAGAGAAAATCTCTTTTACACGTATTTCTCAGAATTAATCTCTATCTTTTTATTTACTTTACAATACTCATTTCATTTTCATTCTCCTGCGAACGGAATGGTTTCTTAACAAAATATACCGTAGATGTTTTTCATCTTCATCTTCTCCATTGAAACACCCTAATATATTTCAAAACTCAGTTTCCACCATTATTTTTGAAACATCATATCTTCAGATACACATATGTGTTCGAAACATTATCTCTTCCAACACATATGTGTTTGAGACTTTATTTCCTCTCTTCGAACGTCATTAACGTATTGAAGCACCAATGAAGGAAAGTCAATCACACTCAAACGAACATTCCTCCATTATTGTCGCATCGTCTTCATCATGTTTTCATTATGTAACTCACTTTATCCATTCACATGGAAACCCCTAGTGATTAAAGGCTACTAAAGGTGTTAAGGTATGTTGTGGGATTGAGAGTTAGCTCACCTAGGGAGTGAGAAGCTTTATGTATGCGGTTTTTTTTTTGTGTAAGAATGAGATTGACCCATATTAACTCTAGGGTTGAGATATTTGAAGCAATATTGAACATGTCTCATATGTCCTAATTAGGAATAACAATTACTTTTAAGAAAATGTGGGAGTGAATAGTTAATATCTAATTATTCAGGGGAGTGTGGTTAGTTTCCCCATGACTTCCGCGTCATATCACATGTTACACTTATGACAATCGTCCCAACCAAATATGCTTAGGGACCATGACAGTCTACCTGTCAGACAACTGATGTCCGTCAGCACCTCCAAATCGATGCGACCAAGGCGTCATTACGGTGATACCCATCACCCTGAACTAGAACATAAACAACATTTTCTATAATGGATATTAAATAAGAACTCCTATTTTTTATCCTTTGGCTCCAAATCGCACAACAACAGTAATATGACTAACGTCTAAAATCCAAACAACAACCATTTATAAATTAACATGCAATTTCACTCATTTAATAATGGATTTACATACTTTATTTATCAATTCTGTCACTCACATATGAACACTCACAAATACAATCATCATGAACATGAACACATAAAACTCACATATTTCCCTCTACTCAAAATGAAATCAACACCAATATTAGGAGTAATCCCTCATACCTTATATTTTCCATTAAGATTCAAACTTTAAGCTCTAACAATAGAGTTTCCTTTAGCCCTAGATCTTGGCTCTTCTCACCATAAATTTTGTTTTTATTTTTTTTTACGTAGAAAAACTCTTAAACTCAATTAGAGACTTTTAACACTACCCTCACTTATCCTCCTATTTACCAACATGCCATCCTCATCTCTAATTTTATTTTAATCAAATATCACTAATAATATTCTCATTTCTTATCTTCTATTTAATTCCAATTAATAAAATAAAATAGCTATAATTTATTTATTAAAATTTTTAATTATTCTAATATTAATGCTATTATTATTTAAATAACTAGACTATGCTCTATCAACCTAAAGTATCAACTACTACTACTACTAACCACCCCAACACCACTCAAGGAACATAAAGCCAATTTAAATAATTAAATACACACAATTTCAATTAAATAAATAAATTTAAAAAAATAGGGATGTTACAATACTCCCCTACTTAAATAATTTTCTCCCTTGATAATTACCTAAAATAAATAGAGTCATATATGACTATCTCATTTGGCTCTCCAACTCCTAAGTCACGCTTCCTCCAGCTAGTCCTCCCCACACTACCTTCACCAAATCATTCTCCTTACCGCACAACCACATCACTTCCCGATTATCTATCCGAATGGACAATGCCTCAACAGTCAGGTTCTCTCTCATATGCATATAGTCCACTTAGATCACATAAGATAGATGAAAAATGTATATCCTCAACTGAGACACGTGAAACACATCATGAAGATTAACAAACGGCGATGTAAAGACAATCCGATAAGCCACATCTCTTATCCCCTACAAGATATTATATATACCTATCTTACCCTTGTATTTTCATCATCTAAGCCTCATATCATTGATGGATGCGGTATAACAGGAAGCAAAATTTAAGTTTGGAAAAATTCATGGATTTGTCATATCCACAAGGTTCTAAAAGAACATCAGTCAACAGTCTCTAAGCTTCTAAATTGTTGTGATAATTTTAGTTGAAGGATTCAACGCACAATAGATAAAAGCGGAAAATATAAAGACGAAAAATATAAAGTAAAAACTTAAAACAAATGGAGCTTTGTTGGGATTTGGATTTCATCAATCGATAACACATGCATTCTTCTGACCAGTTAAACACAAATCGATCATTCGTCTAATACCCTCACGTATGACTCACAATAGAGGTTATGTCTAATGCAACATTGAGAGAACAACTGTATTCTCTCGTTGGTGATATCTCACGCAACTCAACAACACAAAACATTAAGAACTGATACTCACGTAAATGTTAAATCTAAATCTATGTCTAAAGTCTAAAACCTAACATATATTCATCCTAGATCCAAATCGAAAGTGTATGTCAATAGTGATTCAAATCAATGTGTAAACAAGTAAAAAAGGATAACATCCATATCAGATAAATGATTGATTCATATAAAATGCCATGATCAAAATACATATATTCGACTAACTGTTTTAACATATGCATTCCACTAATTTACAAGTATATGAACATAGTTCTTCATCTCTATGATTACACACCCTTACAATATTATTCGTGTAAAAAATGTTATTATGGACTTTACCGTATTAATTGCTACTCGTGCTACGCATTCTAATGATCAACACAATAAAAGAAAATATTGATACTAGTGAATATGAACTCACAAAACAATTTCAAAAGTTTGCTCATTGATAGATAATATCTTAGATATAAGATTTGAAGGAGTTTTTTCAAGACCCACTCAAATGAAAGCAAAAACAAAATCAATATTGAATCAAAACTAGTTCACAATACAAAGATTAGAATATACATAAGGTATCAAAAGATTACATTTTACCCCAACAAGAGATCAAAGCACTTACTCAAAGATCAAGCTCAATGTTGCTTCGATTTGTGCATTTCCCTCTTAGGGTTTGTGTTTCTCTCTCTAAAATATAGATGGAATGAAGAGAGATAAATTTCTATTATGAAAAAGCTTAGATATTTTTCTAATAATATATATGGAATGAAGAGAGATAATGTTGTGTTTCTATTTCTTCTCATTTCGAAGTTTGCTTTTAGGCACATGAAATTCCTTTGAACAGTTAAATCGACCCTGGAGAAAATATCTAAGCTTGCACTGCGAGCATACTTTGTGCAACAAACTTCTTATCCATGAGCTTGCAATACGAACTAATGGTCTTTTTTCTACTGTCATCCAAAGTTTTCTCTTCGCTTGGACCTCGCTATGGGTTCGCACAACGAACTCTCGCCTCTTGTTCGCGATGCGAACTTACTGGTTTCTTCATCATTCTTTGGCTTCCTTGTCCAATCATTTGTGTCTTAATCATTGATGTTTTATGCGTATATTCTTCATAATAACAAACATATCAAGGAATCCAAAGGTAAATGCAATTCTATTGAAGATTCAAATAAGAACATGCAATAAATCAAAGAAAACACACTTAAAGAGTTGAAAAATGCTAATAAAGATGGTTCAAAATAAGTCATATTTGGTATTCAACAAACTCTCCCTAACTATATTTTTGCTTGTCCTCAAGAAAAGTATGCCCCTCATGAAAACAAGAGGATTAGATCAAGCATGTATTATTAGCCAAGAAAGGATTTACGATTCAAACACTATGCCAAAAATGACATTTAACAACGCACTTTAGACAACGCTTTATTAAGAAAGCGCTGTTAAAGGTTAAAATTAAAATAAAACACGGAAAATGTTCCAAAAAAAATAATGAAAGTGCTGTCTAAGGGGGGGTCTTAGACAACGCTTTTTCAAAGGTGTTGTCTAAGACCCCCCCTCTTAAACAGCGCTTTTAGAAAGCGCTTTTAAAGATATACCTTAGACAGCGCTTTTGAAAAAGCGCTGTCTAAAGTCTTTAAATTAAAACCAAAAGCGCTGTCTTAGGGGGTTTTAGAAAGCGCTTTTGGAAAGCGCTGTCTAGGGCATACCTTAGAAAGCGCTTTCCACAAAAGCGCTGTCTAAGGTCTAATTAAAATAAAATTTCAGACTCAATTTCTATTTTCGTTCTCTGTTCTTTTGTTTTCCCTCCCGCGAACGTTGAAACCCTAACAACGAAAACCATAAACCCTAACAGCGAACACGAATACACTTCCATTTTTCGGTTTCAATCATTGAACGTGTTTGAAGAATCGTACGTGTCTCGACATTTGGGTATTGACTTCGTTTTTCGTTTCTACTGTTCTTCATTTCTTGCGGTATGTTCTTCATTTCTTATGGTTTTTATAAGTTGTTATTAATCTTTGATAAAATTCAGAAACTGAGTTTAGAAGTAGTTTACTACGGTTGAGAATGTGCATAATCTTGTTGACTGAGTTTAGTGTATTATTCTTGTTGAAGTTGTTTTGATTCATTCTAGCTATTTTTGTAAAAACTGAGTTTAGAAGTTGAGTTTAGAACCCTTATTGTAGAAACTGAGTTTTGACTCATAAGGTACATTGTTGTTGTTATGTTTGATAAGTAATAATGTTGATAATAGAAAAATGTTGATAATAGAATAATGTTAATAGAAAAATGTTGATAGAAAAATTATTAAAGTTAAGAGAAAAGTAATGGAAGAAAAAGTTTGATTCTTGTAAAATGAAAGTGATGAGGTAATTAAAGTTGTTATGTTTGATAAGTAATAATGATGTAATAGAAAAATGTTCTTCCTTGAAAAATGTTGTAATACAAAAATGTTTGGTAATAGAAAAATGTTGTAATAGAAAAATGTTTGATAATAGAAAAATGTTTGATAAGTAATTAACGTTAGTTATAGAAAATTTAAAGTTGTAGAAAATTATAGGTATAGTTATAGTTATAGGTATAGTTATAGGTATATTCTAATAGAAAATTAAAGTTAGTTATAGAAAAATTAACGTGTTATAGGTATAGTTATAGGTATATTGTAATAGAAAAAGTTTGATTCTTGTAATAGAAAAAATGAAAGTGATGAGGTAATTAAAGTTGGTATATCAGCGTATCGGATACGTTATTGAAGTTTATATTAACATTGGTTATGTATACGTTATTGAAGTTTAAAATGAATTGAACTTTAAAATTGTTAGAATATTCAAAGATACTACCTTAGTTATGTATTTTTGTCTGGATTGATTGTTTACCTTAATAAGTAGGAAAACCATGGATAAAACATGGATCTGTGCCGATCGAATGACCAAAGAGTACGAGAGTGGGGTTGCGGAATTCGTTAAGTATGTTGTTCAACACGCTGAAAACCCCAGACGAATGCATTGTCCTTGCTTGCGTTGTTGTTATATTGGTAAGGTTGACGCACATGGATTGAAATCGCATTTGCTGAGGCATGGAATTGATCAAAGTTATCAGTGTTGGATATTTCATGGTGAGAAAATTAACGAGAATGTTGAATCGAGTGGAAAAAGTAATACGACCTATGCTTCATACGACAAAGACACGGAAACATACGATTGTGATCGAGTTGAAGAGATTGTAGAAGCACTGGAAGAAGATCTTCATGATTGTCCTGAAATGTTTGAGAGGATGGTAAGCGATGCAGAGAAACCGTTGTACAAAGGTTGCACTAAATTCTCAAGACTGTTTGTGGTATTAAAGTTGTACAACTTAAAGGCGGGCAATGGATGGTCGGATAAAAGTTTCACAGAGTTGTTGGCCCTTATGAGAGAAATGCTACCGGATGATAATGTTCTTCCTAATCGAACCTATGAGGCAAAAAAAATGTTGTGCTCTATTGGCATGAGCTATGATAAGATACATGCTTGTCCTAACGATTGCATTTGGTTTCGTAACGAATATGCAACGTTAACTGAGTGCCCTAAATGCGGTTTGTCTCGATATAAGAAAAGATTGTCTCCCGCAAAAGTCTTATGGTATTTTCCGATAATTCCGAGATTTAGGCGCATGTTTCGTAGTGAAACCGATGCAAGACATCTTACTTGGCATGCAGATGAAAGAATTATTGATGGAAAGTATCGGCATTCGGCTGATTCACCACAGTGGTCGAAGATTGATAATGATTATCCTGAGTTTGGATCAGAAGCAAGAAACCTTCGATTGACATTATCTACTGATGGAATGAACCCACATAGTCTTCAAAGTATCTCACATACCACATGACCTATGATTCTTATGATTTATAACCTACCTCTGTGGCTATGTATGAAGCGTAAGTACATGATGTTATCTATGTTAATCTCTGGGCCTAAACAACCAGGGAATGACATAGACGTATACTTGACACCTTTGATCGAAGATTTAAAGATTTTGTGGGAGAACGGTGTGGAGGTTTATGATGGATATAGGAAAGAAAGTTTCAATTTGAGGGCGATGTTGTTTGGCACAATCAATGATTTTCCAGCATACGGGAATCTATCTGGGTATAACATTAAAGGTCAACGTGCGTGTCCTGTTTGTGAAGACGGAACCGATACGATTCGATTGGAACTTTACCAGAAGAATGTGTTTCTCGGTCATTGTAGATTCTTACATTCTAAACATCACTACCGTGGGTGGAGAAAAGCATTCAATAGAGTCACCGAACATCGTAGAGCTCCACCCGCATTATCAGGTGAACAAGTTTTTGAAAAGGTGAAAGATGTGCGTACTGAGTTTGACAAGCCTTTTGCACATAAGGTTGTGAAAGGTGGGTGGAAGAAAAGGTCGATATTTTTTGAATTGCCATATTGGAAGTCTTTGTACGTGAGACATTTTCTCGATGTTATGCATATTGAAAAAAACGTATTTGAAAGTGTTATCGGTACATTACTCAATATAAAAGGCAAGTCTAAGGATGGCCTTAAAGCAAGGGAGGACATGTTAAAAATGGGAATGAGA
Organism: Lathyrus aphaca; assembly: GCA_963966055.1. Classification (NCBI taxonomy): domain Eukaryota; kingdom Viridiplantae; phylum Streptophyta; class Magnoliopsida; order Fabales; family Fabaceae; genus Lathyrus; species Lathyrus aphaca. The sequence continues at coordinate 48,717,189 of OZ014519.1, forward strand.
ACTGAATTAACACCCGTGAAGAAAGGAAGACAAACATATCTACCACCTGATGCTTTTACTTTATCTAGAAAGGAGAAATTTTTTTTGTGTAAGTCTCTGAGTGAAGTTAAGGTTCCAGAAGGATACTCATCAGATATCATAAGACTTGTTTCTATGAAAGACCTCAAGTTGAAGAATTTGAAGACACATGATTTCCATGTTATAATGGAACATTTTCTACCGATAGGTATACGTTCTATTTTGCCAGAAAAAGTAAGAAGTGCCATAACTAAATTGTGTTTTTTCTTTAGGTCAATCTGTAGTAAGGTGATCGATCCCGAGATCTTACCAACACTACAAAAAGAGATTGTAATTACCTTGTGTGAGCTTGAAATGTATTTTCCTCCGTCTTTTTTTGACATAATGGTTCATCTAGTTGTTCATCTTGTGAAAGAGACACAGTTGTGTGGACCAACTTATATGAGATGGATGTACCCTGCTGAACGGTATATGAAAATATTAAAAGGGTACGTGAAATCCCGAAGTCGACCAGAGGGTTGTATTGTTGAACGATACATTGTTGAAGAAGCTGTTGAGTTTTGTACTGAATATTTGTCTAACGTTCAATCGATTGGACTCCCCAGAGCTCAGATTTTCGAAAAAATGGAAGAGTACTATGCAAATTAATGGATACACATTTTATACCAAAGAACAAGATGATAAGAGTACTATGCAAAATAGTGGTGTCACCGTGCTAGCTGAAGCAATGCATATATCAAGTATGAAGGACTTAAACCCCAAATATGAAAATTTGTCATATTTTGGAGTTATTGAGCACATTTGGGTGTTTGATTACGAGAAGTTTCAGATTCCCATCTTTGGTTGCAAGTGGGTGAATAGTAGTGACATACGAATGGATAAGTCTGGATTTTTGCAAGTTGATCTTACTAGGGTGGGGTACAAAGATGAACCTTTTATTCTAGCATCTCAAGATAAACAAGTGTTCTATGTGAATGACCCGAAGAGTACAAAATGGTCTATAGTGCTTTTCTCTAACAAAGTGACTGATGATAGCGGTGTCGATCAATGTGATATTGATGTTGAGAATGAGTCATGCATTAGACGGAATGAGTTGAATAGAAATGATGAATTTGAGGATCTTATACCGGATGAGTCATATATAAGAAATGATCATAATGAGGGAATTTGGATCAATTCATCCATACACATTGCTAAGAAACAAGTGATTAATATTCCAACAAAGAAAAGAAAGAGATGTTAGTGACTAAGGTAAATTATGCATGGTTTCTTTATTTTTTTGTTTTCAATTGCTTTGATTATAAGTTATATCTGATAATGCATGATTTCGTTATATTTTTGTTTTCAATTGCTTTGATTATAAGTTATATTTGATAATGCATGGTTTCTTTATTTTTTTTGTTTTCAATTGATTTGATTATAAGTTATATCTGATAATGCATGATTTCGTTATATTTTTGTTTTCAATTGCTTTGATTATAAGTTATATCTGATAATGCATGATTTCTTTATTTTTTTTTGTTTTCAATTGCTTTGATTATAAGTTATATCTGATAATGCATGATTTCGTTATATTTTTGTTTTCAATTGCTTTGATTATAAGTTATATCTGATAATGCATGATTTCTTTATTTTTTTTGTTTTTAATTGCTTTGATTATAAGTTATATTTGATATTTGATGGTTTCCTTGGTTTATTACAGGTTAGACATGGCTGATAACCAACATGATGATCACGAGCATTCGACACATGAGGAAGTTAGTAAAAAAGTATCCGCGGAAGAAGAGATTCGAAGAGGCATAACAGTAATGAGAAGGGTGGTCCAAGGAAGATCTCGAGGCATCATACTAGATGTGCATTGGAGCCACCAGGGACAACTTGTAGAACCTAATGGGCATACCTTAACTAGTTTTATCGGTGCACTAGTAAGGAATGAAATTCCCATTACCTGTGATGATTGGAGAAACAAAGAGCTGAATGACTCCAAAGAAAATTTTTGGAGTGAGATAAAGGTACAATCATTTGGCCCTTAATTATACGGTATCAATTATGTTTTTTCAATTACCGGTACTAACTATCAATCTGTATGTTTTTCTTAGCGATGTTTTAACATCGAAGAAGAAAGAAGAGGTTTCTGTATGAAATTGGCCGGAAAGCTTTTAAGAGGGTTTCAAACATTTTTATCATCCAAGTTCCTTAGGGATGCGGATGGTAATTATGTGGATGCGGAGCTTCCTAAAAAATATGAAAGTTTGATATCAACTGAAGAATGGGAAACTTTCAAATCCAAAAGACAAGACCCGGTTTTTAAAAGAATAAGTGCCACAAATCGGGAAAGAGCATCAAGTCCTGCATATCCGTACCGAAAAGGACGTGTCGGATATGGACGCTTAGAACAATCCATGGTAAGTATTTATAAATTGCGATAACAAATTTGTTCATCATATATTAGTTTTATCTGATCAAATTGTATGACTTAATGTGTAGCTGCAGAAGGAGAAAAGTTCAGAAACATCTCTTCCTGCACATGTTTTGTGGAAGGAAGCCCGTGTGGGAAAATCTGGAGTTCCTCAAGAAGACGTTTTACACGTATACCAGAAATGTGTAAGTATAACATTTTTTCATTAATTGAATAAAATTTTTATACACAAATATTTGACAAGTATACGGTATTCATCTGATTTTTCAGGACACTACAACAAACAAGACCTTAGACAGCGCTTTTTTTAGCCTTAGACAGCGCTTTAAAGCGCTGTCTAAACCTCCGCTGCTAAAGGTTTAGACAACGCTTTTTAAAATGTGAAAAGCGCTGTCTAAACCCCCACCCTTAGACAACGCTTTGGCCAAAAGCGCTTTATAAGACCCTCTTAATTTAAATTTTTTAGGTACACCTTAGACAGCGCTTTTCAAAAGCGCTGTCTAAGCCCCCCCCCCCCCTTAGACAGCGCTTTGGCCAAAAGCGCTGTCTAAGCCCCTCCTATTTTAATTTTTTTAGGTATACCTTAGACAGCGCTTTTCACAAAGCGCTGTCTAAGCCCCCCCCCTTAGACAGCGCTTTTGCCTAAAGCGCTTTCTAATCCCCCCCTTAGACAGCGCTTTTGGCAAAAGCGCTGTCTAAGGTATACGAAATTTTTTGTAGGATTTGTTTGTAACCACATTTTTTCCAGGTTTATAAACCAGAATTTCTACCTGTTTTGAACCAGATTTTGGCAGACAATTATCACATTTTATATATGCCATTTTGGCCTTTTTTTTACCAATTTTTGGCTAACCAATTCAAACCAATTCAAACCAAATTTGTCATAAATGTATCAAAATATATACAAATTTATGTTTACATTTATAAGTCATTACATATACTACTACAAATGTACACATTAATTACAAACTTTGAGCTCTATCATGAATTGACACCACTCCTCTTTGATTTCGTCCACTTGATCCTTTGTATAAGATGCACACTTGAATTCATCAAAGTACTACATAATAATATAACATATTTTGAATTAATTCCAAGTATTTAATTATATGAGATATGTGTAAATATAAAAATAACTCATAAGTTAGAAATACATACATCGGTGGGAATCTCTAATCGGCCCAACATGAGAGTATCTCGCATAAACCTCAACATGAAATACCCGCAATCTATTTGATTACGTTGACGAGGACACTACATATGAAAAAAAAAATGAATTATAAATCCTAAGTTTTATCAAGTGTAGTCATCACTAATATAATAAAAAACGCGGTAATTAAAAATATACCGCCACTTTAATCCATGAAATGGAGTTGGCGCCCCTCCTTGAGGTCTGGATAACTCGTTGGGCACGAAAAGCTTGTAGGACGCTAATAAAATAAAAATGAAGCAATTAGAACAATTCACATAAACTAAGAAAAATTTTGAACATTCTCACTTACGTGTCAATTAGGTCCTTCATATCCGGGTATGTTGTCCAATCATTTCCTAACGAGTCAAGATAATACACAATTTCTCGGATAGGATTGATTGCGAGCAACAACCAATGTCCGATGTAATGATTAGGCAAATGTTAGATGGTAACTTGGAAAATAATTATAATAGATGAATTTAGAATGAAATGCTAACCCGGTATTAAACGGTATAAAAAACAACTTCTCCGCATCTTTATTGTCCATGAGGATCCGAAGAACGTACTCCCTCACGGTATCCGGTCTACTTAACATTAAACTATAGTTGACGGTCGCGGGTGCTAAGAATCCGAATGACACGTCCAAACCATTGGGGCGCATCAATTTGTCATACAAAACCTAATATAAAAACATCATTAACATAAAGTAAACATCATTAACATAAGTTGTTTAATTAATAAAACAAAGTAGTCCGGATTTACCTAACATATGTATTGACAACGTTGACGCCGATTTCTTCACGACCAAAAACTTGCATGAAGTCCTCATTACCAATCATTTGTTCGTAATCAAAGCCGAAAATCCCTACCTCCATAGGTATAGTCCGAACACCTCCGGTCGGTATATCGGTCATCTCTAGAAATGTCCTGAGGCACGACCTATACTTGGTGGTAGGTTTTTTCCTAGCTACGGACTTCTTAGCACCAGAACTTTGTACCCGTGCGGAGGCGTTGCTAACCTCCTTTTTTTGTTGTGCGGAGGCATTGCTACCCTCCTTTTCTTGAAGCTACATGTCATATAAATAGTTAGATCAAATTAAGAATGTAACAACTTCCATGAATATATGTCATATAATTGTATATTACCTCTTTTCTTGAAACCGTGGACTCGGTATGCCGTGGAATCGCACTATCTTTTGATTTGGATTTTGTGGGAGTCTATTTAACATAGGAAAATATGTAAGTAAAATTTTAAGCATAAATTTTAAACTTTGAATATACCAAGGAAATTAACATAAGTTTTAATCATACCTCATATCCTACGCATATGAGGTTTGTCGGCCATGCAACAAACGAACCTACTGCTTCGTGCACCGTTGTTGCATCCGAATCATCGCTTGGATATGGTAATGCTGCATTCGGCTCAACTGCAATATCAACTGATACCTTCAAACATCCAGCAGGGAGCTCTCTAGTGTGGAGTAATACTCCGCTAACGTTATGCACTTTTCCCTTGCCAACCATCCGATAGTATGGTGACGACAAATACAGCTGACAATGGGAAATGCCCTAAAACCAATAATAACAAGAAATCGTTAATGTGTATATATGTCAAATCCATAATTTAAGCAAATAGTTCAATTTAAGACAATTATATGTAATTACCTCTGGAATGTTCGGCTGAAAGGTACAGTTGATACTGTCTTTGTCCGAAGCATCTCTGTATACTGTTGAGGCGCTAGCCTCTCTTTCTCTCCTCAATGCATCAAGCTCAGCTTGCATGGCTTCCATTCTTGCATGAAGCTCCCGATTACTAGGAGCCTTTCCTTTTTTAATACTCATGGAGGTCGGAGTGACTCCAAATCCCTTACCCCTCACCCGACCAGAGTACTCAGGGACATCTAATGCCCGACCAAGTATGCTCCTAGTATCATCGGGAGATAAAGACTGAGATAGCTCCTCCTGAAAAATCAGATGAATACCGTACACTTGTCAAATATTTGTCTATAAAAATGTTATTCAATTAATGAAAAAATGTTATACTTACACATTTCTGGTATACGTGTAAAACTTCTTCTTGAGGAACTCCAGATTTGCCCACACGGGCTTCCTTCCACAAAACATGTGCAGGAAGAGAAGTTTCTGAACTTTCCTCCTTCTGCAGCTACACATTAAGTCATACAATTTGATCAGATAAAACTAATATATGATGAACAAATTTGTTATCGCAATTTAAAAATACTTACCATGGATTGTTCTAAACGTCCATATCCGACACGTCCTTTTCGGTACGGATATGCGGGACTTGATGCTCTTTCCCGATTTGTAGCACTTATTCTTTGAAAAACCGGGTCTTGTCTTTTGGATTTGAAAGCTTCCCATTCTTCAGCCGATATCAAACTTTCATATTTTTTGGGAAGCTCCGCATCCACAAAATTACCATCCGCATCCTTAAGGAACTTGGATGATAAAAATGTCCGAAACCCTCTTAGAAGCTTTCCGGCCAATTTCATACAAAAGCCTCTTCTTTCTTCTTCGATGTTAAAACATCGCTAAGAAAAACATACAGATTGATAGTTAGTATCGGTAATTGAAAAAACATAATTGAAAAAACATAATTGATACCGTATAATTGAAAAAACATGATTGTACCTTTATCTCACTCCAAATTTTATCTTTGGACTCTATCAGCTCTTTGTTTCTCCAATCATCACATGTAATGGGAATTTCATTCCTTACTAGTGCACCGATAAAACTAGTTAAGGTATGCCCATTAGGTTCTATAAGTTGTCCCTGGGTGCTCCAATAGACATCTAGTATGATGCCTCGAGATCTTCCTTGGACCACCCTTCTCATTACTGTGATGCCTCTTCGAATTTCTTCTTCCGCGGATACTTTTTTAGGAACTTCCTCATGTTGGTCATCAGCCATGTCTAACCTGTAATAAACCAAGGAAACCATCAAATATCAAATATAACTTATAATCAAAGCAATTGAAAACAAAAAAATAAAGAAATCATGCATTATCATATATAACTTATAATCAAAGCAATTGAAAACAAAAATATAATGAAATCATGCATTATCACATATAACTTATAATCAAAGCAATTGAAAACAAAAATATAATGAAATCATGCATTATCACATATAACTTATAATCAAAACAATTGAAAAAATAAAATAAAGAAACCATGGATAATTTACCTAAGTCACTAACATCTCTTTCTTTTCTTTGTTGGAATATTAATCACTTGTTTCTTAGCAATGCGTACGGATGAATTGATCCAAATTCCCTCATTATGATCGTTTCTTATATATGACTCATCCGGTATAAGATCCTCAACTTCATCATTTCTATTCAACTCATTCCGTCTAATGCATGACTCATTCTCAACATCAATATCACATTGATCGACACCGCTATCATCAGTCACTTTGTTAGAGAAAAGCACTATAGACCATTTTGTACTCTTCGGGTCATTCACATAGAACACTTGTTTAGCCTGAGATGCTAGAATAAAAGGTTCATCTTTGTACCCCACCCTAGTAAGATCAACTTGCAAAAATCCAAACTTATCCATTCGTATGCCACTACTATTCACCCACTTGCAACCAAAGATGGGAATCTGAAACTTCTCGTAATCAAACACCCAAATGTGCTCAATAACTCCAAAATATGACAAATTTGCATATTTGGGGTTTAAGTCCTTCATACTTGATATATGCATTGCTTCAGCTAGCACGGTGACACCACTATTTTGCATAGTACTCTTATCATCTTGTTCTTTGGTATAAAATGTGTATCCATTAATTGAATATGCGCTATGAGAAAACACATGCAAACTTGGACCATATGCCAAACATCTCAACCTTTCTGTTACCGAAGAAGGATCTGAAGAGCGCTTCAAATAAATATGATCCTTCAACCATTGTATGAAACTTTGATTGTGCTCTATAACTATCCAATTTTCATTTCTGTTCGGATTTAACCTTCGGAGTACATCCTTGTGCATTTCAACATATGGCTCAACCTCATTATTATTGTGCAGAACATACAAATGAACTTGATCCCGTTCATCCCTTGATATTGTCACAATTTTATTCCCAATTAATTTTTTACCTTCCATTTTGTCGAAAATCTGAGCTCTGGGGAGTCCAATCGATTGAACGTTAGACAAATATTCAGTACAAAACTCAACAGCTTCTTCAACAATGTATCGTTCAACAATACAACCCTCTGGTCGACTTCGGGATTTCACGTACCCTTTTAATATTTTCATATACCGTTCAACAGGGTACATCCATCTCATATAAGCTGGTCCACACAACTGTGTCTCTTTCACAAGATGAACAACTAAATGAACCATTATGTCAAAAAAAGACGGAGGAAAATACATTTCAAGCTCACACAAGGTAATTACAATCTCTTTTTGTAGTGTTGGTAAGATCTCGGGATCGATCACCTTACTACAAATTGACCTAAAGAAAAAACACAATTTAGTTATGGAACTTCTTACTTTTTCTGGCAAAATAGAACGTATACCGATTGGTAGAAAATGTTCCATTATAACATGACAATCATGTGTCTTCAAATTCTTCAACTTGAGGTCTTTCATAGAAACAAGTCTTCTGATATCATATGAGTATCCTTCTGGAACCTTAACTTCACTCAGAGACTTACACAAATTTTTTTTCTCCTTTCTAGATAAAGTAAAAGCAGCAGGTGGTAGATATGTTCGTCTTCCTTTCTTCACGGGTGCTAATTCAGTTCTCATTCCTATTTTTAACATGTCCTCCCTTGCTTTAAGGCCATCCTTAGACTTGCCTTTTATATTGAGTAATGTACCGATAACACTTTCAAATACGTTTTTTTCAATATGCATAACATCGAGAAAATGTCTCACGTACAAAGACTTCCAATATGGCAATTCAAAAAATATCGACCTTTTCTTCCACCCACCTTTCACAATCTTATGTGCAAAAGGCTTGCCAAACTCAGTACGCACATCTTTCACCTTTTCAAAAACTTGTTCACCTGACAATGCGGGTGGAGCTCTACGATGTTCAGTGTCTCCATTGAATGCTTTTCTCCACCCACGGTAGTGATTTTTAGAATGTAAGAATCTACGATGACCGAGAAACACATTCTTCTGGCAAAGTTCCAATCGAATCGTATCGGTTCCGTCTTCACAAACAGGACACGCACGTTGACCTTTAATGCTATACCCAGATAGATTCCCGTATGCTGGAAAATCATTAATTGTGCCAAACAACATCGCCCTCAAATTGAAACTTTCTTTCCTATATCCATCATAAACCTCCACACCGTTCTCCCACAAAATCTTTAAATCTTCGATCAGAGGTGTCAAGTATACGTCTATGTCATTACCTGGTTGTTTAGGCCCAGAGATTAACATAGATAACATCATGTACTTACGCTTCATACATAGCCACGGAGGTAGGTTATAAATCATAAGAATCACAGGCCATGTGGTATGTGAAATACTTTGAAGACCATGTGGGTTCATTCCATCAGTAGATAATGCCAATCGAAGGTTTCTTGCTTCTGATCCAAACTCAGGATAATCATTATCAATCTTCGACCACTGTGGTGAATCAGCCAGATGCCGATACTTTCCATCAGTAATTCTTTCATCTGCATGCCAAGTAAGATGTCTTGCATCGGTTTCACTACGAAACATGCGCCTAAATCTCGGAATTATCGGAAAATACCATAAGACTTTTGCGGGAGATAATCTTTTCTTATATCGAGACAAACCGCATTTGGGGCACTCAGTTAACGTTGCATATTCGTTACGAAACAAAATGCAATCGTTAGGACAAGCATGTATCTTATCATAGCTCATGCCAATAGAGCACAACATTTTTTTTGCCTCATAGGTTCGATTAGGAAGAACATTATCATCCGGTAGCATTTCTCTCATAAGGGCCAACAACTCTGTGAAACTTTTATCCGACCATCCATTGCCCGCCTTTAAGTTGTACAACTTTAATACCGCAGAAAGTCTTGAGAATTTAGTGCAACCTTTGTACAACGGTTTCTCTGCATCGCTTACCATCCTCTCAAACATTTCAGGACAATCATGAAGATCTTCTTCCAGTGCTTCTACAATCTCTTCAACTCGATCACAATCATATGTTTCCGTGTCTTTGTCGTATGAAGCATAGGTCGTATTACTTTTTCCACTCGATTCAACATTCCCGTTAATTTTCTCACCATGAAATATCCAACACTTATAACTTTGATCAATTCCATGCCTCAGCAAATGCGATTTCAATCCATGTGCGTCAACCTTACCAATATAACAACAACGCAAGCAAGGACAATGCATTCGTCTGGGGTTTTCAGCGTGTTGAACAACATACTTAACGAATTCCGCAACCCCACTCTCGTACTCTTTGGTCATTCGATCGGCACAGATCCATGTTTTATCCATGGTTTTCCTACTTAAAAAACGTATACATAACCAATGTTAATATAAACTTCAATAACGTATCCGATACGCCAATATACCAACTTTAATTACCTCATCACTTTCATTTTTTAAATTACAAGAATCAAACTTTTTCTATTACAATATACCTATAACTATACCTATAACTATATAAGAGTTCGTTCAATCATTTTATGGGAGAAATCTAAATGATGAGCTTGGACTTGAGCTCTTATAATGCAGCAGTACAAAGAAGCATGGTCTAATTGGTGTTTATCCTTCTCACTAGGAAAATACTTGCTAAGGGGGTACATGTAAATCATCATTCTAATTTTAAGAACCTCATAATTTTCATGATGTATGCAATAATACAATAATTAAACTTTAAAGTTGACAAAATGAAACATATACACCATAATAAATTAAAAACTTTCCTTGAGAAAGAAAACAACTTAACAAATAATAAGCAAAACACACTCCACTTGCCAAAATCTTTAAGCACATAGATGATAAACAGGCATATTTCTATAAAACATTACATTTCTACAATCCTGAAACATATATCTTTCTATACCAATAGTATAGTGATTAACAAATTTTAGCTCAAATTGAACTTATGAGAAATGTTGTCTTTTTAAAGACAAACAACTATGATAAGTGGTAACACTGTTATCAATATTTTTAATAACCCGGGAGAAACACATGCACAGATAAACAATAAACATTGAAGAATGTATATGCATTAGTTATAAAAGAAAACTGAGTTATGAAAAGTACTGACTTTTCCCTAACCAACCACAACCAGAACAAAAAGCTTGCTAAATCAGGGAAATGAACGATTCCTAAAAAAATCAAAACTGAAACACATACCGTAATGAGATTCTTCAAACACTTTCAGAAATGAACGATTTAACTCTTGCAATGCCTGAAACGAATGACTGAAATCCGAAAACAGAAATGACTGAATGACTGAAATGAAGAACTGAAACGAAGAACATGAATGAATGAATGAAAACGTGAACGTGAACGATTCAAACGTGAATGAATGAAAACTGAAACGTGAACATGAAACGGAAATACATACCGCGATGAAAACGTGAACGTGAACGATTCAAACAAATTTCAATGACTTCAAGTTCTTCTGGAAACGTTCGCTGTTAGGGTTCGCTCTGAAAACGTTCGCAGGAGGGAAAACGAAAAGAACAGAGAATGAAAATAGAAGTATGAAATTTAATTTTAATTAGACCTTAGACAGCGCATTTGGTAAAAGCACTTTCTAAGGTATGCCTTAGACAGCGCTTTCCAAAAGCGCTTTCTAAACCCCCCCCTTAGACAGCGCTTTTGGTTTTATTTTTTTTTTAATTTAAAAACTTTAAACAGCGCTTTATCAAAAGCGCTGACTAAGGTATATATATAAAAGCGCTTTCTATAAGCGCTGTCTAAGGGGGGTCTTAGACAACGCTTTTTGAAAGCGCTGTCTAAGACCCCCCCTTAGACAGCGCTTTCATTATTTTTTTGGCCCATTTTCCGTGTTTAATTTTAATTTTAACCTTAGACAGCGCTTTCTCTTAAAAGCGCTGTCTAAGATGCGCTGTTAAAAAGCATTTTTGGCGTAGTGGGAGGCGCTATCTCAGTCTTTATCTCCCGATGATACTAGGAGCATACTTAGTCGGGCATTAGATGTCCCTGAGTATTCTGGTCGGGTGAGGGGTAAGGGATTTGGAGTCACTCCGACCTCCCTGAGTGTTAAAAAAGGAAAGGCTCCTAGTAATCGGGAGCTTCATGCAAAATTGGAAGCCATGCAAGCTGAGCTTGATGCATTCAGGAGAGAAAGAGAGGCGAGCGCCTCAGCATGTTTCAAAGATGGTTCGGACAAAGACAGTATCAACTGTACCTTTCAGCCGAACATTCCAGAGGTAATTACATATAATTGTCTTAAATTGAACTATTTGCTTAAATTATGTATTTGACATATATACACATTAACAATTTCTTGTTATTATTGGTTTTAGGGCATTTCCCATTGTCAGCTATATTTGTCGTCACCATACTATCGGATGGTTGGCAAGGGAAAAGTGCATAATGTTAGCGGAGTATTACTCCACACTAGAGAGCTCCCTGCTGGATGTTTGAAAGTATCGGTTGATATTGCAGTTGAGCCGAATGCATCATTACCATATCCTAACGATGATTCAGATGCAACAACGGTGGACGAAGCAGTAGGTTCGTTTGTTGCATGGACGACAAACCTCATATGCGTAGGATATGAGGTATGCCTAAAACCTATGTTAACTTTAATGTGTATATTCAAAGTTTTTACGCGCATTTTACGTACATATTTTCCTTGGTTATGTTAAATAGACTCCCACAAAATCCAAATCAAAAGATAATGCTATTCCGCGGCATACCGAGTCCGTGGTTTCAAGAAAACAGGTACAATACAATTATATGGCATATATTCATGGAAGTTGTTACATTCTTAATTTGATCTAACTATTTATATGATATGTAGCTTTAAGAAAAGGAGGTTAGCAACGCCTCCGAACAACAAAAAAAGGAGGTTAGCAACGCCTCCGCACAGGGAAAAAGTGCTGGTACTAAGAAGACCGTAGCTAGGAAAAACCCTACCACCAAGTATAGGTCGTGCCTCAAGACATTTCTAGAGATGACCGATATACCGACCAGAGGTGTTCGGCTTGTGCATATGGAGGTAGGTATTTTCGGCTTTGATTACGACCAAATGATTGGTAATGAAGACTTCATGCAAGTTTTTGGTCGTGAAGAAATCGGCGTCACTGTTGTCAATACATATATCAGGTAAATCCAGTCTACTTTGTTATATTAATTGAACAACTTATTTACTTTATGTTTCAAAAGAGGTGTCTAATGTTAATGATGTTTTTATATAAGGTTTTTGTATGACAAATTGATGCGCCCCAATGGTTTGGACGTGTCATTTGGATTCTTAGCACCCGCGACCGTCAACTTAAGTTCAATCTTAAGTAGACCGGATACCGTGACGGAGTACGTTCTTAGGATCCTCATGGCCAACAAAGATGCGGAGAAGTTGTTCTTTATACCGTTTAATACCAGGTTAAAATTTCATTCTAAATTTATCTATTATAATTTTTCCAAGTTGACATCTAACATTTGCTTAATCATTACAGTGGACATTGGTTGTTGCTCGCAATCAATCCTATCAGAGAAATCGTTTATTATCTTGACTCGTTAGGAAATGATTGGACAACATACCCGGATATGAAGGTCATAATTGACACGTAAGTGAGAATGTTCAAAATTTTCTTGTGTGTATTTCTTAGTTTATGTGAATTGTTCTAATTACTTCATTTTTATTTTATTAGCATCCTACAAGCTTTTCGAGCCCAACGAGATATCCAAACATCAAAGAGGGGCGCCAACTCCATTACATGGATTCGAGTGGCGGTATAATTTTAATTATCACATTTTTTATTATATTAGTGATGACACTTGATAAAACTTAGGATTTATCCATATTTTTTTTTCATATGTAGTGTCCTCAGCAACGTAATCAAATAGATTGCGGGTATTTCATGTTGAGGTTTATGCGAGATACTCTTGTTTTGGGCCGATTAGAGATTCCCACCGATGTATGTATTTCTAACTTATGAGTTATTTTTATATTTACACATATCTCATATAATAAAATAGTTGAAATTAAATCAAACTATGTTATATTATTATGTAGTACTTTGATGAATTCAAGTGTCGATATTATACAAAAGATCAAGTGGACGAAATCAAAGAGGAATGGTGTCAATTCATTATAGAGCTCAATGTTTTATGTAATGACTTGTAAATTTGTAGTATATTGTACATGACTTGTAAATTTGTACATAAATTTGTGTAATTATATTGTACATTTGTAGTATATGTAATGACTTGTAAATTTGTACATAAATTTGTATATATTTTGATACATTTAAGGCAAAATTGGTTTGAATTGGTATATATATATATATATATTTGTTAGCCAAAAATTGGTAGAAAAAAGGCCAAAATGATTTGAAATGGCATATATAAAATGTGATATTTGTCTGCCAAAATTTGGTTGAAAACAGGTAGAAATTCTGGTTTATAAACCTGGAAAAAATGTGGTTTAAAACAAAAGCTGTAAAAAATTTCGTATACCTTAGACAATGCTTTACACAAAAGCGCTGTCTAAGGGGGGGCTTAGAAAGCACTTTTGGCAAAAGCGTTGTCTAAGGTATACCTAAAAAAATTAAAATAGGAGGGGATTAGACAGCGCTTTCACCAAAAGTGCTGTCTAAGGTATAGGGGCTTAGAAAGCGCTTTTATCAAAAGCGCTGTCTAAGGTATTCCTAAAAGTGCTGTCTAAGGGTACCTTAGACAGCTTTTAGACAGCGCTTTTAAGATTTAAAAAAGCGCTGTCTAAATATTTAGCAGCGGAGGTTTAGACAGCGCTTTAAAGCGCTTTCTAAGGCTAAAAAAAGCGCTGTCTAAGGTCTTGTTTGGCATAGTGAAATTCAACATGAGAATGTGCACAAACAACGTTCAGTACTTCCTAGAATCGAATAATGATAAATAATTTAGTTCTTAAACAAATATCATGAAATGTTTCATATATCAACTACATTCTTATGCTCGAATCACTCTAACACACCTCTTCAGAATAAGAATGAAGAAAATAACGCGTGTTACAACTGCAGGTCAATTTCACTCACCTGACAAACAATACTAATAACAATTCAATTCATACATTCATCGAATCAACCACAAATGAAATCATGGAAGCAAAAAGATCATTGAGGGCTTGTTAGGTTATAGCTTGGCTAGGTTCACAACAAATAGTTATTTCTAAAGGCCATGGAATCAAAGTTGCCAATGCAAAATAAATATTCACTATACAAGTTATTTACACACTACAACTTCATCCAACACTTTATTTTCTCAATTGTTCACCCTTCCAAACTTCCTTTTTGCACATTTATTTTCATTCTCTATTTTTCTCTTTCAAACAAGCATTTTTTTCTTTTGTTTTTTTTCACATTCATATTTCTTTTCTATGGTTGTTTGAGATTTTTCAAAAAGTTTGAGCAACCTACCACTTTTCCTTTCACTTTCCCCAACTTGAATTCATCCAAACCTTAAGTGAATGCTCCTTTCTTTTTTATGGCAAGGAAATAAATTTAAACAATGTTCAAATGTTTCAAGGTTTTTTTAGAATTAAAAAAAAACAATGATGAACTATCTTTAAAATTATGTACACAAACCAAGTTAATCACTAAAATCGGGAACTAATTTGTTTAGGCTCAAAGGGGTTAGCAAATTCTCATTACTCACGGGTAAGTTACTTTTAGTTATTATTGTGTTCAATATAAAAAATGCCTTGATTATTTCTAATCACTACAAGAAAAAAAGGAGATTTACGACACTTGAGTTGCGACAATTATCACAAAACCGTCCTTATTCATGGATTACGACGGTTGTCACGATAGTTAGGGTCAACTGTCGCAGATATTTTGCGACAGTTATCACAAAAATGCCCTTATTCCTAGACTACGACAGTTTGGGCTAACCGTCGCGGATTTTTTTGGACATGTTGTGTAAAATAATTGCGACAGTTACCAAAGAACCGTCCTCTTTACATACTTACGACGGTTAGGACGAACTATCGTGATTACTTTAGCCAATCAATCAATACTTTTTTTATTCCTTTAATTTCCCACTTTTTTTTCTTTCATTTTTATTTTCCAACCTATTTTATTTTATTAATTAATTTTAATAATAATAATAATAATAATTATTATTATTATTATATTAATATTAATATTAATAATATTTATTTATTTACAATATAATAACAATATCCATACTACAAGATTCTATAAAAAAAATAGAAATAAAAAAAACATGAAAACCCTCTAATATTTTGTTCTCAATTTTTTCGCTCTCAATTTTTCCCTAAAACGCGAAAACCCTCTAATATTGTGCGCATTCAATTCAAACCCTTCAATTCCTCCAATAAAAAAAAAATCCTAAATTATCTCTCAAATTCATCTTGATTCAACTCACATAGTTCTTTTGCAACTCGTTTCACAACAAGTATTCCCTTATTTCATTATTGAGCATTCTTATCCATTCTTCTTGTGAAGATGTTGGTGTTATTCACTTGCAGCATAAATGTATCATTAGTTTCATTTTCTTCCTATGCATTTTTAAATTTCTTGTATGTTGTTTTAGCGATTTGCGTTATGTTTTCTAATAAAGTTATAATTTTATTTGTGGTTTGAAATCTAGGTTGAGAAATTGATGTTATTTGATAGATTCAAAACTTTAATGTTCTTTTTAAATTGAGGGTTTTCTACATTTTGTATGTCTATGGCTGTTAACAAGATTGAAGTTCCTCACTTTGATCTCAATGTTGATTCTTATTATATGATTAATCATAATGTACTAGGGTTTAAAACACAGTTGCAGTCGCATAAAGGCTTTTGCGATTTCAGTCGATAAAGGTGTCACGATACTAATTACGTTCGTCGCTGTATGAATTAACAAAAATTTGTTCTAGGAATTAACTAACATGTTATTGAATTTTTTTGTTTATTTTTGGATTTAGGTTTTATTCAATTTAAAATCTTTGACTTGTTATGTCTATTGCTCATAGGCTTGTTTCGTTCTCTATTTTACACTCACATCTATTTCAGTTTAATTCAATTATCATTAACGATTTGATTTGAGTATATTGATATTGATGTTTTTGTTACCACATGTGAGCTCATCATTGGTGAAGTCGAGGAAACAAACTGATGCATTTTTGTTACCACATGTGATCTTACTTTTGGTTGTACTTGGGTTATATCTATTTAGATAAACAAGTAATTTGAGAAAAAATAGAATGTACACTAAAGTCCTATTCTTGTCCTTTCAAACTTTTTTATGTTTTAAAATAATGGTTTTGTTATATGCCATGTCCCAATAACAGCTCAACGACTGCAGCATAATACAACCTGGACAGCAGCATTTGTCAATGCAGCTTCAACAAAGACGTGAGAATCCTCTGGATGATTTTTACAAGACCTCTGTTGGCTCAACGCCGTTTTCTTGAATTTTGTTTATAATTTTGTTCATTAGTATATCACTGTAATGCATCTCTACCATAAGGAATTTGTATATCACTGCAATGCATCTCTATGGAAATTCATGTTGCTTCCTAATTCTCATCCATAGATGTTATTTTCTATACATTTTGTACATGACATAATTCAATTTGGAACAAATTCTCTTCCATTATAGTGTTTGGCTATGTGTTGTAACATTATGCACTTTGGAATAAAATCCCTGTGACAATGAAATTTGGAACATAATCTGTAGATTTTGCTAATATGTTAGTTAATGACATCACTTGTCTTAAGTTTGATCTATCTTGATTATTGTTTTTCAGGTTGTAGTGAGCAAATAAGCCCTAATAAATGTAGTGAGAAAATATGCTGATTGGTATCCAAACAAACCCTAATAAATGTATGTATTGAAGTTGACCCTTTGGAACTGTATATACCTTACCTTAACAATCCACTGCAGATGAGTAAGATGTGCTTTTTCAGGGAGTCAACAAGTATCGTGCATCATTAAACTTGACTTCTCTGACAAAGAATGACAATGCTAATTGTTACTATGTTTTGAATAAAAACAACTTACCAAAAACTTTTTTCATTTAGGTGATCTTAATTCTTATCATAAGTTTCAAAGTTTGTTTAGAAAGTGTATGTCAGACTGTGATTCAAAATAAGAATTTGATAGCACTTGGAATGATATGATTAATGAGAACAAGCCTCAAAACCATTATTGGTTGGGTAGTATGTCTAAAATTTCCTTAAATGGAGCACTTTGTTTTGCAAGGAAATCTTGTTAACTGACCAATATTTTTTGAGATGGTCAAAATAGGCAAGGGCCATGATTTATGATCACATGCATGACAACTCTAAAGAAGAATCTACTTCAAAAAAATCCAATGATAGATGGTGGTGATTCCATAATTCTTTATCACAATTCTATTATGAAGTTTCTATAATTTGGAAATTACTTAATAGTGAAGTTCAGAGCGTGCCTTAATGCATTAGTTAGCTCAACTTAGTTGTTGGTTCTATACTATATTGTAGATAGGTTTTATATAGCATATCTATTGATGTAATAATTTCAACTTATATTTTGGTTGAGCTCTACTGTTGGTTTTATATGTGTAGTAGATGATTATGAAGTATTTCCTTCTATATTATATATTATAGATAGTTTTTGTTTAGCATTTCTATTGATATACTAATTGTGAATACTAATTATGGATTTTTTTTAATTCTTATTGAAGTATTCTTAATGAAACCATGTTTAGGATGATGGACATAAATGTCATGGAAAATAGGAGAGCAATGAAGTATGTGAAAGTAGCGGATCTGAAAATGAAAAAGGCAAACCACATTTTAAGGTAATATCTATTATTTTTATTATGTGGTTAAAGACACACACACACACACACACACACACACACACACACACATATATATATATATATATATATATATATATATATATATATATATATTCTAGAACTGACACTATAATTGAATATGATTTTTGTTATCCTCATTCTTCACTTTCGCATTTCTCACTCTTTCTTTTCTTTCTCCAAAACTCATGTTTGTAACTTGTTTATTTATATTCACATTTTCTTCATTTTGACCAAAAATTCATCATGCTTAGCAATACTTAGTAAAAACACAACACACGTACCTCGACAACTTCATGTTGATTACTATGCAAAATCTTGTCCACAGGGAGAACAACTTGTTGGGTTCATTCACTTATTAACAATTCAAAGAGTCGTCTGTTTCTGGACCTGCCACTATTCGTCTTCTCTTCCATGATTGCTTTGTAGAAGTAAGCTAGCTCTTTCTACATACAAACATATGAAAATGGTTTGTATATATTTGCATGCAAGTGTTTATTTGTTTTTGTTAACCCGTTTTCATGGTTTCTAATATGAATGAGTGATTGCAGGGTTGTGATGCATAAATTTTAATAGCATCAAAGCATGGAAGCAAGGAGTTGGCAGAGAAAGATGCAGAGGATAATAAAGATTTGAGAGTGGAAGGTTTTGAGACTGTAAAAAAGGCTAGGGAAATGGTCACCTTGGTAAGGCCCTCCAACAGTATAATACATCATAGATTGTATGAAGTGTTCCTAGTTTTGAAAGTTTCTATTCTGCTACCTGATGTAACCACATTTGGTCCACTTAAATTTCTTAAAGAGGGAAGAATTCAATGATAAGTTTTTCTTTATATTGAGTGCAAATTCAATTGTTTTCTCTTTATTTTTAATTCATCTTCTTTAGTAATCAACAAATTGTATATTATTTTTTGGAAATAGATTTCTGTAGAGATACAAAAAGACAATATAGCCAAATTCATATTAAATAAATAAGGTTGTCACTAAGTATAGTTGTCCATAAATGCGTATACTAAATTGGTTTTTCTAGTAATAGATTAGATTTGTTAATTATATAATAATGTTAAAAAATTGAGGGTCAAATTTTTTATATAAAATATTTGCAACTTGCGGCGGCTCAAACCGCCAATGAGGGTAGATTTTTTATTTTAATATTTTCAATTTACGGCAGTTCAAACAACCATATTTTACAAATAAAAATCAAAACGAAATTTCACAATGGTTCGTAATCGTCGCAATGTTCAAGTTACGTCACTTCCTCAACTGTCGTAAAATTGAACGACGGTTGGTGTGGCGGTTTCAACAACCGTCGCAATACAGCCCCGCGATGCACGGTTCTACAACGGAGATGCAACCGTCGTAACATACAAATTGCGGCGATTTAAACCGTCGTAACCTGCCAAAATGAACCATCGTAATTTGCCAAATTTCTTGTAGTGTAATTCTTCCACAAAATCAAAATAATAAAAAAGATTAAGCATGAATCAAATGAATTAAACAAAGTTTATCAGTCATCCTAGCATATAGTAAGCAATGGAGGTTTCTCACAATTTGTGGCTTTTGGACCTAAGTGAAACACGAATTTAAACAAGTTTCAAAATGAAACATAAATACACATTTGCACAACGCACAAAATTCTTAAATCATTCTAGCATTCTAAAAAGCGGTAACAATTTACCTTTCTTACATTAACACATTAAAAATCATATCATCACCATCTAAACTTGGGAGAATCTTCATTGGATACTTTTTAGCAAAAGAGTATCCGATCTAGAATGTGATTCAATATAAAAAATATTGAAAGGAAACAATTATATATACAAAAATATAGAAACTATTGCAATGTGATTAAATATCTAAACACCAATTCCCGACAACGGTGCCATTTTGCTGGATGCAGTATTTCAGGATTTGTCGTATCCACAGGGATCAGTGCGAGGGAAAGAACACCGTTCAACGATCTCTACATTTCTAAGCTTGTTGTGATAATTTTAGTTGAAGTATTCAACACACAATAGATAAAAGCGGAAAATATAAAGACGAAAAATATAAAGTAAAGACTTAAAAATAAAAGGAGACTTGTTGGGATTGGGATCTCATTAATTGATAACACATGCATTCATCTGATCAGTTAAACACGAATCACTCATTCGTATAATACCCTCACATTCACCCACAACAAAGGTTATGTCTAACCCAACATTGAGAGAACAACTATATTGTCTCATTGGTAATGTCTCACACACCTCAACAACACAGAGCATTAAGAAATAATATTCACACAAATGTCAAATCTAAATCTATGTCTAGAGTCTAAAACCTAACATATATTCATCCTAGATCTAGATTTGATGAGTATGTCTATAGAGGTTCGAATCAATGTGTAAATAAGTAAACAAGGATAACATCCATATCAGATAAATGATTGATTCATATAAAATTCCATGATCAGAATACGTACATACGATTAACCCTTTTAATATGTATTCCACCAATTTTATAAGTATGTGAACATAGTTCTTAATCTCTATTATCATAAATCCTCAGAACATCGTTCGTTTCAAAATGTTATTGTGGTTTTTACTGTATTATTCGCTACTCATGCTAATAATCAACACAATAAAATAAAAGATTGATACTGGTGAATATCAACTCAAAAAACAATGTCAAAAGTTTGCTCATTGATAGATGAATATCTTAGATCTAAGATTTGAAGGAGTGTTTTTCAAGACCCGCTCAAATGAAAGCAAAGACAACATCAATATTTAATCAAAACTAGTTTACAATATAAAGATTAGAATAAATAAATTATGTATTGAAATATTATATCTTACCCCAACAAGAGATCGAAGCACTTACTCGAAGATCAAGCTCTGAGTTGCTTCGATTTTTTCTTTTCCCTCTTAGGGTTTGTGTTTCTCTCTCTAAAATATATATGGAATGAAGAAAGATAAAGTTCTATTATGAATATATAAGTTATATTTCTAAAAAGCAAGAAAAGTACTTAAATAGTATTACAAAAGTATGTCTTGTTTGTACTGCAAACTCCTTCTTCGCATTGCGAAGTCTGCTTTTAGGAACATGAAGTGACTTTGAACAGTTAAACTAAACCTGGAGAAAATACCTAAGCTCACTCTACAAGCATTCTTCGCACAATAAACTTCTTCACACAACAAACTTCTTTTCCATGACCTTGCACTACGAACTTATGGTCTTTTCCTAATGCTATCAAAAGTTTCCTCTTTGTCGGACCTCTCTCTATAGGTTTTCACAATGAACTCTCTTCTCTTGTTCACACTACAAACTTGTTGGTTTCTTCATCATTTCTTTGGCTTTTTATAACACTAAAACACACAACGTATTTGACTCGGATTTCACATGATTGTTGTAGTTTATTTGCTATTTTCTCTTATTATGTTTGTATTTTATGTTATTTTCAGTTACATTGCCTTATCAGATTTTCCAGAGAAAAAAGGACGAAAAACAAGAAACAAACAAAGATTTCCTGGTGAAAATACACACATGTTCCACATGGCGTTGGCCAAGGAGGACGCTATGGGGTGTATGATTTCACCCACATCTCAACGGTCAGAAGACCACGTCCACCCCCACTTTCACACATTGCAGACAACAAGGCGAGATGACAGACACCATATTCACAAAAGCGGTTCTGGTCAAGGACGGTTAGAGCACTCACCCATGACTATAGGAAATGTCTCACACGATTTTTTAATAAGCTACTTTCATTCCAAGGATATGTTACACTATAAATAGGATCTTAGTTTTACATTTTTGATGATCTAATCTTAGTTTCCATCATAAGCATAAATTCAGTTATTTAAAGTGATAATCCGTCACATCGAGGGATTATTACACTATTGTTGTAATAGGGATTGGAGCATCGTAGCATAGGAATTCATTTAAGCTTTCCATCATTTTACTTTTGAAGTCAAAATTACTTTCCAGCATTGTAACAGATTCAAGTCTCCAGTTTTGGAGTATGTTTTTATTCAATTATTATTATTATTATTATTATTATTATTATTCACACCGTCTTTATATTATTTATTTTCCCGCATTGTCTTTACATTGTTTATTTCACGCTTTTCCTTTAATTTGTTTAATTTATCACTCTGATTTACATTCTCTACTTTTCCGCATGATTTATTCATCTCTTTATTTTCAAAGATCTGATTTCAAACCGAACCGAAGCGTGACACTTTTGTTCTTACTTTTGAAAACCAATTGCACACTTTACACGCTTTTATTTCCTAAATGTCTTATTTTACAAATCAATTATATGTTATGTCTACCATAATCATGTCTAACTAAATTCATTGTGTTAGGATGTGAGGATCGTCGTTCCGATGGTGTTCCATATGTTGTATTTGTAGAAATCCACATTGGACAGCTCAGGCAAAAAAGGGTATCTCGATGGATTGAAAACCCGAAAGGGCGGTCCATGCAAAAGAGGGAATAAGTGAATGACTGCGATCTGAGTTATCGGTACCACGTCGTCGTCTCACTTAACTTAGAAATCTACAAAGGATAGGAATCAGTCCAATCTTCCTCTTCAGAAAGAAAGTTCAAATGGGAGTAATCTTGAAGGCATACCAGTCATAGCAGAATTGAAACTCAGTGGAAGGCCTTTCACATTGCCATTAGGATAGTTTCTTTTCTCAATTTACAGTGATCACCTCTTTCCAGGTGGTTGCTTCCTGATGTATCTTTGCCTATTCATAGGCCCATCAATAAAAGAATTATTCAGTCAAAAAGCTTTGTCCTTGTTTTTATTTTACATGTTTTGTTTGCAAAAATGTCCTAAATTTTTTATTAAGAAAAACATTGCATTTAAACGAGGTGGCTTTACGAATAACATGCGAAAGGGGAAAATATTTAAAATCACATTGAATGTTGAGCAACATCAGATGGTTGACTCATGCCATACAATTCCCTGGGGCATATGTGTGTGAACTTTGTTTTTGCAGGTTTAGCATCCAGAAAGAAAGAGGGTACAAGGTGACATTCCATAAGCAGATTCCTCTACCCAGCGAGAGATGCCTTACAACTCTTATCCCAAGCAGAAGGATAGTCCTTGAAGTATCCCTAGTAGAGTCCAATTGGAACCTTCCCCAGTTGAGTCAGGGTAGGGTGGTATTCCCCACAAGAACTTCAAGATCAGTTGAATAGGTCTCATCCCAAAGCGGAGTCATCATTTCACAGTGAAGCATTCCCAGCAATCAGATGAATTCTCTTTCCCCCCACATATTTAGAAAGGTCATAATTTTCTCCCCAACAAGAGTATGTGACCAAATATCTCCCTAGCAAAGTCACATGATCCTCATTTCCCCACAGAGTTTCATGATTGAGATTCACTTCCACCATTGAAATATTCCTCAACAAAGTCGCCAATTTATTTTTGGCCAGTGTGACAAGTGATGCAGACAGTTGTTCACACTTCTCCCCACAGCCAGAGTCAGATATTTATCAGAGTATCTTTGTCTCTCTTTTACAGCAGAATGTCAGTCAGGACGTTCTTTTACTCAACAGAGTTCTACAGTAAAGTCTTTCCCTGGCAGAAGTAGTTTCCTACGGGACTTTACCTTCTCAACATTTAAGGCCCACATCTCCGTGGTAGGCCAGTAGTATCCTAGTATATTATAAAAGACACTTCTTTGAGCCGTAAATCCTATGATATTACATTCTCACATTTGGGTTGTAAATCCCATGATGTTACAACACCATGTTAAGACCCATATCCCTCTGGCAGGCCAGTAGTCGTCTGGTCCATTATAAAAGACATTTTAAGGCCCACAACCCTGTGGTAGGCTAGTAGTCTCCTGGTTCTTTATTAAAAGACAACATTGTTAAAGCCCACATCCCTGTGGCAGACTGGTAGTCGTCTAGTTCATCACAAAAGACATTTCAAGGCCCACATCTCTGTGACAGTCCAATAGTCGTCTAGTTCATTATAAAAAATATTTCAAGGCCCGCATCTTTGTGGCAGGCTAGTAGTCCCCTGGTTCATTATAAAGGACAAAACATAGTTTTGATGGATTAGAGCTTGAGAGGCATATATGTTGGTTAGATATATTGCATATTTCAAGAGGAGGATTTCACAATGCATCCTGATCAACACTTTTTTGTTTTACAGACTTCGTTCCTAAGGCGCACATATATGTGGCAGGACTGTAGTCGTCTGGTTCATTATAAAAGACACTTCTTTGAGCCGTAAATCCTATGATATTACATTCTCACATTTGGGATGTAAATCCTATAATGTTACAACACTATCTAAGGCCCACATCTATGTGGCAGGCCAGTAGTCTCCTGGTTCATTATAAAAGACACTTCTTTGAGTCTTAAGTCCTATAATGTTACGTGCTCATGTCATGGGTTATGGATCTTTTGAAGTCATTTCCTGGTGATTTTGGTTGGTTGTAAATCCTATGATATTACAACA
Organism: Lathyrus aphaca; assembly: GCA_963966055.1. Lineage (NCBI taxonomy): Eukaryota > Viridiplantae > Streptophyta > Magnoliopsida > Fabales > Fabaceae > Lathyrus > Lathyrus aphaca. Next base: position 48,742,238 of record OZ014519.1, read on the forward strand.
CCATTCTAAGGCCCATATCTCCGTGGCAGGCCAGTAATCTTCTGGTTCATTATAAAAGACATATTTTTTATGGTTACATGTTTTTATCAAATCTTTCCCCAATAAGAGTTTCCCTTGGTCGGGTTTATATCCCTTTTCTTCTTCAACATAATGCAAATTTTCTAGTTTGTTTTGGTATTTGATCATAGTTTATCCCGAACGTCTGATAGTTGATGCTCTCATCGTTTTCAGATTATGATTGAATAGGGGCAGCTGTAACACCCCAAAATTTTCCCTCTCATTTCATGTCATATATCATAGCATATAGCATACATATCCTTGCATCTTTGCATATAAAAAGGAAGCATAACATCCATGGTTAGAGGAATAGGGCATGTGATCATTGATCTATCAATTTGTGATTCTTCAAAGCCAAGATGAGAGATAAGTTGTCTTGAAACAAGCATACAAGGGGTCCTCATATCTTTTACAATCTCAAACTTTTCCTCAAGGCCCTAGAAGGGGGTTGGTTCATCAGGAATTTCATTAGTGCATATCCTCATACATAGGAAACCCTAATTAGGGTTTTGTCCCAGGGCAAGATATTCTCATGGATTTGATCAATTCTTGTGATCAAAGGCTTCTATATTTCAACATGGCTTAGGGATGCAATTTGGCCCAAGGAAAATTTGAAAAATTCAAGTAGTGGCTCAGTTGCTTGTGAAATAAGGAAAAGTCAACAGTGTAGAAGAAAAGTCAACATAGGGTTTTCAAGGGTTCCAATCATTATTTTCAAGCCTATGGAACTTGATTTGGTCGAGGAATAACATGAATGGTCTCAAATTTAAATAATCAAGAGTTTGGAAAAAGTTAATAAAAATGGAAAATGACCTATAATGAAAACTTTCTATTTTTGGCAATTTTTACCCTAACTTCAACTCATTTTTTCATGACCAAGGAAGCTCCAAATGAATTTTCCATGAACATCAAAGTTGTAGGGCTTGCTCTCCCATTATCAAAAAGTAAAACAACTCCTTTATTGCCTTTATGGATCAAAAGTTATGCTTGATGGAAGGCAATGTGCATTTTAGGGGTTTTCATTGTTTCCAGTTTTCCACATTTTGCACAAAGCCTCAAATTGACTTGTAATGACTTCTAACGGACCAATTCACATTACCACATCCAAGTACACTTCATAACAAACATTTTTGGTCTTTGAATGAAATTAATTCAGGCCATATTCACCATGTATTCTTTGTAATATCATTCAAAACTCATTGATCCAATCATTTCCAGCCACAAGATCAATCCAATGGCAGTCAGTGAATCAAATGGAAAGTGATCATGCACTTCATGCTGAGTATGCACGTGTGAATCATCACATGACCAAAATTATGCATTTTTGAATTTTGATCCACATTTCTTAATTTCAAGTTCCTCCACTCATAATACCCTAACCAGGTCCATAATCACACCATATATAAGCTCCCAATGCATTTGAATCAGCCTCATGCACTCTAATTCTCCAGATTTGAAATTTTTTCCTCTTACATTCTCTCTTTCGATTATCCTTGTTCTTGAGGTTTCATTCCATTTTTCTTCCATATTTTTGATCTACACACTCCAAGGAACCAGAATCGTCTATCACTTGAAGCATTTGCACCTGATTTCACCATAATCGAATTTGGAGTGAGCATCATCAAACTTCAAGATCCAGCTTGATTCAAGCTTCTATTTGCATTTATTTTGCAAATAGATCTCAAAAGAGGAAGATATACACTCTTACACTGGGTTTCTAGGAGAATTTTGGCTCAAGAAAATTTTTCAGGTAAGCTTCATTTCACATCTTGTTTCTCTAATTTCTTGTGTGCATGATGATCTCCGAGCTTCACCGAATGCATTGATATGTTTAATTTGAAATTCGAACGTGTATTATGGTTGTTATGAGTGATTTCAGATTTGTAGATATGTCTTTAATTGCTTCGATTCTCATGATATGTGATTGATATGGTGTTTTTTTATGGTTGATTCATAATCCTGAAGTTATAAGGACTTGATCTGGGCGTTTTATTTTGTTGTTTGGTTGTTTTTCTGGATTATTTGAATTTTCCGGTGAGCGGAGCCCTAGCTCCATCACCAGACGTGTTATAGGTTGAAGAGGGAGTGATGGAGGTTGAATACAACCTCCAAGTCATTGGATGGTGATGATCTAATGGTGCAGATCTTGACAACACATTAAAATGGCATCTGACTTGCGCCGCATTATGTTTCCATTTAATTGTATTTGTGTACTAGTTTATATGTGTTACCATGAGCCTGAATATGAGCCTTTCTTTTTTGCGTACTTTGGATGTTGACTTGCCATAAGATGCGTTGGATCTTATTACTTTTTGCTGAATCCTTTAGTGCATTGGATCTGGCTAATATTTTGGTTGACTTATTGTGGTGCATTGATCCTGATTACTTTTCATCTTGGTTGACTGTGTTGTAGCCTTGTGATCAATCTGATGGTAATGGGAGAGTCAACAAGGTTGACTCTTAGCCATAGTGAAGGCGCCTTTGGGCATGGGTTGCTTTTTGCACCCTCACTTCTTTGGCATGTTTTAATTGAACTGATTTGGTCTTCTTTTCACACCCCTGGTCTCTTTAATTCATTTTATTTTATTTAGTTTCATTTTTAATTTTTAAAATATAGTTCTAGGCTCTTAAAAATTCCACAAAAATTTACAAAAGATCTTTAGGGTTTTATAAAATTTTGGAAAATTTTATTTTTTATTTTTATTATTTTTTTGGCTTTCTGAATTAATTTTCACTTTATTTTCTTTTAAACCTCTTTCTTTCAAAATATTTGTGTACTAATTTTTAGGCCTTGTTTGTTTGAGTATTGAAACTTTGTTTTGAGCCTAAGTTTGTGAAACCCTAGCTTGCCTTGCTTGATTGTTTGAGTGCCATATGTTTTGAATATTTCCTTGAGACTTTTGCAAGATGTTTACCTCTGGTTGAGGTCCCTTGGGACTTAATTTCATATTTTTTGAAGTATGGTTGCTCATGATTTGCTTACTTGCATTAGGAGGAACTTGTGCCATCATGTTAGGATCTAATTGTGCATCTTGACATTATATCAGGTATCCTTAGGGATTGTATGAAGCATGTGTTCAATTGTTAACTTGCCTTGATGTATGTTTTCCAAGTATGAATCATATGAACCCTAAATGACATAATTTCACTTCATCTCTTCACGTAGCTTCTTAATGTGTCATCCATGTTCAAATGTGATTATTTGTGCATCTTAAGTGCATCTAAACATGTTGATACATCTCTTACTTTGGTTTATAGTCATCTCATATCATGTTTGTATGCTTGCCTCATCTCATTAAGTGACATTGTTTCATGAACACATACTTGTATCTTCATCTTCTTTCATCATCATTTCATCTCCTATGCTCACATGCCATAACACATGATTTGTGTGACATTTCATTGACATTATGTGACATTCTTAAAGGTGTTTAGCTTCTGACTTTGGTCTTAGTTATTGCATTTCTACTTGTATGAGTTTTAAGGCTTAAAGATTTTTTCTTTCATGTCTTATGCTTGTTTGAGTTTCTTTTGCACTTATGTGAATGTTTCTAACTTTGTAGGGGCAATAGTAAGTTTGAGAGTTCCACATTTCAACTTCTTCTTTCATCTCTTTTAAGTTTTCATACTTGTGTTTGTGATGTGCTTATGCCATCTTTTTCTTAATTATTCATCTTCCATCTTAGGAACACCTTATCTTCTTTAAGAGAAGTAAGTTATTTTCTAACTTCTCCTTCTTCTCTTCTTCTTCATCTTCTTTCTTATTTCCTTCTTCTTCATTAGGATAGAACTCAAACCACACTAACTTAGGTATCACATGCATGATAACACTTAGGATTATTAGTCCCCCTTTAGATTTTATGACTTTGGTTCTCTTTGCTCTTTCTCTTCTCATCTCAAAACAACAACTTCAAGTCACATAATAAATGACAAGTCTTCTCATGTGCCAAGGGACGTTTCCATGGGGTACTTGCACACATCCTATATCAGGGTGAGGTGTAGGGTATATATCAGGATGAATAAGTCTTAGCATGAGGATGCTTCACAAACAAAATCTAAAAAACACTTCTTAATCCAAAAACCATAAAAACACTTAATAAAGTTCAACATTCTAGTGTATTTGAGCCTTCATATGTGGGACTAGGTTTGGGGATATCTCCCATATTTAGGTATGCCTCTTATCCATTCCATTTCGGGATGATGTAAGAAGTACACATTCCATTGAGTAAGACTCAGATACACTCTCCTGTGCAAACCTCATAAAAGCTTTTAAAAAACACGGAACAAACAATAATCGTCTTTCCTTCAGAAATTATTTTCTCATCTCCTTCACTCATGACGTAAGAACTTGCTCCTACTTGTCTCTTTTCAAGACGATAACACACTCATTCCAGATGAGCATGTAACACCTGAGCATAGACATAAGCAATTCAAGCTTTAAAAAACAAAAACAATTTTCCTCCCTAGTTAAGTGAACCACGTCATCTCTGATCCTCATTTCCCGATGAGGTACGTAGGCACTGTGGTAGGGCCCATTCGAGCACTCTTTTATTTCCCCTACATTTTCCCCCTTTTATTTTCTTTTCTATTATCCAGTTACAATCTCAATTTTTTGCAGCAGTTTCATTCTTACCCCTTTGAAACAGTTCAAGCAAGCGCGGATCCCGTCGGGTACGATGGACGATCTAGGGTGCTAATACCTTTGCAGTTCGTAACAGACTCCCGAACCCAGTCTCTTTGGTTCGTAGGACCTTGTCCTTTCTTTTCTTTTTCGGTTTGTGCAGCATTAACATTCCCTCGGGATAAAAATGTCTGGCTGGTGACTCTACCTTTTCCGTGCCACTTTCGCGTTTGTACTAGGATGGGAATCCAGAGAGGGACAAAAAGGTATTCTTCTACTTCAATCTTTTTGTTAGATAGTTCCCATTTTCTCGTTTGTTGCATGTTGTTTTTGTTGATTATTCTCATTTTTTTGGATTCATCGTTTCCTTTGTGAAAATATGTGTAGTAAACAAGGAAACAACTGTGGCAACAAATCTTACCTAGTTTTAGAAACAATGAAAAGAAGTATAACAAGTATGAAGTCATTATGGTTACGAGGTATGTTCTTTTGTAACATTTTAATATAGTCTGTGATAAATTATAGTATATGGTTCTGGTGTATGATAAATAATAGTATATAGTTCGGGTGTATGATATTGTTTGAGTTTATTATATTCTATATAAATTGTTTATTTCACTAATATGCCTCACTTAAAATACATTCATTTAAATTGAGATAAATAATTATAATCTGTAAATTAAGTTATATTTGAAAACTAAGTTAAATAAACTATTGTTTTTGGATTGGCATATGTTGTACCCCAAAATTTTCCCTCCCACAATCAAAGTAATGTGTCTCAAGAGGTATCACAAGGTTCATAAGGTTCACAAGGTTCACAAGGTTCTCAATTGACCAAAAGGATTGAAGGTTTCATCAGACAAAGGCTCATCCTGAACAATGGACCTAAAACCAAGGTTTTGAATTTCTCAAAGCTAAATGGACTTCCAAGGCCTAAAGTGAGCTTCATAACATCCCACATACCCTAAAGAATCCTCATGTCAAGTTTCAGAGCTTTCCCAATAAGTTTGACTAGTCAGAGGTTCAGATATCCAAAAATCAGTTAACTTGGCAAAAAAGTTAACTGAGGTCAACTTAAAGTCAAACTTCAAGTTTTTTGTCAACATCAAGATTATAAGGTAAAATTCATCATTTGATCAAGGGTTGATCATGATTCATCAAGGAAATCTCAGATCATCAAGAATCAAGAAGTTTCTTAAATTAGGGTTTTCATAATAAAAGTCAATTGAACTTTGACCAGCCATAACTTTCACATACTTCATCAAACATTTCTCATCCAAATCTCATTTTGAAGTAAATCCAATTCTCTACAACTTTGGGTCTCACAAGCCAAGCCTAAAAATGCTTCATTTGGAAGGTATGAGCTAAAACATTATAGGTCCTTTTGAAAGTCAACAAAAAGTCAACTTTTTCCAAAGCTCATAATTTAAAAATGGTAAAAGATATGGACATGGGACCAAAAAGGTTGGTTAGAGGACACTCTAAGCTTTCTGAAAAATCCAAGATCACCTTCATATAATTACAATTGAGGAAGTTGTGATTTGTCAAAGTTGGTTGTTGTTTTAGGGGTGTAAGAAGCAAAAAAGGCCATAACTTCATTCTTTTCCAAATGGGCCCATGAAATTGCAACCCAAACTCAAAGATAAAGTCATGCACGACCCAATGACCATTTATCCTGATTTTTATAATTTATTTTATATTATTTTGGATTTTATTTATTAAAATTCAATTTTAATAAAAATAAAATATAAAAAATCAAATAATGGATCAAATCTTTGTTCTAGAAACATTTACACAACATTTAAAGTGATTGGATGCTATCCAAATTCGTGCAAGGCAAAGATAGCAAGAGGATATTTGATTTTTTTTAAATTTATGAATGATTAGTTTCTTCAATCTCAAGTAACTAAAAATCCATTATCCAAAGCCCATATTTTGACCAAATATTACTCCTTACATATACACAAACCTACAGCCACTCAAGGGACGAAAAACTAGAGACCATAATACCTTGTTCTAACTTCAAAATTTGTCAAAAAAACTCACATACGATTTTGGAGATTGAAGCAGTTTCAAGACCTAACAAAGGTTGCAATCCCTTCTGGGATGTTCATTGAATGAATCTCAACCCTTTGCATCATCAAAAGCATCACCATAAGCACAAACCGAATCGTGTTTTTCTCTCCCTTATGAATTTTTTAATTTTCATATATTTAACCATTATTGATTGAATTTGATGCCTGGTTTATGTTTTTTATGACACTAGGATGCTTTCTGGATAATTAAATCGAAGGTTCATGGCTTGAATCGTGAAACACCATTGTTAGGTTTTAAGCTCTAAAATTAGGGCTTTGCGATTTAACCATTATAAAAGAATTCTAATGGCATAATCCAATTGTATATGATATGGGGATTATATTGGTGTGTTCAATTTAATAAAACATTACATGTTTCATGGCGTTTGGAAGGATGTAGGATGTCATGGGAAAACCAAATTCGCAAGAAATTTCATGGCTTATTTCGCAGGAAATCTCGTAGGAAAAAGGAAGAAGAAGACAATGATCTGGCGCGAAATCTGGATTCTTAAATTTGGGTTTATTTTATTAAATATTAGTTGTATTTTGTTTTACAAATGTTGCAGTGGATCAGTGGTAGAAGTGCGCGCCTTGAAACCTCAGGGTCTGGGTTCGATTCTCAGGCCCCCCATTCTTTTTTAATATTTTGCTCTATTTTGCAGGTTTAATATATAATAGATTTTGATCCTCCTATTGCTATGAGGTGCGCATGGCCTGGTGGTATGGATATGGTATTGGAAGCATATGGACCTGGGTTCGATCCCAGGCTCCCTTATTTTTGGTTGTGTGTTTTTTTCTTTCTTTATTATTAGTTTGTTTTACTTTTAATGGTTAATTAGTATTAGGTTAATTAATTAAAACTAATTCTAATTAAGACTAATTAAAATAATCATTACTATTTTATTTTTATTAAAAATAACAAAATAGAAATAACTTTTTTTTTTCTTTCTCATATAATATTTTCTTAAATGAGTCAATTTTCTTTTATTTGCAAATTTTAATCAATAATAATTAGTAATTAGGTTAATATTTTTCTAAATAAATTTTAATTTGCTAAAAAACCCTTGTTTTCTTAATTCTAACCTAATTTTTGTTTAAACCTTAATCTTTTTCTTCTAACCCTAATTTCAAAAACTTAATTAATTTACTTTTTGTTTTATTTAATTATTTAGAATAATGTTCTTTATTTAATTTGCCTTATTTAATTACATAGAAAAATTGTCTAGGTTGTTATTTTATGTAATTTATTTTTCCCGCTCATATTATTATGTAACTGCCCCGAAGTCGTGTAATAGCGTAGGTTTTTTTTCCCGCATTTTATTTATTTATTTATTTTATTTACATGGTTAGTAATAATAGGGAGTGCAAAATCTAACTGAAAATAAATTGGACTTAGATAATTAAAAAATAAAGATAAATATTTGATTATAATCACTCACACACATAAGTCGATCGTCCTACGATCACTATCTGCACCTCCTAGGGTTATCCCTCTCAATTGCCTTAATATGGTCAAGTCCCTCGAAAATGGGGGTGTCTTAAGCAAAGTCCCTACAAAATAAAATCATCATGGTCCCTTCAAATTAAAAGATCAAGTCCCTACGAGGTTTCCTATGATATAGTGATCTTGTCCCTTCGGTAAATATGATGATAGTCCCTTCGAATTGTTAAAGACACCCCTTAAGTTGCTTTCATTGACAATACGATGACCCTACGCCCGTCCCTATAATAAATCCAAGGTAATGACTACCTACTCCTTAATAGTAGGGACATTCGTACCCTTGAAAGAAAATAAAAGAACATGAAAGACTAGTCTAGGGTAGGTACAACTTAGTTACTTGTTCACATTTCAAAAATACTTTTCACACCCCACTCTTTTCAAATATCTTCAAAAAACAAGGCTTTGTATACATCAATACGAGGATCATTACAAAGTACTTAGACAAATTTCTAAACACACATTACACTTTCCTTTTTCAAACAAATAAGTGAGCTAAGTAACTAAGAGCCCATGGATAACCATGGATATAAAAGGTGCTTACACATTCCCTTTATATAACCTACCCCCCGAACTCAAGTCTTTAAAAATAGGTCTTTCCTGTTCTTTTATGCCCTTTCCATATAGATAAAATAAAAGTTGGTGGCGACTCTTGCTAACCGCAACATATATAGAAAGTCAGTTCTCCCACTGTGTTACAACATACATCTCATTGTTCATCACATGATGTTCACATTCATTATGGTATAATGATCAGGCATATCTGATGCATCGCTGAATTCTCTTATAGTTAAATTTCCATAAAAAAATTTGATCGTATAGTCCACCTCCTCATCCTCATTGATAATCATAAAAAAAAATTAGTATAACAATTATGATAATAAGTGATGATGAGAAGATAGACTATCCGTCAAATTTTCTTATGAAAATTTAACTATAATCGAATTCAGCGATGCTTTTAAGGAGCTAGATCATTATGCCACAATGTATGTAAACAACATGAGATGAATGACGAGACACAAGCAATTCAGAAACAACAATGGTTTGATTAAATTGGTTTTCAAGAATAGTTTAATTTTTCAGATTATTTACTTCTTCGTCAATTTGAATCCCTATATTTCTTTAGTGAGGGGTACAAAAAATAATAAATTTATATAAAATATAATAAACCATGGGCTTTTCACAACGATTATCTATTCTAACCGAGGCTAAAAGTAATTTTTGTTTTTGTCTAAATAACAACGCATGCGCAAGTGTCATTTCATATCTTCCCCAACCGTTGTTAAATGAGTTTTCCATAGTAGTGTCCATAATCCCAATCAATTTTCCACCAATAAAATCCACCATATCACCCAAAATCCAAAATACTCAAAGTTTAATCCACAAAATCTCTAACTACCCATTTTTCATAAAACCCCTCATTCTTCATCAATAACCACCAACAATGGAAGCATGAGGGAAATGTGGAATCATTTTTTGTGAAGGATAGGATGGAGAGAAGTAGAGGCGAAAATTATAAGAATTGCAGACACACGAAATTCTCGCGCAAGGTATGTTGACGATCCTTGTCTATATAATTTTGGCATCCATAATAACAGAGTCTATATGCTCGATAATTTGAAGTTGCATGATATTTGTATCCATAGAAAACTAACTTATGGGAAGCTAACCCGAAAATTTTTTAGCTCGTCAATTTATACTGTTAGGTCTAACACTACTAGCACCTTCGGTAAGTTGAAGTTTAGGATGTTTAATGTCGAATACGAGTACACCACTGATGCTCTTGCAGGACTTCTAGGATTCCCTTATAGGGAAGGTGTTATTTTTTAGGCACCCTTGGAAACCAATTGGCAACTCGAGGATTTTCAATTGTGGAGAGACCTTACGGGTCATACAATTAGTTCCTTAGAGGGGAACTTAGCCTCAAACATTCAAAACTCGACAATACGTGTTTTCTGCAATTTGTTGGATGATGCCATCTTTGCCCAAGAAAAATATAACAAATTAAATACAAAATAATTCATATTTTTGCATGCTTCCCTTTATCAAAGAAGATTGAACCCCGTTCCTATCATGATAACACATATGCATGTTGTTGAGAGAAAAAAAAGGCAGAATTGTGTCATTTGGAGGATTGATAACCTCCATTGCACGTGCTCTCCAACTAAACACCAATTTAGCTACATTGGAACCTCTTCCACCTTGCACTATAACTTAATTTTTTTGCGAGATATGTGATTGTGTAAGGTGAGGAGAGAAGGAGGATACATCCTCATGGTTCACAACGTAGCTATCTCGAGTGTTGTCTTACCATGTTCTCGTCGCACTGATGTGCAATCTAAAAGAAACTAGACTTATAACCTACAAGTTTCCCCTATTGTCGATCTGTTACCACAAAATGTACCAGAGAACAAAGGAGATGAAACTGATGAAGAATATGAGTGGAGGAACCAATCTCTCATTCATAACATACCTATTCCACATGCATCACCTGCACACACTCCACCTTTTACTAACCCTTCTGCAGGTGAACCTACTGGGTTCTATATAATCGAGGAGATATAGATACAACAAAAAGCTCGCGAAGAAGAATGTGATGGCCTGTTTTATGCCATCTAGGAGTAACAACAAAACATGATGGCTTCTTGCATGATTCGAGAGATAGACTGAGCAGTCCATGCGATCTATTTTAGAACCTCATCATACTATGTCGAGACACCAACTACGCCAAGATGCCAACCTAACATGGCACTTCAGCCTGGTAGAAGCTACTCAAGGATCCATACTTGGCAACTATCGCCAACTCTGAGAGGCTAATGACTCACTGGCAACGATGGTTGAATAACTTGAGCTTTCATAGAGTGCCCGACACCATAATAGGAGCCGTCATCCTTGACGTTCAGAGCAGGGAGACAGGGTACCAGTAGTCAACATCAGTGATCCCCAAGTTTTACCTATCTCTTTTTCACCTTTTATTGAAACATTGAGGACAATGTTCGGTTTAAGTGTGGGAAGAGATATTTATTGTTTTTAGTTTTTTATTTATGTTTTCCATTTTATCGTTTTCTAGTTTAGTTTCCATCATGATTTTTAGTCTATTTTTATTTGTTTTTAATAATTACATGTGCTTGATGAGTCATTTGTGTAGTTTGTCCATTTTCCCCCATTTCTTGAGCTATAAAAAAATTTGAATAAGGAAAACAACTTTTATTCTGAAAAATTTGGGTTTTTAGACAAGTTAGAATCATTTGCAGAGACTTGTGAAAAATAGATATCGTCTCAACACCGTAAGTTTCTCAATTATAGGAGCCGATCCAGATATTTATTATGCAGTGGCTTTAAAATCCCCCTTAGAAATGACCCTTAAGTAGTTTATTTTAGCAGTTAGCACCATCTTAGTCACCGCTAAGTGGATAACCCGATGCAAATAGGTATGATTGATACGCGTGTCGCGCACGGATAAAAAAACGAGTGATTTAAAAATGTAGTTACGGTAACGACAACTCGAGTACCGTCTCACAAGGATTCTTGTATTATTATTAACCAACCGATTGGAATAATAGGGGTTTATATTTTGTTTTCAAGAAAAAAATGATTAAAATAAAAAGTGATTATCAAATAAGCTAAAACGACTAATTTGAGAATCATGCACTCCGAATCAGATTTTTCATAAAACATGAAAGTTGTAGGTCTCTGTCTTAGCTTTCTATCTACTGGTAGAACATCTCAAGCCGATTCCCGTAGCTCCTGTTATGATCATTTTAGTGCAGACTGCTAATGCTGAAAATAAAGTGCGAAAATCAAATAAGTGCAAAAATAAACTAATTTATAAAAACACATTAAAATAGAAAAATAACCAAAGTAAAGTATGAAAATGCATAAGTGTAAACACGAAGGAATGTGCACCAAAATCCACTGATCAAATACCCCCACACTTGAACTTTTGCACTCCGAGCAAAATAGAAATCAAAACTCAAGAAACACAACAACATTCGAATATTCGTTCTAGGCTACAAACTCTTATTCGATTAAGATAACATCGATATGTACTGATATTACACACTAAGGATATCGTAAGAACACAAATCCGCAATTGTGCGGTCATAAGCCTCCATCATATACAAACCATTTCAAATCATGTTATTATGCCTAAGCCTAACTTACTCATCCTCCCTTTTGCTCTCTTTCATTCTAGTGCAATCACATTAAGCCTGTTATCTATTCATACACATGGTAAATAAGCCTGTTAGTGATTATGGTCCATACTTGACAATATTTTAAAGTTACTTTAGTAACAACAAGAATTTGTTTTCTTAAGGTTTCACATCCGTTAGGCTAAATGACCGGATTAGGGTCACCTAACTTATAAGGCGGATTCCTATTCAGATTTCTTTTTAAGCGCAAGATCATTCACTTATTTGCATCAACTTAATTACTTAGTGTCATTTCTAGATGGTACTGACTGCTAGATAAACTACTTAAGAGATATTAAAGGATGAGAACTCAAGGCTATGGCATAACAAGTATTACAAAAGATTTCCATATTCAGGAGACTTAAGGTGTTAAAACGATACCGGTCTTGTGAACTTTTCCCAAGTCTCCACAATCTAACCTCAAATTAGTCTACAGCCAAAGAAAAATTCAACAAATGCATGTGTTTCTAAGTCTAATAATAATTTTTTTTATTGAAAAAGAAACAAACAAAAACAAAACAAAAACAAAGAAAATAAATTATTCCCTCTCTCACACTTAAAACAAGCATTGTCCTCAATGAAAGGCCATAAATATAAAATAAAAGGGAGAGAAAGGAAAGAACACACCCAAGTAGCCAAGGTGGATAGGTGATCACATAAGCAACATTTCCTAAAGAGAGCTCTTCTATAGTCTCTTCTTCCAAAGTGGGGATCTCATAGAGTAGATTTAGGTAGTATCCATTAATCTTGAAGTTTTTATTAGTGTTTTCGCCTTTTATTCCAGGATCAAAGAAGAATCTTCAATAAGTTAAAGTGTTGAATGTGCACATGATAGTGATCTCCTTTTCTACAACTTTAAGAATCAAAGGATTAAGGGGCTGCCTTACTACTTTTATTCCATCTTCAATTAAGATCCTATGCATACTCATGGATGGGCTAATATCACAAGTATTAAACAAAGTCTATCCAATTCCCTTCTTATGTTCCTGTAATGATTTCTCTTCCTGCACAAATTCAAATAAATTATTAGGAAGTGGCTTCAGCTCTAAAGAGGGTGATTTCTTGATGGATGATTTGTTTCGAACAGCCGAGGTGTCGAGAGCTTCATTGACATGAACAACTTCATTTTCAACCTCATCTGCAGTAAGAATATCAACTTGCAAGGCAACCTCAATTTCAGCACAAACAGAGCAAATTTTAGTGTCAGTACAAACATCACAAGAGTAAACATCATCAAAATCAGACAATGATGGAAAATCAGCTGCAAACAAATTAATACAAGTATCATCAATAGTTTCAGAAGACAACTTTATTTGAAAAATAGAATGTTCTTCCAAAGGCTGTTGGTTTGATCCCTGAGCTTGCTGCATGACATTCATCAAAGTGGTAAGTTGATCAAGCTGTGTTTGCAATGCCTGAAGACTATAATCTGTTTGTTGCTGAAACTGGAGATTATTTGCAGCAATTTGCTTGACAAGGTCCTCTAGTGAAGGTTCGGAAGGTGCAGAGCACACAACCTGAAATTCATTCATATGCTTATGTGGATCCTCACCTGCAAAACCATTAAAACTTGGCAACAAGTGTGTTAAACCAAATTTCAATTCTAAAGGTGCATCAACAACATCAGGATATTCAATACATAAAGAATTATAATTCACAAGTGCAACCAATTCTCTCAGAGTTCTTTGATCAACCATGACATGATTATAAATTTCAACACAAAATCAAATAAAATCACTACAGATTTAAAAAGAATGGAAAAAAAGAAATTAAAATAGAATCTAAAAAATATAAAAATAACGCTAAAAATCTAATTAAATCAAATAAAGATCACGCAAAAAATTTTAGATTATTTTGAATAAATGAAAATAGAAAATAAATCAAATAAAATAGAAAAACTCAAAATTTACGATTTTGAGGGTCAAAATCTTTTAGAATTTTATTCTAAAAGAGTATTGTTCTTCGATTTATTTCTGATTTTCTGGAAAAAAAATCGGAGCAAATTGAAACATTAACTTCCAACTTACCTGAAAGGCTGGAAAACATATCACTATACTGCAACCGGTATTGCAACCCTGAAAATCAACAAACACAACAAAAAAGAAAAGAAAAAAGCTTGCAAGAAAACTATACCTATGACTATAAAATCGGTTAATAACAACAAGAATCCCCGGCAACGGCGCCAATTTGATCTGCGTGTCGCGCACGGATAAAAAAATGAGTGATTTAAAAATGTAGTTATGGAAACGACAACTCGAGTATCGTCTCACAAGGATTCTTGTATTATTATTAACCAACCGATTGGAATAATGGGGGTTTATATTTATTTTTCAAGAAAAAATGATTAAAATAAAAAATGATTATCAAATAAGCTAAAACGACTAATTTGAGAATTATGCACTCCGAATCAGATTTCTCATAAAACATGAAAGTTGTAGGTCTCTGTCTTAGCTTTCCATCTACTGGTAGAATATCTCAAGCCGATTCCCGTAGCTCCAGTTATGATCATTTTAGTGCAGACTGCTAATGCTGAAAATAAAGTGCGAAAATCAAATAAGTGCAAAAATAAACTAATTTATAAAAACACATTAAAATAGAAAAATAACCAAAGTAAAGTATGAAAATGCATAAGTGTAAACATGGAGGAATGTGCACTAAAATTCACTGATCAATGATCTAGAAAAAAGAAAAGAAAAGAGAAAATATAGTTTAAAAGAAAAGAATTTGAAAAAGGATCCACTTTCTAAGTTAGGTAACCCTTACTGGTTATTTGATCCAACGGTAGCAAAACTTCTATAACTATGATTGTGTATCTGTGATTAAATTGCAAAAAGTATTGAATGTTGATACAAATATCGATCAGGATTACCAACATGGTAGTTCACCATTCCAGTGCGAGATAACGAGCTTAATGCGATTGCGCCTGTATGAAAAGGGGTAAAAGAGAAATGAGTAAAGTAGGCCTAGGTATAATAGCATGATATGGATTAGTGTGTATAAGGAAGGAAACTTATGACTGCAACCTGTGAAAATTGTTACTATAATATCCTTGGTTCACGAGTTAGTACCTATTGAAGCAGTTTTGATCGAACTAAAGTCTCTAGCCCAAATGAATTAATTGTGTGTTACTGTTTTTCTTTTATGTACTTACAAGAGTTTGTTTGAGGACAAACAAAGGTTTAAGTGTGGAAGAATTTGATAACACTGAAACACACCGCGTATTTGACTTGGATTGCACATGATTGTTGTAGTTTATTTGCTATTTTCTCGTATTATGTTTGTGTTTTATGATATTTTCAGTTATATTGCCTTATCAGAGCTTCTAGTGAATAAACGACGCAAAAAGAGCAAGAAACGAAGATTTCTAGGTGAAAATAGACACATGGCGTTCTACATGGCATTAGCTAAGGAGGAATCCATGATGTGTAGGGTTTCATCCATGTCTCAACGGTCAGAAGATCACGTCCACCCCCACTTTCACACATGGTGAACGCCAAGGGGAGATGGAGGACGCCATCTTCACAAAAGTGGTTCTGGTCAAGAACGGTTGGAGCACTCACCCATGGCTAGAGGAAATGTCTCACATGATTTTTGAATCAGCTAATTACGTCCCAAGGCTATGTTACACTATAATAAGACCTTAGTTTTACATTTTCGATGATCCAATCTTAGTTTCAATCATAGGCATAGATTCAATTATTTAAAATGATAATCTGTCACATCGAGGGATTATCACACCATTGTTGTAATCAGGATTGGAGCATCATAAAATAGGAATTCATTTAAGATTGTTGTCATTTTACTTTTCAAGTCAAATTTACTTTCCAGCTTTGTACTAGATTCAAGTTTCCGATTTTGGAGCAGGTTTTTATTCAATTCACAATTATTATTATTCGCACCGTCTTTATATTATTTATTTTCCCGCATTGTCTTTGCTTTGTTTATTTCATTCCTTGCCTTTAATTTGTTTACTTTATCGCTCCGCTTTACATTCTCTACTCTCCCACACAATTTATTCATCACTTTATTTTCAAATATCCATTTTCAAACCGAACCGAAGCGTGACACTTTTGTTCTTACTTTTGAAAACCATCACACACTTTACACGCTTTTATTTCCTAAATGTCTTATTTTACAAATCAATTATATGTTATATCTACCATAGTCATGTCTAGCTAAATCCGTTATGCTAGGATGTGAGGACCGTGGTTTCGACGATACTTCATATGTTGTATTTGTAGAAATGCTTTAGGGGTTGGTTTTGATTTTAATACAACATTTCTGAATTTAAATTAATCGTCCATTACCTAAATGGGACGGTGTTTTTGTTTACGTAATAATCGTGAATATGTCGTTAAGATCGAAAGTCGTCTGACACTTTAGATAAGAGTTGATTAGTTTTTAATTGGTAAAAACATCGAAAGTGCTTTATTAATTAACTAGGAAAGTTTATATTATAAGAAAGTGATTTTAAAACTATTTTCAAACGCGCTTATAGATTTAGGATCCGGTTGACTAAGCATATTCCAGAAATCCTTTTGTATTAAATATTTCTAATCAAAAACACTTTTTAATTGAGTTCTAGAGGTAATTATATAATAAAAAAAGGAATTTGAAACTTTAACGCAAGATGCGACCAGTGCAGCGTGAGCGGCTGGTATATATTAGAGGTTAGGCTCAGTTCCAATTACGCTAACGCGATGGTTCCTTTTAATTAACTTTATTTTAAAGAAGAAAATATTGTCCCAAATAAATGTTACTACTTAAACAATAGGAGTATTGTTTAATTGACGTGAATCAACATTCCAATATCATTTCTCTAAATTAATTCCTTAATTTTAATTTCCTGTTCACGTCATAATTTATTTCCATTAGCATAAGATAAACACCGTGACAATAGTATTCGAGAGATTGACATTGGTCTCTATGGGATCGAAAATCTTTTATATTACACTGACGTACTTCGTATACTTGCGGATAACACGCATCAACTTCCTTATCCAATCACTTTTGTCTTAATCATTGATGTTTTATAACTATATTCTGCATAAAATATGGAAATTTCAATGTGAGGCGCAACAAATACAATCTGAATAAATTCATGACAAACTTTCATTCAAAAGGACAAAGCTACCCTCTAATCAACTATCTACCTTTCAAAAAATTAGTGCATGGCTTGTCCATTTTACCCTTCCACCATTTTGAAATTACACTACCATTTGGATAACACAGTAATTAACTAATTATCCCATTTTTTCCAACAACAAACCTTCCCAGCATGCCAAGTGTTACAACCGGATTTGTTGTTGGAACAAAACAAAAACTTCCCCCCTGCTTACACGCCTTTTCTCTCTCACTTTCTCTTCCATTTTCTCTCACTCTCGGTTTACTCTATGTTTTCCTCCACAAACCCTAAATTGTCGCCGCCATCTCCTTTCTCCAACCTATATGGCCACCACCACCTCCAATAAAAAAACCAAAGACATATTTTAACGCTCATCTCACGATCTTCCAAATGAATCATATGAAATTTGTTTCGGTCAATTTTACCGTCAACAACAATTCTCCTCTTCTCTGTTTTCTTTCTTTGATTTTTCGTTCTTTGATTTTTCGCCGCAGTTTTCATATTACAGAGGCGCTTTTCATGTTTTTTGTGTTTCAAAAATACCCATTATCCCTTTATTTCATTTCTAACTAAACAATTTGTTATTTATATTTTTTAAGATGTTAATTTGTTCTTCTTTTGTAGGTGTAAATTTGACGACTTCATAGTGATGAGGTACATATTATTATGAAATTTGTTCTTCTTTTGTAGATGTTAATTATTTTATTTGTTTAGTTACCCTTATTAATGTTCAAAAAGTATAGAATTTGTTTCATTATTGAAATTTAAAATCCTGTATTGTTCAATGATTGTGGGGAATTTGTACACTAGAATCCTATTCCTAAAGAAAAATATGAAAATGATATCATTATTGAAATTCAAAATCATGTATTATTCAATGATTGTGGGGAATTTGTACACTAGAATCCTATTCCTAAAGAAAAATATGAAAATGATATTTTGCAATCTAGGATTCTCTGTTAATAGTGTTAAATGAAGGGTTTAGCCTAATTAAGTCTCATGTTGTTTTTTTAGAGCTCAGTACAACGTCAATGTTGCTAGCATTTTAGGCTCTATGCCTTTCGTTGTGTAGCCTGGTATTGAACCTCAATTAGTAGTGGCAGCTGGGGTGGTTTGTGTGCTTAGATCGATCATCAACAGGAGTTTCATCTCATTATTGCTTCATCATCTTATAAGGATATAGTTCTATTATTTTTTGCAGATTTCATTCTGGTGTGCTTTTGGTGTCATAGTTGTTCCATGTTGAAGTAAGATCTTTTTAAGTGGGTGGCTTCCAATTTTGATCTTCTATTTTAGCTTCTGGGTGTAGCAGGTACCAAGATGTTCCTGGTTTCTTTTCCAACTTTTAGTGCTGGTAGATTTCACTATATTAAGGGTAGTATAGTTTTGTTGAATTCAGTTTCAGGATAACTCAGCAGTTTTGAGTCACGGGCATGTAATTTTTGCACATTAAAGTTGTTACAGTTGTTGATGCTGCTCTAATTCATTCAAACTTATATATTCATGGAAAACTTCATTGGTTGTTTCAAAACTCTCAAGTAAATGAACTAATTTGGGTAAACTTCATTGGTTGTTTCAAAACTCTCATTCATTCATTTTCTAAATCCATTTTCCTCTCTTATTTCCTCCTTTAATTTTCATGATGCAATGTATTTCGTGATGCTATTGGTTAGATGGAACAATCATCATTCTATGAGAAAGTATGATTTTCTACAATTGTTCTTATAATGAAGTTTTTTACGTGTCTTATTTGCATTATAAAATATCAATATCTCAATCTCCGACACCGAGTAATTCAATAAGCTAACACAGATAAGGTGTTGATTTGGTGGAATGGAGATGGATGGGTCAATGAATGTCAAAATCTCTTATGTAAAATTGACATGTAAGGGAAGGGTTACATTATGCCAGGAACTTGTCATGTGTAAAAAATTTGGGAGTGTGTTCTTTAAAGATATCATGTGTGTAAAAAAACTTGTCATGTTTTTCTCTGCAGATTTTCCTTGCTTTGTTGTGGTGTTGCTCTTGCAGTGCAGTTGTTTTCGTGGTGGTCTTTTCTTTTGGGATCCAAGTGTTTGTCGCGGCAGCAGAGTGCGAGGGTTTTGTTTGGTCACCAAGTGCTTTCCGCGGCTGGAGCGCGAATTGGGGCTTTTTGCTGGTATGTTGGTGTTGTTCTGAAGGTTGGCTTTGGGGGAGCATTTACGCAGAATTTTTTATTTTATCTAGGATGTTATTGTATTAGTTTTGTTTGTTGTGGTCCTTTGACCTTTTGGTTTGCTGAGTTTTTGCAGAAGCTTATTGGAAAGTTTTATGGTTCAATGAGTCTATCTATGATGTTAGAGTTGATCTGGCTTTAGTTATATCAATTTTTTTTCTGTTTGAACTTTGTATGTACTGGCTGTAAAGGCATGTCATATGCCTCTTCTTTGGTGTTTAATATAAATTTGTCTTTTGAAAAAACAACAACATTGAAATGTAAGATACATTGAAGATTCCTGTATAACCTTATCAATGTTATTCATACAATAAGTGTTTGTTATTTCATGTTCACTGTCAATATAATACATATCACTGTCAATATGGGTAATTTTTCTCATTTTTCTTATTATCCAATGTAAAAATTTATCTTTTTACATCTCATTATTTTTTTAATAATTATTTAATACAATTAAAATGGTATGATTATTGTTCATTTATAATTAAGTAAATCATTTAAAATTTTGTATTTGCACACATCAAATTATATTTTATTTCACGGGTCATTATCGTATCATATTTTTTTTGTCTTTCTTCATCTCACGAGTCATTTTTTTTGCATCATTATTTAATACAATTGAAATTGTATAATTATTTTTTATTTTACAATTAAATAACTAATTTCAATTTTACATCCGTATATAAATACATTTTATATTATAACAAATAAACTTTTTTATTTCACCGACTACTATAAAAATAATACATATTTTATTTTAATCAATAGTTATCTTAATTTAAAAGATAAAATATTTATTTTTAAATATTAATTTTTTTCATCTCACGAGTCCTTTTTTTCTTTATTTTTTAATTTAATTGATTTTACATAATCATTGTTCATTTTAAAATTAATAATTAATTTTAAAGTTAAATACATATAAAAATGCATTTTATATCGTATCAAATTTAAATATATTTTATATCATAACAAATAATTTTACCCGCACACGGGTGTCTTACTAGTATTCCTATAAAATCAACAATCAAATTCAGTGCATGGGGATTCCATTTTCCTTTTAAGTATCCTCAACCTCTCTCACACATTTTACGCACAACCCTCTCTGCTGCACATTATTCACCTTGCAACTGAATACCCTCTCTGTTGCACATTTCTTCCTCTACTCACCATAACCTGTTGCATCATCCACGAGATCATTTCAACCAACAATTCACAACCAAGCACAAACCAACACCATCTTCTAAACCGCAACAATCACAACATCACAAATCTTAAAAAAGAAACAAAAATAGATAGAACGAAGGAAATCGTGGAAGAAGAGAACACCATCTTCTAAACCGCAACAATCACAACATCACAAATCTTAAAAAAGAAACAAAAATAGATAGAACGAAGGAAATCGTGGAAGAAGAGAGAGAACGACGACATGTTTTGAGAAGGGAAGAGAAGATGAACGCGTGTTTGATTGTGTCTGCTGAACCTTTGTTTTCTTTTTTAAATTCCTTTTCTCTAGTGAGTAACGGGCTCAGTCCATTCATTTGTTTTGCTTTCCACACACACACACACACACACTCTTTGCACTCCCAATGCATCCCACACCCCCTTTCTATTCATATCTTTCTTATTTCTTCCTTAATTGTTTTTTTTTAATTTATTCTTATTATCTTTATCTTATCCGAAAACTTCTAGTAATTTTCTTTATTTTTTATTTGTGTACTTATTTCACTTTAATCTTGTGCTTCTTTTTTATCTTTGTTTACTTTTGATCTTTTAATTTTGGTGATCATTTGGGGTTGATGAAATCTTAAGCATCATTGAGTAATGATCCCTTGGTTGATTGAACCTTCAATACTTTAAACATGTTGATGAATAATCATTGGATCATTCTTGACACTTTGAGGTGTTGATAGGTTGCCCTTGGTTGATCATACTTTGAATCTTTTGATGATAGATAAGACCAATGCAAGGACTTTAGCTTGATTATATTTCTTCATCTATTTTCTCATTGTGTTGCATGTTTTAGGAGAGTAACTTTGTGTTATTTCTCTAACATGTTTGAACACATAGATTATTATTGACCGACCTCAGATAGATGTGACTTCTACATAAGTCCACTTACAATTTCTTGACATAGCGTTAAATTGTTCCAATAAGATTAATTGATCATTCAATCACTAACTACTAACTTCTAACTTTTATATTCATGAACTTTATTTTCTCGCACTTTATCTTCTCGCCACTTACCTTCCATAATTTACTTTATCTCTTTTTTTTTAATCATTTATGCATTTTACTTTATTGACATTTTCTTCCTTTGTTTTCTTTATTCTTTATCTTATAAAAAAACACAAAAACATGAAGAAAAAAAATGAAAAACCAAAACATAAATGGATTGTGGACTATGCAGATAACCTTTTCAATACTGTGAAACAATAATCAATTTCAACCAAATCTTGCATCATCAGTATCCATTATTCACTGTATTATTGACATTTTCGTCATCATCATCACGATCATTACGGAAGGAAGATTATGCACCAACCAACATCGTTGTTATCATCGTCATCGTCGAGAAGGAAGATAACAACAACACTCTCGTTATCGCAAGGAAGGAAGACAACAACAACAACAACACCAACTTCGTTAACTTAGTCATCACATTTAGGTTAAGTAAAATACTTTTCCTATGCATCTACAATAAACTCATTTGCGATATTGTTGTTCATTTTGTAGTTGTTTATGTTCTTGTTGTTCATGTTGTTGTTGTTGATGTTGTTTTTGTTATTTTTGAACATAGATGTCGACCTTGTCGAGTTCTTCAACATGAAGCAACAAAGATACTCAAACGATTGAGTGTTCTACGAATAAAAATCAAAAGAAAAGATCATTGAGAGCTCACAATGATGCCCCAATTCACATCACTTCCCAACTCATCTGGTGTGAAAATTCTGATCGAGTTTGATTCGTTGAACTGAGTAGTGGATTGTCCACATGACTCTACTTTTAAGAGTTATATTACTTTCCTTGCATGTAGCAAGGTAAGTATACTGATAGTTAACTGGAGAGAAGTGGGTGATAATGTCAAAGATAGCATATGGACAAACATTAAGGTATTACATAGTTTCTAATTCATACTTTATAGTTTCTAATTCACTACATATAGTTTCTGATTTATACTTATGTATTGATTTAAATATAGTTGAATTTTGAGATTGCCGATAACTCAAAATTGAAAGATAAGTGGATATCTTATGTCGGTGTTCGTTGGAGGGGATTTAAGTCACATCTTACGACTAACTACATTAATAGGCCTAAAAGCGGTCTTGAACGTCCATGGATTCAATATAGTTTTACATCGAAGAAGGTGTGGCACAGGTTTGCGAAGAAATGTCGTTATGAGGAATTCGGGGTTAGTACTAGTCTTATTTAGTCGATAATGTTATGCTAATGCGTTATAGATACTAATCATACACATTAACCACTTTATTAATAACAGGCTAAAAGCGAAGCAGGGGTTCTAAACAAGGAGAAAAACATGTACCCCATAGTTTGTCTCGTGGGGGTTACAGTAAATTTGAGAAGAAAATGATGCTTGAAAAACAACAACAAATGGGAGATGGTGACATTCCATCTCAACCATCAAGACACGAGAATGGAAGAGGGCTTGAGTAAGACCTAATTGAGAGTACACCTTTGAGGTTTCAAGAGTAGTTGTTGAGAAAATTGTAAGTATATGTTTTGTTTTGCTTATGTTATTTAAATGTGTTTATGTTGTGTAGGATAATTTGGTTATAGCGGCCCGTGAAGGCACATTTGTTCCAGAAGCACGACATGACATATTAGTGGAAGCTATTAGAACAGCTGAGCATGAAGGTCGTGTCTGTGGTGTTGGAGAAGGTGTCAGCTTGAGGTCATACTTTGGGTCTCAAATGAGAAGCACCGAAACCCCTAAATTGAATGCTCAACGACAAAAGATTGAAAATGTTGAGAGGCAATTGGAAGAACAACGAATGATGTTTTAAGAGGAGAGGGAAAAAGGGAAAAAGACATGGAAACGTTATAAGAGTTATATTCGATATGTGCTTTACTTGAGATGTATGATATATATTGTGCTTATTTTTTATTTATGTTGTAATTCAATGTTATGATGTAGAGATTAAGTGAAAACTTCGAACAATGAACAAATAAAGATAATCATCGCGCTTCTACAAGAGGAAGTAATACAACCCCTCCCCATGTGGATAACCGCAATGGATTATTGGACCCTAGTCCAAATGAAATAACCAATTTATACATCTTTATTGCAACAATAAATTTATCGCAACCTCTCCCGTTAGAGCATTTCCCTTAATTGGACGTAATGTATTACGATCCTAAAGATGTAAGAGATTTTCTCGTAGGATTTAAGTGTCTTGTCGTATGTAATTTACAATTTTGGTGCACGTAAGTATGTTGTCGAATATACATGTCATTAACATTATAATTTTTTGTATATTCTCTCTTTATTGATTCATTTTCTTTGACCATTTAGGTACATTCACCATCTTTGTATATAGTAGAATAAATCAAGTATTTATAGAATCTTGGAGCCAACTTATATCATGTAGGCATTTAATGACAAAAAAAATCATTGAAAATTACTTGAGAAGCTGAAAAAATGAGGGAGGAAAAGAATGTTACCTTGCACCATTCCTCTGTTGGTAAGTATTGTTGTAATTTATTTATATATTCTATATTTAGTTTTGACAATTGACATAATATCATTTAAGACAAATACCGTGACTACACTGCGTTCCTTGCATAATCAACTCCACAAACCAATGAAAGAAATGATTCAAATGTAAGTGACTATGTTTAATATCATTTTCTTTGTCATTAATTGTAATTAGTTTATCATATGTAATATGTTAAATTCATTTTCAATGTGTAGTTATGTGGAGAAAGTAAATATGTTGAGGAATGTTAAAAAAAACTGACATGGGTGGCTCCTAAGGTTACACTACGCCAAAATTGAGTTTTGACAGTGCAGCATAGACAACATTTTTATGCAAAAGTGCTCTTATAAGTTTTCAAAAAAAATCGCAAAAAAAGCGCTTTTAAAAGGTAACCTTTGAAAGCGCTTTTAAAAAGCGCTACTAAAGGCCCAACCTTTGAAAGCACTTTCTAGAAAGTGCTCTTATAGGTAGCCTTAAGAAAACGTTTTTTTAAAAAGCGCTCTCTAAGGATAGTTATTAATTAAAATATATAAAACTTTCAGAATCACAAAAATGGCAAAAGGAGGGTCGAACCCACGCCTTTGAGGTTCCTGAAAAAACTATTATTATTTTTAATATATTTTTCAATTAATTATTTAAACACGTTGAATAATATTTTGCACATAATTCATTAATATATTCAAAATATTATTTTCACAAAAATAATAACAAATTATTATTAAATAATAATAAATATTAAAAATAATAATATTCTTTAAAATTCTTTATTATAATTTAAAGAAATTAATCAAATATTTTAAAGAAACTAATCAAATATTTTTATTATTTAAAAATTTTAAAAATATTTAAAAATAATCAAATATTATTATTATTATTTAAGATTCTTTAAAATAGTTTAAAGACATTAATCAAAGAAATTAATCAAATATTTTTAAAAAATTAATCAAATATTTTCTTTAAAGATATTATTATTTGATTAATTTAAAATATTCTAAAGAAATTAATCAAATATTTTCTTTAAAATATTTAAAATTAATAAAATATTATTATGATTTAAAATTATTTAAAATATTTTAAAGAAATTAATCAAATATTTTAAAGAAATTACTAAAATATTTTACAGAAATTAATCAAATAATATTATTATTTAAACTTCTTTAAAATAATTAAAACTAATCAAATAATAATTTAAAAAAACACTTTCTAAGGTCAAATATAAATTAAAATATTAAAAATTATAATATTCTATAAAATTATTTATTATATTTTAAATAAATTAATCAAATAATATTATTATTTAAAATTATTAAAAATAATTAAAATTAATCCAATAATAATGTTATTTAAAATTCCTTAAATTATTTTAAATAAATTAATCAAATATTTTCTTTAAAATAATATTAATATTTGATTAATTTTAAATTTTTAAAGAAATTAATCAAATATTTTCTTTAAAATTCTTCAAAATATTTAAAATTAATCAAATATTATTATGGTTTAAAATTCTTTAAAATATTTTGAATGTATGAATAAATTATGTGCAAAAAATGATTCAAAAATGATTTATTTTGAGTGTTTAAATAATTAATTTAAAAATAATAAAAAAATTGTTAAAATTAATAATTTTCTTTCCAGGAACCAATTAATATATATTTATCTTTGCAGATTAATTCGTGCATGTATCACCACCTCAGTGGCTAACGCGTTTATACAATACCTTTCCCTACCTCAAGGACGTGGGTTTGACCCCCCCCCCCCCCCCCCATTTTGTGATTTTGTGATGTTTTTTCAAAAAAATTCAGAACAACCCTGAGACAACATTTTCTTTGGAAAAGGCGCTCTTATAGGTAGACCTAAGAAAACTCTTTTTAAAAAACGCTTTCTAAGGTTAATTATTAATTAAAATAAATAATTTTTTTATAAAACCTAAGAAAGCGCTTTCTAAGGTCAAAATTTCAGAAACCCTTAGAAAATGCTTTCTAAAAAAGCGCTTTCTAAGGTCAATTATTAATTAAAATATAAAACTTTCAGAAACCCTACTATTCATTTCTAATCATTTTCTTGCTTCTTCTCTTGCATTTCATTCTCAGTGCTTTCAATCGTTCTTGCTTATCTTGCATTCAATCATTCTATATTCGTTCGTTCTACATTCTTTCGTTCTACATTCTTTCGCTCTACATTCTTAGTGTTTTCATTCGTTCTTCGTTCATCGTTCTTCATTCTTTGTTCGTGAAGAAGAAAACCAGGTACGTTCTTCATTCTTCGTTCGTTGTTGCCATTGTAGTTTTTGTTCTATTTTTGTCATGTAGTAGTTGTTATTGTTTGTTGTAGAGTTGTTGCCATTGTCATTGTTGTTGCTGTTTTTGTAGTCTTGTTGCCATTGCCATTGTTGTCGTTGTTGTTGCCATTTCCATTATTGTTTTAGTGTTCTATTGTTGTTGAATAGACCACTTGTAGGTAATGTCAATGGATAAGATGATTTTGATAGTAATGGGTTTGACCACAGAAGAGAAGGGTTTTTTTTTTGACAATTTTAGGCTCAGAATTGGCAAGGAGTTTAGGTTTAAGCCTTGGTTGAGAGAAGCCATTTTTGGCTCTTGTTTTTATAGAATGTGTGTTGACAGGTTCATGTAGAACAAATATAGCTTTAGGTGGAATATGCATAGGACTAGGTAAAGAGGAAGCAGTGCTAGAGGACTCAAAAGTAGTACTTGGCGTAGCAGGGTTTATGTCATTAGATTGACCAAAGTTAGATCATTGAGCTGGACTTGAATCTCTGGGTTGAATTGGTTGATGAGACACAATTTCATTGGAGGAGACTAATAAATTGAATTTGAATGTGAAACTAAAAGATTGAATTTGGATCAAAATATGTGTGAATGAATGATATGCTTGAACATGTTTGAATGAAATTACTTAATTAATTGAATGAATTTTAATGATTATGAGCATGTATGATTATATGATTATGGTTATGTGCATTTGCAACTTACATGTGAATTATGGGCTTGGTAAGTTTAAATGTGAATGTTGCCACTTATCAAGTTATAACTCATAATTGGTTAATTAATGATATTTCATTTTATGATACATGTACAGGGGGATCTTGGTAATTCTAACCTATCTGAATATTGTGTGGGTCTAGAAGGTGTTTACATAGCTATAGGTGATTAGTTGTTCTTTCTCTCCACTGTAATTAGTAATGCTTTGAATGAACTGATATGATGGAGTTTCTAACTTATTGAATTTTCCATATATATGGGTTACTTGTGATCAAAGTGTGAAAGTAGGATCATTTCCCTACAAGTAAATATTTTTTATTTTTGTTTTTGTTTAGTTTAATTAGTATAACTATGGATAATAAGTGGATGCCTTCAAGTCGATTGTCGAAAGACTACGAGAATGGGGTATCAGAATTCGTTAAGTTTGTTGTTGTACACGCCAAAAACCCCAATTGAATAAGATGTCCTTGCTTGGGTTATTGTTTTATGGTCGGGTTGACGCGGTTCAGTTGGCATCACATTTACAGAGGCATGGAATTGATCGAAGTTAAACATGTTGGAATTTGCATGGTGAGAAAAGTAACGAGAATGTTGAACTGGGGGATTATACGACCTATGCTTCAAACAACAATGGCACAGATACATATGATTATGATCGAGTCTAAGAGATTGCAGAAGCACTTGAAGATGATCTTAAGGATTGTCCTGAAATGTTTGAGAGGTTGGTAAGCAATGCAGAGAAACCTTTGTATAATGGTTGTACTAAGTTCACAAGATTGTCTGTGGTATTAAAGTTGTACAACTTAAAGGCGGGAAATAGATGGTCGGATAAAAGTTTCACAAAGTTATTGGCCCTTATGAAAGATATGATTCTAGAGGATAATGTTCTTCCCAATCGAACATATGAGGCCAAAAGGATGTTGTGCTCTATTGGAATAAGCTATGATAAGATACATGCATCTCCAAATGATTGCGTCTTGTTTCTAAATGAGTATGCATTGTTAAATGAGTGTCCTAAATGCGGTGTTTCTCGATATAAGAAGAAGTTGTCTCCAACAAAAGTCTTATGGTATTTTCCTATAATTCCGAGATTTAGACGCATGTTTCATAGTGAAACCGATTCAAGACACTTGACTTGGCATGAAGATGAAAGAATTATTGATGGAAGGTTTCAACATCCATCAGATTTACCATAGTGGATGAAAATTGATGATGGTTATCCTGAATTTGGAAAAGAAGCAAGAAACATTCACTTGACATTATTTATTGATGGAATGAACCCACACGGTCTTTAAAGTATCTCACATAACACTTGGCCTATGATTTTAATGATTTATAACCTACCTTCATGGCTATGTATGAAGCATAAGTACATGATGTTATCTATTTTAATTCCTGGTCCTAAACAACCAGGGAATGACATAGACGTATACTTGACACCCTTAATCAAATATTTAAAGTTTTTGTGGGAGAATGATGTGGAGGTTTATAATGGGTATAAAAAAGAAAGTTTCAACTTGAGGGCAATGTTGTTTGGGACAATTAATGATTTTCCAGTATACAAAAATCTATCAGGGTACAACATAAAAGGTTAATGTGCATGTCCTATTTGTGAAGATAAAACAAATGGGACACGATTGGAGTTTGGTCAAAAGAATGTCTTTCTCGGTCATCGTAGATTCTTACATTCGAAGCATCACTATTGTGGGTGGAGAAAAGCCTTCAATAGAGACATAGTGATCAAATTTTTGAAAAGGTGAAAGATGTGAGTACTTAGTTTGGCAAGCCTTTTGCAAATACACTTGTCAAGAAAGGGTGGAAGAAGAGGTCAATTTTTTTTGAACCGTTAGACCTCATTTTCATAGATGATGGGGTAAATTTAAAACCATTATGAATCTCTTAGTATTCAAATGTCAATTCTAAACCATTATGAAAATCATTCTGAACCATTACACAATTGTTTTTTACAATATGGTAATGTTAGACTCCTACAAAACCCGCATATAAGGATAAAGGGATTTTGCCGGAAAAAGAGTCTGTTGCATCACAAAGAGAGGTATGTTTAAAGTGTTATTCTATGATCCGAACACAAAAGTTTCACAATTTTCTACTTTACCTAACTTATATGATTGTTAGGTTCCTGCTCAAGCTTCACAATAGGTCATGAGCAAGAAAAAAGTTCCTGCAAGAACCATGCAAGCAAAAAGAGCTCCTGCAAATCGCTTTCAGTTATGTCTTGAGACACTTGTGTCAACATCACATGTGATGCAAGGTTGTATTCGTCATATAGACATGGTGATGGTGTTTTTGTTTTTCTCATTCCGAGATAATCGGAAGAGAGGACATGGAGCAGATTTTCAGGCATCTTGAATTAGGCATCGATGTTGTGCATGCATACATCTGATACTCCGATCAATCTATTATTTATTTAGTTGAATAATTTATTTACACATTTCAATGAAAATATACTAATGTTTATTATATATGTTTTTATTTAAGGTTCTTGTATGACAAAATAATGCATGAGACACAATTGTCAAACAGATTTCGTTTCTTTGCTTCCACCTGTGTCAATGCAACGACAATTTATTTGAATTATGTTTCAGTAAGAGACCACTTAATTGAGAGATTTATGGAGGCCAATACAGAAACTTTATTTATTTTTACCGTATAATACTGGAAACGGGTAAGATTTTCATTCTAATTTCATTCTAATCTTTGTATTTTTTGCATAGAAATTATCCATCTAAACTTTTGTTATAATTTACAGTGGACACTGGTTGTTAGTTTCCATTAATCCTACAAAGGAAGTGGTCTATTATATGAATTCATTGGATCATGATTGGTCAACATATCCGAGTATGAAGGAAGAGGTTAATACGTAAGTGAGATTGTTCAAAATATTCGTGTGTATTTGTATTTTTAATTATTTTTGTGAGATTGTTCAAAATTTACGTTTTTCTTTTATATATCTATACTAGAATACCACACACAAAGAGATGCTCGAGTAGCACGGGCTAAAGCAATCATTATTCCATGGATCCATGTGCATGTAGATTAATTTAATTTTCACAATGTTGCTTATTAGTGATGCTACTTGATAACACAAAACAACTATATATTAATTCTTATTTGTTTGTCTATGTGTAGTGTCCTCAACAGAAAAATGATATAAATTGTGGGTATCACGTTTTGAGGTTTATGAGAGAAATCCTTCAATTGGATCGATTAGAGATTCATATTCAGGTATGCATGGATTTATAACTTAGGATTTATTTTAATATTTAGCGGATATGTCATAATTTATTATTTTAAACTAACTAATGCATATTTGTTTTTGTTATGTAGTACTTTGATGAATTCACGTGTTCTTATTACACACCCTCAAAAGTGGGTGAAATTCTGGAGGAATTGTGCGAATATATTATTGAAAAAAGAATAGTTTAAGGTATAGGATTATGAGATTATGTGAATATAATTAACTTGTGGTTTATGTGAATGACTTGGGGTTTATGCAAATGAAATTACTTGAATTGTATAGTTTTGGATTGAAATGGTATTGGTGAAATGATATTAGTTTTGAGATGTAAATGACTTGAATTGTATAGTTTTGGATTGAAATGGTTTATAATGGTATTTGTGGTTTATCCAGGTTTATTGAAATATGAATTATACAGGTTTATTGAAATAGATTGAATTATACAAGTTTCTGCATAAAAAATGGTTAAAATGAGATTTTTTTAAAATATCATTAAAATTATACGTATAGAAAAGACAACGCTTTTAAGAAAAAGCGCTCTCTATAGTCCACAAAAGAAAACACTTTCTATAAAAAACGCTATCTAAAGGTATAGAAAAATTTTCATTAAAATTACAGGTATACATTAGAGAGCGCTTTCAAAAGTGTTGTCTAAAGAGGGACAAAAGAAATCACTTTTTACTCAAAAAGCGATCTCTAAAAGTATATAAAAAAATTTATTAAACATTTATACATATACATTAGGCAGCGCTTTTAAAAGCGTTGTCTAAAGGTCCACTTAAGAGAGTGCTTTTTAAGGAAAAAATGCTGCTAAATGCCTACTTTAGAAAGCGTTTTCTAAAGTAGGCCTTTAGAATGGATTTTTCCTTAAAAAAAGTGTTGTCTTTTCTTACAACAGTGCCACCTTAGACAACGCTTTTAAGCGCTGTTAAAGGTAAAAAAAAGTGTTGTCTTAGCCATTGTTTGGCATGGTATTAGTATTCATATAATTATTTATTTACATTTACATTCACGTGTGGTTATATTCATGCAATTATTTCATAAATTTGTAAACAAGGAGACAACCGGGGAATTACGAGTGTGGGTATTATGTCATGAAACACATGTTAAACATTGTCCTTGGTGGTATTGTTGACTCATGGGATATGGTATATATTTCATTAATATATAAGTTGACTAATGATTTATTATCATGAATGATATTCAATATTTTGCTCTTTCTTATGTAGGTGTTTAACGACGAAACCTTATTCTCCCTCGAGGACTTTGTAGATCTTTGCAAACGTTTGGCGTATATGCACAATCTGCTTAAGGGTCAACAAATTGTTTGATTTATCAATAATATTCCTCAACATGTATTTTGCTGCACATATTTTTTTGATGTAAATAAACCTGTTTTGAAAGTTAGATTTTGATGTGTGTATAGTCCTTTTGACAGTTTGATGAACATAATGTTAGTCTTTGATGTAAAATTGATGAACATAATGTCAGTTTGATGCGCAAATTGTGTTATATATGTAAACAACCACCATTTTGATGATCATAATTTTAGTTTGTTGCACATATTATGTTATATGTAAAAAGAAGCTATTTTGACAGGATAAAATAGAGGAAGAATTTGATAATAAGCCATTAATTTTTATATTTAGAACAAATGTTTTGAGAGCGGTTACAAAATCTAACTCGTAGTTGTATGTTGAATAATATAAATAAAACAATGTTTTCGCTGAGAATCAAATCAGATTACTTTTAGTTATATTCCGGCGGTTGTGTAAACTGTTTCGGACTGCCCCAAATTACGAATTTAGGCCCAAACACTCTCTTACACCCAATCATCCCAATAACCCATTGACGGACGCTTGACATATCTCTTGCTCGACACCAGTACCATTCGACCAACTGACAAGCCGAGCGAGGTAAATAGCGCCCTAACGGCTAGCTCCTTACCGTTAGCGGTTATTACGGAATCCGCGATCCACGCCCAACAATACGGACCAATGACCATCCACTTGGACCAATATAAAAGCCCTCTCATTTGAGAGGGTCAGATATTCAAATCTTGACCCAAAACCTCGTACTTGCTCACTCGTTGCTCGCTCTCTGACTTTAGCATCAGAGTGCATTTGCAGGTATACCCCTTTTTCTCCATCATCAACCGTGCTCATCCACGTTCGACGCCGGCCACATCGGATCCTGATCTCTAGGTACGATCAGGTGGCGCCGTCTGTGGGAAACTCAACTTCCTGTTCTTCTTCATCAAAGAATCCCAAGAACCAAAGTTTACTATCCAAAAAGATCCATGGCCGCTTACGACGTCTCGTGCGAAGCCCGGACTACTGATGGTGCCCTCATTACCCAACGGGGGAGCAACCTAGTCACCCCTTCACACGAAGAAACCGTCCAAGATCGCCAGGACGGAAAAACAGCTTCACCCTCTCCCGAGCGTGACCAACCGCTTAAGAGTCAACCGGAGGTCATTCCTTCCATAGCCGCACCTGCCGGGTTACACTTCGCCACGCTGGTTGAAACGCTAAACCAAACCCACCTCCTGCTCCTAGCACACAGTGAGAATATAGCCCCTCTAGAAGAAACCGGTCGCCGATCATCTCGATCTCCTAAAAGGCATCGAGGACATCGTAGCCCATTCCCCGTAGAAAGAAGGATAAAAGCCACGATGATGAATCTTCTATCAGGAATCGAGATCGTTCACCTCCTCGTAGACGTCGCTCCCTTGTACTAACCAAGACTCGTCAAGGTCCGCAGGATGATGATCGACATTCTCCTCCCCAGAAAAGGCGACGATCCCGATCACCATCTCCAAGACGATCAAGAAAGAACAGGTCGAACTCTCCGTCCCCGTGACGGAACAAAAAACGTCGTTCAAGATCCTCTTCGCTCACCTCTAGTGATGACGATGATACCAGAGGTCCCCTCTCATCTGAGATTATGGCTACCAACAGGGCTCGAGAAACCCCCACCCCTAGGTTCGTATGACGGAACGACGGATCCCGACGAACATATTGAGAACATCGACACCATGCTTGATTACAGGGGCGTCCGAGGAGCGATCAAATTTCGTCTCTTTTCGACCACCTTAAGGAAAGGGGCAATGACTTGGTACAAAAGTCTTGAGCCCGAATCCATCACTTCCTGGAGACAACTCGGTCGAACTTTTTCCAGGCATTTCACCGCCTCCCGATGCCATCCCAAGACGGAGGCCTCGCTCGAAGCCATTATCCAAGGTAAAGATGAACCCCTCAAAACCTATATCGAGAGGTTCAACAAAGAAGTTGTCCAGGTCTCGACCATGGACGACATGTAAAAATATTTACTGGACCGCGGGTTTCGCCCGTCCACTGACTTCCACCGAGCAGTGGGCATCAAAACACCCGCCACTTTGGACGCTTTCCTCCTGAAGGCGCAAGCGTACATCCAGTACGAGGAGAAGCAAGCGGCTAGCTCCATTCGTGATGCCAGACGTAGAGAAAACGCCAACCCTTCCAAAGACGATGAGCCATCGACATCTCGTCGGGGAGGTGACAAAAGAAAGGAAGACCGCCCCCGCGGGAGCAAAGAGGATCAGTAGGTCGCTTTCGCGAGTATACTCCTCTCTCGGTGTCGAGGGAGAAAATATTGTCCGAGTGTGCCAATTTAGAATTCCGGAAAGCGGGGGTTCGCTTCCCCAAGCAGCTACCCACCAAGTCGGGCACTGACAAAACCAAGTACTGTAGGTTTCACAAAAGCCACAGACACAACACTGAGGATTGCATTCATCTGAAAGACGACGGCCACCTCAAAAAATTCACAAAATCCAAAGAAACCTCCAGGCCGGAAGCGCATGAGACCATAAAAGTCGAGGAAGCGGTGGTGGTGCCCGCCGACACCAATATGCAAGTCGCTCTCAGCATCTATCGCCTTGAAGATTTCTTTTTGCCCGATCGTCAAAAAAGTCCAGGCTATCTATCTTCCCATAGCCCCTAGGAAGCATTCCCCTTTGCAATGGTGATTTCGGTTGGAGGATTTAACAAGATCACGGTCGGCTCCGTGAAGAGGAAGTTCGACCAACTAATCGTAAAAGGACCGGCCCTGAACGCTACGTTAGACCCACTGTTGCACCCCAAATTTTCCCTCCCCTAGTCAAGGTATTATGTACCAAGGTGTCCCAAGATGTTCACAAGGTTCACAAGGTATCCCAAGAGGTTCACAATGTTCACAATTAGTCAGAAAGTTTGACAATTCTCTTAGACAAAGCATCCTCCTAAGCAATGCATCCTAAACTAGGGTTTTGAATTTCATCAGGCCAAATGGACTTTCAAGGCCTCAAGTGAGCTTCATAACATCCTACATGTCTTCAAGAATCCCTATGTCAAGTTTCAAGGCTTTCCCAAAAGGTTTGCTCAGTCAGATGATCAGATATGCAAAAATCAGTCAAAGTGGGTAAAAAGTCAAACTGAGGTCAACTGTGGTCAAACCAAAGTCAAACTTCATGATTTTTTTCCAAAATCAAGTTTATGAATTAAAATTCATCATTTGATCAAGGGTTGATCATGATTCATCAAGGAGATTTCAGATCATCAACAATCAGGGGTTTCTAAATTAGGGTTTTCATAAGAAAAGTCAACTGAACTTTGACCAGCCATAAGTTTCACATGCTTCATCAAAATTTTTCCATCAAAAGATCATTTTTAAGGAAATTGAATTCTCTAAAACTTTGTGTCTCACAAGCCAAGCCTAAAAATGCTTCATTTGGAAGGTATGAGCTGAAACATTATAGGTCATTTTAAAAGTCAACAAAATGTCAACATCTTCCAAAGATCATAATTTGAAAATGGTAAAGGATATGGACATGAGACCAAAGCGGTTGGTTAGAGGACTCTCTAAGCTTTCCAAAATGTCCAAGAACACCTTCATAGCCTTAAAATTGAGGGATTTGTGCCTTTGCAAAGTTGGGAAATTTTTGAGAGGTATATTGAGCAAATGAGGTCTTAAAACCAATTCTTTCCACATGGGCTTGCAATTTTGTGATCCAATCTTTACCATGACATCATGCACGACTCAATTCTCATTTATTCAAATTTTTATAATTTATTTTATATTTATTTTGATTTTATTCATTAAAAATCAATTTAAATCAAAATAAAATATGAAAACTCAATATTTAGTTTTGATTCTTGTTCTAGAAACTTATAAACACCATTTAAAGTGATTGGAT
This sequence comes from Lathyrus aphaca, assembly GCA_963966055.1. NCBI lineage: Eukaryota > Viridiplantae > Streptophyta > Magnoliopsida > Fabales > Fabaceae > Lathyrus > Lathyrus aphaca. The sequence continues at coordinate 48,778,210 of OZ014519.1, forward strand.
GCTATCCAAATTCGTGCTAAGACAATTAGGCATTAAAGTATTTGATTTTTCGACCAAATTAGTAAGAAGATTTCTTCATATTCAAGTCATCCAAAAGCCCACAAAATCACATGTTTTTTTGACCTAATTTGGTTCACTGTATGAGGAGGAACATAACACAAACATAAGGGACAAAATTCAGAGGCAAAAGAACACCTTTCACATTGCAAATTTTTCAAGAAAAATAAACTTTCGGTTTTGGCCATTAAGATTGTTTTAAGGCATTCCAAAGGTTTCAACACATTCCTTGATGTTCACTGAACTCATAGCAATCTTTATCATCATCAAAAACATTTGCAATCGCATATACCGAATCATCACATTCTTGACTTTTTGAATTTTTCGATTTCATTAATCCACACAATATAAATGATTTTTATGCATTGATACTTGTTTATTAACATCCCTGGAATGTTTTTATGTGCTTGAATTGAGTTTTTGTTGCAGAATCAAGGAGATGCCATTGTTAGGGTTTTAAACTCGAATTTAGGATCTTAGGATTTAGGGTATATAAATGGATTCTAAAAACATGGCTATAACGTATGAACACTGGGTAATTGATTTGGGTTGTTAATTTTCATTATTATTGTGGTTTGCATGATGTTTCAAAAACATAGGTTCGTCTGGTTAAAAATACACGCAGGTGAATTCGCAGGAAAAATCGTATGGAAATTCGCAGGAAATTCAAACGAGGAAGATGAAGTCTTGGCACCATCTGGAAATTCAACATTTGTTTTAATATTTTTACAATTGTTTTCTATTTTATTTCAATGAATGTTGCTTGGTCCAATGGTAGAAGGCATACGCGTGTGAGTCTATGGACCTGGGTTCGATCCCATGTTTTGGTATTTTTTTAATTACTTCATGTTTTACAGGTTTAACATATAATCTTCTTTAGCCAATATATTATCAGACGCGCCCCATGTGGCTTGATGGCAAGGGTTTGGTTTGGTATACAAAAGGGATGGGGTTCGAATCCTATTGCCCACCAATTTTTCTATTCTTTCATTATTTTTTGTAGGTTTAATATATTAGGGACTGTTGTTGATTCTTGTCACCAAGCTTGCGCAACCCTGTGGTTAAGCCTCAGTCAGGTAATGGGGAGGTCCTGGGTTCAAATCCAGGCCTCCCCCATTTTTTTTAAAACCTGTTTTTATTTTCTTTTTCTTTATATTTTCTTTAATGTAATTATTATATTATTATATTATATTATTTAATTAACTAATTAACTAATTAAATAACCCTAATTTTAACTTAAGTATATTATATCATAAAATATTTTTGCAAATAAATATTAATTATTCTTTCTAATAATTTTTATTATAATATTAATTTTTGTTATATAAATTGTAAATAAATATCTAAAACCTTAATTACTTAAAAACTCCAATTATTTTCTAAAACCCTAAATTTTTTCATTAATCTTAAAATTTAACCTAATTTTTTCTAAACCCTAATTAATATATTAACCCTTGTTTCTTTTATTATTATGTAAATAATTTAATGTTTTTTTAATATTATTATTAAATTGTTATATTTTCTTAATTAATTTCTAAAAAAATTTATAATTTTTGTCTAACCTAAAATAATTTCCCTTTTAAATTTTAATCTTGATTTCTTTATTTATTATTATTATCATTATTATTATTGCTATTATTTTTTTGTTTATTTATCATTTTTATTATATCTATTATTATTATAATTCATTTTTTTATTCGATTATTATGTATCTGCTAAAGCCATGTAATACTTATAGGTTTATTTTTCATCTTTATATAAATATTTTATTGTGTGGTTAGTAATTTTAGGGTGTGTATAAACTAAATGTGGTTAAAAATAACTTAGATAAATTAATTTAAAAGATAAATATTTGAATATAAACACTCACACACGTAAGTCGATCTTTGATCGCCATCTTGCACTTCCTAGGGTATTCCTCTTGGTTGCTTTAAAATTTAAATGGTCAAGTCCCTCGAATATAGGGGTGTCTTAAGCAAAGTCCCTTCACGTATAAATCATCAAGTCCCTACAGTTTAAAAGATCAAGCCCCTTCGAGGTTGCATACGAAATAATGATCTCGTCCCTTCGAATAAATGATGATAGTCCCTACGAATTGCTAAAGACATCCCTTAAGTTGCTTTCTATGACCATACGATGATCCTACGCTTGTCCCTTAACACATCCAAGGTAATGACTACCTATTCCTTAATAATAGGGATAGTCTTACCATTAAAAGAACATACGAGAATATGAAAGACTTAATCTAAGGTAGGTATCTCTTAGTTGCTTGCTCACTCTTCAAAAATACTTTTCACACCTCACAATACTTTCTTAAATATTTTTCAAAACAAGGCTTTGTATACATCCATACGAGGATCATTACAAAGTGTAAACACCCCAAATTTGCCCTCACCCATTCACTCCATGGCTTGTGATCATTTCATATGCATAAACTCAATCATAGCATCTCATATCACATTTTTGATTCATTGCATTGGTTCAAAGTCATCTGCATCTAGGGTTTGTGATCTGAGCAATCCAAGAGCTTCTTGAGCCACTCCAGAGGTCATCAATCACTTCAAAGGGATCCATGTATGTTCAAGCATCATATTATATCCCCCAAAGTCAAGAATGACAAAAAATCACAAGAACTGAGAATGGCATGGAAGCAGAGCCAGGTTTAACTGCACAGATGATCTAGAATTAGGGTTTTGGTTTCAGAGGCCATAACTCCAAATTTTTTGGTCATTCTTGTTTCTATTGGTCTCTATATACTATGAGGATCATGCATATCAAGTTTCATGAAGAAATTCCATGGGGAAGGCATCTAATCAAGAGTTGACTTCTTGTGCAAGTCAGTGCAAAATCAGGGCATCTGAGGCCCCCAATGACCCAACCAAAGGGTGTTCTCCATCATTTTGAATGTGTATGATCTTTATTTGGTCATAGAAGATGTTATAAGTTCACAAAATTGAAGAATTTCAAGCCATTTGCAAAGTTGCCATCTTGGGAAAGTGACTTGTATTGAAAACTTGCTATTTTGGGAAAGTTTTTCAACCTCCTCTTATTGATTCAAAAATGCTTCAAATGAGAAACCTTTGGTCATGAAAGTTGTAGATTGGATCATTCCCCTTTCAAAAAGTACAAGAACGTTTTCTAATTCATTTTGGATCAAAAGTTATGGCTTTGCAAAGTTGGGAAAAGTTATGGCTTTGCAAAGCTGGGACCTGAGTGACACCTAGGCTAGAGTGGTTCATGTTCTTTCCCATTCCATTTCGGTCTGGTGCGGGAATATGAAACACGGTTCAGATATGGGTTTCTTCTTGAGAACTCTGTGCTACAGATTTCCTGTAGTGCTAGGGCTATCTAGGAAGCCTGCTAAGTCTGAATGACCTTTAGTATTGACCTTCAGAAACTGAGGTGAATTAGAGGAGGATCTTTTATGGTTATTGTAAACACTGTACCTCCGGGTTGGAAGTGTTTACACTTCTCATAACTGATCCAAGTCTGAGGTTCCTTGTTTTAGAACACCACCTGTAAGGAGGGTTGGGCTGTTTACAGGTTTGCAGGTACCCTTGACCTCAGCATACCCTGTTACTTTGTTTTGATTAAGAGTACTCCATTTTGGGACAGTTCTTGTGATTTTTAAACCCTGGACATGTGACTCTTTATTTGAGTCCCCCACCTTGGTTACTGGATTTATGAACCTCCATCTGGATTTCTTGAACATACATGGACTTATGTCAAGGCAGTTAATCAGATCCAGCTTGATCACAAACCCCTTGCATATCATTTGCATACATCATCAATGCATCATTTAACATATGTTTATTTGTTTTTCAGGGTATCCACATCATATATTTTGGCTTGGTTTTGACCCCTTCATCTGCATAGACTTGTCTTCACCAGCTATTTGCTTCAGCTACATTCATCAGCTACCTGCTTCAGCCACCTGCTTCACCAGTCTCAGCCTGTCAGTGGCCCATCTTCTAGTATCAGTCATCATCATCAGCATTTGTTTCAGCTCTTCTTCAGCAATATGGCACCCAAGAAGAGCAACATCTCATATCATTTCTTTGAGCCTGAGCTGGCTGGCATTAGGAAGGTCCAGGCCCTGATTACTCCAGACCATATACCACTATTCAGAGAACATTATGGAGGCATCCTTGATGTGGTTATGGATTTGGACCCTTCCCAGAGGAGCTTGATTCACACTTGTCTACAGTTCTATGATCCTCCTTTGAGATGCTTCACCTTCCAGAATTTTCAGTTGGGACCCTTGTTGGAAGAGTATTCATCACTGATTGGTGTACCTATCAGGGGTGGAGTCCCCTTCAACCCTGAGATGGCCTTTCCTAGTAATGAAGAGGTGGCAAGGGCATTGTATCTGGAACCAGTTCTGATTGAGCAGAACATGACAGCAAAGGCTGGAATCTCTGGTCTACACTTGGATTTCTTGACCTCTCAGGCTATCTTGAAGGCCTCCTTGGGAGAATGGAAGGAAGTCTGTGCATTATTAGCCCTTAGCATATATGGGGTTATATTATTTGCAGATGAGCCTAAGTTTATTAGCAAGATTGCAATCCATCTTTTCATTCTGAGGAACCCAGTGCCCACCTTACTGGGAGATTTCTACTACTCTGTTCATCAAAGGAATGAAAAGCAAAGAGGAAAGTTGGTGAGGTGCTGTGCTCCCCTATTCCATACCTGGCTGCTCAAGCACTTGCCCAAGACTGATGCATTCTTGAATCCTCACCAGCAAAAGAATTGGGCTAGAAGACTCATTGCTTTAACCTCAGCTGACATCAGGTGGTGCACTCAGAGCACCAAGGGCAGGGACATCATTACCAGTTGTGGGCAGTTCCCCAATGTACCCCTGATAGGAGTGAAGGGTTGCATCAACTACAACCCTCTGCTATTCAAAAGACAACTGGGCTATGCATTGGTCCACCTCCCTAGAGTACAAGATCTAGCTGAGACCCTTTATTGTGAGATCAAGCTTAATTTGGCTATGGTCAGGCAAGCATCCTGGGCTTGGGACAATGTCGAGACCAAAGGGATGGCTATTCTTGGGAGATGCAACAATGTGGCCTCAGCTCAGTACTATGAGTGGTCTCATGCCAGGGCTCAAATTTCTGGGATGCCCTTCACTATTGAGGATGCACCTGGACCATCCACAGCACCACCTCCGGCCACTGTCAGCTTAGAGGAGTTTCAGAAACTGAAAGAGAGAAATGAGAATCTGACTCAGGCTCTACAGAAGACCCTCTGGGAGAGGAGTGATGGTCGTCTGGACATCGAAAGGTTGGAAAAGCTTAAAGTGGAGCATCTAGCCAGGATTGAGAAGTCAGAGGACTACATCAAGAAGTCAAGGGCAGGAGAGCAGATTTTGAAGAATGCTTGTAAGGAGGCTCAGTTTCAGAAGGCCAGGACTGATTTATATCTGAAAGAGAGTCAAGCTAGGTGGGTCAGGATCACTGAAGCTCGTACTCAGGAAGATAAAAGGACTCAGGACAAGATTGAGCAGTTGGAGGCTAATGCAAAGGAGCAACAGGAAGCCCTGCTAGCAGCCCAGAAAGAGATCTCAGAGTTGAAGATTAGGGCTGGTGTGAAGAGGTCAAAGGACCAGGGCAGACACAAGAAGCTAACTGCAGCTATTGCCACCAGGAATCTTCTCATCAGGAACCTCACAGAGCGTCCAGCTGATCCGGTAACTGAAGCACTTCTAAAGGAAGTTCAGGAGGCTGAGTTTGGTCTTGGTGTCTGACTTTTGCTTGTTGTTGCTTTCATTTCATTGTACTTTTCCTTTTTATGTTGTATTTTGACCCCTCAGAGGGCATGTATTGTAAAAAAAAAAAAAAAAAAAAAACAAACTATGTATCATTCACTTTTTTGTAATATATTCATTAGTTTGTTTCATTTGGATCTCTCTCTCCTAAGCAACATCAAACAGCATCTTCCTCGGGGTCTGGAAAGGTCAAAACCAAATGCCAAGCCGGATACCTTAGAAACAAATAAGCATACTGCATTGCATACTAACCTTTTGTTTTGTTTTGTAGGTTTTGTTTTGTTTTTGTTACTAACTCTGTTGTGATTCAGGAACTATTGCTCGACGTCGGGTGTTCCCACTCAACCGTCCACACAGATATCCTACCCGCAACAACCTTCCGGGTATACAAATGGACCAGGTACAACAGGACCTTACAGAGGTCAGGACTCAAATGGCCAATGAGAGACTGGAGATGAGAAATCAGATGACCCAGTTTATGGAGGTAATGAATGGATTGGCACAGAGCCAAGAAAGATTAAGAGCATTGGTAGAAAGGCAGACTCAGGAAGACCCCCATCTAGGGACTGGTGGAACGAGCAACAATGAGAGGGTTCAGCCTCATGTCAACCCACCTGTGTATGGGCCTCATCTTCACCCAGAGATCAACATCCCTGCTAATGTACAAGGGAATGCTACTACAGGCAGAGTATTACAAGAAGACCCCCAGGAAGATCAGTTCACTGTGATGGGAGCTGGGGATGAAGCCTATGACAAAAGGCTAGATGAAATTGCTGAAAAATTAAGATCCTTGGAGTCCCAGAATTCCTTGGGCTTTGATGTTATGGACATGGGCTTAGTGGACGGGGTAAGGATTCCCCACAAGTTTAAACCTCCGTGCTTTGAGAAGTACAACAGAACTTCCTGTCCCCGAATCCATTTACAATCCTTTTTGGGGAGGCTGAAGGCATATACCATGGATGAAAAGCTATGGATGTTTTATTTTGAAGATAGCTTAACAGGAGCTTCAAGGGAATGGTACTCTCACCTGACTAGAGCGACCATCAGATGCTGGAAGGACCTGGCTGAGGCCTTCATCAGACAATACCAGTACAACTTGGATATGGCTCCTAACAGGACCCTCCTGATGGGAATGTCTCAATCTTCAAGGGAAAGCTTCCGTGAGTATGCTCAGAGGTGGAGACAGCTTGTTGCTGCTGTCCAGCCACCCATGTCGGAAAGGGAGATGGCCGACATGTTTATGAACACCCTCCAAGGGACATACATTGATAGGCTAGCTGCCTTTTCTTCCACCAGCTTCGCGGATGTAGTCATAGCTGGAGAAAGAATTGAGAGCCTTCTAAAGATGGGTAAGATTTCCGACAACGGTGCAAGCTCGTCCAGCAACCCAAGAAAGCCTTTTGTAGGTCCAAGAAGAACTAGTGAGACTAATGCTATCCATACCAGCAGGGGCAGACCCCAGTATGTTCATAGGTCAGTGGCAGCTGTCACCATTCCCGCTCCAATTCATCCACAACCAGCATATCAACCACAGCAACAATCCCACTACCAGCAACAAGCTCAGTATCCACCTCAGAGAAATTATAACAACAACAACACCAGCAACAACAATCAGCAAAGACCGTTTCAACAAAGACCATCTCAGGCCAATAGGGTGATTGATCCGATCCCTATGCCTTATGCCGCATTGTTGCCACAACTCCTGAAACTCAACCTGGTTGAGCTAAGGACATTGGCACCTCCAGATCCTTCCAGTCTGCCCAGAAATTATGACGCCAGCGCCAGATGTGCTTTTCACTCCAATGCACCTGGCCACAGTACAGAGAAGTGCAGAGCTTTACAGATGAAGGTGCAAGACCTGGTAGATTCCAAAGCTCTAAACTTTGCACCCCCGCCAAATGTCAACAAAAACCCCATGCCCAACCATGGAGGGCCCAGAATCAATGCTTTTGAGGAAGATAAGCCGTCTTTCTTGATAACCAATGTTGGGCAGATCCGGACACCCCTGGTAGAGATTAAAGCTCAACTCCTTGAATGTCAAATGTTCCCCGGGTGTGAGCTAGGTTGTGCTTATTGCAACATTTCGGTGAATGGGTGTGATAACTTGAGAAGTGGCATAGATGGTCTCATCCAGAGTGGCCTACTTCAAATCACAACATCAATACCTTCAAATCCAGCAATCTCTCTAACAACAGTTCCCGAGTCTCCTACAACTGCAACAACAATTATTCCAAACAATTCTTCAGTTTCATCAACAAATGCTTCATCTGTCACTTCAACGGACAAAATATCAACAACTATCTCTTCTACAACTTCAACATCCATCCAGTCAACAGTGCCTCCTACAACATCAACAACAAACAATGAAAGTGTCTCAACGGTTACAATTTATTATGATCCTGCAAATGATTCTGCCTACAACGCACAAAATGCCACTCCTATCAGAGCACCAGTTACAATATACTATGATCCACATACCATCATGGTCCCTTCTGCAGCTGCTATCAGTCCAGTCACTATCACAGTGCCTGGGCCAGTTCCTTATGAAAGCAATAATTCCATCCCTTGGCATTACGGCTCCGATCTATACTGCGAAGGACAGAAAATCACTCTGGAATCATCAACTTCTTCACCACAGATAGACAATGTGGGGGGAGGCGGAGGCTTCACTCGGAGCGGACGTCTCTTTGCCCCGCAAATTCCAAGACCCATTGCTGAAGCAGAAGCTGCTGCCAAGGCAAAAGGGAAGAGCATGGCGCAAGAAGAACAAGTTGTTAAAGAAGCTTTGAAAACCCCTTTTGATCAAGAGGTTGATGAATTCATGAGAATCATCAAGAAAAGTGATTACAGGATAGTGGACCAGCTTCACCAGACGCCTTCCAAGATCTCCATTTTATCATTGCTAATGTGCTCCGAGGCTCATCGGAACGCACTACTAAAAGTCTTGCACGCAGCTTATGTGCCAGAGGAGATTACCGTCAATCAGTTAGAGGCCGTAGTTGGAAATGTCAACGCTAGTCATGGACTAGGATTTACCAACACTGATTTGACGACGGAAGGCCGCAACCACAACAAGGCTTTGCACATTACCTTGGAGTGTAAAGGTGCAGTTCTTTCTCATGTACTGGTGGACACAGGGTCATCCCTCAATGTCCTACCTAAGAAAGCCCTTGTGAAGTTGGAGTACGAAGGATTGGCATTACGTCCCAGCAACTTGGTAGTGAGAGCCTTTGACGGTTCTAAGAGATCAGTTCTGGGAGAAATCGAGTTACCTATAATGATTGGCCCACAGACTTTCAAAACGACCTTCTTCGTGATGGATATACAGCCTGCCTACAGCTGTCTATTGGGTAGACCATGGATACACGCCGCTGGCGCCGTGACGTCAACCCTTCACCAGAAGTTAAAATTCGAGTGGGAGGGCCAAGTCGTTACTATTTGTGGAGAGGAAGATATCTTTGTTAGCCATCTGGCTACATACAAATACATTGAGATGGATGGGAAGATCCACGAAACTATGAGTCAAGGGTTTGAGGCCTTGAACATAAATGAAGCATCCGCTGTACCTGGAACCTCAATGACATCTTATCAACAAGCCCGAAAGGTTGTTGAAGAAGGGACTGCCCAAGGTTGGGGCAAGTTGTTGCCTGTAGAGAAGAAGGAGGATAGATTTGGGTTGGGTTACAAACCAACTCAACAAGATCAAGCAGAGGCTGCTAAGAAGCCTAATTTTGTCAGTGGGGGGATGCTCACCCCCGATGCAGTAAACAACTTGGAAGATGAGTCGGAAGATGAGCGCAACCTGGAGAGCTGGATACGTCCAAGGATCCCGGGGAGCCGTATCTCAAACTGGTCTTCCCAGGAAATTATAAGGGTTACTCCTGCATAGTAATTATTATTTCCTGTATATTTTGAGCATGCATCAAGTCTTGCATCTTGCCCAAGATGACAAGACTCATTTTGTAATCGGGCCATCTGTAATTTTGTGCAAATAGATCAATCAATGATAATCAGACATCTTTTACAAATGAGTCTTTTTCGCTCACTGTTTTTCCATTTTTCTTTTTGTACAAAAATAAATGGCAATGTTTTCAAAATGATAACTTCATTTCACTCTTTTTTAAACAAGATTAAAATCAATCACTAAAATGGACAAACTGAACCCTTGCAGAGAGTGCCTTCCAGACCGCACCGACAACAACACGGCTATGACTTCGTATGACTTTGACAACCCAATCAATCAAGCTGATGAAGGGGTTGAAGAAGAGTATGAGCTTCCTGAAGAGCTAGCCAGGTTGTTGAGACAAGAGGAAAAGGTTATCACTCCTCATCAGGAGGAGGTCGAAACGATTAATCTTGGTACAGATGAAGATGTGAAAGAGGTAAAAATCGGGGCCCGCTTACAAGACTAAGTGAAAAAGCAACTGATTGACCTGCTTCGTGAGTATGTGGATGTGTTTGCTTGGTCTTATCAGGATATGCCAGGATTGGACACCGATATCGTCATGCACAAGCTACCTTTAAGAGAAGATTGCCCACCAGTTAAACAGAAACTGCGCCATACTCGCCCAGATATGGCAATGAAGATCAAAGAAGAGGTACAAAAGCAGTGGGATGCCGGATTCCTTGCTGTGACTAGCTATCCACCGTGGGTTGCTAATATAGTACCTGTACCTAAGAAGGACGGCAAAGTAAGAATGTGTGTTGACTACCGGGACCTGAACAGAGCTAGCCCGAAAGACGACTTCCCATTACCTCACATCGATGTATTGGTGGATAACACGGCTCAGTTCTCGGTATTCTCCTTCATGGACGGATTTTCAGGATACAATCAGATCAAGATGTCACCTAAAGACATGGAGAAGACAACCTTCATCACACCATGGGGCACGTTCTGTTATAAGGTGATGCCATTCGGACTGAAGAATGCAGGTGCAACATATCAACGGGCTATGGTAACATTATTCCACGATATGATCCATAAAGAAATCGAATGTTATGTGGATGACATGATTGCCAAGTCCCTCACAGAAGAAGACCACCTGGTAAATTTGTTGAAGTTATTCAAGCGTCTGAGGAAATACCAACTGAAATTGAACCCCAACAAATGCACATTCGGGGTGCGATCTGGTAAGCTGCTGGGCTTTATTGTGAGCGAGAAAGGGATTGAAGTTGACCCTGATAAAGTCAAAGCCATTCAAGAAATGCCTGCACCGAAAACTGAGAAATAAGTTCGGGGGTTTCTAGGTAGATTGAACTACATTTCACGGTTCATATCTCACCTTACAGCAACCTGTGAACCTTTGTTAGAGCTATTAAGAAAGGAACAAACGGTCAGGTGGAACGAAGACTGCCAGAAGGCTTTTGACAAGATCAAGGAGTACTTACAAGAACCTCCAATCCTTATGCCTCCAGTTGAAGGAAGACCTCTGATAATGTACTTGACAGTATTAGAAGAGTCGATGGGGTGTGTGCTGGGCCAGTATGACGAGTCTAGTCGAAAAGAGTATGCAATATACTACCTAAGCAAAAAGTTTACCGACTGTGAACAACGTTATTCACTGCTCGAGAAAACTTGTTGTGCTTTAGCGTGGGCTGCTCGCCGACTAAGGCAGTATATGTTGACCCACACCACTTTATTGATTTCAAAGATGGACCTAGTTAAGTACATTTTTGAGAAGCCAGCTCTTACAGGACGGGTTGCAAGATGGCAGATGATCCTCACAGAATACGACATTCAGTACACATCTCAGAAAGCCATCAAAGGCAGTGTATTGTCTGAATATCTTGCTGAGCAACCTATTGATGATTACCAGCCTATGAGATTTGACTTCCCTGATGAAGACATCATGTTCATAAAAACAAAAGATCATGAAGAACCTGTTCATACTGAAGGGCCTGACCCGGAAGAAGAATGGACTATGATGATTGATGGGGCTGTTAACATGAATGGTCGTGGTGTTGGTGCAGTACTCATTACACCTAAGGGAGTTCACATGCCTTTCTCGGCAAAGCTCACTTTCAACTGCACTAACAACGAAGTTGAATACGAAGCTTGCATTATGGGTCTTGAGGAAGCCATTGACCTCAGGATCAAAACTTTGGCTGTATTCGGAGATTCAGCTCTGGTAGTTAATCAAACCAACGGCAAATGGTACATACACCAGGATCATCTGATACCTTATAGGGATTATACAAGGAGGTTATTGACTTTCTTCACCACAGTCAAGCTTGAGTATATCCCTCGGGACGAGAATCAGTTTGCAGATGCTCTGGCTACCATTTCATCCATGATCAAAGTTCAAACTGCCAATTTTGTACCTCAAATTTCAGTGTCCAGACTTGACAGACCAGCATATGTGTTCGCAGCAGATGTTGTCAAAGATGATAAGCCTTGGTTCCATGACATTAAGTGCTTCTTGGAGTATCAAACATACCCACCTGGGGCATCTTCCAATGATAAGAAGACTTTGAGAAGGCTTGCTGGTAGTTTCTTCCTGAATACTGATGGTTCCCTGTACAAGAGAAACTTTGATATGGTACTTCTCAGATGTGTTGATAGAACAGAAGCAGACTTGTTGATACACGAAGTGCACGAAGGATCCTTTGGTACCCATGCTGGAGGGCATGCAATGGCCAAGAAATTGCTAAGATCAGGTTATTACTGGATCACAATGGATGCCGACTGTTGTGCCTACGCCAGAAAATGCCATAAATGCCAGATTTATGCGGATAAGGTGCATGTGCCTCCCAATCCTTTGAATGTGATGTCGTCACCCTGGCCCTTTGCTATGTGGGGCATTGATATGATTGGTAAGATTGAGCCGACTGCTTCGAATGGCCACAGATTCATCCTGGTTGCCATTGACTATTTCACCAAGTGGGTCGAAGCAGCTTCCTACGCCAATGTTACAAGGCAAGTGGTAGCCAGATTTCTGAAGAGAGATATCATATGTCGATACAGAGTTCCCGAGCGAATCATTACTGATAATGGTTCCAATCTAAACAACAAAATGATGGCAGAGCTATGCCGGGACTTCAAGATTCAACATCACAATTCTTCTCCTTACAGGCCAAAGATGAACGACGCTGTTGAGGCAGCTAATAAGAATATCAAGAAGATTGTGCAGAAGATGGTAGTCACCTACAAAGACTGGCATGAAATGCTACCGTTCGCCTTGCATGGGTACCGCACGTCAATCAGAACATCCACTGGGGCAACACCGTATCAGCTTGTGTATGGTATGGAAGCAGTCCTACCTATTGAAGTTGAGTTACCCTCCCTACGAGTACTGATGGATGTTAAATTGAACGAAGCAGAATGGGTCCGATCCCGATATGAACAACTGAGTCTGATTGAAGAGAAAAGATTGGCTGCAATCTGTCATGGGCAGTTGTATCAAAGAAGAATGAAGAAAGCCTTTGATCAGAAAGTCAGGCACCGAGAGTACCAAGTAGGAGATCTTGTGCTGAAGAGAATCCTCCCTCCTCATACAGACCACAGGGGCAAGTGGACTCCGAACTATGAAGGACCATTCGTAGTAAAGAAAGTTTTCTCCGGTGGAGCACTGATGCTCAGCACTATGGATGGTGAAGACTTCCCGTCCCCTGTGAACTCATATGCAGTTAAAAAATACTTCGCATAAAAAATGACCCGCTGGACATAGAAACAGAATGTAAGTCCAGGCAAAAATAGGGCATCCCGGCGAGTCAAAAACAGAATAAAAGACTCGGGCAAAAATAAGGGAAAATAAACAAAAAATGTACACCCACTGAGTTGAAAAGCCACATTGGACAACTCAGGCAAAAATGGGTATCCCGATGGATTGAAAACCCGAAAGGGCGAACCATGCAAAATAAGGGAATAAGCGAACAACTGCATTCTGAATTCGTCTGTATCACTTACAACTTGGTAAGCTTCAAAAGGATCAAGCGCCGGTCAGAATCAACCTTCTTCAGAAAGCAAGACGAGAAGAACGTCAAAAGTCATACGAGTCATAGCGAAGGGAAGCTCTTTGAAGCGTCGTCAACATTGCCATCTTTTGTTTCTCAATTTGTAACAATCTCCTCATTTTAGGGGATCTGTTTCTCTGACTGTATCTCGCCAATTCAGGGCGTATAAATCAATAAAATCAGATTTTCAGTCATGTTTTGTCTCGTACATTTTATTTTCATTTGCAAAATGTCAGATGTCCTTAAGATACTGATTGCATAAATACAGATGCTTCTCTTAAAACACGTGCTTGCAGGAAATATACTTACTCCCGGGGGTGTCTGAACTCCTATGATGGAATCCGATAAGGGATACCTCGGGATTACTTGTGCATTTCTCTGACTTTTCAGGATTGCGGATATTCAAGACACAACATGGGGCACGAAAGCTTCATCCCAGCAAGCTGACAAATCAGCACTCACTCAAAGTGTTTTCTCCCCAGCTGAGTGGCCACTTGTTGCTTCGCCCAGCCGAGGTGCCAATCATTCTTCCTCCTCAGCCAAGTACAAAAGCCAGGGGACCATCTCCCCACAAAGCTTCAGCCTCTATCCAGAAGAGCAACGCATGAAGAAATCACAACAGAGTGACAAAAGCTTCTACAAACCCCAGCTGGGTCCCTCATTACCAAGAATGGGTCTATCAGTGACCTATTCCCCCAAGCAGATACATCTCAATGATCTCATCCCCAGCTGGGATGTCCATTTCAAGCAGATCGGCCAGAGATCTTCACAGCATTGGGATTCAAATCCCGGATCGGTATCTTTTGCATAATCATAGCATTGGCATCATATTCACCCCACAAAGCGTAGCATTCCGTCTAAAACGGAGCATTACGGCAAAAATCAAACATATTGCATAATCATAAGCCATGTTCTGAATCAAATACTTATGAATAATGACAATCCATCAAACAGTATACAGAAAATCCCCCAGGTTTCCCCAGCACAGAGCTAAAGCAGTTGCCTTACACCCACAAACACCAGTACATACACCTTGTGGCACCCGTCCGTGTCATATCCCCAGTAGAACTCCAGAGCGTCCCCTTTGCACTCACAAATACATATATATATATATATATATATATATATATATATATAACTTTCTTGACACTCGTCCGTGTCACTTTCCCCAGCATAATTACCTAAACACTTTGTTAAGCATATATTTGTTTATATTACACTTTTCTCTCCTGACACTCGTCTGTGTCACTCTCCCCAGCAAGTTGAACACTCATCTATACACCACTCATACTTATTTTTACTTATACAGATACTCGTCCGTATCTTGTATACACCATTTATATCCCCGCAGATCCGACACTCGACCGTGTTCTTTGTTAACCCGTTGGTACTCGTCCGTACCATCATCTCAGAATATGCGTCAAGCGTTTGTTTCTACCTGATACTCGTCCGTATCATAGTCTTAAGGATGCTCGTCCGCATCTTTAATCCATACAATGTGTCAAACACTCTTGTCTTCTTGAAATTAGACACTCGTCTGTGTCTACCTTTCCCCAGAAGAGTCCCCTCAGAATCAACACTCGTCCGTGTTCCTTGTTAACCAAGTTGATACTCGTCCGTATCATCATCTCTGAACACGTGTCAGTATTTGTTTCTATCCGATACTCGTCCGCATCTTTAATCTATACACAATGTCAAAACACTTATACCTTTTATTTCTTGGATATAAACACTCGTCCGTGTTACCATTCCCCAGTAGAGTAAAATTTTCTTTTCTATCTGACATTCGTCCTATGTCATGATAAACCCTGAGAGCAGCCGTACCCTGCTAGGTGATCGTCCTTCACCTCTTGATGATCGCCCTTCATCATGCTCATCCGATGGCCGTCCCCATCATTGATCTTCTTTATCCGACATTCGTACTGTGTCGTGATATCTTTAGCAGCCGTCCCCTGCTAGGTGATCATCCTTCACCTTTTGATGATCGTCCTTCATCATTTTATCCGATGGCCGTCCCCATCGTTGATCTTGTTATCTGACGTTCGTCCTACGTCATGATAAACCTCGAGAGCAGCCGTCCCCTGCTAGGTGATCGTCCTTCACCTCTTGATGATCGTCCTTCATCATGCTCGACCGATGGCCGTCCCCATCGTTGACCTTTTATCCGGCATACGTCCTATGTCGCGATACTTTCGGCAGCCGTACCCTGCCAGGTGATCGTCCTTCACCTTAGATGACCGTCCCTCATCTTATCCCCAACAGAGCAGCCGTCCCCTGCTAGGTGATCGTCCTTCACCTTTGATGACCGTCCCTCATCATTATTTCATTTATTCTTTAACCCGATGGCCGTCCCCGTCGTGGTCCCTTTTCCTTTTCCTGGTGATCGTCCTTCATCAGTTTAGCCCGATGGCCGTCCCCATCATTGGTTACCTTACTTTATGAACTTAATGGGCGTCCCCATCATTTGTTCATTAATCCCCAGAGAATCTTACAGCTTAACTTGATGGCCGTCCCCATCATAATCCCTTTTATCCCCAGCATGTCGGCCGTCCCCGTCATTGCTCTTTCCCCAGCAGTCGTCCTCTGCTCGACGGTCGTCCTCCGTCGCCCGCACTTTATAATATACTTTATTTTTTACAATCTATATCCCTTTTCTTCTTCATTATGTGAGTGCAAATTTTGGACTGTCTTTTCGTATTCAACCACCAGTTATCTTGTTTGTCTGATAAGCCGTTGCTTACATCCTGCACAACTAACTCATGCTTGAATAGGGGCAGCTGTAAACACCCCAAATTTGCCCTCACCCATTCACTCCATGGCTTGTGATCATTTCATATGCATAAACTCAATCATAGCATCTCATATCACATTTTTGATTCATTGCATTGGTTCAAAGTCATCTGCATCTAGGGTTTGTGATCTGAGCAATCCAAGAGCTTCTTGAGCCACTCCAGAGGTCATCAATCACTTCAAAGGGATCCATGTATGTTCAAGCATCATATTATATCCCCCAAAGTCAATAATGTCAAAAAATCACAAGAACTGAGAATGGCATGGAAGCAGAGCCAGGTTTAACTGCACAGATGATCTAGAATTTGGGTTTTGGTTTCAGAGGCCATAACTCCAAATTTTTTGGTCATTCTTGTTTCTATTGGTCTCTATATGTTATGAGGATCATGCATATCAAGTTTCATGAAGAAATTCCATGGGGAAGGCATCTAATCAAGAGTTGACTTCTTGTGCAAGTCAGTGCAAAATCAGGGCATCTGAGGCCCCCAATGACCCAACCAAAGGGTGTTCTCCATCATTTTGAATGTGTATGATCTTTATTTGGTCATAGAAGATGTTATAAGTTCACAAAATTGAAGAATTTCAAGCCATTTGCAAAGTTGCCATCTTGGGAAAGTGACTTGTATTGAAAACTTGTTATTTTGGGAAAGTTTTTCAACCTCCTCTTATTGATTCAAAAATGCTTCAAATGAGAAAACTTTGGTCATGAAAGTTGTAGATTGGATCATTCCCCTTTCAAAAAGTACAAGAACTTTTTCTAATTCATTTTGGATCAAAAGTTATGGCTTTGCAAAGTTGGGAAAAATCATTGAAATTTCACTTTTGCACAAAAAGGAAAACTTGCAAAACCTCATGCCAAGGCCAAAGATGACTTAAAAGTGACTTCTAATCTTCATACAAACACAATGCAATGCCTAAAATTCAGATGGGCCCAAGAAATTTCTCATTTTCATGCCTTGATGTCCAAGTATCATAAGCCATTTTTCATGAAAATCACAAAGAGGGAAGTCTTGCAAGAAGGTTTCCTTTGGTTTTGTTTGGTCTCTAATCATTATCAAAGTGTCATAATAACATTATGTGATGCATTTTGCTGCATATTTCTTAAGAGATGTCACATGTTCATGGCCAAAAGTCACAAAGCGCAACAAGTTGCAAAATTGCAAAACATGTGAGATCTCACCCTTCATCCATTACAGCTCACATCAATTGATCCAAGAGTCATCCTTGAACTCAGCTGATGCAGTACAAGCCAGAAAATCAGCTCTGCCACAGCCCATGCCTCAAGTACACCTAACCATGACTTTTTGCAATTTCTCCCATGCTCTTGGAATAGTGATTAGCAGCCTCTACTAACCTGCTCCACAGCCTACTCAAACTTTATGGGAGTGATATAGCAGCTCATTTGGCATAGAAACACACACAATCCAACTTGCACTAAAATCTGTCCCAAACTTCTTCTCTGAATTTTTCTTCACACAGCCATCAAACTTCACCTTTTCTTTCACCAACAAGTCACAAATCACCCTTTGAACAAGAACCACCCCCTGAAACAACTTGAAACATCTCACAAAAGGCCCTCCATTTCTGCTACACCAGAGCAAAACAGCCATAACCGGCCATTCTCAAAGCTCTCCAAGCTTCATTTCATCATCAGGGTGTTCAAAGGAGAGGGATTGCACCAAGTTTGAGGCCAGAAAGCTCCAAAGTTCAAAGCTCCGGTTCAGGTATCATCAAGAACATTTTTTCCAGAAATGTAATCTCTTGTTATAGGATGATAGAGTTTGTTTCACTGATCATGTTAAGCTTTGAAACACTGAAAACGGTTGAGAAATGAGTGTGTATGCATGTTCTGAAGTTTTTTGCAGTTTTCTTGATTTTGCTCTAATCTTGTTGTTGATACATTGTAAATGTGATCTTGTGATTGATTCATGTTTGGGGTGGGTAGAGGATGAAATCTGGAGAGTTAGAGCACTTAACACAGCCTAAGGATTGAGTTCAAAAATGACATTTTTGGAAAAAGTCAAAAATAACACATAACTTCCACCATTGGAAGTTAAGTACAAAAATGACATTTTTGAAAAAAGTCAAAAATAACACATAACTTCCACCATTGGAAGTTAAGTACAAAAATGACATTTTTGAAAAAAGTCAAAAATAACACATAACTTCCACCATTGGAAGTTAAGTTCAAAAATGACATTTTTGGAAAAAGTCAAAAATAACACATAACTTCCACCATTGGAAGTTAAGTACAAAAATGACATTTTTGAAAAAAGTCAAAAATAACACATAACTTCCACCATTGGAAGTTAAGTACAAAAATGACATTTTTGAAAAAAGTCAAAAATAACACATAACTTCCACCATTGGAAGTTAAGTACAAAAATGACATTTTTGAAAAAAGTCAAAAATAACACATAACTTCCACCATTGGAAGTTAAGTACAAAAATGACATTTTTGGAAAAAGTAAAAAATAACACATAACTTCCACCATTGGAAGTTAAGTGCAAAAAGTGACATTTTTTAAAAAAGTCAAAAATAACACATAACTTCCACCATTGGAAGTTAAGTACAAAAATGACATTTTTGGAAAAAGTCAAAAATAACACATAACTTCCACCATTGGAAGTTAAGTGCAAAAAGTGACATTTTTTTTATAAAAAAAAATTAAGAATTGGATCCCCTCCTTTGGGCAGTGAGTTTGTATAGGTTTAGGGTTCCCTTGAATGCATTTTAAATTTTTTATCTTGATGTTTGCTTCTGGTTTTGGTTTTTTTTGTTTTGTGCATTGATCATAAACCCTAATTTGGGCTTCCTTTTGCTTTCATCTTGCATTTGCTTGCATACCACGACTTGCCATGACATCTTGTGCATCCGTTTGACTCATAACACATCTTAGGACATATTAGAAGCATGTTTGATCATTGCATCTTTCATTTGCCATTTTGTATGTCATTTGCATTTCATAACTTTTCATGTATGTTCATGGTTCTAAGCATGCTTCTCCTGCATCCATATGTTTGTATGATCATCCCCATGCCTTGTTTCATGTTTGCATCATCTCATAGAATCATTATCATCACACACATGCTTCTGGTTTTGGTTTGCATCATCTCATTGCATTCCATTTGCATTGCATTTCATTCCTTTCACTAACTTTTCAGGTGGTAAGTTACTTTGAGAAGTGAATTTGCCTTCACTTCTCACAATTTCTTTTCATCTCTCTTATGCATCATTGCTGCATTTTGTCTTGTGTTTGAGATTGAGCTTGCTCATCCTTGTTCTTCTTACTTTCTTTCCTCAAGTGACTTGTCTTCTTAAATGAAGCAAGTGACTTTGCTTCTCTTTGATCCTTTCATATGCTTCCTGGTGGTTCCTCTGAAGATCTTTCTTGTAAACTTCACAAACCTTAGGAACACTAAGCATGACAATAATTAGGGTTTTGATTAGTCCCCCACTTAGATTTTACCTTTGTGTCTCATTGAGTCTTCTCTTCTCACCTCACAATCAGGGACTAAACCCTAAAGGCTTTAAGGCTTTGTGATTAAGTTTATGCCTGCATCCTTCTATTAGGATGGAGTGTATAACTTTAATCCCAAGTGTTAAACCCTTAATGTGTTTAAATCCTTTAATCAATTCACTTAATAATCATCAAGACATCAAGCTTGTAACTTGGGCCTTGCATTAGGGTTCTAATTCTTCCTTAATTGGTTAAGAAGGACTAACCCTAGTGTTAATGGACAAGTCCTCCTCAAGTTGTCTTACAAACCATAAAACTCACTTCTTCATCATATCATTAACTAAAATCCACTTAATGAAGGCTTTGTTTTGTCATGAGTTTAATCCCTAATCATGGATTAAGTTGAGGAGCTTTCCTCAGCTTAAACATTCTCATCTATTATCCTTCTATTAGGATGGTGTAATGAGTCTGTTTAATCCTTGATTATGGCTTAATCTCATTACTTAACACTAAACAAAAACAACAAAAACATCTAATTAATCACAAGTAGGTTAATGATCTTAAACCTACACCAAAGGTGTTTAAGTGTGAGAAGCTGACTTCACACTTAAGGCATTCTCATTACCCCTAATCAGAGGGAAGATGTGATGAGTTTACTAACCCATTGGTTTAGGCTTAAGCTCATTAACTTATGACAAACTTCAAAAAGCAATAAAAGACTGAAAATACAAAAAACAAACAATAAACGTCTCCTCCGGGATTCTTTTCTCATCTCATTCACTCATGAACGAGAACTTGCTTCTTCCGTCTAATGCAAGACAGTTTGCACCTGAGCCAGACAGGTCTTTCACTTGAGCATTGGCAAGTAAGCAGTTCACAAGTCAACTCACCTTTCAGTCTCTTTGGGTCGAACTACGGTGTTCTGACTTCCTCATTGCACGAGAGGATAAGTAGGCATAACTTAACAGTTATCGAACAAAAGTCTCTGTATATTCCCCCTCTTCCAGCATTGTTTTTAAGCCTCATAGTCTTGAGCATTTCATTCTTGTTCTCACACTGACACTTCACATATTTCACCTCACTTTTCTTTGCACTGACACTTGCATTTTTTCCAGCTCTTTTGATACACAAATTGCACTGACACTACCCCTTTAAAACACAAATCTTTTAAGCGTGGATCCCGTCGAGTACGACGAACAATCTGGGTGCTAATACCTTCCCAGGTTGTAACCAACCCCCTTTCTCAGTCTCTCTGGTTCGCAACCGTCTTATCCATATCTTTTCTTAGGTTTATGCAGCATTACCTTTCCTTCGGGATAAAAATGCCTAGCTGGCGACTCTTTTCTTTTCCTGTGAGTTCACTCCTGTGTGTTCCCACATCCTCCTTTCGCCGACCGTTCGCGTCTGTACCTTTATTTGAGCTCAGTCTCATCTTTTGGGAGCGACACAAAGTACTTAGAAAAATTTCTAATCACACACTACACTTTTCAAAAAACAATTTAAGTGAGCTAAGTAACTAAGAGCCCATGGATAACCATGGATATAAAGGGTGCTAACACCTTCCCTTTATATAACCTACCCCCCGAACTCAAGTCTTTAAAATAGGTCTTTCCTGTTCTTTTATGTCCTTTCCTTATGGATAAAATAAAAGTCGGTGGCGACTCTTGCTATCCGCAACATTTATAGAAAGTCAGTTCTCCCACCGTGTTACAGAACTGGCGACTTTGCTGGGGAGTTACTAAGTAAAAGAGGGGTACCCTTAGGAATTAGATCACTTTATATTGTTTGCCTTGTTTTCTTTATATTACTTGTTGGGCTTTATGTGTGAAAGATCCTATCCCGGATCTGGTGTACCTTAGGTAAATGGCAATAGACCAAGGAAACTGTACGGCGTATACCGACATGGTTGATCTGGTGGCCATAGTTAGTGTGACTTCTTGGTTGGTGCTTATGTTCCTTAAGTAAGTTGAGGATAATATGAGGCTGCCATATGTTGTCAATACACTAACTGACTTTTAGAACCTTAGTCATCCCTTCTTGGCCTTTAGAAAGTAGTGAAATAACCGGCTTTGGTGAAGACTTAAGTTGGTTGATACTCGATACTACGCTCATTGAGATCCTAAACTTAAAGGGTTTTGGTTGGCAAGTAAGTTACCTACTGAACAACCACCCTTGGGAAGGATCAATGATATTGAGATCCCTTAGAACCTGGTTACTTTTGTAGGACAGGATGAACCAACTAAACTTCAAGGGAGGGTACTTACCTTTAAACCTCATGCAAGCCTTCAAACCTAGGGCTATTGTGTGACTTGTTTGTGTGTGCCACATGTTTGTGATTGAGCATAACATCATGACATAATGCATCATAAGCATAGAATTTTCACTAACCATTTCAAGGACCAAAGGATTTATCTTTGTTCTTTGTTGCAGGTCATGGCTTCTGGTCGTAGGAATACAATTTGGATCAACTTTGTAGGGATACCTTCTAAGCTTAAGGAATTGGTCTCTCAAGTTTCTGAAAAATCCTAATTCATCAAGAGACATGGTCACCTACTGGATCTAGTCACTTAAGGGTTCAATGAAGACGTGATGAGTGTCCTATTTCAGTTCTTTGATCATAAACATCATTGCTTCACATTCCCCGACTATCAGCTGATTCCTACAATGGAAGAATTCTCCAAACTATTGGGTATACCTATCCTTGATCAGAGACGTTTCACAGGCTTAGAAAAAGAGCCTAAACCTGAGGTTATTGCTGCAGCCTTACATTTGAAGAAATCAGACATTGTCCTAGAAACGAGAATTGGAGTTAAGGGTATCCTTGCTAAGGTATTGATGGAGAAAACTCAAGTGTTCCTGAAGGCTATGAGTTATGATGCTTTCGAGGAGATCTTGGCCTTATTAATCTATGGCCTAGTGTTGTTCCCTAATCCAGACCAGCTCATAGACATACACGTCATCAACATATTTCTGACTCGCAATCCAGTGCCTACATTACTTGGAGACATCTTACATTCTCTCCATACCCGTACTACGAAGGCACGAGGAACTCTGATGTGTTGCATACCTCTATTGTCTAGGTGGTTTATTTCTCACCTTCCTCGATCAGTGATGAAGAATAAACAAGGGTTAAGGTGGTCCAAGAGGATCATGTCACTTTCTCATTCAGACATTCATTGGTGCTCTAGATCCATGGAGAATGTCACTATCATTGACCGTTGTGGGGAATTCCCTAATGTGCCACTCCTTGGCATAAGAGGGGGCATTACTTACAACCCTTCGTTAGCTCTACGCCAGTTTGGTTATGCTCGGAGTAATGATCCTCATAACATGCTTATTCAGGGTATTGTGTTCGACTACGACAACGATCTGCAAGGTTACCGTCAAAAGTTCATACGAGCTTGGGGTAAAGTGAACAAGGTTGACAGCAAGACTCTGGAACCAAAGTACTCCATTCCTATGGAACCTTATCTCAGATGGGTACGAGCACGTGCTCAGACACTTATGATGCCATATCCTGCTATCCTACCAGTTATCATGGAGCCTGTTGCTGAAGGAGATACTCCTTATATCATCCTTCATCCAGACATGCCCATTGACATGGAAGAGTTGCAGAGGTCCTGGATCCAGTTGAAGGAACAAAGGGATACTTTTGAGACTCATTTCAAAGCTAGTCAAGAAAGAATCCTGGAGCTGACAAGACAACTTCACGAAGAGCGGAATCTCAACACATACCTCCATACAAAGAGGAAACGTCCATGGGAGACTTAAAACCCCATCTCTGTATTTATTTCATTTTATTGTAAGCCCCAAAAGGCAAACAAGTTTATTGCTTACTAATAAAAGTTTCATTTCTGGTTGTTTAAACAAATTTAAATCTTGCGGTCTTTGAAAACATTGCATATACATACCATATCATTGCATCACAGTTTTCTTATGAACATGTATCTTATCTTCTCGCTGTTTATTTCAGCAGAAATGGCTCTCGAACAAACTGTTAAGGATCTCCAGACTCAGAATGCACAATTTCAAGAACTGATCCTGAACTTGTCCAAGGGACTAGATGAGCTGAAGGCACTTCTGACTAAGAAGAAGAAGACTAGAAAATCAGGGGGCCTCATCAACCTGGGTAGAAGATTCAGAGGTCCTGTCAAGACAAAAGAAGAGGTTGAGGATCTTGAGTCTGAAAATTCTGAGAGAGAAAGAGGTAATCTCCATGATACTGTGGAAGATTCTGATTCTGAGGAGAACTATTATCATGATCCTGCTAGTGAGGAGAAGTATAAGATGTTGGTAGACAGAATGAACGCAATGGAACTACAAAAATCTTCTGGGCTTGATTTTGAAGATTTAACTTTAGTTTCTGGAGTGGTTATACCAATTGGCTTCAAGGTTCCTAATTTTGTGGTGTATGATGGTGTTTCATGTCCTAAACTGCACTTGAGGTCCTATGTCTGGAGGATTCAACCACATACTGCTGACAAGAAGTTTTGGATTCATTTCTTCCAAGAGAGTTTATTTGGAGCTCAATTGGAATGGTATTATCAACTTGAAAGTGTTAATATCCGTGATTGGAATGATCTTGCTGAGGCCTTCTATAGGCAATACAATTATAATGCTGATTTAGCACCAACTCGCATGCAGCTCCAAAGCATGTCTATGGGTGCTAAGGAGAGTTTCAAAAAGTATGCCCATAAATGGAGAGACCTGGCTGGCAGAGTTCAACCTCCTCTGACTGACAGGGAGCTGGTGGATATGTTTATGAGTACGCTGAATGGTCCTTTTTATAGTCACCTCATTGGAAGCTCATCATCTGGTTTCACTGAGCTGATAATGACTGGAGAACGTGTGGAAAATGGGATAAGAAGTGGTAAGATACAGGTGGGTTCCTCCTCATCAAGCACTGCTAAGAAGCCCCATAGTGGAAAGAAGGAGTCTAATGCTGTGTATGGTCAATATAGTCGTAACAGGAGTCACCAATCTGTGGGAGCAGTTCACATCTCCAATCCTGCCCCTACAGCGCCAGAGCAACAACAGAACAATCAACAGAAGCCTAGAAGACAGTTCACCAAGATCAATATGTTATTGGCCCAAGCCTTGCAACACATGTTGAAGGGGGAGTTAATTACTTTAAGGGATCCACCTCAGAATCCTAATACATCCTCTCCTCGGTACAATCCTAATGCAAGATGTGCATATCATTCTAACAGTCCGGGACATGACACCAACAACTGCTGGGTGTTGAAAAACAAGATTCAAGACATGATCGAAGTTGGGGAAATTGAATTTGACCCTCCTGGGACCCCAAATATGATCACTGCTCCTATGCCCAATCATGAGAAGACTGTTAATGCTGTTGATGAAGTTTCTTATGTTTCCTCAGTAACAAATTTGACTACTCCTCTATCCATTATCAAGAAGAAGCTGGTGCAGGCTGTTTTTTTTCCAGGTTGCAAGGAAGACTGTTTTTACTGTGCCTATAAACCTGATAGTTGCTGGAAGTTGAAGGATGGTATTCAACGCCTCATGGACAATTACACTATATTGTTTGAGAGGACTCCTTTTGTGGAAAGTATGTGTGAACATATGACTCGAAACACGAAGCTTGAAGATGTAACTATGGTTAATAAAGTAACAGTGAAGATTACCTCCAAAGGTCCTGTCAGGATCACCTCTAAAGGTCCTATCAAGATTACTGCTGAAGGCCCTGTGAAGACTGTTGCTGAAGCTAGAGTGGCTCCCATGATCATTACCACTCCTGGCCCTGTTCCTTATACTTCTAATAAAGTTATACCCTGGAATTATGGTTCTGACGTTTATATCCATGGTGTCAAACAAGAGCCTTTGACTGATGCACCTGTTACTGATGTTAATCTTGATGTGGACAATATTGCTGGATCTAGTAAGGTCACCAGAAGTGGAAGAATCTTCTCCCCTCAAGATACCTCTAAAAGTACAGTTACTCCAACTCATACCTCTAAATCTGGGCCAAGTACTGATGCCCGGGGCAAAGGTCCTATGATTGAACCTGTGCAAGCTGAGGCACCAACTGCTGAAAATCTTTCTAAACAGATGGAAGAAGTGCTGAAGACCATTCGCAAGAGTGATTATGATATTGTTGACCAGTTGGGGCATACTCCCTCCAAAATCTCCATGTTATCTTTGCTGCTGTGTTCTGAGGCCCATGCTAAAGCCTTAATCAAGTTCTTAAAGGCTGCTCATGTGCCAGATGAAATTTTTGTGGATCAGTTTGAGAATTGTGTTGCACATCTGACTAGTGATAATGGTCTGGGCTTTTCTGATGCTGATCTGACTCCTGCCAAGAGAAACCATAACAGAGCTCTGCATATCTCCATTGAATGTAGGCACACTACTTTGTCTCATGTATTGGTGGACAATGGTTCTTCATTAAATGTGCTCCCTAAATAGGTTCTGGACAAGCTCAGTCCTGAAGATGATGTGTTAAGGCCAAGTAATGTGGTGGTAAGGGCCTTTGATGGTTCAAGAAGAATGGTACATGGAGAAGTAGACCTCCCAATTAAAGTAGGCTCTCAAGTCTTCAACTCTACTTTCTATGTGATGGATACTCGTCCTGCGTATTCTTGTTTGCTTGGGTGCCCCTGGATCCATGGGGCAGGTGCTGTGACTTCCACCTTGCATCAGAAGTTGAAATATCAGGTGAAAAACAAAATTGTCACTGTCTATGGTGAAAAAGAGTGCATGGTTAGCCATATGAATACTTTCAAATATGTAGAAATGGAGGGTGAAATGGTTGAAACTCCGTGTCAAACATTTGAAGTTGTTCCTTTCTCTTCTCCTGTTCCTCAGTTTGTCCCTGTTTCTGAAAGAGCTCCTGTGGTTACTAGAATACCTCCTGCAATGGTCTCCCTCAAAGATGATAAGGCTGTGGTTGAAAAAGGTGGTTGGGCTATTTGGGGTCAGCTTCCCAACATCCCTTACAAGTCTGACAAGGTTGGTTTGGGTTTTACTGCAAAATCTCAGAGGGCTGTTCGTCATGCTCGTGTTGTTCGTATCATTAATCAAGGGGTCATAAGAGATCAAATCAATGTTGTGGGTGACCATGATGGAGACTACAACCTGAATGATTGGACCTTTCCTACCATGGGTGACGGACTCAACAATTGGAAGACTGAAGACGTTATTCCTATCTCCTTTATTCAGGAGTAAATACTATTACTGTGTTTTGTTTTAAGTTTGTAAGTTCGAACAATAAAACCTTTTAAGCCTTGTGTCTTACCCGGGGCACAATGGTATGCTTGTTTCGGGATGTCATTTCATTTGCATACTTCATTCAATAAAATTAATGGACGTTTCGTTTTCGTAAATATTGTGCTCCTTGTATTTCTTTTATTATTATTTCTATTTTATCAGCTATGTGTTCTTACACACACCTACATCACTAAAATGCAGATCCTCATCCACTCTGGATCCTGTTGATAATAGTTCTACTATTTCCAATTATGATTTCGAGAATCCGATCTATCAAGCTGAAGATGGAAAGGAGGAAGATTGTGAGGTACCTGTAGA
Source organism: Lathyrus aphaca (assembly GCA_963966055.1). NCBI lineage: Eukaryota > Viridiplantae > Streptophyta > Magnoliopsida > Fabales > Fabaceae > Lathyrus > Lathyrus aphaca. The sequence continues at coordinate 48,805,789 of OZ014519.1, forward strand.
ACTTGCTAGGTTATTACAACAAGAAGAGAAAGCTATACAGCTACATGAAAAGCCAATTGAAGTTGTGAATCTCGGAACTGAGGAAAACAAGAAAGAGGTCAAGATAGGTGTTGAACTAGAAAATGGTGTTAAGAACAGACTAATCCAGATGTTACGTGACTTTGTGGAGATCTTTGATTGGTCATATGAAGATATGTCAGGGTTGGATACTAACATTGTGGTTCACCGTCTACCGGTAAAAGAAGACTGTCGTCCAAAGAAGCAGAAGGTTCGTCGCATGCGTCCTGAAATGTTAGAAAAGATTAAAGCAGAGGTGATGAAACAATTTAATGCAAGGTTCTTAGCTGTGACTTCTTATGCTCAATGGGTTGCAAATGTGGTACCGGTACCTAAGAAGGATTGTAAGGTACGCATGTGTGTGGATTACAGGGATTTGAATAAGGCTAGTCCTAAAGATGACTTTCCACTTCCACATATTGATGTTTTGGTAGACAACACTGCTCAGCATAAGGTATTCTCTTTCATGGATGGTTTCTCTGGTTATAATTAGATTAAGATGGCACCAGAAGATATGGAGAAGACTAAATTTGTTACACAATGGGGCACCTTTTGTTATAAGGTGATGCCATTTGGTTTGAAGAACGCTGGGGCAACATATCAGCGTGCTATGGTGGCTTTGTTTCATGATATGATTCACCATGAAATAGAGGTATATGTGGATGATATGATAGCCAGGTCCCAGAATGAGGAACAACACCTTGATCATGTGTACAAGTTGTTTGAGAGGTTGAAGAAGTATAAAATGAGATTGAATCCAAACAAGTGTACTTTTGGAGTTAGGTCTGGCAAACTCCTGGGTTTCATTGTCAGTGGAAAAGGTATTGAAGTGGATCCTGCAAAAGTAAAATCTATACAAGAGATGCCTGCTCCCCGTAATGAGAAGGAAGTCAGAGGTTTCTTAGGACGACTGAATTACATTTCAAGATTTATTTTCCAGCTAACTGCTACCTGTGAGCCAATATTCAAGTTGTTGAAGAAAGATCAGGTAATGGAAAGGAATGACGAGTGCCAGGTAGCCTTTGATGAAATCAAAAGGTACCTACAGGAACCTCCAATTTTGATGCCACCAGTTGATGGAAGACCCTTGATTATGTACTTAACAATATTAGACAACTCAATGGGGTGTGCGTTGGGGCAACATGACGAGTTTGGTCGAAAAGAGCAGGCAATATAATACCTTAGCAAAAAGTTTACCGACTGTGAAACAAGATACTCACTGCTCGAGAAAACTTGATGTGATTTGGCATGGGCTTCTCGCCGACTAAGACAATATATGTTGACTCATACTACCTTGTTGATTTCAAAGATGGATCCAATCAAGTACATATTCAAGAAACCTGCTCTCTCCGGACGAATAGTGAGATGGCAAATGATTTTAACAGAATATGATATACAGTACACCATTCAGAAGGCCATTAAGGGCAGTGTGTTATCTGATCATTTAGCTCATCAGGCAGTGGATGATTATCAGTCTATGAATTTTGAGTTCCCAGATGAAGACATTATGATTGTGACTAAAGAACCTAGACAATATGACGGACCTGAACAGGGATCCCGATGGACTATGGGTTTTGATGGAGCTTCTAATGCGATTGGTAATGGTGTTGGTGTTGTGATCATTTCCCCTGAAGGTTGTCATACCCCAATTACTGCTAGACTTTGGTTTTATTGTACCAATAACATGGCTGAATATGAAGCATGTATCATGGGTATCAAAGCTGCCATTGAGATGAAGGTTCAGTTTTTGGACGTATATGGAGATTCAACCCTAGTAGTTAGTCAGATTAAAGGAGATTGGGATACCAAGCACCCAAATCTCATTCCTTACAGAGAGCATGTGTTGTCTTTGATCCCATATTTTGAAGAGATTACCTTTGGACATATTCCACGAGGAGAGAATCAGTTGGCAGACGCTTTAGCCACCATGGCATCTATGTTTTATATTAGTTGGGATGATGAAGCTCCCAGGATCACTATTGATAGATTTGAGAAGCCTGCATATTGTAATGAGATTGATATTGAAGGATTAGAGGGAAAGCCTTGGTTCTATGAGGTGAAGAGGTATCTTGAAGCTCAGGAGTTCCCTGAAGGGGCATCTGTCAATGATAAGAAGTTTCTGAGGAGGTTTTCTGCTAAGTTCTTCTTGAGTAATGAGATTTTGTACAAGCGCAATCATGATTCGACTTTGCTTCGTTGTATGGATAAGAAGTAAGCAACAAAGATTATAGAAGACATGCATGATGGGATCTTTGGCACTCATTCTAGTGGTCATACCATGGCAAAAAAGATATTGAGAGCAGGTTACTATTGGTCTACCATGGAAGCTAACTGCTATCAACATTCCAAAACATGTCACAAGCGTCAGATTTATGCTGATAAGGTGCATGTACCTCCAGTTCCGTTGAATGTGTTGACTGCTCCTTGGCCTTTTGCCATGTGGGGCATTAATATGATTGGTGAGATCAAGCCTACTGCTTCTAATGGACATCGTTCCATCCGTGTTGCCATTGATTACTTTACAAAATGGGCGGAGGCAGCCTCATTTGCATCTATTACTAAGAATGTTGTGGCTCGATTCATTAAGAATAATCTCATATGTAGGTATGGCATCCCTCAAAGGATTATCACAGATAATGCCTATAATCTGAATAACACTATGATTACTGACCTCTGCACGCAGTTCAAGATTAAGCATCATAATTCTTCTTCGTATCGTCCAAAGATGAATGGTGCATTAGAAGCTGCCAATAAGAACATCAAGAAGATTCTACAGAAGATGACTGTTACATATAAGGATTGGCATGAGATGTTACCATTTGCTCTTCATGGTTATCGTACTACAATACGTACTTCAACAGGGGCAACCTCATTCTCCTTAGTCTATGGTATGGAAGCAGTTCTACCCATTGAAGTTCAGATCCCCTCCTTAAGAATCATGAAGGATGCAGGCTTGGATGAAGATGAGTGGATTCAGACTCGACTTGACCAAATAAATTTGATTGATGAAAAAAGGCTAGCAGCTGTTTGTCACGGTCAGATGTACCAGAAACAGATGATGAAAGCTTTTAATAAGAAGGTTAAGCAAAAGGTATATCAGACTGGAGACTTAGTAATCAAGCGTATCATATTACCACAGGCTGATCCTAGGGGCAAGTGGACTCCTACATATGAAGGACCATTTGTAGTCAAAAGGGTATTTTCAGGAGGTGCCATGATGCTTACTACTATGGATGGTGAAGATTTCCCACAGCCCGTAAACGCAGACATAGTTAAAAAATACTACGCATAAAAAGAGATCCGTTAGGTTGACTGGCCTAGGAAAAAATAAGGGCATCCCGGCGAACCAAAAGGGTTCGGGCAAAAATTAGGGATATATATATAAAAAAAATTTTACACCTGGAAAGTCGAAAATCCGAAAGGGATGCTTGGGCAAAAAAGGGTATCCCGGTGGATTGAAAACCTGAAAAGGCAATCCAGGCAAAAGTTAGGGATTAAAGCGTATGACTATGTCTCGTTAGATCACCCATGTAATCTCAGCAAGTTGTATTACCTGTATCAAATTTCAAACAAATATGGATCAATCCAATCATTTCTATCTCGACAGCAAAGGATGAGATACTTGAAGATAATGGCAATAGTGGAATTGAAACTCAATAGGATTATTTTTCACATAAGCTGCTTTTCTTTGTTTTTGTAAAACTTTTATGGCAAATTCCTCTTACTAGGATTTATGTATCCTTGTACAAACTTGCCTGTTTAGGCCATTCTCTAAATAAATAAAGTCTCGTCTTTGAACTCAAATTTACTTTTCCCTTGTTTACTTAAGCGAAAACGTCCATTGGTTGTGTTTGAATGTATGTATGCTTTTGAATATGATCGATGTTTACTAGAAATGCATAAAATGCAGTAATAGTATTTACTAAGGACGAACGAGAGAAGGAATTCAACGAAGCTTCGCCGGTTCATCCCCACAGGGTAATCTTTACGGATATCCATACAAAACTCCTCAAGTAATATCTTATACTTCCCAATCGACGAAGTCTTCAAGCAGTTTCATATCCTCCGAAGAATTAAGTCTCCCGGATCTATGTTCATCTCTTTTATCCTCAGTCAGGATATTCAGGAACTTATTCCTTCAATAAGAATTACGACGAACGAAGACGGGGGGTTCTAAGTACCATATTATTAAACAAGACGGGAACAAAGTCCTCATGTTCGTCAGCAACGAACCGAGATTTATCTTCCCCAGCCATAATACATGATTCATACATACATCATTTACACCATATCACAACATACACATCCATAATACATATGACATTTTTACTTAAGAGCATCATGTTATACATGCATACATCAAATAATCTTGCATAAACTAACCTTTTCATTTCAGGATAATTGCAGGAAGATAAACACTATCAAACAATTCAGAGATAATTGCTACGAAGATTCATTTCTGATGATCAATACAAGTTTTCCTTGAGATGGCACATAAATGGTCTATACGAAGACCTAGTGTTCAGTCCAGGATATTACCAGAAGCAATTCAGGAGTAATCGCCACGAAGATTTAATCCTGATGCTCAAGTTGTCTTTGGAAGGGTACGTAAATGATCTATACGAAGATCTAGTGCTTAATCCAGGATATTTCCAGAGGAGATAATCGTTACGAAGATTTATTTCTGATGGTCAACTATCTTTGGGATAGTGTGTATATGATCTATACGAAGATCTAACCCTTAATCCAAGAGATTCTTTCAGAAGAAGTTCAGGGATAATCGCCACGAAGATTTAATCCTGATATTCTTTTTGTCCTTGGGAAGGTATGTAAATGGTCTATACGAAGATCTATTACCTAATCTGAGATATTTCCAGAAGAGATAATCGCTACGAAGATTTATTTCTAATGGTCTATGCAACAGTTTATCCGTGGGATGGTACATAAGTGATCACTACGAAGATCTTGTACTTAGCCCAAGATATTACCAAAATCAATTCAGAAAAGATCGCCACGAAGATTTGATTCTGATGCTTAAGCTAAAGAATGTTCCTAAAGACGGTTCAGAGCCGATCTATACGAAGATCTAAATACTGACACCTAATGAAGGATATTCTTTCCCCCAGAGATAATGCAGAGACGATCTATACGAAGATCTAGTGCTGACATTTAACTCAAACCATGTTACAGGAATGATTCAGAGACTGCCTATACGAAGACCTAGTACTGATATCCAGTGACAACCTATTGATACTATCACCTCCTGATATTATGGACGACATCTATAAGCCCATCTCCGATTCCTCCGAGTGGCATCTTTAAGCCCATTCAAGCATATACAACCAATCATCAGTGTTACTTTATGCACCGGCGAGTGCAAATTTTTGGGCTTTTGTGTTCAATCCCCTTCAACCTTCCAAGTCATGAATGGCACACAGGCCAATCTAACTCTTCAGGTTTCAGAAAATTGAACAGGGGCAACTGTTGCACCCCAAAATTTTCCCTCCCCTAGTCAAGGCATTGTGTACCAAGGTGTCCCAAGAGGTTCACAAGGTTCACAAGGTATCCCAAGAGGTTCACAAGGTTCATAATTAGTCAGAAAGTTTGACAATTCCCTTAGACAAAACATCCTCCTAAGCAATGCATCCTAAACTAGGGTTTTGAATTTCATCAGGCCAAATGGACTTTCAAGGCCTCAAGTGAGATTCATAACATCCTACATGTCTTCAAGAATCCCTATGTCAAGTTTCAAGGCTTTCCCAAAAGGTTTGCTCAGTCAGATGATCAGATATGCAAAAATCAGTCAAAGTGGGTAAAGAGTCAAACTGAGGTCAACTGTGGTCAAACCAAAGTCAAACTTCATGATTTTTTGCAACATCAAGTTTATGAAGTAAAATTCATCATTTGATCAAGGGTTGATCATGATTCATCAAGGAGATTTCAGATCATCAAGAATCAGGGGTTTCTAAATTAGGGTTTTCATAGGAAAAGTCAACTGAACTTTGACCAGCCATAACTTTCACATGCTTCATCAAATTTTTTCCATACAAAGCTCATTTTTAAGGAAATTGAATTCTCTACAACTTTGTGTCTCACAAGCCAAGCCTAAAAATGCTTCATTTGGAAGGTATGAGCTAAAACATTATAGGTCATTTTAAAAGTCAACATCTTCCAAAGAGCATAATTTGAAAATGGTAAAGGATATGGACATGAGACCAAAGAGGTTGGTTAGAGGACTCTCTAAGCTTTCCAAAATGTCCAAGAACACCTTCATATCCTTAAAATTGAGGGATTTGTTCCTTTACAAAGTTGGGAAATTTTTGAGAGGTATATTGAGCAAATGGGGTCTTAAAACCAATTCTTTCCACATGGGCTAGCAATTTTGTGATCCAATCTTTACCATGACATCATGCACGACTCAATTCTCATTTATTCAGATTTTTATAATTTATTTTATTTTTATTTTTATTTTATTCATTAAAAATCAATTTAAATCAAAATAAAATATGAAAACTCAATATTTAGTTTTGATTCTTGTTCTAGAAACTTATAAACACCATTTAAAGTGATTGGATGCTATCCAAATTCGTGCTAAGACAATTAGGCATGAAAATATTTGATTTTTCGACCAAATTAGTAAGAATATTTCTTCATATTCAAGTCATCCAAAAGCCCACAAAATCACATGTTTTTTTGACCTAATTTGGTTCACTATATGAGGAGGAACATAACACAAACATAAGGGACGAAATTCAGAGGCAAAAGAACACCTTTCACATTGCAAATTTTTCAAGAAAAATCAACTTTCCGTTTTGTCCATTAAGATTGTTTCAAGGCATTCCAAAGGTTTCAACACATTCCTTGATGTTCACTGAACTCATAGCAATCTTTATCATCATCAAAAACATTTCCAATCGCATAAACCGAATCATCACATTCTTGACTTTTTGAATTTTTCGATTTCATTAATCCACACAATATAAATGATTTTTATGCATTGGTACTTCTTTATTAACATCCCTGGAATGTTTTTATGTGCTTGAATTGGGGTTTTGTTGCAGAATCAAGGAGATGCCATTGTTAGGGTTTTAAACTCGAATTTAGGATCTTAGGATTTAAGGTATATAAATGGATTCTAAAAACATGGCTATAACGTATGAACACTGGATAATTGATATGGGTTGTTCATTTTCATTATTATTGTAGTTTGCATGATGTTTCAAAAACATAGGTTCGTCTGGTTAAAAATACACGCAGGTGAATTCGTAGGAAAAATCGTATGGAAATTCGCAGGAAATTCAAACGAGGAAGATGAAGTCTTGGCGCCATCTGGAAATTCAACATTTGTTTTAATATTTTTACAATTGTTTTCTATTTTATTTCAATGAATGTTGTTTGGTCCAGTGGTAGAAGGCATGTGCGTGTGAGTCTATGGACCTGGGTTCGATCCTAGTTTTTTGTATTTTTTAATTACTTCATATGTTTTAGAGGTTTAACATATAATCTTCTTTAGCCAATATATTATCAGACGCCCCATGTGGCTTGATGGCAAGGGTTTAGTTTGGTATACAGAAGGGCTGGGGTTCGAATCCTATTGCCCACCAATTTTTCTTTTCTTTCATTATTTTTTGTAGGTTTAATATATTAGGGAGTGTTGTTGATTCTTGTCACCAAGCTTGCGCAACCCAATGGTTAAGCCTCAGTCAGGTAATGGGGATGTTCTGGGTTCAAATCCAGGTCTCCCCCTTTTTTTTTAAAACCTGTTTTTATTTTCTTTTTCTTTATATTTTCTTTAATGTAATTATTATATTATTATATTATATTATTTAATTAACTAATTAACTAATTAAATAACCCTAATTTTAAATTAAGTATATTATATCATAAAATATTTTTGTAAATAAATATTATTTATTCTTTCTAATAATTTTTATTATTATATTAATTTTTGTTATATAATTTGTAAATAAATATCTAAAACCTTAATTACTTAAAAACTCCAATTATTTTCTAAAACCCTAAATTTTTTCATTAATCTTAAAATTTAACCTAATTTTTTCTAAACCCTAATTAATATATTAACCCTTGTTTCTTTTATTATTATGTAAATAATTTTTTTTTAATATTATTATTAAATTGTTATATTTTCTTAATTAATTTCTAAAAAATTTTATAATTTTTGTCTAACCTAAAATAATTTCCCTTTTAAATTTTAATCTTGATTTCTTTATTTATTATTATTATCAATATTATTATTGCTATTATTTTATTGTTTATTTATCATTTTTATTATATCTATTATTATTATAATTCATTTTTTTATTCGATTATTATGTATCTGCTAAAGCCATGTAATACTTATAGGTTTATTTTCCATCTTTATTTTATTTTATAAATATTTTATTGTGTGGTTAGTAATTTTAGGGTGTGTATAACCTAAATGTGATTAAAAATAACTTAGATAAATTAATTTAAAAGATAAATATTTGAATATAAACACTCACACACGTAAGTCGATCTTTGATCGCCATCTTGCACTTCCTAGGGTATTCCTCTTGGTTGCTTTAAAATTTAAATGGTCAATTCCCTCAAATATAGGGGTGTCTGAAGCAAAGTCTCTTCACGTATAAATCATCAAGTCCATACAGTTTAAAAGATCAAGCCCCTTCGAGGTTGCCTACGAAATAATGATCTCGTCCCTTCGAATAAATGATGATAGTCCCTACGAATTGCTAAAGACATCCCTTAAGTTGCTTTCTATGACCATACGATGACCCTACGCTTGTCCCTTAACACATCCAAGGTAATGACTACCTATTCCTTAATAATAGGGATAGTCTTACCATTAAAAGAACATACGAGAATATGAAAGACTTAATCTAAGGTAGGTATCTCTTAGTTGCTTGCTCACTCTTCAAAAATACTTTTCACACCTCACAATACTTTCTTAAACATTTTTCAAAACAAGGCTTTGTATACATCCATACGAGGATCATTACAAAGTACTTAGAAAAATTTCTAATCACACACTACACTTTTCAAAAAACAATTTAAGTGAGCTAAGTAACTAAGAGCCCATGGATAACCATGGATATAAAGGGTGCTAACACCTTCCCTTTATATAACCTACCCCCCGAACTCAAGTCTTTAAAATAGGTCTTTCCTGTTCTTTTATGTCCTTTCCTTATGGATAAAATAAAAGTCGGTGGAGAATCTTACTATACGCAACATTTATAGAAAGTCAGTTCTTCCATCGTGTTACACCCACCCAAAGACAACTCAATTACCAACTCCTTTTACAAGGAGGAACTACTGTGGGGAGCACCTAACACTAGCATCCCATTGCTCATTCGGGCCCAGATGGCCAATTTCGACGTTCGAAGAATACTGGTCGACCAATGCAGTTCGTGCGATATCATGTATTCGTAACTGTTCGCGACACTTTAGCTGAACGAGACCCATCTGACATCGTACTTGGGATCCGTTCTGTAGGGTTTCAACGGGGCTGTATCTTGGCCATGGGGTTATGTCGACCTCATAGTCACTTTTGGGGCCGCAGAAACCACCCGGTCAGTCCATGTTCAATTTCTGGTCGTCGATTGCCTTTCCCTAAACCAATGTATTCTCGGTCGACCAACGTTGGCTGATCTCCTCGCCGTTCCATCAACTGTCTATCTGAAGATGAAATACTACACGACGTCGGGAAGAGTGGCCACCCTGCATGGTGATGTCGAAGCTGCCCGTCGCTGTTTCGAGGCAGCCTCTAAAGGCCTTAGCTCGATATCATACCAGCCCAAAGCTTCCACCTCAGCATCCTCCGGAAACACAAAAGCACCCACGCCTCTCCCTCGGGTCGACTCCATCGACCTAGATTGCAGGTTCCCGGACCAAATCGAAAGCTCCCAGTAGCCATCCACTTTGTTAGTCCGACCAATCCCCGATGGCGAGTTCGAGCTGATCCCTTTGGGGGAAGATCCGAAAAGATGCGTGAAGATCGGGGCACATCTCCCAGACCTGGCAAAGAAACAACTGGAGGCATGCCTGAAAGGAAATGCAGATCTGTTCGCATGGAGTGCAACGGAGATGCTCGGACTTGACCTGAACGTGGCCTGCCACCATCTCTCTATTGATCCTAATCACAAAGTCGTTGCCCAACGGAGGAGGAAACAGTCGACCGAAAAAACTAAAGCGGCTAAAAAAGCTGTAGAAGACCTGCTAGAGGAACACTTTGTAATATAAGCCAGGTACACAACCTAGCTCTCTAACATTGTACTTGTGAAAAGATCTAATGGAAAGTGGAGAATGTGCATTGATTATACCGATCTCAACCGGGCTTGCCCGAAGGATGCTTATCCATTGCCAAATATCAACAAATTGGTCGACAATTCGGCCGATTTCAAACTACTATCATTTATGGACGCCTATTCGGGATACAATCAAATCCCCATGGTCGTGACTGACAAAAAGCACACGACCTTCATGACCGAATAGAGCAATTACTACTATAATGTTATGCCTTTCGGCCTGAAAAACGCGGGCGCCACTTATCAGCGAATGATGAATATGGTTTTCCGAGCAGAAATTAGAGACATGCTCGAAGTATATATGGACGACATGATCGTTAAATCTCAGCAAGAGACAGATCATGCTTCCCACCTACGAAAAATGTTCGACTAAGCTCGAAAATGCAAGATGCGTTTCAACCCTGAAAAATGCACGTCCGGAGTTCGAGCGGGCAAATTCCTCGGGTTTTATTTGACCGAGCGAGGAATCAAAGCCAACCCCAACAAATGTCAGGCGTTCATGGAGATACCTACCCCAAAATCTAAGAAATCTATACAATCGTTAAACAGAGTGCTCGCTTCCCTCGCTCGATTTGTGGCTAAGTCTTCCCAGCACGCGCTCCCATTCTACAAATTCCTTCACAAAGAATCAACTTTCGAATGGACCAACAAATGCGAGCAAGCCCTGGCCCACCTAAAAAAAGCACTATCCGAGCCCCTAGTACTCTCCAGGCCTAACGAAGGCGAAACTCTATACCTCTACCTCGCTGTGGCAAACGAGGTGGTGAGTGCGACCCTTATTCGTGAACTGCCCGAAGGGCAAAAGCCTATTTACTTTACGAGCAAAGCCTTGAATGGCCCTGAGCTCAGATACATGCAAATCAAAAAGGTAGCGCTGGCCCTCCTCTTTGCAGCAAGAAGGTTGCGACACTACTTCTTGGCCCATACTATTGTCGTCAGGACAGACCAACCCATCAAGCAGATGCTCAGAAGGCCGAATATGGCCGGACAAATGTTGAAATGGTCACTAGAATTATCCGAGTTCGACATCAAGTTCAAGGGATGGCAGACCCTCGAAGCTCAAGACTTGGCCGACTTTGTAGCAGAACTTACCTTCACCGAGCAGACTTTAACATTCCCATCTAGGTGGACCATCTTTGTGGACGGAGCGTCTAGCTTGGCAGGCAGTGGGCCCGGGGTGATATTGGAGAACGAGGAAGGAACCATCATCGAAGTATCCTTAACCTTGTCTTTCCCCATGTCCAATAATCAAGCGGAATACGAAGCCTTCTTGGCCGGTTTACGCCTTGCAAACGACCTAGGGGCAGAGGAAATTGTAATATGCACAGACTCCCAGTTGGTCGCCAACCAAGTGCGAGGTGATTTTCAAGCCAAAAATGACAACATGACTGAATACTTAGCTTTGTTCAGAGAGAAACTAAAATGATTCACGTCCGTATAAGTCAGACACGTCCCGCGCGAGAATAACACCCGAGCGGATATATTGTCCAAACTAGCAAGTACCAAGAAGAAAAGGGGCAACAAACCTGTCATACATGAGATACTCCCTCAACCCAGCATTGGGAAATCATCAACCCTGGTAGACGTCAACATCGTGGGTGACGCTAACTGTTGGATGACCCTAGTATTCAATTACTTGACAAAGGACGAATTACCAACGGACCCAAAAACGGCCAGCATCGTGCGGCGTAGGTCATGCTCGTATACCATGGTCAGGGGAAAGATGTATCGTCAGGGTTTTACCATGCCACTCCTCAGGTGCGTCGAGGAAGAAAACATTCCACACATGTTGAGGGAAGTCCACGAAGGGATCAACATGCAACATCCAGGTGGGCGATCGCTCGCCCTCAAAATCCTACGAGCAGGATACTACTGGCCGATGATGCAGAACGACACGAAGGAACACGTTAAAAAATGTGACAAATGCCAATGGAATGGTGACGTACACGTGGTACCTCCTACCGAATCAAAATCACTATCTTCCTCATGGTCGTTTTCCTGGTGGAGGCTAGATATATTAGGGCCCTTCGTCATCGGCACCGGCCAAAACAAGTATCTCATCATGGGCGTCGATTATTTCACTAAATGGATAGAAGCAGAAGCCTTGGCCAAAATCACTGCACTCAACATCTTACGCTTCTTCAAGCAAAACATCCTCTCCCGATTCGGGGTGCCGCTCGCCATCGTAACGGATAATGGGACCCAAATCACCGACAAGCATTTCCAGGAATTCATAACCTCGGTGGGAACCAAACAACACTTCGCCTCGGTCGAGCACCCTCATACTAACATGAAAGCGGAAGCCGTGAATAGGGTAATCTTAAGAGGTCTTAAACGAAGGTTGGACGAGCACAAAAAACGTTGGGTCGAAGAATTACACAGTGTTCTTTGGGCGTACAGGACCACACCTCATTCAAAAACCGGGGAATCCCCATTCTGGCTAGTTTACGGGACTGAAGCGGTCATCCCATAGAGATGCATATACCGTCCATGCAAACAGAATCACCTATGGACCAAGAAGCCAACTCTGAAACGCTGAGAGAAGAGCTCGACTTAGTCAAAGAAATCGGATCGGAAGCTGCTCTTTGAGAAGCTACACTTAAACATAAAATAGCAGCTCGACATGATACCAAGGTTATTAAGCAAGCATTCAAAGTCGGAAGTCTCGTCTTGAGGAGAAATCACAAAGACTCCCGAGAAGGGAAGCTGACACCAAATTGGGAGGGCCCATATCACGTCCGAGCAAAGACCGAAAACAGAGGCTATTACTTAGAAAATATTCAAGGGGAAGAGCTCGCTCGACCGTAGAACGCCGAGAAACTCAAGCAATACTACATCTAGTATGAAGGGCACCCTGCTCAACTCCCAAACGAGGAGCATATGGTCTGACCAAACCTGCATACCCAGGTACAAGCATTGCAACCCAAAACGTTTGATCAACAGGAACCCCTCACGAAGAGGAAGGTAACTGTCGCACAGACGGATACTCAAACGAGTCCGACGTTGCCTAAGTACCATGACCAGGTAGAACCCAGCTCGCGATAGGATGTTCAAGCCACGAAATCTGAGCCATGATCTTGACCCGGATACCGACCCGAAGCCAGCCTCCATACATCTGACCAGGTCCCTTAACTGATTGATCACACTTTCTATCGAGCATTTACCCCTTATTCAACCAATATATCATATTCCTTATGTCGGTCGAGCATAAAATACTTAGCAAAATCATACATTTAAAATAAAAGTACTCCGACGGACGGGCAATCATATGTGGAAACAAAAAACACTACAAAAATAACAAAACGACCGCCTAGGCCGGGAACATTCATTGAGAAATTGCGACCCCGAAGGGAAGACTTGTTCAAAATTACATAAAATGGGGACCAAGACCCCGAGCAAAAACAATAAATTACTTATATTCGGGCACGTAGGACAAACTAATTACCCTCCTCCTCCTGGACACCAGGCTGGCCCTCACTCTGAGGTTGCTGAGCTTCAGGCTGGACTGGTTGATTGAGATCACCAGGCTAAGAATCATCAACGATCATATAGTCAGGGGCTACAATCCGACCATCCTCGACCTTGTAAAAATAGCTGATCCGATCAGTATCAAGATCCAACTCCGGATGGAGAGTTTTGATCTGATCCACGACGATTTGAAAGCTTAGTTTGGTTGTGTCCCTCAGTTCTTCCAGATCCTGATCTAGCCGGGCAAGGAAGTGCGCCCTGCTCATCAAACCCTTGGTGTCTTCATCCTCATCCTCCTTGGGAAAGAAGGCATCTTTCAAATTTTTATTCTGGTCGACAACCTTCCTCTTGTCCACCTCTAATTTGGCAATCACGTCAGCCCGCACCGTCAGCTCTTTGGCCGTACTCTCAGCATCCTCAGCAGCCTTCTTCACTTTCTCCTCCGAAGCAGCTAGGAGGGACTTCAAGCAGGTAATTTCACGCTCCTGTCCGGAGTTTCCCATGGCTAACATTGAGGCCATGGATAACACTCGCATGGCAGCACTGGCATTCTGCACCAGGGACAACCTCCGAGTAGGGCGATCCATCTGCTCAAAAAATAGAGAGTCCGCCCGTTCGACCTCCAAGGAAGTATCCTCGAAGAAATTGCGCTTCACAAAACACGATGGCAACACGTGTTTAGGTTTTAACGGGGCGTTGGTCGTCAAGTCCAGAACAATCGTTCCAACTTTGTGTTTTTTAAGACTCGAACCCGAAGTCAAGCTCAAGGAGCCTCGAGCGACAGGGCCCGAGCCATAACCACTCATATCATTGCCCATCAGTCGGGTCTGGACGATCCTGGCTTTCCTCTTGTTGCCTTGTCTTAACTTGTCCTGGATCTTGTCTAGAGAATTCACCATAGAACCTGAAAAACAGAGGAAAGAGAAAGGGGTCAGGTCGGCCACGAACATAAAATCACAGGACAAATAAAAAAAAAAGCAAATACCAAACAGTTCAGACACTTCTTGCCCGTTTTTACAAGCCAAGAGAGCTGTGACGTAAATCAGCGGACGCTCCACAGCTTCTCCCCCATCAGAAGCTAACATTACTTTCCCCTCTCCGTCAAGCATCAGGGTTGGAGTGAAAGAAGATACCAGCTTGAGAAACTCCTCGAAGCTAGTTGCATCATCCTCGTTCAGAGCATCCCATATTTGAACAAAATCGCTCACGGGTCGCCCATAATGACCATAATCCCATGAGAAAGGAAACATCCAAATTCTCCTAGGGACCTGACGCCCTTGCGCATCCAGCCTGGGTACATCATTATCGTCGGTGTCGACCCCCATAAAGCTGATCGACCTTGTAGCTTCTCGAATCACAGGTTCGATAAAAAAATAGCCGCCTTTGAACGATCGAATGGACTCCGAATGCGCCTTGAAGATCTTGGCCCGTTGTGTTATAGGAGATGAAACCCTTTCGGGCATTCCCTCGCCCCACCTAGCGCTGCAGAGAGAACAGCCGGAAAAAGAGAGGAATGGTAGCCCCCGCACCAAGGTGCGTACACGTCAACTCGAATGCCCGCATAAAGGCATAAGAGTTGGGATGCAGCTGCGAGGGCGCTACTCCCAGGTGACTGAGCACCGAGCAGACCAAATCGCTGAATGGCAGCCTGATCCCTAAGGTTGAAACAACATACTCACACATTGAGAATTCCCCCCACCCAAAATCTCAGAAAATTCTGTCATCATCGCCCGAACATGTCACCTTCCAATGGGCAGGATTCCCCACCACAAGCAGTGGATCTTCGCGCGACCGAGCATAAGATGAAACTTTATCCAGCAGGTCCTCAACAACCCACTCCTCGGGCGTAAGAGCCATTTCCTCTTCTTCTGGAACCACGAGAGCACCAACCTCTCCCCCGGGCATCGTGGCCACCTCATCTATTTCAGTTGCTTCTGAGTCCCCCGAGGAGCTTACGGGGTCGGATGAGACGGTTGTCGAAGAGCCTGAATCCTCTGATGTGTCTTCCTCCTAGGAAATGTCGTAGTAATCGACGAGCGCATTTTCCCTTGAAAAGTAGAGGGAACGTGTTAGTGAATTTGATTAAAATATCAAATCCACCCTTCCACTACTTATCAAGTGAAAAGGCGTGCAACAGCCCGGGAACAGGGTTCCCGACCAAAGCCCTATGTCGCTCCCGAAGATTTGCATCCCAGTACAAGCGTGAAAGGTCGACGAAAGGAGAAAAGGAATGAACTGAATAGAGTCGCCAACTAGGCATTTTTATCCCTAAGGAAAGGTAATGTTGCATAAACCTAGAAAACGATGGATAAGACGGTTGCGAACCAGAGAAACTGAGAAAGGGGGTTGGTTACAACCTGGGAAGGTATTAACACCCAGATTGTCCGTCATACTCGACGGGATCCATGCTTAAAAGTTTGTGTTTAAAGGGGTAGTGTATGTGGTATCTGTGTGCAAAAGCTGGAAAAGAAATAAACAAGTGTTAGTGCAAAAGGTGAATGCTCACGAACTGAAGCTTAAAAAGAGAATGCTGAAGGAGGGGGAAGACACAAAGACTTTTGTTCGATAACAGTTAAGTTATGCCTACGTATCCTCTCGTGCAATGAGGAAGTCAGAACACCGTAGTTCGACTCAAAGAGACTGAAAGATAAATTGATTGTGAACTGCTTGCTTGTCTATGCTCAAGTGTATGACTCGTCTGGCTTGAGTGCTAACTGTCTTGCATTAGACGGAAGAAGCAAGTTCTCGTTTATGAATGAGTATGATGAGAAAAGAATCCCGAAGGAGACGATTATTGTTTGTTTTTGGTGTTTTCAGTTTTGTTATTGTTTTTTGGTGTTTTGCATAAGTTAATGAGCTTAAGCCTAAATCAAAGATTGTAAACTCATTATATCCTCCCTGATTAGGGATAATGAGCCTACTTAAGTATGAGATAAACATCTCAACTTAATTACCATGATGATGTAGGATTAAGATCATTAACCTACTTATGATTAATTAGATGTTTTTGGGTTTTTGTTTAGTGTTAAGTAATGAGTTTAATCTCTAATTACGGATTAGTGGACTCATTACACCATCCTAATAGAAGGATAATAGATGAGAACACTTAAGCTGAGGAAGATACCTCAACTTAATCCATGGTTAGGGATTAAATTCATTATGTAACAAAACATTTATTAAGTGGATTTTAATTAAGGGATGAGATTAAGAAATGAGTTTTATGGTTTGTAAGACAACTTGAGGGGGACTTGTCCATTAAACACTAGGGTTAGTCCTTCTTAACCATAAAGGAAGAATTAGAACCCTAATGTAAGGCCCAAGTTACAAGATGAAGTCTTAGTGATTATTAAGATGATTTGATTAAGAGGTTTAAACAAATTAAAGGTTTAACACTTAGGATTAAAGTTATACACTCCATCCTAAGAGAAGGATGCAGGCATAACCCTAATTCCAAAGTCCTAAAACTTTAAGAGTTTAGTCTCTGATTATTGAGATGAGAAGAGAGACTCAAGGAGACTCAAAGGTAAAAACTAAGGGGAACTAATCACAACCCTAATTATTATCATGCTTGGAGATTCCTATGGTTTGTAAGGCTTAAGAAAGATCTTCAAGGAAGCCACCAATGGAAGAAGCAGATGAAAGGAGGAAGAAGCAGAAGAATAAGTTACTTACTTCAATAAAGAAGATAAGTAACTTAATGAGAGAAAGTGAGAAAGAATGAACACAAGTGAACAAGTTCACTTCAAAGAAACCAGAAATATGCATATGAAAGATATAAAGAGAAATGAGAAGTCAAGGCAAATCCCCTTCTCAAAATAACTTACCACTTGAAAATGTTAGCATGAATGCATAAAGTGTGAAAACACAAAGAAATGAAATGAGATGAGATGAGATGAAATGACCAAAGTCATAAGTTTTTATGCAATGTTAATGTCATGTGAGATGATGCAAAGGCATTCCAAGTTGATATGTGTGATCATACAAGAATGAGATGTTATGTAAGCATGCTTTAACGTTTTAAAACACATGAAAGTTAATGAAATGAATGCAAATCATGGTAAATGAATGAAGAAATGATCAAGCATGGTTCTAACATGTCCTAGGATGTCTAAGATGACATAATAATGCAAGAAATGCCATGGCAAGTTCATGTATGGATGCATATGCAAGATGAATACAAATGAACATGAGAAATTATGGTTTTATGAAAGTGTGAGATGCAAATGAAAAAAACAGAAGCAAATTTCATGATAAAACATTGAAACCAAGCTCAAACAAACCCTAATCCCATACTAGGTCACACCCCAAAGGAGAAGGTCAGAAGCCTAACCAATCAAAAGTTATGAATTTCCTAAGTTTCTAGGGTTTTTGGATGGTTCAAAAGGGAAAAATGCAAATCAATTTGAAAATGCAAGATAAATTCATGAGATATATATCCTATAAACTACATTCCATATGCAAAACAATGCAAAAAGAATCATTTTCAAACTTCTCTTGGTTAGGCAGAAAAGATTTTTTAAATTTAGGGTTCAAAAATTGATATTTAATGACCCTTAATTCAAAGAAAATTCACAAAATATGATCAAACCTAAAAAGAAATTTGTATGAAGAGTTTGAAAATGTTTCTAAATTCAAAGGGATGATTCATGCTTTTTTTGGTGATTTTTAGAAACATAAATGTATTTTTAATTAATTAAAAGACTTTAATTAATTAAAAATATCATTCAAATATTTAAAAAATACTTTTTTAATGCAAAAAATAAAATAAAAATCATTTTCAGGTCGAGAAAAATATTTAAAAAAGAAATGCAAAAGGAAATATTTTTTGGATGATTTTTGCTATTTTTAATTAATTATGCAAAAGAAATAGAAAGAAAATGAAATAAAATGAATTAAAAGGGAAAGTCAACTGATCCTAAGGCTGAGATTTAAACCTAGGGTGTGAGGATTGACTGGCGCGTGGTCCAAAGGCTGGGATTTGTCTTGGCTTAATTAATCTGATTAATTTAATAAATTAAAATGAAGACTTAAGTGAAATGATCTGAGCCCTACAAACGCGCGCAAAGCAAGATCTAATGACCTATATTTAAACTGAGCTAATTAACCCTAAATACTAACCCTAATCATTTTCAGGTGACCGGAGCTAGCTCCGGTCATCTTCTCCGGTGGTCCCTCAACCTAACTTCCACCCCAAGCCATGAAACTTCACCAAAATCTCCAGAAATGATCTATGAACATCATTAAACAAGAATCCAACACCAAAAATAATTTATTTTCAGAAACCAGCATGAATCGAATCAAACTTTTTTTAGGGCAAAAATTTCAGAGATTCGGTTCATTCTCATTTCTTCACCATTTTAAAAAACAACAAGTGCAGTTTGATCAGGGGAGCATGGGGAACATTTCTATAACATAAAATGAAGTTTCTGGAAAAATTGTTCTTGAGGTATACCTGAGGTTGAGCTTTCAGTTCTTGAGCTTTCTGGGCCTCTCCCTTGTGCAAACCAACTTCAATGAACCCCCTGAGGATGATGTGAAGCTTGGAAAAAGTTTGTAATGGCTGGTTTTGATGTTTCAACTCTGCTGCACCAGAAATCGTATTTGTCTTTGGTTGTGTTTTAGGCTATGGTGAAGGGTGGAAAATGCTCCTTAGGTCATGTGGAGATGATTGGTGAAGAAAGATTGAGGTTTCAGTGGTTGGTTTTTGAGATTCGAAAACTTGAAATTTTTGGCAAGTTTTGGGCAATCTGAGTATGAGCAAGATTCAGGCCTCAATGTCTTATGAAATATGTTCCTTAGGGTTTGTATAAGGTGTTCTGATTAGTTCAGAGAGTTGTTGTGGCATAGTGTGATTAGTATGGTGTGAAATGCAAAAAGTCAAGATTTTGTACTTTGAGGTATGGGCATGGTGCAGGCCTGAATTCTTGGGGTGTCTGGCCTCAGCTGACTATGTGGAGAGCCATGGAATTGGTTTTGGCATGCTGGCACAAGTGGATGAAGAGATTCATACCATTTTGCAATTTTTGAGAGTTTTGGCCTTTATGTGATTTCTTGAAGTTCAAGGCATGAAAATGCATGGTTCAAAGCATAATTCTGATGTTTAGAGGTCCATTTGACATTGTCGCTCCCAAAGATTTGCATCCCGGTACAAGCGCGAACGGTCGGCGAAAAGAACAATGAGAACACACAGCAGTGAACTCACTGGAAAAGAAAAAGAGTCGCCAGCTAGGCATTTTTATCCCGGAGGAAAGGCAATGCTGCATAGACCTAGGAAAGAAGGATAAGACGGTTGCGAACCAAAGAGACTGAGAAAGGGGGTTGGTTACAACCTGGGAAGGTATTAGCACCCAGATTGTCCGTCGTACTCGACGGGATCCACACTTAAAAGATTTGTGTTTTAAAGGGGTAGTGTCAGTGCAATTTGTGTATCAAAAGAGCTGGAAAAGGATGTACATGTGTCAGTGTAAGAGAAGTGAAGTGTAATATGTACAGTGTCAGTGTAAGAACAGGAATAAGATGCTCAAGATCATGAGGCTAAAAGGATAAAGTTGGGAGGATGGGGAATATACAGAGACTTTTGTTCGATAACCGTTAAGTTATGCCTACGTATCCTCTCGTGCAATGAGGAAGTCAGAACACCGTAGTTCGACCCAAAGAGACTGAAAGGTGAATTGACTTGTGAACTGCTTGCTTGTCAATTCTCAAGTGTATGACCTGTCTGGCTCAGGTGCAAACTGTCTTGCATTAGACGGAAGAAGCAAGTTCTCGTTTATGAGTGAATGAGATGAGAAAAGAATCCCGAAGGAGACGATTATTGTTTGTTTTTGAGTTTTCAGTCTTTTATTGCTTTTTGAAGTTTGTCATAAGTTAGTGAGCTTAAGCCTAAACCAATGGATTTAGTAAACTCATCACATCTTCCCTCTGTTTAGGGGTAATGAGAATACCTTAAGTGTGAAGTCAGCTTCTCACACTTAATCACCTTTGGTGTAGGATTAAGATCATTAACCTACTTGTGATTATTTAGATGTTTTTGGTGTTTTTGTTTAGTGTTAAGTAATGAGATTAAGCCATAATCAGGGATTAAACAGACTCATTACACCAGCCTAATAGAAGGATAATAGATGAGAATGTTTAAGCTGAGGAAAGCTCCTCAACTTAATCCATGATTAGGGATTAAACTCATGACAAAACAAGCCTTTGATTAGGTGGATTTTATTTAATGATATGATGATGAAGTGATTTTTAGGGTTTGTAAGACAACTTGAGGGGGACTTGTCCATTAACACTAGGGTTAGTCCTTCTTAACCAATTAAGGAAGAATTAGAACCCTAATGCAAGGCCCAAGTTACAAGCTTGATGTCTTGATGATTATTAGATGGATTAATTAAAGGATTTAAACACATTAAGGGTTTAACACTTAGGATTAAAGTTATACACTCCATCCTAATAGAAGGATGCAGGCATAAGCTTAATCACAAAGCCTCAAAGCCTTTAGGGTTTAGTCCTTGATTATGAGATGAGAAGAGAGGACCCAAAGAGACAAAAAGGTAAAAAACTAAGTGGGGGACTAATCAAAACCCTAATCATTGTCATGCTTGGTTGTTCCTAAGGTTTGTGAGGTTTGCAAGAAGAATCTTCAATGGAACCACCAGGAAGCAGATGAATTGAGCAAAGAGAAGCAAAGCAACTTGCTTCATTCAAGAAGTCAAGTCACTTGAAGAAAGAAAGTAAGAAGGAGAAGAATGAGCAAGCTCAATCTCAAACACATATCAAAATGCAGCAATGGATGCAAGAGAGAGATGAAAAGAAAATGTGAGAAGTGAAGGCAAATCCACTTCTCAAAGTTACTTACCACCTGAAAAGTTAATAAAGGAGTGCAATGCAATGTCAAATGGGATGAAATGGCATGATGAAAATAAAAACCAGAAGCACATTCATGATGATAATGATGCTATGATATGATGCAAACATGAAACAACACATGGGGATGATCATACAAGCTCATGGATGCAGGTGAAGCAAGTTAAGACACATGAACATACATGAAAAGTTATGAGATGCACATGGCATACAACATGGAAAATGCAAGATGCAATGATCAAACATGCTTTCAATATGTCTTAAGATGTCAAGTGAATCAAATGGATGCATAAAATGCTATGGCAAGTCATGTTGTGCAAGCAAATGCAAGATGTATGCATATGGAAGCCCAAATTAGGGTTTATGATCAAAGCATCAAACACAAACCAAAATCAGAAGCAAACATCAATACAAAAAATTGAAAATGCACTCAAAGGACCCCTAATCCTATACTAACCCACTGCCCAAAGGAGAGGTTCCAACTCCTAACCAAGTTCAAGATATGATTTTCCTAAGTTTTCTAGGGTTTTAGGGTTCTTTAACAAGAAAAATGCCAAACAAATGAAAAATGAAAGATCAAATCATGGCCATTTAATCTCACAAACTACATGATATGCTAAACACAATGCAAAAAGAACCAAAGTCCAACTCTTTAGGGTTAGGCAGAAATGATTTTTGGAAGTTTGGATCAAAATAATGCATCAAAATGATTTTAATTCCATGGAAAATTTTCAAAATGCATCAAGATCAAAAAAGAAATTTGGTTTGAGGGTTGGACAATGTTTCTAAATGTTTTTAAAGGTTTCATGAATTTTTTGGTGATTTTTAAATACCTAAAAGTATTTTTAATAAATTAATTCTCATTAATTAATTAAAAAGAAACTTTTAAATATTTAAAAATACTTTTTAAATGCAAAAAATGAAAATAAAAATATTTTTGTGTTCTGAAATTAAATAATAACTTGTATAAAAAATTTCAGAATTTTTGAATAAGTTTTGCTATTTTTAATAAAATATAGAAAACAAATGAATTAATATGAAAATAAAAATGAATTTTAAACTGAAAAAGGAAAAGTCATCCAATCTGAAGGCCCAGATTCAAACTCCAACACGCGCGAATTGACCTGGCGCGCATCTGGACGGCCAGCATTCAAACTTACTAACCCTAATTAATTAACCCTAATCCAGCCGTTAATGACTCTCAGGTGACCGGAACAGTGTTCCGGTCATCTTCTCCGATCACTCCAAACTTCAAACTCTCTCTAAACGCATCTAAAACGAAATCTAATTAAACAGAAATGATCCCCACCTAAAAACGAATCAGAACCCCCATTCAAAACACATTTATCATTCCTAAACTGGCTGAATCGAATCAATCTAGTTCTAGGGCAAAAAGTTTCAGAGACTGCATACATACTCATTTCTTCACCATTTTCAAAACCAACAACATATTCATGATCAGGGAAGCATGTAGAAGCTATTAAGAACTTAAAAATTCATTTCTGGAAAAAAAGATCTTGAGCTACCTGAGTTTTGAAGCTTTCAGTTCACAGCTTTCTGGCCTCTTCTCTTGATGCAATCCACTCCCTTTGATCCCTTGATGGTGTCTGGATGCTTAGAAGGAGTTTGTGTTGGCTGGTTTGAGAGTTTGAACAACTTCTGTTCAAGCTCAGGTGGGAATCGTGTTTATGATTCAAGCAGTTTAAGGCAAGTGTGAGGGGTGCTTTGTGACCAGGATGATGGGTTGAGTTGATCTATGAAGTTTGTTTAAGTGTTTGTGGCTTGTATGAAGAGTTTCAAATGCTTTTGCTTCAAGGGTGGAAAATGAGAATGCTGAGTTCTTGCTGGTTTCAGGCTTGTGTGTTATGATGTTTTGCTTGCATTTGGTTTGTATAAACTAATCCTATTGGTCAGATGACATGACATGTCCTTTTGTGATAGGTATGGTAGCTTTTGCCAAAATGTCAACTTCTTGTAAGAGAGGCATGGGTCATGTTCCAGCCAAGTACAAAGGGTGTGGGCTGCGCAGCAAGGTGAGGGAGAAAGGCTAGGATTGGTCAGCAGGCTAGGCAACAAGTGGATGAGAAGTTATCATTGGTTTTGCAACTTGCTTGCTTTTAGTTCTCATGAAAAGATCTTGCCTCACAAGCCATGAAACATGTGATCCCTTTGGTTCAATCTGAACTTTAAGACTTGTGTGATGTTTGTATAAGGATTAGACATCAATTAGAAGTTACAAATTGCCTTGGTACAAGATTTTGCAAGTTTCCCATTTGGTGCATAACTTGAAATTTAGTGATTTTTGCCAACTTTGATGCACCATAACTTTTGATCCAAAATGAATTAGGGCATGTTCTTGTACTTTTTGAAAAGGGAAAGATCTAATCTACAACTTTCATGACCAAAGTTTTTCCATTTGAAGCATTTTTGGATCAAAAAGTAAGGATTGAAAAGTTGCCTAAAATGACAAATTCCTTAAAAGTCAAACTTGCCTCAAAAAGTCAACTTTGCAAAAACTTAAAATTCTTGAATTTTGTGAACTTCCAACCTCTTCCATGATCAAATAAAGATCATATACACACAAAATGATGAAGATCACCCCTTGGTTGGGTCATTGGGGGCCTCAGATGCCCTGATTTTGCACTGACTTGTCCAGAAAGTCAACTCTTGATCAGATGACTTCCCCATGGAATTTCTTCATGAAAATTGATATGCATACTCCCTATACCATATGGAGACCAATAGAAACAAGAATGACCAAAAAATTTGAAGTTATGGCCTCTGAAACCAAAACCCTAATTTCAGGTCATCTGTGCAGTCAAGCCTAGCTCTGCTTCCATACCATTTTCAGTTCTTGTGATTCTTTGAAATTTTGACTTTGAGAGGATGTAATATGATATAAGAACACACATGGACCCCTTTGAAGTGATTTATGACCTTTGGAGTGGCTCAAGTGGCTCTTGGATTGCCCAGATCACAAACCCTAGATGCAGATGACTTTGAATCTATGCAGTGAATCAAAAATGTAATATGAGATGCTATGATTGAGTTTATGCATATGAAAATGATCACAAGCCATGGTGTGAAAGGGTGAGGGCAAATTTGGGGTGTTTACAGCTGCCCCTATTCAAACATGAGTTAGCTGTGCAGGATGTAAGCAACGGCTTAACAGGCAAACAAGATAACTTGTGGTTGAATACCAAAGACAGTCCGAAATTTGCACTCACAGAATGAAGAAGAAAAGGGATATAGATTGTAAAAGGAAATAGAGTATAGTATAAAGTATGGGCGACGGAGGACGACCGTCGAGCAGAGGATGACTGCTGGGTAAAGAGCAATGACGGGGACGGCCGACATGCTGACAAGTGCGAAAAAATAAAGCAATGACGGGGACGGCCGACATGCTGGGGATAAAAGGTATTATGATGGGGACGGCCATCAAGATAAAGTTGTAAGATTCTCTGGGAATTAATGAAACATGACGGGGACGGCCATCAAGTTCATAAAGGTAAAGTAAACCACGATGGGGACGGCCATCGGGCGAAAAGAAAAGGGACCACGACGGGGACGACCATCGGGTTAAAGAATGAATGAAATAAAACAGATGCTGAGGTACGGTCATCAAAGGTGAAGGACGATCACCTAGCAGGGGGCGGCTGCTCTGTTGGGTTAAGATGAGGGACGGTCATCTAAGGTGGAGGACGACCACCTGGCAGGGTACGGCTGCCGAAAATATCGCGACATAGGACGAATGCCGGACAAAAGGTCAACGATGGGGACGGCCATCGGACGAGCATGATGGAGGATGACCATCAAGAGGTGGAGGACGACCACCTAGCAGGGGACGGCTGCTCTCGAGGTTTATCGTGACATAGGACGAATGTCAGATAACCAAAATCAACAATGGGGACGGCCATTGGATAAAATGATGAAGGACGATCATCAAAAGGTGGAGGACGACCACCTAGCAGGGGACGGCTGCTAAATATCAATGATGGGGACGGCCATCGGATGAGCATGATGGAGGACGACCATCAAGAGGTGGAGGACGACCACCTAGCAGGGTACGGCTGCTCTCAGGGTTTATCATGACGCAGGACGAGTGTCAGATAAAAGGAAAAAATGCTTTGTTGGTGATTTACTGGAGAATAGTAAACACGGACGAGTGTTTATATCCAAGAAAAGAAAGGTATAAGTGTTTTGACGTTTGTGTATAGATTAAAGATGCGGACGAGCATCCTTAAGACTATGATACGGACGAGTATCAGGTAGAAACAAATACTGACACGTGTTCAGAGATGATGATACTGACGAGTATCAACTGGTTAACAAAGAACACGGACGAGTGTTGAATCTGAAGGGGCTCTTCTGGGGAATAGTAGACACAGACGAGTGTCTATATTCAAGGAGACGTAAGTGTTTGACTCAGTGTATGGATTAAGGATGCGGACGAGCATCCTTAAGACTATGATACGGACGAGTATCAGGTAGAAACAAACGCTTGACACATGTTCTGAGATGATGATACGGACGAGTATCAACTGGTTAACAAAGAACAAGGACTAGTGTTGAATCTGTGGGGATATATAAATGGTGTATATAAGATACGGACGGGTATCTATATAAGTATGAGTAGTAAGTATGAGTGATGTATAGATGAATGTTTAACTCGCTGGGGAGAGTGACATGGACAAGTGTCAGAAGGAGAAAAGTAGTATAAACAAGTATCTGATAGACAACGTGTTTAGGTTACTGTGTTGGGAAGACGACATGGACGAATGTCAAGGAAATGTATATATAAGTACATGTGAGTGCAAAGAGAATGTCTTTGGCTTTCTGCTGGGGATGTGACACGGACGGGTGTCAAAGGGAGTATATACTGGTGTTTGTGAATGTGAGGCAACTGCTTTTGCTGGGGACTCTGGGGGGAAAGTTTTCTGTATACTGATGGATTTTTATTATTCACGAGAGTTCGATTCAAAACATGGCTTATGATTATGCTATATGTTTGATTTTTGCCGTAATGCTCCGTTTTAGACGGAATGCTACGCTTTGTGGGGTGGATACGATGCGAATGCCATGATTATGCAAAGATACCAAACCGGGATTCGGATCCCGTTGCGGCGAAGATCTCTGGCCGATCTGCTCAAAATGGACATCCCAGCTGGGGATGAGATCATTGGTAGATCTGATAAAATGTATCCGCTTGGGGGAATAAGTCAATGATTGACATATCCTTGTGATAAGGGACCCAGCTGGGGTTTGTAAAAGCTTTTCTTTTACTCTGTTGTGACTCCTTCATGCGTTGCTCTTCTGAATAGAGGCTAAAATTCTGTGGGGAGATGGTTCCTTGGCTTTCGTATTCTGCTGAGGAAGAACGATTGGCAACTCGGTTGGGAGAAGCACCAGGCGGCAACCCTGGGGAGAAAACATCTGGGGTGCTAAGACTGAGTGCTGATTTGTCGGCTTGCTGGAATGAAACTTTCATGCCCCGAGTTGCGTTTCGGATGCCTGCAATCCTGCAAAGATAGAGAAACGCACAAGTGATCCCGAGGTATCCTTTGCTGGATTCCGTCATAGGAGTTAGACACTTTTGAGAGTAAATACATTTTCCTGCAAGCACGTGTTTTTTTTTTGAAGATAAGCATCTGTACTTATGCAATCAGTTTTTTAGAGACATCAGACATTTTTTGCAAATAAAAATGTACAAGACGAAACGTGACTGAAAAATCTGATTTTATTAATTCAAATGCCCTGAATTGGCAAGATACGGTCAAAGAAACATATCTCCTAAAATGAGGAGACTGTTACAAATTGAGAAACAAAGTGCTGGCGACGTTGACGACGCTTTCGAAGGAGCTTCCTCTCTTGCTATGACCCGTATGACCGTTGACGCTCTTCTCGTCTTGCTTTCTGAAGAAGGCTGATTCTGACAGAAGCTTGATCCTTTCGAAGCTTACCAAGTTGTAGGTGACACAGACGAATTCAGAGTGCAGTTGTTCGCTTATTCCCTTATTTTGCATGGATCGCCCTTTCGGGTTTTCAATCCATCGGGATACCCATTTTTGCCTGAGTTGTCCAATGCGGCTTTTCAACTCAGCGGGTGTACATTTTTTTATTTATTTCCCCTTATTTTTGCCCGAGTCTTTCATTCTGTTTTTTGACTCGCCGGGATGCCCTATTTTTGCCTGGACTTATATTCTGTTTTTATGTCCAGCGGGTCATTTTTATGCGAAGTATTTTTTAACTGCATCTGAATTCACAGGGGACGGGAAGTCTTCACCATCCATGGTGCTGAGCATCAGTGCTCCACCAGAGAAAACCTTCTTCACCACGAATGGTCCTTCATAATTTGGAGTCCATTTGCCCCTGTGGTCTGTATGAGGAGGGAGGATTCTTTTCAGCACAAGATCTCCTACTTGGTACCCTCGGTGCCTGACTTTCTGATCGAAGGCTCTCTTCATTCTTTTCTGATATAGCTGCCCATGGCAGATTGCAGCCAATCTTTTCTCTTCAATCAGACTCAGTTGTTCGAACCGGGACCGAACCCATTCTGCTTCGTTCAACTTAACATCCATCAGTACTCGTAGAGAGGGTAATTCAACTTCGATAGGTAGGACTGCTTCCATACCATACACAAGTTGATACGGCATTGCCCCAGTGGATGTTCTGATTGACGTGCGGTACCCATGCAAGGCAAATGGTAGCATTTCATGCCAGTCTTTGTAAGTGACTACCATCTTCTGTACAATCTTCTTGATATTCTTATTTGCTGCCTCAACAGCGCCGTTCATCTTTGGCCTGTAAGGAGAAGAATTGTGATGTTGGATCTTGAAGTCCCGGCATAACTCAGCCATCATTTTGTTGTTTAGATTGGAACCATTATCAGTAATGATTCGCTCGGGAACTCCGTATCGACAAATGATATCTCTCTTCAGAAATCGGGCTACCACTTGCCTTGTAACATTTGCATATGAAGCTGCTTCGACCCACTTGGTGAAATAGTCAATGGCGACCAGGATGAATCTGTGGCCATTTGAAGCAGTTGGCTCAATCTTGCCAATCATATCAATGCCCCACATAGCAAAGGGCCATGGTGAAGACATTATGTTCAAAGGATTGGGCGGCACATGCACCTTGTCTGCATAAATCTGGCATTTATGGCATTTTCTGGCGTAAGCACAACAGTCGGCATCCATTGTGATCCAGTAATAACCTGATCTTAACAACTTCTTAGCCATGGCATGCCCTCCTGCATGGGTACCAAAGGATCCTTCGTGCACTTCATGCATCAATAAGTCTGCTTCTGCTTTATCAACGCATCTGAGGAGTACCATATCAAAGTTTCTCTTGTACAAGGAACCATCAGTGTTCAGAAAGAAACTACCAGCAAGCCTTCTCAAAGTCTTCTTATCATTGGAAGATGCCCCAGATGGGTATGTTTGATCCTCCAAGAAGCACTTAATGTCGTGGAACCAAGGCTTATCATCTTTTACAACATCTGCTGCGAACACATATGCTGGTCTGTCAAGTCTGGACACTGAAATCTGAGGTACAAAGTTGGCAGCTTGAACTTTGATCATGGATGAAATGGTAGCCAGGGCATCTGCAAATTGATTCTCGTCCCGAGGGATATACTCAAGCTTGACTGTTGTGAAGAAAGTCAATAACCTCCTTGTATAATCCCTGTAAGGTATCAGATGATCCTGGTGGGTGTACCATTTGCCGTTGGTTTGATTGATTACCAAAGCTGAATCTCCGAATACAGTCAATGTCTTGATCCTGAGGTCAATGGCTTCCTCAAGACCCATAATGCAAGCTTCGTATTCAGCTTCGTTGTTAGTGCAGTTGAAAGTGAGTTTTGCCGAGAAAGGCATGTGAACTCCTTTAGGTGTAATAAGTACTGCACCAACACCACGACCGTTCATGTTAACAGCCCCATCAAACATCATAGTCCATTCTTCTTCCGGGTCAGGCCCTTCAGTATGAACAGGCTCTTCATGATCTTTTGCTTTTATGAACATGATGTCTTCATCAGGAAAGTCAAATCTCATAGGCTGGTAATCATCAATAGGTTGCTCAGCAAGATATTCAGACAATACACTGCCCTTGATGGCTTTCTGAGAGGTGTACTGGATGTCATATTCTGTGAGAATCATTTGCCATCTTGCAACCCGTCCGGTAAGAGCTGGCTTCTCAAATATGTACTTAACTGGGTCCATCTTTGAGATCAATAAGGTAGTGTGGGTCAACATATACTGTCTCAGTCGGCGAGCAGCCCACGCTAGAGCACAACAAGTTTTCTCGAGCAGTGAATAACGTTGTTCACAGTCGGTAAACTTTTTGCTTAGGTAGTATATTGCATACTCTTTTCGACCAGACTCGTCATGCTGGCCCAACACACACCCCATTGACTCTTCTAATACTGTCAAGTACATGATTAGAGGTCTTCCTTCGACTGGAGGCATAAGGATTGGAGGCTCTTGTAAGTACTCCTTGATCTTGTCGAAAGCCTTCTGACAGTCTTCGTTCCACCTGACCATTTGTTCCTTTCTCAACAATTTGAACAGAGGCTCACAGGTTGCTGTAAGGTGAGATATGAACCGTGAAATGTAGTTCAATCGACCTAAGAACCCTCGAACTTCTTTCTCAGTTTTTGGTGCAGGCATCTCCTGAATAGCTTTGACTTTATCAGGGTCCACTTCAATCCCTTTCTCGCTTACAATAAAGCCCAGTAGTTTACCAGATCGCACCCCGAATGTGCACTTGTTGGGGTTCAACTTCAGTTGGTACTTCCTCAGACGCTTGAATAGCTTCAGCAGATTCACCAGGTGATCTTCTTCAGTAAGGGACTTGGCGATCATGTCATCCACATAACATTCTATTTCTTTATGAATCATATCGTGGAATAATGTCACCATAGCCCGCTGATATGTTGCACCCGCATTCTTCAGTCCGAATGGCATCACCTTGTAACAGAACGTGCCCCAAGGTGTGATGAAGGTTGTCTTCTCCATGTCTTCAGGTGACATTTTAATCTGATTGTATCCTGAAAATCCGTCCATGAAGGAGAATACCGAGAACTGAGCCGTGTTATCCACCAATACATCAATGTGAGGTAATGGGAAGTCATCTTTCGGGCTGGCTCTGTTCAGATCCCGGTAGTCAACACACATTCTTACTTTGCCGTCTTTCTTAGGCACAGGTACTATATTAGCAACCCACGGCGGATAGCTAGTTACAGCAAGGAACCCGGCGTCCCACTGCTTTTGTACCTCTTCCTTGATCTTTATTGCCATGTCTGGGCGAGTACGGCGCAGTTTCTGTTTAACCGGTGGGCATTCTTCCCTTAAAGGCAGCTTGTGCACAACAATATCGGTGTCCAACCCTGGCATGTCTTGATAAGACCAAGCAAACACGTCCACATATTCTTGAAGCAAATCCATCAGTTGTCTCTTCACTGAGTCTTGCAGGCAGGCCCCGATTTTAACCTCTTTCACGTCTTTATCTGTACCAAGATTAACCGTTTCGACCTCCTCCTGATGAGGAGTGATAACTTTCTCCTCTTGTCTCAACAACCTGGCTAGCTCTTCAGGAAGCTCATATTCTTCTTCAACCCCTTCATCAGCTTGATTGATTGGATTGTCAAAGTCATACGAAGTCATAGCCGTGCTGTTGTCGGTGCTGTCTGGAAGGCACTCTCTACAAGGGTTCAGTTTGTTCATTTTAGTGATTGATTTTAATCTTATTTAGAAAAGTGAAATAAAGTTGTCATTTTGAAAACATCGCCATTTATTTTTTGTACAAAAAGAAAAAAATGGAAAAACAGTGAGCGGAAAAGAAAAAGACTCATTTGCAAAAAGATGTCTGATATTTCATTGATTAATCTTGTTGCACAAAAAGTACAGATGGCCCGATTACAAAATGAGTCTTGTCATCTTGGGCAAGATGCAAGACTTTGATGCATGCTATAAAAATACAGGAAATAATAATTACTCTGCATGAGTAACTCTTATAATTTCCTGGGAAGACCAGTTTGAGATACTGCTCCCCGGGATCTTTGGACGTATCCAATTCTCCAGATTGCGCTCTTCTTCCAACTCGTCTTCCAGATTGTTGATAGCATCAGGGGTGAGCATCCCCCCACTGACAAAACCGGGCTTCTCAGCAGCCACCGGTTGATTTTGTTGAGTTGGTCTGTAACCCAACCCAAATTTATCTTCTTTCTTCTCCACAGGCAACAACTTGCCCCAGCCTTGAGCGTTTCCTTCTTCCACCACCTTCCGGGCTTGTTGGTAAGATGTCATAGAGGTCCCAAGCACAGCAGAGGTTTCATTAACATTCAGGGCCTCGAACCCTTGACTCATTGTCTCATGAATCTCCCCATCCATCTCAATATACTTATAAGTAGCCAGATGGCTAACAAATATATCCTCCTCTCCACAGATAGTAACGACTTGACCTTCCCACTCAAATTTTAACTTCTGGTGAAGGGTAGACGTTACTGCGCCAGCGGCATGTATCCATGGTCTACCCAACAAACAGCTGTAGGCAGGCTGAATGTCCATCACGTAGAAGGTCGTTTTGAAAGTTTGTGGGCCAATCGTTATAGGCAACTCAATTTCTCCCAGAACCGATCTCTTAGAACCATCAAAGGCTCTTACTACCAGGTTGCTGGGGCGTAATGCCAATCCTTCATACTCTAGCTTCACAAGGGCCTTTTTAGGCAAGACATTGAGGGATGATCCTGTGTCTACCAGCACATGGGAAAGGACTGCACCTTTACATTCCATGGTAATGTGCAAGGCCTTGTTATGATTGCGGCCTTCCGAAGTCAAATCAGTGTTAGTGAATCCTAGTCCATTACTAGCATTAACATTTCCAACAACAGCTTCCAACTGATTGACGGTGATCTCTTCTGGCACATAAGCTGCGTGCAAGACTTTGAGTAGTGCGTTCTGATGGGCTTCGGAGCACATAAGCAATGATAGAATGGAGATCTTGGAAGGCGTCTGGTGAAGCTGGTCCACTATCTTGTAATCACTTTTCTTGATGATTCTCATGAACTCATCGACTTCTTGATCAAAAGGTGTTTTCAAAGCTTCTCTAACAACCTGTTCTTCTTGCACCATACTTTTCCCTTTTGCCTTGGCAGCAGCTTCTGCTTCAGCAGTGGGTCTTTGAATTTGCAGGGCAAAGAGACGTCCGCTTCGAGTGAAGCCTCCGCCTCCCCCCACATTGTCTATTTATGGTGAAGAAGTTGATGATTCAAAAGTGATTTTTTGTCCTTCACAGTATAAGTCAGAACCGTAATGCCAAGGGATGGCATTACTGCTTTCATAAGGTACTGGCCCAGGCACTGTGACAGTGACTGGACTGATGGCAGCTGCAGAAGGGACTGTGATAGTCTGTGGATCATAATATATTGTGACTGGTGCTCTGATAGGAGTAGCACTTTGTGAGTTGTAGGCAGAGTCATTTTCAGGATCATAATAAATCGTAACTGTTGAGACATCTTCATGGTTTGCTGCTGATGTTGTAGGAGACATTGTCGGAAGAATGGACGTTGTTGTTGTAGGGGATTCAAAATGAAGTGGCGCTGAAGTTGTAGAAGGGATGTTTGCTGATATCTGGTCCGTTGAAATGACAGATGAAGCATTTGTTGATGAAGCTGAAGCGTTGTTTGGAACAATGGCTGTTGCAGTTGTAGGAGGTTCTGGAATTGTTGCTGATGAGATTGCTAGATTTGTTGGAATTGATGTTGTAATTTGAAGCAGGCCACTCTGGATGAGACCATCTATGCCATCCCTCAAGTTATTACAACAATTCACTGAAATGTTGCAGTAAGCACACCCTAGCTCACATCCCGGGAACATTTGACATTCGAGGAGTTGAGCTTTAATCTCTACCAACGGTGTCCGAATCTGACCCACACTGGTTATTAAATAAGACAGCTTGTCTTCTTCAATAGCATTGATTCTGGGACCTCCGTGGTGTGGCATAGGGTTTTTGTTAACATTTGGTGGTGGTGCAAAGTTCAGAGCTTTGGAGTCTACCAGGTCTTGTACCTTCATGTGCAAGGCTCTGCACTTTTCCGTACTATGGCCAGGTGCATTTGAATGGAAAGCACATCTGGCATTGGAGTCGTAGTTTCTGGGTAGACTATTAGGATCCGGAGGTGCCAACGTCCTTAGCTCAACTAGGTTGAGTTTCAGGAGTTGTGGCAGTAATGTTGCATAGGGCATAGGGATCGGATCGATCACCCTATTGGCCTGAGAGGGCCTCTGTTGGAATGGTCTCTGCTGATTGTTGTTGTTGGTGTTGCTGTTGTTATAATTTCTTTGAGGATACTGAGTTTGTTGCTGGTACTGAGGTTGTTGCTGATAATTTTGTTGCGGTGGTTGATAAGCTGGTTGTGGATGAGCTGGAGCGGAAATGGTGACTGCTGCCACAGACCTATGAACATACTGGGGCCTGCCCCTGCTGGCATGGATAGCATTGGTCTCACCAGTTCTTCTTGGGCCTACAAAAGGTTTCCTTGTATTGCTGGATGAGCTGGCACCGTTGTCAGAAATTTTGCCCATCTTTAACAGGCTCTCAATTCTCTCCCCGACTATGACTACATCTGCAAAGCTGGTAGATGAGAAGGCAGCTAGCCTGTCAATGTATGTTCCTTGGAGGGTGTTCATAAACATATCCGCCATCTCCCTCTCTGACATAGGTGGCTGGACAGCAGCAGCCAATTGCCTCCATCTCTGGGCATACTCTCGGAAGCTTTCTCTAGATGACTGTGACATTCCCATTAGGAGGGTCCTGTTGGGTGCCATATCTAAGTTGTACTGATACTGTCTGATAAAGGCCTCTGCCAGGTCCTTCCATCATCTAATAGTTGCTCTGGTCAGATGAGAGTACCATTCCCTTGAAGCTCCAGTTAAGCTATCCTCAAAATAAAACATCCATAGCTTTTCGTCCATGGTATAGGCCTTCAGCCTCCCCAGAAAGGATTGTAAATGGGTCCGGGGGCAGGAAGTCCCGTTATACTTCTCAAAGCAAGGAGGCTTAAACTTGTGAGGAATCCTGACCCCGTCTACCAAGCCCATGTCCATAACATCAAAACCCAAAGAATTTTGAGACTCTAAGGATCTTAATTTCTCAGCTATCTCATCCAGCCTTCTGTCATAGGCTTCCTCCCCAGCTCCCATCACTGTGAACTGATCTTCCTGGGGGTCTTCTTGCAGCACCCTGCCTGCAGTGGCAGTCCCTTGAACATTTGCAGGAATGTTGATCTCTGGATGCTGGTGAGGTCCCAAGACTGGGGGATTAACATGAGGTTGGACCCTCTCATTGTTGCTTGTCCCAGCAGTCCCTGGATGATGGTCTTCCTGGTTCCTCCCCTCTACCAGTGCTCTCAACCTCTCCTGGCTTTGAGCCATATTGTTCATCACCTCCATAAATTGTGTCATCTGATTCCTCATTTCCAACCTCTCGTTGGTCATTTGATTCCTGACCTCTGTAAGGTCCTGCTGCATTTGTTCCATCCGTATGCCCGGAAGATTGTTGCGGGTGGGGTATCTGTGTGGACGGTTGAGTGGAAACCCTCGACGTCGAGCAATAGTTCCTGAAGTCACAACAGAGTTAGTAACAATAAAACAAAACCTACAAAACAAAACAAAAGGTTAGTATGCAATGCAGTATGCTTATTTGTATCCAAGGTATCCGGCTTGGTACTTGGTTTTGACCTTTCCAGACCCTTTGAGGAAGATACTTGTGATGTTGCTTTGAAAGAACTCAGATAACACAAACCAACACATACATTACAAAAGGTAAATGATACATAGTTTGTTTTTCCTTACAACATATACCCTCTGAGGGGTCAAAAATACAACATAAAGAAAAAGTACATGAAAGGAAAGCAACAACAAGCAAAAGTCAAACACCAAAGCCAAACTCATCCTCCTGAACTTCCTTGAGAAGTGCTTCAGTCACAGGATCAGCTGGACGCTCTGTAAGATTCCTGATAAGGAGATTCCTTGTAGCAATAGCTGCAGTTAGCTTCTTGTGCTGACTTTGGTCCTTTGACCTCTTTACACCAGCTCTGATCTTCAACTCTGAGATTTCCCTCTGGGCTGCTGCCAGGGCTTCCCGTTGCTCTTTTGCACTAGCTTCCATCTGCTCAATCTTATCCTGAGTCCTTTTGTCCTCTTGAGTACGGGCTTCGGTGATCCTGACCCACCTAGCCTGACTCTCCTTCATATACAAATCAGTCCTGGCCTTCTGGAACTGAGCTTCCTTGCAGGCATTCTTCAAGATCTGTTCTCCAGCCCTAGACTTCTTAATGTAATCCTCTGACTTCTCAATTCTAGCCAGATGCTCCACTCTCAACTTCTCTAGCCTCTCAATATCCAACCTACCATCACTCCTCTCCCAGAGGGTCTTTTGTAGAGCCTGAGTCAGTTTCTCATTTCTCTCTTTCAATTTCTCAAACTCCTCTAAGCTGACAGTTGCTGGAGGCGGTGTTGTGGAAAGTCCAGGCACATCTTCAACAGTGAAGGGCATTCCAGTAATTTGAGCTCTGGCATGAGCCCACTCATAGTACTGGGCTGAGGCTACATTGTTGCATCTTCCAAGAATGGTTACCCCCTTAGTCTGCGCATTGTCCCAGGCCCATGATGCCTGCCTGACAATAGCCAGATTAGGTTTGATTTCACAATAGAGGGTCTCAGTCAGATCCTGCGCCCTAGGAGGATGGACTAATGCATAGCCCAGTTGTCTTTTGAATAGCAGAGGGTTGTAATTGATGCAACCCTTCACTCCAATCAGAGGCACATTGGGAAATTTCCCACAACTTGTAATGATGTCTCTGCCCTTAGTACTCTGAGTACACCATCTGATATCATCTGAGGTTAGAGCAACAAGCCTTTTAGCCCAGTTCTTCGGCTGGTGAGGGTTCAAGAATGCATCAGTCTTTGGCAAATGCTTGAGCAGCCAGGTATGGAACAAAGGAGCACAACATCTCACTAATCTTCCCCTTTGCTTTTCATTCCTTTGATGAACAGAATAGTAAAGATCTCCCAGTAAGGTGGGCACTGGGTTTCTCAAGATGAAAAGGTGGATTGCACTCTTGCTGACAAATCTAGGCTCATCTGCAAAAAGTATGACCCCATATATGCTAAGGGCCAACAGAGCACAGACTGCCTTCCACTCCCCCAAGGAGGCCTTCAGAGTAGCCTGAGAGATCAAGAAATCCAGATGAAAACCAGAGATTCCAGCTTTAGCTGTCAAATTCTGCCCAATCAGAACTGGTTCCAGATGCAATGCTTTTGCTATCTCCTCATTACTTGGGAAAGCCATCTCAGGGTTGAAGGGGATTCCACCCCTGATAGGTACACCAACCAATGATGAATACTCCTCCAGCAAGGGTCCCAACTGAAAATTCTGAAATGTGAAGCACCTCAGAGGGGGATCATAGAACTGCAGGCAAGTATGTATCAAGCTCCTCTGTGAAGGGTCCAAATCCATAACCACATCAAGGATTCCTCCATAATGTTCTCTGAAAAGTGGTATATGATCTGGAGTAATCAGGGTCTGAATCCTCCTGATGCTGGTCAACTCAGGCTCAAAGAAGTGATAGGAGATGTTACTCTTCTTAGGTGCCATGTTGCTGAAGAATGGGTGCGGATGATGATGACTGAGGACAACACTGAAGATGGGCCACTGATAGACTGAGACTGAGGATGCAAGTGACTGAAGCAAGTGCTGATGAAGATAGGTCTAAGCTGAAGAAGGGGTCAAAACCAAGCCAAAATGATAGGATGGATACCCTGAAAAACAAATAAACACATGTTAGAATGATGCAATGAGGATGTATGCAAATGATATGCAAAGGGTTTGTGACTGAGCTGGATCTGATCAAGTGCTCTGATATAGGTCCACATATGTTCAAGAAATCCAGATGGAGGTCTATAAGTCCAGTAACCAAGGTGGGGGACTCAAATAAAGAGTCACATGTCCAGGGTTTAGAATCACAAGAACTGTCCCAACATGGAATACTCTTAAACAAAACAAAGTAACAGGGTATGCTGAGGTCAAGGGTACCTGCAAACCTGTAAACAGCCCAACCCCCTCACAGGTGATGTTCTAAAACAAGGATCCTCAGACTTGGAACAGTTATGAGAAGTGTAAACACTTCTAACCCGGAGGTACAGTGTTTACAATAACCATAAAAGTTCCTCCTCTAATTCACCTCAGTTTCTGAAGGTTAATACTAAAGGTCATCCAGACTTAGCAGGCTTCCCAGATAGCCCTAGTATTGCAGGAAATCTGCAACACAGAGTTCTCAAGAAGAAACCCATATCTGAACCGTGTTTCATATTCCCGCACCAGACCGAGATGGAATGGGAAAGAATATGAACCACTATAGCCTAGGTGTCACTCAGGTCCCAGGTATAGGACCTCAACTCTCAGTAGAACCCCACCCACCAAAGCAAAACCAGATCCAGCCAGACAGCATGACAGTATGATATATGCAAAACTATAAAGAAAGCAATAAAGTAACTGTACATAAAGCAAAAATAAACAAATACACAAACACAAATGGCACATAATACCCCAGTAAACACAAATCAAACAAGCGCTAGGAGGAACCCACAAAAAGAACCAGAAGCCCTGGTTACAGTATAAGGGTCCCCAGCAGAGTCGCCAAGCTGTCGCTCCCAAATATTTGCATCCCGGTACAAGCGCGAACGGTCGGCGAAAAGAACAATGAGAACACACAGCAGTGAACTCACTGGAAAAGAAAAAGAGTCGCCAGCTAGGCATTTTTAACCCGGAGGAAAGGCAATGCTGCATAGACCTAGGAAAGAAGGATAAGACGGTTGCGAACCAAAGAGACTGAGAAAGGGGGTTGGTTACAACCTGGGAAGGTATTAGCACCCAGATTGTCCGTCGTACTCGACGGGATCCACACTTAAAAGATTTGTGTTTTAAAGGGGTAGTGTCAGTGCAATTTGTGTATCAAAAGAGCTGGAAAAGGATGTACAGGTGTCAGTGTAAGAGAAGTGAAGTGTAATATGTACAGTGTCAGTGTAAGAACAGGAATAAGATGCTCAAGATCATGAGGCTAAAAGGATAAAGCTGGGAGGAGGGGGAATATACAGAGACTTTTGTTCGATAACCGTTAAGTTATGCCTACGTATCCTCTCGTGCAATGAGGAAGTCAGAACACCGTAGTTCGACCCAAAGAGACTGAAAGGTGAATTGACTTGTGAACTGCTTGCTTGTCAATGCTCAAGTGTATGACCTGTCTGGCTCAGGTGCAAACTGTCTTGCATTAGACGGAAGAAGCAAGTTCTCGTTTATGAGTGAATGAGATGAGAAAAGAATCCCGAAGGAGACGATTATTGTTTGTTTTTGAGTTTTCAGTCTTTTATTGCTTTTTGAAGTTTGTCATAAGTTAGTGAGCTTAAGCCTAAACCAATGGATTTAGTAAACTCATCACATCTTCCCTCTGTTTAGGGGTAATGAGAATACCTTAAGTGTGAAGTCAGCTTCTCACACTTAATCACCTTTGGTGTAGGATTAAGATCATTAACCTACTTGTGATTATTTAGATGTTTTTGGTGTTTTTGTTTAGTGTTAAGTAATGAGATTAAGCCATAATCAGAGATTAAACAGACTCATTACACCAGCCTAATAGAAGGATAATAGATGAGAATGTTTAAGCTGAGGAAAGCTCCTCAACTTAATCCATGATTAGGGATTAAACTCATGACAAAACAAGCCTTTGATTAGGTGGATTTTATTTAATGATATGATGATGAAGTGATTTTTAGGGTTTGTAAGACAACTTGAGGGGGACTTGTCCATTAACACTAGGGTTAGTCCTTCTTAACCAATTAAGGAAGAATTAGAACCCTAATGCAAGGCCCAAGTTACAAGCTTGATGTCTTGATGATTATTAGATGGATTAATTAAAGGATTTAAACACATTAAGGGTTTAACACTTAGGATTAAAGTTATACACTCCATCCTAATAGAAGGATGCAGGAATAAGCTTAATCACAAAGCCTCAAAGCCTTTAGGGTTTAGTCCTTGATTATGAGATGAGAAGAGAGGACCCAAAGAGACAAAAAGGTAAAAAACTAAGTGGGGGACTAATCAAAACCCTAATCATTGTCATGCTTGGTTGTTCCTAAGGTTTGTGAGGTTTGCAAGAAGAATCTTCAATGGAACCACCAGGAAGCAGATGAATTGAGCAAAGAGAAGCAAAGCAACTTGCTTCATTCAAGAAGTCAAGTCACTTGAAGAAAGAAAGTAAGAAGGAGAAGAATGAGCAAGCTCAATCTCAAACACATATCAAAATGCAGCAATGGATGCAAGAGAGAGATGAAAAGAAAATGTGAGAAGTGAAGGCAAATCCACTTCTCAAAGTTACTTACCACCTGAAAAGTTAATAAAGGAGTGCAATGCAATGTCAAATGGGATGAAATGGCATGATGAAAATCAAAACCAGAAGCACATTCATGATGATAATGATGCTATGATATGATGCAAACATGAAACAACACATGGGGATGATCATACAAGCTCATGGATGCAGGTGAAGCAAGTTAAGACACATGAACATACATGAAAAGTTATGAGATGCACATGGCATACAACATGGCAAATGCAAGATGCAATGATCAAACATGCTTTCAATATGTCTTAAGATGTCAAGTGAATCAAATGGATGCATAAAATGCTATGGCAAGTCATGTTGTGCAAGCAAATGCAAGATGTATGCATATGGAAGCCCAAATTAGGGTTTATGATCAAAGCATCAAACACAAACCAAAATCAGAAGCAAACATCAATACAAAAAATTGAAAATGCACTCAAAGGACCCCTAATCCTATACTAACCCACTGCCCAAAGGAGAGGTTCCAACTCCTAACCAAGTTCAAGATATGATTTTCCTAAGTTTTCTAGGGTTTTAGGGTTCTTTAACAAGAAAAATGCCAAACAAATGAAAAATGAAAGATCAAATCATGGCCATTTAATCTCACAAACTACATGATATGAAAAACACAATGCAAAAAGAACCAAAGTCCAACTCTTTAGGGTTAGGCAGAAATGATTTTTGGAAGTTTGGATCAAAATAATGCATCAAAATGATTTTAATTCCATGGAAAATTTTCAAAATGCATCAAGATCAAAAAAGAAATTTGGTTTGAGGGTTGGACAATGTTTCTAAATGTTTTTAAAGGTTTCATGAATTTTTTGGTGATTTTTAAATACCTAAAAGTATTTTTAATAAATTAATTCTCATTAATTAATTAAAAAGAAACTTTTAAATATTTAAAAATACTTTTTAAATGCAAAAAATGAAAATAAAAATATTTTTGTGTTCTGAAATTAAATAATAACTTGTATAAAAAATTTCAGAATATTTGAATAAGTTTTGCTATTTTTAATAAAATATAGAAAACAAATGAATTAATATGAAAATAAAAATGAATTTTAAACTGAAAAAGGAAAAGTCATCCAATCTGATGGCCCAGATTCAAACTCCAACACGCGCGAATTGACCTGGCGCGCATCTGGACGGCCAGCATTCAAACTTACTAACCCTAATTAATTAACCCTAATCCAGCCGTTAATGACTCTCAGGTGACCGGAACAGTGTTCCGGTCATCTTCTCCGATCACTCCAAACTTCAAACTCTCTCTAAACGCATCTAAAACGAAATCTAATTAAACAGAAATGATCCCCACCTAAAAACGAATCAGAACCCCCATTCAAAACACATTTATCATTCCTAAACTGGCTGAATCGAATCAATCTAGTTCTAGGGCAAAAAGTTTCAGAGACTGCATACATACTCATTTCTTCACCATTTTCAAAACCAACAACATATTCATGATCAGGGAAGCATGTAGAAGCTATTAAGAACTTAAAAATTCATTTCTGGAAAAAAAGATCTTGAGCTACCTGAGTTTTGAAGCTTTCAGTTCACAGCTTTCTGGCCTCTTCTCTTGATGCAATCCACTCCCTTTGATCCCTTGATGGTGTCTGGATGCTTAGAAGGAGTTTGTGTTGGCTGGTTTGAGAGTTTGAACAACTTCTGTTCAAGCTCAGGTGGGAATCGTGTTTATGATTCAAGCAGTTTAAGGCAAGTGTGAGGGGTGCTTTGTGACCAGGATGATGGGTTGAGTTGATCTATGAAGTTTGTTTAAGTGTTTGTGGCTTGTATGAAGAGTTTCAAATGCTTTTGCTTCAAGGGTGGAAAATGAGAATGCTGAGTTCTTGCTGGTTTCAGGCTTGTGTGTTATGATGTTTTGCTTGCATTTGGTTTGTATAAACTAATCCTATTGGTCAGATGACATGACATGTCCTTTTGTGATAGGTATGGTAGCTTTTGCCAAAATGTCAACTTCTTGTAAGAGAGGCATGGGTCATGTTCCAGCCAAGTACAAAGGGTGTGGGCTGCGCAGCAAGGTGAGGGAGAAAGGCTAGGATTGGTCAGCAGGCTAGGCAACAAGTGGATGAGAAGTTATCATTGGTTTTGCAACTTGCTTGCTTTTAGTTCTCATGAAAAGATCTTGCCTCACAAGCCATGAAACATGTGATCCCTTTGGTTCAATCTGAACTTTAAGACTTGTGTGATGTTTGTATAAGGATTAGACATCAATTAGAAGTTACAAATTGCCTTGGTACAAGATTTTGCAAGTTTCCCATTTGGTGCATAACTTGAAATTTAGTGATTTTTGCCAACTTTGATGCACCATAACTTTTGATCCAAAATGAATTAGGTCATGTTCTTGTACTTTTTGAAAAGGGAAAGATCTAATCTACAACTTTCATGACCAAAGTTTTTCCATTTGAAGCATTTTTGGATCAAAAAGTAAGGATTGAAAAGTTGCCTAAAATGACAAATTCCTTAAAAGTCAAACTTGCCTCAAAAAGTCAACTTTGCAAAAACTTAAAATTCTTGAATTTTGTGAACTTCCAACCTCTTCCATGATCAAATAAAGATCATATACACACAAAATGATGAAGATCACCCCTTGGTTGGGTCATTGGGGGCCTCAGATGCCCTGATTTTGCACTGACTTGTCCAGAAAGTCAACTCTTGATCAGATGACTTCCCCATGGAATTTCTTCATGAAAATTGATATGCATACTCCCTATACCATATGGAGACCAATAGAAACAAGAATGACCAAAAAATTTGAAGTTATGGCCTCTGAAACCAAAACCCTAATTTCAGGTCATCTGTGCAGTCAAGCCTAGCTCTGCTTCCATACCATTTTCAGTTCTTGTGATTCTTTGACATTTTGACTTTGAGAGGATGTAATATGATATAAGAACACACATGGACCCCTTTGAAGTGATTTATGACCTTTGGAGTGGCTCAAGTGGCTCTTGGATTGCCCAGATCACAAACCCTAGATGCAGATGACTTTGAATCTATGCAGTGAATCAAAAATGTAATATGAGATGCTATGATTGAGTTTATGCATATGAAAATGATCACAAGCCATGGTGTGAAATGGTGAGGGCAAATTTGGGGTGTTTACAGACATATTGTGAAATGTTTGTGTCCATTTGAATTCATTAGAATGCCTTAACATGCCAATTTGCAAAATCCCTCTTTGGCATAAAACTTGAAATTTTAGGATTTTTGCCAACTTTGAAAAGCCATATCTTGAGTTCTAGGATAAATCAAGACATGTTCTTGTACTTTTTGAAAAGGGAAAGACCTAATCTACAACTTTAAAGAACAAGAATTTTTCATTTGAAGCATTTTTGGTTGAGAAAGAGGAGGTTGAAAAACTTTCCAGAAATGGAAAGTTTCCATTACAAGTCATTTCCATTTTTGGCAAATTTGCAAATGGCTCAAAATTATTCAATCTTGTGAACTTCCAACCACTTTTAAGATCAAATAAAGATCATATAATTTCATTTTGATGAAAATACCCCTTTGGTTCCATTGTTGGGGGCCTCAGATGCCCTGATTTTGACTTAACTTGCTCAAGAAGTTACCCAGTGAACAGATGACTTCCACAATGAATTTCTTCATAAAACTTGGTACACATGATCCTTATAACATCTTAAGAACAATAGAAACAAGAATGGCCCAAAAATTCGGAGTTAAGGCCTTTGAAACCAAAACCCTAATTTTGGTCATCTGTGTAGTGAAAACCCTAGCTCTGCTTCCATGCCTTTGCCAGTCCTTGTGATCTCTTGACTTCTATGAACTTTGAGGGACATAATATGATGATAGAACACACATGGACCCTCTTGGAAAGCTTTTAGGCCTTTGGGATGGCTCAGATGAACTCTTGGATTGCTCAGATCACAAACCCTAGATGCAGATGAACTTAAACTATGCAGATGAAACAAATATGCAATATGAGGTGGTATGCTTATGCTTATGCTTATGCAAACATGAAAGATCACAAGCCATGGTGTGATATGAGTGAGGGAAAATTTGGGGTGTTTACAGCTGCCCCTATTCAAGCATGAGTTAGCGGTGCAAGGTGTAAGCGCCTGGCTTAACAGACAAACAAGATAACTTGTGGTTGAATACCAAAGACAATCCAAAATTTGCACTATCTGGATAGAAGAAGAAAAGGGATATAAATTGTAAAAGGTAGTATAG
Source organism: Lathyrus aphaca (assembly GCA_963966055.1). Lineage (NCBI taxonomy): Eukaryota > Viridiplantae > Streptophyta > Magnoliopsida > Fabales > Fabaceae > Lathyrus > Lathyrus aphaca. Next base: position 48,850,123 of record OZ014519.1, read on the forward strand.
TATGATTATCAAATGAAGGCGATAGAGGACGACCATCGAGCAGAGGACGACTGCTGGGGGTAAATTGGTAAGTAAAGCAATGACAGGGACGACCGACAAGCTGGGTAAATAAAAGGACCATGACGGGGACGGCCATTAGGTAAGGAGATAAGATTCTCTGGGGATTAAAGTAAAGACAATGATGGGGATGGCCATCAGGTTTGCAAAGTAAAGTAAACAACGATGGGGACGACCATCGATTTAAAGAATAAATGAAATAATGATGAGGGACAGTCATCGAAAGGTGAAGGACGATCACCTAGCAGGGGACGACTGCTCTTTTATCACGACATAGGACGAATGTCAGATAGAAAAGATCGACGATGGGGACGGCCATCGGGTAAGCATGATGAAGGAAGATCATTAAGAGGTGAAGGACGATCACCTAGCAGGGTACGACTGCTCTCGGGGTTTATCACGACATAGGACGAATGTCGGATAACAAAATCAACGATGGGGACGGCCATCGGATAAGATGATGAGGGACGGTCATCAAAAGGTGAAGGATGATCACCTAGCAGGGGACGCCTACTCTTTATCACGACATAGGATGAATGTCGGATAGAAAAAGGGTTCCACTAACGGGGATTCCGTTGGGGAAAGGATGAGGGATGGTCATCCAAAGGTGAAGGACGATCACCTGGCAGGGGACGACTGTCGAGAGTATCACGATATAGGATTGTTGCACCCCAAAATTTTCCCTCCCCAAGATAATAAATTGTGTACTAAGAGGTTCACAAGGTTCACAAGACATCTCATGAGGTTCACAAGGTTCACAATTTGTCAGAAACTTTGACAATTCCCTCAGACAAGGCATCCTCCTAAGCAAGGCATCCTAAACTAGGGTTTTGACTTTCATCAGGCTAAATGGACTTCTAATACTTCAAGTGAGCTTCATAGCATCCTATATGTGTTTAAGAATCCCCATGTCAAGTTTCAAGACTTTCCCAAAAGATTTTCTCAGTCAGATGATCAAATAGGTTAAAATTAGTCAAAGCAGTCAAAAAGTCAAACTGAGGTCAACTGTGGTCAAACCAAAGTCAAACTTCATGATTTTTTGCCAACATCAAGTATATGAAGTAAAATTCATCATTTGATCAAGGGTTGATCATGATTCATCAAGGATATTTCAGATCATCAAGAATCAGAAGTTTCTAAATTAGGGTTTTCATAGGAAAAGTCAACTGAACTTTGACCAGCCATAACTTTCACATGCTTCATCAAAATTTTTCCATCCAAAGCTCATTTTGAAGGAAATTGTATTCTCTACAACTTTGTGTCTCACAAGCCAATCCCAAAAATTCTTCATTTGGAAGGTATGAGCTAAGACATTATAGGTCCTTTTAAAAGTCAACAAAACGTCAACAACTTCCAAAAAGCATAACTTGAGAATGGTAAATGATATGGACATGAGACCAAAGAGGTTGGTTAGAGGACTCTCTAAGCTTTCCAAAATGTCCAAGAACACCTCCATAGCATTACAATTGAAGGATTTGTGCCCTTGCAAAGTTGGGAAATTTTTGAGAGGTTTATGAAGCAAATGGGGTCTTAAAACCATAATTCACCAAATGGGCTTGCTTTTTTATGATCCAAACACTTCCATGACATCATGCACGAATTAAAATTTATTTATTCATATTTTTATTCATTTTATTTTATTTATTATGATTTTTTATATTTAAAATCATTTTAAATTAAAATAAAATATAAAAGGATGGATATTTGATTTGATTTTGGTTCTAGAAGGTCTTAATGTTCATTTAGAGGTGATTGAAATCATACAAAATCAGATCATTCAAAAATAGCAATGAGATATCCAAGTTTTCAATGTTTTTAAAGTCATATCGTTTTCAATCTCTATGGATCAAAAAGTCCAAAGGATGGATTAGTTTCTTGACCTAATTTCATCACATGATATAAAAACAACATAAAGCACACAAGAGGACACAAATTGGCAGCCTCAAGAACACATTGCAAACTTCAAAATTTACACAAAAAAACTTGATTCGGATTCCTTGCTAGAGGCCATTCCAAAGAGTTTTGAAGGTGGAAACATGTTTATTGAACATCCTTGAGTCGTTCTTGATCATCATTTGCATTCAAAACACCATGAATCATACAAACCGAATCAACATTTGCTTGAGTTTTCAAATTTTCGATTCCAATTATTCATGCATTGTTAATGATTTTTGATGTTGTTTTCTTGTTTGTGATAAGCTTTAGATCATATATGGGTCAATGGATTGGAGTTTCACTGCCTAAAACTAATTCGGCCATAGCTAGGGTTGATGGACCTCATTTAGGGTTTTATGATTTACCAAATATAAATGAGTTTAGAGGACATGGTTAGCTTGTATGAACCTCAAAGATCATATTGCACTAATCAATTTGAAGAAATTTCACTATTTGCTTGGTGTTTGAGAAATCGCAGGTTTGAACACGCAGGAAAAATCGCAAGAGAATTCGCAGGAGAATTCGTAGGAAAACCTGCGAATTTCAGAGGAAGAAGATGAAGTCTTGGCGCCATCTGAAATTTGAATTTTAGATTTAATATTTTTAGAATTTGTCTTTATTTTATTTCAGCTAATGCGCGTGGCTCAGTTGGTGAGGTGTTGATGGTTATGGACATCAGGGCGTGGGTTCGAGTCCAGCCCTCAGCAATTTTTATCTTTTTTTTTCCAACTATTTCACTTAATTTATCATATTATGTTTGTTTGATGATTCTAGGTCACCAGCTGCGTGCGCAGCCTAGTGGTAATCCCCTTTGCAGGTACAGGGGAGGTCCTGGGTTCAAATCCAGGCCTCCCCATTATTTTTTTAACCTAATTTTTCTATTTTCTTCTCTTTTCTTTATTTAATTATATATTATATCATAAATTAAATTCTTTTTTTTAATAATAGTATAATATTTCACATATAATATAAAAATAAAAATAAACTTTATAATTTATTTATTTTTAAAATATAATTTGTTTTTATTTTATGTTTATATTATTATCTATATTTTATTTTGTAAATAAACCAAATAATATTTTAATTCAATATGTAAACCCTAATTTCATTTTTAAAATTTCTAACCCTAATTTCTAAGCCTAATTCTTATTTAACTTTACTATTAAAACTTAATTTTTTCTAATATATAATTTAATAATTAATCATTTGTTCAAATAACTATTATATTGTTTATTATTATACTTATTCTATTTCTTTTAATAAATTCTTTAAAAATTGTTTATTTAACTTTAAAAAAATATTTTCTTAAATCTTATATTCTTTATATTTGTTCTAACCTCTTTTTCTTATGATGATTATTGTTGCTAACCCTTTTTAATTGTCATTTATTTATTATATAGTTATTATTTAATTATTTATATCATAATGTAATTGCGAAAGCCTTGTAATAGTCGTAGTTTATTATTGTTTTATTGTTTATAAATATTCTTGCCATGGTTAGTAATTATAGGGAGTGATAACATGTTTGTAAATTAAAATTAATTTAGAATGACTTGCTTGATAAGATAAATACATGAATATGAACACTCACACACGTAAGTCGGTCTTTGATCGCCATCTCACACTTTCTAAGGTTATCCCTCATGTTGCCTAACTATAAGGTCAAGTAAGGTGTCTTAAAGCAAAGCCCCTTTTCATAAAATATCATCAAGTCCCTTTAAGATTATAAGATCAAGTCCCTTCAATGTTGCCTACGGTAAATGATCTTGTCCCTTCGAATAAAAGATGATGAGTCCCTATGAATTGCTAAAGACACCTTGCAGTTGCCTAAATTCAGATGTCCCTTCACATGTCCCTTATTACATCCAAGGTAATGACTACCTATTCCTTAATAATAGGGACAGTCTTACCATTGAAAGACATAAAGAACAGTAAAGACTTAATATATGGTAGGTTTCTCTTAATTACTTGCTCACACTTTTCAAAATACTTCATTACACTTCACATTTCAAACAAATTTTCAGAACAAAGTCTTTATATACATCCATACAAGGATCATTATAAAGTACTTAGAAAATTTTCAATCACACACTACACTTTCTCAAAACAATTTAAAGTGAGATAAGTAACTAAGAGCCCATGGATAACCATGGATATAAAGGGTGCTAACACCTTCCCTTTATATAACCTACCCCCCGAACTCAAAATCTTTTAAGGTCTTTCCTGTTCTTTTATGTCCTTTCCTTTTGGATAAAATAAAAGTCGGTGGCGACTCTTGCTATCCGCAACATTTAAACTAAAGTCAGTTCTCCCACCGTGTTACAAGGACGAATGTCGGATAGGAGAAAAGTTGTTTTGTTGGTGACTTACCGGGGAACGGTAAACACGGACGAGTGCTCACGCTCAAGAATAAAAGGTATAAGTGTCTGACGTGTGTATAGATTAAAGATGCGGACGAGCATCCTTAAGACCATGATACGGACGAGTATCGGTAGAAATAAACGCTAACACGTGTTCAGAGATGATGATACATACGAGTACCAACTGGTTAACGAAGAACACGGACGAGTGTCGGATCTGTTGAAGAGTGATATATATACGAGATATGGACGAGTATTAGAGACTTCTGTATAAGTTTGAGTGAGTATTGATTTGTTGGTGAAGTATGAGCAAGACACGAATGAGTGTTCAACTTGCTGGGGAACGTATGACACGGACGAGTGTCAAAAGAGAATATGTATAAGTTATGAACAAATATTTGTATGTGAGAGTGCAAAAGGTATTCTGGCGACCTGTGGGGATAGGATGACACGGGCAGGTGTCAAAAAAGAGTGTGTTATAAACAAACATTTGGTTTGCAACCAGCGTTTTGGCAACCATGCTGGGGGAATATGGCACTGACGAGTGTCAAAAAGAGTGCGTAGGTATCTGTATTTTGAGAGTGCAAAGGGGACGCTTTGGCTTATATCTGCGGGGAATAATACGACACGGACAAGTGTCGAAAGGAGTATATATGAACAGTCATTTGTGTTGGAGAGTGCAAAGGGGACGCTTTGACTTTTATTTGCGAGTTTTTATATATATTGCTGATGAAATACTGATGGTAATTGCGGGTGACTGGCTCGAACCTGGCTTGTGATCATGCAAATGTTTTATTTTTGCCGTAATGCTCCGTATTAGATGGAATGCTACGCTTATTTTGTGAATATGATGCAAATGCTATGATTATGCAAAAGAGAAACCGATTCGGGATCCGGATCCTGCGGGGGTGAAGATCTCTAGCTGATCTGCTCGGAGGGATAATCCAGCTGGGGGGGATATCATTGGTAGATCTATTAGGAGATATAGCTCTTCTTGGGGAAATAGATCATTGATAGATCTATCCGCAAGGAGAACTCAACTGGGGAGAAGGAAGCTTTAGTCACTTTGTTGTGTAAGAGTTTCAGGCATTTCTCTTCTGGGGAGAGAATGGAAACTTCTGTGGGGAGATTTGTTCTTTTATCCTTGATGAGAGATCTGGTATTCTGGTGGGGACCTTGGCTGGGGATGCTCCTGTTGAATAGACCTATGTTGGGGATGAGGAGGCTTTGACAACTTTGCTGGGGAAAAGCATTTCAGATACTGCTTAGGGAGGAGGTATGTTGGGGAAGTGTGCTTGGCATGCCCCATGATGCGTATTGAATACCTGCAATCTGTTAAGAAAAGAGAAACGCACAAGTATCCCGAGGTATCCCTTACCGGATTCCGTCATAGGAGTTAGATATTCCTGAAAGTAAATATATTTCCTGCAAGCATTTATTAAAAATGGCTCATTTGTTTTATGCAAGTGTTGTATCATGAATACTGGACATTTTGCAAACGAAACATAAAAATGTACAAAACGAGGTGTGACTGAAAACCCTGATTTTATTAATCTGGGTGCCCTGAATTGGCAAATACAGTCAAAGAAACAAATCCCCCGGAATGAGGAGACTGCTATAATTTGAGAAAAGTAAAAGTGTTGGCAATGTTGATGATGCTCTGGTGAGCTTCCTTTGCTATGACCTGTATGACCTTGACATTCTTCTCATCTTGCTTTCTGAATAAGGCTGATTCTGACTGATGCTTTGTCCTTTCGAAGCTTGCCATGTTACGAGTGATACAGACGAATTCAAAATGCATTTGTTCGCTTATTCCATGATTTTGCGTGGATCGCCCTTTCGGGTTTTCAATCCACCGGGATACCCATTTTTTCCTGAGCTGTCCAATGCGGCTTTTCAACTCAGTGGGTGTACATTTTTTAATTTTCCCTTATTTTTGCTCGAGTCTTTTATTCTATTTTTGACTCGTCGGGATGCCCTATTTTTGCCTAGACTCACATTCTGTTTTTATGTCCAGCGGGTCATTTTATGCGAAGTATTTTTTAACTGCATCTGAATTCACAGGGGATAAGAAATCTTCACCATCCATAGTAGTGAGCATCAGTGCTCCACCAGAGAAAACCTTCTTTACTATGAATGGACCATCGTAGTTTGGAGTCCACTTACCCCTGTGGTCTGTATGAGGAGGAAGAATTCTTTTCAGTACAAGATCTCCCACTTGGTATTCCCGAAGCATGACTTTCTGATCGAAGGCTCTCTTCATCCTTTTCTGATACAACTGCCCATGACAGATGGTAGCTAGCCTTTTCTCTTCGATCAGATTCAGTTGATTGTACCGAGACCGGACCCATTCTGCTTCGTCCAACTTTACATCCATCATTACCCGTAAGGAGGGTAGCTCAACTTCAACAGGTAGGACATCTTCCATACCATACACAAGCTGATAAGGTGTTGCCCCAGTAGACATTCTGATTGAGGTTCGGTACCCATGCAAAGCAAATGGTAGCATTTCATGCCAGTCTTTGTAAGTAACCACCATCTTCTGTACAATCTTCTTGATGTTTTTGTTAGCTGCCTCAACATCGCCATTCATCTTTGGCCTGTAAGGAGAAGAGTTGTGGTGTTGGATTTTGAAGTCCCGACACAGTTCTGCCATCATTTTGTTGTTCAAATTGGAACCATTGTCAGTAATGATTCGCTCGGAAACTCCATATCGACAGATGATGTCTCTTTTTAGAAATCTGGCTACCACTTGTCTGGTGACGTTTGCATATGAAGTTGCTTCGACCCATTAGGTAAAGTAATCAATGGCTACCAGGATGAATCTGTGGCCATTTGAAGCAGTCGGTTCGATCTTTCCAATCATGTCAATGCCCCACATGGAAAAAGGCCAAGGTGAAGACATCACGTTCAAAGGATTTGGAGGCACATGCACTTTATCTGCATAGATCTGGCATTTGTGGCACTTTCTGGCATAGGCACAACAGTCTGCATCCATTGTGATCCAGTAGTAACCTGATTGTAATAATTTCTTAGCCATTGCATGTCCTCCAGCATGGGTACCAAAAGATCCTTCATGCACCTTGTGCATCAGCAAGTCTGCTTCTTTCTTGTCAACACATCTGAGCAGAACCATGTCAAAGTTTCACTTGTATAATGAACCATCAACATTAAGGAAGAAACTGCCGACCAACCTTCTTAATGTCTTCTTATCATTGGATGATGCCCCAGGTGGGTATGTTTGATCCTCTAAGAAGCATTTGATGTCATGGAACCAAGGCTTGTCATCTTTAGCAATGTCCATGGAGAATACGTATGCTGGTTGGTCTAATCTGGGCACTGAAATCCGAGGCACATAATTGGCAGTTTGAACCTTGATCATGGAGGAAATGGTAGCCAAAGCATCTGCGAATTGATTTTCGTCTCGAGGGATGTACTCAAGTTTGACTGTTGTGAAGAAAGTCAATAATATCCTCGTGTAATAACGGTATGGGATCAGATGCTCTTGGTGAGTGTACCATTTGCCGTTGGTCTGATTGATTACCAAAGCTGAATCCTCCAATACAGTTAATGTCTTGATCCTGAGGTCAATGGCTTCCTCAAGACCCATGATACAAGCTTCGTATTCAGTTTCATTGTTAGTGCAGGCAAAGGTGAGTTTTTCCGAGAAAGGCATATGAACTCTTTTAGGTGTAATGAGTACTGCACCAACTCCACGACCATTCATATTGACAGCCCCATCAAACATCATAGTCCATTCTTCCTATGGGCCAAGCCCTTTAGTGGGAAGAGGCTCTTCATGATCTTTTGCTTTTAGGTACATGATGTCTTCATTAGGGAAGTCAAATCTCATTGGTTGGTAATCATCAATGGGTTTCTCAGCTAGATAGTCAGACAGTACACTGCCCTTGATAGCCTTTTGAGATGTGTACTGAATGTCATACTCTGTTAGAATCATTTTCCATCTTGTAACCCTTCCGGTAAGTGCTGGCTTATCAAATATGTAGTTGACGGGGTCCATTTTTGAAATCAACAAGGTAGTGTGAGTCAGCATATACTGTCTTAGTCGGTGAGCAGCCCACGCTAAATCACATCAAGTTTTCTCGAGCAGTGAATATCGTTGTTCACAGTCGGTAAACTTTTTGCTTAGGTAGTATATTGCATACTCTTTTCGACCAGACTCATCATGTTGGCCCAACACATACCCCATTGATCCTTCTAATACTGTCAGGTACATTATTAAAGGTCTTCCTTCAACTGGATGCATAAGAATCGGAGGTTCTTGCAGGTACTCCTTGATTTTGTCAAAAGCCTTCTGACAATCTTCATTCCACCTGACCGTTTGTTCCTTCCTTAACAATTTGAACAGGGGTTCACAGGTTGCAGTAAGATGAGATATGAACCTTGATATGTAGTTCAATCTACCTAAGAACCCCCGAACTTCCTTTTCAGTCCTAGGTGCAGGCATCTCCTGAATGGCTTTGACTTTGTCAGGATCAACTTCAATTCCCTTCTCACTTACGATAAATCCCAGCAACTTACCGGAATGTACCCCGAATGTGCATTTGTCGGGGTTTTACTTCAGCTGATATTTTCTCACACGCTTGAATGACTTTAGCAGATTCACTAGATGGTCTTCTTCAGTGAGGGACTTGGCAATCATGTCATCCACGTAGCATTCAATTTCTTTGTGGATCATGTCGTGGAATAACGTTACCATAGCCCGTTGATAAGTCGCACCAGCATTCTTCAGTCCAAAAGGCATTACCTTGTAACAAAATGTACCCCAAGGTGTGATGAATGTTGTTTTCTCCATGTCTTCGGGTGACATTTTGATCTGATTATACCCAGAAAAACCATCCATGAAGGAAAACACCGAGAACTGAGCTGTGTTATCGACCAATACATCAATGTGAGGTAATGGGAAATCATCCTTCGGGCTAGCTCTGTTCAGGTCCCGGTAATCCACACACATCTGTACTTTGCCATCCTTCTTAGGCACTGCTACAATATTAGCAACCCACGGCGGGTAACTAGTTACAGCAAGGAAACCGGCGTCCCACTGTTTTTGTACTTCTTCCTTAATCTTCATGGCCATATCTGGACGAGTACGGCGTAACTTTTGCTTCACTGGAGGGCAATCTTCTTTCAAGGGTAACTTGTGCATGACTATATCCGTATCTAGACCTGACATGTCTTGATAGGACCAAGCAAAAACGTCGACATATTCTCGAAGCATGTCAATGAGCTGTTCTTTTACTGAAGCTTGCAGACTGGCCCTAATCTTTACTTCTTTCAAATCCTCTTCGGTACCAAGATTAACCGTTTCAACTTCCTCCTGATGAGGAGTGATCACTTTATCTTCTTGCCTCAACAACTTGGCTAACTCTTCAAGTAACTCATAGTCTTCTTCAACCCATTCATCAGCTTGATTAATTGGATTGTTGAAGTCATACAAGGTCATAGTAGTGCTGTTGTCGGTGCAATCCGGAGGATAATCTCTGCAAGGGTGGAAATTTGTTCGTTTTAGTGATCAATTTTAATCTTGTTTAGAAAAGTGTAAAATGAAGTTATTTATTTTGAAAACATTGCCATTTTATTGTTTTGTACAAAAAGCGAAAAATGAAAAGATAGTGAGCGAAAAAGAGACTTGTTTGCAAAAGATGTCTGATATTCATTGATAATCCATTTGCACAAAATTACAATATGGCCCTATTACAAAATGAGTCTTGACACCTTGGGCAAGATGCAGGACTTGATGCATGCTAAAAAAAGGCAGGAAATAATAATTACTCTGCAGGAGTAACCCTTATAATTTCCTGGGAAGACCAGTTAAGGACTTGATGACCCGGGATCCTTGGACGTATCCAGCTCTCCAGGTTGAGGTTGCTTTCCGCCTCGTATTCCAGGTTGTTAACAACATCTGGGGTGAGCATCCCCCCACTGATGAACTTGGGCTCCTTAGCAGCCTCTGATTGATCTTGTCGGGATGGTTTGTAACCCAAACCGAATCTGTCCTCCTTATTCTCCACCAGTAGAAGTTTGCCCCAGCCTTGGGCATTCCCATCTTCAACAACCTTCCGGGCTTGCTGATAGGAGACAATTGAAGTACCCATCCTATCTTCCTGGGATGCAGCAAATACTTCAGTTGTCGCCTCATTGACGTTCAGTGCTTCGAACCCCTGGCTCATGGTTTCATGGATTTCACCATCCATCTCAATGTATTTGTATGTAGCCAGATGGCTAACAAAGATTTCCTCTTCACCACAGATGGTGATAATCTGTCCTTCCCACTCATATTTCAATTTTTGGTGAAGGGTCGACATAACTGCACCAGCGGCGTGAATCCATGGTCGACCCAACAAACAGCTGTAGGCCGGCTAAATGTCCATCACATAGAAAGTAGTCTGAAAGACCTGCGGACTGATTATCACAAGCAGTTCCACCTCTCCAAGAACATACCTATTGGAGCCATCAAAAGCCCTGACCATAAGATTGCTTGGTCGGAGAGCTATCCCATCATATTCGAGCTTGACAAGAGCTTTCTTTGGCAAGACATTGAGTGAGGACCCAATGTCAACAAGAACATGAGAGAGTACAGCCCCTTTACACTCCAGGGTTATGTGCAAAGCTTTGTTGTGGTGACGTCCTTCCGTTTTCTAGTCAGCATTGGTGAAACCTAGCCCATGGCTAGTATTGACATTAGACACCATTGTCGCAAGCTAATTCACTGTGATCTCTTCTGGCACGTAGGCAACGTGCAAAACTTTAAGTAGTGCATCCCGATGAGCTTCGGAACACAACAGCAGGGATAAAATTGAGATCTTGGAAGGAGTCTGGTGGAGCTGATCCACAACCTTGTAGCCACTTCTTTTAATTATCCTTATAAATTCATCCACATCTTGATCAAAGGATGATTTATGAGTCTCTTTTGGTGCAGGTTCTTCTGGTGCCACACTTTTCCCTTTGGCTTTGGCAACAGCCTCTGCCTTAGTGTTGGTTCTTGGAGCTTGTGACGCGAAGAGGCGTCCGCTTCGGGTGAAGCCTCCTCCTCCCCCGACATTATCCACTTGTGGGGTAGGAAATGAAGAATCAAGAAGGACTCTTTCTCTGTTGAAGTAAAGGTCTGCACCATAGTGCCATGGTACAACATTGTCTTTATCATATGGAATAGGCCCTGGCACCGTGATGGTGACTGGGCTCACTGCAGCAGAGGTTGGAACCGTTATTGTCTGTGGATCATAGAAGATGGTGACAGGACTTCTTGTGGATGTTGGTGGTGATTGATTGAAGCTTGATTATTGTTGAAATTGTTGCTGAGATTGTTGTTAAAAGTTGCTGGAGTCCGGGACCATTGTAGGGTCATAATAAATAGTAACTGTGGAGACGTTGTTGTTGGTGGTTGCTGAAGTTGTAGAAGCAGGTGCAAATAAGTTGTTGTTTGTTGAAGTGATGGAAGAAGTGGTTGCTGATTTTTTAGATGAGTCGGTAGGAACAATTGTTGTTGCAGTTGTAGAAGAATCATTTGTTGTTGTAAAAGGAGTTGCTGGTGTTGTAGAAGTTGTTGTGGTTATTTGTGGAATGCCTTCTTTAATCAAGCCATTGATGCCATTCCTCAAGCTTGCACACCCATTCGCGGAAACTTCGCAAGATTCACAACATGCCTCACAACCTGGAAACACTTGGCATTTCAAAAGCTGAGATTTAACCTCTGCCAGAGGTGTCTGAATACTTGCTATATCTTCAATTAAACTCATGGGTGAGCCTTCCTTTATAGCATTAATCCTTGGCCCACTCTGGCTTGGCATAGTATTTTTCATGACATTGGGAGGTGGTGCAAAGTTCAGGGCCTTTGAATCTACCAGATCCTGGACCTTCATATGCAGAGCCCTGCATTTTTCCGTGGAGTGACCAGGTGCATTAGAATGAAAAACACACATAGCGTTGACGTCGTAATTTCTCGGAAGGTTCTGAGGATCAGGTGGAGCCAATGTCCTCAACTCAACAAGATTGAGCTTTAGAAGTTGTGGCAGCAATGTGGCATATGGCATTGGAATAGGGTCAATCACCCTGTTGATCTGAGATGGCCGCTGTTGAAAAGGGCGTTGTTGTTGATTGTTGTTATTGTTGTTGTAGGATCTCTGTTGAGGAAACTGTGGCTGTTGAGGAAAGTGCCGTGGTTGTTGAGTATACTGAGGAGGTGAAGCAGGAATAGTGATGGTAGCAACTGATCTTGGCAGATATTGGGGTTTACCTCTTCCCATATGTTCAAAATTTGTTTCACCAGATCTACGGGGTCCAGCAAATGGCTTCCTTGCACTGCTTGAACTGGCACCGTTGTCAAAAATCTTTCCCATCTTCAGTAGGCTCTCAATTCTTTCCCCAGCTATCACCACATCTGCAAAGCTGGTGGAAGAAAATGCAACCAATCTGTCAATATAAGTACCCTAGAGAGTATTCATGAACATATCTGCCATCTCCCTTTCTGACATCGGGGGTTGAACGACAACAGCTAGTTGCCTCCACCTTTGGGCATACTCTCTAAAGCTTTCACGGGAAGATTGTGACATTCCCATCAGAAGGGTTCTGTTTGGAGCCATGTCCAGATTATACTGATATTGACGAATGAAAGCTTCAGCCAAGTCTTTCCAATTTCTAACTGTGGCCCTGGTCAAATGAGAATACCATTCTCGGGATGCCCCTGTCAAGCTATCCTCAAAGTAAAACATCCACAGCTTCTCATCCATGGTGTAGGCTTTCAATCTCCCTAGGAAAGACTGAAGATGGGTACGTGGGCAGGATGTGCCATTGTATCTTTTAAAACAAGGAGGTTTGACTTGTGAGGAATTCTAACCCCATCCACTAACCCTATGTCCATGACATCAAAACCCAGAGAGTTTTGGGATTCAAGAGACTTAGCTTCTCTGCTATTTCATCTAACCGACGGTCGTAAACTTCGTCTCCAGCCCCAACCACAGTAAACTGTTCTTCCTAAGGGTCTTCCTGCAAGGCCCTCCCTCCAGTGTTACCTTGGGTGTTTCTTATAGAATTGATGTCTGGGTTCAGATGAGGTCTAAACTCTGGGGGATCATTACGAGGATGTACGTGATCGTTGTTGCTGGTACCCCCTGTACCTGGGTGGTTTTCCTCGGGAGTTTGCCGCCCGACTAACTCTCTCAGTCTCTCCTGGCTCTGAGCCAAACCAATCATCACTGCCATGAATTGATTCATTTGGACCCTCATCTTTGTCCTTTCATTGGCCATTTGGATCCTCACATTGGTCAAGTCCTGTTGAACCTGATCCATTTGTAATCCCGGAAGGTTGTTTCTTGTCGGATACCGGTGCACTCTATTGACAGGGAACACTCTTCTGCGAGCAATGTTTTCTGAAACCACAACAAAGTGAGAAACAACAACAAAACAAAAACCTACAAAACAAAGAGAAAATGTTAGTATGCAATGCAGGATGTCTATTTGTCCTCCAAGGGTATCTGGTTTGGTTCTTTGGTTTTGACCCTTCCAGACCTTGAGGAAATGATGATGTTGAAGAGAGATTAAGCCCACAAAAATAATACAAACCACATATTACAAAAATATGAAGATACATAGTTTGATTACAATAAAGTCCCCATGGTGGGTAAAAATACATCAACAAAATCAAAAGTACAAACAAAAGGAAATACAAGTATAAGGAAATCAAACATCCAGTCCAAAGTCATCCTCCCTGACTTCTTTCAGGAGAGCCTCAGTCACTGGGCCAACTGGGTGCTCTGTGATGGTCCTAATAAGAAGGTTCCTGGTGGCAATGTGCTTATCCCGGTACTTTGATCTCTTTATCCCCGCCCGGTGGTTCAACTCAGAGATCTCCTTCTGTGCTGCTAACAAAGCTGCCTGATTCTTCTTCTCACTAGCCTCCAGCTGCTCTATCCTAGCTTGAGTTCTCTGATCCTCCTGTGCACGGGCCTCAGTGATCCTGATCCACCTAGCCTGGCTCTCCTCTAAGTAATGCTCAGCCATGGCCTTCTGAGTCTTAGCTTCCTTGCAAGCATTCTTCAGTACTAACTCTCATGCTCTAGCCTTTCTGATGTAGTCATCCGTCTTCTCAATCTTGGTCAAGTGCTCAATCCGGAGCTTCTCTAACCTCTCATTATCTAGACGACTGTCATTCCTCTCCCAGAGGGTCTTCTTCAAGGCTTCAGAGAGATGAGTATTCCTTTCCTTTAATTTCTCAAACTCCTCTAAACTGACAGTGGCTGCAGGCTCTACTGCTGATGGTCCAGGTACATCCTCTAAGGTGAATGGCATCCGGGTGATCTGTCCCTGGTACGAGACCAATCAAGATACTGTGCTGAAGCTATGTTGTTGCACATGCCAAGAATAGCTATCCCCTTAGTCTGAATGTTGTCCCAAGCCCAAGCTTCCTGCCTGACAATAGCAGAGTTGTGCTCAATGTCACAATAGAGGGTATCTGTCAAGTCTTTCCCTCTTGGGGGATGTACCAAAGCATACCCTAATTGCCTCTTGAAAAGCAAAGGGTTGTAGTTGATGCAACCTTTTACTCCAATCAAAGGTACATTGGGATACTGCCCACAACCGATAATGATATCTTTGCCCTTGGTGCTCTGAGTGCACCATCTGATGTCTTCTGATGTAAGGGCAATCAATCTCTTGGACCAGTTTCTTGGCTGATGAGGATTCAAGAAAGTGTCTGACTTCGGCAAGTGCCTTAACAACCAATAGTAGAAGAGGGGTGCACAGCATCTGACTAATCTTCCTCTTTGCTTCTCATTCCTTTGGTGCAATGAGTAGTAGAACTCTCCAAGCAAGGTAGGAACTGGGTTCCTCAATAAGAATAGGTGAATAGCATTCTTGCTTACAAACTTTGGCTCGTCTGCAAACAAGATAACTCTATATATGCTGAAGGCTAGAAGTGCACAAACAGCATCCCACTTCCCTGCTGCAGCATGCATGGTGGCCTGGGAGATCAAGAAGTCCAAGTGAAGGCCTAGAATTCCAGCCTTAGTAGTCATGCTCTGGTCAATGAGGGTGGGCTCCAAGTGCAAAGCCTTAGCTATATCTTCATTCTTGGGAGGAACCATCTGTAACACCCTAATTTTTCCCCTAAGATTGTTTCGCATCTCATCTGCATTTTGCATACAAACAAGATCGCACTGGCTTTCGAGTTTCTTCTCAGATGTGGGTCTATGCTTCACAGGGGATCACCATTATTTTTACTTCTTTATATTTGTTTATATTTACTGACTTCTAACCAAAATACCAAAAAGTATGTTGCAGTGTTCTTCTTCTTCTCTGTGTTGCAGGTTTTCAAAGACAGGGCAGTAATTTCATTCAGATGCGTTTGTTCAGTCACAATTCGATTTCAGATGGATGTTTGACCTATTATTGGTCAAACTATCAAAAGATTGGTTGACTTCCAGTTGCGTGTGCCAGTAGTTTATTCCTCAGACGATGCGTTTTCAAAGCTCAGATGGTGTTGAGTGTGAAAGTCATCAGTTATCAGGCAGTGTTTTGTGCGAAGTTTGGTTTGAATCTTCAAGTGTTTATCAGTTCATCGGTTCATCAGTTCATCAGTGATTCATCTGAGGATTTATTTTCCTCAGTTTGGTTTCGAATTATCAGGGCATGAATCAGACAATTTTCAGATGACAGTTATGGCTTGAGTTGCAATTTATTCAGATATTCAGTGGGGCTGTGTTGGCTGTGTTCATTTTTCATCGGTGGCTTGTGCAAGAAAAATCAGGATTTGTTGTGGGCTTGAGAACCAAATTCCATCCATTATCCATTTCTTGATTAAACCATCTTATCCAAATTACCCGATTATCCATTTTTTTTATTATCCACAAAAATTCCAAATTCTAATTTTTTTTTATTCCCTTTTCAAACAACCATTTCCAGTTATACATTAAATCCAATTCCCGATTGTTCCATTTTTTATTATTTCAATTTCCATTTCTTTCTTTTTCTTATCCATTTTTCAATTACTTTGTTATTATTCACTTTTATCATTAAACAAGATCATCTTTTTTTAAAAAAATTCAAAAAGCCAATTTAATTTGTTAGTCCATTTCTTTGTTTTCTATATGAAAAAATATATTATAAAATAAAAATTTCCATCTATTCCAATTTTTTTTTATTAATCCTTTTACATTTTTTTTAAGCCACAACATCACATTTTTTTCAAGCCAATTTAGGCCCATTTCATGCAAATACTTCCCAAACAATTCCAAGCCAGTCAACTCCCTTTGGCCCACCACACTTCACATCAGCCAATTTCTCCAGCCTTACACAAACTCTCCTGCACGCTTCCCGCAACCTACTTCACAATAAGGCATCAGCTGCTTGGCCCACCCTTTTCCAGCTAGTTTCCCACGTGACTGAAAGCAACACATTAACAAGCCTCCAGCATGCGAGCAACAAAGCCTCAAAAATTTCCATCAGCTGACCCCACACCATTTCCAAGCCATATGCACGTGAACCCCCAAACCAGCTTACAACAATAAGCTTCCCAGCCTGCCGTACCCGCGCCGCAATACAAACAACTCCTGTCTCAGCCTCTTGCAAAGCCTTTCCCGTAAGCAGCTTGCCCAAGCCACAACAACAAACAACAAGCCGCACAGCTTAGGCCTTCAAGTTTCAACAATAAGCTACACCAAAACCGAAATAACCCGAAATCAATACCTCCCAGCTTTTCCCGTAAGGCCCTTCACGCAGCTAGCTCTCAATCAAAACAAAGCCAACTGATACAAGCCTTCAATCCGCACGACTTCAACACGCTTCAAGCTACAAAAAAAACAAGACAGCTGAAGCCAAACTCAGCCAAGCCTTTACCAAACAACAAGCTCACAGCACCAGCTTTTCACAACCTTCAACAAAGCCAAAGCATCAAGCTTCGCAAGCCTTCAGCTTTCCAAAACCGTAAGACCCCAGCACGCGGGACGCACCCTGTAAAACACACCAGATGCACACGAACAAAACAATTTCAAAACGCGGTAAGCAAATGCAAACATCACACTTGAAGCACACCTTTGAAACGCAATCAAACCGCAAACGCCCAAAATCAGAACCAAACGACATCACCCTTTCCCCATTTCTTTCCTATTTAAAAAACCTCTCCATCTCACAAATCTAAGCTTGAATAGCCCTCTCAGAACCCTGCTCAAATTCATTCTCGAATAAAAATCCCTAAATCCCTTTTCTCTTTCCAATCTTCAACCAAAAACATCAAAACCAAATCGAAAAAGAAGAAGAAAATTTGAAATCGTTTTGAAGGAGAAGAAGAAAGAAAGTTGCGATTGAGAAGGAGAAGAGTGTTTTCGTGTTGAGTGTGAAGGTGAGGCGTTGCGGAGAATTTTGTTTTCTCCCCTGTTTCCGATTGTTCACGCGTTGAAGAAGAAGAGCCTTTGGCTCTGTTTTAATTTTTTTTTAGTTGACTTGGTTTAATATTTTTTTTGTTAAAGAATAATAAGGGTTTGGTATTGGACTTTTGGATCCATGTTATTCACCCACCATTGACCCGCGGGTTGCTCTCTCCCATCACCTTTCTTCTCTTTATTTTTTTTTCTTAATTTATTTCCTTTTTCTTTAATTGATTTTATATTATTTTTATTTTATATATATGAAAGATTTCTTATAAAACTATATTTTAGAAAGAGTTTTTAAATAATGTTTTTAGAAAGATTTTAAGAAATGTTTAGAAACAATTTTAGAAAAGGTTTTTTAAAAAAAAAAGATGTTTAGAGAAGAATTTTTAGAAAGATTTTTAGAAAGAATTTTAAGAAAATGATTTAAAAATATATTTCTATTTTCTTTTTTGGATCTATTTTTTAGATCCATCTTTTCTTCATCTTCTTTCATTTTTGGTCGATGACAATCTCCGATTCGAGATTGTTGATTTCCGATTAGTTTAATCTTCATTATTTCAAATCTATGGATGAATGATCATTTGGATCATTCTCCATACTTTGAGATCGTGATAGGTTGCTTTTCGATGAAATTCAACGAAAATCGCGATTAAGATTAGACCTTCCTTTTTCTTTTAGTGTGGCATGTTTTCGGAGAACGATCCATTATATCGTTTCTCTAACATGTATTAACACGAATATTTTCCACTTTAATTAGTGATGGTCGGCCTCATTTGTAGGGTAATTACTCCGTAAATTACTCGGCGACTGCTTAACATAGACCTAAAGTTGTCCCGATTCGAATTAAGATCCACTTGGATCCGGTTGCCTCGATTTTATTATTCCTTGTTGTGGTTGTGCTTGATTAAGTTCATCATACCACTTATATTGTAAATATTATAATATTGTGAATATATAATTGTTTAAATTTAATCTCTCGCACCTTATCCTTTTATTTTCATCTCTTGCTCCTTTATCTCTTTATATTGCTTTATCATATTATATCATATATCATTTGTTTATATTCATATTGTGCTTGTTTTTTTTTATTTTATCCATTTGGATATCAAAACACTTAATAAAGGATTGAACACTTAAAAGACCTGTGATTTCTAATTTTGGACTAATGGTTACTATCCCGAGCGTTTTGGAGAATGGACTTAGACTTTAAGATCTTTCCCCTTGCTCAAGTTGGAATGGATTAGAAACCTCGGCTCCAAGTTATTTCATTAGCCATTGAAGGTGGAAGTCCAAACTTTGAAGAAATTGTACATATTATGGTTTGGTAAACTCTTTCCTTAACTTTTAATTCAAGCATTAGGATTAGTCCCTTCATCTCCTCCCCATTCTTAAATTTTCAAAACTTCTCCCTATTTCAAAAAAACCTTCTTGTTTTCCAACTCCAAACACTTTCATAAACAAAACATGACTTAGGTCAAGCGATTTTTAATCTTTTCACTTTGTTTTCTTAACCAAATATTAATCCATGTAAATATATCAAAACCATTTCTTCTTACATACTTTAAAAAACATAAAACTAACTCAATTGTTTTTGTGCCTTGTGCACCTTTTCTTTTTTACATGTTTAGATATGATTCATCTTTTCTAGCGGAATTATTCGCTAAAGGATGACGACTTATCTCTACATCTTAAAATCAATTCAACCCATTTGTTTCTTTTCAAATTTTGTACCACGAACTACGAGGTTTTGATCTCGCATTGCACTTTGTGGGTACGTAGGCATAAGGCGTTAAAACCTTATCAAACACAAAATCATTAAAAAATATTCTTCTTCTCATCTCTTCCCTCTTTTCAAGCAAACCAATTTCAGACCAAAAAGTAATAAGTATTTCAAAGGGCTCCTGTGGAGTACCACGGACGAGTCGGGTTCCTAAAACCTTCCCGGTTCGTAACCAATCCCCTTACCCAATCTCTGTTTGTTTCTTTTAGCTTTTGCTTTTAGACTCCTAGGTTTTTATTCGTTCTTTTACCTTTTTCCTTTCGGAAATAAAGAAAAGCGCGGTGGCGACTCTGTGTTCATCGAGTTAAGTTAATCAATAGCTTACACTCACGATTTTACCGCTACACCATCTCAGGGTTGAAAGGAATCCCCCTCTGATAGGGACACCTAACAACATGGAAAATTCTTCCATCAATGGTCCTAGCTGAAAATATGGGAAGGTGAAGCATCTGATAGGAGGGTCATAAAACTGCAAGCAAGTGTGAATCATGCTCCTCTGGGATGCATCCAGGTCCATGATCATGTCCAATATGCCTCCATAATGTTCCCTGAATAGAGGAACATGATCAGGAGTGATAAGAGACTGGATCTGTCTGATGCCTGTCAGAGTAGGCTCAAAGAAATGGTATGTGATGTTACTCTTTCTGGAAGTGTCCATGCTGACAATGGATGCTGGTGAAGAAGACTGAGAGTAACTACTGATGAAAGCCACTGAAAAAGATGTTGAAGAAGAGTCTCTGATGAAGACAACTGGTGAAGAAGGCTGTAAAGAATCTCTGATGAAGATAGCTGGAGAAGGGTCTTTGATGAATACAAACTGATGAAGGTGCTGGAGAAGAATCTCTGATGGAGATAACTGGAGGAATCTGAGCAGTAGAACATGTCAAAACCAAACCAAAGATAAGATGTGGATACCCTATAAAACAAATAGACAAATGTTAAATGATGCAAAATGATGTATGCAGGATGATATGCAAAGGGTTTGTGATCAAGTGATGGATCTGTTATCTGCCTTGATAGGGTCCATGTGTGTTCATAAGTCCGGATGGAGGCTTAGAAAACCAGTAACCAGGTGGGGGGACTCAAATAAAGAGCCATAAGTTCAGGGTTTCACAAGAACTGTCCAAAAATGATACAACCTTAACAAAACTAGTAACAAGGTATGATGAGGCCAAGGGTTCCTGCAAACTTGTAAACATCCCAACCCCCTCACATGTATTGTTCTAGAACAAGGATCCTCAGACTTGGATCAGTTATGAGAAGTGTAAACACTTCTAACCCAGAGGTACAATGCTTACAATAATCATAAAGTTTCCTCCTCTAATTCACCTCAGATGCTGAAGGTCATAAAAAGGTCATCCAGACTTAGCAGGCTTCCCAGATAGCCCTAGTACTACAGGAAATCCGTAGCACAAAGTTCTCAAGAAGAAACCCATGTCTGAACCATGTTTCATATTCCCGCACCAGACCGAAATGGAATGGGAAAGAATATGAAGCCACTCTATCCTATGTGTCACTCAGGTCCCCGGTATGGAACCTTTAATCACTTAAAAATCCCACCCACCAAAGCAGACATGAGATCCAACACCAATGATATGATAATAACAGTATGAAATGCATAAAATTGTAAATGAAAGCAATAAAACAAAGATGTACAGAAAGCAATAAATAAAGCAATAAATAACAAGCACAAGTAGCACATAACACCCTTATAAACACAAGTCAAACAAGCGCTAGGAGGAACCCACAAAAAGAACCAGAAGCCCTGGTTGCAATATAAGGTTCCCCAGCAGAGTCGCCAAGTTGTCGCCCCCGAAGATTTGCATCCCGGTACAAGCGCGAACAGTCGGCGAAAGGAGAAAAGGAATGAACTGAATAGAGTCGCCATCTAGGCATTTTTATCCCAAAGGAAAGGTAATGCTACATAAACCTAGAAAAAGATGGATAAGACGGTTGTGAACCAGAGAAACTGAGAAAGGGGGTTGGTTACAACCTGGGAAGGTATTAGTACCCAGATTGTCCGTCGTACTCGACGGGATCCACGCTTAAAAGATTGTGATTAAAGGGGTAGTGTATGTGCTATCTGTGTGCAAAAGCTGGAAAAGAAATAAACAAGTGTCAGTGCAAAAGGTGAATGCTCAGGAACTGAGGCTTAAAAAGAGAATGTTGAAGGAGGGGGAAGACACAGAGACTTTTGTTCGATAACAGTTAAGTTATGCCTACGTATCCTCTCGTGCAATGAGGAAGTCAGAACACCGTAGTTCGACTCAAAGAGACTGAAAGATAAATTGATTGTGAACTGCTTGCTTGTCTATGCTCAAGTGTATGAATTGTCTGGCTCGAGTGCTAATTGTCTTGCATTAGACGGAAGAAGCAAGTTCTCGTTTATGAATGAGTATGATGAGAAAAGAATCCCGAAGGAGACAATTATTGTTTGTTTTTGGTGTTTTCAGTTTTGTTATTGTTTTTTTGGTGTTTTGCATAAGTTAATGAGCTTAAGCCTAAATCAAAGATTGTAAACTCATTATATCCTCCCTGATTAGGGATAATGAGCCTACTTAAGTATGAGATAAACATCTCAACTTAATTACCATGATGATGTAGGATTAAGATCATTAACCTACTTGTGATTAATTATATATTTTTGGGTTTTTGTTTAGTGTTAAGTAACGAGTTTAATCTCTAATCACAGATTAGTGGACTCATTACACCATCCTAATAGAAGGATAATAGATGAGAACACTTAAGCTGAGGAAGATACCTCAACTTAATCCATGGTTAGGGATTAAATTCATTATGTAATAAAACCTTTATTAAGTGGATTTTAATTAAGGGATGAGATTAAGAAATGCGTTTTATGGTTTGTAAGACAACATGAGGGGGACTTGTCCATTAAACACTAGGGTTAGTCCTTCTTAACCATAAAGGAAGAATTATAACCCTAATGTAAGGCCCAAGTTACAAGATGAAGTCTTAGTGATTATTAAGATGATTTGACTAAGAGGTTTAAACAAATTAAAGGTTTAACACTTAGGATTAAAGTTATACACTCCATCCTAAGAGAAGGATGCAGGCATAACCCTAATTCCAAAGTCTTAAAACTTTAAGAGTTTAGTCTCTGATTATTGAGATGAGAAGAGAGACTCAAGGAGACTCAAAGGTAAAAACTAAGGGGAACTAATCACAACCCTAATTATTATCATGCTTGGAGGTTCCTATGGTTTGTAAGGCTTAAGAAAGATCTTCAAGGAAGCCACCAATGGAAGAAGCAGATGAAAGGAGGAAGAAGCAGAAGAATAAGTTACTTACTTCAATAAAGAAGATAAGTAACTTAATGAGAGAAAGTGAGAAAGAATGAACACAAGTGAACAAGTTCACTTCAAAGAAACCAGCAAGATGCATATGAAAGAGATAAAGAGAAATGAGAAGTGAAGGCAAATCCACTTCTCAAAGTAACTTACCACCTGAAAATGTTAGCATGAATGCATAAAGTGTGAAAACACAAAGAAATGAAATGAGATGAGATGAAATGACCAAAGTCAGAAGTGTTTATGCAATGTTAATGTCATGTGAGATGATGAAAAGGCATACAAAGTGCATATGTGTGATCATACAAGAATGAGATGTTATGTAAGCATGCTTTAAAGTTTGAAAAAACATGAAAGTTAATGAAATGAAATGAATGCAAATCATGGAAAATGAATGAAGAAATGATCAAGCATGGTTCTAACATGTCCTAGGATGTCTAAGATGACATATGAATGCAAGAAATGTCATGGAAAGTTCATGTATGGATGCATATGCAAAATGAATACAAATGAACATGAGAAATTAGGGTTTTATGAAAGTGTGAGATGCAAATGAACAAAACAGAAGCAAATGACATGATAACAAATTGAAACCAAGCTCAAACAAACCCTAATCCCATACTAGGTCACACCCAAAGGAGAAGGTCAGAAGCCTAACCAATCAAAAGTTATGAATTTCCTAAGTTTCTAGGGTTTTTGGATGGTTCAAAAGGGAAAAATGCAAATCAATTTGAAAATGCAAGATAAATTCATGAGATAAATATCCTATAAACTAAATTCCATATGCAAAACAATGCAAAAAGAATCATCTTCAAACTCCTCTTGGTTAGGTAGAAAAGATTTTTTAAAGTTAGGGTTCAAAAAATGATATTTAATGACCCTTAATTCAAAGAAAATTCACAAACTATGATCAAACCTAAAAATAAATTTGTATGAAGAGTTTGAAAATGTTTCTAAATGCAAAGGGATGATTCATGATTTTTTGGTGATTTTTAGAAACCTAAATGTATTTTTAATTAATTAAAAGACTTTAATTAATTAAAAATATCATTCAAATATTTTAAAAATACTTTTTTAATGCAAAAAATAAAATAAAAATCATTTTCAGGTCGAGAAAAATATTTAAAACAGAAATGCAAAAGGAAATATATTTTGGATGATTTTTTCTATTTTTAATTAATTATGCAAAAGAAATAGAAAGAAAATGAAATAAAATGAATTAAAAGGGAAAGTCAACTGATCCTAAGGCTGAGATTTAAACCTAGGGGGTGAGGATTGACTGGCGCGTGATCCAAAGGCTGGGATTTGTCCTGGCTTAATTAATCTGATTAATTTAATTAATTAAAATTAAGACTTAAGTGAAATGATCTGAGCCCTACAAACGCGCGCGAAGCAAGATCTAATGGCCTATATTTAAACTGAGCTAATTAACCCTAATTACTAACCCTAATCATTTTCAGGTGACCGGAGCTAGCTACGGTCATCTTCTCCGGTGATCCCTCAACCTAACTTCCACCCCAGGCCATGAAACTTCACCAAAATCTCCAGAAATGATCTATGAACATCATTAAACAAGAATCCAACACCAAAAATCATTTATTTTCAGAAACCAGCATGAATCGAATCAAACTTCTTTTAGGTCAAAAATTTCAGAGATTCATTTCATGCCCATTTCTTCACCATTTTCAAAAACAACAAGTGCACTGTGATCAGGGGAGCATGGGGAACATTTCTATAACATAAAATGAAGTTTCTGGAAAAATTGTTCTTGAGGTATACCTGAGGTTGAGCTTTCAGTTCTTGAGCTTTATGGGCCTCTCCCTTGTGCAAACCAACTTCAATGAACCCCTTGAGGATGATGTGAAGTTTGGAACAAGTTTGTAATGGCTGGTTTTGATGTTTCAACTCTGCTGCACCAGAAATCGTATTTGTGTTTGGCTGTGTTTTAGGCTATGGTGAAGGGTGGGAAATGCTCCTTAGGTCATTGGAGATGATTGGCGAAGAAAGATTGAGGTTTCAGTGGTTGGTTTTGAGATTTGAAGACTTGAAAATTTTGGCAAGTTTTGGGCAATCTGAGTATGAGCAAGATGCAGGCCTCAATGTCTTATGAAATGTGTTCCTTAGGGTTTGTATAAGGTGTTCTGATTGGTTCAGAGAGTTGTTGTGGCATAGTGTGATAGGTATGATGTGAAATGCAAGAAGTCAAGATTTTGTACTTTGAGGTATGGACATGGTGCAGGCCTGAATTCTTGGGGTGTCTGGCCTCATCTGACTTTGTGGAGAGCCATGGAATTGGTTTTGGCATGCTGGCACAAGTGGATGAAGAGATTCATACCATTTTGCAATTTTTGAGAGTTTTGGCCTTTATGTGATTTCTTGAAGTTCAAGGCATGAAAATGCATGGTTCAAAGCATAATTCTGATGTTTAGAGGTCCATTTGACATATTGTGAAATGTTTGTGTCCATTTAAAGTCATTAGAATGCCTTAACATGCCAATTTGCAAAATCCCTCTTTGGCATAAAACTTGAAATTTTAGGATTTTTGCCAACTTTGAAAAGCCATATCTTGAGTTCTAGGATGAATCAAAACATGTTCTTGTACTTTTTGAAAAGGGAAATACCTAATCTACAACTTTCAAGACCAAGAATTTTTCATTTGAAGCATTTTTGGTTGAGAAAGAGGAGGTTGAAAAACTTTCCCAAAATGGAAAGTTTCCATTACAAGTCATTTCCATTTTTGGCAAGTTTGCAAATGGCTCAAAATTCTTCAATCTTGTGAAATTCCAACCACTTCTAAGATCAAATAAAGATTATAGAACTTCATTTTGATGAAAATACCCCTTTGGTTCCATTGTTGGGGGCCTCAAATGCCCTGATTTTGACTTAACTTGCTCAAGAAGTTACCCAGTGAACAGATGACTTCAAAAATGAATTTCTTCATCAAACTTGGTACACATGATCCTTATAACATATTAAGAACAATAGAAACAAGAATGGACCAAAAATTTGGAGTTAAGGCCTCTGAAACCAAAATCCTAATTTTGGTCATTTGTGTAGTGAAAACCCTAGCTCTGCTTCCATGCCTTTTCCAGTCCTTGTGATCTCTTGACTTCCATGAACTTTTAGGGACATAATATGATGGTAGAACACACATGGAACCTCTTGGAAAGCTTTGAGGCCTTTGGGAGGGCTCAGATGAACTCTTGGATTGCTCAGATCACAAACCCTAGATGTAGATGAACTTGAACTATGCAGATGAAACAAATATGCAATATGAGGTGGTATGCTTATGCTTATGCAAACATGAAAGATCACAAGCCATGGTGTGATATGAGTGAGGGCAAATTTGGGGTGTTTACACCCTCGAGTAGTCATCGCTCGAGACGATCGATCAATGCTCGACAGGGAATCATAAAAACGCAGGGTTCGTAACGAACAGGTGCTCATCACGAAACCATAAGCCTCGGTCGAGCTTCGACCAAGGTCTCTGCCGACCGCAAACTAGGGTTTAGAACAGGCGGCGTGACAATAACTACAACAACTTAAAATTCGTCTGAAACAACCCTAATCCATTGTCTAAAAAAAAAACCTAAACCGCATGCATGTCTATTCTTGAAAGAATAAAACAAAAAACCGGAAAGGAACTCTTACCAGGAGCATGTGACATGATTATGAGAATTTGTGTTGATACGCACGGTGGTCGGCAGAAGAACTGCGGTGGTCGACGGTCGTCTAAAGTTGTCGGAGAGTTGATCTGAATAGCGTAAGGAAGATGAAACGAAAAAGGTGACAAATGAGATAATCCTCATATTTATAGGGAAGGGGCACATGCAGTTGAAGTGTGACCCCTATCCCTAGGCAATGATGGCCTACTCACAAGTCCCTAGGATAGCCGCCAGAACATTAAATAGACGCGAGTCCCAAGACACGTCACCTTTTCGTTACTTCTTCCTCTTCGTCGACCAACTGATGGGGCGCCCGTCCGCCGAGCCCCATTGATCTCCCAAGAAAGCTCGTTCGTTGGTCAAAAGCCAATCCATCAACGTTACAGGTATCTCCGAACAGCCAGACATCCTTAAGTCATCGCTTCCTCGATCGGAAACAACGACTTGGGGGGCTCCTGTTCCGGACTGCCCCAAATTACGCATTTGGGCCCAAACACTCTCTCACACCCAATCATCCCAATAACCCGTTGACGACCGCTCAACATATCCCTTGCTCGACACCAGTACCATCCGACCAACTGACAAGCCGAACGAGGTAAATAGCGCCCCAACGGCTAGCTCCTAAACGTTAGCGGTTATTACGGAATCCGCGATCCACACCCAACAATACGGACCAATGACCATCCACTTGGACCAATATAAAAGCCCTCTCATTTAAGAGGACTAGGTATTCAAATCTTGACCCAAAACCAAGTACTTGCTCACTCGTTGCTCACTCTCTGACTTTAGCATCGGAGTGCCTTTGCAGGTACACCCCTTTTTCTCCATCATCAACCGTGCCCATCCACATTCGACGCCGGCCACATCGGATCCTGATCTCCAGGTACGATCATAAACTAACCGTTGTGAAATGGTTCACGCTTCAAGAATACAACAACGGTTCCAGGACCGTCATTGTAAGTACATTATATACAACAACACTCTACATAACAACGTATGCGCATGCGTCATTATATGGTTTGTGTAACAATAAAAAATACAAGAAGTATGAGGTCATTGTAGAAACTTCATACACCTTGTATTTCTTTTTCAGTACTTCACAAACTAGATGAAATTCATATATCCGCGATAATTTTCAATAAAAGGTGCATTCTTGAAACAATTTAATATAGTTTGTAAAATTTTATGTGGTTAGGGTTTTGTTGATAAATTTATAATATCTGGTTATGGTGTATGATGTTATTGAGTTTATTATATTCTATGTATATTGTTTGTTTCAGTAATTGTCACTTAAAATACATTAATTTAAATTGACATATATACTTATAATCTGCAAATTAAGTTGTATTTGAAAACCAACTTATATGAATCAATGTTTCTGAATTGCACGTGTCTCGTCGTTCATTAGTTCATTTCACGTTGTTTTACATATATTATGATATAATGATCTAGCTCCTTAGATACACTGTTGTATTCGATTATAGTTAAATTTCATTAAATACAATTTATTGGATAATTTGTCTCACCATCAACATTTATAATCGTAAAAGTTATGATTATAAAAATTACGATGATAAGTGATGATGATGAGGTAGATTATCCAAAGTCTTGTTGTTATGAAAATATAACTATAATAGAAGATAACGATGCATCTAAGGAGCCAAGTCATTATACAATAGTATGTGTAAAATAACGTGAGATGCATGATGAGACAAATACAATAAAAAAACAACAATGATTTGTTTAAGTTTAAGATAATAAATCAAATTGCAAACATCATATAAAGATATAATAAGTATTTGTAACCGATCTTTGAATATTTCTGTTTAAAATAATTTCATCTTTGGCTAAAATCAACTTTAATCTAAAAAATTATCCAAAACCTAGTTACCCTTACCTGTTTATTTGTAGTTCTTATGAAGCACAACTTACTTTCAAGTTTCCCTAATCATAGATGCAAAATTGAAATCACCTGTGGTCCTTATCAATAATTGTTTTGACAAGTTTAAAATTACATAACTTGCCAAATCTGGCATCAATCATTAAATAGTTTTAAATTAAAATCAATATTGGTCCTTGATAAATAACTGTTTTGAAAAATTTGTAAGCAAAAAGTCCTATATATAACCCCTCCATCTTGTTAATATACATATCATAAAAATAAAAAAAAAAACTCTGATTTTCCTCTATCAGTTATTTTTATACCTAGAAAATTGGCATGTGAGACTAAAACAAGGTTAGCTTTGCTTCTTATTCTTTTGGCAACATGCTACATGCAACACTGCGTCAATGGAAATTCACCTCAAGTGCCTTGTATTTTTATATTTGGAGACGATTACTCTGATAATGGAAATAACAACAATCTTCCAACGACTGCAAAGGCTAATTACAAACCATATGGAATCGACTATCCCAAAGGCCCAACAGGAAGAACTACCAATGGGCAAATACAAGTTGACATAATTGGTAACAATTATATACTTTATTAAAAGCTCGTTTGTTAATTTTTTTTTTATATTTTAAATAATGTGTATTGCAAATAATTTTTTATAAGCAATTTGTATTAAAAAGAAGAAATAAGAATTCTCCAACCCGATATAAATTATTTTTGAAAAATTATTTTTCATTTTACAA
The DNA here is from genome assembly GCA_963966055.1 of Lathyrus aphaca. Taxonomy (NCBI): domain Eukaryota; kingdom Viridiplantae; phylum Streptophyta; class Magnoliopsida; order Fabales; family Fabaceae; genus Lathyrus; species Lathyrus aphaca. The sequence goes on from OZ014519.1 coordinate 48,879,244, forward strand.
TAAAATAACTAATTTCAATTTTACAATAGTATATAAATACATTTTATATTGTATCAAATAAACTTTTTATTTTACTATTCACTGTAAACATAATACATATTTTATTTTAATCAATAATTATCTTAATTTAAAAGATTAAATTCTTATTTTTAAATATTTTTTTCTTCATCTTATGAGTTCCTTTTTTTCCTTTATATCTTAATTTAATTTCTTTTATATAATTATTGTTCATTTTAAAATTAATAACTAATTTCAAATTTAAATACATATATAAATAAATTTATATCATATTAAATTTACTTATAGAATTAAATATATTTTATACCCTATCAAATAATTTTACCCGTGCGGGAGCACGTGTATGTTACTAATTTGTATTAAAAGGGAGAAACAAAGATTCTCCAACCCCATACAAAAAAAACCAATCAAAAACAAAAGGAGAGATCCTGAATATTACATGAAGTCAATAGGATTTTTCATACGACTGTATAAACTACATTTCCTACGACCTAACTCTAACCATCTCCATGAGATAAAAACAATATAATAAAACAAATCATCTATATCACAAAAAGCATCGTTGAACATAACATTGTTTCTCATTTTCCAAATACTCCATAAGGAAATGTGTACTGCAAACCTAATATTTCATATGTAAATAAAATTGCAAGTCACATTTAAAGAGTATGCCAAATAAAATAATTACAAAAAAGTTTAATTGAAATAATAGTTTGTTTGTTGAACTGACCACAAGCTAACGCTTACTGTTGTAGCCAAACTACTTGGATTTGAGAAACCTATTCCACCATTTGCAAATACTGTTGGCTCAGATATACTTAGAGGTGTGAACTATGCATCTAGTTCAGCTGGAATTCTTAATGAAACAGGCAAACTTACAACGGTATTGTATATAATTATATCCTTATATATTCATACTTATCTATAAATATTCAAATTTTCAATGATATTGTCACTAAAATAGTTTAGTTAATATATGCAGGGTACTAATATCGCATTGGGACAACAAGTAGAAAATCATAAAATTATTGTTGCTAAAATTGCAACCAAACTCGGAGGTGTTGAGCATGCCACAAAATATCTTAAAAAGTGTCTGTATTATTTTGATATATCCACCAATGATTACTTATTAAATTATTTCCAGCCAAATCTCTACTCAACAAGTAGCACCTATAACCCTGAGCAATATGCTCAAGTACTTATTGATCAGTTATCTGTTTATGGAAAGGTACAAAGTATATAACATATAAACATTGAATATCAGATAATAGAAGTTCATATGCATTAATAAAGAAATTGTTGTTTTTCGTTGACAGACTTTGTATGATGTTGGAGCAAGAAAACTTGTGGGAATTGGGCTAGGAAAAATAGGTTGCCTTCCAAATGTAATTGCTTCTAGAGGAATAAATGGATCATGAGCTGAAGATGTGAATAATGCTGCATCAATATTTAACCAGAAGTTAAAATCTCTACAGGATCAATTCCGCATCACATATCCTGATACCAAACTTACATTTATAAATACTACCGCCTTCAATATAGACAGTTCATTTGGTATACATCTCAATTTCTAGAATAATAATGAAACAGAATAATTCTAAATATCTATAACTTATGTTTTTAACAATAATCAACTAATTTCTTAAGATCTTTTTTTATTTCAGGATTTAAGGTTTTGAATGCTTCTTGTTGTCCAACGAAGTTAGATGGATACTGTGTTCCTAATTCTATACCATGCCCTAACAGAAATGAATACGTATTTTATGATGGAATTCATCCCACTTCAGCTGTAAACAAAATCATTGCATCAATTTCGTACGACAGCACCAATTATCCAGAGATAACTGATCCAATAGATATTAAACATCTTGCAAAACTAGTTATAAAAACAAATTAAAGTTACAATTTATATAATAAAATGAAAAGCTCACTTTATTAAGTGTAAGCAATAAGCAATCATATCATGTATTGACTAGAATAAATTAGAACTGGGTTCTAATCCTTCGTGATGTCTTTGTTGCTTGTTAAATATAATAATTAATGTTAAATCTATTTGAGACTCTTTGTACTCCATTTATTTTCTCTGATAATTTTTTAAAATTTATTTTCTTTGATAATATTTTTTTTAAAATTACAATTAAGTGATGTGGACTCACTTCACACAACCATCCATTTTGGTCTTGCACTTGATTTGTGAGCTAACCTATAAAAAAAGTTAGAAATTTGATCCTTTTGAAAAGAATCCTCAAGATGTGATTAGTAAACTTATCTTAAAAAATAAATTTTGATGATTTATCTCAATTCTAGGAGAAATCAAGCAATGGTTTGAGACAATTTATTTTGAGGATTTGAATCATCACCTTTTTTTAATTGAAATATTTTTTCCTTTGTGAGGAGGAAGGTGTGTGATTTGGTGGATATTGACAGGATAACGGTAGGTGTATTAAAGAGTCGACCGCGTCTATCTGGTTTATCACTTGTTGTATTATTTGGAGGGTTAGAAATAACATTTTATTCAACGAAGAAATCGGGTAACGTTGGTAATATTTTTATAGTATTGTTGCCTCCTCTTGGAAGTGGTTGGCTACACGGGGTTTGGTAGGATGACTTGTGGTCTTTACGATTGTAGTAAGTTTCCATTCGGTTTTTTGTAAGTCTTGGGTGTTTTTTTTTTCTGTTCGGTTGAGCTGTTGTTTGCTCTTTTTATTTTCTGATTGCTTGTATTCTTTGGGCTTGAGATCCCCTTAATCTCTCCTTATTAAAATCTTTACATATCAAAAATAAATTTATGTTGTTAGTATAAAAATATAAAGAACCACTATGAGATGCAATACGTCAATCCATTTAGAGGTGAATTTAATGTTCGATTGCAGTATTATTTCTTGCCAACACAATACAAAAAAGGTTGTCATTACGTAGGGTCGAAATCCTTCTGTAAAAGGAAAAAGCTGTAAGTAAAGCAACTTACTCTAGATTTACCCACGACTACGAGGCCCAAGTTAAAAATCGGCACAATAATATTTATCAAAGGTTATTTGTACCCAATGAATTTCCATACGCAGTCACCCCCGAGTCGAGTCAGTTTCCCAGTGATTTATTTTCCTACTAAACTCTCTCACTATGTCTTTGTTTTCCTTAGTTGAGTCTCATTGTGGTCTGCAATAGTTGCGTGGCATTTTTTCCAAGCAGATTTTTATTCTCCCATTCTTTCCAAACATTTCTTCTGTCTCTTATGGCTTTCACTATTATAAAACACGCAAACAACAATGCCATATTTACAACGAATTCATATACACCGTGGTGATATATCTTTACTAAGATGCTACCATATTTATTTTGTTTTTTAATTAAAAATTATTAGTATATAACACTGGTTACAGAACCAATTATTGTGATACAATCAAACTTTCATCAGTCCGAACCTCAGCGTCATAAAATTCTCTTAACGTTAAGGCACACCTTTTCTTTTTTATTTATTTTAAAATTCACAAATAAGAGGGATATCACTACGGTTCTACTAGTTAACTGTTGTGATATATTTACTATAAATTAATACATATCACTATGGTCCTTCTAGTTTACCGTTATGATATACTTATTATAAATGAATACTTATCATTACAATGGCGTCGTTTCCTTCATAACGAAACCCTAAAATCCATTTTTTTCTTCTTCTTCACCATTACCCGAGAATTCTTTGCTTCGTACATTAAGGTATTCTTATTCTTCTTCTTCTGTATATTATTAGATATTTCCCATACTTTGGCTGTCATACATAATGTTTGTGGAGCTATGAAAAAAAAGTACAAGAAGAATGAACCTATGAAGAAAACTTCATCCATGTTGTACTACTTCTTTTTCATAGATTCATAAGCAAAATGTTTGTGAATGAAGTAACAACTATGGCAGTAAACAATATAGTCTTTGAACCCATGAAAAGAAATATAAGAAGTATGAAGCTTTTGTGTAAGCTTCTTCCTCCTTATATCTCTTTTTCATAGCTTCACAAACTAGATGAATAACATATTTAATTCATGTTCCGCGATTATTTTTGTTGATTGTTCTCATTTTTTTCAGACTCGTCTTCACTGCCTTAACAAAAAGTATACTTTGGCCATGGTACATATTATTTGTGTAGCTATTGAAAAAGTACAAGAAGATGGTATGTTCTCATTCTCTCTCTTTTGATCTCTCCGTACTCTTCATTGGATTATGGTTTTAGGGTTTGGTTTTAACTGAAGATGATCATTGTTGAAGTTTACAGATTAAGGGGATGATACACGGTGATAGCAAGCGGTGGTAGCAAGCGTATAATATGTGTTAATTAGGTTCATATAGTTTGCGTAGTAATGGAAAAAAATACAAGAAGTATGAAGTCATTGTGGAAACTTCATCCACCTTGTATTTCTTTTTCATTGCTTCACAAACTAGATGAAATTCATACTTTTGCAATAATTTTCAATAAAAGGTGCATTCTTGAAACCGTTTAACATAGTTTGTAATATTGTATGCAGTTAGAATTTTGTTGATAAATTTATAATATTTGGTTCTGGCGTATGATGTTATTTGGGTTTATTATACTATGTAGATTGCTTGTTTCAATAATCCTAACTTAAAATACATTCATTTAAATTGACATAGATACTTATAATCTGTAAATTAAGTTGTATTTGAAAACCAAGTTAAACAAACCATTGTTGCTTTTGAATTGCATGTGTCTCGTCATTCATCTCATGCTCAACAATTTCCTTTAACACCAAAACACCATCTAACAAATTTCTCCCTTCAATAAATGCAATTCGAGAATTAGATGCAATATTACCAATGCCACTTTTCAATCTATTTGCTAGTAGCTTAGAGGAATTTGTATACACAAAAAATAAAACAAATAAAGGATGAAGTAAGAGCCTTAGGAAGACTTCCTTCTTCATTGAACTCAAATAAGAAATTAGTGAAATCTCTCCCCACCACTTCCCAACAAAATTTTAAAAAGTCTAAACTAAAACCGTCTAGTCCTGGACTTTCATCACCCTTACACATGAACACTATATTTTTAATTTCTTCCAATCCAAACGGAGCTTCAAGCTTAATATTATCAAGAGTCTCCAACCTTTTAAAACCATGACTTCCAATGGAAGGTAAAGACCGCTTAACTTTGCTAAAACGATTTTCAAATTGCTTCTTGATTGCATTCTTCACTCCCTCCACATCTTCCACAATGATACCATTCACCTTCACTGAGTCAATTGTATTCAACTTCGATCTATGCTTAATGGGCGCATGATAAAATTTAGTGTTACGATTGTCATACCCCAAATTTGTCCTACCCCAAATTTGTCCTACTTGTAATTTATTTCGTTTCGATTTTATTAATCAATATTAAAAAAAACGTTATTCCTTCTTGTTGTCTGTACTCAGGTTGTGCGATTGGTTTTCAAGATCGTCAGGTCAAGTGTGTGTGTAGTGTTGTCTTAGATTCAGTGTTTTGTGTAGATGCCTTTTATCCGATTATCATTTTCATTTTTCATAAACCATTTTTTCTAAACAATTCATCATCCAAGTTTTTTATTGCATATAAGCCCATTATCATTATCATCTACCATTTTTTATTTTTACCCAAGAAAAAAATCCATTACAAAAAAAAATCATTTTTCATTATCCTATTTTCTATTTTTATTTCCATCTTTACTTTTATAGATTACCATTATTATTATTATTACCATTATTATTATTATTATTATTATTATTATTATTATTATTATTATTATTATTATTATTATTATTAGTGTTATTATTATTATTATTAATCCACATTTTTCACTCTTTTCTCCAATTACTCAAACCGACTCACCACCATAATACAATTCCACTAGCCATATCACAAAAAATTCCCACATGAATATTATACAACTCATACTCGACAATGTATCTCTAGCTTTCTTTTCAAGAGTTTTCCGCGTCTCATTTTTCCTTTCATTTGAGTTCTAATCTTCATCAACTATGTTTCGATTACATTAACCCTGACACTACAAGAAAAATAGTGTTTTGCGACATATAGATTGCGACGGTTCCATAAAAACCGTCATCCTTTATAAGTTACGACGGTTGCCACGACGGTTTTGGACAACCGCAATTAAATTTTTAAAAATTTTAAACATATTACAATGGTTTTAGGCCTAAGCGCCTTAAAAAGACGCCCGTGACAGTTAAACAACTGTTGCCCCCAAATAAATAAAAAACAATACTTCTTCTTAGACAAATTTAGAGAAATCACAAAAAATAAAAAATAAATTAAGACTAGGACGGTACTAGAGGTCTAGAACTATCGTCACCCAATAATCAAAATAATCTGCACGAGCCAAAGTTGAAATAGACAAAGGGAAAAGTTCTTCACCATGTTCAACTTCTTCTTTTCATAATTGAAAAGGTTGAAACAACCACCACAACACCACTGAAAACCCTAATCCTCCATCGGCGACGCCGTAGTGGTATCTATCTCTGTCTGAACGTCATTGCAAAAACCCCACACCACCAATCCCAAATCAATATTGCCAGGTTAGTATTCTTAAACTCTAAATCAATTTCTCTCTCTTTCTCATTTGGGATAGGTTTCAATTCAAAAGCCCTAAATTAAATTCTCTTTGTTTCCCTTCTGATTCATCCTCTGCTTTTGTCTGTGTTGCTGTTAGGTTTAATGATTCATACTCCAATTTCTATGCATTTATTTATTTTATTAATATAGAAAAATTAATCTCTTATTAGAAATGTATTTTTCTGTTCATTTTAGTATGTGATGTAATTGTTTGAGTTCTATTGGTGATGATTTTAATCACATTTTGATATTGATTTGTGCTTGATGACTATTGTTGTGTGTGCAAGTTTCGTTCAGAAGGGAAACAAATCCACTATGTTGACAATAAAATTGATTGAAGTTGGTAATTTTTGTATGGTTTGGTGATTCTTATTGCATGAAAGATCAAACCCAAATTTTCCAAATCATATTGTAGAGAATCTAACATGTGTTCTATACAGCTTGTTGATGTGCACAGGTTGGTTAAAGATCAAATAAATATACCCTCAGTGGATGTAGAAGTAACTCAAGGTAAAGTTCTTATCCATCATGTATTTTTCATAGTTCAGTTGTTATATGGAATGCATGACGCAAACTTAAAATAAATATCTTTTTGATATAGACTTCCCAACTGTTGTCAGGGATATCCTACTTTCTTGGAGCATGTCTGTCTTATCGGATAGATAGTTGAAGTTTTGGATGGCCCATAACAAATACAAATATTGTTTCAGTCAGATGAGTATACTTCATACATGTCTTATATTTTTATTCTTTCTATTGTAAAAGGTTTATTATGTGAAGTTATAAATGAATGCTAATGTTTGTTGGTAAAAGAAATAACTAGTACACATTTGTATAAGAAACAATATATTGCTTGGTAAATATCAAAAAATGAAATAAAAAATCCATGTAAATAATTCTCGAGCTTCCTTGAACATATGTTACTCTTTCAGTTCTTCCTATCACCTCTGTATAATTTTGTTGTATATCAAACAATTATTATTATCAATACTTTTTCCAATTTTATTCAACTTGAGAACTTGAGCTTGTTTATTATTTATTTCAAAGTTGAAGCTTCACAAAATTCAATGACATTATTGGAACCTGAAAGAGAATGTAGAATGCAAAACCAAACTAGCACATAGTGTGAAATAGCAAAGTCAAGTTAGACTTATTGAGTTTAAGCATTATCATACAATTATGTGATGTTAATTTAGTTGCCTATCTAATTATAATAATTTTCATAAAAATAGTATATTGTATTGGCAACTTTAATTAAGAAAATAAAAGGTTATAATTGTTGTAACCTCGTATGATTGAGTGTTGCTTTAATTAATTAATTAATTAATTTTTTTTCCTTTTTCAAAGTCTCAGATTGCACCTATACTAATGTCCAAATGAATTGGTCATATGCTTTAAAGAAAATTACAATGTTAGCAGAAGTAAGGACCACTGAAGGTTCAAAACTAAGTCTCCATAAACCACATGTATCTCTTATAATTTGGCTCTTTGGAATAGGAATACATATTATATTATCAGTACATCACTCACTAATATCATCATTTTGTGTTTTTGTTTATAGTGAAAAGAAGGTAGCTTCGATTGTGTTCTTCAGTCGGTATCCACCTCTTTGTAGAATCAAATCTCCTTCTAGTTTTTCCTTCAAAGGTTTGTATTTTTGGAATTGTTTATGAGCATTATAGAGGTTTTAGGGATAGATTTTAAAAATTGGAGGAGAAGAAAACTATTGAAGCTTTGGATCAACTTAAGAGTCTTCCTTCTAGCAGAGATGTTCAGATTGGTGATATTCCTACTTTGATGTACCTTGGTCTTAATCCATCTACCACAATGTCACAGGTGTTTTTCTTTTAATTTAGTAGTTCACTGGTTTTGTTTTAATTTTCAGAAAATGAATTAATTGAATGTAAATCACATGTGTCGTTTGAATGGTTGATGTGACACAAAGTATATATGGTGCAAAATTTTCATGCAAAATTTCTCCTTGGGTAGCAATGGGATGCCTCTCTCCTCGCGAAATGTTTGATGAGTTGAAGAAAACTACTAGCAGGTGCCCTCCTAGATGTTTTTTTTTGTTTATAAATATTAAGTATTTTTCCATGAATACTTACTGATGAATTTATATCTCTAATAGTGTTGTTTCCGCTCCATCAAACAGAAATGGTGGTGGAAATGGCTCATCCAAAACTGGAAATAATTGGTTGATGTATGAGTTTCTTTGGAGGGACCTCTTTCGGTAACTATTCTGGTCTTCTCACTTTGTTTGAAACTTCAATGTTTTGTTTTTTTCTTTTCCCTATGGAAATAACTAGTACACTGATAGGAGATTGCTTTTCAAATTAGAAAGTTATAACTTTATGATGTATATTGGTACTTTTAATATAATAATCAATATTGTGATAGAGTGATAGGTTGTGTTGCATCAGAGCAGGTAGCGGCTTTTTATTCTCATTGTGTGTTGTGTTGGATTCGTCGGAAACCGAATCCGGTCGAAACTATGATCCCTACAAGGACAAGGCCCAATCTAATCCTAACCTAGTTCAGCCCAATATTGTTAATTATATCATGTTCTGCTTCCATTGTTTCAAACTTTTAATCCAACCCTAATTTTGTTTTTAACCTAACAAAGATGACATCCTACGTTGTAGTCAAACTTTGTATCTCCTACACCATTTCACTGGCGTCTTCAACAATTATGTATCTCATATTCTTTCTCACTGGCGACTACATCATTGTCTGTGTTTGCATCTTTTTCTCAGTATTTTGGTGTTTCACTCTCCTTGTATAATCTTAATTCATGTATCTCTCTTAATGATTCAAGATTTCTGTCTTTTGAACTATTTTAAAAAACCAATATTTATTTTGATTTCTCTATGTTTAGACTTTCTTTTTCTATCTAACCCTGATTATATTTGGTTGTTGTAGGTTTGACTTAAAATGTTGGTTTGATCATTATTAATTTTGATTATAGGTATCATGGGCATATATGCCCAGAATAATAGAGAAATCTATTTTTAATGATGTTGTTTGATGCCCAGAATATAAATTGTGTATGTCTTCCATTTTTAATGTTGTATTCTTTTGAATGAGGATTTGTGTTTTATTTTCTATGACTATTTGATTTTTTACAGGTTATATATTCATAACTTTCATTTTTGTTAGTTGTTGGTACTTTTGTTGAAGATAAGATTCCATTGTTGTTGGTATGCTTGTTGCAACAAAGCAATAAAGATTTAGAATTGATTTTTAAGCAAAGCTTACTTATTATTATTACTAATGTTGTTTACGATGACTTATAAAAGTTTACCTAAACAATGATTATAAACAAGCATTTTAAGTAGTGTCTCTTATTCATTGTTATATTTCTGATGTGGAATAGGGACAAGGTTGGTTTGGATGAGTTGGTCATTTTAAAGAAATTAGTAGGTGCAGGGAATTGAAGGGCCCTATTCCAAAAAAGATGGAAGGTTCTTTTTCCAGGGCTCACAAACAACTACATGCTACGGCTTCACATGGAATTGAAGGGCGATATTCCAAAAAATATGCCCCGAAAGGTAAACATATTGTTTAATATATTGTTAATCATAACAGTTTGAGTCTTATGAATATTTTTAATACTTATGTTGTTTTTGACATTGATATTTTTTATTTTTGTGAATAGGAAGGAGTTGGTTAAAAGACTTAGAGCAACTGTGTTTTAAATTTTATGAGGATGCGTTTATGGGATGTAGAGGTGTTCATAATTTATACACACAACTCGTTAGCTCCAGACATGCTTTCGGCGTGAAGCATTGGATCGCGACGTTAGATCGACAATGTGAATGACTTGCTAGATCGACATGTTTTGTTAACATATTTGTGTTGGTGTCATTTATGTCTTAGTTGAATGAAGTGACATGGTGCTTGTATAAATGTAATATGATACATATGTTTAGTTGAATGAAGAATATATGTGATTTTCTGCCCCATTCTGTTCATATTTCTATAATTTTTTTTTTAATTTTAAAAATAAATTACCTGCGGAAAGTAAATTTCCTACAAATTTACTTGCAAATGTATCTATAGAACAGTAAACTACGACAGTTGGAACCGTCGTAATAAACAATAAAAACAAAAACCAAATGGACAGTTACGACGGTTGGAACCGTAGTACAAAACAATAATAACAAAAATCAAATAGAAAATTACAACGGTTGCTAATTGTCGTAGTATATGCAAATTACGTCAGTTCCCTACCCGTTGTGAGAGATAACGACCACTACAACAAACAAGACCTTAGACAACGCTTTTTTTTTTGCCTTAGACAGCGCTTTAAAGCGCTGTCTAAACCTCCGCTGCTAAAGGTTTAGACAACGCTTTTTAAAATGTGAAAAGCGCTGTCTAATCCCCCACCCTTAGACAGCGCTTTGGCCAAAAGCGCTTTATAAGACCCTCTTATTTTAAATTTTTTAGGTACACCTTAGACAGCGCTTTTGAAAAGCGCTGTCTAAGCCCCCCCCCCCTTAGACAGCGCTTTGGCCAAAAGCGCTGTCTAAGCCCCTCCTATTTTAATTTTTTTAGGTATACCTTAGACAGCGCTTTTCACAAAGCGCTGTCTAAGCCCCCCCCCCCCCCCTTAGACAGCGCTTTTGCCTAAAGCGCTTTCTAATCCCCCCCCCCCCCCTTAGACAGCGCTTTTGGCAAAAGCGCTGTCTAAGGTATACGAAATTTTTTGTAGGAATTGTTTGAAACCACATTTTTTCCAGGTTTATAAACCAGAATTTCTACCTGTTTTCAACCAGATTTTGGCAGACAATTATCACATTTTATATATGCCATTTTGGCCTTTTTTTACCAATTTTTGGCTAACCAATTCAAACCAATTCAAACCAAATTTGCCATAAATGTATCAAAATATATACAAATTTATGTTTACATTTATAAGTCATTACATATACTACTACAAATGTACACATTAATTACACACTTTGAGCTCTATCATGAATTGACACAACTCCTCTTTGATTTCGTCCACTTGATCCTTTGTATAAGATGCACACTTGAATTCATCAAAGTACTACATAATAATATAACATATTTTGAATTAATTCCAACTATTTAATTATATGAGATATGTGTAAATATATAAATAACTCATAAGTTAGAAATACATACATCGGTGGGAATCTCTAATCGGCCCAACATGAGAGTATCTCGCATAAACCTCAACATGAAATACCCGCAATCTATTTGATTACGTTGACGAGGACACTACATATGAAAAAAAAATATGAATTATAAATCCTAAGTTTTATCAAGTGTAGTCATCACTAATATAATAAAAAACGCGGTAATTAAAAATATACCTCCACTTTAATCCATGCAATGGAGTTGGCGCCCCTCCTTGAGGTTTGGATAACTCGTTGGGCCCGAAAAGCTTGTAGGACGCTAATAAAATAAAAATGAAGCAATTAGAACAATTCACATAAACTAAGAAAAATTTTGAACATTCTCACTTACGTGTCAATTAGGACCTTCATATCCGGGTATGTTGTCCAATCATTTCCTAACAAGTCAAGATAATACACAATTTCTCGGATAGGATTGATTGCGAGCAACAACCAATGTCCACTGTAATGATTAGGCAAATGTTAGATGGTAACTTGGAAAATAATTATAATAGATGAATTTAGAATGAAATGCTAACCCGGTATTAAACGGTATAAAAAACAACTTCTCCGCATCTTTATTGTCCATGAGGATCCGAAGAACGTACTCCATCACGGTATCCGGTCTACTTAACATTAAACTATAGTTGACGGTCGCGGGTGCTAAGAATCCGAATGACACGTCCAAACCATTGGGGCGCATCAATTTGTCATACAAAAACCTAATATAAAAACATCATTAACATAAAGTAAACATCATTAACATAAGTTGTTTAATTAATAAATCAAAGTAGTCCGGATTTACCTAACATATGTATTGACAACGTTGACGCCGATTTCTTCACGACCAAAAACTTGCATGAAGTCCTCATTACCAATCATTTGTTCGTAATCAAAGCCGAAAATCCCTACCTCAATAGGTATAGTCCGAACACCTCCGGTTGGTATATCGGTCATCTCTAGAAATGTCCTGAGGCACGACCTATACTTGGTGGTAGGTTTTTTCCTAGCTACGGACTTCTTAGCACCAGAACTTTGTACCCGTGCGGAGGCGTTGCTAACCTCCTTTTTTTGTTGTGCGGAGGCATTGCTAGCCTCATTTTCTTGAAGCTACATGTCATATAAATAGTTAGATCAAATTAAGAATGTAACAACTTCCATGAATATATGTCATATAATTGTATATTACCTCTTTTCTTGAAACCGTGGACTCGGTATGCCGTGGAATCGCACTATCTTTTGATTTGGATTTTGTGGGAGTCTATTTAACATAGGAAAATATGTAAGTAAAATTTTAAGCATAAATTTTAAACTTTGAATATACCAAGGAAATTAACATAATTTTTAATCATACCTCATATCCTACGCATATGAGGTTTGTCGGCCATGCAACAAACGAACCTACTGCTTCGTGCACCGTTGTTGCATCCGAATCATCGCTAGGATATGGTAATGCTGCATTCGGCTCAACTGCAATATCAACTGATACCTTCAAACATCCAACAGGGAGCTCTCTAGTGTGGAGTAATACTCCGCTAACGTTATGCACTTTTCCCTTGCCAACCATCCGATAGTATGGTGACGACAAATACAGCTGACAATGGGAAATGCCCTAAAACCAATAATAACAAGAAATCGTTAATGTGTATATATGTCAAATACATAATTTAAGCAAATAGTTCAATTTAAGACAATTATATGTAATTACCTCTGGAATGTTCGGCTGAAAGGTACAGTTGATACTGTCTTTGTCCGAAGCATCTCTGTATACTGTTGAGGCGCTAGCCTCTCTTTCTCTCCTCAATGCATTAAGCTCAGCTTGCATGGCTTCCATTCTTGCATGAAGCTCCCGATTACTAGGAGCCTTTCCTTTTTTAATACTCAGGGAGGTCAGAGTGACTCCAAATCCCTTACCCCTCACCCGACCAGAATACTCAGGGACATCTAATGCCCGACCAAGTATGCTCCTAGTATCATCGGGAGATAAAGACTGAGATAGCTCCTCCTGAAAAATCAGATGAATACCGTACACTTGTCAAATATTTGTGTATAAAAATGTTATTCAAATAATGGAAAAATGTTATACTTACATATTTCTGGTATACGTGTAAAACTTCTTCTTGAGGAACTCCAGATTTGCCCACACGGGCTTCCTTCCACAAAACATGTGCAGGAAGAGATGTTTCTGAACTTTCCTCCTTCTGCAGCTACACATTAAGTCATACAATTTGATCAGATAAAACTAATATATGATGAACAAATTTGTTATCGCAATTTAAAAATACTTACCATGGATTGTTCTAAACGTCCATATCCGACACGTCCTTTTCGGTACGGATATGCAGGACTTGATGCTCTTTCCCGATTTGTAGCACTTATTCTTTGAAAAACCGGGTCTTGTCTTTTGGATTTGAAAGCTTCCCATTCTTCAGCCGATATCAAACTTTCATATTTTTTTGGAAGCTCCGCATCCACAAAATTACCATCCGCATCCTTAAGGAACTTGGATGATAAAAATGTCTGAAACCCTCTTAGAAGCTTTCCGGCCAATTACATACAAAAGCCTCTTCTTTCTTCTTCGATGTTAAAACATCGCTAAGAAAAACATACAGATTGATAGTTAGTATCGGTAATTGAAAAAACATTATTGATACCGTATAATTAAGGGCCAAATGATTGTACCTTTATCTCACTCCAAATTTTTTCTTTGGACTCATTCAGCTCTTTGTTTCTCCAATCATCACATGTAATGGGAATTTCATTCCTTACTAGTGCACCGATAAAACTAGTTAAGGTATGCCCATTAGGTTCTATAAGCTGTCCCTGGGTGCTCCAATTGACATCTAGTATGATGCCTCGAGATCTTCCTTGGACCACCCTTCTCATTACTGTGATTCCTCATGTTGGTCATCAGCCATGTCTAACCTGTAATAAACCAAGGAAACCATCAAATATCAAATATAACTTATAATCAAAGCAATTGAAAATAAAAAAATAAAGAAATCATGCATTATCATATATAACTTATAATCAAAGCAATTGAAAACAAAAAAATAAAGAAATCATGCATTATCAGATATAACTTATAATCAAAGCAATTGAAAACAAAAATATAATGAAATCATGCATTATCACATATAACTTATAATCAAAACAATTGAAAAAATAAAATAAAGAAACCATGGATAATTTACCTAAGTCACTAACATCTCTTTCTTTTCTTTGTTGGAATATTAATCACTTGTTTCTTAGCAATGCGTACGGATGAATTGATCCAAATTCCCTCATTATGATCGTTTCTTATATATGACTCATCCGGTATAAGATCCTCAACTTCATCATTTCTATTCAACTCATTCCGTCTAATGCATGACTCATTCTCAACATCAATATCACATTGATCGACACCGCTATCATCAGTCACTTTGTTAGAGAAAAGCACTATAGACCATTTTGTACTCTTCGGGTCATTCACATAGAACACTTGTTTAGCTTGAGATGCTAGAATAAAAGGTTCATCTTTGTACCCCACCCTAGTAAGATCAACTTGCAAAAATCCAGACTTATCCATTCGTATGCCACTACTATTCACCCACTTGCAACCAAAGATGGGAATCTGAAACTTCTCGTAATCAAACACCCAAATGTGCTCAATAACTCCAAAATATGACAAATTTGCATATTTGGGGTTTAAGTCCTTCATACTTGATATATGCATTGCTTCAGCTAGCACGGTGACACCACTATTTTGCATAGTACTCTTATCATCTTGTTCTTTGGTATAAAATGTGTATCCATTAATTGAATATGCGCTATGAGAAAACACATGCAAACTTGGACCATATGCCAAACATCTCAACCTTTCTGTTACCGAAGAAGGATCTGAAGAGCGCTTCAAATAAATATGATCCTTCAACCATTGTATGAAACTTTGATTGTGCTCTATAACTATCCAATTTTCATTTCTGTTCGGATTTAACCTTCGGAGTACATCCTTGTGCATTTCAACATATGGCTCAACCTCATTATTATTGTGCAGAACATACAAATGAACTTGATCCCGTTCATCCCTTGATATTGTCACAATTTTATTCCCAATTAATTTTTTACCTTCCATTTTGTCGAAAATCTGAGCTCTGGGGAGTCCAATCGATTGAACGTTAGACAAATATTCAGTACAAAACTCAACAGCTTCTTCAACAATGTATCGTTCAACAATACAACCCTCTGGTCGACTTCGGGATTTCACGTACCCTTTTAATATTTTCATATACCGTTCAGCAGGGTACATCCATCTCATATAAGCGGGTCCACACAACTGTGTCTCTTTCACAAGATGAACAACTAAATGAACCATTATGTCAAAAAAAGACGGAGGAAAATACATTTCAAGCTCACACAAGGTAATTACAATCTCTTTTTGTAGTGTTGGTAAGATCTCGGGATCGATCACCTTACTACAAATTGACCTAAAGAAAAAACACAATTTAGTTATGGAACTTCTTACTTTTTCTGGCAAAATAGAACGTATACCGATCGGTAGAAAATGTTCCATTATAACATGACAATCATGTGTCTTCAAATTCTTCAACTTGAGGTCTTTCATAGAAACAAGTCTTCTGATATCAGATGAGTATCCTTCTGGAACCTTAACTTCACTCAGAGACTTACACAAATTTTTTTTCTCCTTTCTAGATAAAGTAAAAGCAGCAGGTGGTAGATATGTTCGTCTTCCTTTCTTCACGGGTGCTAATTCAGTTCTCATTCCCATTTTTAACATGTCCTCCCTTGCTTTAAGGCCATCCTTAGACTTGCCTTTTATATTGAGTAATGTACCGATAACACTTTCAAATACGTTTTTTTCAATATGCATAACATCGAGAAAATGTCTCACGTACAAAGACTTCCAATATGGCAATTCAAAAAATATCGACCTTTTCTTCCACCCACCTTTCACAATCTTATGTGCAAAAGGCTTGCCAAACTCAGTACACACATCTTTCACCTTTTCAAAAACTTGTTCACCTGACAATGCGGGTGGAGCTCTACGATGTTCGGTGTCTCCATTGAATGCTTTTCTCCACCCACGGTAGTGATGTTTAGAATGTAAGAATCTACGATGACCGAGAAACACATTCTTCTGGCAAAGTTCCAATCGGATCGTATCGGTTCCGTCTTCAGAAACAGGACACGCACGTTGACCTTTAATGCTATACCAAAATAGATTCCCGTATGCTGGAAAATCATTAATTGTGCCAAACAACATCGCCCTCAAATTGAAACTTTCTCTCCTATATCCATGATAAACCTCCACACCGTTCTCCCACAAAATCTTTAAATCTTCTATCAGAGGTGTCAAGTATACGTCTATGTCATTACCTGGTTGTTTAGGCCCAGAGATTAACATAGATAACATCATGTACTTACGCTTCATACATAGCCACGGAGGTAGGTTATAAATCATAAGAATCACAGGCCATGTGGTATGTGAAATACTTTGAAGACCATGTGGGTTCATTCCATCAGTAGTTAATGCCAATCCACTACAACAAACAAGACCTTAGACAGCGCTTTTTTTAGCCTTAGACAGCGCTTTAAAGCGCTGTCTAAACCTCCGCAGCTAAAGGTTTAGACAGCGCTTTTTAAAATGTGAAAAGCGCTGTCTAATCCCCCACCCTTAGACAGCGCTTTGGCCAAAAGCGCTTTAAAAGACCCTCTTAATTTAAATTTTTTAGGTACACCTTAGACAGCACTTTTCAAAAGCGCTGTCTAAGCCCCCTACCTTAGACAGCGCTTTGGCCAAAAGCGCTGTCTAAGCCCCTCCTATTTTAATTTTTTTAGGTATACCTTAGACAGCGCTTTTCACAAAGCGCTGTCTAAGCCCCCCCCCCCCCCCCCTTAGACAGCGCTTTTGCCTAAAGCGCTTTCTAATCCCCCCCTTAGACAGCGCTTTTGGCAAAAGCGCTGTCTAAGGTATACGAAATTTTTTGTAGGATTTGTTTGTAACCACATTTTTTCCAGGTTTATAAACCAGAATTGGTACCTGTTTTCAACCAGATTTTTGCAGACAATTATCACATTTTATATATGCCATTTTGGCCTTTTTTTACCAATTTTTGGCTAACCAATTCAAACCAAATTTGCCATAAATGTATCAAAATATATACAAATTTATGTTTACATTTATAAGTCATTACATATACTACTACAAATGTACACATTAATTACACACTTTGAGCTCTATCATGTATTGACACCACTCCTATTTGATTTCGTCCACTTGATCCTTTGTATAAGATGCACACTTGAATTCATCAAAGTACTACATAATAATATAACATATTTTGAATTAATTCCAACTATTTAATTATATGAGATATGTGTAAATATAAAAATAACTCATAAGTTAGAAATACATACATCGGTGGGAATCTCTAATCGGCCCAACATGAGAGTATTTCGCATAAACCTCAACATGAAATACCCGCAATCTATTTCATTACGTTGAATAGGACACTACATATGAAAAAAAAATATGGATTATAAATCCTAAGTTTTATCAAGTGTAGTCATCACTAATATAATAAAAAACGCGGTAATTAAAAATATACCGCCACTTTAATCCATGCAATGGAGTTGGCGCCCCTCCTTGAGGTTTGGATAACTCGTTGGGCCCGAAAAGCTTGTAGGACGCTAATAAAATAAAAATGAAGCAATTAGAACAATTCACATAAACTAAGAAAAATTTTGAACATTCTCACTTACGTGTCAATTAGGACCTTCATATCCTGGTATGTTGTCCAATCATTTCCTAACGAGTCAAGATAATACACAATTTCTCGGATAGGATTGATTGCGAGCAACAACCAATGTCCACTGTAATGATTAGGCAAATGTTAGATGGTAACTTGGAAAATAATTATAATAGATGAATTTAGAATGAAATGCTAACCCGGTATTAAACGGTACAAAAAACAACTTCTCCGCATCTTTATTCTCCACGAGGATCCGAAGAACGTACTCCGTCACGGTATCCGGTCTACTTATCATTAAACTATAGTTGACGGTCGCGGGTGCTAGGAATCCGAATGACACGTCCAAACCATTGGGGCGCATCAATTTGTCATACAAAAACCTAATATAAAAACATCATTAACATAAAGTAAACATCATTAAAATAAGTTGTTTAATTAATAAAACAAAGTAGTCCGGATTTACCTAACATATGTATTGACAACGTTGACGCCGATTTCTTCACGACCAAAAACTTGCATGAAGTCCTCATTACCAATCATTTGTTCGTAATCAAAGCCGAAAATCCCTACCTCCATAGGTATAGTCCGAACACCTCCGGTCGGTATATCGGTCATCTCTAGAAATGTCCTGAGGCACGACCTATACTCGGTGGTAGGTTTTTTCCTAGCTACGGACTTCTTAGCACCAGAACTTTGTACCCGTGCGGAGGCGTTGCTAACCTCCTTTTTTTGTTGTGCGGAGGCATTGCTAGCCTCATTTTCTCGAACCTACATGTCATATAAATAGTTAGATCAAATTAAGAATGTAACAACTTCCATGAATATATGTCATATAATTGTATATTACCTCTTTTCTTGAAACCGTGGACTCGGTATGCCGTGGAATCGCACTATCTTTTGATTTGGATTGTGTGGGAGTCTATTTAACATAGGAAAATATGTAAGTAAAATTTTAAGCATAAATTTTAAACTTTGAATATACCAAGGAAGTTAACATAAGTTTTAATCATACCTCATATCCTACGCATATGAGGTTTGTCGGCCATGCAACAAACGAACCTACTGCTTCGTGCACCGTTGTTGCATCCGAATCATCGCTAGGATATGGTAATGCTGCATTCGGCTCAACTGCAATATCAACTGATACCTTCAAACATCCAGCAGGGAGCTCTATAGTGTGGAGTAATACTCCGCTAACGTTATGCACTTTTCCCTTGCCAACCATCCGATAGTATGGTGACGACAAATACAGCTGACAATGGGAAATGCCCTAAAACCAATAATAACAAGAAATCGTTAATGTGTATATATGTCAAATACATAATTTAAGCAAATAGTTCAATTTAAGACAATTATATGTAATTACCTCTGGAATGTTCGGCTGAAAGGTACAGTTGATATTGTCTTTGTCCGAAGCATCTCTGTATACTGTTGAGGCGCTAGCCTCTCTTTCTCTCCTCAACGCATCAAGCTCAGCTTGCATGGCTTCCATTCTTGCATGAAGCTCCCGATTACTAGGAGCCTTTCCTTTTTTAATACTCAGGGAGGTCGGAGTGACTCCAAATCCCTTACCCCTCACCCGACCAGAATACTCAGGGACATCTAATGCCCGACCAAGTATGCTCCTAGTATCATCGGGAGATAAAGACTGAGATAGCTCCTCCTGAAAAATCAGATGAATATCGTACACTTGTCAAATATTTGTGTATAAAAATGTTATTCAATTAATGAAAAAATGTTATACTTACACATTTCTGGTATACTTGTAAAATTTCTTCTTGAGGAACTCCAGATTTTCCCACACGGGCTTCCTTCCACAAAACATGTGCAGGAAGAGATGATTCTGAACTTTCCTCCTTCTACAGCTACACATTAAGTCATACAATTTGATCAGATAAAACTAATATATGATGAACAAATTTGTTATCGCAATTTATAAATACTTACCATGGATTGTTCTAACCGTCCATATCCGACACGTCCTTTTCGGTACGGATATGCGGGACTTGATGCTCTTTCCCGATTTGTAGCACTTATTCTTTGAAAAACCGGGTCTTGTCTTTTGGATTTGAAAGCTTCCCATTCTTCAGCCGATATCAAACTTTCATATTTTTTGGGAAGCTCCGCATCCACAAAATTACCATCCGCATCCTTAAGGAACTTGGATGATAAAAATGTCCGAAACCCTCTTAGAAGCTTTCCGGCCAATTTCATACAAAAGCCTCTTCTTTCTTCTTCGATGTTAAAACATCGCTAAGAAAAACATACAGATTGATAGTTAGTATCGGTAATTGAAAAAACATAATTGATACCGTATAATTAAGGGCCAAATGATTGTACCTTTATCTCACTCCAAATTTTATCTTTGGACTCTTTCAGCTCTTTGTTTCTCCAATCATCACATGTAATGGGAATTTTATTCCTTACTAGTGCACCGATAAAACTAGTTAAGGTATGCCCATTAGGTTCTATAAGCTGTCCCTGGGTGCTCCAATAGACATCTAGTATGATGCCTCGAGATCTTCCTTGGACCACCCTTCTCATTACTGTGATGCCTCTTCGAATTTCTTCTTCCGCGGATACTTTTTTAGGAACTTCCTCAGGTTGGTCATCAGCCATGTCTAACCTGTAATAAACCAAGGAAACCATCAAATATCAAATATAACTTATAATCAAAGCAATTGAAAACAAAAAAATAAAGAAATCATGCATTATCATATATAACTTATAATCAAAGCAATTGAAAACAAAAAAATAAAGAAATCATGCATTATCACATATAACTTATAATCAAAACAATCGAAAAAATAAAATAAAGAAACCATGGATAATTTACCTAAGTCACTAACATCTCTTTCTTTTCTTTGTTGGAATATTAATCACTTGTTTCTTAGCAATGCGTACGGATGAATTGATCCAAATTCCCTCATTATGATCGTTTCTTATATATGACTCATCCGGTATAAGATCCTCAACTTCATCATTTCTATTCAACTCATTCCGTCTAATGCATGACTCATTCTCAACATCAATATCACATTGATCGACACCGCTATCATCAGTCACTTTGTTAGAGAAAAGCACTATAGACCATTTTGTACTCTTCGGGTCATTCACATAGAACACTTGTTTATCTTGAGATGCTAGAATAAAAGGTTCATCTTTGTACCCCACCCTAGTAAGATCAACTTGCAAAAATCCAGACTTATCCATTCGTATGCCACTACTATTCACCCACTTGCAACCAAAGATGGGAATCTGAAACTTCTCGTAATCAAACACCCAAATGTGCTCAATAACTCCAAAATATGACAAATTTGCATATTTGGGGTTTAAGTCCTTCATACTTGATATATGCATTGCTTCAGCTAGCACGGTGACACCACTATTTTGCATAGTACTCTTATCATCTTGTTCTTTGGTATAAAATGTGTATCCATTAATTGAATATGCGCTATGAGAAAACACATGCAAACTTGGACCATATGCCAAACATCTCAACCTTTCTGTTACCGAAGAAGGATCTGAAGAGCGCTTCAAATAAATATGATCCTTCAACCATTGTATGAAACTTTGATTGTGCTCTATAACTATCCAATTTTCATTTCTGTTCGGATTTAACCTTCGGAGTACATCCTTGTGCATTTCAACATATGGCTCAACCTCATTATTATTGTGCAGAACATACAAATGAACTTGATCCCGTTCATCCCTTGATATTGTCACAATTTTATTCCCAATTAATTTTTTACCTTCCATTTTGTCGAAAATCTGAGCTCTGGGGAGTCCAATCGATTGAACGTTAGACAAATATTCAGTACAAAACTCAACAGCTTCTTCAACAATGTATCGTTCAACAATACAACCCTCTGGTCGACTTCGGGATTTCACGTTCCCTTTTAATATTTTCATATACCGTTCAGCAGGGTACATCCATCTCATATAAGCTGGTCCACACAATTGTGTCTCTTTCACAAGATGAACAACTAAATGAACCATTATGTCAAAAAAAGACGGAGGAAAATACATTTCAAGCTCACACAAGGTAATTACAATCTCTTTTTGTAGTGTTGGTAAGATCTCGGGATCGATCACCTTACTACAAATTGACCTAAAGAAAAAACACAATTTAGTTATGGAACTTCTTACTTTTTCTGGCAAAATAGAACGTATACCGATCGGTAGAAAATGTTCCATTATAACATGACAATCATGTGTCTTCAAATTCTTCAACTTGAGGTCTTTCATAGAAACAAGTCTTCTGATATCAGATGAGTATCCTTCTGGAACCTTAACTTCATTCAGAGACTTACACAAAATTTTTTTCTCCTTTCTAGATAAAGTAAAAGCAGCAGGTGGTAGATATGTTCGTCTTCCTTTCTTCACGGGTGCTAATTCAGTTCTCATTCCCATTTTTAACATGTCCTCCCTTGCTTTAAGGCCATCCTTAGACTTGCCTTTTATATTGAGTAATGTACCGATAACACTTTCAAATACGTTTTTTTCAATATGCATAACATCGAGAAAATGTCTCACGTACAAAGACTTCCAATATGGCAATTCAAAAAATATCGACCTTTTCTTCCACCCACCTTTCACAATCTTATGTGCAAAAGGCTTGCCAAACTCAGTACGCACATCTTTCACCTTTTCAAAAACTTGTTCACCTGACAATGCGGGTGGAGCTCTACGATGTTCGGTGTCTCCATTGAATGCTTTTCTCCACCCACGGTAGTGATGTTTAGAATGTAAGAATCTATGATGACCGAGAAACACATTCTTCTGGCAAAGTTCCAATCGAATCGTATCGGTTCCGTCTTCACAAACAGGACACGCACATTGACCTTTAATGCTATACCCAGATAGATTCCCGTATGCTGGAAAATCATTAATTGTGCCAAACAACATCGCCCTCAAATTGAAACTTTCTTTCCTATATCCATCATAAACCTCCACACCGTTCTCCCACAAAATCTTTAAATCTTCGATTAGAGGTGTCAAGTATACGTCTATGTCATTACCTGGTTGTTTAGGCCCAGAGATTAACATAGATAACATCATGTACTTACGCTTCATACATAGCCACGGAGGTAGGTTATAAATCATAAGAATCACAGGCCATGTGGTATGTGAGATACTTTGAAGACCATGTGGGTTCATTCCATCAGTAGATAATGCCAATCGAAGGTTTCTTGCTTCTGATCCAAACTCAGGATAATCATTATCAATCTTCGACCACTATGGTGAATCAGCCGGATGCCGATACTTTCCATCAGTAATTCTTTCATCTGCATGCCAAGTAAGATGTCTTGCATCGGTTTCACTACGAAACATGCGCCTAAATCTCGGAATTATCGGAAAATACCATAAGACTTTTGCGGGAGATAATCTTTTCTTATATCGAGAAAAACCGCATTTGGGGCACTCAGTTAACGTTGCATATTCGTTACGAAACAAAATGCAATCGTTAGGACAAGCATGTATCTTATCATAGCTCATGCCAATAGAGCACAACATTTTTTTTGCCTCATAGGTTCGATTAGGAAGAACATTATCATCCGGTAGCATTTCTCTCATAAGGGCCAACAACTCTGTGAAACTTTTATCCGACCATCCATTGCCCGCCTTTAAGTTGTACAACTTTAATACCGCAGAAAGTCTTGAGAATTTAGTGCAACATTTGTACAACGGTTTCTCTGCATCGCTTACCATCCTCTCAAACATTTCAGGACAATCATGAAGATCTTCTTCCAGTGCTTCTACAATCTCTTCAACTCGATCACAATCATATGTTTCCGTGTCTTTGTCGTATGAAGCATAGGTCGTATTACTTTTTCCACTCGATTCAACATTCCCGTTAATTTTCTCACCATGAAATATCCAACACTGATAACTTTGATCAATTCCATGCCTCAGCAAATGCGATTTCAATCCATGTGCGTCAACCTTACCAATATAACAACAACGCAAGCAAGGACAATGCATTCGTCTGGGGTTTTCAGCGTGTTGAACAGCATACTTAACGAATTCCGCAACCCCACTCTCGTACTCTTTGGTCATTCGATCGGCACAGATCCATGTTTTATCCATGGTTTTCCTACTTAAAAAACGTATACATAACCAATGTTAATATAAACTTCAATAACGTATCCGATACGCCAATATACCAACTTTAATTACCTCATCACTTTCATTTTTTATATTACAAGAATCAAACTTTTTCTATTACAATATACCTATAACTATACCTATAACTATATAAGAGTTCGTTCAATCATTTTATGGGAGAAATCTTTTGGCTAGATTTGCAGCCAGAAAGCAAACTGTTGTTGCTTTAGAATGAAATGTTAGTGGACCTGTCATGTCCTCCATGGATTCTATGAGGAACCACATTAGATTGCTAATGGTTGTTATCAAGGTGTATTAGCAGTTGGATCTATTTGTGGAATTCAAGATTTGAAGTTCCTTTGAAGAAAAAGAGAGAGTTATTCTCTATTGAAGTGAAGTTTCTTACACCTATCAACCATTAGACGAAAAGATTCAAGTCTTCAAAGAAGGATTGAGTGAAGATCGATCCACTATAAAGATTAATTAAATTGTCAAATTGTGATTCTAAATTGTTTAATGATTGATTAGTCCAAAAATAAATTAAATTGCTTGTTTAATCTATTAAAGGTTAATTAGCATATTACTTCTCATTATGTCCACATCATTGGTGTGTGTGTGTGTCAATTTGATCAAATCTTTGAATTGTTGTAGAATTGTTTTCAAAACAATTTTCACCATGAAATCTTTCGCAAGTTACTCTGATTTTTTAAAATATTATAAGGGATATTTTTTCTATTCAACATCCTTTGATACAATCAACACCATATTCAAACAAATAAAACTAAGTTGTTAGAAGTGTAGTTATATCAAAATGGAAGTTCTAAACTAATAAATGGAAGAGACAAAAATCAGAACTGATATCAAACAAACAAAAATCAGAACTCAGAACTGATATCAGAACTGATATTCAACAAAAATCAGAACTGTTAACAAACAAAAATCAGAACTGATATCATAGCAGAAGAAAAATCAGAACTGATATCATAGCAGAAGAAAAATCATAAATCAGAACAGTAGAAACAAAAAAAATGAAAAAATGAAAAAATGAACATACCTCAATGAAGAACAGTAGAAACGAATGATTCTTTAAACACTTTCAATGACTGAAACGAATGAAAGAAAACAATGTGATGGCGTTCGCGGTCGGCCGTAGGGTTTGTTCGAAGAAATGAAACAGAACAAATGAAAAAATGAAAACACGGACATACCTCAATGAAGAACAGTAGAAACTGGCGATTCTTTAAACTCTTTCAAAGACTGAAACGAATGAAGGAAAACAATCGATTGAAGTTCGCTGTAATGGCGTTCGTTCGCTGGGAGGGAAAACAGAAAGAACAGGAACGAAAATAGAAGTCTGAATTTTAATTTTAATAAGACCTTAGACAGCGCTTTTGGGAAAATCGCTTTCTAAGGTATGCCTTAGACAGCGCTTTCCAAAAGCGCTTTCTAAACCCCCCCTTAGACAGCGCTTTTCGTTATAAATTTTTTTTTTAATTTAAAGACTTTAAACAGCGCTTTATCAAAAGCGCTGACTAAGGTATATAATTAAAAGCGCTTTCTAAAAGTGCTGTCTAAGACCCCCCCTTAGACAGCGCTTTTAGAAAGCGCTGTCTAAGACCCCCCCTTAGACAGCGCTTTCATTATTTTTTTGGACCATTTTCCGTGTTTTATTTTAATTTTAACCTTAGACAGCGCTTTCGTTTAAAAGCGCTGTCTAAGATGCGTTGTTAAAAAACGTTTTTGGCGTAGTGATCGAAGGTTTCTTGCTTCTGATCCAAACTCAGGATAATCATTATCAATCTTCGACCACTGTGGTGAATCAGCCAGATGCCGATACTTTCCATCAGTAATTCTTTCATCTGCATGCCAAGTAAGATGTCTTGCATCGGTTTCACTACGAAACATGCGCCTAAATCTCGGAATTATCGGAAAATACCATAAGACTTTTGCGGGAGATAATCTTTTCTTATATCGAGACAAACCGCATTTAGGGCACTCAGTTAACGTTGCATATTCGTTACGAAACAAAATGCAATCATTAGGACAAGCATGTATCTTATCATAGCTCATGCCAATAGAGCACAACATTTTTTTTGCCTCATAGGTTCGATTAGGAATAACATTATCATCCGGTAGCATTTCTCTCATAAGGGCCAACAACTCTGTGAAACTTTTATCCGACCATCCATTGCCCGCCTTTAAGTTGTACAACTTTAATACCGCAGAAAGTCTTGAGAATTTAGTGCAACCTTTGTACAACGGTTTCTCTGCATCGCTTACCATCCTCTCAAACATTTCAGGACAATCATGAAGATCTTCTTCCAGTGCTTCTACAATCTCTTCAACTCGATCACAATCATATGTTTCCGTGTCTTTGTCGTATGAAGCATAGGTCGTATTACTTTTTCCACTCGATTCAACATTCCCGTTAATTTTCTCACCATGAAATATCCAACACTGATAACTTTGATCAATTCCATGCCTCAGCAAATGCGATTTCAATCCATGTGCGTCAACCTTACCAATATAACAACAACGCAAGCAAGGACAATGCATTCGTCTGGGGTTTTCAGCGTGTTGAACAGCATACTTAACGAATTCCGCAACCCCACTCTCGTACTCTTTGGTCATTCGATCGGCACAGATCCATGTTTTATCCATGTTTTTCCTACTTATTAAAGTAAACAATCAATCCAGACGAAAAATACATAACTAAGGTAGTATCATTGAATATCCTAACAATTTTAAAGTTCAATTCATTTTAAACTTCAAAAACCTATACATAACCAATGTTAATATAAACTTCAATAACGTATCCGATACACCAATATACCAACTTTAATTACCTCATCACTTTCATTTTTTATATTACAAGAATCAAACTTTTTCTATTACAATATACCTATAATTATACCTATAACTATATTAGAGTTCGTTCAATCATTTTATGGGAGAAATCTTGTTCCTTTAGAATGAAAGTGAGATGAACAACACTTTCACAGTTAAAAAGAAAAAAAACTACCTATTCAATCTTCAAGTATAATCACTAAGGAAACATGAAGTTTGAACAATATTGAACATCTAAATCCAAAATGATATTTAGAGTTTAAAGTCAAGTAGACACATACACTGTAACAAAACAATGTATGAAATTTAATACTACCTACCTTTTTATGTGGGAAAACCATGTTTCATGTCCAAAATCTTATGTGTTCAATCTAAAAGTCTATAAATGGACCCCATTACTTGCCTAAACTTTATATTCAAATATTTGGACAAAATACTTGATGTACATGTAGAATAATTCCACAAAAATAGTACTCATAATTAATGTGACATTGTAAGGTATTCATATTTGCATATTAGATGATAAAGAAATATGCTTGCACTTACATAAAGACAAGAACAAGAATTTTTATTTCTCATTCAGTTAGGGTTGGCAATTGAGCATCAACAGTGTATTTTACAAACAAAAAGCAAGCATCAACAGTGTATTTTACAAATACTGATATTTCCCTAAATAACAGAGCATGAAAAAATGAAAAAATGCAGAACATACCGAAATGAAGGATTCTTCAAACACTTTCAGAAATGAAATATTCTTCAAACACTTGCAATGCCTGAAACCATATGCAAATAGAAATGACGAACAAAATCAGAAATGGCTTGAAGAACAAAACGCAGTAGAGAAATGACGAACAAAATGCAGAAATGAGATGAAAAAATGCAGAAATGAAGAACATACCGCAGTAGAACTGAAGTTCTGAAACCGATTCTTCAAACACAAACACTTTCTGGTATTGAAACCGATTGCTTGCAATGTATTCTCGTTCGCAGTTAGGGTTCGCTGGAGAGGTTTAATCGCAGGAGGGAAAAAGAAAAGAACTGAGAACGAAAATAGAAGTCTGAAATTTTATTTTAATTAGACCTTAGACAGCGCTTTTGTGGAAAGCGCTTTCTAAGATATGCCTTAGACAGCGCTTTCCAAAAGCGCTTTCTAAACCCCCCCCCTTAGACAGCGCTTTTGGTTTTAAATATTTTTTTAATTGAAAGACATTAAACAGCGCTTTCTCAAAAGCGCTGACTAAGGTCTATATTTAAAAGCGCTTTCTAAAAGCGCTGTCTAAGGGGGGGTCTTAGACAGCGCTTTCTAAAAGCGCTGTCTAAGACCCCCCCTTAGACAGCGCTTTCGTTATATTTTTTTAACATTTTCCGTGTTTTATTTTTATTTTAACCTTAGACAGCGCTTTCTTTTAAAAGCGCTGTCTAAGATGCGCTGTTAAAAAACCTTTTTGGCGTAGTGGACGGTTTGTACGACGGTTTTGACAACCGACGCGATATGCCCCCGCGACGCACGTTTCTGCGACAGTGTTGCAACCGTCGTGACTTACAAGTTACGACGGTTTTAACTGTCGTAACCTGCCAAAATAACAGTCGCAATATGCCAATTTTTTTGTAGTGCGAGTTCACATAGACACAACTTGGGATTACAAGGAGTGTTTGGTTTAAACTCCTAATTTTTGAATTAGGGACCTTCACAAATTGCATTTTCTGGGTTCGTTTTCATTGTGTTCTTCACAGGTGGTGTAATTATCATTGTTGATGGAGTTGAAAGTGATTCATAAAAGGAGCTTTAAAAATGTTGCTCCTAGGTGGGATATTTTTAAGAAGGCGGGTGTCTCTCAGTTGGATGATGAAGGAGCGATTTCGTCGATTTAGTTTTTCGAGTTTCTGGAAAGAATTAAATCAAAGAATATTTTTGTGCAGAAGGAAGCAAGGTGGAGCTTTTGTGCAGAGGGGGGGGGGGTTTCTAGCAAGGGTACTCGGGTTCATATTATTCACCATTCTTATCCAGGTTTATTGAAATGTGAATTATACAGGTTTATTGAAATAGATTGAATTATACAGGTTTCTGCATAAAAAATGGTTAAAGTGAGTGATCGTACCTGGAGATCAGGATCCGATACGGCTGGTCTCGAGCGTTGTTGAAAGACAGTTGGTGAGGAGAGGATGGGGTGTACCTGCAAGGCACTCCGATGCTGAAGTAAGTCACCGAGCAAAGAGTGGGCAAGTACGAGAATTAAGGTCAGAGAATTGAATACCCGACCCTCCCAAATGAGAGAGTTTATATAAGGGGCTAAGTGGAAGATTATTGGTCCATATCGTTGGGTGCGGATCGTAGAATCCGTAAAGATAGGTAACGGTCAAAACTAGCCGTTGGGGGGCTTTGTCTTGGTCGGTACGCTCGTGGTCGACAGAGACCACTATTCTTGATGTTGCCCGACGTCGAGCGCTTCTGCCAAGTTGGTTTGCTTGGCCCACTTATGGGAATTGGGCCAGTCCAGAACAATGAGATTTTAAAAAAAAAATCATTAAAATTATACGTATAGAAAAGACAACGCTTTTAAGAAAAAGCGCTATCTATAGACCACAAAATAAACCGCTTTCTATAAAAAGTGCTCTCTAAAGGTATAGAAAAAATTTCATTAAAATTATAGGTATACATTAGAGAACGCTTTCAAAAGTGATGTCTAAAGAGGGACAAAAGAAAACGCTTTTTACTCAAAAAATGATCTCTAAAAGTATTTAAACAAATTTATTAAAATTTTATACGTATACATTTGGCAGCGCTTTTAAAAGCGTTGTCTAAAGGCCCACTTAAGAGAGTGTTTTTTAAAGAAAAAGTGTTGCTAAAGGCCTACTTTAGAAAGCGCTTTCTAAAGTAGGCCTTTAGAAGCGCTTTTTCCTTAAAAATTATTGTCTTTTCTTACGACAACGCCACCTTAGACAACGTTTTTAAACACTGTTAAACGTAAAAAAAAATGTTGTCTTAGCCCTTGTTTGGCATAATGTTAGTATTCTTGTAATTATTTCTTTACATTTACATTCATGTGTGGTTATATTCATGTAATTATTTCATAAATTTGTAGACAAGGAGAAAATCGGGGAATTACGAGTGTGAGTATTATGTCATGAAACACATGTTAAACATTGTCCTGTTGACTCATGGGATAAGGTATATATTTCATTAATATATAAGTTGACTAATGAATTATTATCATGCATAATATTCAATATTTTTCTCTTTCTTATGTATGTGTTTAACGACGAAACCTCATTCTCCCTCGAGGACTTTGTAGATCTTCGCAAATATTTGACGTATATGCACAATCGGCTTAAGGGTCAACAAGTTGTTTGATTTATCAGTAACATTCCTCAACATATATTTTGATGCACATATTTTTTTGATGTAAACAAACCTATTTTGAAATTTAGATGAATATAATGTTAGTCTTTGATGTAAAATTGATGAACATAGTGTTAGTTTGATGCATAGATTGTGTTATATATGTAAACAACCATTGTTTTGATGATCATAATTTTAGTTAGCTGCACATATTAAGTTATATGTAAACAAAAGCTATTTTGACAGGATAAAATAGAGGGAAAATTTGATAATAAGCAGTGACTTTTTATATTTAAAACAAATGTTTTGACAGCGGTTACAAAATCTAACCCGTAGTTGTATGTTGAATAATATAAATAAAACAATGTTTTCGTTGAGAATCGAACCAGATTACCTTTAGTTATATTGCGACGATTGTGTAAACTAACCGTTGTGAAATGGTTCGCGCTTCAAGAATACAACAACGGTTCCAGGACCGTCATTGTAAGTACATTATATACAACAACACTCTACATAATAACGTATGCGCATGCGTCATTATATGGTTTGTGTAACAATAATAAAATACAAGAAGTATGAAGTCATTGTGGAAACTTCATACAACTTGTATTTCTTTTTCACTACTTCACAAACTAGATGGAATTCATATATCCGCGATAATTTTCAATAAAAGGTACATTCTTGAAACAGTTTAATATAGTTTGTGATATTTTATGTGGTTAGGGTTTTGTTGATAAATTTATAATATCTGGTTATGGAGTATGATGTTTTTGAGTTTATTATATTCTATGTATATTGTTTGTTTCAGTAATTGTCACTTAAAATACAATGCAATAAAAAAACAACAATGATTTGTTTAAGTTTTAAGATAATAAATCAAATTGCAAACATCATATAAAGATATAATAAGTATTTGTAACCGATCTTTGAATATTTCTGTTTAAAATAATTTCATCTTTGGCTAAAATCAACTTTAATCTAAAAATGATCCAAAACCTAGTTACCCTTACCTACACGTTCTTTGTTCATTTGTAGTTCTTATGAAGCACAACTTACTTTCAAGTTTCCCTAATCATAGATGCAAAATTGAAATCACATGTGGTCCTTATCAATAATTTTTTTGACAAGTTTAAAATTACAAAACTTGCCAAATCTGGCATCAATCATTAAATAGTCTTAAATTAAAATCAATATTGGTCCTTGATAAATAACTGTTTTGAAAAATTTGTAAGCAAAAAGTCCTATATATATAACCCCTCCATCTTGTTACTATACATATCATAAAACAAACTCTCATTTTGCTCTATCAGTTATTTTTATACCTAGAAAAATGGCATGTGAGACTAAAACAAGGTTAGCTTTGCTTCTTATTCTTTTGGCAACATGCTACATGCAACACTGTGTCAATGGAAATTCACCTCAAGTGCCTTGTATTTTTATATTTGGAGACGATTACTCTGATAATGGAAATAACAACGATCTTCCAACGACTGCAAAGGCTAATTACAAACCATATGGAATCGACTATCCCAAAGGCCCAACAGGAAGAACTACCAATGGGCAAATTCAAGTTGACATAATTGGTAACAATTATATACTTTATATTAAAAGCTTGTTTTGTTAATTTTTTTTTTATATTTTAAATAATGTGTACTGCAAAGTTTGCAAACCTAATATAATTACAAAAAAGTTTAATTGAAATAATTGTGTTTGTTGAACTGACCACAGGCTAACGCTTTACTGTTGTAGCCAAACTACTTGGATTTGAGAAACCTATTCCACCATTTGCAAATACTGTTGGCTCAGATATACTTAGAGGTGTGAACTATGCATCTAGTTCAGCTGGAATTCTTAATGAAACAGGCAAACTTACAACGGTATTGTATATAATTATATCCTTATATATTCATACTTATCTATAAATATTCAAATTTTCAATGATATTGTCACTAAAATAGTTTAGTTAATATATGCAGGGTACTAATATCGCATTGGGACAACAAGTAGAAAATCATAAAATTATTGTTGCTAAAATTGCAACCAAACTCGGAGGTGTTGAACATGCCACAAAATATCTTAAAAATTGTCTGTATTATTTTGATATATCCACCAATGATTACTTATTAAATTATTTCCAGCCAAATCTCTACTCAACAAGTAACACCTATAACCCTGAGCAATATGCTCAAGTTCTTATTGAACAGTTATCTGTTTCTGGAAAGGTACAAAGTATATAACATATAAACATTGAATATCAGAGAATAGGAGTTTATATGCATTAATATAGAAATTGTTGTTTTACATTTGACAGACTTTGTATGATGTTGGAGCAAGAAAATTTGTGGGAATTGGGATAGGAAAAATAGGTTGCCTTCCAAATGTGATTGGTTCTAGAGGAATAAATGGATCATGTGCTGAAGAGGTGAATAATGCTGCATCAATATTTAACCAGAAGTTAAAATCACTACAGGATCAATTCCGCATCACATATCATGATACCGAACATACATTTATAAACACTACCGCCTTCAATATAGACAGTTCATCGGGTAAACATTTCAATTTCTAGATTAATAATGAAACAGAAAAATTATAAATATCTATAACTTTTGTTATTAATAATAATCAACTAATTTCTTAAGATCTTTTTTTTATTTCAGGTTTTAAGGTTTTGAATGCTTCTTGTTGTCCAACGAAGTTAGATGGATACTGTGTTCCTAATTCTATACCATGCCTGGATAGAAATAAGTATATATATTTTGATGGACTTCATCCCACTTCAGCTGTAAACAAAATCATTGCATCAATTTCGTACAATAGTGCCAATTATCCAGAGATAACTGATCCAATAGATATTAAACATCTTGCAAAACTAGTTATAAAAACAAATTAAAGTTACAATTAAATTAAGTTCAATTTGGTAGCATAATAAAATGAAAAACTCACTTTATTAAGTGTAAGCAATAAGCAATCATATCATGTATTGACTAGAATAAATTAGAACTGGGTTCTAATCCTTCTTGATGTCTTTGTTGCTTGTTAAATATAATAATTAATGTTAAATCTATTTGAGACTCTTTGTACTCCATTTATTTTCTCTGATAATTTTTTTTTAATTTATTTTCTTTGATAATTTTTTAATTTAAATTACAATTAAGTGATGTGGACTCACTTCACACAACAATCCATTTTGGCCTTGCACTTGATTTGTGAGCTAACCTATAAAAAAAGTTAGAAATTTGATCCTTTTGAAAAGAATCCTCAAGATGTGATTAGTAAACTTATCTTAAAAAATAAATTTTTATGATTTATCTCAATTCTAGGAGAAACCAAGCAATAGTTTGAGACAATTTATGTTGAGGATTTGAATCACCTTTTTTCAATTGAAATATTTTTTCCTTTGTGAGGAGGACGGTGTGTGATTTGGTGGATATTGACAGGATAACAGTAGGTGTATTAAAGAGTCGACCGCGTCTATTTGGTTTATCACTTGTTGTATTATTTGGAGGGTTAGGAATAATATTTTATTCAACGAAGAAGTCGGTAACGTTGATAATATTTTTTATAGTATTGTTGCCTCCTTTTGGAAGTGGTTGGCTATAGGGGGTTTGGTAGGATGACTTGTAGCCTTTACGATTGGAGTAAGTTTCCATTCGATTTTTTGTAAGTCCTGGATGTTTTGTTTTCCGCTGGGTTAAGTTGTTGTTTACTCTTTTGATTTTCTTATTGCTTGTATTCTTTGGGCTTGAGATCCCCTTAATCTCTCCTTATTGAATTGTTTGCCTATCAAAACTAAATTTATGTTGTTAGTACAAGAATATAATGAACCACTATGAGATGTAATACGTCAATCCATTTAGAGGTGAATTTAATGTTCAATTGCAGAATTATTTCTTGCCAACACAATACAAAATAGGTTGTCATTACGTAGGGTCAAAATCTTTCTGTAAAAGGAAAAAGCGGTAAGTAAAGCAACTTACTCTAGAGTTACCAATGACTACGAGGCCCATGTTTAAAATCGGCACAATAATATTTATCGAAGGTCATTTGTACCCAATGAATTTCCATACGCAGTCACCCCCGAGTCGAGTCAGTTTCCTAGTGATTTATTTTTCTGCTAAACTCTTTCACTGTCTCTTTGTTTTCCTTAGTTGAGTCTCGTTGTGATCTCCAATAGTTGTGTAGCATTTTTTCCAAGCAGATTTTTATTCTCCCTTTCTTTCCAAACATTTATTCTGTCTCTTGTGGCTTTCAGTACTATAAAACACGCAAACAACAACACCCGATTTACCACGAATTCATATACGTCGTGGATACATATCTTTACTAAGACGCTACCATTTTTTTTTGGATTAAAAATTATTAGTATATAACACCGATTACAAAACCAATCGTTGTGATACAATCAAATTTTCATCAGTTCGAACCTCAGTGCCATAAAATTCTCTTAACGTTAAGGCGCACCTTTTCTTTTTTATTTATTTTAAAATTCACAAATAAGAGGTATATCACTACGTTTCTATTGGTTAATTGTTGTGATATATTTACTATAAATTAATACTTATTACTAAGGTTCTTCTAGTATACCGTTATGATATACTTATTATAAATTAGGGTTAAATTTGTTTTTAGTCCCTATAAATATCTCAATTTTGATTTTTAGTCCCTATAAAAAGAAACGTCGAGTTTTCTCTTCTTCTTCACCATTACTGTAGAAGCATACTTCAAGTTCTTTGTTTTGATGACGTCAACATTATCCAAGCTCATTCCAGATTGCAAAAAGTCGAGATGACAACAAACGATCAAGACCATGGCTATGCATCATCAATGGAATGTTTCCGATCGATTCAAGATTTTGTGCTACACTTTCAAGACTTGTCTCAAAGCTTAGGTATATCAATAATTAACTCTTAAATATGATATACAAGTGTTCAACATAATCTTCATAATTTGATTGCATGTGCATAGTTTTTGAAAATGAAATTGGAACTGGTTTAACACTTTTAACATAAATATTTTTCTGAATTTTAACAGTGTTAACCGGTTAACCATATGGGTTAACCGGTTAACGGCAGCAATTTTCAAATTCTGTGGTAACGTTCATAGGCGTTAACCGATTAACCTATTTGGTTAACCGGTTAACACTGAAGAAAGTTTGAAAAATTGTTTCTTTTTAAATTCAAATATTTTGTTAAAGCTACACCTCTTCATGATGTTCTCTCATAAGATTTTATACCTTTTCAAAATAATTTGTTTTCAAATTTTCATACCTTTTTGAATAGGTGTTTCATCTATTATAAATTCTAACATTTTCAAATTAAAAAACAACCTCCTAGAAAAATTTCAAATATTTTCATACAATCAAATTCACTTTATTCAAATTATCTTCATCTTTCAAAAGTGTTCATAAGTTCATAACTTTCATATTTTGCCTTGAACACTTGTGTTGAATATTTATAGTGAATTCTTGATTATAGGAGAAGATCAATTTTATTGATATCATTTCATTGTATTCTCACTCAAACAATATTATAGAAAGTGTCTTTCTATTCTGTGACTTGTGTTCCAAGGATTGTTTGGACATAAGGGTAAGTGTGGCAAGAGAATTGTTCTTGCACACTTGTTTGTATAGTTTTGTTAGAAAGTAGGCCTCACCATTGAAGGTGTGATAGGTTGTACTGTTCTAAAGAAAACTAGTGGAAATCTCTTTCGGTTTGGAAAGGGGACTGGATGTACCTTCGGATTGTGAAGGGAACCAGGATAAACCTCCGTGTGTTCTTTACTTTTCTGCTTTGCAATTTTTATTCTTTAACCGTAAAAGAAAAATCCATCCATCTAAGAAAAAGAATCGAGAAAATTTTGATAACACCTAATTCACCCCCCTCTTAGGCGCATTCTGATTCTACAATTGGTATCAGAGCAGGTTTAGGTAACCTGTTCCTATAACATCCTATGGCTTCCGCAAACTCGAATCTCGTTTTCAAAGATGGTGGAAGTAGCAACAAGCCTCTGCTCTTCTCCGACGAATACTTCGATTTCTGGAAAATCAGAATGAGGGCACATCTTGAAGCCCAAGGAGAAGGCATATGGGAAGCAATCGAAGAAGGTCCGCATAATCCCGTCAATGTAATCAACGGTGTTGGAACGGCGAAGTTGAAGAATATGTATGATGAAGATGATAAAAGAAAGATCCTAAATGAGAAGAAAGCAATCAACATACTTCAAAGTGCTCTTAGTATGGACGAATTTTTTCGTGTATCACAATGCAAATCGGCGAAGGAGATTTGGGATACTTTGGTAGAAACACATGAAGGAACAACAGAAGTTAAAAGATCAAGGCTTAACACGTTAAGTCAAGAATACGAAATGTTCCGCATGCAGCCCGGAGAATCTATTGTGGCTTTACAAAAAATATTTGTTCATCTAACCAACCACTTGATTGCACTCGGAAAGACCTTCACCAACGACGATCTTAACTTGAAAGTTATAAGGTCTTTGACAAGGGAATGGCAACCGAAGGTGACCGCAATTTCGGAGAAGAAGAGTCTCTCAACAATGACATCCGCATCTTTATTCGGCAAACTTCAAGAGCACGAATTGGAACTTGGAAGGCTCGAGAAGCATGAAAATCAAGAGAAAAAGTCCAAAGGAATTGCTTTGAAGATTGACACGAAGGATGACAAAGATGACGAGATCTCCGAAGATGAGAACTTCATGCTTCTTGTTAAGAAACTTGGTAAGTTTTTTAACAAAAATAATAATTCTTCTTTTCCTAAAAAGAATAAACATTTCAGGAAGAATGATGCATCCACATCGAATCAAGAAGTTACATGCTATGAATGTGGAAAGCAAGGTCACATAAAACCGAATTGTCCAAGACTTGCGAAGAAAGGAGGATTCAAAGGCAAAAAGGACTTCAAGAATAAAAAGGCTTATGTCGCGTGGGATGACAATGAAGTTAGTTCCTCATCGGAATCGGAAAGCGACGAATGTGCAAATATGGCGTTAATGGCGTCACATCACTCCGATGAAGAAAATGACGAGGTTAGTAGTAACTTTTCTATTTATGAAAATGATGCACAAGAAGTCATAGATGAACTTCTTAAGGAATGTAAGACTTTGTACAAAAATATTTCATCTCAAAAGAAGAAAATATTATCCTTAGAAGAACAAAATAAATCTTTTGAAAATTACATTGAAGATGAAAAACAAAAGATAAAGGATGAAAAACAAAGCCTTACATGTAACAATTGTGAGTCATTGTCCTTTCAAATTGTTCAACTAAAAAGAGTTTTAGAAAGATATGAAAAAGGTCAAATTGGCTTGGAGGAAATTCTTAGGCACCAAAGATATCCAAATGATAAAAGTGGCCTAGGATATTCTAAGTTTTCCAAACCAAGCACAAGTGAAACCATTTTCGTAAAAGCTAGTGAACAAATTGTTAAGGAAAAGACTAACAATGTTAAAACTATGCATCAAATTCATAAAAAGAAAAGGATTATTAAGAAACAAAAATATGTTCCTAAATTCAAAAGTCAATTTCAACCTATTTGCTTTTATTGTGGAATCAAAGGCCACACACCTAATGCTTGCTATGTGCGCAACATTGGTGTTGCTAAAGGGCATTAAGTGTGGGTTGAAAAGGGTACTAACTATCAAGGACCCAAAGCAATTTGGGTACCTAACAAAACTTGACTTTGTTTTGTAGGTATGCTTGAAAACAACTTCTACACAATGGTATCTCGATAGCGGTTGTTCAAAGCATATGACGGGCGAAATCAACAAATTTTCAAGTCTAACACTTAAGGCCAAAGGATACGTTACTTACGATGATGATAATAAAGGAAGAATTCTTGGAGTTGGAACCATTGGTGCATCTCCTCATACAATCATCGAAGACATCCTTTATGTGGAAGGCCTTAAACACAACCTTCTTAGCATAAGTCAATTGTGTGACAAAGGGTTCCGAATCAACTTCACAAAGGAGGAATGTTTGATAGAACACGAAGTCACTCATGAACTCTTGCTAAAAGGTAAACGATTTAATAACATTTTTATGATTTCTTTTGATGACTCTCTCTTGAAGGTGAAATGCTTAATGGCAAACAACAACGATGCATGGCTTTGGCATAAAAGGATTGCTCACATTCACATGGAGCATTTGAATAAATTATTAAAGCATGATCTAGTTGTTGGTCTTCCAAAGATGAAGTTTATCAAGGATAAGCTTTGTGACGCATGTCAAAAGGGGAAGCAAACCAAAACATCCTTCAAGACCAAGAAAGTGATATCTACTACAAGACCACTCCAATTGTTACATATGGATCTTTTCGGCCCATCAAGAACAAAAAGCTTCGGAGGTAACGTTTTTGCATTAGTTATTGTTGATGATTTCTCTAGATATACTTGGACTTTGTTTTTAGTGCAGAAAAGTGATGCCTTTAAAGCATTCAAGAAGTATGCTAAGCAAATTCAAAATGAGAAGTCACTCTCAATTGTTTCCATAAGAAGCGACCATGGTGGCGAGTTTCAAAATTCATCATTCGAAGATTTTTGTGAAGAGCATGGAATCTCTCACAACTTTTCCGCACCTAGGACTCCTCAACAAAACGGTGTCGTAGAAAGGAAGAATAGGGCACTAGTGGTACTTGCAAGAACAATGCTTAGCGACTCGAATCTTCCTAAATATTTTTGGGCGGATGCGGTTAGCACGACTTGTTTTGTAAGTAACAGTGTCAATATTCGACCTATTCTCAAGAAGACCCCATATGAGTTGTTCAAAGGAAGGAAACCCAACATATCTTTCTTCCACATATTCGGATGCAAATGCTTCATTCTCAACAACGGTAAGGACAACCTTGGTAAGTTTGATGAGAAATCCGATGAAGGTATTTTTCTTGGATATTCTCTATCAAGTAAAGCTTTTAGAATTTTCAATAAACGTACTCTTACCATTGAAGAATCCATACATGTTTCGTTTGATGAGACTAACCCCTCGAAAGAGGATAATATTATTGTGGATGATGATGATGATGTAGATCTATCACAACAACAAAGGGAGATATCAAAAGAACAAGAAATATCACAAGAAGATAAGTCACCAACCATTGAAGAACATCAAGATCTTCCAAAGGAATGGATAACTCATAGAGATCACCCGATAGATAAAGTGATTGGTGATATTAGCCAAGGCGTTGCAACTCAACTCAATCTCAAGGATGCTTGCCTCAACATGGCGTTCGTGTCTCAAATTGAACCAGCAAAAATCGATCACTACAACAAACAAGACCTTAGACAGCGCTTTTTTTAGCCTTAGACAGTGCTTTAAAGCGCTGTCTAAACCTCCGTTGCTAAAGGTTTAGACAGCGCTTTTTAAAATGTGAAAAGCGCTGTCTAATCCCCCACCCTTAGACAGCGCTTTGGCCAAAAGCACTTTATAAGACCCTCTTAATTTAAATTTTTTAGGTACACCTTAGACAGCGCTTTTCAAAAGCGCTGTCTAAGCCCCCCACCTTAGACAGCGCTTTGGCCAAAAGCGCTGTCTAAGCCCCTCCTATTTTAATTTTTTTAGGTATACCTTAGACAGCGCTTTTCACAAAGCGCTGTCTAAGCCCCCCCCCCCTTAGACAGCGCTTTTGCCTAAAGCGCTTTCTAATCCCCCCCTTAGACAGCGCTTTTGGCAAAAGCGTTGTCTAAGGTATACGAAATTTTTTGTAGGATTTGTTTGTAACCAAATTTTTTCCAGGTTTATAAACCAGAATTTCTACCTGTTTTGAACCAGATTTTGGCATACAATTATCACATTTTATATATGCCATTTTGGCCTTTTTTTACCAATTTTTGGCTAACCAATTCAAACCAAATTTGTCATAAATGTATCAAAATATATACAAATGTATGTTTACATTTATAAGTCATTACATATACTACTACAAATGTACACATTAATTACACACTTTGAGCTCTATCATGAATTGACACCACTCCTCTTTGATTTCGTCCACTTGATCCTTTGTATAAGATGCACACTTGAATTCATCAAAGTACTACATAATAATATAACATATTTTGAATTAATTCCAACTATTTAATTATATGAGATATGTGTAAATATAAAAATAACTCATAAGTTAGAAATACATACATCGGTGGGAATCTCTAATCGGCCCAACATGAGAGTATCTCGCATAAACCTCAACATGAAATACCCGCAATCTATTTGATTACGTTGACAAGGACACTACATATGAAAAAAAAAATATGAATTATAAATCCTAAGTTTTATCAAGTGTAGTCATCACTAATATAATAAAAAACGCGGTAATTAAAAATATACCGCCACTTTAATCCATGAAATGGAGTTGGCGCCCCTCCTTGAGGTCTGGATAACTCGTTGGGCCCGAAAAGCTTGTAGGACGCTAATAAAATAAAAATGAAGCAATTAGAACAATTCACATAAACTAAGAAAATTTTTGAACATTCTCACTTACGTGTCAATTAGGACCTTCATATCCGGGTATGTTGTCCAATCATTTCCTAACGAGTCAAGATAATACACAATTTCTCGGATAGGATTGATTGCGAGCAACAACCAATGTCCACTGTAATGATTAGGCAAATGTTAGATGGTAACTTGGAAAATAATTATAATAGATGAATTTAGAATGAAATGCTAACCCGGTATTAAACGGTATAAAAAACAACTTCTCCGCATCTTTATTGTTCATGAGGATCCGAAGAACGTATTCCGTCACGGTATCCGGTCTACTTATCATTAAACTATAGTTGACGGTCGCGGGTGCTAAGAATCCGAATGACACGTCCAAACCATTGGGGCGCATCAATTTGTCATACAAAAACCTAATATAAAAACATCATTAACATAAAGTAAACATCATTAACATAAGTTGTTTAATTAATAAAACAAAGTAGTCCGGATTTACCTAACATATGTATTGACAACGTTGACGCCGATTTCTTCACGACCAAAAACTTGCATGAAGTCCTCATTACCAATCATTTGTTCGTAATCAAAGCCGAAAATCCCTACCTCCATAGGTATAGTCCGAACACCTCTGGTCGGTATATCGGTCATCTCTAGAAATGTCCTGAGGCACGACCTATACTTGGTGGTAGGTTTTTTCCTAGCTACGGACTTCTTAGCACCAGAACTTTGTACCCGTGCGGAGGCGTTGCTAACCTCCTTTTTTTGTTGTGCGAAGGCATTGCTAGCCTCATTTTCTTGAAGCTACATGTCATATAAATAGTTAGATCAAATTAAGAATGCAACAACTTCCATGAATATATGTCATATAATTGTATATTACCTCTTTTCTTGAAACCGTGGACTCGGTATGCCGTGGAATCGCACTATCTTTTGATTTGGATTTTGTGGGAGTCTATTTAACATAGGAAAATATGTAAGTAAAATTTTAAGCATAAATTTTAAACTTTGAATATACCAAATAAATTAACATAAGTTTTAATCATACCTCATATCCTACGCATATGAGGTTTGTCGGCCATGCAACAAACGAACCTACTGCTTCGTGCACCGTTGTTGCATCCGAATCATCGCTAGGATATGGTAATGCTGCATTCGGCTCAACTGCAATATCAACTGATACCTTCAAACATCCAGCAGGGAGCTCTCTAGTGTGGAGTAATACTCCGCTAACATTATGCACTTTTCCCTTGCCAACCATCCGATAGTATGGTGACGACAAATACAGCTGACAATGGGAAATGCCCTAAAACCAATAATAACAAGAAATCGTTAATGTGTATATATGTCAAATACATAATTTAAGCAAATAGTTCAATTTAAGACAATTATATGTAATTACCTCTGGAATGTTCGGCTGAAAGGTACAGTTGATACTGTCTTTGTCCGAAGCATCTCTGTATACTATTGAGGCGCTAGCCTCTCTTTCTCTCCTCAATGCATCAAGCTCAGCTTGCATGGCTTCCATTCTTGCATGAAGCTCCCGATTACTAGGAGCCTTTCCTTTTTTAATACTCATGGAGGTCGGAGTGACTCCAAATCCCTTACCCCTCACCCGACCAGAGTACTCAGGGACATCTAATGCCCGACCAAGTATGCTCCTAGTATCATCGGGAGATAAAGACTGAGATAGCTCCTCCTGAAAAATCAGATGAATACCGTACACTTGTCAAATATTTGTCTATAAAAATGTTATTCAATTAATGAAAAAATGTTATACTTACACATTTCTGGTATACGTGTAAAACTTCTTCTTGAGGAACTCCAGATTTGCCCACACGGGCTTCCTTCCACAAAACATGTGCAGGAAGAGATGTTTCTGAACTTTCCTCCTTCTGCAGCTACACATTAAGTCATACAATTTGATCAGATAAAACTAATATATGATGAACAAATTTGTTATCGCAATTTATAAATACTTACCATGGATTGTTCTAACCGTCCATATCCGACACGTCCTTTTCGGTACGGATATGCGGGACTTGATGCTCTTTCCCGATTTGTAGCACTTATTCTTTGAAAAACCGGGTCTTGTCTTTTGGATTTGAAAGCTTCCCATTCTTCAGCCGATATCAAACTTTCATATTTTTTGGGAAGCTCCGCATCCACAAAATTACCATCCGCATCCTTAAGGAACTTGGATGATAAAAATGTCTGAAACCCTCTTAGAAGCTTTCCGGCCAATTTCATACAAAAGCCTCTTCTTTCTTCTTCGATGTTAAAACATCGCTAAGAAAAACATACAGATTGATAGTTAGTATCGGTAATTGAAAAAACATAATTGATACCGTATAATTAAGGGCCAAATGATTGTACCTTTATCTCACTCCAAATTTTATCTTTGGACTCTTTCAGCTCTTTGTTTCTCCAATCATCACATGTAATGGGAATTTCATTCCTTACTAGTGCACCGATAAAACTAGTTAAGGTATGCCCATTAGGTTCTATAAGCTGTCCCTGGGTGCTCCAATAGACATCTAGTATGATGCCTCTAGATCTTCCTTGGACCACCCTTCTCATTACTGTGATGCCTCTTCGAATTTCTTCTTCCGCGGATACTTTTTTAGGAACTTCCTCATGTTGGTCATCAGCCATGTCTAACCTGTAATAAACCAAGGAAACCATCAAATATCAAATATAACTTATAATCAAAGCAATTGAAAACAAAAAAATAAAGAAATCATGCATTATCATATATAACTTATAATCAAAGCAATTGAAAACAAAAAAATAAAGAAAACATGCATTATCAGATATAACTTATAATCAAAGCAATTGAAAACAAAAATATAATGAAATCATGCATTATCACATATAACTTATAATCAAAACAATTGAAAAAATAAAATAAAGAAACCATGGATAATTTACCTAAGTCACTAACATCTCTTTCTTTTCTTTGTTGGAATATTAATCACTTGTTTCTTAGCAATGCGTACGGATGAATTGATCCAAATTCCCTCATTATGATCGTTTCTTATATATGACTCATCCAGTATAAGATCCTCAACTTCATCATTTCTATTCAACTCATTCCGTCTAATGCATGACTCATTCTCAACATCAATATCACATTGATCGACATCGCTATCATCAGTCACTTTGTTAGAGAAAAGCACTATAGACCATTTTGTACTCTTCGGGTCATTCACATAGAACACTTGTTTAGCCTGAGATGCTAGAATAAAAGGTTCATCTTTGTACCCCACCCTAGTAAGATCAACTTGCAAAAATCCAGACTTATCCATTCGTATGCCACTACTATTCACCCACTTGCAACCAAAGATGGGAATCTGAAACTTCTCGTAATCAAACACCCAAATGTGCTCAATAACTCCAAAATATGACAAATTTGCATATTTGGAGTTTAAGTCCTTCATACTTGATATATGCATTGCTTCAGCTAGCACGGTGACACCACTATTTTGCATAGTACTCTTATCATCTTGTTCTTTGGTATAAAATGTGTATCCATTAATTGAATATGCGCTATGAGAAAACACATGCAAACTTGGACCATATGCCAAACATCTCAACCTTTCTGTTACCGAAGAAGGATCTGAAGAGCGCTTCAAATAAATATGATCCTTCAACCATTGTATGAAACTTTGATTGTGCTCTATAACTATCCAATTT
The DNA here is from genome assembly GCA_963966055.1 of Lathyrus aphaca. Classification (NCBI taxonomy): domain Eukaryota; kingdom Viridiplantae; phylum Streptophyta; class Magnoliopsida; order Fabales; family Fabaceae; genus Lathyrus; species Lathyrus aphaca. Next base: position 48,924,188 of record OZ014519.1, read on the forward strand.
TCATTTCTGTTCGGATTTAACCTTCGGAGTACATCCTTGTGCATTTCAACATATGGCTCAACCTCATTATTATTGTGCAGAACATACAAATGAACTTGATCCCGTTCATCCCTTGATATTGTCACAATTTTATTCCCAATTAATTTTTTACCTTCCATTTTGTCGAAAATCTGAGCTCTGGGGAGTCCAATCGATTGAACGTTAGACAAATATTCAGTACAAAATTCAACAGCTTCTTCAACAATGTATCATTCAACAATACAACCCTCTGGTCGACTTCGGGATTTCACGTACCCTTTTAATATTTTCATATACCGTTCAGCAGGGTACATCCATCTCATATAAGCTGGTCCACACAACTGATGGGCTAAAGACGTGTCTAATTATGCGTCTAGCGGTATCTTAACTGCAAGTGCACAGCCTATCGAAGTAATATTTAAGATTATCGATCCACAGGGATTCTATGGTTACTTAGTGCTAGATGAACTTCTAGTTTAGCTAAGGCGAATGGTTGTCACGATTTTTTGTTGATTTTTAAGACTATTAAAGGCGGAATTAAATTTAAGTTTTAATAAAGTAATACTAAGGTGGTCGGTATGTAATTATACTAACTTAGGTGGGTCAATCTAACCTAGGCTTATAAAGGTGTTTACTTAATCTATTCGGTAGAGGTTACCAGTTTAAATACCCTCAACTCACACTCTCGTGGTCTTATATCAGATCTTATCCCTAAAGCCCTATGCCTGCTCTCGCTAGCCCATAAGTGTTTAGAGGTAATTTTTGGAAACTAAGTAATTCTAATTTATTTTAAAGCGCTCTCGCTGTGTTTAATTTAAATGCCTAACTTTAGCTATCTGGTTAAAATCTCACACTCTCGTGGTCTTGACCTAACCTAATACTCTTTTCTTACTCTCGTAACGAAAAGGTCTATTTCAATTAAAAAGTATCAGCCAGAATGTTAAGTGATTAATTATTTTTAGCCTATGGTTATATTTTACCGGTTAAGTTTGTTCTAACTACATACCGCCCTAAGGTATTTAGCTACTCATCGATGTTGAACCAGACAGAGACAGAAAATTAAATAATAAAATACTCATGGCATAAAAATAAATAAACATTATAAATAATTAAATTGCAATATAATGAAAAACCTGGTTAACAAATATTAGAGCAGACTCCTTCTTCCACAGACCGGAAAGCTTGGAGTTGGCGGAAATCGAAAATAACAAAGGCTGAAGGTTTAGAAAAAAAATAAATGTATAACAATTTCCTGATGTTGGAAATTGTTATATGGCGGGTTTGGATACAATAAGAACGAAAAGAAAACTAAAAATTAATGCAGAAATAGAAAGGGTCGTAAAACAGTTCGGCAGAGCTTCCGCAGAAAATTGAATAATAAATGCTCTGTACATTGTTCATAAAACTAGTACTATTTATAGCATCCTTAATGGGCTGAAATTTGGACCTTTGTTGCTTGGGCCTTGCTGAATTGGTGGAGAGAATGTAGGTACGTGGCAACAAAATAGGTGGAAACGTTCTTCACGTAGTGCTTTGACGTAGTCTGAGTCAAAAACCTAATTTTATCCTTGTCACGGTCGTGACAAGGTCTTCACGTTCGTGTCATGTGGCTTTTAAGTGTCACGGTCGTGACAACTCTCTTACGGTCGTGATGGCTCATTTTGGGGTGTCACGGTCGTGACACCCTTGTGACGATCGTGGCTGCAACAAAATATGCAGTTTTGCAGGCTTCTTCATTTCTTCATCTTTTTATGATTGATTTTGTTCCTTTTTCTCTTAATTCATGATTTAGCTCCATATAATGATGTACCTGCAAAATGGTAAGAAAAACTCGAGAAATCGAGTGTTAAAACGGTGATTATGCGATAAAACGTCAATGAAACCTAGCAATATAATCGATACGTTTTCTCGTTATCAAACTTCCCCAAACTTAAACCTTTGCTTGTCCTCAAGCAAATAGTCGGTTGAAAATCGGCGGACAAGATTTTATTCACGCATACTCATAACAAATCATACGAGGGATCGTTTTGTCGGATAATCCGGTACTTTGATAGAACACTACCGATACACTAATGACACAAGCAACAAGCTATGTCGTCGACTTCCCGTTAAACGAAACAATCGGCAATTACTTTACGATTTCACCTAGAGTTTTTCGATCTTATTTCGCCCGGTTTCATTCTAGCGCAATCACATTAAGCCCTTTGCCTTAGCACGCACGTAGTGGAGTAGCCGGTTAGCGACTTTGATCCTTTTTGAGCACGGGGTCTGGTACACAAGTGCGGTAACCCTACATATTTTTATCCGATTTGGAGGTTGTGGGGGATCGAGCCGTAGCACGCCCTACCGAGTTCAGAACCAGTACCTCTGAACCAACCCGCAATGGACTCCTTCTCATATTTCTCGTTTCTTATATGCGACCGTGTACTTTGGTGCAATTTCTTTTCATTTTGCATCGAGATATGAAGGATCATTATTGATTAGGCATCAAACGCTTATGTTCATCGGCTCCCCACGTGGTTTGTGTTCAGACGGTGCTGACTGCTAGTATAAACTACTAGGGGTTACTTTTGAACTGAAACTAAAAGTGTACTCGTAATGGTAATCGGAATGGAATCGCTTAAGTAGGAAGTCAAAGGTGTCAAGATTGTATTGGTCTTGTTTAATCGTTCTCAGCTTCCTAATTACGATTTCGTAGGTAAGTCGGGTAATGCGAATAATTAATGATTTTTTTTCGGTTATGGCTAAATAAACGAGGAAAATTCGAAACTAAAGAAAATATCATAAAGATTTTGCTCGCTTCATTAACTTACTAAAGGAAATACAACGGAATTGAAAATACAACGAAATGGAAAAGTGCGAAAAGGAAAATTGCGGAAATGAAAGGTACCTCTCCCACACTATATCAGACATTGTCCTCAATGTTGTGATATAAATGCGGTAAAAGTACAGTACAAACGACAAAAACGAAAAACAAACATAAGTAAAACTAGATCTATGGCTGCTGAGACTGAGGTGTTTCAGGAGTGGGTGGATAATCAGGTGGGTTTAACTCATAAAGCCAGTTATCCTTATTGTGAACACTTACTCTAGCATGGTTAGGCAATGTGAACAGGGTTACTACCTCGTTCCGGATTAGGTACTCAAAAGGTGGATGTCCTAAATTCCTTATGATATGTCTATTAAAGCAGAAGTTAAGATTCATAGGACGGATGTTACCTAAACGGTTGCACCTGTGCAATTGGTACCTAAGTCCTAAAGCATCAGCAATCATGGTTACAAGACCTCCTACTAATATAGGTAATTCAGGTTCTTCTTGGATACGGGTGAAGGTTTGCATCATGAAAGGTACACCATTAACAGGCTGTCCATTAGTGAAACATGACATAATAAATATCTCATCTTTAGAAACTCCGGTAATGTTTTCTTCTTTTCCAAAGAAGGTGTGGGCAAGGAATTTATGGAAGTAACGGAGAGCAGGGTTATGGATCTCATCATTATTCATGCTATTTGGTTCAGGGTGGTAGTTTCCGGTTAAAGTTCCCCAAAAGAAATCTAGCTCAATATCCATCAATTCTACCTGTGTGGTAGTAAAAGCAAATGGTCCACTAGGGAATCCTAACAAGTCAGCTAGTTCTTTATGGTTAAAGTCATATTCTATTCCAAATAGGCGGAAACTAATAAATCCTTTCCTAAATCCAAAACCGCGCTCAGGTAGGTAAATTAAGGAGCTAAGGAACTCAAGGGTGAGCTCGCGGTAAGTCACAAACTTATGTTGGATCAATGCATTCTCCCATCCGAGTCGGTTAAACAAGTACATGATGCTATCATGTATACCTAGGGTTTCCATAGTCTGATCATCCGGGTACAGGGTCAAATCCATTTGCCTCTGTGATAACTCTTCAAACTTCATTCTTTGGTTCCTACCTCTAAATTTGGTTTCCATATGGTTAATTGGTTGGTTAGCCATGGTCAGTGCAAATATGGAGGAAACAAATCAGGGGAAGAAGGAAAGTGGAAAAGACTTTTAGAAAATCTGTAAAAAGTGATTTAAGATAAAAATAAGAAAATGAAATGCATAATGTAATGGCAATAATAGTAATATAAAATAAGACTATAAAATAACAAAACAAATAAACAAATAGTAAAACGATAAATAACAATATGCTAAAAGAAAAGAATAGTTTAAATAATTAAATAAGTAAATGGGTTGCCTCCCACTAAGCGCTGTTTTTATCGTCAAAAGCCTGACGTAATGTTTAGGTTTAGATTAATCAGGGGAATTAGTGGACAACTCTAAAAGCCTTAGATTATTCGCATAATCTCTATTTTCAACTTTATGATAATGTTTTAAACGTTGTCCGTTTACTATGAATTGTTCACTATTCCTACCCTTAATTTCTATTGCTCCACTCGGGAATACTTTAATTATTTCAAAGGGTCCTGACCATCTAGATTTTAATTTTCCAGGAAAGAGCCTAAGTCTTGAATTAAAGAGGAGTACAACGTCTCCCACACAAAATTCTTTCCTAGATAGGCGTTTATCATGCCATCGCTTAGTTCTTTCTTTATATATCTTAGCATTCTCATAAGCATCTAGCCTTAATTCTTCTAATTCGTTAATGTCTAGGATTCGCTTTTCTCCTGCAGCATTATAGTTTATATTGAGAGTTCTAATCGCCCAATAAGCTTTGTGTTCTAGTTCTACTGGGAGGTGACAAGATTTTCCATAAACTAGTTTGAAAGGTGTAGTACCTATGGGTGTCTTGTAAGCGGTCCTATAAGCCCATAAAGCTTCATTTAGTTTAGATGACCAATCTTTCCGAGATATGGCGACAGTCTTTTCTAAGATTTGTTTAATTTCTCTGTTTGAGACTTCGACTTGTCCACTCGTTTGTGGATGATATGGTGTAGCCACACGGTGTCTTACTCCATACTTAGATAGTAATTTGTCAAAGATTTTTGAAATGAAGTGCGAGCCACCGTCACTTATGACGAGTCTAGGCACACCAAATCTGGGAAAGATTATATTTTTGAAAAGCTTTATTACTACTCGTGTATCGTTTGTAGGAGAATCTATAGCTTCAATCCATTTCGAAACATAATCTACAGCTACGAGTATGTAATTATTACCGAAAGATGATGGGAATGGTCCCATGAAATCTATTCCCCAGACGTCAAAGATTTCTACTTCTAATATTCCTTTTTGAGGCATTTCATCTCTTCTTGAAATATTGCCGGTGCGTTGACACCGATCGCAATTTATAACAGCGATGTGGACATCCTTCCATAGATTAGGCCAGAATAAGTCGGCTTGCAAGATTTTTGCACAAGTCTTGGAAGTGCTTGCATGTCCACCATAAGGAGATGAATGGCATTGAGCAATGACATCTTCTATTTCTTCTTCGGGAATACATCGGCGAAAGATTCCATCTGGTCCTCTTTTGAACAATAATGGTTCATCCCAATAGTAATGTTTCAGATTGTGAAAGAATTTCTTTTTCTGCTGATAGGTTAGATCGGGTGGAAGAGCTCCTGCGGCTAGGTAGTTGACAATGTCAGCGTACCATGGCAGTCCTACAGTTGTCTGGATTGTTTCCACGGATTCTGGTTCATTTATATCTAACTGAGCTAGATCGCTTCCTAATTGTGCTATCAGCTGTTCATACGGAAAATCATCGTTAATCGGCACTTGTTCGGGTTTAATACCTTCTATTCTAGATAAATGGTCCGCTACGACGTTCTCAGTACCTTTCTTATCTTTTATTTCTAGATCAAACTCTTGTAAGAGTAAAATCCATCTTAAGAGTCTTGGTTTAGCATCTTTCTTAGTTAATAAATATCGGATAGCAGCATGGTCTGTGTAAATGATTATTTTCGCTCCAACTAGGTAAGAACGGAATTTGTCAAGCGCAAAGACAACTGCTAACAATTCTTTTTCGGTAGTGGCGTAGTTCATCTGGGCAGAATCTAAGGTTCTACTGGCATAATAAATCGCATGAAGTTTCTTTTCCTTCCTCTGGCCTAGAACTGCGCCTACAGCATAGTCACTCGCATCGCACATGATTTCAAAAGGTAATCTCCAGTCAGGGGGTTGCATGATTGGTGCGGTGATGAGGGCTGTTTTTAGAGTTTCGAATGCTTTAAGACAATCTTCATTGAATATGAACTCAGCGTCTTTCATTAATAAACCAGTAAGAGGTTTAGTGATTTTCGAGAAATCTTTGATGAATCGTCGGTAAAAACTGGCGTGTCCTAAAAAGCTTCGTATTTCTCGAACGGTTTTAGGGGGTTGAAGATCTTTTATTACTTCAATCTTAGCTTTATCAACTTCAATTCCCTTGTCGGATATTACATGACCTAATACGATTCCTTCGTTGACCATAAAATGACATTTCTCCCAGTTAAGCACGAGGTTTACTTTTACACATCTTTCTAACACCATTTCTAAGTTCGATAAGCATCCTTCAAAACTTTGCCCGCATACAGAGAAGTCGTCCATGAACACTTCCATGATGTTGTCTATAAAATCTGCGAAGATTGACATCATACATCTTTGAAAGGTTGCAGGAGCGTTGCATAATCCAAAGGGCATTCGTCTATAAGCGAACGTTCCATAAGGGCATGTGAATGTAGTCTTCTCTTGATCATCTGGATGGATAGGGATTTGGAAAAATCCTGAGTAACCGTCAAGATAACAGAAGTAAGAATGCTTGGCTAATCGTTCTAACATTTGATCTATGAAAGGTAGTGGGAAATGATCTTTTCGAGTGGCTTTGTTTAGTTTACGATAATCTATGCATACTCTATATCCCGTCACTACTCTTTGCGATATCGATTCGCCTTGAGCGTTTTTCACAACAGTGATACCTCCTTTCTTTGGCACTACATGTATTGGACTAACCCATTCACTATCAGAGATTGGATATATTATTCCGGCATCTAGTAATTTTTTTACTTCTTCTTTTACTACAGTGCTAAGGGTTGGGTTAATTCTTCTTTGAGATTCTCTGGAGGTTCTGCAATCTTCTTCTAGCAGAATACGATGCATACAAACTGAAGGACATATTCCTTTGAGATCAGATATGTTATATCCTAATGCAGTTGGATATTTCTTTAAGACATCTAAAAGTTTCTTTGTTTCTATAGTTCCTAAACTGGAATTTATTATAACTGGTCTTTTACATTCAACGTCTAAGAATTCGTACCTTAGGTTATGAGGTAAAGTTTTTAATCCTAATGTAGGTTTATCTTTACTTGGCATGGGATTCGGTGTAAGTGCTAAACTTTCGCTTAGACTATCATCCTGATATGGTTTACGCCAATTATCATCTTCGAAAATCGGAGGGATTTGAATTTTCATTATTTCAGAATAGGTAGTCTCTTTCAGTTCCATTTCTCTTACACATTCGTCAATTACGTCCAATAGATAGCATGTATCCTCTATAGCTGGTGATTGTAAGAATTGTGTTAAAATAAATTCAACTTTCTCTTCACCTACTTCAAAGGTTAGCTTTCCTCTTTTTACGTCTATTATAGCTCCGGCGGTAGCTAAGAATGGTCTTCCTAGTATGATAGGTGTAGTGGAGTCTTCAGAGATGTCCATGATTATAAAATCAGTAGGGATGTAGAATTGTCCTATACGTACTGGAACGTTTTCTAGTATGCCTACAGGATATTTAACAGAGCGATCGGCTAGTTGAACAGACATTTTAGTTGGTCTTAGGTCTCCCATGTCTAGCCTTTTGCAAATCGTTAAGGGCATAACACTGATACTGGCTCCTAAATCGCATAGAGCTTTGTCAATGATGAATTTTCCTATTACACAGGGTATAGAGAAACTTCCTGGATCTTTTAGCTTAGGAGGCATTTTATTCTGGATTATGGCGCTACACTCGGCAGTAAGTGTAACTGTTCCGTTATCCTCTATCTTTTTCTTATTGGATAAGATTTCTTTTAAAAACTTAGCATACGAGGGATAGTAATATTCAACTGTTTCAGAAGTTCGACAAATTTCTTAAATTGACCCGTCGTCTTGGAATTTATTAATCTTTGAGGGTACGGAATTGGTGGTTTATAGGGTGGTGGAGGCACATAAGGTTGTTCTTTCTCCACTACCTCTTGATTATCATCTTCCTTTTCTTCTGGATCATTCACCACTTCAGTCGGTTTATCCGGCTTTTGGTACATGGCTGGATTGTCAAGTCTTGGATCGGTAGGTCCGTCAAGTTCCTTGCCACTTCTTAATATTACAGCGTTAGCATGTCCTTTCGGATTAGGTTGAGGTTGTCCAGGGAATACTCCAGCTGGTGCAGCAGTAGGTGCTTGTTGTTGAGCTACTTGTGAAATCTGAGTTTCCAGCATTTTGTTATGTGTAGCTAATGCATCTACTTTGCTCACTAATTGTTTAATCTGCTCACTAGTGTGAATGTTTTGGTTTAAGAAGTCCTTGTTTGTTTGAGATTGGTTAGCTATAAAGTTCTCCATCATCAACTCAAGGTTCGATTTTCTAGGGACATTAGGAGCAGTCTTTTGATATCCTGGTGATGTAGCTGGTGCTTGACCTGGTGCGTATAAAGCATTGTTATTCTTATAGGAGAAGTTCGGATGATTCTTCCAACCTGGGTTATATGTGTTTGAGTAAGGGTTTCCTTGAGCATAATTCACTTGATCAGTGGGAGTTCCTGTCAATAGTTGACAATCAGAAACTTCGTGTCCTGGGACTCCACATAACTCACAGTTAGGTGTTACTGTAGCCACGGTGGCTGTTGGGGTTATGGCCAAGTTATCGATCTTTTGGCTTAGTTGGTCAAACTTCGCATTGACTTGATCCATACTACTTACTTCGTACATACCTCCCTTTGTTGGTTTCTCAGTTGCGACTCTCTCGCTTCTCCAAAGGTAATGATTTTGAGCCATACTTTCGATAAGTGCATAGGCATCATTATATTCTTTGTCCATCAATGCACCGCCCGCGGCAGCGTCAATTGTCATTCTTGTATTGTACAAGAGTCCATTATAGAAGGTATGGATGACCATCCATTCTATTAATCCGTGATGTGGACAAAGTCTCAGCAGATCCTTATAGCGTTCCCAAGCTTCGAATAATGATTCACTTTCTCTTTGCTTAAATCCGTTGATCTGAGCTCTCATCATAGCTGTCTTGCTGGGTGGAAAATATCTATTCAAGAAAACTCTCTTAAGTTCCTCCCACGTAGTTACTGAGTTCGAAGGCAGAGATTGAAGCCAAGCTCTTGCTCTGTCTCGAAGCGAAAAAGGAAATAAACGTAGTCTAATAGCTTCTTGGGTAACTCCATTGGCTTTTACGGTATCTTCATATTGCACAAAGATCGAAAGATGAAGATTCGGATCCTCGGTAGGATTTCCGGCGAATTGATTTTGTTGCACGGCTGATATCAACGAAGGTTTTAGTTCGAAATCATTTCGGTTGATAGCCGGCGCGGCAATGCTTGAATGCGGTTCAGCTTGCGAAGGACTGGCGTAATACTTGAGTGGATGATTCTGTTCTTCAGCCATCTCTGCGTCCTTTGATGTTACGACTGGTTTAGGCAGATCTAATTGAAGATCTGGAATATTGTAATTATTTTCGTAATCGAATATACGTCTTCTTACGTGTAAGAAGCGTTCCGATTCAGGGATTAGAGGTTGCAAGTCTTCGCTTTTAGAGCGAGTACTTGGCATACACTCGGAAATTAAATTAAATTAAATAGTTGATACCTTAGTCTAGACAATGCTACCTAAATGCACTAGTAACTAAATTAAGGAATCCCCGGCAACGGCTCCAAAAACTTGATGGGCTAAAGACGTGTCTAATTATGCGTCTAGCGGTATCTTAACTGCAAGTGCACAGCCTATCGAATTAATATTTAAGATTATCGATCCACAGGGATTCTATGGTTACTTAGTGCTAGATGAACTTCTAGTTTAGCTAAGGCGAATGGTTGTCACGATTTTTTGTTGATTTTTAAGACTATTAAAGGCGGAATTAAATTTAAGTTTTAATAAAGTAATACTAAGGCGGTCGGTATGTAATTATACTAACTTAGGTGGGTCAATCTAACCTAGGCTTATAAAGGTGTTTACTTAATCTATTCGGTAGAGGTTACCAGTTTAAATACCCTCAACTCACACTCTCGTGGTCTTATATCAGATCTTATCCCTAAAGCCCTATGCCTGCTCTCGCTAGCCCATAAGTGTTTAGAGGTAATTTTTGGAAACTAAGTAATTCTAATTTATTTTAAAGCGCTCTCGCTGTGTTTAATTTAAATGCCTAACTTTAGCTATCTGGTTAAAATCTCACACTCTCGTGGTCTTGAACTAACCTAATACTCTTTTCTTACTCTCGTAACGAAAAGGTATATTTCAATTAAAAAGTATCAGCCAGAATGTTAAGTGATTAATTATTTTTAGCCTATGGTTATATTTTACCGGTTAAGTTTGTTCTAACTACATACCTCCCTAAGGTATTTAGCTACTCATCGATGTTGAACCAGACAGAGACAGAAAATTAAATAATAAAATACTCATGGCAGAAAAATAAATAAACATTATAAATAATTAAATTGCAATATAATGAAAAACCTGGTTAACAAATATTAGAGCAGACTCCTTCTTCCACAGACCGGAAAGCTTGGAGTTGGCGGAAATCGAAAATAACAAAGGCTGAAGGTTTAGAAAAAAAATAAATGTATAACAATTTCCTGATGTTGGAAATTGTTATATGGCGGGTTTGGATACAATAAGAACGAAAAGAAAACTAAAAATTAATGCAGAAATAGAAAGGGTCGTAAAACAGTTCGGCAGAGCTTCCGCAGAAAATTGAATAATAAATGCTCTGTACATTGTTCATAAAACTAGTACTATTTATAGCATCCTTAATGGGCTGAAATTTGGACCTTTGTTGCTTGGGCCTTGCTGAATTGGTGGAGAGAATGTAGGTACGTGGCAACAAAATAGGTGGAAACGTTCTTCACGTAGTGCTTTGACGTAGTCTGAGTCAAAAACCTAATTTTATCCTTGTCACGGTCGTGACAAGGTCTTCACGTTCGTGTCATGTGGCTTTTAAGTGTCACGGTCGTGACAACTCTCTTACGGTCGTGATGGCTCATTTTGGGGTGTCACGGTCGTGACACCCTTGTGACGATCGTGGCTGCAACAAAATATGCAGTTTTGCAGGCTTCTTCATTTCTTCATCTTTTTATGATTGATTTTGTTCCTTTTTCTCTTAATTCATGATTTAGCTCCATATAATGATGTACCTGCAAAATGGTAAGAAAAACTCGAGAAATCGAGTGTTAAAATGGTGATTATGCGATAAAACGTCAATGAAACCTAGCAATATAATCGATACGTTTTCTCGTTATCAACAACTGTGTCTCTTTCACAAGATGAACAACTAAATGAACCATTATGTCAAAAAAAGACGGAGGAAAATACATTTCAAGCTCACACAAGGTAATTACAATCTCTTTTTGTAGTGTTGGTAAGATCTCGGGATCGATCACCTTACTACAAATTGACCTAAAGAAAAACCACAATTTAGTTATGGAACTTCTTACTTTTTCTGGCAAAATAGAACGTATACCGATCGGTAGAAAATGTTCCATTATAACATGACAATCATGTGTCTTCAAATTCTTCAACTTGAGGTCTTTCATAGAAACAAGTCTTCTGATATCAGATGAGTATCCTTCTGGAACCTTAACTTCACTCAGAGACTTACACAAAAAAATTTTCTCCTTTCTAGATAAAGTAAAAGCAGCAGGTGGTAGATATGTTCGTCTTCCTTTCTTCACGGGTGCTAATTCAGTTCTCATTCCCATTTTTAACATGTCCTCCCTTGCTTTAAGGCCATCCTTAGACTTGCCTTTTATATTGAGTAATGTACCGATAACACTTTCAAATACGTTTTTTTCAATATGCATAACATCGAGAAAATGTCTCACGTACAAAGACTTCCAATATGGCAATTCAAAAAATATCGACCTTTTCTTCCACCCACCTTTCACAATCTTATGTGCAAAAGGCTTGCCAAACTCAGTACGCACATCTTTCACCTTTTCAAAAACTTGTTCACCTGACAATGCGGGTGGAGCTCTACGATGTTCGGTGTCTCCATTGAATGCTTTTCTCCACCCACAGTAGTGATGTTTAGAATGTAAGAATCTACGATGACCGAGAAACACATTCTTCTGGCAAAGTTCCAATCGAATCGTATCGGTTCCGTCTTCACAAACAGGACACGCACGTTGACCTTTAATGCTATACCCAGATAGATTCCCGTATGCTGGAAAATCATTAATTGTGCCAAACAACATCGCCCTCAAATTGAAACTTTCTTTCCTATATCCATCATAAACCTCCACACCGTTCTCCCACAAAATCTTTAAATCTTCGATCAGAGGTGTCAAGTATACGTCTATGTCATTACCTGGTTGTTTAGGCCCAGAGATTAACATAGATAACATCATGTACTTACGCTTCATACATAGCCACGGAGGTAGGTTATAAATCATAAGAATCACAGGCCATGTGGTATGTGAAATACTTTGAAGACCATGTGGGTTCATTCCATCAGTAGATAATGCCAATCGAAGGTTTCTTGCTTCTGATCCAAACTCAGGATAATCATTATCAATCTTCGACCACTGTGGTGAATCAGCCGGATGCCGATACTTTCCATCAGTAATTCTTTCATCTGCATGCCAAGTAAGATGTCTTGCATCGGTTTCACTACGAAACATGCGCCTAAATCTCGGAATTATCGGAAAATACCATAAGACTTTTGCGGGAGATAATATTTTCTTATATCGAGACAAACCGCATTTAGGGCACTCAGTTAACGTTGCATATTCGTTACAAAACAAAATGCAATCGTTAGGACAAGCATGTATCTTATCATAGCTCATGCCAATAGAGCACAACATCTTTTTTGCCTCATAGGTTCGATTAGGAAGAACATTATCATCCGGTAGCATTTCTCTCATAAGGGCCAACAACTCTGTGAAACTTTTATCCGACCATCCATTGCCCGCCTTTAAGTTGTACAACTTTAATACCGCAGAAAGTCTTGAGAATTTAGTGCAACCATTGTACAACGGTTTCTCTGCATCGCTTACCATCCTCTCAAACATTTCAGGACAATCATGAAGATCTTCTTCTAGTGCTTCTACAATCTCTTCAACTCGATCACAATCATATGTTTCCGTGTCTTTGTCGTATGAAGCAGAGGTCGTATTACTTTTTCCACTCGATTCAACATTCCCGTTAATTTTCTCACCATGAAATATCCAACACTGATAACTTTGATCAATTCCATGCCTCAGCAAATGCGATTTCAATCCATGTGCGTCAACCTTACCAATATAACAACAACGCAAGCAAGGACAATGCATTCGTCTGGGGTTTTCAGCGTGTTGAACAGCATACTTAACGAATTCCGCAACCCCACTCTCGTACTCTTTGGTCATTCGATCGGCACAGATCCATGTTTTATCCATGGTTTTCCTACTTAAAAAACGTATACATAACCAATGTTAATATAAACTTCAATAACGTATCCGATACGCCAATATACCAACTTTAATTACCTCATCACTTTCATTTTTTATATTACAAGAATCAAACTTTTTCTATTACAATATACCTATAACTATACCTATAACTATATAAGAGTTCGTTCAATCATTTTATGGGAGAAATCTAAATGATGAGCTTGGACTTGAGCTCTTATAATGCAGCAGTACAAAGAAGCATGGTCTAATTGGTGTTTATCCTTCTCACTAGGAAAATACTTGCTAAGGGGGTACATGTAAATTATCATTCTAATTTTAAGAACCTCATAATTTTCATGATGTATGCAATAATACAATAATTAAACTTTAAAGTTGACAAAATGAAACATATACACCATAATAAATTAAAAACTTTCCTTGAGAAAGAAAACAACTTAACAAATAATAAGCAAAACACACTCCACTTGCCAAAATCTTTAAGCACATAGATGATAAACAGGCATATTTCTATAAAACATTACATTTCTACAATCCTGAAACATATATCTTTCTATACCAATAGTATAGTGATTAACAAATTTTAGCTCAAATTGAACTTATGAGAAATGTTGTCTTTTTAAAGACAAACGACTATGATAAGTGGTAACACTGTTAGTTGTAAGTGTTAGTTGAAAGTGACAACAATATTATCAAAAGATATTTTTAATAACCCGGGAGAAACACATGCACAGATAAACAATAAACATTGAAGAATGTATATGCATTAGTTATAAAAGAAAACTGAGTTATGAAAAGTACTGATTTTTCCCTAACCAACCACAACCAGAACAAAAAGCTTGCTAAATCAGGGAAATGAACGATTCCTAAAAAAATCAAAACTGAAACACATACCGTAATGAGATTCTTCAAACACTTTCATAAATGAACGATTCAACTCTTGCAATGCCTGAAACGAATGACTGAAATCCGAAAACAGAAATGACCGAATGACTGAAATGAAGAACTGAAACGAAGAACATGAATGAATGAATGAAAACGTGAACTGAAACTGAAATACATACTGTTGCACCCCAAAATTTGCCCTCACAATACAAAACTTTGTGTGCTAAGAAGGTTCACAAGGTTCACAAGATTCACAACACTTACAAGACCTTTCATGAGGTTCATGAAGTCTACAAGTCACTTTATGAGGTTCACAAGGTTCACAAGATTCACAATGCTTTCAAGACCTTTCATGAGGTTCATGAAGTCTACAAGTCACTTTATGAGGTTCACAAGGTTCACAAGATTCACAATGCCTACAAAACCTTTCATGAGGTTCATGAAGTCTACAAGTCACTTTATGAGGTTCATAAGGTTCACAAGGTTTACAAGTCACTTTATGAGGTTCACAAGACATTTTATGATGGTTCACAAAGTTCACAATGGGTCAGAAGAGTTGATAATTCCCTCAGACAATGCACCTCCTAGGCAGTGCATCCAAAACTAGGGTTTTGACTTTAATCAGGCTAACTGGACTTCCAAGACTTCAAGTGAGCTTCATAACATCTTATATGTGTTTAAGAACCCCCATGACAAGTTTCAAGGCTTTTCTCAAAAGTTTGCTCAGTCAGATGATCAGATAAGTCAAAATCAGTCAAAGTAGTTAAAAAGTCAAACTGAGGTCAACTGTGGTCAAACCAAAGTCAAACTTCATGATTTTTTGCCAACATCAAGTATATGAAGTAAAGTTCATCATTTGATCAAGGGTTGATCATGATTCATCAAGGAGATTTCAGATCATCAAGAATCAGGAGTTTCTAAATTAGGGTTTCCTTAGTAAAAGTCAACTGAACTTTGACCAGCCATAACTTTCACATGCTTCATCACCAAGTCTCCACTCAAAGCTCATTTTGAAGGAAATTGAATTCTCCACAACTTTGTGTCTCACAAGCCAAGCCCAAATATGCTTCATTTGGAAGGTATGAGCTAAGACATTATAGGTCCTTTTGAAAGTCAACAAAAAGTCAACAAATTCAAAAGGGCATAACTTGAGATTGGTAAATGATATGGACATGAAACCAGTGGGGTTGGTTAGAGGACTCTTCAAGCTTTCCAAAATGTCCAAGAACACCCTCATAGCATTAAAATTGAAGGATATGCGCCCTTGCAAAGTTGGGAAATTTTGAGTTGGTTTATGATGAAAAAGGAGGTCTAAAACCAATTTCTTCCAAATGGGCTTGCCAAATGATGACCCAATCCATACAATGACTTCATGCACGACCCAAACCATTAAAAATCAGAATTTTTATTATTTTATTTTTATTTATTTTGATTTAATTCATTAAAAATCATTTTAAATAAAAATAAAATATGAAAATCTAAGATTTGATGGAGATTAAGCTTCTAGAAAGTCTTAAATATTGATTTAAGTTGAAGAGGAAAGAAATCATGAGATTTGTCCAAAAATAGCAAGCATTCACACATGAATATTTGAATTTTAAGGCATGATCAATTTGGATCTTTTCATATCAAATTCTTCACATGATCAATCAATTTTTTAACCTAAATTCAATCACCTATAAGTACATAACTCATTGCAATCACCAAGCCACGAATTGGCAGCCTCCAAGAGTAAGTTTCACACTTCAAAAATTCAAGCAAAAACTCAAAATCGGATTCATTCATACAGGGCAAAAAAAGGTATTTTGAAGACGTAGAGATGACCATTGGACATCACTGAATCTATCTCAACCTTCAAAAGCATTTGCATCATGCTCATATGCCTTACCCGAAGCCTTTTTGTTCTTGATTTATTTTTTTTCGATTCACTGGATTTACATGTTTATAATGCATTTTGGTTCTGTATTAATGTTTGTATGTTCCTACAGATGGTTTCTGGATAGTTTGTGTGAAGAATCATAGCCTAATCGTAAAACTGCCATTGTTAGGGTTTTGTTGGCCGTTTGGGGTTTTCTAACTAAACCAATATAAATGATTTCTAATGACACTAATGGACTGTGTAAGACATAGGGATCATAATGACATGATCAATTTAGTGAAATTTCACAGGTTTCATGGTGTTTGAGGAAACATAGGTTTTCCTGGAAACCTTAATTCGCAGGAAAATCCCCAGTAATCTTCGCAGGTAAATTCGCAGCATCCAAGGAAGAAGATGACCCCTGCGCGCGTTTTCCAGAATTTAAATTTTCGTTTTAATATTTTATGAATTAATTTCTATTTTATTTCACAAGAAAACGCTTGTCCCAGTGGAAGGAAGCGCATGTGTGTGGCTATAGGACCTGTGTTCGAATCCTGGCTTTGTACAAATTTTTTCCTATTTTTTCAGGTTAACAAGAAAGCTTCATATATTATGTGTTGTTACCATTATACTATCAGGTTCGCTCATCTAGCTGGAATGGTCATGTACTTGTGTGTTTGTGTGTAAGGTCCTGGGTTCGAATCCCCCAGGCCTTTTGGTTTTGTTTCTTTTTTTGTGATTTTTCAGGATAAGGCATAAAACTAATTCTACTCATCTCATTGGCATCTGCGCATGGATAGTCGGGTGGTGTGTGTTGTTAGTGGCAAGCAGAGTGTCCTGGGTTCAACTCCCAGCCAGGTAAGTTCCCATTCTTTTTTTTATTTTGTTTAATTTACTTTGTTTAATTATATTAATAGTAATTATAAATAATCATATAAATATCTTATATTTTCAAAATTCTAAAATATTATTTGCTTAATTCAAAAATTAGTTTTTTTTTATTATTATGTATTCAGATTAAAATATGTATATATTTCTTAAATTAATATTATCAATATTATATATTAAGTTATAAGCTTTAAAATATTTTTCTAAAAAAAACCTAATATTTTTGTACATAAATCAAACCCTAATTATTTTCAAAACCCTAATTTATTTTTCCTAAGCAATTAAAAAACCTAATTTTATCTTGTGATTTTAATTTTGTAAATATAATTATCATGTACATATCTTATTTAAAATAATTAAAATTTTGTAAATACCATTATAATTAATCCTATTTTCATAATATATATATATATTCTATAATTTGTTCATAATTTAATTCCTGCATGTAAATAATTTTTAATATATGTTTAAAAAATAATTAAAACTTGTTAATCTAATATAATTTATTTTCATAATATGTTTAGAATTAACTTAATTTTTATAGCATTTAAAACTTTATGATAATTAATTATTTATATTTTCTTGTTAATCTTAAATAATAATTGTTCATAAAAATTTGATCTTTTAATTATTATGCTAATATTCTTATTTATTTTATCATTAATGCTATTTATTTTCATATCTATTTTATTATTACTAACCCCATTTAGATATATTGTGATTTATTATTATCATTATTACTAATCCCATTTATTTTTAAATTGTTATTATTATTATTATTTCACTAACCCAATTTTTACTATTATTATATATTTTGCTTTATTTATTTATTTTGTTTATTATTATTATTATTGTAACTGCTCCTTGGTGTAAATTTTTAATTTATTTAATTTTCATGTCATGGTTAGTAAAATAGGGAGTGTAAACATGTATTATATTTAAAATTGAATTTAGATCATTTTAATTAAAAGATAAATTAAATTAAACACTCACACACGTAAGTCGATTTTTAATCGCCATCTCACTTTCTAAGGTTGCCTCTCCATGTTGCCTATTCAAAAAAAGGTCAAGTGGGGTGTACAAAGCAAGTCCCTTAAAAGAAAAGTCATCAAGTCCCTTAATGGTTGCCTTTAAAAAGATCAAGTCCCTTTCGAATAATGATGACAGTCCCTCAAAAATGCTTAATACACCCTACAGTTGCCTTCATTAAACAAATGTCCCTCACTTGTCCCTCACACATCCAAGGTAATGACTACCTATTCCTTAATAATAGGGATAGTCTTACCATTTAAAGGATATTTAAGAACAGAAAATACTTAACTTAGGGTAGGTTCCTCTTATGTACTTGCTCACCTTTTCAAACATTTCAAAAACACTTCACATTTTTCAAGCAATTTTCCAAACAAAGGCTTTTATATATCCGTACAT
This sequence comes from Lathyrus aphaca, assembly GCA_963966055.1. Taxonomy (NCBI): domain Eukaryota; kingdom Viridiplantae; phylum Streptophyta; class Magnoliopsida; order Fabales; family Fabaceae; genus Lathyrus; species Lathyrus aphaca. The sequence continues at coordinate 48,942,797 of OZ014519.1, forward strand.
GGATCATTATAAAGTACTTAAGGAAATTTCTAAACACACACTACACTTCTCAAAAACATTTTAAAGTGAGCTAAGTAACTAAGAGCCCATGGATAACCATGGATGTAAAGGGTGCTAACACCTTCCCTTTACATAACCTACCCCCCGAACCCAAAAATCTTTTAAGGTCTTTCCTGTTCTTTTATGCCCTTTCCTTTGGATAAAATAAAAGTCGGTGGCGACTCTTGCTATCCGCAACATTTAACTAAAGTCAGTTCTCCCACCGTGTTACACATACCGCGATGAAGAACAGACGAACGATTCAAACAAATTTCAATGACTTCAATGACTTCAAGTTCTTCTGGAAACGTTCGCTGTTAGGGTTCGCTGGAAACGTTCGCAGGAGGGAAAACGAAAAGAACAGAGAATGAAAATAGAAGTATGAAATTTAATTTTAATTAGACCTTAGACAGCGCTTTTGGGAAAAGCGCTTTCTAAGGTATGCCTTAGACAGCGCTTTCCAAAAGCGCTTTCTAAACCCCCCCTTAGACAACGCTTTTGGTTTTATTTTTTTTTTAATTTAAAAACTTTAAACAGCGCTTTATCAAAAGCGCTGACTAAGGTATATATATAAAAGCGCTTTCTATAAGCTGTTAGAACAATTATGGTTCTGAACCTCTAAAGTGTTTTGATGATAACAAAGCTTTTCATATTAGAAGTTCTAATGAATATAATTACTCTTGTGTAGAAGACAATCTCATTTAAGTAAACCGTACGAGCTAAGAAGATCCATTATAGAAGATACTCTCAAAGGAGAATCCAGCATTAAATTACATATTCACTGGCTGCGCATCTCTTATTTATTATCTCTGATCTCCGCTTAGAAGATGCTGGTATCCTTATTAAAAGACTTTAATTAAAGAATATTTTCTTTAATATACAAAGACAAGTATCTCTACTTATGGAAGGAAATTAAGGTATTAAAGTATATCCTAATTTGATTCAAGATGTCTCCAACGGCTACTTTCTCAAGAACTATATAAAGGACTCCATTTGAAGAAATCAGCAACGCAACGCAATACAACGCATCTCATATCATTTACGCAAATCAATTAAATTATATTGTGCTTACTATTGTAACTTTCACTCAGTGATACGTGCTTATTAAGAAGCATTCTAAGTTACTTGTTTATTATATTCTTGTAATAGTTATTCTATTCCTTGAGTGACTAAGTTTAGTCAGAAGACTCAAGAGGACATTGACTATAGGTCTTTGTGTGTATTCTTATTGAATAGTGGATTAAGACCTCAGTAGAGGCAAAATCACCTTGGCGGGTGGACTGGACGTAGTTTGAGTTCAAACGAACCAGGATAAATCAATCGTGTCATTAGAAGTTAATTTTTATTATTCCAGAAAACCCAATTCCAACCCCCCTTCCTTGTGTTTTGCGCACCTTCAATTGGCATCAGAGCGCTAGGTTCTGAGTATTACACTTAACCGTGTCAGTAAAAGATCCAGAAGATAAACACATGGCAGAAACTGGAATTAACAACAATGACTATCAGAATGACAAGATCAATGCTAAACCTCCATTGGTCAATGGTGAAAATTTTGACTACTGGAAGGATGTTCTGGAGAGTTTCTTTCTAGCTCTAGATGGAGATCTCTGGGACATGGTGACAGATGGATACATTCATCCTGTTGGAGAAGATGGTCAGAAGATTGAAAGAAAACATATGACAACTCAACAGAAGAAGGAATTCAGAAATCATCACAAAGCTAGGACTATACTTCTAAGTGCCATCTCTTACACAGAATATGAGAAGATCACAAACAGGGATTCAGCTAAACACATGTTTGATTCTCTAAGGATGACACATGAAGGCAACTCTCAAGTCAAGGAGACCAAAGCTCTAGCTCTCATCCAGAAGTATGAAGCCTTCAAGATGGAAGAAGATGAAACCATTGAAAAAATGTTTTCAAGGTTCCAAATTCTGGTAGCTGTACTAAAAGTTCTGGACAAAGGCTACTCAACAGCAGATCATGTTAAGAAAATCATCAGAAGTTTACCAAAAGCTTGGAGGCCCATGGTCACTGCTTTAAAGTTATCAAAAAATCTGAATGAAATTTCCTTAGAAGAACTGATCAGCTCCTTGAGAAGTCATGAGATTGAATTAGAAGAAGATGAACCCCAGAAGAAAGGTAAGTCTGTAGCTCTTAAATCTAACAAACATATTTCTAAAGCTTTACAGGCAGAAGAAGAAGAAAGCTCTGGATGTTCATCAGAAGAAGATGAATTATCTCTCCTATCAAGAAGAGTTCAACAACTCTGGAAGCATCGTCAGAAGAAGTTCAGAAATACCAGAAGAACAAATAATTATTATGAGTCAACATCTGGTCACAAGAAACCCAGAAGCAAAGAAGTTGTGTGCTACGAATGCAAAGAACCAGGACACTATAAAAGTGAATGTCCAAAACTTCAGAAAGAAAAATCCAGAAACAAATTCAGCAGAGAAAAGAAAAAGAGTCTCATGGCAACATGGGATGATTCTGAATCATCTGAAGCTGAGTCAGATTCTGAAGATGAACAAGCTAATATTGCATTGATAGCAAACATACCAGAAGATGATCACTCATCAGAATCAGAGTTAGAATCAGATTCAGAAGAGGTATTTTCTAAATTTTCTAGACCTCAGTTAGAAGCTAGTCTCTCAGAAATTCTTGAAAAATATCAGAAGCTTCAATTCAAATACAAAGACATTAAACAAAGTCTAGTATCTGAATTAGAAGAAGTTAGAAAACTAAAAATAGAAAACTCTGAGCTGAAAGAAAACCTCTTTGAATGTAAAAACTCTTTTGAGAAACTTAAAGTTCAGAAGAAATCTGAATTAGAAGATCTAATCAATTCTGATAATATCATAAAACAATATGATTATAGCTTTCAACAATTTCTCACTAAAAGTTTAGATAGAAGTAAGATTGCTTCTATGATCTATGGTGTTAGCAGAAATGAAAGAAGAGGCATAGGCTATGTGAAAAATAAAGAAACTCTGAAGCTAAAAAATATTGATGACATTGTCATAAATACTGATACTCCTCTAAGTTCTCATTTCACCTATGGTCATAATCACGATCTTATATACACTAGTGAGTCATCTTGTTCTACAAGTTCTGTTTTTAAACCTAAAATGAATCAGAAGTTTGTAAAAACTAACAAACAAGGACCCAGAAGAATATGGGTACCCAAGGATAAAATTGTGTATGTTGCAGATGTCTTTAACAGCAAAACTGAAACACCAATCATGGTACCTGGACTCTGGATGCTCACGTCACATGACGGGAAGAAAGCATATGTTCCAAAATCTTGAATTAAAAGATGGAGGCCACGTAGGCTTTGGAGGAAATCAAAAAGGAAGAATAATTGGCTCCGGAACTATTGGTAATGGAAATCTTCCCTCTATCTCTAATGTTCTACTTGTAGAAGGATTAATGCATAATTTATTATCCATAAGTCAATTAAGTGATAATGGCTATGACATAATCTTCAATCAAAAGTTCTGTAAAGCTGTTAGTCAGAAAGATGGAACAATCCTCTTCAGTGGAAAGAGAAAGAACAACATTTATAAAATAAAGCTCTCAGAATTAAAAAGTCAAAATGTAAAATGTCTAATGTCTGTGGAAACTGAGCAATGGGTCTGGCACAGAAGATTGGGACATGTTAATATGAGAAGATTATCTCAACTTAAAAAACTCAATCTAGTCAGAGGACTTCCAAATTTGAAGTTCAACTCAGAAGCTCTGTGTGAAGCATGTCAGAAAGGCAAATTTTCAAAAACAAGTTTTAAAGCTAAAAATGTTGTATCTTCCTCTAGACCATTAGAACTTATGCACATTGACTTGTTTGGACCAGTGAAAACTGCTTCTGTCAATGGCAAAAAGTATGGATTGGTGATCGTAGATGACTTCAGCAGATGGACATGGGTAAAGTTTCTTAGACACAAGGATGAGTCAATTGCTGTATTTTCTAACTTCTGCAAACAAATTCAAAATGAAAAAGAATCAAAAATCATTAAAGTCAGAAGTGATCATGGTGGAGAATTTGAAAATAAACAATTAGAATCATTTTTTAATGAAAATGGCATCTCTCATGATTTTTCTTGTCCTAGAACTCCACAACAAAATGGGGTTGTAGAACGTAAAAATAGAACATTACAAGAGATGGCCAGAACCATGATAAATGAGACTAATATGGCTAAACATTTTTGGGCAGAAGCAGTAAATACAGCATACTATATTCAGAATAGAATCTCTATAAGACCTATTCTTGAAAAGACTCCTTATGAATTGTGGAAGAACAGAAAGCCCAACATTTCTTATTTCCATCCTTTTGGATGTACTTGTTTTATGTTAAATACTCTTGATACTCTGAATAAATTTGATTCTAAGGCACAAAAGTGTTATATGTTAGGATACTCTGAACGTTCTAAGGGATACAGAGTATACAATACAGAAACACGCATTGTGATAGAATCTATTCATGTCAGATTTGATGATAAGCTTGGTTCTGAAAAACCAAAGCAGAATAAATTTTCTGCAGATATAGAAGTAGAAATCTCTACAAACAGAACTTCTAAAGATCAATCATCTAAAGATCAAGACTATGCAATCTCTCCAACAACACCTGAAGAACCCATCCAGAAGAAGCTATCCAGAAGCAATATAAATCACCCAGAAGATAAAATCTTGGGAAAGAAAGATGAACCAATCAGAACAAGATCCTCATTCAAAAACTCTGAAGAGACCTTAATGGGACTTGTCTCTCTGATTGAACCATCTTCTGTAGAAGAAGCTCTATCAGAAAATGATTGGATTCTGGCTATGCAAGAAGAACTTAATCAATTCACCAGAAATGATGTGTGGGATCTAGTTCCTAGGCCCAGAGGATTCAACATCATTGGCACCAAATGGGTATTCAGAAACAAGCTCAATGAGCAAGGAGAAGTTGTCAGAAATAAAGCAAGACTGGTTGCACAAGGTTATAGTCAACAAGAAGGAATTGAGTATACAGAAACCTATGCACCAGTCGCCAGGTTAGAATCAATCAGACTTCTAATATCATTTGCTGTAAATCATAATATTATTCTATATCAAATGGAAGTCAAAAGTGCATTTTTAAATGGTTATATTGATGAAGAAGTGTATGTACACCAACCCCCTGGTTTTGAAAATACAAAATTTCCAGAACATGTTTACAAACTCAAAAAATCATTATATGGTTTAAAACAAGCTCCCAGAGCTTGGTATGAAAGACTAAGCAATTTTCTTCTAGAAAATAAGTTCATCAGAGGGAAAGTGGATACAACTCTTTTCAGTAAAAACATTAAAAATGATCTTCTGATATGTCAAATTTATGTAGATGATATAATTTTTGGTTCTACTAAAAGTGCCTTGGGAAAGGAATTTGCTAAATCTATGCAGGCAGAATTTGAAATGAGCATGATGGGAGAACTAAAGTTCTTTCTGGGAATTCAAATAAATCAAACATCAGAAGGAACATATATTCATCAAAGCAAATATGTAAAAGAACTTCTCAAGAAATTTGATTTATCAGAAAGCACAATATCCAAAACTCCTATGCATCCTACTTGTATCTTGGAGAAAGAAGAGGTAAGTAAGAAAGTAGATCAGAAGCTCTACAGAGGTATGATTGGATCTCTCCTCTATCTAACTGCTTCTAGACCAGATATTCTATACAGTGTATGTTTATGTGCTAGATTCCAATCAGATCCTAGAGAAACTCACTTAACAGCAGTTAAGAGAATCTTTAGATATCTGAAAGGTACTACTAATCTTGGTCTGTATTACAGAAGATCAGAAGAGTATAAACTTGTAGGATATTGTGACGCTGATTTTGCTGGAGACAGAACAGAAAGAAAAAGTACTTCTGGAAGTTGTCAATTTCTAGGAGACAATCTAATCTCTTGGTCTAGCAAAAGACAGCCAACCATAGCATTATCAACTGCAGAAGCTGAATACATTGCAGCAGCTGGATGCAGTACTCAGATGCTCTGGATGAAAAATCAGCTTGAGGATTTCAATATCTATGAGAGTAACATTCCAATCCTCTGTGACAATACTTCTGCTATTTGTCTCTCTAAAAATCCAATTTTACATTCTAGAGCTAAACACATAGAAGTTAAACATCACTTCATTAGGGACTATACTCAGAAGGGAATTTTAATGTTAAAATTTATAGACACAAATCACCAATGGGCTGATATTTTTACAAAACCCCTTTCAGAAGATAGATTTAATTTCATTCTAACTAACCTTAGCATGAAATTATGTCCAGAATGAAAATGCTTTACTTATATGTTTTTATCACCTAGAAGTTCTGTTATTTATCTTCTATATGATTATCTCAGAAGATGCTATGCTCTAATTGTTTCATTCTTAGAACTTCTGTTCAAAGGATTAACTTGCAGATCTTCAAATCAACAATTGTCAACAAAGCTCTAAGGACTTCCATCAGAATCAAAACACGTGTCCAAATTCTAAATAGTGACAGAACATGCCTCTGCAACTGTTCTCTCAGAAGGATAACTGTTGAGATTCTGGAATCCGATACGGCTAGGTTTGACACCAAAAAGGCAAGAAAATCTCTTGGGTAACTGTTCCTGAATCGTTTACGCATTACCCCATGTCAGCGCATTTAATGCTTTTAATCATTATGTTTTTAAACTTAAATTTTCCCACTAATTTCTCAACTAATTAAATGCTTTATTTTTTCCTATTTATATCAAGTGTCTCTCTCACTTTCAAATTTTACCCGTATCTTAGTCTTACTGAATTTTCTCACTCTCCTTCTTGCTTCTTCTCAAATTTTTATAAACCCTAAACCCTCAAATTTCATCTTAGTAACTAATGGCTTCATCATCTCAACGCAAAGATTTTTCTGATGCTTTCTATGTTGAGCCCGAAAAGACTCTCTCAACTCCAACTGAAAAATTGGAAGTACTGTGTGAGTTATTTGTGGATTTTGAAAGCTTAAAGGAAAACGGTTTTGATCTCCTCCCGCATGTTGAAGCTCAGGGCTGGGAAAAGTATTTTGACAGATTAATGGGACCAGTCTTTCCTAAACTGGTCAAAGAATTCTGGGTTTATGCATATTCAAATGACGCACAGGTTACCTCGCATGTGCTTGGGAAAAAGGTGGTTATCTCTGAAGACCATCTTGCTAAACTTCTTGAAGCTGATGGAAATGGTATCAAATGCAGTGACATGGACAAAGCATCTGATACTGCTGTGATAGCAAAGGAAATCTTTACCTCTGGAAAACCCTCCAACAAAATCAAAGACTTGAAGACTCCTCTCCGTATTTGGGCAAAAATTATTCTTGGGACAATCTGTCACAGGAAACCTACCAACTCTCCAGATTACATTAACCTGGACCAACAATTTCTTCTCTACTTCATTTCCAAAAAGAAGAAAATCAATCTTGCACACACTCTATTTCAGAATCTTAGAGTCAGTGTGAAGGAAACCAGAGATGGTGAGAAGACCAAAAGGGATTGGATTCCCTTTGGACGTATTATTTCTGATATACTCTGCCAGAACAAGCTAGTAGACTTCCTAGCAGAGTTAAAACAAACTGATCTCTTAGAAACAGATGTTGGCAAACCTCTGAATGCTAAGAACCTGAAAAAGATGAAGTTCATTACATCTATTCAGCAAGAACCTGTTCTTCATTCCAGAGAAGTAATCAGCACCAGAAGGATTCCATTGGAGAACTTCCCTCTCTTTTCATCTGATACACCTGCAGATGTTGTAATCAACTACCTGGATATCTGCAAGCGTCAAGGCATGGAACCTCAGTTCAAGCCAATAGAACTCAAACAGAAAGCTCCAGACGTTGCATCTTTAAGACTAAAGAAGAGAAAGACTGCTGAAGAACCTTCTCAGAAGATGCCAAAATCATCTAGAACATCAGGTAAATCTTCTGCTTCTAACTCTGATTACATTTCTGTGGTAGAAGCAGTAAATGTAGAAGTGTCTGAACTACCTTCTAGCCAACCATCTTCTGATATTCCATCTGAAAAAATTCCTGCCTCTGAACAACCTCAAAATATTAATCCCATTCAAACTGAAATCCCTGCAACTTCTGCAGTAGCATCCATCCTCTCATCTTTATATCCACCAGAAACTGAAACTCATCAACCACAAAATATTTCTGATTTTGACATACCCATTGATAATACTCCACTATCTGATATTGATCGCTCTCCAACAACTGAAACACAAACTGCTTTGCAAGATGCCCTAGATCTTGATCTTGAACACTTTCAAGACTCAGATTCTACCCCACTTCCATCTCCTGAACATCAACCCAGACTATCCCCCATTAGAGAAAGTTCACTTTCCTCTTACATGTCCACACCACAAAATTCACCTACTGTCATAAACATTCCTGATACTCCAGAAGAAACTGAAAATGAAAATCCTCTCAGAACATCAATTGACTTTGAAGCCTTACAAAAACTGTCCTCCATGTCAAACAAAAGAGCAATACCCATACCAAAACCAAAACCAACTAGAACAGACATTTCTGCTTTACTTCTAGCTTTTGAAACAGGACTGAAATTAAAGTTAGAGGATCTGAAGTCTGCATGCTCAGAGCTTACAGATCCAGCTGAGTCTGATTTTCTGTGGGCTACTCTCAGAAAATGGTTTAATGCTGAGTCCAAAAGACTTAAGGACATCTGCTATGATGTTGCTCATCAGAACTTCTGTGAGTACCTTCAAGCAGTAGTCTCAAATGTTGAACAGACTAAACCTCTTCTGCTGGATAACAAGCCCTGGACAGAGTCAGAACCTCTGGATAAACTCTCAACACTTCAAATGGTCTTGGTATCTTCTGTAGAAGAAAATGCTGATGGACCTGATGCTCAAGCTGCTCCAAAAACTGAAGAACCTCTGGCTACAAATTTTGTTCTGCAAACTCTACAAGAACTGAAGAAGGAAAATCAGCTGGTGAAAGAACGTCTGGATAAGCAAGAAGAAACTACGGCTGAGATGAAGACATTACTCAGCAAGCAAGTGGAATCTTCATCAGACATCAAATCTTTGTTGGAGACCTTAGTCACTAAGATGAACCCCTAATTTTTTTTTTTATCTTCTGCATTAGCTGTTCTGTTATTTTATCTTCTGCTTCTGCATAACTCTTTGAACTGCTACTGTTTTTTTTGTGTCTGCTTCTAATTGTTTTTAATCTATTGGTTATGTCCTGTATTTTTCTTGCTCTGAATCTTTTTGATTATGACAAAAAGGGGGAGAAACGTAAATGATTCTGTTCCATAGCAGTTTACCATAATCTGCCTCTTACATAAAATGCTAAATAAATCTATTTGAGTTGTTATCATGAAAAGAAACAGGTCAAGCAATCAACTCAGGGGGAGCTAAGAATCATGGAACATCTGAAAGAAGTTTTTTTCTTCTAATCAAAGGGAGTTCACTTAAATTCATTAAACTTTATTCTCTTTATTTAAAGTGTTTTGTCATCATCAAAAAGGGGGAGATTGTTAGAACAATTATGGTTCTGAACCTCTAAAGTGTTTTGATGATAACAAAGCTTTTCATATTAGAAGTTCTAATGAATATAATTACTCTTGTGTAGAAGACAATCTCATTTAAGTAAACTGTACGAGCTAAGAAGATCCATTATAGAAGATACTCTCAAAGGAGAATCCAGCATTAAATTACATATTCACTGGCTGCGCATCTCTTATTTATTATCTCTGATCTCCGCTTAGAAGATGCTGGTATCCTTATTAAAAGACTTTAATTAAAGAATATTTTCTTTAATATACAAAGACAAGTATCTCTACTTATGGAAGGAAATTAAGGTATTAAAGTATATCCTAATTTGATTCAAGATGTCTCCAACGGCTACTTTCTCAAGAACTATATAAAGGACTCCATTTGAAGAAATCAGCAACGCAACGCAATACAACACATCTCATATCATTTACGCAAATCAATTAAATTATATTGTGCTTACTATTGTAACTTTCACTCAGTGATACGTGCTTATTAAGAAGCATTCTAAGTTACTTGTTTATTATATTCTTGTAATAGTTATTCTATTCCTTGAGTGACTAAGTTTAGTCAGAATACTCAAGAGGACATTGACTATAGGTCTTTGTGTGTATTCTTATTGAATAGTGGATTAAGACCTCAGTAGAGGCAAAATCACCTTGGCGGGTGGACTGGACGTAGTTTGAGTTCAAACGAACCAGGATAAATCAATCGTATCATTAGAAGTTAATTTTTATTATTCCAGAAAACCCAATTCCAACCCCCCTTCCTTGTGTTTTGCGCACCTTCATAAGCGCTGTCTAAGGGGGGGGTCTTAGACAGCGCTTTTTGAAAGCGCTGTCTAAGACCCCCCCTTAGACAGCGCTTTCATTATTTTTTTGGACCATTTTCCGTGTTTAATTTTAATTTTAACCTTAGACAGCGCTTTCTCTTAAAAGAGCTGTCTAAGATGCGCTGTTAAAAAGCATTTTTGGCGTAGTGGGTGAAGCCTTAGGCGACGATCAATGGATAATAGCTATGCAAGAAGAACTCAATCAATTCGAAAGGAACCAAGTTTGGACTCTTGTACCAAGACCGGACAACAAGCATATCATAGGCACAAGATGGGTGTTCAAGAACAAACTTGACGAGAATGGAATCATAGTTCGTAACAAAGCAAGATTGGTCGCACAAGGCTACAACCAAGAAGATGGAATCGACTTTGATGAAACATTCGCTCCGGTAGCAATGTTAGAAGCAATTAGATTATTACTTGCTTACACTTGTTCTATGAATTTTCAGTTGTACCAGATGGATGTCAAAAGCGCTTTCCTAAACGGTTACATCAATGAAGAAGTCTACGTCAAACAACCTCCCGGTTTTGAAGACTTCAAGAATCCATATCATGTCTACAAGTTGAAGAAGGCTCTTTATGGCTTAAAGCAAGCACCAAGGGCTTGGTATGATCGCCTTAGCAACTTCCTATGTGAGAAAGGTTTTACTAAAGGAAAGGTTGACAAGACTTTGTTCATCAAGAATCTTAAGGGTAACACCTTACTTGTTCAAGTCTATGTCGACGACATCATCTTCGGTTCAACAAACAAAGATCTTTGCGAAGAATTCTCTCTTATGATGCAAGGCGAATTCGAGATGTCCATGATGGGAAAGATGAACTACTTCCTTGGATTACAAATCAAGCAAACAAAGGATGGCATCTTCATCAACCAATCCAAGTATTGCAAGGAGTTATTGAAAAGATTTGATATGGATAATTGCAAAGAGATGTTTACTCCAATGGGATCCGGAACGTATGTTGATCAAGATCTTTCCGGCACTTCAATAGATATTACAAAGTATTGAGGTATGATCGATTCACTCTTATATTTGACGGCGAGCCGTCCTGACATTATGTTTAGTGTTTGTTTGTGTGCCCGCTTTTAAGCTAATCCGAAGGAATCGCATCTCACTGCCGTGAAGAAGATCATGAAGTATCTCAAAGGAACAACGCACGTCGGACTATGGTATCCTAAAGGTAGTACTTGTTCTTTAATTGGTTATTCTGACGCTGATTATGCAGGATGTAAGACCGATAGAAAGAGTACAAGTGGTACTTGTCACATTCTCGGGAATGCACTAGTGTCGTGGGCATGCAAGAAGCAAGCATGCGTTGCACTTAGCACGGCCGAAGCGGAGTACATTGCAGCAGAAAGTTGTTGTACTCAAATCTTGTGGCTTAAGCAACAACTTCTCGATTTCGATATAGATCTCGGTTGTATCCCTCTCCGGTGTGACAACACAAGTGCCATCAATATCACAAAGAACCCGGTCATGCATTCAAGAACAAAGCACATTGATATCCGGCACCACTTCCTTCAAGATCATGTTCTAAATGGAGATGTCGATGTTACTTTCGTGGATACACACAATCAACTTGCCGACATATTCACAAAACCATTGGCTAAAGAGCAATTTTACAATATTCGACGAGAACTTGGTATTCTCAATGAAGGTGACATCTAACCTTTACTTTAAAATTGCTTATTATATGTCTTTATTGCTTTGTATGTATGTTTGTTCACTTTTTAGTCATAAAAGGCTAGCACTCCCATTTCGCCGTTTTTCGTTTTTCTCACTTTCGTATACCCGAAAATAATTGGTTTCAAAAACTTTTTTGATCAAAAGTTGCGTTTTGATGAGTGCTAACACTTTATGAAAAATATTTTGTGAAAAAGTTATTATTTTTAGGCTAAAACATGCTGCTGGATTTTTCAAAGAATTCAAATTTTTTAACCGTTAACCGGTTAACCTATTACGTTAACCGGTTAACACATCCAAAACTTGGATTTCCAGCGCAGGTTTCAGTTTCTGTTTGTTTAATTTGTTTTTTGTTTTAATTATGTTTTGCTATGTGTATGTGTTCATATATGCTTTCATACTACATTGCATCATGCTGAATTTTATGCTGTATTTTTCATATCTATGCTTGATCCTCTCTTCCTTTTTGCTAATGACAAAGGGGGAGAAGAGCTTTGGTTTCTAATATCTCTCTGTGCAGAATTTTGCCTCTGTTTTAGATAGGGGGAGCTGCTGATCATAGGGGGAGGAGCAAGTCTAGAACATGAGTAATCGATCAAAGCTTGTACGCAAATTCGCTCGGTTGTCATCATCAAAAAGGGGGAGAATGTAGAAGCATACTTTAAGTTCTTTGTTTTGATGACGTCAACATTATCCAAGCTCATTCCAGATTGCAAAAAGTCGAGATGACAACAAACGATCAAGACCATGGCTATGCATCATCAATGGAATGTTTCCGATCGATTCAAGATTTTGTGCTACACTTTCAAGACTTGTCTCAAGGCTTAGGTATATCAATAATTAACTCTTAAATATGATATACAAGTGTTCAACATAATCTTCATAATTTTATTGCATGTGCATAGTTTTTGAAAATGAAATTGGAACTGGTTTAACACTTTTAACAGAAATATTTTTCTGAATTTTAACAGTGTTAACCGGTTAACCATATGGGTTAACCGGTTAACGGCAGCAATTTTCAAATTCTGTGGTAACGTTCATAGGCGTTAACCGATTAACCTATTTGGTTAACCGGTTAACACTGAAGAAAGTTTGAAAAATTGTTTCTTTTTAAATTCAAATATTTTATTAAAGTTACACCTCTTCATGATGTTCTCTCATAAGATTTTATACCTTTTCAAAATAATTTGTTTTCAAATTTTCATACCTTTTTGAATAGGTGTTTCATCTATTATAAATTCTAACATTTTCAAATTAAAAAACAACCTCCTAGAAAAATTTCAAATATTTTCATACAATCAAATTCACTTTATTCAAATTATCTTCATCTTTCAAAAGTGTTCATAAGTTCATAACTTTCATATTTTGCCTTGAACACTTGTGTTGAATATTTATAGTGAATTCTTGATTATAGGAGAAGATCAATTTTATTGATATCATTTCATTGTATTCTCACTCAAACAATATTATAGAAAGTGTCTTTCTATTGTGTGACTTGTGTTCCAAGGATTGTTTGGACATAAGGGTAAGTGTGGCAAGAGGATTGTTCTTGCACACTTGTTTGTATAGTTTTGTTAGAAAGTAGGCCTCACCATTGAAGGTGTGATAGGTTGTACTGTTCTAAAGAAAACTAGTGGAAATCTCTTTCGGTTTGGAAAGGGGACTGGATGTACCTTCGGATTGTGAAGGGAACCAGGATAAACCTCCGTGTGTTCTTTACTTTTCTGCTTTGCAATTTTTATTCTTTAACCGTAAAAGAAAAATCCATCCATCTAAGAAAAAGAATCGAGAAAATTTTGATAACACCTAATTCACCCCCCCTCTTAGGCGCATTCTGATTCTACAATTACCCGATAATTCTTTACTTCATACATTAAGGTATTCTTCTTCTTCCGTATATTATTAGATATTTCCCATACTTTGGCTAAAATACATAATGTTTGTGGAGCTATGAAAAAAAAGTACAAGAAGAATGAAGCTATGATGAAAACTTCATCCATGTTGTACTTCTTCTTTTTCATAGCTTCACAAACAAAATGTTTGTGAATGAAGAAATAACAATGGAAGTAAACTTAATCTATTCTTTGAACCCATGAAAAGAAATATAAGAAGTACGAAGCTTTTGTGTAAGCTTCTTCCTCCTTATATCTCTTTTTCATGGCTTCACAAACTAGATGAACAACATATTTGTTTCATGTTCTGTGATTATTTTTGTTGATTGTTCTCATTTTTTCAGATTCATCTTCACTACCTTAACAAAGAGCATACTTTGGCTAAGGTACATATTGTTTGTGTAGCTAAGGAAAAAGTACAAGAAGATGGTATGTTCTCCTGCTCTCTCTTTTGATCTCTCTTTACTTTTCATTGGATTATGGTTTTAGGGTTTGGTTTTAACTAAAGATGCTCATTGTTGAAGTTTGTAGATTAAGGGGATGATACATGGTGATAGAAAGCGTTGGTATCAAGCATATAATATGTGTTGATAAGGTTCATATGGTTTGTGTAGCAATGGAAAAAAAAATACAAGAAGTATGAAGTCATTATGGAAACTTCATCCACCTTGTATTTCTTTTTCATTGCTTCATAAACTAGATGAAATTCATACCTTTGCGATAATTTTCAATAAAAGGTGCATTCTTGAAACAATTTAACATAATTTGTGATATTGTATGCGGTTAGGGTTTGTTGATAAATTTATAATATCTGGTTCTGGTGTATGATGTTGTTTAATAAACTTATAATCTGTGAATTAAGTTGTATTTGAAAACCAAGTTAAATAAACCATTGTTGATTTTGAATTGAATGTGTCTCGTCCTTCATCTCATGCTCAACAATATCGTTTAACACCAAAACACCATCTAACAAATTCCTCCCTTCAATAAATGCGGTTCGAGAATTAGATATAATATTACCAATGCCATTTTTCAATCTATTTGCTAGTAGCTTAGAGAGGACTTTGTATACACATCAAATCAAATAAATAAAGGATGAAGTAAGAACCTTAGGAAGACTTCCTTCTTGATAGAACTCAAATAAGATGGTGTTGAATTCCTTCTTCATAAATTTCAACTGCATTGCAAGACTTACATCGTAAATTGGTTCTCCATCCACGACTACCCATGGAACGTAAGTGTGAGGAGGCTGTAGAGCTTTTATTTCATCTGCATGCTTTAAATGAAACTGCATAGATGATAATCGTAATGTGTGAGAAAGAAAAATCGGCAAACAATGCTTTTATCAGGAACAATTACCATCTCAAGCATTACGATTATCATCTATGCAGTTGCATCTAAAGCATACAGATGAAACAAAAGCTCTACAGCCTCCTCACACTTACATTCCATGGGTAGTCGTGGATGGAGAACCAATTTACGATGTAAGTCTTGCAATGCAGTTGAAATTTACAAGCATTAGACTTCCTTCTTCATAAATCTTCTAGAGGAATAAATGGATCATGTGATTCGAAGAGGTGAATAATGTTGCATCAATATTTAACCAGAAGTTAAAATCTCTACAGGATCAATTCCGCATCACATATCATGATACCAAACTTACATTTATAAACACTGTCGCCTTCAATATAGACAGTTCATCTGGTAAACATTTCAATTTGCTTAACTTCATATTCTAGATTAATATTGAAACGGAATAATTATAAATATCTATAACTTATGTTTTTTATAATAATCAACTAATTTCTTAAGATCTTTTTTATTTCAGGTTTTAAGGTTTTGAAAGCTTCTTGTTGTCCAACGAAGTCAGATGGATATTGTGTTCCTAATTCAATACCATTCCCTAACAGAAATGAATACGTATTTTATGATGGAATTCATCCCACTTCAGCTGTAAACAAAATCTTTGCATCAATTTAGTACGACAACACCAATTATCCAGAGATAACTGATCCAATAGATATAAAACATCTTGTAAAACTAGTTATAAAAACGAATTAAAATTACAATAAGCAATCATATCATTATTGACTATAATAAATTAGAATTTGGCTTGTAATCTTTAATGATGTCTTTGTGGCTTGTTAAATATAATAATTTATGTTAAACATATTTAAGATTCTT
Source organism: Lathyrus aphaca (assembly GCA_963966055.1). NCBI lineage: Eukaryota > Viridiplantae > Streptophyta > Magnoliopsida > Fabales > Fabaceae > Lathyrus > Lathyrus aphaca. The sequence continues at coordinate 48,958,961 of OZ014519.1, forward strand.
TTTGCTTCATTTATTTTATTTGATAATTAAAAAAAATAATAAAATGATGTGGACTCACTTCACATAAGATGTGATTAGTACATTTAGTTTGACAGTATGAGATGTTAGAGGTCAAATTAATGTTCAATTGCAGTATTATTTCTTGCTAACACAGTACAGGAAAGTTTGTAATTATGCAGGGTCAAAATCCCTCTCAAAAAGGAAAGAGCCATAAGTAAAGCAAATTACTCTAGACTTAACAACGAATAATTTGTTGGTAAGTTTAGAGTAATTTGGGGAAGAACCATGAATAATTTGTTGTTAATCATAAAATATTACAAGAAATTATTGGTCTTATTTTATGCTGTTAGAAATGTTACCGAGGATAAAGCCTTCCGTAAATTCCATTTGTAGTTATTTGAACTATATTCATAAGAATATTTGAAGAAAAAATTGTAATAAAATTTGAAGGAAAATTCTTGAGAAACATAAAAATTTAAAGGAACTTAAATTTGTAGAAAACTTAAAAGAAGTATGGTTTTTTGATGACAAACTTGTAAACATTGTAGAAAACTTCAAACTAGGCGTAAAATTATTCAAAATTTCTTTTGAAAGAAATATGCAATCTTATGTTCAAGAATGCAATCTTAATATTTGTAGAGATATATTTATTTAATTTAAATTTAAAATAAATAAGTATATTTTGATCATAAATTAAAAAAACAGAAATAGCGTAAAAGTAAATCTGTAGGTAATTTCACAGGTTCATCCGCACCAAAATCCATAGCAATAACTGCAGGAAAATCCTCAGTAACCTTTGTAGGTATTCTTGTGGATTTTCCAACAATTTTCAACTTCTAATTAAATAAACAACATAAGTATTTCATGCAAAAAAAAAAAAATCCAAGTATATCAACAAGCACAGTTAGAAAAAATGTATTTTGTGTCACCTTAAATGCAACATTAGAAGCCAGAAATCAACACTATCAATGGCAGAAATTTGGCAAATATAGGTGCAAAAGATTTTCTTTCTCTGTCAGTTTTGGATAGATCTAATATGGAAGTTTCAATTGATATCGAGGAGATTAAAAAGGTTGTTTTCAAGTGTGGAGGTGACATAAAACCCTGGGCCAGATGGGTTTAGCTTCAAATTTTTTAAAAGTTGTTGGAGCACAGTTGGAGAGATTTTTCCAGTTGCATTCTGGAATTTTTTGAGGAAGGAGTTTTACATAAAGTATTTAACTCTTCTTTCTTGGTCTTTGTACCTAAAAAAGAAAATCCTAGAACTCTTGAGGAATACATACATATTTTCCTGATTGGTTGTGTTTATAAAGTTATTGCCAAGATCTTAGCTTCCCGTATTAAAGGCGTGATGAGCAGCATTATATATCAATCTCAAACGGCGTTTATTGACGACATGAACTTACTTTGGTGGAGTATTGACTCTAAATGAAATTGTGGATTTCTCTAAAAGAAGTAAGAAGAATGGTTTGTTGATGAAGGTAAACTTTTAAAAGGCTGATGATTGTGTCGATTGATCATATTTACGTAAGTGTAAACACCCCAAATTTGCCCTCACTAAGTTCACACCATGGCTTGTGATCTTCCATCTTTGCATAAGTTTAAGCATATCATATCATATGGCATTTTTGTTTCATCTGCATAGTTCAAGTTCATCTGCATCTATGGTTTGTGATCTGAGCAATCCAATGATCCATCTGAGCCACTCCAAAGGTCTCCAATCATTCAAAGAGGGTCCATGTATGTTCTATCATCATATTATATCCCTCAAAGATCAAGGGAGTCAAGAAGTCACAAGAACATGGAAAGCATGGAAGTAGAGATAGGGTTTCACTGCACAGATGACCTGAAATCAGGGTTTTGTTTTCAGAGGCCATAACTCCAAAATTTTGGTCATTCTTGTTTCTAATAGTCTTAATATGTTATAAGGATCATGTGTACCAAGTTTGATGAAGAAATTCATTGTGGAAGTCATATGTTCACTAGGTAACTTCTTGAGTAAGTCAGAGCAAAATCAGGGCATCTGAGGCCCCCAGCAATGGAACCAAAGTGGATTTTTCATCAAATTGAAGTTATATGATCTTTATTTGATCATTGAAGTGCTTGGAAGTTCACAAAATTGAAGAAATTTGAGCTAAACCAAAAGTTGCCAAAAATGGAAATGACTTGTAATGGAAACTTTCCATTTTAGGAAAGATTTTCAACCTCCTCTTTATCAACCAAAAATGCTTCAAATGAAAAATTGTTGGTCATGAAAGTTGTATATTGGATCATTCCCTTTTCAAAAATTACAAGAACAAGTCATAATTCATTATGGAACTCAAGTTATGGCTTTGCAAAGTTGACAAAAATCCTATAATTCTCACTTTCACACCAAAGAGGATTTTGTGCAATTTCACATACCAAGTCATTTTGTGACCTCTAATCACTCTCTAAGCATCATACAAACATACTACAATGCATTGTGACCAAAATTTCCCAAAGAATCATTCCATTTCATGCCTTGAACTTCAAGAAATTCAAAAGGGGCCAAACTTCTTCAAATTTGCAAAAAGGGATGAAACTTTTCATACACTTGCTGCATCACCCCAAAACATTTTCCATGGTTCTCCTTGATCTTTACTGAGGCAAGACATGCCCTAAAACAGCTGCAACATGAGCCCATACCTCAAGTACACCTAATGTTGACATTTTGGCAACATGCCCATACCAATCACCACAGGCCACCACCCACTTTCTGACCTATCAAACAATGTTATGTGGATCAAAAGCAAGCCAATCCATACACCAAGTTTCATAAAAATCATCCTCAAGCAAAAGCCTTCGAAACGTTCTGTCCAGCCATCAAACTTCAAAACAAACTTCACCATTCATTCAGAAATGATCCATAGAACATAAACCAAACAAGCTTCAAAGCCCCTCTACACAAAACACGATTCTGGTGCATCAAGAGTGCAAGTCTTCATTCCAGCCATTCTAAGCTCCTTCCAAGCATTGCAACTTCAGGGGGTCAAGTAAAGGGGATTTGCACAAAAGAAGAGGTCCAAAAGCTTCAGAGGTGAAAGCTCCAGCTCAGGTATCAATCTTCTAACTTTTTTCCAGAAGCATGATTTTAAGTTTCTAAATTGTTCTTTATGCTTTGCTGATCATCATGATCTAATTTGTTTTTAAAACGAGTGAGAAATAAGCTTGTATTGAACTTCTAAAACTTTGCCCGTGAAACATGTTCTTGTTTGATTCTCATGATTGATGCAAAATAATAGTTTTGAGGATGGATTCGTGTTTAGGGAGAGGTGAGGAGTTGATCTGGAGCTTTAGAGCTCCTGAAATGACCTAGGGAGAGAGTTTGAGAAACTACCCTGCCAGAGAAGACGACCGGAGCACTATTTCGGCCGTCTGAAAATAATTAGGGCTAATCTCAGGTGATTAGCCAAGTTTGAATCTGGAGCGTTAGATGTGAGTTTCGCGCGTGTGTGGAGGGCTGAGATCATTTCACTTAACCCTAATCTTTTTCATTTAATTAATTAATCAGAATTAGGCCAGATTGAATCTGGACCCTTAGATTGCGTGTTGGTCAACCATTTCCCCCCCAGTTTGAATCCAGACCCTTGGATTGTCTTACTTTCTTTTATTTTAATTTTATTTCATTTAAATAGCATTTATTTTGTGCATTTTATTTAAAATACTTTGAAAATTCCAAAAAATATTTTTCTTCTGCATTTTGATTTCAAATATTTTTCTTCACCCAAAAAAAATTTTATTTTTATTTTTTGCATTAAAAAATCATTTTAAAAATATTTAAATGTTTATTTTAATTAATTAATGGAAATTAATTAATTAAAATACCATTTAGGTTTCTAAAAATTCCAAAAAAAATCACATTGCATCTTAGGACATTTAGAAACATTGTCAAACCATTCATACAAATTTCTTTTTGGTTTTGATTCAACTTTGACATTTTTCTTGAATTTAGGGTTCATAAAATCCCCTTTTTAGAACCCTAACTTTGAAAATTATTTTCTGCCTAACCATGAAGGGTTTGACAATGATTCTTTTTGTGTTGTTTTCCATATAGCATGTATTATCTAGCATATTTTTGTCATAAATTTATCTTGCATTTTCCATTTGATTTGCATTTTCCCTCTTAGGGTATCCAAAAACCCTAGTTAACTTAGAAAAATCACAACTTTCTTTAGGTTAAGAGTTAGACCTTCTCCTTTGGGTGTGATATCATGTGGGGTTAGGGTTCCTTTGAGTTCATTTGCAAATTTTTATCATATGACTTGCTTCTGTTTTTGTGATTTGCATCTCATCTTTTCATGTAACCCTAATTTTGCATCCATACTTGCATCTTACATTGCATTGCATGAACATGTGAACTTGCCATGACATTCTAAGCACTTGTATGCCATCTTAAGACATTGCTTGAATATTGCTTGGTCATTTCTTCATACATTTTCCATGCTTTTCATCCATTTCATTTCATAAGCATACATGTGTTTTCATGCTTCCTACATGCTTCATTGCATTCCATCTCTTGTATGAACATTCATAACACTTGACATGCCTTTGCATCATCTCATAGCATCATTTGCATCATGTGTTTGCTTCTGGTTTTGGTTCTTTACCTTTTAATATGCATCATTTCATATCATTTCTTTCCTTATGCTAACATTTTCAGGTGGTAAGTTAATTTGAGAAGTGAATTTTCCTTCACTTCTCATTTCTCTTCATCTTCTTCATATGCATCCTTGCTGCATTTTCTTTTGCTTTAGAGTGAGCTTGCTCATTCATGTTCATCATTCACTTTCTTTCTCCAAGTTACTTATCTTCTTCAGTGAAGTAAGTAACTTGTTTCTTCTGCTTCTCCTCCTTTCATCTGCTTCTTCCATTGGTGGCTTCTTTGAAGATCTCTTTCAAGCCTTACAAACCATAGGAACATCCAAGCATGATAATAATTAAGGTTGTGATTAGTCCCCCTTTAGCTTTTACCTTTGTGTCTCTCTTTTCTCATCTCATCATTAAAGACTAAACCTTTAAGGCTTTAAGACTTTGTGATTAGGGTTATGCCTACATCCTTCTCTTAGGATGGAGTGTATAACTTTAATCCTAAGTGTTAAACCCTTAATTTGTTTAAATCTCTTAATCAATCCATCTTAATAATCATTAAGACATTAACTTGTAACTTGGGCCTTGCATTAGGGTTCTAATTCTTCCTTTATTGGTTAAGAAGGACTAACCCTAGTGTTAATGGACAAGTCCCCCTCAAGTTGTCTTACAAACTTAAAATCCACTTCTTAATCTCATCCCTAATTAAAATACACTTTAATAAAGGCTTGTTTTGTTATGAGGTTAATCCCTAATCATGGATTAAGTTGAGGTGTCTTCCTCAGCTTAAGTGTGCTCATCTATTATCCTTCTATTAGGATGGTGTAATGGGTTCACTAATCCTTGATTATGGCTTAAACTCATTACTTAACACTAAACAAAAAACTCAAAAACATCTAAATAAACACAAGTAGGTTAATGATCTTAATCCTACATCATCATGGCAATTAAGTTGAGGTGTTTATCTCATACTTAAAGTATTCTCATTATCCCTAATCAAAGGGAGGATATGATGAGTTTACTAACCCTTGGTTTAGGCTTAAGCTCATTAACTTATGACAAACCCAAAAAAAAGAAATAAAAAACTGAAAACACAAAAACAAACAATAACCGTCTCCTTCGGGATTATTTTCTCATCATCTTCACTCACAAACGAGAACTTGCTTCTTCCGTCTAATGCAAGACAGTTAGCACTCGAGCCAGACGAGTCATACACTTGAGCATAGACAAGCAGGCAGTTCATCAGTCAATTTATCTTTCAGTCTCTTTGAGTCGAACTACGGTGTTCTGACTTCCTCATTGCACGAGAGGATACATAGGCATAACTTAACCGTTATTGAACAAAAGTCTCTGTGTCTCCCCCCTCTTCCAACATTATCTTTTAAGCCTCATTCCTGAGCACTTCACTTCACCTTTGCACTCACACTTGTATATTCTTTTCCAGCTTTTGCACACAGATAGCACATGCACTACCCCTTTAAAAACAATCTTTCAAGTGTGGATCCCGTCGAGTACAACGGACAATTTGGGTGCTAATACCTTCTCAGGTTGTAACCAACCCCCTTTATCAGTTTCTCTGGTTCGCGACCGTCTTGTCCATCTTTCTCCAGGTTTATGCAGCATTACCTTTCCTTCGGGATAAAAATGCCTAGCTGACGACTCTATTCAGGTCACTTCATTTTCTCCTCTCGCCGACCGTTCGCGCTTGTACCGGGATGCAAATCTTCGGTAGCGACAGTAAGGTGATGGGATTTATGGGCTTTGATGACAAGTGGTTAAGTTGGATTGATGGGGGTGTTATGCATAATCATATGTTTATTCTTGTCAATGGGAGTCCGACTAAGGATTTCAAAATCTTTAGAGGTCTTAGACAAGGAGACCCCCTTTCTCCTTTCTTTTTTGCTATTGCGGCCGAAGGTTTTTCCACTCTTATGAAAAGGACAGTGGATAAGAATGTTCTTAGAGGGCTTAATATTAACAATAATGTTTCCTTTAATCTCCTTCAATATGTTGACGACACGATGATTCTTGGTGAAAGATCTTGGAATAATATTTGGTCTCTTAAAATCATTCTTAAAGGTTTTCAATTGTATTTTGGATTGGAGATTAATTTTGCAAAAAGCTCCATTATTGGCTTTGTTCAAAGGATGTCATAATAGTAAAATGTGAGGATTGCATGCAAACTGATATGAATAAAGATAAAAAAAATACAAATGATCTTCTATAATTGGCAGCAAGTAACAATGCAGATTGTGACATTTAGAGATGAATATCTTTATGTGTAACTCATGAAATTGAATGATTTTGGGGTCTACTGATCAAGGATATTTCATAGGACATGTTTGATGTTGATTACAAGTTGAAATAAGGTAATTAGAACATTCAAAAGTTCCCTTGAACTCATATGGTCATGACTGCATCTTGGGCCATCCAGAGGTAGGCATGTCCTTGGCAATATGGCTATGGAACAATCAGCTTTGAACCCTAACTTAGACCCCTTATATCTTCCAAACAAATGATCCTATAAAAAAATCTCAAAATATGAAAGTTGTAGAGGACACAAAAATGAACAACTTTGATGTTTAGAAAAATTTCATTTGAAACTTCCTTGATGGAGAAAATTGGCTTGACATTTGACACACCACCTGCTTAATGAAATGTCTGACCTCTAGCACACCCATGACTTGGTTTCTAGGAAAAGTTGTCCAGGATTTGTCAAACTTTGATTGATCACATCTCACTCAATTTTGATCCAATGAAGATGTTATTGCTATGGATTTGAAGATCAAGATGGGTTTTTAATTGGCTTAACTTAGGCTTGGATTTTGAAGCATGTATCTTGAAGAAAGAGGGCTTGCAAGTGAGGTGCAAAATGGCCTAAACTTGCCATACATAGAAACCCTAAGTTTCTATTTTGGGCAGGTTTGTGATTTCTTGATTTTTTCATGAATATCTTGACTTTTCATGATCCAATTTCAACCATTGAACATATTCAACTTGTGGAACATGATTTTGACCTCAAAAAGCTAGGAGTTGACTTTTTCCTCTACACAATTAACTTTTCCCCAATTTCTTGATTTTCAAGTAACTGACCAATTGGAGACCTTCTGAAATGATTCAATGGACAATATCTTATACCTAGATACTTGATATCATGTGGAAAACATTGAAATAAAGTTTGAACCAAAATTTCATCAGGAAGTCCTTTGAATTAAAAAACCCTAATTTTGGCCCTTTTTGTTAGGAGATGTTGCACTGCTTCAACTTCTTGATCAATCCACATCTTCCAATGACTTAAGGGTTCATTTGAGACAGTGTGAACCATGAGAGACCATTGAGGCTTATTTGGAGACCCTTGTCTCTTATTCTTTGAATTTGAATGACCACATCTTTGCAAATCAATTGATCATACACCTTAGGCCTCAACCAACAAATGTATACTTTCTCTTCTTTTGATTTATATGCAATGAAATGTATGAGAATATATGTCAAATGTTATGAAAAAGGGAGGGCAAATATTGGTGTGTTACATGTGGCTTATAGAAAAACTCTTGAAGCGTAATAACTAAAAATGCATGTTGGAAAGTCAACTGATGGTTTGATGCATATTTTTTGTTTGTTGGAAATTACTTCATATTGGGCCTTTGGGTTTCAATTATTTTGGGTAATGATATTTTTTTTGGTATAATGATAATGGAAATGGTAATAAAAAGAGGTAATGGGCTTAAATGAGAATATTGTTTTTTTTTTTACAATTATTGTAAACAATGGATAATGGACTGAAAAGAATTAAAAAAAGTTTTTATGGAATAAGTATGGGTTTGAATAAAAAATGGTAAATGGATATAGAATTAAATTTGGATAATGGTTTATGGATCGAATAATAAAAATGAATGGAAATGGATATAGGTTTAAAGATGAATTAAATCGAAAAAAGAAAATAATGAATGAATTAGGAAGATAGAATTTGGTAAGTGAATAATAAAATAAAGGTTTAGAATGGATAAATGGATATGAAATCTCGATTTTAAGCCTAAAATCAACTTGAACTCTTTCCACAAGGCATCTGATGAATGAACACCGCCACCACTGAACAAATCGCACCTGAAACAACGACCATCAACTTTTAATTTTCTGAATCTTTTCAAATTTGTCTTAATCGATCTCTGGAAAATAAATCCACATATGAACCACCGATGAACTGATGAACACTTAAACTGGACCAAACTTTTCACACATCATTGCTTGATAACCTGATCACTTCTAGTACATGAGAACTATCTTAGAATATGCATTGCATGAGAAATAACCACTAACACAAATAACTTGAAGTTGAAACAATCCTTGATAGTTTGACCAAGATTAGGTCAAACTTCCATCTGAATCGGATCATAATTGAACAACCACATTTGAAGTGAATCCACTATATTGTCTTTGAAAAACCCTGCAATTCCTTAACACAAAGAGATAAGAAGAAGCGAACTACAACATATTTTTGGTATTTCAATTAGAAGTTAGATAAACATAAACAAATATAAAGCAAATAAAGCAATGGTGATCCCCTATGAGGCACAAACATGCAACCGAGAAGAACTGAGGAACTAGTGTGATATTGTTTGTATGCAAAATGCAGATGAAATGCGAAGAAATATTAGGGATAAAAATTAGGGTGTTACACTAGTAAACTTCCTTTCAAATTCTTAGGCTTTATGGTTGGTGATACCCCGAGAAAGAGACGAATGTGAAGTCATTTAATCGAAGTGCTAAGGAATAAGTTGTTGGTTTGGAAAGGTAAGAGTGACGACGACAAATTATTCCCTGCTTTGGCTAGAGAGTGATGACGGCATCTTTTCTGTAAGTTCTTATTATGTTAAGTTAACGTAGGATCTGGATTCCGTTACTCTTTCCCATGGTATCTTGGCAGGTTTGAAAGTCCTGTGGAGAAGCAGTTTGCTGTTAAAAATTCAGGTTTTTTGCTGGAGATTATTCGGTGATAGATTGGCGACGAAGTTTCAATTGACCAAGCAAGGTATAATGATTAGATCTACATGTCTGGCATGTGAAGGATGTGGCACTAAGGTTGATATTTCTTCGCACTTATTCTTCGAATGCTATTTTGTGAAGAAAGTTTGGAAGGGGTGGAATCCTGAACTGTTTTCAAGTTTGTAAGGACGAGGACTCAGTAACCTCGTTTACTGATTATGGTAGCAAGATTTGAAAAGCCAATGGCAAAAAGGGAGGGCTAGTTATTTGGGCGTACAACTGCTGGTGCATTTGGATGAGCAGAAATAATCATAGTTTTCGACAAGTTCCTTTTGATGTGTGTGAAGTTGTTAACCAAGTCAAGATTTTGTCATGGAGGTGGATGATTTCTATTGCTCTTCTTAGCACTTCTTTTTTCTTTTTATGAGTGGTTTTCGAATTCGTTCTGTTGTATTAATCGGAAGTAATTCTTTCCGTTGTTTGTAAGCGTAGAGTTCCCCTTGTACTCTTCAATTAATCCTATTTCCTTTTTAAAAAATAATTGTTAAATATTAACTTATTTTTAAGGTGAAAAAATTCAAATATATTTAACATTATATATTCATACTTCTAACTTATTCTGCAAAATCTGATTGCTTATTAATTACAGATGATAAGTGGAACCTTATCATTTTATTATATAAACAAAATAATTTTATAAAAGGCCATTATGTGATCCAAAATATATTATAGAATGAGTTGAGCAAAATATTTGATATCCATTGGAAATGTTATCTCTAGATTATTGGAACTATCATAAGAAATTGATGCAATGATATTCTTTGCAACTGATGTATGATGAATTCCAAAATAATAAACATAATCGTTTCTGTTAGGGCATCGAATTGAATTAGGAACACAATATCCATCTGACTTCATTCGACAACAAGAAGCATTAAAAACCCTAAAGTACATAAGATCATTTTAAGAACGTAAATCATAGACATTTTCAAATGTTTCATTATAAATATCAAGGTTGTCAAAATCCAGATCTTATATAAGATCGAGAGAGAATATCAAGACTGTCAAATGGAAAATCATAGTTAATATCGGAAAATCCTATCCAATTATTTTTTTAAGATAGAGAGGGGGTATCAAAAATCATAAGATCCTACTAAAATGAAAAAAAATAATAGTATATATTTAAGGCATGTTTGAGTCTTCACTATATAGATAGATAGAGGAAGAAAGTGTTGTCTCGGGTGGGAAGTCTTAAAAGGCCTCTCACCGCGCGCAACATGACTTTTATTTTTGGTATAATTTAGTGGAAGTTTTAAACCGCTGCAAATATTCAGGGTATTATTCTTCTTTTTTTCTCAACCATTTAGAGGTGGTTTTAAATCCCGTAAAATTGTGAAATTGTTAAAAATCTCTACTAAATGGTTGAAAATAGAAAAAAATACACTAAAAACCGCCGTTAAATTGTTAAAATACCAACAAAAAGAAAAGACATGTTGCCCAAGGTGAGAGACCTATTAAAGTCTTCTAGTACACTATATATATATATATATATATATATATATATATATATATATATATATATATATATATATATATATATATATATATATGTCCATAATTGGATAACTCGTTAATCATAAAATCAACATACTGCTCAGGATTATAGGTTCGACTTGTTGTATATAGTTTAGGTTGAAAATAATGATTTAAAATAATACAGACATTGTTTTAGATATTGTGAAGCATGTTTAAAACCTCCAAGCTTGGCAGTAATTAGAGAAACAATGATTTTATGATTTTCTATCTGTTGTCCAAATGCAATAATTGTACCCTGAACATGTTATGTTAAACTAAGTTAATACCATTTAATTTCAATGAAAAAATGAATATTTATATCCTATACAAACATACAAAATATCAATCAATTTTATAGAGATGAAAATATATAATATCGTTGTATGTTTTCCTGTATCATCGAGAATTCTAGACGAACTTGACGCTTAGTTTTTTAAATAAGCAAAATGTATTCAAAGGATACAAAGGGGTATCCAACCAAAATAAAAAAAAGATCTACCAACTATCCGATACAAGATTTACAAAAATTCGCACGGGTTAACACCTTTAAGTATATCATAGCCAATAGTATTTGCAAATGGTGGGATGAATTTCTTAAATCCAAGTAATATTCCTACATCAGCAAAGTGTTAAGTAAATATAATCATTTCCAATAACGTTTATTTAAATTCATCACGCACAACAAGAATGTCACCTGCTTCGTTTTCCACCTACAAGTGGCCCCAAGTCGATCTCACGGACCCTCTCAAAGTCCTCGAAGTATTATAGGTAGAGGACATCCATATAAGTCGCACTTTACCCTATAAAAATGGCAGTGCCAAGCAAATATAATAGGTACACTCTCATAGCATGTTGTCCCACCTGATCCTCATTACCAACTATTGATTGTGTTCTAACTAGCTCAAGATTCTTAGAAGCCTCTCTATCTCCACCTCAAATAAAATTCCTTTCAATTTTAATAATTTTCTTCAAAACCATAACTGACATCTTTAAGGAAAACAAGAAGAAGGTAGAAATGAAATTAAGATTAGAGTTAAGACACATAATTATCCCTCTAAAGACACATCGTTACGTAGATGATAAGAAGGATTTTACCCTTACCAGAAGGCCTAGGTACTCTTGACAAAATTCACGCAAAATACTGAGACTAACTCGGACCTCCAGTTATCCATGGCTATGACGGGAACAAAAGTCTCGATCCCGATAGCTTTAATTTGGAATTTCTCAAGAGGTGTTGGCATATTATAAGGAAGGACGTCACTAATGTTATTAAGCATTTTCATAAATCACCATCCCTTCCGAAAGCTAAAGTTTCCTCTTTTATTTCCCTTATCTCCAAGAAAGACATTTCATTGGAATTGGAATATTTTAGACCAATAAATCTTGTTGGATATGTGTATAAGGTTATCGATCTCCAAACTATTGGCGGCAAGGCTTAGCAAGGTAGTGAGTAAACTAGTTTCGAATTCCTAATTTGCTTTCATTCCAGGTAGACAAATGCTAGATGATATTCTTCTTGCTAATGAAGTTATAAACTTGTCAATAAGAAGGAAGAAGTGAATCTTGTTTAAAGTAGACTTTGCATGTGCTTACGACAGTGTAAATTGGGAGTTTTTGTTGCAAACTATGAAAGCAATGAAATTATGCGATAAGTGGATAGACTGGATCAAGGGGAGTGCTTTAAACTACTAGCTATCAGTTTTTGTTAATGGTGATACGACACCATTTTGTTGGAAGTGGTATAGAGGCAAGAAACAAAAGATTTGGAAGTATTTATATAGGAATTTATAATGTCCACATAGATTGGTTCTACTGAACCGTCGTTCAACAGTTTTCTCAGTTAATGAATTTGAATTAAAATGGTAAAGCGGAAATAGTTTGAACATAGAAACAGAAAAGTAAATATAAAATTAAAAAGAATTCATTGTTCAGAGAGAAGAAACTTACCCGACATACATATAATCTACTCGTCACGAACTTAAACTTATCGACTAGTTATACTTAACCTACAAACCTCCTCAAAATCATCTGGTATCGATCATATCAGTGTCCATTTATAACACATTGAGCTGAGAGAACAACCGTATTACTCTCGTCGCCACTCTCGCACCCAAATCGAAATACGAATGACATTAAGCTCTGATACCTATAAAGATTGTTAGCTCTAAATCTATCTCTAGCATTCAGCAACTAACAAATAATCATCCCTAATCAAGTTTTGTGATGTTTATCTCTAACACAACCTAAACCCCGAGCATAAATCCAAAAATCAAGGACAATCGCCGATAATGATTTGTAAAGCATATTTTATTCAACGCCATAATCAACAAATATACATCGGTTTAGAGTAAACTTACAAACAAAACCCAAAAAATATAGTTTACAAAAAGAGGAAAAAGAGATAAGCCAACACTTCTCGAGTTGTCAAGACGATAAATGAGAATCCACCTATGATTCGACAAGATGCAAGCTCCATTTGTTGTTTTCAGGCTCTCTCTACCAAAGAATGAAGTTTGATGGAGTGGGGGCAAAAATACCCAAACCATAACCTTTTAATGAGTTTCTGTCCCTTTTAATGAGTTTCTGTCTATCTGGTTTCGCCCGGCGGAGTTTTGGTTTGTGTGGTGCAAGAGGTGGTTTATTTAGGCGACAATGTTTAGAAACCGTGGGTAGTAATACAAAAATCGCACTATAAAGGAATAGGCAACAATCTTGTAGTGTTTACACATTTATTTAGTCATTTTTGTTGTAGTGTTTACACGTTTTTGTCTATCTGCCTCGCCACTACTTCGCCCGGTGCAGCAGAAAGCCCAAGCAGACAAACAACATTTTCTGTTTTGTTATTTCGACCATAACTTTCGAACCATAACTCTGTTTTTTACTTGGTTCGAATAATTTGAAATATTATTCAATGCTCTATATGAATATGACAAGATATCCTTGCTTGAATTCCTACAAAACTAAATGCAATACAATTAAACTCAATAATATTTACACGATAAAGCAATATATATGCTATAACATAAACTAAACGTATTTATAAACAAAGCGGGGTTTATTCGAACGATTTTAACAAAAAAATTCTATAAGTGCAACAAAACGTATATACAAAAATAGCTATAATTTGAATTTATCAGGCGACCAGGGGTCTAAGACAAGGAGACCCTTTATCTCCTTTCCTTTTACCTTGGTGCTTAAGGGTTAGCAAAGCTTGTGCAAAGAGCTAATGATAAAGTTTTGTTTCAAGGTTTCGATGTTTACGGTTCAAAGGAAGTGAGCTTAATCCAATTTTTAGATGACACACTTATCATATGTAATGGATCAAAGTCTAACTTGTGAGGGCTAAAGGCGATCTTACGTGGGTTTGAACTGGTATTAAGATTGAAGGTTATCTTTTCAAAAAGTTGTATAATTGTGGAGGGACTGGAGCAGTCCATTGTGTTGATTGCATCTCATTTCCTTGCTTGTAAAATTGGCAAGGTACCTTCAAAGATTTTAGGTCCGGCCTTGGTAGGAAATCACATGAGAGTGGCTTTTTGGAATCTGGTGATCAAGAACTTTAAAGAAATGTTATCTTCATGGAAAGGGTGTCTACTGTCAATGGGAGGAAGGCTGGCTTTACTTAAATTTGTCATGAAGAATCTCTCGGTCCACTTCATGTCGTACTACCTTATGCTTTCCAAGGTGGCTAGGCTTCATGCTTCCCTACAAAGGAATTTTTTATGGTCTGGATCTTTTGAAAAATCAGGTATGTCGTGGATCTGGTTGGATACTATATGCAGATCTAAATCTAACGGTGTTGTTGGCCTGAAAAAGTATTTGATTTTCAATATTGCTTTAATGTCTAAATGGTTATGGAGAATTTTGATGAACCATGGGGCAGTTTGGAGGCACATCCTTGAGTCGAAATATGGCCATATTGATAAACAAATGTTGATGAATAAAGATGGGAGAAGCTCTTCCATGGAATAACTTTGGTGGAGGGATTGATGAGAGTTGGAGACATTTCTAAAGAGGAAGCATTCATGAATCATATGTCGTGTGATACGAGAGATGGCTCATTAGTCGCATTCTGGCACGCTTGATGGATTAATAGTTCTATGCAATTAAGATCCACATTTCGTAATTTATACATGGTCACTAACTTTAAGTTTGGGAGGATGGGCAATGGTTCTAGAATTTAAGCAGGTTGAAGTCCGTAGGTTTGGAGGATTCTGTTGATTTGCGGATATCGCTCGATGAGCTTATACCTCCTTCTTGGTTAGCTCTATTTATAATAACATTTGTTCTGCTGGAGTTTTGGATGAAATCAAAATTAACCTCAAGATTGTGTTGAGTGTTTTGTGGGCCTCAAAAGTTCCGTTGAAAATTAAATTATTTGGTTGGAGGCTTTTCCACAAGAGGTTACCAACTAGACAAAATCTCGCAGTCAGGGGGTAATCTCCAATATTCACGAGATCCCGTGTATGTTTTTCTTTAGGGTGATGGAAGATATTAACCATGTATTTTGCGAGTGTATTTGTATTAGGAGTGAATGGGGGAGAGTGGTGGGATGGCTTGGGATTCAAAGGAGGGTGAAACCAACCATATTGGAATCCTTTTTTAGTTGGTTTCTAATTTTGCATGAACGATGCGATAAGGCAAAAATTTGATTCATTTGGATTATAACTTGTTGGTTAATTCGGTGGACCCATAACCAAATTCGATTTAATGATGCTATAGCCAACAAAGAAGATGTCTTTCATAGAATAATCCATATATCATGGTGTTGGCTTGATATATGTTACCTAAAAAAGTCAAATGCAACCTTTATGAATGATTCAAACATCCACTTGAATTCCTGTAGGTAAGGATTAGATGGGATTTTTTGATATTTTGGTAACATTGTTGGGGGGTGTCGTACCTCGAAAAATACGATCCTCGCGAATGCGGTCGCGGCTGGGCTGACTTGAGAGTCGCCACCTAATTTTGATTTATTCCCAAAGAGGGAAAGGGAAAATATAGATAAAACCCGGGATGAAAGGATAAAGACAAGGTCGTCAGAACCATTGTCGGGGTTCGGAAGTCGGTTATGCAGGGGGAAGGTATTAGCACCCCCTACATCCATCGTACTCGATGGGAACCTTCTAAGTTGTCACGCGCGAAAGTATGTCTATGCCTAATGAATTACTTGCTAAAGGAGGAAAAGGAATTAAGTTTTATTTTCTTTCTTTAGGAGTCGAATTGCACTAAAGACTATGGATAGTTTATTCCGAACCAACAAGCCGAGTGTCTTGCGACGGAATAATCGGAGCGAATAACGAAAGCTCGTAATCCTCCTTTCTACCACTTAAGGCTCATGGCGTACAATTTCTCTCATATTATTAAAGTGTATTAATACCTAAGACCACTTGACGTTGGATCAAGGGTTTGGATTTAAAGAGACATCTTGGTAGGTCGATTGCAAGGCATAAAGCAATCGCGAGGGGTGAGTGCAAAATGGAAGTTAAAGGTTAATGGTTATGCGAGAACGATTCCTAATACTAAGCTAAGGTGGAGCCGTTGGAGCTCGAATTAAACCGAAAGCGTCGAAATTTAGCTCTTTAACTGTCTTAGAATCGATTCAAAGTTAGAATCATTCTATGAGAAGTCGAGCGTTACTTTATAATCAAATGATTATTTAAATAAAAGAAATGCGATGAAAGAGTACAATTTGTCTCATATTGACTTAAACAACGTCGATTTATCGAGATCGAATATTTAAGTCGTTTATTATATCATCGACCATAAAAATAAAATAAAGTCAAAATAATAATAAAATAATAGTTTGGCCTCATATTTAATTTAAATAACGTCGATTTATTAGAAATCGAATATTCAAATATTTATTCATCGGCCGGAATAAAGTAAATTGAGATAATGAGAAATAATAAGAAAAATAAAAGTGTGGCCTCAAATTAGGGGATAACGTCGATTTATTAGAAATCGAATATCTCCATTTATCATTGGCCGAAATAAGAATAAAGTCGATAAATGTCAATGGATCTAAAATAATTAGAAACCACAAAATAATAGAAAACGGTCTCATACCAATTTGGACAACGTCGATAAATCGAATGTCACAACTCGGATAATAATATCATAGACCAAACAAAAATGTGAAATAAATCGATAAATCGATAAATAAATAGGAGATAGAAAAATGGCCTCAAATCGGTTTAGACAACGTCACTTAATGGAATATCGATAAACCATATTTTTATCATAGGCCCAAAATAATAAGATAGAATAACGGATAAAAATAATGAATCGGTCTCAATTTAATGGATAACGTCGATTTAATAATCGAATATCTCATTTTTATCATTAACCGAATAAATCGAATAATCGATTAAATAATAATGAATAATAAAATTGAAAATGGCCTCATAACGACCTTGATAACGCCGATTTAGAATCGAATATCAAAAGGTCATGATTATTTCATTGGCCCCATATAATGAAAAAATAAGAAGATCAACAATATATCAAGCATAAAAATCCATAAATCACATTTAAAAAGAAAATCTAAATCAATTCAAAAAAAAAAATTAATTGGAACAAAATTATAAAATAAAAATATTAAAACAAAAGGGTGAATGCATCAATGGATCAGGTAGTCCAGAGCAGAAAAAAAACAAAGGGTCAACCCATCAAACTATGTAACAATAAAATAAAATAAACAACAGCAAACGAACTTGGTCTCCTTCATCAGCATCATATCAAGAGGTAAATAAGTCACTGATTTAGAAAAGAATACGATAAAAGGAGACCCACCCTCGACAAAACAACAACGTCAACGATAGTGCTCTCACGGCGGATATTGTCACTCGCGGTAGGCTCTCGAAACTCTCCTTCAATCTCGGTTTCTATGCTCTCTCAATCATGCTCAAATCTCTTGCGGCGCTTTCGGTTTGGCGGTGAGCCCTTTCCGGCGGTTTCACCTTCAGATTCACGACGCGGTTTCGCTATCTGCTCGCCTCTGTTTGGTCCGTTGCAATTTCAAGGGTTAGAGATTGAAGAAGAATAGGTTGTTTGCTATGATCGAATGTTTTTGAGGTGTGTTTATGAGAAGGGTCGTGTTAGGGTTTTTTTTCTTTAATGATTTGCTCTCTCTATTTATAGGACCAAGAGTAAGGATTGATCTTGAATGAGCTGTAAAATCTATTCTGTTAGAGTGGAGATCTTGCTCAGATTCAGTGGGGACCGAGTGTAAATCTTATCAGGGGTATAATGGAGAAAGCTTGTGGAGAATAAGGTTTGCACTACTTCTAGAAACTCAGACAATCTCCTAATTTTTCACTGGATTTTCACTGCTGTGAACTATTATTTTACTGCTATCAAAATTCTATTTTCACTAATATTGTACTGCTGTATGCTTTTGACAAGGAAAATTTGAGGGCCACCTTCGCACTGAATGCTGGAAGACGTGCTGCTGCGATACCGATTCACTGTCTCAACCCGCTTGACATGCTATGTAATGATTCAGGTGTGGAAGATGCACAGTAGAATCAGTGGATTTGAACTTCTTGACATTGCAGGAATCTTTCCTAATAAGAAGTCCTTTTCTTGAGAAAACAAGACTGCCATCTTGTCTTTTGCTTGATGCATTCTTGTGATAAACCTAACATGGCCTTACTTTAATTGCCTTTCTCTTTGTTATATTTCAGATTGCAGTTAAGAGTCTTGTTTCTGATTGCCATGAACTTGAAGCATAATGAAATTGCAGAATTGACATTCTTGTGCACTGATATAGTTCTTATCGTCGCAGGTCTTGACATGGCTTGCATAACCAATGCTTTGGCAGGATGAATGGTGTGTGCAACATGAAAGATGATGAAGAGTTATTGGTCTTGACAATCACATGAAAAGAGACAATGCACTGTTAATGAAACCTGGTATGGTTTACGAATTATGAATTCACATTCTAGCTGACTCTTGACTATTTGCCCTATTATGCACCTTGGAATTTAATACTAATTCTTGCCCATATAGATACTGATATGACAGGGGTTTGGTATTCTGCAGGTGAAACCGTGGCCAATTTGCATGGCAGATTTGCGGCTTTATGCAGGACATGGTAAGAGGATTTGAAGAAGAAAATTGGACAAGGGAGCTTCACAAAACCATTTGGAAAACTGAGTACACATGAAACAAAAGAAAGAAATCCGCAGTTACCTACTCTAGCCTGAATTCTGGTTTGACATTGCACCACCTTCTGAATTTCTCCATTTGTAGGCTTTTAGTATGTATTGTAACCTTGTTATTTTATTGCTGCAATTTCTTTTATTAATGCTTTGAACCTTTCTTCCTATTGTCTGAAAACAAACAAATTGGTGCAGGGTTTGTCTTTTCTGATGAATGTGACTGTGTTGAAACTTGGATAGACTGCAATCAGTGATCTTTTCTCAGTATGGGTGGCAGGACTCTTAGAAGGGTGTTCTAATCTAGAAAAGTTGGTTATTTATGGTTATGTTGCTGAGGTTAAAACATTTAAAGAGCGTCAAACTTTTGCTAGATTTTCTGAATTCATGCTTCAACTAGGAAAGGAATATAGACATGTAAAGTTTGAGTTTGAATATGAGTAGTAAGTTGCATCTGCATAATGGGCTAGAATCATCGTTGGTGTGAGGGATTTGAAGGTACCCTGCATTCCTTGAAGATGACAACATTAAGTGAATTGGTAAGTTGCACTCGGACGATGAAAATGAAAGTCCTGGCTGTGACATGATATTCTTGGAATAGGATCACTTTGAACAACATAGGCCTGTACTGATCTACCTCTTTCAAATCTTGCACATGCGGTAACGGTGAATTTTGTTGATGTTATTTGAACGTCTCGCATTTTTGCTTTGTTTTGCAGGAGCCGCACGGTGAATCTGGCTTGCGTGACTTGGAGGAGCATTTGAAAGGTGGCTCAAGAAGGCTTGGTATGAAGAAGAAAAATGCAGGCTGATCTAAAACTTGGGTTATTTGGCAAAAATCTTAGCATTTCTTGAATCCTTGAAGTTTTGAAGACAAGTTTTGAAAATTAGTTCTTATGGAATTGTAGAACTTTTAAGTAATGAATGTAACCTTCTTTAGTCCTATGTCTCATTCTGATCTTGTAATGGTTGAAACAGAATTGAACATTTTGTACCTAAAACCCTTTTTTTGCAATTTTACCTTCCCTTGTGAAGCACGAATAGAGGAATTCGATCAACTTTTGTAAGCCAATTTGAATTTGCAAACTTAAAGCCAAATTTGAAACCACACTTGTATCAAAAATGAATCCATACTTGTAATACTTGAAAAAATACCATACTTGAATTAAATCCATGTATCAAAACCAATTTCAAATCTCCCTTTGAACAATGCAATGCTATTTTTCATATTTGAACTTGAGTGACCTATATGAGCCCCTTTTTTGTACCATTCTAGAACAAATCTTGAACAAATGACATGTTTGAATTCTTTTGAGTCAATAACGAGAACATGGACATACACAATTAAAGAATTGCAACGATCTTGATTACGGGACCAGACATCTTGACTACTCTGCATTCTGCTTTCATCACACTTTATCTAATGGACCATAAACGAAATCATAGAGCCTCCTTGTGATATTGACCCTAAAAATAGAAAAAGAAAACTAAAACCACATATTCTTTTTTTTATTTTCTGAACAAAGGTTAGACAAAAAATAAAATGCAGGTAGGACAAATTTGGGGTACAACAGATGCCCCTATCTAATTGTCTTGAACCTGATAAATGAACTACTGTGAAATGTTCGATTTCAAGGTAAAAGTCAATTAGATATAAGAAGACCCAAAATTTGTCCGATGCAGAATGCGATGCAATAATGAAGTATGGTATGCTTATATGAATGCAATTGCTGGGGATTAAATGCAATTTGAATGCAATATGAAATAATATGACATAAAGTCTGAAATGATGAAATGATTGAATGAGAAGAAAACAATGAAAATGATAAGGTAAGAAACTGGTTGGGAAAAATAAAATATTTATGAAAATCTGTCTGGGTAACAGAGAATAGTCAGAAATACTTGAAATGAGAGAAATAAACCCTGAGAAAAGTAACAAAGACATCCAGAAAAATCTATGGATGCACAAACACTAATTTAGAAATCAACGCCCGAAACATCTAGAAGAGTACTAGATGTGGAATGAGACCAAATTATGAAGGTATACAAAGGGAGAGATCAAACTTTTCAACTCGACCTTCCGAGAGATGCCATTTGAAGTAAAGACTCAAACCAAATTTCTCAATGGGATGAACCAGAGAGAGACAATTGAAAAAAGGAATCACGTCAAACTTCACACAGTTTGAAGGAAAATGGGTTCCACGCCAAACTTAACACAGTTTGAAGGAAAAGAAAATATCCACGCCAAATTTATCAATAAGACAAATTTGAAGGAAAAAGGTTCCACGCCAAACTCAACACAGTTTGAAGGAAAAAGGTTCCACGCCAAACTTAACACAGTTTGAAGGAAAAAAGGGTTCCACGCCAAACTTAACACAGTTTGAAGGAAAAGAAAATATCCACGCCAAATTTATCAATAAGACAAATTTGAAGGAAGAGAATTCCACGCCAAACTTAACACAGTTTGAAGGAAAAGGTTCCACGCCAAACTTGACACAGTTTGAAGGAAAAGGGTTCCACGCCAAACTTGACATAGTTTGAAGGAAAAGGGTTCCACGCCAAACTTGACATAGTTTGAAGGAAAAGGGTTCCACGCCAAACTTGACACAGTTTGAAGGAAAAGGGTTCCACGCCAAACTTAACACAGTTTGAAGGAAAAAAGGGTTCCACGCCAAACTTAACACAGTTTGAAGGAAAAGAAAATATCCACGCCAAATTTATCAATAAGACAAATTTGAAGGAAGAAAATTCCACGCCAAACTTAACACAGTTTGAAGGAAAAGGTTCCACGCCAAACTTGACACAGTTTGAAGGAAAAGGGTTCCACGCCAAACTTGACATAGTTTGAAGGAAAAGGGTTCCACGCCAAACTTGACATAGTTTGAAGGAAAAGGGTTCCACGCCAAACTTGACACAGTTTGAAGGAAAAGGGTTCCACGCCAAACTTAACACAGTTTGAAGGAAAAAAGGTTCCACGCCAAACTTAACACAGTTTGAAGGAAAAAGGTTCCATGCCAAACTTATAACAGTTTGAAGGAAAAAGGTTCCACGCCAAACTTAACACAGTTTGAAGGAAAAAGGTTCCACGCCAAACTTATAACAGTTTGAAGGAAAAAGGTTCCACGCCAAACTTATCAATAAGACAAATTTGAAGGAAGAGAAAAAATAAACATGAAAGACACGGTGACCGACACGACTGCTTTGATAGGTGCCAAGTGAGTTGGACTTCAATTTTTTTTTTTTTTTTTTTTTGGTTGCCAATAGAAATTGGACTTTGAGGATGCCAAGCGAAATTGGACTTTGACCACAAGGTAGGATAACAAGACCTCAAGAAATGCATATGAGCATGAAGTAAACTTCGTGCTATGCTTGATATGAAATGGTATGATGTAAATGGTGCAGTGATTGCAATGCAAATGCTGAGACCACGGGATAAGACTCTTTTGGAAAGGTGCGGCTGAAGTAGCTGATTCCACAACACAGTGAACCTTGCCAACTATGCCCTTTGAAAGATGTCTTGAACACAACCTCAACCATTCTTGTATGAAGTATCAAGATGCTGATCTTTTTAGGAAGGAGTGATAAGCTTTGCTTGGGGGTTGCTTGAAGTAGACTGCCCCATGCTGAATGATTCTGAAGTGACTGCCTGACTGGTTGCTTGAAATGTTTGCCCCAGCCCGAGTCCAGAAAGATAAATTCTTCTGAGTGACAAGATCTTGGACTGCAAGGTGCCCCTGATAGGATCACTGATCAAGTTTCTCAACTGTTTAGAATTCCTTGATAATGAGTGCTTACTTGCAAATAAAATATTTATTCGAAAAATGTTAATTTTAATACAGTGCTCAAGCACAAATTTTGAAATCAAAATCAATATTGGAATGATATTGGTGTAAAGAAAATGAAATACTGGCAAGAATGCACTGTTTATTATGTCATGCAAAGTGCAAAGTGAAAGATAATGCAAAAATGAAAAAACAATGTGATAGGTATGGTACCAAAGCGAATGATTGGCAAATCTCATGGGGAGTCAGATTACGCAACCTTGTTGAGATATGCTTTCGAAACAAACCGAACTTCAGTTAGGTCTTTAAAGGGTTGTAACGTGGCTTGGTTCACGGTTTATGAAACAAAGGATATAAGGCTCAAAATTTAATTTTTACCCGACCCATGCTCCATGATGATCTCCAGTCCTATGCTCAACTAATTCAACCCATGCATTCAAGTTATTTGGATTTGTACTGGTGATGATGGCTTAAGAGCCAAAGTATTATTGGATAGCAGTCATTGCTTATTCACAACATTTTGTTGGTTTATTTGATAAGGATTTTGGATCAGCTCATCTTTGTATTTGCTGAGGAATTTTGGTGACCTCTCATGATTTGAAATTCTTATTATCCCTAACTTTTGCCTGGACTGTATCTTTGAAGTTTTCAGTCCACCGGGATGCTTTTATTTTGCCTAAGTCGCCTTTTGGGTATTGACTTAGCGGCTTTTTTTATTTTTTTCTTGGACGATGACTGCCATCAAGTTCCTTGACAATTGTGCAAAGGAAAGCTTGGGCTTGAAGATCCTTATTGAAAGATGTAAGGGAAGATTTCCTGAATTTGAATGCATATTTGAATTAATTGAGAACTACCCTGCCCCGGGTTAAAATTATGGGTTTTTTCGTGTAGAAAGAAACTCCAACTTCTAGGCTCAAAGGGGTTGGCAATGGATTAACTTCCTTATTTCTCCAGTGTTTGGGAGTTGAAACAATGCCTGTATATCATCAGCAAGGTTTTATTTTGAAAGCATATCATTCAACAATTTGGGTATTTTTCGTCATCCTCCCTCCAATCATTGCTTATACAATAGATGAATAAGAGAAACAATGGTATATATTGTTTGGAATTTTTGAAAATGAAAAGCATAAATACGCACAAATATGAAGGTGAATGAATCGATTCAAAACATGCGATGCTCATTTCATTAACATTAACATTATAGAATAAACAAAGTCTTTAAGTACACATAATACAAACAAGGAAATTAAAACTGAAGAGAAACAAGGCCTAGTGTCTAATCAGTAACAAGGATGAGCTTTCCCGTCTGACCCACTGGCTTTAGGTAGTAACCTGTGATTCTTCGACCAAATCTTCAGTCACTTTGTTTTGGCATGTGATCTTTTCCAACCTGGGGAATCCCTCTCGGTGTGAAGGTGATCACATCTCCTCTGACCAAATCCTGAACTCGAGACTGGAAAGCATAACAACTTTCAATGTCATGACCCGCAGCTCCTTCATGGAATGGGCAATGAAGATCAGTTCTGAACCCATCTGGAAGAATATTCGGAGGATTAAGTGCTCTAGTTGTGATAAGGCCTTTCAGAACCAAGTAAGGATATAGCTCAGCATATTTCATGGGAATAGGATCAATCAGAGTTCTAGGCCTGGGATTACGAGTCTGACTCTGACGAGCACTCCTTTGTGGGGGAGCCCTACCTTCAGCTTTTGTCACAAACTCCTTCCTCTTTTGAAGCTTTTCAGAGGAATTTCTAGAAGACTCAGCATCATGGTGCAAAAAGTGAGGATTCTCATAAACAACTTGGGAAACAATACCCGTAGGGGTAACATTAATTTGAGGTATGACAATCCTCTGGGACTGAGCTTCCCTAGCCAACAATGTTTGCATCATCTCCATGAGTACATTCATGTTTCCTTTCAACTCATTGAGGTCTTCTATAACCCTTCTGTTATGCTGCTCTTGATTTTACATTCTTCTTCCGATGTTGGCTTCAGTTCCGAATCTGTGCTTAGGAATCAGCTTGACGGGTACTCAACAACTGAAGATGGGAACGAATGAACATGAGAGACTATGAATGCAAAATGAATGCAAATATGAATGCAAATATGAATGCAATGATATGCAAATAAAATGCAAAAAGATGTTAAACATAACGCCATGGTATCATAAGTCCAAGGTACGGATGAAGGGTATTCGGATTGCTTTCCTTACAAGGATTTTGCCGGGTAAGCTATAAAGTTAAAGGGATCCCAAAGTTAACAATCCCTATGGTTGTTCATCACACATGCCATAAGCATGACGGTTGATTGACTCCACCATATGAATCTCTTTTGGGTGAGATCTTCGTATCGAGCCACGCGAGAGGGAAGTCTCTCAGTGCCCCATACTACGCGATCACCGACACGAGGTTTAAAACAAAGTCTCAGAGTTATGGACCTTCCTCAATTGTTTGATGCACGTGTCAGCTTTATATATTCTTGACAGTCAATCAACTCCATTGAGTAAGTCTACTCCAAGTGAGGTTTTCGTATCGAGCCACGCGAGGGCGAACCCTGGTGCCCCATACTACGCAACCATCAACCGATGTTTTAACCAAAAGGTTCTAAAGGTCCTCAGAGTCGACGACCCTAATGAAAATAACTGAGCACACACGTCAAAAGCTTGACGGTCGTCATTGTTCTCATTAGAATCTACTCCAAGTGAGGTTTTCGTATCGACAACCCATGAGAGTGGTTCTCTCAGGTGCCCATACTACACAACCTCGCTAACTTATGTTTGCACTCGAAATCCCGGGTATAAAGCCTTTCACTCAAGTTTCAAAATATCGATCCAAGAACCACAAGGTATAATATGGAAAGCGATAAAGAAAGCAGTAAAACATAAACAAGTAAGACATAAAGGTAAGCATACAAACAAGCGTGAAGCAACCTAGATTAGGCTTGACTTGCATACGGGTGAACCAGTCCCCAGCAGAGTCGCCAGCTGTCGTACCTCGAAAAATACGATCCTCGCGAATGCGGTCGCGGCTGGGCTGACTTGAGAGTCGCCACCTAATTTTGATTTATTCCCAAAGAGGGAAAGGGAAAATATAGATAAAACCCGGGATGAAAGGATAAAGACAAGGTCGTCAGAACCATTGTCGGGGTTCGGAAGTCGGTTATGCAGGGGGAAGGTATTAGCACCCCCTACATCCATCGTACTCGATGGGAACCTTCTAAGTTGTCACGCGCGAAAGTATGTCTATGCCTAATGAATTACTTGCTAAAGGAGGAAAAGGAATTAAGTTTTATTTTCTTTCTTTAGGAGTCGAATTGCACTAAAGACTATGGATAGTTTATTCCGAACCAACAAGCCGAGTGTCTTGCGACGGAATAATCGGAGCGAATAACGAAAGCTCGTAATCCTCCTTTCTACCACTTAAGGCTCATGGCGTACAATTTCTCTCATATTATTAAAGTGTATTAATACCTAAGACCACTTGACGTTGGATCAAGGGTTTGGATTTAAAGAGACATCTTGGTAGGTCGATTGCGAGGCATAAAGCGATCGCGAGGTGTGAGTGCAAAATGGAAGTTAAAGGTTAATGGTTATGCGAGAACGATTCCTAATACTAAGCTAAGGTGGAGCCGTTGGAGCTCGAATTAAACCGAAAGCGTCGAAATTTAGCTCTTTAACTGTCTTAGAATCGATTCAAAGTTAGAATCATTCTATGAGAAGTCGAGCGTTACTTTATAATCAAATGATTATTTAAATAAAAGAAATGCGATGAAAGAGTACAATTTGTCTCATATTGACTTAAACAACTTCGATTTATCGAGATCGAATATTTAAGTCGTTTATTATATCATCGACCATAAAAATAAAATAAAGTCAAAATAATAATAAAATAATAGTTTGGCCTCATATTTAATTTAAATAACGTCGATTTATTAGAAATCGAATATTCAAATATTTATTCATCGGCCGGAATAAAGTAAATTGAGATAATGAGAAATAATAAGAAAAATAAAAGTGTGGCCTCAAATTAGGGGATAACGTCGATTTATTAGAAATCGAATATCTCCATTTATCATTGGCCGAAATAAGAATAAAGTCGATAAATGTCAATGGATCTAAAATAATTAGAAACCACAAAATAATAGAAAACGGTCTCATACCAATTTGGACAACGTCGATAAATCGAATGTCACAACTCGGATAATAATATCATAGACCAAACAAAAATGTGAAATAAATCGATAAATCGATAAATAAATAGGAGATAGAAAAATGGCCTCAAATCGGTTTAGACAACGTCACTTAATGGAATATCGATAAACCATATTTTTATCATAGGCCCAAAATAATAAGATAGAATAACGGATAAAAATAATGAATCGGTCTCAATTTAATGGATAACGTCGATTTAATAATCGAATATCTCATTTTTATCATTAACCGAATAAATCGAATAATCGATTAAATAATAATGAATAATAAAATTGAAAATGGCCTCATAACGACCTTGATAACGCCGATTTAGAATCGAATATCAAAAGGTCATGATTATTTCATTGGCCCCATATAATGAAAAAATAAGAAGATCAACAATATATCAAGCATAAAAATCCATAAATCACATTTAAAAAGAAAATCTAAATCAATTCAAAAAAAAAAATTAATTGGAACAAAATTATAAAATAAAAATATTAAAACAAAAGGGTGAATGCATCAATGGATCAGGTAGTCCAGAGCAGAAAAAAAACAAAGGGTCAACCCATCAAACTATGTAACAATAAAATAAAATAAACAATAGCAAACGAACTTGGTCTCCTTCATCAGCATCATATCAAGAGGTAAATAAGTCACTGATTTAGAAAAGAATACGATAAAAGGAGACCCACCCTCGACAAAACAACAACGTCAACGATAGTGCTCTCACGGCGGATATTGTCGCTCGCGGTAGGCTCTCGAAACTCTCCTTCAATCTCGGTTTCTATGCTCTCTCAATCATGCTCAAATCTCTTGCGGCGCTTTCGGTTTGGCGGTGAGCCCTTTCCGGCGGTTTCACCTTCAGATTCACGACGCGGTTTCGCTATCTGCTCGCCTCTGTTTGGTCCGTTGCAATTTCAAGGGTTAGAGATTGAAGAAGAATAGGTTGTTTGCTATGATCGAATATTTTTGAGGTGTGTTTATGAGAAGGGTCGTGTTAGGGTTTTTTTTCTTTAATGATTTGCTCTCTCTATTTATAGGACCAAGAGTAAGGATTGATCTTGAATGAGCTGTAAAATCTATTCTGTTAGAGTGGAGATCTTGCTCAGATTCAGTGGGGACCGAGTGTAAATCTTATCAGGGGTATAATGGAGAAAGCTTGTGGAGAATAAGGTTTGCACTACTTCTAGAAACTCAGACAATCTCCTAATTTTTCACTGGATTTTCACTGCTGTGAACTATTATTTTACTGCTATCAAAATTCTATTTTCACTAATATTGTACTGCTGTATGCTTTTGACAAGGAAAATTTGAGGGCCACCTTCGCACTGAATGCTGGAAGACGTGCTGCTGCGATACCGATTCACTGTCTCAACCCGCTTGACATGCTATGTAATGATTCAGGTGTGGAAGATGCACAGTAGAATCAGTGGATTTGAACTTCTTGACATTGCAGGAATCTTTCCTAATAAGAAGTCCTTTTCTTGAGAAAACAAGACTGCCATCTTGTCTTTTGCTTGATGCATTCTTGTGATAAACCTAACATGGCCTTACTTTAATTGCCTTTCTCTTTGTTATATTTCAGATTGCAGTTAAGAGTCTTGTTTCTGATTGCCATGAACTTGAAGCATAATGAAATTGCAGAATTGACATTCTTGTGCACTGATATAGTTCTTATCGTCGCAGGTCTTGACATGGCTTGCATAACCAATGCTTTGGCAGGATGAATGGTGTGTGCAACATGAAAGATGATGAAGAGTTATTGGTCTTGACAATCAAATGAAAAGAGACAATGCACTGTTAATGAAACCTGGTATGGTTTACGAATTATGAATTCACATTCTAGCTGACTCTTGACTATTTGCCCTATTATGCACCTTGGAATTTAATACTAATTCTTGCCCATATAGATACTGATATGACAGGGGTTTGGTATTCTGCAGGTGAAACCGTGGCCAATTTGCATGGCAGATTTGCGGCTTTATGTAGGACATGGTAAGAGGATTTGAAGAAGAAAATTGGACAAGGGAGCTTCACAAAACCATTTGGAAAACTGAGTACACATGAAACAAAAGAAAGAAATCCGCAGTTACCTACTCTAGCCTGAATTCTGGTTTGACATTGCACCACCTTCTGAATTTCTCCATTTGTAGGCTTTTAGTATGTATTGTAACCTTGTTATTTTATTGCTGCAATTTCTTTTATTAATGCTTTGAACCTTTCTTCCTATTGTCTGAAAACAAACAAATTGGTGCAGGGTTTGTCTTTTCTGATGAATGTGACTGTGTTGAAACTTGGATAGACTGCAATCAGTGATCTTTTCTCAGTATGGGTGGCAGGACTCTTAGAAGGTTGTTCTAATCTAGAAAAGTTGGTTATTTATGGTTATGTTGCTGAGGTTAAAACATTTAAAGAGCGTCAAACTTTTGCTAGATTTTCTGAATTCATGCTTCAACTAGGAAAGGAATATAGACATGTAAAGTTTGAGTTTGAATATGAGTAGTAAGTTGCATCTGCATAATGGGCTAGAATCATCGTTGGTGTGAGGGATTTGAAGGTACCCTGCATTCCTTGAAGATGACAACATTAAGTGAATTGGTAAGTTGCACTCGGACGATGAAAATGAAAGTCCTGGCTGTGACATGATATTCTTGGAATAGGATCACTTTGAACAACATAGGCCTGTACTGATCTACCTCTTTCAAATCTTGCACATGCGGTAACGGTGAATTTTGTTGATGTTATTTGAACGTCTCGCATTTTTGCTTTGTTTTGCAGGAGCCGCACGGTGAATCTGGCTTGCGTGACTTGGAGGAGCATTTGAAAGGTGGCTCAAGAAGGCTTGGTATGAAGAAGAAAAATGCAGGCTGATCTAAAACTTGGGTTATTTGGCAAAAATCTTAGCATTTCTTGAATCCTTGAAGTTTTGAAGACAAGTTTTGAAAATTAGTTCTTATGGAATTGTAGAACTTTTAAGTAATGAATGTAACCTTCTTTAGTCCTATGTCTCATTCTGATCTTGTAATGGTTGAAACAGAATTGAACATTTTGTACCTAAAACCCTTTTTTTGCAATTTTACCTTCCCTTGTGAAGCACGAATAGAGGAATTCGATCAACTTTTGTAAGCCAATTTGAATTTGCAAACTTAAAGCCAAATTTGAAACCACACTTGTATCAAAAATGAATCCATACTTGTAATACTTGAAAAAATACCATACTTGAATTAAATCCATGTATCAAAACCAATTTCAAATCTCCCTTTGAACAATGCAATGCTATTTTTCATATTTGAACTTGAGTGACCTATATGAGCCCCTTTTTGTACCATTCTAGAACAAATCTTGAACAAATGACATGTTTGAATTCTTTTGAGTCAATAACGAGAACATGAACATACACAATTAAAGAATTGCAACGATCTTGATTACGGGACCAGACATCTTGACTACTCTGCATTCTGCTTTCATCACACTTTATCTAATGGACCATAAACGAAATCATAGAGCCTCCTTGTGATATTGACCCTAAAAATAGAAAAAGAAAACTAAAACCACATATTCTTTTTTTTATTTTCTGAACAAAGGTTAGACAAAAAATAAAATGCAGGTAGGACAAATTTGGGGTACAACAGGGGGCTCTTTGGAATTGTTGATATAATTATTTGTATATGGTTGAAGTACCCATTGTTCTTCTTTAATGGAAATCTTATTGCTTATCAAAAAAACAAATAAGAATAGCCTTGATGGACCATAAATTCTCCTCAACTTCTCTCGTCTCAATTTCTCTTTTTTTTCATCCATATGAGTGTTTCACGAAATGATGGTGTTGCAACGTTAAGTGAGAACATTAAATATCGTGGAGTGATATAAGTGTCCAACATTAATTTATTTTTGATTTGAAAAAATTCAAATCTATTTAACATTATATATTCATAGTTTACTAACACTCGTTTCAACATCAATCAAAGCCATAAAGACAACATAACTCTAACTTATTCTGCAAAATATGATTGCTTATTAATTACAGATAAAAAGTGGAACCTTATCATTTTATTATGCAAACAAACTAATTTTATAAAAGGCCACTATGTGATCCAAAATATATTATATAATGAGTTGAGCAAAATGTTTGATATCCATTGGAGATGTTATCTCTGGATTATTGGAACTATCATAAGAAATTGATGCAATGATGTTGTTTGCAGCTGATGTAGGATGATTTCCATCATAATAAACATACTCGTTTCTGTTAGGGCATGGAATTGAATTACGAACACAATATCCATCTGGCTTAATTCGACAACAAGAAGCATTAAAAACCTTAAAACCTGAAGTAAATAAGATCATATTAAGATGCAAAATCATAGACATTTTCAAATGTTTCATTATAAATATAGAATATAGAAAATCGAAATATTACCGTGTGAATGGTCCAATCTGATGGCAGTTGTATTTATAAAAATAGATTTAGCATAAGGATATAGGGTATTGAATTGTTCACCGAAAGATCTATACTTGTGATTATATATTGATATGACATTATTTAGGTTTTCAACACATGATCCATTAAACCCACTAGCTGGAAGATGTTTGGATTGCAACCAATTTTGCCTATCCCAACTCCCACAAATTTTCTGACCCCAAGACCTAATAAAACCTGTCAACAAAAAATAATAATTTATACTTTGAAAAGAATGAATAAATCCACAATTTTTGTTAAGGCATGTTTGATTCTTCACTATATAGATAGGTAGAGGAAGAAGGTGTTGTCTCGGGTGGGAAGCCTTAATAGGCCTATCACCGCGTGCAACATGACTTTTTTTTTTGGAATAATTTATTGGCAGTTTTAAACCGCTGCAAATATTTCATTGTATTCTTCTTCTTTTTTTCTCAACCATTTAGAGGTGGCTTTAAATCCAGTAAAATTTTTGAAATTGTTAAAAATCTCCGCTAAATGGTTGAAATCAGGAAAAAAAATACACTGAAAACCACTTTTAAATTTTTAAAATACCAACAAAAAGAAAAGACGTGTTGCCCAAGGTGAGAGACCTATTAAAGTCTTCTACGTATCCTAGACAGAACCGAGAAAGAGATATATATATATATATACCTGTCCATAGTTGGATAACTCGTTAATCAGAACATCAGCATACTGCTCCGGATTATAGGTTTGACTTGTTGTATATAGTTTAGGTTGAAAATAATTTAATAAGAAATCATTGGTGCCTAAATTAAAATAATACAAACATTTTTTTAGATATTGTGCAGCATGTTTAGAACCTCCAAGCTTGGCAGTAATTAGAGAAACAATGATTTTATGATTTTCTATCTGTTGTCCAAAGGCAATATTTGTACCCTGCACATGTTACGTTAAACTAAGTTAATACCATTTAATTTCAATGAAAAAAATGAATATTTATATTCTATACAAACATACAAAATATCAATCAATTTTATAGAGATGAAAATATATAATACCGTTGTATGTTTTCCTGTTTCATTGAGAATTCCAGACGAACTTGACGCATAGTTAACACCTTTAAGTATATCATAGCCAATAGTATTTGCAAATGGTGGGATGAATTTCTCAAATCCAAGTAATTTTCCTACATTAGCAAAGTGTTAAGTAAATATAATCATTTCCAAGAACGTTTAATTAAATTCATTACGGTATAGTTAATCATATCAATATCTTCGATTAAAGTTACCAACTATGTCAACTTGTGTTTGCCCATTGGTAGTTCTTCCTGTGGGTCCTTTTGGAAAATCAATCCCATATGGTTTGTAATTTGCTTTTGCAGTTGTTGGAAGATTGTTGTTATTTCCATTATCAGACAAGTCATCTCCAAATATAAATAGACAAGGCACTTGAGATGAGTTTCCATTGACACAATGTTGCATGATTAATGCACAAAAGAGAAGAATATTCAAAACTAACCATGTTTTAGTCTCACAAGACATTTCTAAAGGTATAAACTAATTGTGATGGAAATGATGTTTTTTTAATGATATATGTATTAACAAGATGGATGTATATATAGAATATTTTTTGCCAAATTGCAAAAAGAATTATTAGGGAAGGACGGATGACGGATTGGACAGGGTTTATAAATCTAAGTTTGTCAAAATAAAATTTAATTTTGCAAGTTGGATAATAGATGGTTGAAAGTATAATTATGATACATCAACTTGTTGGGGAGGATGTTCTCAATTTGCAACAATTTTGATGAAATAAATCTTTTTATCTACAGAAAAAATTACAAAACATTTTTTTTGGTAAATAAAGTTCTAATAGAAGGAATACTCAAATCTATTACATGGTTATGAAATTCTCTTCATCTAAATAACGTCATATATATATATATATATATATATATATATATATATATATATATATATATATATATATATATATATATATATATATATATATATATGACGTTATTTTGACGAAGATAATTTTATATATAAAGAGCTAGCCATGGTCGTGGCATTATGTAGACATATGCCCTCACTATTATCCCACTTATGCTAATATATAATATTCACATATCAACATTTAAAATATTTATGATGTTTCGATGACTGATTTGACAAGTTTTAAAATTCTAAATTTGTCAAAATAATATTAATGATGGACCACTGTAGCTTCTAAATTTCGACGCTCAACTTATTTAGTGGAAAGATAGTCTACGAGTTATATTCTTTAAGAGGACTAAAAGAAGGTTTCGATTGAATCCTGTTAAGAGGCCCGAGTCGAAGACTTGTGTGTGACAGGGAATGTCAAGTTTTTGGACATAAAATATTTCTAAGTATAAGGAAATGTGGATCGATCGAACACTACTGAAGGTGTTCGATGCGTGACAGTTACATTCAAATATTGGAGGGAAGTTTGTCTTTCTCCTAATTTGAAAAAGACACGAGTGACACACATCCAAAGGTGGAAGACATGCAGAGCAACATGTGTCACATTCCTAGTAGTAAATCGTTAGTAGCGGTTATTTTCGATTGTTATAAAAAGGTAGTTCTAGTGTTAGAATTGTGTATGAAAATCATATTGTACAAGTTACTCTATATCCACTCAAAGTACCGTGTAGAGAAACAAGTGAAAGTGAGAATGTACGTGATGTAAACACCACCATCTTTATATTCAATGAAATTTCCATTAAAGTCTTTACTTTAAAGCATTTATCTTCTGCATTTACTTTCACGCAAGTTACATTTCCAGCAATTTAATCCTTTCATTTATTTGTTTTCCTTTAACTTTTCTCGTACACATATCTTCTGCACTTTATTTCGACTTTAAAAAACATTGAGTCTTGTTTTATTTCGACTTTAGAGAAGGATTTCTGAAAAAGTTTTAGAAAAGGTTTCTAAAAATTATTAGAAAAGTTTTATATTTTAATCAATCATTTACTTTAGAGAGCGCTTTTCATTAAAAGCGCTTTCTAAGGTCTATGATAGTTTTAACCGCTTTCTTAGGTTTTCTAAAAATATAAAATATTAAAATGAGTCTGGGGGATTCAAAATCCAGACCCAAAGTATTGGAAACAAACACACAAACCTCATTGACCAGCGGTGTTATGCCCTCATCTGTTCATTATACTCACTCCATAAATATATAATATATAAAAGAAAAAGTTTCTGAAAATTATTAAAAAAGTTTTATATTTTAATCAATCATTTACTTTAGAGAGCGCTTTTAACTGAAAGTGCTTTCTAAGGTCTCTGATATGAGCGGCAACCAGGTATTGAACATAATACCTAAAGGTTGCAAGATGCATTCCACTCCACTAGACAACCATGGAACTTTTGTCTTATCTTTCTATTATATTTTTATATATTATATAATTATTTATCTCATTCTATATTTCTATTATATTTGTCTCATCTATATTTCTATTATTAGTTTAACATTTATTATATTATATTGTAATTAATTTATTATATTATCTTATAATTAAATTTTTGTAACTAAAATACTGTGATTAATTATTTAGTTAAATATTTATTATATTATACTATAATTAATTAATTATATTATACTGTAATTAATTATTTTTAACTAAAATACTGTAATTAATTATTTAGTTAAACATTTATTATATTATATTGTAATTAATTTAATTTATTATACTGTAATTAATTTTTTTAACTAAAATACTGTAATTAATTATTTAGTTAAACATTTATTATATTACACTATAATTAATTTATTATATTATTTGAATAATTTTAAATATAGTTTAAAATAAATTTAAATATAATTTAAATATATTAAATATAATTTGATATGTTAATATAATTTAAAATATATTTTAAATTAATAAATTTTAAATTATATATTAATATAATTTATATATATTAAATATAATTAAAATAAATTAAAATGTTTGTATTTAAAACATATATATTTAAATATAGTATTTGAATAATTTTAAATATAATTTAAAATAAAATAAAATATAATTTAAATAAACTAAAATGTTGGTATTTAAAACATATATAATAATTTAATTTAATTAATTACCTTAGAGAAGGCTTGCTTAGGTGTTATGAAAATCTTTCCTTAAAATGAGTCTGGATGCATTGTTAATTTAATTAATTATCTTGCAAGAGCTGAGCTTCCCTACAAGATTCATAAATTGGATTATGGAAACTGTTAAATCTGTGTCTTACAAATACAATGTTAATGGAGAGCTGTCTAATCTGCTGCAGACCTAGAGAGGTTTAAGGCAAGTGGATCCTCTCTCCCCCTTGCTTTTTGTGGTAGTGATGGAGTACTTGAGTAGAAGATTATAACACTTGAAAATCAATCACAATTTCAACTTCCACTCAAAATGTGAGAAACTGAGCATAATTAATGTAAGTTTTGTTGATGACTTATTGCTTTTTGTGAGAGGAGATATCATATCAGTTGAGCTCCTCATAGAGGCATTCCATGAATTCTCTACTGCAACTGGTCTAGTAGTAAATCCAGTAAAATGCCATGTATATTATGGTAATGTGGAGGTTCAGGTGAAGAACCAGATTCAGGAAATAACAAGGTTTAATGAAGGTTCCTTGCCATTTAGATACCTTGGTATTCCATTGTCTAGCAAAAAGTTATTTGTTGGTCAATGTCTGTTATTAGCTGACAAATTAACTTGCAGGATTCGACATTGGAGTTCCAAACTTCTGAGTTTTGCAAGGAGGTTGCAGTTAATCAATATTGTGCACTTTACCACAACTAACTATTGGATTCAGTGCATCCCCCTCCCAAAAGCAGTGATATCTAAGATAAATGGTATTTGCAGGTATTTTTGTGGTCAAACAGTGACACAATCACAAGGAAGACTCCAGTTCCTTGGAAGAAAGTTTGTCAAGCTAAGGAAAAGGCGGTATGAATGTTATTGATCTTCATACTTGGAATGACGCTTGTATGTCTAAGATATTATGGAAGTTAAGTTCAAAAGAGGATAGTCTTTGGATGAAATAGATACATAGATACTATTTAAAATCTCAAGATATCATGGTATTCCCCATCAGGTCTGGCAGCTCATGGATAATCAAAGGTATTCTGAATATGAAAGCAGCAGTTATGCAATTGAGTGTGTGGAATAGTATGATCCAATCTCGGAAGTTCAAAACCAAAAAGATTTATCTTTCCCTAAAAGAGGATTCAGGTCGGGTCAATTGGATGAAGCTTATTTCTAATAATTGTGCTAGGCATAGGGCAGTTCAACTTCTTTGGCTTGCTTGCCACAAGCGTCTTGCCACGAAAGATAGATTGTGTAAAATGCAATTTCTACATCAGGATTCTTGTTGTTTTTGTGGTGAAAAAGAATCGATACAACACTTGTTCTTTAGATGTGTGGTAACCAAACAGATGTGGCAAAATATGTTGGATTGGCTAGGCATTATTCATAACCCGCTAGAATGGGACATGGAAATGGATTGGCTCATTAAAAAGTGCAATGGAAAAGGTTGGCGAACCAAAGTATTGAAATGTGTGGCAGCCGAGACATGTTACAACATTTGGAGCTATAGGAATGATGTGTGCTTTGGTCATGTTAGTGATAGGAGCAAGATGGTCCCTAATATCATCAACTGTGTTCTTCAAAGATTGTGGGGCAATCCAAAACTTAGACAATATGCTAGTATTTTGATGTTACCTTAAGTTGTTGGTTGTATTAGTTCTTGCGGGTTGGGTCCTTTGATCGCCTTCTGCTTATATTGGTTTTGGTTGAGTAATATAATATTTTGCTTTTTCAAAAAAAAATAAATTATTAAATATAATTTAAAATATAATTTAAATTATATATTAATATTATTTATATATATATATATTAAATATTATTTAAATAAATTAAAATGTTTGTATTCAAAACATATATATTTAAATATATTATTTGAATAATTTTAAATATAATTTAAATTAACTTAAAATATGATTTAATATGATTTAAATATATTGAATATAATTTGATATATTAATATAATTTAAAATTCCTTTCCCTACCTAAATGGCGTGGGTTCGACCCCCCATTTTGCCATATTTTGTGATTCTTGATGTTTTTCAGTATAATTGTGTCAAACAACAAAGCTTTTATTAAAAAGCGCTGCTATAGGTCTTTGGAAAAATTCGTTCAATAAAGTGCTCTCTAAAGCATCACCTTAGAAAGCTCTTTTTGGAAAAGCGCTCTCTAAAGGGTCACCTTAGAAAGCGCTTTCTAAAAGCACTATCTAAGGTGGACCTTTAGAGAGCGTTTTGTTTGAGCGAATTTTCCAAAGACCTATAGCTGCACTTTTTAATAAATGCTTTGTCTTTGTTGTGCTTCGAAAAACTATTTTTGGCTTTGTGTTTTCCCCCATTTGTTTGAAGAATCTTGTTCCAAATTCAGGTTAGTTTTGGAAATGGACTACTGGTATGGCAATTCGTGGGTTTGGGTTTTTCCTGGCCGCGAGACTGCCTGTTCTATTATTGCTTCCAATGAGCAGCAAATCCTCTCTGGTTTGATTGATAGTTGTAACACCCTAATTTTTTTATTTATTTAATTTGTGTGTGATTGTGAACATTGATGTTTGGTTGTGCGTTGTTGTGCCTTAATTGTAGGAGTTGTGACCATAGTTAAGGGTAACGCTCTTGAGTTGTAGGTATTGATCGGGAGATGTAAGTAGAAATAATTATTTTATTTTATTTAATTAAATAATAGTTGGATGATTTATTTAATTAAGAATAATGAAATAATTAGGAATTAGAATTTAGTGGTTGATGCTGATTGAATGATGTAGTAGTCATAGATATGCATGATTGTCATTTGATGGTGCATGGCATGTGCATAGTTGGGAATGGTATGCCAAGGTAGGGTATGTCCATTCGAATCCAAAAGGATCGGGTGATGTTGGTGCAATCGTGAAATAGGGATCATACGAGGGTGTGATCATGAAATCAGGATTATATTGGACCATGAAATAGGGTTCGAGGGTGTGGTCATGAAATATGGATCATACTGACAATAAAACAGGGATCGAGAGTTCCGACGGGAACTGAATCTTGAAATAGAGATTGGAGAATGGTACCGCATTTGCATTGAGTCAAGTTGAGTCTTATTATATATATGATAATGTCGAATGGTGTTGATATTGTTGTATGCTTATGATTAAGGGTGCATGATGATGTTGTTGTCATGTATATGATTACCTAGATGATTTATATTCATGTA
Source organism: Lathyrus aphaca (assembly GCA_963966055.1). Taxonomy (NCBI): domain Eukaryota; kingdom Viridiplantae; phylum Streptophyta; class Magnoliopsida; order Fabales; family Fabaceae; genus Lathyrus; species Lathyrus aphaca. The sequence goes on from OZ014519.1 coordinate 48,997,968, forward strand.
CTTATATCATTTATTCCCTTTGATTGATTTGAAAATCTCACTCCTTATGTTTTAATGTTACCATTGGTTGGTAACGTGAAAGTGAGCAGGATAAGTAGAGAGTGGTTGGTGAGGTCGGTGGACTTCACGATTAGGAATCGACTCTGATACGTGCTTTGGGTGTCGGGACGATGAATCTTTTCTGTGTTTTGTTTATTTTTAGGAGAATATGTTATTCTTGTTTTAAAACATTATTTTCTATTGTGATGAAGTTTAGAATTTTTCGCTGCATGTAAAAGTAATTTATAAGACGTATCATTATTGAGCCATGACGTTGTTGGAATTGTTACACTCGAATTAATTGGTGTTTTGAATTACTATGATTTTATTATAAAATTCGTGGGAATATTTGAGTGTTACAATAGTCGTGGCCCTGTTTTGAATATATTAGATATATGAGAGTGGTCTCTTGAGCCTAATCCTTTTTTCTCTGTCAAATCCTTTTATGCTGAGAATATTCATCTCTCTGATAGCTCTCCTTTGCCAACCCCAGAACAGTAGTCTTAAAGTTTTTATGGTCTTCTAACGTTCTGTTGCGTATCAAAGTTTTTGGATGGAGATTGGTCCTTAATAGATTACCCTTTCGGATAAGGTTTGTGTTCTTTGCTTCTTGGAGAATGAGGATATCAACCACGTCTTCACTTCGTGTGTTAAATCGAAGTTGGTATGGTCTAAAGTGTTATCTTGGTTAGGCCTCCCTGATTTTTCGGCGAACAATTGTTGCGACCATTCGCTTTCGTGAGTGTTAGGCCTTATTGGTAAGTGTAAGTCTGAGGCGGTGAGTTCCATTAGGTTTATCACCTGTTGGAGCATTTAGAATTTGAGGAATCAAATTATTTTTGATGATGATATGCAACATTGATGCAATTTTCCACTCTATTATGCTTTTGTCGTGGAACTAGTTGACTATTGCCCCTAACAATAGTCGGTTGTATAGTTTATACGATTGGTCTTAGTTTCCCTAAGATCTTTTGATAGTTGTAGATTTTTTTTCCTTTGAATGTATTTGGTTAGAGAATCCTTTTATTCTTCTTTTAATATAATCTTTTGCCTATAAAAAAAATTATAAACTTGCCCACCTAAGTTCATCCATTCCATTCAATTAAAGATTGGTTGATCAAGGAGGGAATCAATGTCTTTTGCAAATCTTTTTTTTATTGTCATTTTTAAATCTTTTATCCTTTATTAACATAATATTGACTACAAAGAGACTCAAATGTACAAAACATTATAATATTAATCGTTAAACTTGATAAGTAAAAACTCCATCTTCAAACTAAGCTACAAAGACAAGATATCATAGACATCTCCTACTAGTTCTAAGTTTGTCTGAGAGAGAGTGTCCAACTTCTCTCTAGTTTTTTTCCCACTCTTCTCCATCTTTCACCTTGTGAGTTATCAGATTATTTCTACAACCATGTGAGTTATCAGCTAACATGCTTTGTTTCATATCAAGTATTCGTCTCAGGCCCAAACAACTTCCAATGATCGGTGGAGAATTCGGATATCCATTCCTGTTATCTTTGGCTTAAATTCCTAGACTTTCGGGTTTAGGGGCCTCGTTAAGAGGTTTGTTCATATTCGGGTTTGACAAGGTCATTGTGGTTTCATTTTGTTTGGGTCATTGAAGTCGGAATCTTGATTAGAAGCTTGTTTTCTTTCTGGGTTGTATTGCTGGTTTTTTCGTTAACAATAGAATGAAACAATATAGGAACAATGTTTGGATGGAAGTGGGGAAAAGGTCTCGGTTTTCTGCGGTTATTCCCAAACGATCTATTTGGAAGGCAACTGGTGGTAAAGTTAATGAAGGAGATTTGATTACTGCTACGTCTTTCTTCTTCACTGAATTTCCAGATAATTTCGAAGCCAAAGATATGTTTGGGATATTCAAAGAGTATGGTCCTGTTTTAGAGGTTTACATTCCGGCCAGATTTGATAAAAGAAGGAGACGTTTTGGTTTTGTTCGGTTCAAACAGGTTACAGATGAAAAAACATTTGCTAATGAACTTGACAATATCAGTATCAATGGTAGGAAGATTTTTGTGAACACGCCTAGATTTAAGAAGGATGATCAATTGAAAACATCATTTGTGCGAAATGAATATCCTTATCATAGTAGGGTGAATCCAAGGTTTAATGGCCAGAGAAGTTTCGAAGGAAAATCAAATTTGAGGGGAAAAACATATGCTCAGGCTACTAAAACTGGAAATCCTATCTATAATCAGGATAAGTTTAATCCCAACAAACTTCTTATGGGAGATAAGCCAAAATTTACAAATCTGAGTTTCAATGTCAATTCTGAACAAATGGAAAGATTCGATCAGGCTTTTGTTGGAGTTATGAATAATCCGGGATCTTCATTCGAAGTTCAAGAAGCTTTATATACAGAAGGTTATTTCAAGATTAAAGCTACTCCCCTTGGAGCCAATTTGGTTTTACTTGAAGAAGAGATTACTGGTGACATCAGGAAGTTGGTGGTTGAAGACAAATTATGGTTTGAGAAATGGTTTGTCGATGTACATCCTTGGTCTCCTTCTGATGTTGACAAAGAAAGACTTACTTGGGTCAGCTGTTTTGGAGCTCCTTGCCATGTTTGGGGGGAAAATTTTTTCAAGTTTCTTGCAACTACAGTGGGTGTTTTTGTAAAGATGGATGAAGATACTCAAAAACACAAAAGACTGGATGTCGCTCGATTTCTGATTAGGACGAAATTTGCCATTAATCTGAACGAGGTGATAAATATTGATATAAACAACCATAGTTATTGTATTAAAATTGTGGAAGATTCATATGGTATTTGTTCTTTTAAATCATTTCCGGATAAGAACTTTGAAGATAATTCAGAAGTGAATTCGGATGAAATCTCTTCAGATTCAGATGAAGATTATGAAGTTGGTTTGGAGGAAGCTGATATAGTACAGGGGTATAATGGTAAGTCAACAGATAAAGTTGTAAAAGGTATGGAAAATATAGTGGATGGTGATGATACGCGGCGTGATGATGAAATAGATAGGGTGCTGCCGGTTGATGTTGACAAGGTAGGCCAGAAATATAAAGAAAAGTCGCATCACTCTTACAGTATGGCAGGTGGCTTTTTAATAGATAGCCAAACACAAGATACCCCATGCGCTGAAGTAATACGGGATGTACAAGGGATGGAAAATATATTGGATGGTGATGATACGCGGCGTGATGATGAAGTAGATAGGGTGCTGCCGGTTGATGTTGACAAGGTGGGCCAGAAATATAAAGAAAAGTCGCATCACTCTTACAGTATGGCAGGAGGCTTTTTAATAGATAGTCAAATACACGTTACCCCATGAGCTGAAGTAACACGGGATGTACAAGTGGCAAGCAGTCTCAACGGCTCGCTGGCAGATGGCAACAGATATGCAATAAAAATAAATCCAATTCAACTTTTTGACTCTGCCTTCTTTTCTGGTGAAAGTATGGAAAAAAGAGACAACATTTTCTCTCTCCCAGCGGCGGAACATAATGAGGATGAAACATGTCACAATTTTGGTCAACATTTCAAAGAGGGACAGGAGTTAAGTGACCCTTGTATTTTAATGAGAAAGCTGGACTTGGTTCAATACAATGTGGGTAGCCAAAACAAGTGTGTGGGCCCTTCACATACTGTACGTACTCCTAATACAAGCAATAATTGTGATAATGTTGGGACTATGGATTTAAGTGTAATGAGGTTTTTTGAATCTGACCCTATTAGTCCTGAAATTCAGACTAAAAGGAAAAAGCAAGGTAGAAAAAAAAATTGATTGAAGAAATATATAAAAAAATTAAGATTCCGTTTGCTCCTTCATACTATTCTACTCTTCTCCTGGCTGATAATACAACAAAAGGGATTTCTGTCCGGATTGGAGGATATGTTGCGGCTTCGATCGATAGTGATGCATCACAAGACTCTATCTGCAATCAATCGGATGAATCAGAATCGGTGGCTGATTCGATAGGAGATTCAGAGGTTATGAAGAGCAATTCAAGAATTAAAAAGAAATTGGATAGTTTACCTAACAAAATTTGGGATTCTATTAAAAAGCTTGGAGTGGAAGCAGGTCTAGAAGATGAGGGTGTTGAATTAATCATTCGTAACTTGGAATTAAAGAAGAAATCCAAGGGTAAGAAGGTTATTGCTAGCAGTAAATCATGAATTTTTTGACATACAATATTAGAGGGTGTGGAAGTAACATCAAAAGAAGGAAAATAAAGGAATTGACAACAAAATTGGGAGTGGATTTATTGTTCTTACAAGAGACAAAAAAGTCTAATATCACAGATAAGTTAGTATCGAGCCTATGGGGAAATGGTGCATGTCAATGGTCGTATTCAAATGCAGAAGGTTTATCAGGAGGTATGTTAACTATATGGAGAACCAATTTTATTCAACCTGTATGTAGTTTCAAGGGTAAAGGTTTTTTGGGATTGAATGCTTCTTGGAAAGAAATTAACTGTTATTTCATAAACATATATTCTTCTTGTAATATGGCGGAAAAAAGAGTTTTGTGGAGTGAAATCTTGCGCCTCAAGTCTTCTATGGTGGCTGGTGAATGGGTGATTGGTGGTGATTTTAATGTTGTGAAGTGTACTAATGAGAAGGTGGGTAGATCAAACACAAATAAAAGGCATATGGAAGAATTCCGAGATTTTATTGAGCTATCTGGATGCATCGACTTACCGGTTATAGGTAATAACTATACTTGGTTTAATTCTTCTGGTAATTCATGTAGTAGGTTGGATAGATTTATTGTTTCCAATGGTTTATTGAACGAATGGAATGCGGTAACTCAAAGAGTTGGAGATAGAGACATTTCAGATCATAGACCTATTTGGATATCTGCTAGAAATGTTAATTGGGGTCCAAAACCATTTAGATTTTTGAACTGTTGGTTAGACCATCCAGATTTCATGAAATTCGTGAAAGAATCCTGGGAGGCATCTGTATATCATGGAAATGCATCTTTTATTTTTACAAAAAAACTTCAGTCTCTAAGATCAAAATTAAAAGAGTGGAACAAAAAGGTCTTTGGTTGGATTGATACTAATATCATGGAAAATGTTCAAGTTATCAATGATATTGAAGACCTAATTAATCAACATAATGGTTTAGTGGATGAAGAAGATCTTTCGATTAGAGGTAAAGCCGTGGATGAGATGTGGAGCAAATTAAAAATCAAGGAAAGTCTTTTACATCAGAAGGCTCGCATTAAATGGATTGAAGAAGGAGATTACAACACAAAATTCTTTCATGCAGCTATTAAAAAAAGATTCATTTCTAATTCTATTTCATCGGTTAAGGTGGATAATCAGTTTGTGGAAGACGTAATGGGTATCAAACAAGCTGTTTTTGATCATTTTCAGCTTCAATTTCAAAAAGCGGATAGACCTATGATGGTGTTGGGTCAGGAAGGTTTTAAAAAACTATCTAGGGATGATAGTTTGAATTTAGAAAAGCAAGTCACACCGGATGAGATCAGGCGGGTGGTTTTCAGTTGTAGTGGTGGTAAAACTCCAGGACCGGATGGATTTAATTTTGACTTCTTTAAGCAATGTTGGGAGATAATTAGTGAGGATTTCACTAATTGTGTTCTAGAATTTTTTGAAAAGGGTAATTTACCTAAAGTGCTTTTTTCTTCGTTCCTGGCTTTAATTCCCAAATCTGATATGTCCAAATCTCTTGATGAATATAGACCTATTTGTTTGATTGGGAGTGTATACAAAGTGATTTCAAAAATTCTTGCAGATAGGATTAAAAAGGTTATGGGTAGTATCATCTCACCTTCTCAAACCGCTTTCATAGAAGGAAGAAGTCTTTTAGATGGAGTTCTAGCTCTAAATGAAACGGTTGACTTTATTAAGAGAAATAAGAGGAAAGCACTGCTAATGAAGGTGGATTTTGCAAAAGCTTATGATTGTGTAGATTGGTCTTACCTTTCTAAGGTGTTGATTTACATGGGTTTTGGGGAAAAGTGGATATCTTGGATTAAGGGTGGTGTCATGCAGAGTTATATGTCTATCTTGGTTAATGGAAGTCCCTCTAAAGAGTTTAGGGTCTCGAGAGGTCTTCGTCAAGGAGATCCCCTTTCTCCATTTCTTTTTGCGATTGCGGCTGAAGGTTTAGCGGTTCTTTTGGATAGAGCAGTGACCAGACAAGCTTTTAAAGGTATTTTCCATGATCAAAACACTTGCTTTAATTTATTACAATATGCAGATGATACAGTTATAATAGGTGAAGGATCTTGGTACAACATTTGGTCTTTAAAGATTATCTTGAAAGGTTTTCAATTGTGCTCGGGTTTAGATATCAATTTTGGAAAAAGTTCCATTATTGGATGTGGATTGGAAGATGGCTTCATGATTGCCGCGGAAAGTTTTCTTACTTGCAAAATAAATAGTTGTCCGTTCAAATTCCTAGGTATTATGGTTGGTGGCAATCATAGGCTACTAAGTTTTTGGAAGCCGGTTATTGATAAGGTTAAAATTAGATTAGCTTCTTGGAAGGGGCGATTCATGTCAATGGGAGGAAGATTAACTCTCATCAATTCGGTGCTTTCTAATTTACCTATTCATTACATGACTTTTTTTATTATGCCATCTAAAGTGATAAAGATTATCACTACAATTCAAAGGAGATTTTTTTGGAATGGGTCAATTTGTAAAAGAGGGATCTCGTGGATTAGTTGGAATTTGATGTGCAAGAATAAAAATGAAGGGGGGCTCGGTATTAAAGACTTGCGGAAGTTTAATTTAGCTCTCATGGTAAAATGGGTGTGGAAGATAGTTGGTTCAAAAAAATTTTTATGGAGGAATATTTTGAGATATAGATATAATGATTATGTTTTTCCTTTGATTTGTGGTGAGTTACCAAAATATAATGTGATGCCATCACTTTGGTGGAGGGATCTTTTCAAGATTATTGCTAAGTTTGGTGACAAACATTTTGGAGCCCGATTGCAAGGAAATTTAAATGATGGCAAAATGTTATATTTTTGGGAATCTAGATGGATTGGAAATGAACCTCTTTCTTTGGTATACCCTTCTCTTTGGGAGATGTCTTCTAAGAAAAAAGGATATATTGTTGATTTTGGAAATTGGATTGATGATCATTGGGTTTGGAATGTTGATTTATTATTTCCACCATTAGCTAGTATAGGGGTGGAGGACATTTTGGCATTAGAATTTGAAGACCTTCGATATTTTCTAGAGTCGGTTGAGTTGAAAAGGAATGGTAATGATGAATACCATTGGCCTCACGATTCTTCTCGAGAATACACGGTAAAATCCGGTTATGTTTGGTTGATGGATTTAGAAGATCCGGTCATGTTACAAAGTATTCACTTGGATGCCTTTAAACTTGTTTGGGGTGCTTTATCACCTCTTAAAACTATTATCTTTGGGTGGAGGATATTCCATGATAGACTTCCGACGAGGGATAATCTAAAGGTTCGTAATATTATATATAATTCCCTTGATTTAGTTTGTCCTCTTTGCTTATTGGTTGAAGAATCACTTTTTCACACTTTAATTGGTTGTTGCAAGAGTCAAAAAGTTTGGAAATATTTGTATTCTTGGTTGGACATGGAGGTGAATAATGGCATTAATATCATTGATCATTTCTTTAATTGGGTAAATACCTTGAGACTAAATTATATCGCACCCAAGATAAGTGTTGCTCTTTGGTTAGTTTGTTGTTGGCATATTTGACTTTGTAGGAATTCAATCATTTTCAAGGATGGATTTTGGGAGGAAGAACAAGTAATCCAAAATATTATTTTATCTTCGTGGTGGTGGATTGGAAAGAAGTATAGGAAGAAATTTAGTTGTAATTATTATGAATGGTATTCACATCCTAAGGAATTTTTGTTATAGTTTCCGGGATTAGGTGGTGATATACTTTTTGTTTGTATACGGGTTGAATACCCCTTTGTATTCTTAATATATATATATATATATATATTTTGCTTAGTAAAAAAAAAAAAAAAAAAAGTTTGTTGATATATCAACCCAGATTTATTCTACTCAATATATGATTGCTTATTTCTTACACACTATAGTGAGCCTATAGTTTTGTAATGCAAACATATTTAATTTATTTAAGAACGCTATTGTAACATTAACTACTTTCTATGTTGAATTGAGCAAGACGTTTGATATCCATTGGATAAGTTATTTCTGGATTTTTAGTACTATCATACGAAAGAGACGCAATGATGTCATTTGCAGCCGACGTAGGATGAAGTTGATCGTAAAAAACATGCTCATTGATATTTTGACATGGTTTTGAATCACGAATGCAGTAACCGTCTGGCTTTGTTGGGCAACAAGAATTTCTGAAATCTGTAAAACCTGAAATAAAACAAATCATTGTAATTTATTAATTATGATTAAAAAGAGAAATTATACTCACTAGTAAATTTTGAATGATTTCATTATAAATAGTTGATAAGTTACAAATATTTAGAATGATTTCATTATAAATTTAGAAAATAACTCACTAGTAAATTGAAAATCTTACCAGATGAACTGTCAAAAGTGATGGCAGAAGTATTAACAAAAATAGCTTTGGTATCAGGATGTATGATCATGAATAGATCCACTAGAGATTTTAACTTTTGGTTAAATATTGATGCAGCATTATTCAACTCTTCATCACATGATCCATTTCTAGAAGCAGTGACTTTTGGAAGACATCCTAGTTTTCCAAGCCCAACTGCCACAAATTTTCTTCCCCCAATTTGGTACATAAGCTGTCCACCAAAAATAACAATTTATATATTTTAAAAAACATTGTATTTTTTTCTAATCAAATCATATAAATAAAAACCCTAATAATGAAACTCGGGTTTTTTCTATATACGCGTACCTCTCCATCTACAGCATAGAGATCAATAAGAATTTGAGCAAACAACTCTGCGTTCAAGGTGCCACTTATAGAGAGAAGTTGAGGTCTTAAATAATTCAATAAGTAGTCGTTGCTTCCTGTTTCCACATAAATCACACATTTCTTGAGTAATTTTCTAGCATTTATAATACCTCCAAGCTTGATAGCAATTTGATTAACAATAATTTTGTGATTTGCTATCTGTTGTTCCGAGTCGATATTAGTACTCTGCAAATAAAACAAATTTAGATATTTAAAAATGAGTTATTTTTTTAATGACAAATATGAAAGTTAAAGTTATACAATCTCTTGTAAGTCTTTAATATTTATTTATATACTATATTAAATTTTTCATTAAAAAAACAAATTATTGATATATACATACTGTCAAAGATTTGCCTGTAGTAATCAAAAGTCCAGCTGAACTAGATGCATAATTAACACCTTTAAGTATGTCTGAACCATTAATGTTTGCAAATGGTGGAATGTAATCCTCAAATCCAAGTAGTTTGCCTAAAAAGATAAACCTTTAGCTTGAGAGATGTGTTTAACAAAAACTTATTATAGAAAAAAAGTAAAAAGTAGAGAAACACCAACCTACATCATATACTACAAAAAGCCAAAACCCAACAAAACAATACAAAGAGAAGTAAACGCTACAAAAGCCAACAAAAGCGAACAAACCCTACAAATCCGACCAACAAAACCAGCAAAAGTGAACAAACATAGTCACTCCTTAAATCTATCAAATTCCCACAAGCTCTTATTCTACTCAAAAGCATAGTCACTATTTCGTTTCCATCATTTTATACTTCCTTGGTACATAATATAAGAAAAAAGTTATTTTTTAGCTTCGTTGAAGAATCGGTCTATGTCTATCTGAACTATATGTAATCTAAATATATGATACTTCAATGAATCTAAAAAGTAATTTGTTTTCTTATATTAAGGATCTTAGATGATATTTATATAATATTGACTATAACTACTAGAAAATTTTATTTTATCAACCAAATTAATGACAGAACTTTTTCGGTAATTATAGCTGCCGAATTAGGAACCAAAATTAGATATCAGGTTTATAAAATTTAAATGTCGCTAAATTGATCAAAAAATAAGATTAGCCACAAAATTAGTGACTGGAATTTTGTGATCGTAATAATCGTTTGTATATAAAATCGTAATAATTGTTTGTGTATAAAATCGTTTGAAATCTTAAATAATTGTTTGTATATAAAATTAATTTTTAAAAAAAAACCTTTAGTGACCGAAATTTTGGTATATATAAAATTTTAGTTACTATAATATATATTTTTAATTTTATTAAATTTTTTTTTGTTGTGTTATGTTATGTTTTTTAAAGGCAAGAGGGGAACCTCCAAAGAAAACCACAAGGCAAAAGACATACCCAAAACAAAAAATCAAAGACAAATAAAGGGAATGAGTTTCTTAATCCATCCCCAAAAATACCTCATGTTTCCAGAGATATATATCCGAAATTATTTTTTTTAAAGAATTTTTTCATAAATACATCTCTGGAAATACAATAAACACGCATTTTATTAAAATAAACTAAAAAAGGGTATTTTCGGAAATATATTTTCGGAACATGAAGGATATTATTGGAAGCATGCATTGTGCGTGAGAAGTGTTTTCGGTGTGATAAGAAATTCTCCAAAGGAAAATGCATAAAATTGAAACCCACACCATTTAGGGAAACAAGGCCCGGCTATACACTATAAAGAGGATTGAAACCGAAAACTAACCAAATGATGAAACGGATTAGGTTTTAGACGACCGGACCCATCATCAACAGTAAAAGAGCCTCCACAAGCAACTCCAAAACCACTAACTAGAGGAGGAGCAACGTCAGACGCCCAAACTGCTATGGCTCAGACAAAGGATAAAGTTCTGAAGCCATTACGAAAAGGAGAGAGAGTTCAACGATGGTCTATTAAGAAATCAAGTCCATGCCAAATGAATATTCTTATTCTACACCTCGAACACGTTAGATGACAACTCTGAAAAAAAGCTTGTGATTCTGCACTAGGCAAATAGACCAAATCACCTTATGCCGAATCATAATAAAACCATCCCTATTTTTACACCTACCTCCTAACTAGTACACAAACTCGAAAAGGCTTTCCAGCTTCAGACGAACTACCTAAAACCTTTACCAATAAATTAGTTTTAAAAAAATATAGAAAAAACTTCTTTAGTAAATCAGTTTTTTGAATTTGTCATATTATCAAATTATTAAATTGGTTAATTTGTTAATAAAACATGATTTTTTTTAAAATAAAACAAAAAACAATAAGATTTAATTGGAGTGTAATTTTATTTTCCGAACTTTTGTTTCGTTTTGTAAGCAGGTTCGAGAACCCTTAGTTCTCCTTATCAATATATCTTGCTTATAAAAAAAAAACAAATCAACTCTAGATAATGCATATAATAACACTTATACCAATTTTGTCAGCTGCTGTTTCCCCATCGGTAGTTCTTCCTGTTGGGCCTTTGGGAAAGTCGATACCATATGGACTATAATTTGCTTTTGCAGTTGTTGGAAGATTGTTGTTATTTCCATTATCAGAGTAGTCATCTCCAAATATAAAATAGCAAGGTACTTGAGGAGGTGAGTTTTCACTGACACAATGTTGCATGTAGCATGTTGTCAAGAGAAACAGATTCAAAAGTAACCATGTTTTAGTCTCACAAACCATTTTTATTAGTATAAAATGATATAGTATAGGGAAATGATGTTTCTTATGATATATATGTATTAACAAGATGGATGTATATATATATGTAGGTTGCTTGTTGCCAAATAGTTACTAGATATATATTAATGAATGATCGATGAAGGATTTTACACGGTATATAGCTTTAAGTTTGTCAAAATAAAATTTAATGAAGGACCACAATTGATTTGAATATTGCAACTTTGTATGATAGAACCTTGAAAGAATGGTTATACTACTAACGTGTGGGGAAAGATTTTTCAAAATTTGAATGGTTTTGAAGAAATAAATCTTTCTATCTAAAGACAAATCTTTCTTGCTGGTGCCTTTTTAGGCTTCTTAATTGTATATTTCTTCTAGTGTACCATTTTGTACCCTGTTATTAATATAGTTTGTGTTTATAAAAAAAATATATGAAGTTTAATACAATTTGGAAATTTAATATGGTTTAATTTGATTAATCTTTTTGTAAATATATTAGGAAAAATTGTACCAAACAACATAAAGACATAGTAGGTTGTAAATATTATTTGGAGTTCAAACCTAATATATTAAAGTTGTGTATGGGTTCAAACTATTGATAAAATAAAAATGTTGTGTTAATTAATAATAATAATAATAATAATAATAATAATAATAATAATAATAATAATAATAATAATAATAATAATAATTTTTGGTGGTAAAATATAGCATAAAATATATTAAAAATCATTAATATGAAATGACAATGATAAATTATATTTGAAATAGATGAAAAAAAGAAACGAATAAATTTACATAAAAAAGTATTATTAAAAAAAATAAAATAACAAAAAATATATAGATTTAATTTTTTTAAATAAGCAAATTCAATAAGGAAATTAAGGAAATCTCAAAACCAACGATACAACCGGCTCAAAAGTTACATAGTTACAAGAAGTCAAAAGGAAATTTGAATCAATCGTAAAGACTATAGTACTTACTATTGTTACGCCCTAGAATTAACCAAACCCACGAGGACGCAATAGTAGCTGTCACGATATCGTCAACAATACAAAAATCTTCGTCAAAAAGGATATTGTTCCTACATCTCCAAATGTTCCAATAGGTTATAAACCAAATCGAGTTAAGTCTAGAGTGAGGGAGTTATTAAGTCCCTCACCGGTGAGAGACATAAAAATAACCATAAGATCAAACTAATACTTCAGATTTAACGGAACAAAGAGTGAGAACACATGAGACCATCCACATGTAATTTATTTTTCACAATATTTTCTTATTTTTAGTAAAATTTTAAAATAAATTAAAATTAATTTTTCTTTTTTAGTTTTTAAATCAATTTAGTTTCTCTTTCTACACCAAGATTTTTTTCCTTTTGCTTAAGGTTTCATCTTCAACTTGATGAAAATTTCATCATCCTTCATCTTCAATATGTTACAGTGAAAAAAAAAATCTTTATTTACTCGTATTTCGTCGCCGCCATTAAATCTCCTCGCACCAAGTCTATTCTTGTCGCCGCCACTTGAAGTGATTTTTAACTTTTTAGAATTCTTATTTTTGATTTCATTTCTTCAAGTTCCTGATATCCAATTTTAATCGGTAAATTTTCACTTCTCCAAAATTTTCTTTTATTGGTTTATATATGCTTGCTAATATTGTTACCAAACTCAAATATTAGGTCATTTTTTCCCTAAATTGTTTTTGGCATCTGTAAGGATTTTGAGGAGTTATGATGGTAACTCGATGAGATGATGATGGACTGATGTATAAGAAGTTATGTTCTTAATTACCTATTGGATTTGGATTTCTGTATTTTAGAAACTACATCTCCAGGTATGTTTCATTAGTGATATAATAGGCAAATCTTATGTTTAGTTTTAACATCTCTTACATGGTTTGAGGATTTTGATTTTGCAATAATGATATTTTTTGGTTATTTGGAGTCTCCATGGTTGAATGTTTTAATTATCTGTTATATAAGTAAACAAATATTTTGTAAATGGTTGAATGTTTTGAAATTGATACATTGTTGTATAATCTTTTAATTATTTGTTTTATAAGCTCTTTAGTAATTTGAGATACTTCATGAAATGTTTACAGGCTCCTTCATGCTTTATGCTGCAATGTTGCAATAATCACTTAGAATAATCACTTACTTTTTTAGTTGATGGTAAAAAAAAAACTTACTTCATTGTTACAGGCTCCTTCATTGTTGCAGACTCCTTCATAGTTGATGGTAAAATAAGGTTTTTTTACCTGTAATAATCACTTACTTTTTTGAAGGAGCCTATAATAATCACTTAAAAAAATAACTTACTTCATTCTTGCAACATAACCTTATTTTTTTTTAGTTGATGGTGAAAAAAATGTAATCACTAGAATAATCACTTACTTTTTTTTGTTGTTTTATGCTGCAATGTAATGAATGATACAAATTACTAACTATGTCATGATAATAGGTTTCTCCCTGGTTCTTGCATGATGTAAAAGAAAATCATTTCATTTTGTTTGATTGGATTATGGAACCGATGCTTTGTATGCATAGGTGATTGTTTAGAAATGATAAAGTTGTTGGAGTAGAATAGTTTCTTAAATTAATAATTACTATAAATAAGTAATTTAAGAAACTATTTTTCACTTTGTGTGATCAATGATGCTATATTGAAAAAAAACCAAGTTCAAAATCCAGTACAAACTAGTTGAAATCCAAGATAAAAACCTAAGTCAAACCTAAACTAGAGTAAAAACATACAAGTAGGAATATAATTTGTGACAACTCTATGTTTGTGTTTATTGCAGTGAACATTATTGCACTCGGATTCGCAAATTTGATTGGAGTGAATGTTTTTATACTCTTTAACAACACTTGTATTCAAAAAGTGAAGTATACTTGTCTATAAATTTTGTTAAGAAACTAACATGGATGGCTTAATTGGTGCAGGAATTTGAGAAATAGTATCGGGATCATTAGACGAATAGTGAAAGGTGGTATACGTATTTGAAAGTTCTTAGAAATGGAAAATAATATTGAAGCGCATGTGTCAAAGGAGGTAAATAGAGATTTGTTTTAAATACTAGTTGTAAACACCCCAAATTTGCCCTCAACCATTCACACCATGACTTGTGATCTCTTCATATGCATAAACTCAATCATAGCACCTCATATTGCATTTTTGATTCACTGCATTGGTTCAAAGTCATCTGCATCTAGGGTTTGTGATCTGAGCAATCCATGAGCCATTTGAGCCACTCCAAAGGTCATCAATCACTTCAAAGGGGTCCATGTATGTTCAAGCATCATATTATATCCTCTCAAAGTCAAAGAAATCAAAGAATCACAAGAACTGAGAATGGCATGGAAGCAGAGCCAGGTTTGACTACACAGATGACCTAGAATTAGGGTTTTGGTTTCAGAGGCCATAACTCCAATTTTTTTTGTCATTCTTGTTTCTATTGGTCTCTATATGGTATAGGGATCATGCATATCAAGTTTCATGAAGAAATTCCATGGGGAAGGCATCTGATTAAGAGTTGACTTTTTGAGCAAGTCAGTGTAAAATCAGGGCATCTGAGGCCCCCAATGACCCAACCAAAGGGTGTTCTTCATCATTTTGATTGTGCATGATCTTTATTTGATCATAGAAGATGTTGGAAGTTCACAAAATTGAAGAATTTCAAGCCATTTGCAAAGTTGACTTTTTGGGAAAGTTGACTTATATTGAAAATTGTCATTTTGGGAAACTTTTTCAACCCTTGCTTTTTGATTCAAAAATGCCTCAAATTAAAAAAACTTTGGTCATGAAAGTTGTAGAATGGATCATTCCCTTTTCAAAAAGTACAAGAACTTGACCTAATTCATTTTGGATCAAAAGTTATGGCTTGTCAAAGTTGGGAAAAATCACATAATTTCAAGTTTTCTACCAAAGAGGCAAAGTTGCAAAATCACTTGCCAAGGCAAATTGTGCTATCAAATGGACTTCTAATCTTCATACAAACATGAACCAAGACCTAAAAGTCAGATTGCATCAAAGGATCACTCATTTTCATGACTTATGGAGCAAGAAATTTCAAAAGGAGCAAAGATGAACCAAGTTGCAAAACCTCACTCAAACCCTAATCCACTTGCTTGCTGACTTCATAATTGATTATAGGGCTTTCCACACTTCTTGCTGAGCAGGACACCCCATTTGTCCTTGGCTAGCTATGAGCCCATACCTCTCTTACACAAAGTTTGACATTTTGGCCAAAGACCCATACCAATCACAATAGGGCACACCAACTCCTCTGACCTCTCTAGTTGTGATAAGTGGACCAAAGCCAGCATAACACACCACACCATTCATGCTGAAACACACCCCAAGCCATAGTTATCTTTTTTGCTCCAACTTGCATTCTCATTCGAAACACTCAGCACAGTCATCAAACACATAAACAAACTTCACCATTGATCTTAAGAGGTTCCACTGATCACAAACCACCCATCACCATAGCCTGAAAGTCACTGAAACCAAAACACGATCACCACCTTCCCTTGAACAGAACTTCTGCTATCTCCCAAATCAGCCATCAACAAGAGTTGTGAAGCATCCCATTGAGCTCAGGAGGACCAAAGGAGTGAGTTTGCATAGGAGAAAGGGTCAGAAAGCTCCTGTTCGAAGGACTTCAGCTCAGGTATCCATCAAGAACAAATTTTCCAGAACTTCATTTACTTGTTATAAATTGATTCTACATGTTGTCCTGATCATCATGATGTGTTTAAAAGTGAAAATGGTGGAATATTGAGTATGTATGAGCTGTCTGAAATTTTCTGCCCTAAATATGTCTTGCTTCGATTTGCATGATTAATGAATGAAAAATGGTTTTTGTTTGGGGGTTTTGATTTAGTGTTGAATGGGGTTTGATTCTGGGCAGTTAGGTTTCATTTTCATGGAGTTTTGAGGAAGTTGGCAACTTTAAGGTGAGGGTCTGGCCGGAGAAGACGACCGGAAGTCTTCTCCGGCCACCTGAAGTTAATTAGGGTTAATCTGTGTAATTATGTGAGTTTGAATGTGGAGCGTTGGATGGGTTGACCAGGGCTGACTCGCGCGTGTTTGAGTGGCTAGGATGCATCATTAGAAACCCTAATCTTCATTAACTTAATTTAATTCAGTTTAATTAATTTAAAAATGAAAATTAGCTCAGTTTGAATTATGGCCGCAGGATCTGGCGCGCAGTCTTTCCCTCCTTCCTGAGTTTGAATCATGTCCCTTGGATGCGCATACTTTCATTTTTATTCAATTTTATTTTCATTTAAATTCATTTGTTTTGCTCAATTTATTAAAAATAGTAAAACACCTTTAAAAATTCTGAAAATTTTTATTCAAGCTTTTATTAATTTTCAGAAACCAAAAACATTTTTATTTTTATTTTTTGCATTAAAAATTATTTTTAAATCATTTAAAAGTTTATTTTTAATTAATTAATGAGAATTAATTAATTAAAAATACCTTTAAGTATTTAAAAATCACAAAAAAATTCATAAAACATTAAAAATCATTTAGAAACATTGTCCAACTCTCAAACCAAATTTCATTTTTGATCTTGATGCCTTTTGACAATTTTCAATGGAATTAATTTCATTTCAAGGCATTACTTTGATCCAATCTTCAAAAATTCATTTCTGCCTAGCCTTTAAGAGTTGGACAATGATTCTTCTTGCATTGCATCTTGTATAGCATGTAGTTTGTTGGATTAAATTGGCATGAATTGATCTTGCATTTCCTTTTTGTTTTGCATTTTTCTTGACAAGATACCTTAAAACCCTAGCAATCTTAAGAAATTCATAACCCTCATTAGGTTAAGATTTGGATCCCCTCCTTTGGGCAGTGAGTTTGTATAGGTTTAGGGTTCCTTTGAATGCATTTTCAATTTTTTATCATGGTGTTTGCTTCTGGTTTTGATTTTTGTTTTGTGCATTGATCATGAACCCTAATTTGGGCTTTCATTTGCATTCATCTTCCATTTGTTTGCATACCATGACTTGCCATGACATTTTGTGCATCCATTTGATTCATAATACATCTTAGGACATGTTAGAATCATGTTTGATCATTGCATCTTTCATTTGCCATATTGTATGTCATTTGCATTTCATAACTTTTCATGAATATTCATGGTTCAAAGCATGCTTCATTTGCATCCATATGTTTATATGATCATTCTCATGCCTTGCCTCATGTTTGCATCATCTCATAGCATCATTAGCACCATACTCATGCTTCTGGTTTTGGTTTGCATCATGCCATTTCATCTCATTTACATTGCATTTCATTCCTTTCACTAACTTTTCAGGTAGTGAGTTACTTTGAGAAGTGAATTTGCCTTCACTTCTCACAATCTCTTTTCATCTCTCTTATGCATCATTGCTGCATTTTGTCTTGTGCTTGAGATTGAGCTTGCTCATTCTTCTTCATCTTACTTTCTTTCTTCAAGTGACTTGTCTTCTTAAATGAAGCAAGTTACTTTGCTTCTCTTTGCTCCTTTCATCTGCTTCCTGGTGGTTCCTCTGAAGATCTTTCTTGTAAACCTCACAAACCTTAGGAACAACCAAGCATGACAATAATTAGGGTTTTGATTAGTCTCCCATTTAGATTTTACCTTTGTGTCTCTTTGAGTCTTCTCTTCTCATCTCATAATCAGGGACTAAACCCTAAAGGCTTTAAGGCTGTGTGATTAAGCTAATGCCTGCATCCTTCTATTAGGATGGAGTGTATAACTTTAATCCTAAGTGTTAAACCCTTAATGTGTTTAAATCCTTTAATCAATTCACCTAATAATCATCAAGACATCAAACTTGTAACTTGGGCCTTGCATTAGGGTTCTAATTCTTCCTTAATTGGTTAAGAAGGACTAACCCTAGTGTTAATGGACAAGTCCCCCTCAAGTTGTCTTACCAATCATAAAATTCACTTCTTCATCATATCACTAATTAAAATCCATTTAATAAAGGCTTTGTTTTGTCATGAAGTTAATCCCTAATCATGAATCAAGTTGAGGAGTCTTTCTCAGCTTAAATGTTCTCATCTATTATCCTTCTATTAGGATGGTGTAATGAGTCCATTAGATCCTTGATTATGGCTTAATCTCATCACTCAACACTAAACAAAAACACCAAAAACATCTAAATAATCACAAGTAGGTTAATGATCTTAATCCTACATCATGGTGATTAAGTGTGAGAAGCTGACTTCACACTTAAGGCATTCTCATTACCCCTAATCAGAGGGAAGATGTGATGAGTTTACTAAATCCATTGGTTTAGGCTTAAGCTCATTAACTTATGACAAACTTCAAAAAGCAATAAAAGACTGAAAACTCAAAAACAAACAATAATCGTCTCCTCCGGGATTCTTTTCTCATCTCATTCACTCATAAACGAGAACTAGCATCTTCTGTCTAATGCAAGACAGTTTGCACCTGAGCCAGACAGGTCATACACTTGAGCATAGATAAGTAAGCAGTTCACAAGTCAATCTTTCCTTCAGTCTCTTTGGGTCGAACTACGGTGTTCTGACTTCCTCATTGCACGAGAGGATACGTAGGCATAACTTAACAGTTATCGAACAAAAGTCTCTGTATATCCCCCCTCTTTCTAGCATCATTTTCTTAGCCTCTTTATCATGAGCTTTTCACTCTTGTCCTTACACTGACACTATACATATCACATTTCACTTCTTTTACACTGACACCTGTACATCCTTTTCCAGCTCTCTATACACAAATTGCACTGACACTACCCCTTTAAAACACAAATCTTTTAAGCGTGGATCCCGTCGAGTACGGCGGACAATCTGGGTGCTAATACCTTCCCAGGTTGTAACCAACCCCCTTTCTCAGTCTCTCTGGTTCGCAACCGTCTTATCCATATCTTTTCCTAGGTTTATGCAGCATTACCTTTCCTTCGGGATAAAAATGCCTAGTTGGCGACTCTTTCTTTCTCATGAGTTCACTCCTGTGTGTTCTCATATCCCTTTCGCCGACCGTTCACGTCTGTACCCCTTCTGACCAGGTGCCATTTTGGTGGGAGCGACAGCTTGGCGACTCTGCTGGGGACCCTTATACTGTAACCAGGGCTTCTGGTTCTTTTTGTGGGTTCCTCCTAGCGCTTGTTTGATTTGTGTTTACTGGAGTGTTATTTGTGTTTGTATAGTTTCTTTTATTTATTGCTTTATGTACAGTTATTTATTGCTTTCTTTACAGCTTCATATACATCATACTGTCATACTGTTTTGGCTGGATCTGGTTTTGTTGCTTTGGTGGGTGGGTGTTCTATTGAGAGTTTAAGGTCCTATACCTGGGACCTGAGTGACACATAGGCTAGAGTGGTTCATGTTCTTTCCCATTCCATTTCGGTCTGGTGCGGGAATATGAAACACGATTTAGATATGGGTTTCTTCTTGAGAACTCTGTGCTACAGATCTCCTGTAGTGCTAGGGCTATCTGGGAAGCCTGCTAAGTCTGGATGACCTTTACTATGACCTTCAGAAACTGAGGTGAATTAGAGGAGGATCTTTTGTGGTTATTGTAAACACTGTACCTTCGGGTTAGAAGTGTTCACACTTCTCATAACTGATCCAAGTCTGAGGATCCTTGTTTTAGAACACCACCTGTGAGGGGGTTGGGCTATTTACAGGTTTGCAGGTACCCTTGACCACAACATACCCTGATACTTTGTTTTGATTAAGAGTACTCCATTTTGGGACAGTTCTTGTGATTTAACCCTGGATATGTGGCTCTTTATTTGAGTCCCCCTACCTTGGTTACTGGACTTTTGAACCTCCATCTAGACTTCTTAGACATACATGGACCCATATCAAGGCAGTAATCAGATCCAGCTTGGAAACAAACCCTTGCATATCATTTGCATACATCATCATTGCATCATTTAACATTTGCTTATTTGTTTTACAGGGTATCCATATTACATTTGGCTTGGTTTTGACCCCTTCATCTGCATAGATCCCTGTTCATCAGTATCTGCTTCAGCTATCTTCATCAGCTACCTGCTTCAGTCACCTGCATCACCAGTATCAGCCTATCAGTGGCTCATCTCCAGTGTTAGGCTCCATCATCAGTATTTGTTTAAGCTCTTCATCAGCAGACATGGCACCCAAGAAGAGCAACATCTCATATCACTTCTTTGAGCCTATGCTGGCTGGCATCAGGCAGGTTCAGGCACTTATCACTCCAGACCATATCCCACTATTCAGAGAACATTATGGAGGCATCCTTGACATGGTTATGGATTTGGACCCTTCTCAGAGGAGCCTGATTCACACTTGCCTACAGTTCTATGATCCTCCTTTGAGATGCTTCACCTTCCAGAATTTTCAGTTGGGACCCCTGTTGGAGGAGTATTCATCACTGATTGGAGTGCCTATCAGGGGTGGTGTCCCCTTCAGCCCTGAGATGACTTTTCCCAGTAATGAAGAAGTGGCAAAAGCACTGTGTCTGGAACCTATTCTGATTGAGCAGAACATGACAACAAAGGCTGGAATCTCTGGTCTACACTTGGATTTCTTGACTTCTCAGGCTATCCTGAAGGCCTCCTTGGGAGAATGGAAGGCAGTCTGTGCATTGTTAGCCCTCAGTATATATGGGGTTATACTTTTTGCAGATGAGCCCAAGTTTATCAGCAAGAATGTCATTCATCTTTTCATTCTGAGGAACCCAGTGCCCACCTTACTGGGAGATTTCTACTACTCTGTTCACCAAAGGAATGAGAAGCAGAGAGGAAGGTTGGTGAGATGCTGTGCTCCCCTATTCCATACCTGGCTGCTCAAACACTTGCCCAAGACTGATGCATTCCTGAATCCTCACCAACAGAAGAATTGGGCTAGGAGACTTATTGCTTTGACCTCAGATGACATGAGGTGGTGCACCCAGAGCACCAAGGGCAGAGACATCATTACTAGTTGTGGGCAGTTCCCCAATGTACCTCTGATAGGAGCGAAGGGTTGCATCAACTACAACCATCTGCTATTCAAAAGACAATTGGGCTATGCATTGGTCCACCCTCCTAGAGTACAAGACTTGGCTGAAACCCTTTATTGTGAGATTAAGCCTAATCTAGCTGTTGTCAGGCAAGCATCCTGGGCTTGGGACAACATCCAGACCAAAGGGATGGCCATTCTTGGGAGATGCAACAATGTGGCCTCAGCTCAGTATTATGAGTGGTCTCATGCTAGGGCCCAAGTTTCTGGGATGCCTTTCACCATTGAGGATGCACCTGGACCATCCACAGCACCACCTCCAGCCACTGTCAGCCTGGAAGAGTTTGAGAAGCTGAAAGAGAGGAATGAGAATCTGTCTCAAGCCCTGAAGAGAACCCTCTGGGAGAGGAGTGATGGTCGTCTGGACATTGAGAGGTTAGAAAAGCTTAAGGTGGAGCATCTAGCCAGGATTGAGAAGTCAGAGGACTACATCAAGAAGTCAAGGGCAGGAGAGCAGATTTTGAAGAATGCCTGTAAGGAGGCCCAATTCCAGAAGGCTAGGACTGATCTCTATCTGAAAGAAAGTCAAGCTAGGTGGGTCAGGATCACTGAAGCTCGCACTCAGGAAAATAAGAGAACTCAGGACAGGATTGAGCAGTTGGAGGCCAGTGCAAAGGAGCAACAGGAAGCCCTGCTAGCAGCCCAGAAGGAGATCTCAGAATTGAAGCTTAGGGCTGGCGTGAAGAGGTCAAAGGACCAAGACAGGCACAAGAGGTTGACCACTGGTATCACCACCAGGAATCTTCTTATCAGAAACCTCACAGAGCATCCAGCTGACCCTGTAACTGAAGCACTTCTGAAGGAAGTTAAGGAGGATGAGTTTGATCTTGGTGTCTGACTTTTGCTTGTTGTTGCTTTCATTTCATGTACTTTTCTTTTATGTTGTATTTTTGACCCCTCAAGGGGCATGTGTTGTAAAAAAACAAGCTATGTATGATTCACCATTTGTAATATATTCATTAGTTTGTTTCATCTGAGTTCGTTTTCTCTTAAGAAACATCAAAGCATCTTCCTCAGGGGTCTGGAAAGGTCAAAACCAAATGCCAAGCCGGATACCTTAGAAACAAATAAGCATGCTGCATTGCATACTGACTTTTGTCTTGTTTTGTAGGTTTTTGTTTTGTTTGTTACTAACTCTGTTGTGGTTCAGGAACTATTGCTCGCCGTCGGGTGTTCCCACTCAACCGTCCGCACAGATATCCCACTCGCAACAACCTTCCAGGTATACAAATGGACCAAGTACAGCAGGACCTTACAGAAGTCAGGACTCAAATGGCCAATGAGAGGCTAGAAATGAGAAACCAGATGACCCAGTTCATGAAAGTGATGAATGGTTTAGCTCAAAGCCAAGAAAGATTAAGGGCATTGGTAGAAAGGCAGACCCAGGAAGACCCCCACCTAGGGACTGGAGGAACAAGCAACAATGAGAGGGTTCAACCTCATGTCAATCCACCAGTGTATGGGCCTCATCTTCATCCAGAGATCAACATCCCTGCTAATGTACAAGGGAATGCTGCTGCGGGCAGAGTATTATAAGAGGACCCCCAAGAGGATCAATTCACTGTGATGGGAGCTGGGGATGAAGCCTATGACAGAAGGCTAGATGAAATTGCTGAGAAATTGAGATCTCTGGAATCTCAAAATTCCCTGGGCTTTGATGTCATGGACATGGGTTTAGTGGACGGGGTAAGGATTCCCCACAAGTTTAAACCCCCGTGCTTCGAGAAGTACAACGGAACTTCCTGTCCACGAACCCACTTACAATCCTTTCTGGGGAGGCTGAAGGCATACACCATGGATGAGAAACTATGGATGTTTTACTTTGAAGACAGTTTGACAGGGGCTTCAAGGGAATGGTACTCACATTTGACCAGAGCAACCATCAGGTGCTGGAAGGACCTAGCTGAGGCCTTCATCAGACAGTACCAGTACAACTTAGACATGGCTCCTAACAGGACCCTCCTGATGGGAATGTCTCAATCATCCAGAGAAAGCTTCCGGGAATACGCCCAGAGGTGGAGACAGCTTGCTGCTGCTGTCCAGCCACCCATGTCGGAAAGGGAAATGGCCGACATGTTTATGAACACCCTTCAAGGGACATACATTGATAGGCTAGCTGCCTTTTCTTCCACCAGCTTCGCTGACGTAGTCATAGCTGGAGAAAGGATTGAAAGCCTATTAAAGATGGGCAAGATTTCTGACAATGGTGCGAGCTCGTCCAGCAACCCCAGAAAACCTTTTGTGGGGCCTAGAAGAACAGGTGAGACTAATGCTATTCATGCCAACAGGGGCAGACCTCAATATGTTCATAGGTCAGTGGCAGCTGTCACTATTCCCGCTCCAATTCCTCAGCAACCCGCATATCAACCACAGCAACAACCCCATTACCAGCAACAAGTTCAATATCCGCCTCAGAGAAACTATAACAACAACAACAGCAACAATCAACAAAGACCTTTTCAACAGAGACCATCTCAGGCCAATAGGGTGATTGATCCAATCCCTATGCCTTATGCCGCTTTATTGCCACAGCTCCTGAAGCTCAACTTGGTTGAGTTAAGGACGTTGGCACCACCAGATCCTTCCAGTCTGCCCAGAAATTACGACGCCAACGCCAGATGTGTTTTTCACTCCAATGCACCTGGCCACAGTACAGAGAAATGCAGGGCCTTACAAATTAAGGTACATGACCTAGTGGATTCCAAAGCCCTCAATTTTGCACCCCCGCCAAATGTCAACAAGAACCTCATGCCCAACCACGGAGGACCAAGAATTAATGCTATTGAGGAAGATAAGTCGTCTTTCTTAATAACCAGTGTTGGGCAGATTCGGACACCCCTGGTAGAGATTAAAGCTCAACTCCTTGAATGCCAGATATTCCCCGGGTGTGAGCTCGGGTGCGGTTATTGCAACATTTTGGTAAATGGGTGTGATAACTTGAGAAGCGGCATAGATGGTCTTATCCAGAGTGGCCTACTTCAAATCACAACATCAACACCCTCAAATCCAGCAATCTCTTTGGCAACAATTCCCGAGTCTCCTACAACTACAACAACAGTCAGTCCAAGCAATTCATCAGCACTACCAACAATGGCTCCGTCCATCATATCAACAAACCATACGTCAACAAACATTCCTTCTACAACATCAGCACCCCTTTATTCAGAATCTTCTACGAAATCAACAACCATTTATCCAGCAAGATCTTCTACAACACCAGCAGATATCTCAGCAGTCACTATTTATTATGACCCGTCAAGTATTCCTCCGAACAACAATTTTCAACAACAAACAGTGGCATCTCCTGCCAGGTCACCGGTTACCATCCACTACGATCCGCACACTATTTCAACACCCTCCTCTGCTGCAGTCAGTCCGGTTACCATCACAGTACCTGGACCAGTTCCATATGAAAGCAGTAATGCCATCCCTTGGCATTATGGCTCTGACCTTTACTGCAATGGGGAGAAAATCACTTTTGACTCTTCAACCTCTTCTCCACAGATTGATAATGTCGGGGGAGGCGGAGGCTTCACCAGAAGCGGACGCCTTTTTGCCTCGCAAACACAAAGACCTAATGCTGAAGCAGAAGCTGCTGCCAAAGCAAAGGGAAAGAGTGTAATATCTGAAGAACCCATTCTCAAGGAAACTCAGAAGACATCTTTTGAACAAGATGTAGACGAGTTCATGAGAATTATAAAGAGAAGTGATTACAAAGTGGTGGATCAGCTTCACCAAACTCCCTCAAAGATCTCCATTCTATCCCTGCTGATGTGTTCCGAAGCTCACCGGAATGCATTACTAAAAGTCTTGCACGCAGCATATGTGCCAGAGGAGATCACTGTTAATCAGCTGGAGACCGTGGTAGCAAATGTCAATACCAGCCATGGATTGGGTTTTACCAATGCTGATTTAACAACTGAGGGGTGTAACCACAACAAGGCTTTACACATCACTCTTGAATGCAAGGGTGTTGTTCTATCACACGTACTGGTAGACACTGGGTCTTCACTCAATGTTTTACCAAAGAAAGCCCTGGTGAAGCTGGAATATGATGGCTTGGCATTGCGCCCAAGTAATCTGGTGGTAAGAGCATTTGACGGCTCTAAGAGATCAGTGCTAGGAGAGATTGATCTGCTTGTGATGATTGGCCCACAGACTTTTAAAATTACCTTCTATGTGATGGACATTCAGCCGGCCTACAGCTGTTTATTGGGTAGACCTTGGATCCATGCCGCTGGCGCAGTTACGTCTACCCTTCACCAGAAGTTGAAATTCGAGTGGGAGGGCCAGATCATCACCATCTGTGGTGAAGAAGATATCTTTGTTAGCCATCTGGCTACGTACAAATACATTGAGATGGATGGGGAGATCCATGAAACCATGAGCCAGGGATTTGAAGCCCTGAAAATTAATGAAGCATCTGCTGTACTTGGAACCTCCATGACATCTTATCAGCAAGCCAGGAAGGTTGTTGAAGAGGGGATTGCCCAGGGCTGGGGCAAGTTGCTGCCCGTAGAGAAGAAAGAGGACAGATTTGGGTTGGGTTACAGACCAACTCAACAAGATCAACCAGAGGCTGCTAAGAAGCCCAGTTTTGTCAGTGGGGGGATGCTCACCCCTGATGCAGTAAACAACTTGGAAGATGAGTCGGAAGATGAGCGCAACCTGGAAAGCTGGATACGTCCAAGGATCCCGGGGAGCCGTATCTCAAACTGGTTTTCCCAGGAAATTATAAGGGTTACTCCTGCAGAGTAATTATTATTTCCTGTATATTTTAAGCATGCATCAAGTCTTGCATCTTGCCCAAGATGACAAGACTCATTTTGTAATCGGGCCATCTTATAATTTTGTGCAAATAGATCAATCAATGAATATCGGACGTCTTTTGCAAATGAGTCTTTTTCTTTTCCGCTCACTGTTTTTCATTTTTTCTTTTTGTACAAAAATAAAATGGCAATGTTTTCCAAAATGGCAAAACTTCATTTCACTTTTCCTAAACAAGATTAAAATCAATCACTAAAATGAACAATCTAAACCCTTGCAGAGAGTGCCTTCCAGACTGCACCGACAACAACACTGCTATGACATCGTATGACTTTGACAATCCAATCAATCAAGCTGATGAAGGGGTTGAAGAAGACTATGAGCTTCCTAAAGAGCTAGCCAGGTTGTTAAGGCAAGAGGAGAAGGTTATCACCCCTCATCAGGAGGAGGTTGAAACGGTTAATCTTGGTACGGAAGAAGACGTGAAAGAGGTTAAGATCGGGGCCTGCCTACAAGATTCAGTGAAAGAGAAACTGATTGATATGCTTCGAGAGTATGTGGATGTGTTTGCTTGGTCTTATCAGGACATGCCAGGGTTGGACACCGATATTGTCGTGCACAAGCTGCCTTTGAAAGAGGACTGCCCGCCGGTTAAACAGAAGTTGCGTCGTACTCACCCAGATATGGCAATGAAGATAAAAGAAGAGGTACAAAAGCAGTGGGACGCCGGATTCCTTGCTGTAACTAGCTATCCGTCGTGGGTCGCTAATATTGTACCTGTGCCTAAGAAAGACGGCAAAGTGAGAATGTGTGTTGACTACCGGGATCTGAACAGAGCCAGCCCGAAAGATGATTTCCCATTACCTCACATTGATGTATTGGTGGACAACACGGCTCAGTTCTCGGTGTTCTCCTTCATGGACGGATTTTCAGGATACAATCAGATCAAGATGTCGCCTGAAGACATGGAGAAGACAACTTTCATCACACCCTGGGGCACGTTCTGTTATAAGGTGATGCCATTCGGACTGAAGAATGCTGGTGCAACCTATCAACGGGCTATGGTGACATTATTCCACGACATGATCCATAAAGAAATCGAGTGTTATGTGGATGACATGATTGCCAAGTCCCTCATAGAAGAGGATCACCTGGTAAATCTGTTGAAGCTATTCAAGCGTCTGAGGAAGTACCAACTGAAGTTGAACCCCAACAAATGCATATTCGGGGTGCGATCTGGTAAGCTGCTGGGATTTATTGTAAGCGAGAAAGGGATTGAAGTTGACCCTGATAAAGTCAAAGCCATTCAAGAAATGCCTGCACCGAAGTCTGAAAAAGAAGTTCGGGGGTTTCTAGGTAGATTGAACTACATTTCAAGGTTCATATCTCACCTTACTACAACCTGTGAGCCCTTGTTCAAGCTGTTGAGAAAAGAACAGACGGTCAGGTGGAACGAAGACTGCCAGAGGGCTTTTGACAAGATCAAGGAGTACTTGCAAGAACCTCCAATCCTAATGCCTTCAGTTGAAGGAAGACCTCTAATAATGTACTTGACAGTATTAGAAGAGTCAATGGGGTATGTGCTGGGCCAGCATGACGAGTCTGGTCGAAAAGAGTATGCAATTTACTACCTAAGCAAAAAGTTTACCGACTGTGAACAACGTTATTCACTGCTCGAGAAAACTTGCTGTGCTTTAGCGTGGGCTGCTCGCCGACTGAGACAGTATATGTTGACCCACACTACTTTATTGATCTCAAAGATGGACCCAGTTAAGTACATTTTCGAGAAGCGAGCGCTTACCGGACGGGTTGCGAGATGGCAAATGATCCTCACAGAATATGACATCCAGTACACATCTCAGAAAGCCATCAAGGGCAGTGTATTGTCTGATTATCTTGCTGAGCAACCTATTGATGATTACCAGCCTATGAGATTTGACTTCCCTGATGAAGACATCATGTTCATAAAAGCAAAAGATCATGAAGAGTCTATTCACACTGAAGGGCCCGACCCAGGAGAAGAATGGACTATGATGTTTGATGGGGCTGTTAATATGAATGGTCGTGGTTTTGGTGCAGTACTCATTACACCTAAGGGAGTTCACATGCCTTTCTCGGCAAAGCTCACCTTTAACTGCACTAACAACGAAGCTGAATATGAAGCTTGCATTATGGGTCTTGAGGAAGCCATTGACCTGAGGATCAAGACTTTGACTGTGTTCGGAGATTCAGCTCTGGTAGTTAATCAAACCAACGGCAAATGGTACACCCACCAGGATCATCTGATACCTTACAGGGATTATACAAGGAGGTTATTGACTTTCTTTACAACGGTCAAGCTTGAGTATATTCCCCGGGACGAGAATCAGTTTGCAGATGCTCTTGCCACCATTTCATCCATGATAAAAGTTCAAGCTGCCAACTTTGTGCCTCGGATTTCAGTGTCCAGACTTGACAGACCAGCATATGTGTTCGCAGCAGATGTTGTCAAAGATGATAAGCCTTGGTTCCATGACATTAAAAGCTTCTTGGAGGATCAAACATACCCACCTGGGGCATCTTCCAATGATAAGAAGACTTTAAGAAGGCTTGCTGGTAGTTTCTTCCTGAACACTGACGGTTCCCTTTACAAGAGGAACTTTGATATGGTACTCCTCAGATGTGTTGATAGAATAGAAGCAGACTTGTTGATGCACGAAGTGCACGAAGGATCCTTCGGTACCCATGCCGGAGGGCATGCCATGGCCAAGAAGTTGTTAAGATCAGGTTATTACTGGATCACAATGGATGCCGACTGTTGTGCCTACGCCAGGAAATGCCATAAATGCCAGATTTATGCGGATAAGGTGCATGTGCCTCCCAATCCTTTGAATGTGATGTCTTCTCCCTGGCCCTTTGCCATGTGGGGCATTGACATGATTGGCAAGATTGAACCAACAGCTTCAAATGGCCACAGATTCATCCTGGTTGCCATTGACTATTTTACCAAGTGGGTTGAAGCAGCCTCCTATGCAAATGTCACGAGGCAAGTGGTAGCCCGATTTCTGAAGAGAGACATCATCTATCGGTACGGAGTTCCCGAGTGAATCATTACTGATAATGGTTCCAACTTAAACAACAAAATGATGGCAGAGCTATGTCGTGACTTCAAGATCCAACACCACAATTCTTCTCCTTACAGGCCAAAGATGAATGGCGCTGTTGAGGCAGCTAATAAGAATATCAAGAAGATTGTGCAGAAGATGGTAGTCACCTACAAAGACTGGCATGAAATGCTACCGTTTGCCTTGCATGGGTACCGTACGTTAATCAGGACCTCCACTGGGGCAACACCGTATCAACTTGTGTATGGCATGGAGACAGTCCTACCTGTTGAAGTTGAATTACCCTCCCTACGGGTACTGATGGATGTTAGGCTGAACGAAGCAGAATGGGTTCGATCCCGATACGAACAACTAAGCCTGATCGAAGATAAGAGATTGGCTGCAATCTGTCATGGGCAGCTGTATCAGAAAAGAATGAAGAAAGCCTTCGATCAGAAAGTCAGGCTCCGAGAGTACCAAGTAGGAGATCTTGTGCTGAAAAGAATCCTCCCTCCTCATACAGACCACAGGGGCAAGTGGACTCCGAACTATGAAGGACCATTCGTAGTAAAGAAAGTTTTCTCGGGCGGAGCACTCATGCTCAGCACTATGGATGGAGAAGACTTCCCGTCCCCTGTGAATTCAGATGCAGTTAAAAAATACTTCGCATAAAACGACCCGCTGGACATAAAAACAGAATGTAAGTCCAGGCAAAAATAGGGCATCCCGGCGAGTCAAAAACAGAATAAAAGACTCGGGCAAAAATAAGGGAAAATAAACAAAAAATGTACACCCGCTGAGTTGAAAAGCCACATCGGACAACTCAGGCAAAAATGGGTATCCCGGTGGATTGAAAACCCGAAAGGGCGATCCATGCAAAATAAGGGAATAAGCGAACAACTGCGTTCTGAATTCGTTTGTATCACTTACAACTTGGTAAAGCTTCGAAAGGATCAAGCTTCTTTCAGAATCAGCCTTCCTCAGAAAGCAAGACGAGAAGAGCGTCAAATGTCATACGAGCCATAGCAAAAGGGAAGCTCCTTGAAGCGTCGTCAACATTGCCAACATTCTGTTTCTCAATTTGTAACAATCTCCTCATCTTAGGGGATCTGTTTCCTCGACTATATCTTGCCAATTCAGGGCATACGAATTAATAAAATCAGATTTTCAGTCATGTCTCGTCTCGTACATTTTATTTTCATTTGCAAAATGTCCGATGTCTTTAAGATACTGATTGCATAAATATAGATGTTTCTAAAGTACGTGCTTGCAGGAAATATATTTACTCTCGGGAGTGTCTGAACTCTTACGACGGAATCCGGCAAATCAATACTCACTCAGTCTTAGCACCCGAAGTGTTTTCTTCCCAGCTGAGTTGCCACTTGTTATTTCTCCCCAGCCGAGTTGCCATTCATTCTTCCTCCTCAAGCCAAGTACAAAAGTCAGGGAACCTTCTCCCCACAGAGTGTCAACCTCTACCCGAAAAAAAAAACAGCACACGAAGGAATCACAACAGAGTGACAAAAAGCTTCTACAAACCCCAGCTGGGTCCCTTATTACCAAGATGGGTCTATCAGTGACCTATTCCCCCAAGCAAATACATCACATCAGATCTACCAATGATCTCATCCCAAGCTGGGATGTTCACTTCAAGCAGATCAACCAGGGATCTTTACGGCAACAGGACCCGAATCCCGGATCATTATTTTTGCATAATCATAGCATCCGCATCATATTCACCCCACAAAGCGTAGCATTCCGTCTAATACGGAGCATTACGGCAAAAAAATCAAACATATTGCATAATCATAAGCCATGTTCTGAATCAAACACTTGTGAATAATGACAATCCATCAAAGATATACAGAAAATTCCCCAGATCCCCACCAGAGAGCCAAAAGCATTTGCATTACACTCATAAATGCAAACACCACTCCTTTATTGGCACCCGTCCGTGTCAGTATTCCCCAGCAAAAGTCACCCGAGCACTCTTTACAAACAGACCACTCATATATTTACAGATACTTCTTGGCACCTGTCCGTGTCATACCCCCAACAGAAAGCCAAAGCATCCTCTTTGCACTCACAGATACCTCTTTATACAAATTCCCCGACACCCGCCCGTGTCGCTTTCCCAGCACAGTAACCCAAACACTTTGTATATCATATACTTGTTTATACTATACTTTTCTCCTTTTGACACTCGTCCGTGTCACACTCCCCAGCAGGTTAAATACCCATTTATACACCACTTATACCCTCTCAGATTCGACACTCGTCCGTGTTTTTTGTTAACCAGGTAGTACTCGTCCGTACCATCATCTCAGAACATGCGTCAAGCGTTTGTTTCTACCTGATACTCGTCTGTATCATAGTCCTAAGGATGCTCGTCCGCATCTTTAATCCATACATGTGTCAAACACTCTTATCTTCTTGAATTTAGACACTCGTCTGTGTCTACTATTCCCCAGAAGAGTCCCCACAGATTCAACACTCGTTCGTGTTCTTTGTTAACCAGTTGATACTCGTCCGTATCATCGTCTCCGAACATGTATCAGTATTTGTTTCTACCCGATACTCGTCCGTATCGTAGTCTTAGGGATGCTCGTCCGCATCTTTAATCTATACACGACACCAAAACACTTATACCTTTTATTTCTTGGATGTAAACACTCGTCCGTGTTTACTATTCCCCCAGTAGGTCGCCAGCAAAGCAAGATTTCTTTTCTATCTGACATTCGTCCAATGTCATGATAAACCCTGAGAGCAGCCGTCCTCTGCTAGGTGATCGTCCTTCACCTCTTGATGATCGTACTTCATCATGCTCGTCCGATGGCCGTCCCCATCGTCGACCTTT
This sequence comes from Lathyrus aphaca, assembly GCA_963966055.1. NCBI lineage: Eukaryota > Viridiplantae > Streptophyta > Magnoliopsida > Fabales > Fabaceae > Lathyrus > Lathyrus aphaca. The sequence goes on from OZ014519.1 coordinate 49,030,361, forward strand.
TATCCGGCATTCGTCGTATGTCGTGATATTTAGCAGCCGTCCCCTGCTAGGTGATCGTCCTTCACCTCTTGATGATCGTCCTTCATCATTTTATCCGATGGTCGTCCCCATCGTTGATCTTTTTTATCTGACATTCGTCCTATGTCATGATAAACCTTGAGAGCAGTCGTCCCCTGCTAGGTGATCGTCCTTCACCTCTTGATGATCGTCCTTCATCATGCTCGTCCGATGGCCGTCCCCATCGTCGACCTTTTATCCGGCATTTATCCTATGTCGCGATACTTTCGGCAGCCGTACCCTGCCAGGTGATCGTCATTCACCTTAGATGACCGTCCCTCATCTTATCCCCAACAGAGCAGCCGTCCCCTGCTAGGTGATCGTCCTTCACCTTTGATGACCGTCCCTCATCATTATTTCATTTATTCTTTAACCCGATGGCCGTCCCCGTCGTGGTCCCTTTTTCTTTTCCTGATGATCGTCCTTCATCAGCTTAGCCCGGTGGCCGTCCCCATCGTTGTTTGTATTGCTTTATGAACCTGATGACCGTACCTCATCATTTATTTTTACCTTTAATCCCCAGAGAATCTTATAGCTTTATTTTGATGGCCGTCCCCATCATGATCTCTCATATCCCCAGCATGTCGGCCGTCCCCGTCACTGCTTTATTTCCCGCATCTTCCCCAGCATGTCGGTCGTCCCCGTCATTGCCCGTTCCCCAGCAGTCGTCCTCTGCTCGACGGTCGTCCTCCGTCGCCCGCACTTTATATGTACTTTATTTTTCTTTTACAATCTATATCCCTTTTCTTCTTCATTCTGTGAGTGCAAATTTTGGACTGTCTTGGGCATTCAATCACAAGTTATCTTGTTCGCCTGATAAGCCGTTGCTTACATCCTGCACAGCTAACTCATGTTTGAATAGGGGCAGTTGTAAACACCCCAAATTTGCCCTCACCCATTCACACCATGACTTGTGATCTCTTCATATGCATAAACTCAATCATAGCACCTCATATTGCATTTTTGATTCACTGCATTGGTTCAAAGTCATCTGCATCTAGGGTTTGTGATCTGAGCAATCCATGAGCCATTTGAGCCACTCCAAAGGTCATCAATCACTTCAAAGGGGTCCATGTATGTTAAAGCATCATATTATATCCTCTCAAAGTCAAAGAAATCAAAGAATCACAAGAACTGAGAATGGCATGGAAGCAGAGCCAGGTTTGACTGCATAGATGACCTAGAATTAGGGTTTTGGTTTCAGAGGCCATAACTCCAATTTTTTTGTCATTCTTGTTTCTATTGGTCTCTATATGGTATAGGTATCATGCATATCAAGTTTCATGAAGAAATTCCATGGGGAAGGCATCTGATTAAGAGTTGACTTTTTGAGCAAGTCAGTGTAAAATCAGGGCATCTGAGGCCCCCAATGACCCAACCAAAGGGTGTTCTTCATCATTTTGATTGTGCATGATCTTTATTTGATCATAGAAGATGTTGGAAGTTCACAAAATTGAAGAATTTCAAGCCATTTGCAAAGTTGACTTTTTGGGAAAGTTGACTTATATTGAAAATTGCCATTTTGGGAAACTTTTTCAACCCTTGCTTTTTGATTCAAAAATGCCTCAAATGAAAAAAACTTTGGTCATGAAAGTTGTAGAATGGATCATTCCCTTTTCAAAAAGTACAAGAACTTGACCTAATTCATTTTGGATCAAAAGTTATGGCTTGTCAAAGTTGGGAAAAATCACATAATTTCAAGTTTTCTACCAAAGAGGCAAAGTTGCAAAATCACTTGCCAAGGCAAATTGTGCTATCAAATGGACTTCTAATCTTCATACAAACATGAACCAAGACCTAAAAGTCAGATTGCATCAAAGGATCACTCATTTTCATGACTTATGGAGCAAGAAATTTCAAAAGGAGCAAAGATGAACCAAGTTGCAAAACCTCACTCAAACCCTAATCCACTTGCTTGCTGACTTCATAATTGATTATAGGGCTTTCCACACTTCTTGCTGAGCAGGACACCCCATTTGTCCTTGGCTAGCTATGAGCCCATACCTCTCTTACACAAAGTTTGACATTTTGGCCAAAGACCCATACCAATCACAATAGGGCACACCAACTCCTCTGACCTCTCTAGTTGTGATAAGTGGACCAAAGCCAGCATAACACACCACACCATTCATGCTGAAACACACCCCAAGCCATAGTTATCTTTTTTGCTCCAACTTGCATTCTCATTCGAAACACTCAGCACAGTCATCAAACACATAAACAAACTTCACCATTGATCTTAAGAGGTTCCACTGATCACAAACCACCCATCACCATAGCCTGAAAGTCACTGAAACCAAAACACGATCACCACCTTCCCTTGAACAGAACTTCTGCTATCTCCCAAATCAGCCATCAACAAGAGTTGTGAAGCATCCCATTGAGCTCAGGAGGACCAAAGGAGTGAGTTTGCATAGGAGAAAGGGTCAGAAAGCTCCTGTTCGAAGGACTTCAGCTCAGGTATCCATCAAGAACAAATTTTCCAGAACTTCATTTACTTGTTATAAATTGATTCTACATGTTGTCCTGATCATCATGATGTGTTTAAAAGTGAAAATGGTGGAATATTGAGTATGTATGAGCTGTTTGAAATTTTCTGCCCTAAATATGTCTTGCTTCGATTTGCATGATTAATGAATGAAAAATGGTTTTTGTTTGGGGGTTTTGATTTAGTGTTGAATGGGGTTTGATTCTGGGCAGTTAGGTTTCATTTTCATGGAGTTTTGAGGAAGTTGGCAACTTTAAGGTGAGGGTCTGGCCGGAGAAGACGACCGGAAGTCTTCTCCGGCCACCTGAAGTTAATTAGGGTTAATCTGTGTAATTATGTGAGTTTGAATGTGGAGCGTTGGATGGGTTGACCAGGGCTGACTCGCGCGTGTTTGAGTGGCTAGGATGCATCATTAGAAACCCTAATCTTCATTAACTTAATTTAATTCAGTTTAATTAATTTAAAAATGAAAATTAGCTCAGTTTGAATTATGGCCGCAGGATCTGGCGCGCAGTCTTTCCCTCCTTCCTGAGTTTGAATCCTGTCCCTTGGATGCGCAAACTTTCATTTTTATTCAATTTTATTTTCATTTAAATTCATTTGTTTTGCTCAATTTATTAAATATAGTAAAACACCTTTAAAAATTCTGAAAATTTTTATTCAAGCTTTTATTAATTTTCAGAAACCAAAAACATTTTTATTTTTATTTTTTGCATTAAAAATTATTTTTAAATCATTTAAAAGTTTATTTTTAATTAATTAATGAGAATTAATTAATTAAAAATACCTTTAAGTATTTAAAAATCACAAAAAAATTCATGAAACATTAAAAATCATTTAGAAACATTGTCCAACTCTCAAACCAAATTTCTTTTTTGATCTTGATGCCTTTTGACAATTTTCAATGGAATTAATTTCATTTCAAGGCATTATTTTGATCCAATCTTCAAAAATTCATTTCTGCCTAGCCTTTAAGAGTTGGACAATGATTCTTCTTGCATTGCATCTTGTATAGCATGTAGTTTGTTGGATTAAATTGGCATGAATTGATCTTGCATTTCCTTTTTGTTTTGCATTTTTCTTGACAAGATACCTTAAAACCCTAGCAATCTTAAGAAATTCATAACCCTCATTAGGTTAAGAGTTGGATCCCCTCCTTTGGGCAGTGAGTTTGTATAGGTTTAAGGTTCCTTTGAATGCATTTTCAATTTTTTATCATGGTGTTTGCTTCTGGTTTTGATTTTTGTTTTGTGCATTGATCATGAACCCTAGGCTTTCATTTGCATCAATCTTCCATTTGTTTGCATACCATGACTTGCCATGACATTTTGTGCATCCATTTGATTCATAATACATCTTAGGACATGTTAGAATCATGTTTGATCATTGCATCTTTCATTTGCCATATTGTATGTCATTTGCATTTCATAACTTTTCATGAATATTCATGGTTCAAAGCATGCTTCATTTGCATCCATATGTTTATATGATCATTCTCATGCCTTGCCTCATGTTTGCATCATCTCATAGCATCATTAGCACCATACTCATGCTTCTGGTTTTGGTTTGCATCATGCCATTTCATCTCATTTACATTGCATTTCATTCCTTTCACTAACTTTTCAGGTGGTGAGTTACTTTGAGAAGTGAATTTGCCTTCACTTCTCACAATCTCTTTTCATCTCTCTTATGCATCATTGCTGCATTTTGTCTTGTGCTTGAGATTGAGCTTGCTCATTCTTCTTCATCTTACTTTCTTTCTTCAAGTGACTTGTCTTCTTAAATGAAGCAAGTTACTTTGCTTCTCTTTGCTCCTTTCATCTGCTTCCTGGTGGTTCCTCTGAAGATCTTTCTTGTAAACCTCACAAACCTTAGGAACAACCAAGCATGACAATAATTAGGGTTTTGATTAGTCGCCCATTTAGATTTTACCTTTGTATCCCTTTGAGTCCTCTCTTCTCATCCCATAATCAGGGACTAAACCCTAAAGGCTTTAAGGCTGTGTGATTAAGCTAATGCCTGCATCCTTCTATTAGGATGGAGTGTATAACTTTAATCCTAAGTGTTAAACCCTTAATGTGTTTAAATCCTTTAATCAATTCACCTAATAATCATCAAGACATCAAACTCTTAACTTGGGCCTTGCATTAGGGTTCTAATTCTTCCTTAATTGGTTAAGAAGGACTAACCCTAGTGTTAATGGACAAGTCCCCCTCAAGTTGTCTTACCAATCATAAAATTCACTTCTTCATCATATCACTAATTAAAATCCATTTAATAAAGGCTTTGTTTTGTCATGAAGTTAATCCCTAATCATGAATCAAGTTGAGGAGTCTTTCTCAGCTTAAATGTTCTCATCTATTATCCTTCTATTAGGATGGTGTAATGAGTCCATTAGATCCTTGATTATGGCTTAATCTCATCACTCAACACTAAACAAAAACACCAAAAACATCTAAATAATCACAAGTAGGTTAATGATCTTAATCCTACATCATGGTGATTAAGTGTGAGAAGCTGACTTCACACTTAAGGCATTCTCATTACCCCTAATCAGAGGGAAGATGTGATGAGTTTACTAAATCCATTGGTTTAGGCTTAAGCTCATTAACTTATGACAAACTTCAAAAAGCAATAAAAGACTGAAAACTCAAAAACAAACAATAATCGTCTCCTCCGGGATTCTTTTCTCATCTCATTCACTCATAAACGAGAACTAGCTTCTTCCGTCTAATGCAAGACAGTTTGCACCTGAGCCAGACAGGTCATACACTTGAGCATAGATAAGTAAGCAGTTCACAAGTCAATCTTTCCTTCAGTCTCTTTGGGTCGAACTACGGTTTTCTGACTTCCTCATTGCACGAGAGGATACGTAGGCATAACTTAACAGTTATCGAACAAAAGTCTCTGTATATCCCCCCTCTTTCTAGCATCATTTTCTTAGCCTCTTTATCATGAGCTTTTCACTCTTGTCCTTACACTGACACTATACATATCACATTTCACTTCTTTTACACTGACACCTGTACATCCTTTTCCAGCTCTCTATACACAAATTGCACTGACACTACCCCTTTAAAACACAAATCTTTTAAGCGTGGATCCCGTCGAGTACGGCGGACAATCTGGGTGCTAATACATTCCCAGGTTGTAACCAACCCCCTTTCTCAGTCTCTCTGGTTCGCAACCGTCTTATCCATATCTTTTCCTAGGTTTATGCAGCATTACCTTTCCTTCGGGATAAAAATGCCTAGCTGGCGACTCTTTCTTTCTCATGAGTTCACTCCTGTGTGTTCTCATATCCCTTTCGCCGACCGTTCGCGTCTGTACCCCTTCTGACCAGGTGTCATTTTGGTGGGAGCGACACTAGTATTAGTGTACTTTGACACTTACGTTAAAACTATGTTGTTTATTGTGATATGGACTAGAAGACTTGTCAATTGGAGTAGTTAATGAAACAACAAGCGACACCACTCTTGTTGATGACATTAGTTCTGAGGATGGAGATTCTAGTGAAAAAATTATAAATATTGATAGCATGGAGGATATTCTTGGCATGGACCTGAAAAGATTAATTCCCCATGAGACAAAAAAAAATTCCAACTCTGGACATGGCTTACAAGTTCTACAACCAGTATGCTAAAATGAACGGGTTTGCAGTTCGCAAGAGCAAGATTCTTCGAAGCAAGGAAGGAGAAATATTACAGCGGACATTTGTTTGTCACAGACAAGGATTTAGGGAGGAGGGAGGTTTAACAATAGAAAATCGTAAGCGTGAGTGTAAACTTGAGCTCGGTGTGGATGTGAAGCAAAATTTCGAGTGCATATAGATATGTTCTCACAATGTTGGTGGATAACGGTTTTGAATGATCAGTATAATCATGAGCTTTTAGATGAAGAGTACCATGGAATTCTTGCTTCACATCGAAAAATGAAAGAATCAGATATAATGCAGATGAACGATATGTTGAAGGTTGGTATAAGGCCGTCTCAATTTTATGGTTCTTTTGCCAACCAATCAGGAGGGTATGAAAAAATAGGCTTTCGTAGGAAGGATATATATATAATCAAATAGGAATGCAACGCCTTTTGCAATGATCTGATGGTAAAAATGCTTTACATTATCTTCATTGGCTGACATCAGATGACCCGATGATGTTCACTACAAGAGAACACAGTATTAGCGTCGGCCAAAACACCTTCGCTAACGCTAATAAACCGACGCTAATAGGGCATAGCGTCGGCTTAGCATCGGTGTCGGGGCGGACTTTCCAAAGCTGGAAGTTAATAATATTAGCGTCGGCCTTTTGTCTGACACTCAGGTAGCGTCGGCCAGGGTCCCACACTAAATCATCGCTAATTACTAACCAAGTTTATGCATTTAATTACTGAGTTAGTGTCAGTTTTAAGCGACGCTACTGACTGCCAGGTGTCGTTTTTTAAATGGGTTTACTGTCATCGAAGTTTTTGCCACGTGGCTTTATCCATCATGATATTTGATGGTAGCATCGGCCACGTGGACGCCACTAATAATATTAGACAACGTATTTTCAGCTCGTAGCGTCGGCCTCGTGGCCGCCACTAATATTATTACACAGCGTATTTTGTGCTTGTAGCGTCGGTCACGTAGCCGCCACTAATAACATTAGACAGTGTATTTTTAGCTGGTAGCGTCGGTCCCGTGGCCGCCACTAATAGTATTTTACAATGTATTTTCCTTGTAGCGTCGGCCTCGTGGACGACACTACTGGTATTATTGTTGGTTAGGTTTTGTCTGAAATCGTCACGTTCGCTATATTAATACATAATTTGAAACTCAAACCACCTGTTCTGATCAAGACCTGTATTACAATACCATAATTCAGGTGATCCAAAACAAATTTACTTACAAATACATAATTTGAATACACCAACATCAATATATTAATGAGTTCCAAAATACATCAACATCAAGATTCATCAATCCACAGTTCAGGTGATCCAAAACAAATTTACTTTCAAAATACATCAACATATTACTGAGTTCCAAAATACATCAACATATTAGTGAGTTCCAAAATACTAGTGAGTTCCAAAATACTGATAATCTCCTAAATGGTTTACATACTAATCATGATAACCAACATCAACTTCCTCCTCATCATCCTCATAATCCTCTTCCTCCTCCTGTAACATCCAAAATAAATAGTCACGAGTCAGACACATAAAAGAAAAAAAAGGTTGTATTAAAGACAATAATAAAATCGGAAATAATATATTTTTCAACAGATACAATTTTTGTTTGACTGAATAGCTAAATCGATCATTAAAATAGTGAACATCTATGAAAATCCTCCTCCTCCTGCTGCAGAAATGTGTGAGAAAACACTAATGAATAAGAAAATCAATTGTCATTTATTTATAAATAACTCTGTTTTGGGGTTAAAAGAATTACTTACAAGTCTTTTTACATTGTTAAAAATAAATACATTGCTATTATTTTTCAGCATGCACAACAGTTACAATTTGATGAGTTTTACAATTTAATGTCTTAGGGACAAAATACAGAATGGGTAAAGGTACCTTGTAGCTTAACAAGAGTTGAAAATTTTAAATGTTTGATATTATTAACTTGTCCCTTTTAGGTTTCTTATTTCAGTTTCAGTATGCCAATTTCTCTAGTAACAGTTACAAAAACACGGGGAAAGGTACCTTGAAACTTCAGTTGTCTCTAACCTATAATTTGTTTTTATTGTAGTTTGTCTCTAACAAGTCTAAGAGGAAACCAGTTAGCTTATGCCAATCCGAACATATCAAGAATTAAAGTCAACTAAATATTCATATCGCGTCAATTTTAAACTATAATCGTCAAAAGATGATTAACAATTCACATTAACTCAAAGAAAAATAGAACGTATCGAATCGTTATAATCAGGATGACCACTCGCAAGAGCACTAGAAGGACCCGCCTGAAGAGAATGCAACATGTCAAATTTATTTGACAATTCATCAAATTTCTTTGTCAATTCATTTGTCCGCGCATTAGCCCGTGCAACCTCTTCAAATTTCCAGGTAAGCATTCTTTAGTTGGACAAACATCAAAGAGCATTTGAGAGAAAAAAATCCATGGCCTTTTTAGGAACATGCCAACTAGACATGGAAGCCAACAACTTAACTGAAATAGATAGTCTGGATTCAGAAGCTCCCTCATAAATGGGTTGGTTTGTAGAGATTAATTCATCATAAAATCGTTGGGATTTTTCATTTGGTACCTCACCCTCACTAATCGTTTCATTTTCCATATTAGCATTCACATTTGAGACATTAACAAATGGCCTGAAAACATCAGAGACAATTTCATTCATTGCCTCGAATTGTTCTTCATTACCTAGATTATCCCCACCAACATTCTCGCCACTACTAGAATGATCATCAAGATCCACATTCTGATTCTCTTCTCCATGATCAGTCCATGTATAATAGTTTGACAAAAAACCATCTTTGTACAAGTGGTGTTTGACCTCATTAGGAGTTTTCAAGAGAATGCAAACACAATTTACACAAGGACACCTTATCCCTCCTTTGTTTAAAAACCGAGGACGATCCATCGCTTTATTGACAAACTCTTCAACTCCACTAATAAATTCATCTTTCAAACCATACCTATCGGAGTTTACTCTATCATACATCCAACTTCGATCCATTCTCTACATAAAAAACAAATATAAGTTTCTAAGCATGTTTCCTAATTATCAAAAAGGGTATTTGGTAGTGTAATTTTTTTCAGAAAAAAAGGGTACTTTAGGGGTTGCCTAAGCATGTTTTATTCTTTGTTTGATACACAATTGAATTTTGAGGTAAACATCTCAATTCAATTGCTCTCAAATAATATATGTAAATGGTTAGTTCGTAAGTAATTGTTATAGATCATTTTCATGATCAAAATATTCTATAAAGATTGTTGAAGAATATTATAACTTAATTGTTTTCAAGATACATTTTAATACATAGATATTTGGTAGTTTTATTCATTTGTTCAATGATTCTAACACATGTTTATGCACTACATGAACGATTTAACATTCTTCTTTATAGCATGAAGGTACAAATGAAAAGTATTTCCATAAGTTTGCTTTTCCAAAAAAAATCAATGTTCCCACCACCAAAAAAAATCAATGCCAAACAAAAAGCTGAAAAGATCAGGTAGTATTTAAAGCTTCTCACAAGAGGATTTTGATGTATACCTCACACAACCTATTATCATGAGATGATCAACTCACTCAATTTATAGCCTATATATAAAAAAAAATTTCTCTACAGATTGCTTGAGACAGTGATCACTTCTATATAAACCCAAACCCTTCATTCACTTCTACATCACTAGTCCTCTTTCACTTCCAATCAAACTAAATGGGTGAAGAAATTTTTAGTAAAATATATATAGTATATTTATACATTATATAATATATCTTTATTAATATAAAAATAAGAGAATCGATTGATATTAAATTTTCTTCTTTTATATATCAGGTAGCTGAAGTAGGCAATGAGACAATCAGAATGGTAAGAGGTTGCATAAAAACGGTTACATGCAGGATGAAGATGATAAGACAAACAAAAAACACAAAGAGCTCTGAGTCGAATTCCAATCATGTCCCTGTGTTTACGAAACTCACTTACGTGTTAGGCCTTCGAGTTTCTCTGAATCACAGAAGAATGGGGATATGGTTAAAACTGGTACAAAAAATGGAAGAATGGTTCAGAGAGAATGTTGCTGAGTATTCATACATGGCAACGGAAAAAGAAAATGTTGCATCAGTTAAACTTTTCATCGACGTGTTTTCAACTCATTCGTTTTAACTTAACTATGACAGAAGTGCATACCTTGCTTGTTGCGGGAAGAAGCTCCCAAGAGAAGAAGAAACAACAACAATTGTTACTTTGATCCTGATCAAATTCATCAAAATTCAATTAGAACTTCAGTTCTAATAACATTCAAATTCATCAAAATTCAGTTCTAATGAACTTCAGTTCAGTTCTAATTCATCAAAATTCAGTTTTAATGAACTTTAGTTCAGTTCTAATAACATTCAAATGTCAATTCAGTTCAACAATCAACCATTATCTATTGTCCTGAAAACAGACTTATCTATTGTCCTGAAATATAATGCTTGACCTTGTGATCATTTGTAGTATTGTTTTTTAACAATCAACCATTATATTAGAAAAATGAGAAAAATGTGCTAAAAGAGCATGGTTGCATATACAAACTATGATCATCATTGTTTTCTTTGTAGTTTTTGATAGCTTAATATTTTTTATTCTTTTAGAAACCACAAACACCTACAACTCTCTATAAATCTCAAAGTTTTGAGATACTCTAAATTTAAAATCAATAATGAGAACCTACTGAGTAGTCTATCAAAATCAATAACCTGAATATTAAAATAAACACTAATGTAGACAAACCATATTGATTATTTACGAATACTGCCACGTACAGTACTTTGATTATTTACAAATACTGCCAAACCATATTAAAAAAAGGACTAAACTGACTAAACCGACTGACTCTTGCACTTTAAAGGACTAAAATTAAAATTTATTCCATAAACACAAGCTAAAATTATAAAACAATTCACTGGTAGGAAGCACAGGGGTGATGATATGTCGTATATTCAATGCTTGAACATGTGAGATGACTTCGTCCTTACCAGTTGCTATAAACAGTTTAAGAACCTTTTCAGTCAGTTTTTCTGCTTTCAATATTATCTGCACATAAAAAATCAAGAAATCTTTACTCTAAAACCTTTTGTGTTGAAATAGTAAGATTGTCTTTACATCAGTTTTTCTGCTATCAATATTTTGGAAGAATGCATGTTATGATGACATTTGTGTTGAAGAACACATGTTTGAAACTTATAAAAGAAATTGAAAGTCCAAAGAAGAATAATGTTTATACATCAATCATCAACTAAAGATCATAATATAATAAACAACTACAGAAATCCATCAGTCATAATGTCTATACATCAAACATCAACTAAAGATCATAACATAATAAACAACACATGAATCAAGAGAACAATGTAAAAGAAGAAGTATTTACAATTCAACATAAAATCGTTAATCAACTACTAGTATGTATTAACAGCCTTAAGAACAATAATACAGTACAAAGAACAAGGGCAGCTGGGAGGCCACAAAGATTTATTAGCAGATAAGAATTCATTTTCAAAAACCACCCACCACCCCAAAGTAAACAAGCATTATAAATGTACTAAGAAAAACAAGGATATCAACTATTCAGCTGCTTTGAAATTAGTGAGTAGAGACAAGAAAAGGTATGCGGCGACATGTTTGAGCATTAAATGAAAGCATAGATTCTGAATCACACACAAAAATAGACTCAATCACACACAAAAATCAGTAAAACAGACTCAATCACACACAAAAAACAGTATTGGAGCTCCATTAAGATATGGGCTCAACTACAATTCAACAAAGTCCTCTACACTATATTTATATCCCTACCTTTCTCAACTTACCGCAAATTTGTGGTTTGCGAAGAACCCTTCTAAAAAGCTTCTACCGCAATCCAACATTAAACACACATAGGCAATTGTTGTCTTTGTAGGATTCTTCTCCCAATGTGTCCAGCTCAGCAATTGCTTCCTCAAATGCCTATCAAAAAAGGAAAAGAAAATTGATAGATTTTAGAATCAATTAGCTAGTATGTTCCTACTGCAATACTCAGTATATTACAAGACAAACATAAACAGAAAATAAAAGACACATAAGGAACAACATATGCCAATATTATTCATGAGCAAATTTTACAGCAACCACGCTTACAATTACTCAATTCATTATCAACCATCAACAACATTTAATATCTCTTCACTATAATAAATTTGACAACAACCAACAAAATTGAAAGAATACCTTCTAACTACAACTGATATACGGAAAGAACTCCTAAAACTGGACATAGATGAATAAACAATAGTGATACTTCTAACTACAACAAAGATTGCTCAACAAAATTGAGAGAAGAAGAACACAACAACAACACAACAACAAGCAATTGAGCAAGACAGTAACAACATAACAACAAGCAACACAGTAATCGGCTTCGACGATAACAACACAGTAACAACACAACAACAAGCAACACAACAATAATAAGCAAAACGTAGCAGTGATGAGAATACCTTCAAAACGAAATCTTCCTTCAAAACAAAATCATCCTTCAAATCTGTAGCAAAACCAAAAACGAAATTTAGGTTTCTCTCTTCAAATTTGTGGCAAAACAAAACGAAATCACTAATTGAAGAATGAACGAGACGAAGACGGACGAAGAATGAAAAACCACATTACCGGACGAAGACGGTCGGACGAAGAATGAACGAAGACGGACGATGAACGAAGACGAACGGAGTGTGTTTGTGAAATCAATTGAAGGACGATTACTGAGTTTGCGTTTACACGGAAGAGTGTGTTTGTGAAATCAATTTAGGTATTCATTTTCTTTCTTTTTCATTTTCATTTTTTTTCCTTTAATTTTATTGTTTTAGTTAAGTTATATTTTTATTTAATTTTATTGTATTATTTTATTATTCTAATTAAGTTATAATTTTAATATTTTAATTTATTTTATTATTTTAATGAAGAAAAAGGCTTTTATTTTTATTGTTTCAATTATGTTATAATTTTCTTAATTTATATTTAATTCTATTTTATTTTATCATCTTATTATACTATTAATTAAAAAAATAGTATTCATTTTCATTATTAATTTCATTATTATACTATTATTTAGTTCTATTATTTTATTTTATTATTTTATATATAGTATTAATTTTCATTTAATATAAATTTTAGCTTATTAATTTATAATTTATATTTTATTTTATTAATTTAATTTAATTAAGTTATATAATCTATATCTCATGTTTTCTATATTTTTATTTAATTTTATTGTATTATTTTACTATTCTAATTAAGTTATAATTTTAATGTTTTAATTTATTTTATTATTTTATTATTTTAATGAAGAAACAAGCCTTTATTTTTATTTTTTTAATTAAGTTATAATTTTCTTAATTTATATTTAGTTCTATTTTATTTTATCATTTTATTATACTATTAATAAAAAAAATAGTATTCATTTTCATTATTATACTATTATTTAGTTCTATTATTTTATTTTATTATTTTATATATAGTATTAATTTTCATTTAATTTTAATTTTAATTTATTATTTTATATTTTATATTTTATTTTATTAATTTAATTTAATTAAGTTATATAATTTATATCTCATGTTTTCTATATTTTTTAAATTTATTTTTAAATATATTTTTAAATATCATTTATATATTATAATTGAATTAAAAAAATAATAAAAAAGAAATTTGATGGGGAATTGGAAATTTTCGCACCCAAATATAGCGTCGGTCATAACAGACGCTAACAGCAAAAAAATGATTTTCTATATCAATAAAAAATAGGAGGCAAACGAAATTTATGGGGGAACCGAAAATTTTCGCACCAAAATTAGCGTCCTCCTAGGCCGACGCTACCAAGATATTAGTACTCTATGTAGTTTTTAAATAAAAATCAAATGAATTACTTACAATAGAATTAAAAAAATTCAGAATTAGTGTCGGTTTGGCCGACGCTATATTTAAAAAACAAATAAAATTTGGTTTTCAATGTTAGCGTCGGTTTAAAAAAAACACAAATGTGACACTATTACCGTCGGTGCCGACGCTAATTTATTGATGCTAAAAAGTGTTTTTCTTGTAGTGGTTTTATCGCCACACCGTTGAAGGAGAAGGTAGGCTTGAACACCTTTTTTGGTGTGATGATATAAGTCAAATGGATTTCAATGTTTTTGGTGATGTGTTATCATTTGATGCAACATACGGGACGAACAAATATCATTGCCCCTTAGTAGTTTTTTCTGGAGTTAATAATCATAATATTATATTTGGGGGTTCAATTGTTGCAAATGAAAAAGAAGAGACATATGTGTGGGTTCTTGAACAAAATTTGGAAGCAATGTCCGGTAAGTCGCATATATCTATCATTACTGATGGCGATCTTGCAATGAAGAAAGCTATAAAAAGGGTGTTTCTGAATGCTTATCATAGGTTGTATGCTTTGCATCTATTTCGCAATGCAACGTCTAACATTGGAGTTCCTGAATTTGTTAGTCAGTTTAGGAAATGCATGTTGGGTGACTATGACCTGGGTGAGTTTCAACGCAAGTGGGCTGACATGATTGACACGTTTGGGTTGCATGACAACAAATGGGTTATTGAACTGTATGCAAAGAGAAAGATGTGGGCTACAGCTCATATATGCGGAACTTTTTTTGCTGGGTTCAGAACTACCTCCCGGTGTGAGGGGTGACATTCAGAAATTGGGAAGTTTCTTTACTTACGATATAATTTAACTGAATTTTAATTACATTTTCATCGGTGCCTTAATTACATACGTTATAAGGAGGTCGAAGCTAACTTTGCATCAAATTACGGTGATCATGTGCTACAAACAAGATTTCAAAAATTGGAGCGTTGCGCCGGGAAGTTATTTACAAGAGAAATATTCTTTATGTTTCGTGATATTCTTGCACGGTCCGCAGAGATGGTAGTGGCAACATGCAATCAAACTTATTCATGTGTCTTATACATAATTCGCAAGTACCAAGCATCAAAAAGAGAGTGGAACGTATCATTCTATCATGATGATGACGTGTTTAAATGTTCTTGCAATAAGATGGAATCATTTGGCCTCCCGTGTGAGCATATTATCGCACTATTGATTTTTTTAGATGCTGCAGAATTGCTGAAGACTCTAGTGGCTGATTGATGGACAAAGAATGTAACACACTGATTTCATAGATTATTTTATAAAATAATTATGTGAATATGGAGGTGTAATTGGAATAATAAAGTAAAAGGTTATTTTACTTAAATAATAATAATAATATGATAATGAGGTGGTTTGTTAGAATATTGTTATTAAAAATAAATAAAATAATAAGTTGGAGGTCTAAGGGGCACGGATGTAATTTGGTTATGATATGAAAAGAGGGGAACGAGTCTTATTCCCTCGTATCGTGCTTTTGACGCATAAACAGTTTGCTTTGAAGAAAAGGGAGAAGAGAAGGGAGAATAAGAATCGTAGAATTTCAAGATCAAGATTTTTCCAAGGACCAATTGAATTGAGGTAAGAGGGGAGAAAGGATTTTATATTGGTGGTCTAACATAGGAGGGTAATTGGGAGTTCCTTACTCTCTTAGGGATTATATGAAATTTGTTTGATTTTGATAAATTTGTGATATAATATGAATATTATGATGATTGATTGTGTTTGTGTGAAGCTTGATATTGAATTGTATGCTATGGGTGAGGTATGAAAATTATGTCCATGAATGTTATGAATGAAGAAGCCATTAGAGAAGATGAAGAAAACCTAGGATTGCTCTAGTTTGATTAATAAATATTAGGCTAAGAAATTATGTGGTGTTAGAGGTATAATTTGATAATAAGAATAAGGATTAGACTATTTTAAGTGCTAAAAATGAAATAAAATGAACTAAATTTGTACTGGTGTAAAGAGGGAAGAAAAGTGGTTTTCGGAACAAAACTGAATTTTTAGGCGCAATGCTCCTGACACGGACTGTGTCACATGACACAGGCGGCCGTGTCAGGCTACAGGAACAAGGTTTGGGGCGATTTTGGGAAGATTGGGCCTTAGAGGGTGTGACATGGGATGTGTCACACGACACGGGCGGCCATGTCACCCTTCTGTATTTGGGAAAAAATGAGATTTTTGTGTTGGCGTAGCAGGCCGTGTGACACGGGTCGTGTCAGGCCTCTGATTTTGAAAAAATTTCGATATTTTAAGCCCTTTTTGTCCTGTGATTTTGGTCAACCTTCTTACCATTGGTCTAGGACATTGAGGATAGTATTTATGAAGAGTATAGGACCTGACGAACCGTAAGTAGAAGTTACATTTTATATGATGGATTTAAAATTAATAATTTTGTTAGAAAGAACCCAATGATATTATGTTAATTATGAATAATGATTCTGGTTTGTGTGGCATAATCTATGTTGATTGTGTGGTTAGTGATTGGTGAAGATCAGAGGATCGTGTTGTTAGTGATTTTATTCATGCTTATGTATGTTGATGTATGTGTAATCGAGTTTTGCATACGCATACATGTTAGTGGAATAATCATTTCTCAGATGGAGCATAATTGATTATTCGGATTCATTGTGAATCAAGAGGTGGGGGATGATTGTGACTCAGTAGGAGCGTAAGCGATACATCTGATCTGAATCGATGGATATTTGTTGAAGTTGGTACCACATTTGCATTGTGTTGTGGAGTCACATTGCATATATTTGAATGAATGATTCGTGTTGTATGTTATGACTTGTGTGTGATTACTCCTTCAAAATGTTATTTGCACTGTTATGATGTAGAATTGTTTCTCACCCCTTTGTTTTTGTTAATGTGCATGTGCTTCTTCGGAAGTACAAATAACCCAGGTACATGAGAGTGCTCTGGTGTTGCTTGTTCAAGTCGTAGGGCGCTCTGATACGTAACACGGGAATGGGGACTTTTGACTATTTTGTTTTATTTCATTTTTCGACTTTGTTAGTTACATATTTGTTTAATAAACTAAAGGAATCGTTTTATGTTGTGGAAATGTTTATGCCATTGGGCACATTTGATATTGAGACTACTTATTTCCGCTGCTTATGAATGAATAAATTGAATTTTGGTTTCGTTTGAAGTGTAGCAACTCACTTTAGTTTTTAAACTCTGATTTTATTAAGATTTATGTTATATTTTTGAAAATGGGAAAAGTGGGTGTTACAAAGAACGTGAAGGAAGAAATATGTAGCATCAATAAACATCTTCCAAAATATTGCGATTCACACAAGTCGTCGAGATATTCTGCTCTTATGTTTCGATATATGCGTTTGAGAAAATTAGTAAGTGAGAGTGGTGATGATTTCAATGACCATATGAAACAAGCTGCGGCTGATATCCGAAAGATGGATTAAAAAAGGGGCTTACATCAGGGTGGAGCCACAAATTCAAGTGAAATTGTCCATGAGACATTGAAAGATCCTGCTTTAGCTAGAACTAAAGGATGCGCAGGGGAATCTTCATCATGTCAGAAAATTGGATCGAAAGAAGAAGAAGATTGAGAAACAATGCAGCGGAAAGAAAAATCGCAAGCCAATGATACCATGTGAACATACAACAGCAAGCTGAATCTCCATTGAAGAAGAATGACAAAAGAATTGAATAGCTTGATTAAAGAACAATTTTATATGATCAAAATGTAATGTAATTCTCAATCTCAATCATTACAATGGAAAGTACCACTATATATAACTAAGTCAAGTTGTTTAAAGTCTAACTAACTCTTCTTAACTACCTCTAACTACCTCTAACTAACGTCTAAAGTTAATTAGCTCAAAGAAATAACATTGATTACATGGAATTATTATTGTTACATTGCTTATTATCTTCATTATCATTTACACAGTGGTCCAAGTTAATACTACCAATGGTCCAAATTCTTACCAAAAATACCTATAATACCCTCATTGAAAAGTAGAAAAAATATTAAACTTCATTTTTGTACGTTGAAAATCTAGTCAGTGATATGTGGTCATAGTATCTTTCTAACTCTCTAAGATTTCACTAGTAATAGTACTAGTATTTAAATGTATTTAAGACAAAACGCAATATCTAAGCATACTCTTCCCAACATAACATAGTTTTTATCGATTGAAACTAACAAAAAAATGTATCCATTTGTTTGAAAGAAGAATCAAAAGATTAATGGCCCCTCTCATTAAAAAACGTCTACATACAGGGAACATATAACTTTTTCATGTTTGGGTTGCTGAAGTAAATTTTGAGTTTGGGATGGTTTCAGGAAATTATTCAAACAAATGTGAAAACAGTGGTGGCATCTCTAACAAGAATAATAATACTAGTAGTAATAAAATTGTTCCCACCATTTGTTTTTAATGTCTATAATTTGATCAAAATAATGTAAATATAATGAATAGCTTAGACCCCATCACTATACTAGTTCAACAAAGTATTGTCAAAATCATAATCATCTTCGTATATTGCTTCTTCCAAAAAAGATGGAGGCTTATCAGCAATTATTCTAGGTATATCTTCTCTAACCCAATTAAGTTCACCATCAAAAGGATCACTTTGATAAGATTCTTAGACCATTGAATCTGATAGGTCACCCATACTATATAAATCTATAGGACCTGTTTTCATGACATACTGCCTACTTTCATCAAGTGGATCTTGGACATAGAAACATTGATGCACTTGAGATTGTACAACTAAAGGATCCTTTTGGTAACATTTTTGTTGAAATATACACAAGTAAGCCCATATTTGTCTTCTTCTATCTCGAACCAATCACATTCAAACAACACAAAGTTGAATTGAGAGTAATAGTCTAACTCAATTATATCTCTAATCGATCCATAGTAAGTTACAACTTCCATCTTTGGATTTTCATTCTTAGAGCTTACAAAACTCGGAGTCAATGAAACCAAAGTTACACCTGAATGTTAAGTTTTGCATCTTGCATCTCGTTTCATAGTATGGAATCTCTATCCATTGGTGAGGTAGCCTGAAAACCTCTTTGCTTTATCACACAGACCTCTAGAGAAATCTTTCATCTTAATTGATACATCAACTTTCAAGGCTCGAGTTTTAAACCATTCACTAAAATCGTGACTTTGGGTTTTGGCCTTGACCCACCTACGTCCTTTAGTTTTATTATTGACAATATCATCATGCTCCCTGTAAAGATAACCTATCATCTATTAGAAAATAAAACTAGTGTGTGTGGTTTATAAATGAACTTAATATATTATGGTACCTAATGAATGTGTTAACTTCATCACAATTGAACAAAAGGTATCAATGGGCTTGGGCTTTTGTAGTTGAATCTAGAAAAAATGGTGTACCATTTTTCTTCCCACCTGAAGAAAGACCAATACATGAAAAGTAATCATTTAAATCCACATCACACAAGTCACTATTGTCATAATTTCGACTCTTTCTATTCAACCTTGTATCTACATTGTCATGCAAATATCTTGAGCAAAAAGTCAAAGCTTCTTCAGCTAAATCTGCCTCAGCAATAGATCCTTCAAGACGAGCTCTATTAAAAACATAACTTTTAAGTTTACATAAGTTTCTTTCAGTGGGATACATCCAACGAAATTGAACTGGACCTCCCAATCTAAATTCATTTGCCAAATGAATAGGCAAGTGAACCATTATATCAAAAAAACTTGGAGGAAAAATCATCTCCATTTGACATAGGATATCTACAATCTCAGCTTCTAAGAAATTCAAATCTTTCAAATCATAATGATAATTAACATGATCTTTTGTCTTCCCTGGTATGTTTAAAAGAGTCTCAATAATATTGTCAAATATATTTTATTAAATGTGCATCACATCAATATTATGACATAATGTATTTGTAGCCAAATAAGGAAACTAAAAAAATATTGATTTTTTCTTCCATGGACCATCTATTTTTTTTTCAAACTCATTTTAAAAATATTTTAGGGTTTCAACAATTTATGTTCCTTTTAACAAAGAAGTGGATGACCTAAGTTCGTTATTTCCATTAAAGGACCTTTTATTTAACCTCCAAGCATGACTCATTGGTAAAAAGACACGATGACCCATGTAGTACATCTTGTGGCTATTTTTTTAAATATGACTATTCAATGTTATGATTGCAACACGCACATGCAAACTTTCCTTTGGTGCTACAATCTAATAACACAACATACCTAGAATAATCACTAATTGTCCATAGGCGTCATGCACGAATTTTAAATATTTAATATTTTGAGGCATCATATGTGTATACTCCGAATTCCCATAACTCCTTTAAATCCTCAATTAATTGTTGAATGTACACATCAATGTCATTCCCTGGTAATTATGGCCCAGGAATCAACAATGACAACATTGTATATTCATATTTCATGGACAACCAAGGATGGTAGTTTTATATTACCATCATGACATTCCATGTACTGTGTGATAAACTCATGGTCCGAAAGGGATTGAAGCAATCACTTGATAAGCCAAGTCTTATGTTATGAGGCTCAGAAGCAAAGTCATGATGAAGTCTATCAAAATCATTCCATGCTTGTCCATCCGCGGGATGCCTTAATTTTCCATCCTTTTAGCGTTCTTCTTCATGCCACCTCATTTCATTTGTTTTCTTTGAAGATATAAATAACCTTTGAAATCTTGGAATCAACGGAAAATGTCTCAAAACCTTAGCAGGAACTTTATGATCATATTTCGCATGCTCAGAAGACTAACTCTCTACTTGAGAAACTCCTTCCATCATGAAGCCTTACAAACATTGTAAGAGCTATCATGATTTTTTTAATCGAGACCTAAATCACTAACCATCGCCTTAGTTTTGTTAAAAGATTCAGGAATGTTTAATAATGGAATCACTTCTTTCAATAATTCTAAAAGGGAAGTGAATGATGCATTGCTTCATCCATGCAGACACTTCAATAAGTAAAGTCGAATTATGAATGATAGGGTAAAGAAGATTTCACATCCGGGGTATAACTCTTGTTTTGCCTCATTAATCAACTTGTAGAACTTTCTTGCATCCTCATTGGGAGCTTCACTACTTTCCTCTATTTCAACCACATTTCTAAATGTGTCATACAATAAGCCACCAATGTCATCAAGTGAGTTCTCTTGCTCTTCTGTTTCCTTGTCAATTTTCATAGGTGATGGTATATCCTCTCCATGGTTTACCCAAACATCATATCCTTCAACAAAACCTGCAACTATTAAATGATCGCGAACAACATGTCTTCTTTCCCATTTACAATTTTCGCAATGAGCACAAGGACAAGAAATTTTACATCCTCGAGATCTTCCTTTGGTATAGGCAAAATATAAAAAAGACGTAACACCATTTATATACTTCTTCCAGTGTCTTGGGAGTTTCATCCATGCTTTGTACATACCTTTAATCTAATTTAATTACGTTATTTTAATAATACTTCAATAAATATATAAACACATAAGGATAATAATAATAAGTATAATAAACTTGTAGAACTTCTCTCCAATAATGTCAAAAAAGCATTACATTTTCAGCACATTAACATTTCTTCTTGTTTTAGTACAAAATCTAAGCACAATAGAATGCCATAGAAAGGGATTCTGATCGATACATTCAACAGGACACAGTTCAGCAACCAACAATACAACAAGATCAACAGAGTTATCAGAGCAACAATTCATGAAATGGGTCAGTTTTGTCGGTGGTCTCAAACACACAATTTACAAGACCACAAAAAATAAGCTCTTTGCTTCTTACACTTTTCTCTTTTTTAAATTAACTAACTAACTCTATATGGTTCAATTAACATATTATATAAATAACAACTTAATATCACTAATTATATGGTTCAATTATTCACTTATCTATATGATGGATGTAACACATAAAAGAAGATACAATATTAACATATTATATAAATAACAACTTAATATCACTAATTATATGGTTCAATCACTAGTAGAAATGCACTGTTTTCCTGCGGATTTTAGAAAAAAATCCGCAGAAAACACGTTTCCTGCGACTTTTCGTCCCCAGCTAAAACCTTCGTGGATAATATAAATCCGCAGGTAAGGTCGCAGGAATCAAAATCCGCAGGTAAAGTCGCAGGAAAAACCCGCAGGTAAATGCGCAGGAAAGTCTCAAATCGCAGTAAAATCCGCAGGAAAATCCGCAGGAAAATCCGCAGGAAAATAAAAAACCACAGGTAATTCCGCAGAAAATTTTTCTCTAATTTTTAAATTTTTTTTGTCTAATTCATTTTTTAAATATTATAATATGTTAAATATCAAAGTAAAAATAATATATAAATTAAAATTTAATTTGAATGAGACAATTTTAAACTAATCACTTTCTAATTTTTAAAGCAACCAAGTTGCTAAATATTACTATAAAGTCAATAATACATTACTAAAAATAACACAATCAAACTACTAAGAATCACTTATCAAACCAAATTAATAAGAAAAAGACAATCCAAATTTCATACTAGCTAACAAAAAAAAAAATACAAATCAAAATTCACTACTAATGTCTTCATCTAATTCATCAACATCATCTTCACTTGGATTATCTCTTTCATTATTGGCTTGGGGTGGATGAGAAGAAGATGTAGTAAATCCTAAATGATTCATTAACAATGAAAGTTTATTGTTCGTTTGAATCATCTCTTTTTCTTGTCGTTGCAATTGTTGCTTCATCTCAAACTTCTCTTGTTCTTGTCTTTGCAATGAAGCATTGAGAGCATGGACTTGACTTCTCAAATCATCAACCTCCTGAGAGTTATTCGAAAGACTTGGTTGAGTTGATAATGGAATCAAAGTCTTGGCAACGGTTCCAAGACCAAATACTCTCCCTTTCTTCTTCTTCTTTCCAAAAGACTCCACCCATATATCTAAATCAGGCGGCATCTCAACAGTAGGATGACTATTAACTTCATCCTCTCCTGGAACAGTTGAATTCTGAGACGAAATCTCTAACTTTTTCCGTTCAAATTCACCCTAAGAGAAAATTTAAAAGACATAACAAAAAGTTAAAATTTATAACATAATTTAGGAAAGATGAAGTCAATATTTAAACCTAAAGTCTCAAGCAACACATACTCTTGAATATTATATAGAATTGATTCGGAGTACTTACATATGCAGCTTCAGCATGAACACCCACCCAACTTTGATCCTTTTTTCGATGGGTGCGAAAATAAAACTCAGTCAATGATGGATCGACTCCCTTTTCCTTTTTCTATCAATTACAAAAGAATAGTGTCATTTACTATAAATAATAATTTATGAAATATGAAGAAAAACTTATAATACCATTATTTTCCAATGCAAACGATGAGGAATGGATCCTCCAGTGTGAAGAGATGCACCATCCATAGAACAACGATTTCTTTTATTTGTTGCAGATATTTTTCTGAACTTGGAGGAATTCCAATGTACTTTTAATTGCTTCCACACATCCTCTCCCATCCATTCTAGCTTGTACTCTAAATCTCTTCGAACATCCTGCATTAATTGCGACATCTTAGCTGCACTTCTTTTTTCAAAGTTGCGTCGCACTGTAACCTTGTGTTCGGATGGCCATTTAAACTTTTGCTGTATAAAAAAAAAACATGAATCAATTACTTATTTATTTCAATATATTTCTAACATAAAACCCATATTTAGATTTAATTACCGTAAACAGGTCAAAGAAAGAATCTCGTTGCTTTTGTGATAATTTCTTCTATGACGGTTTTCCCTCATTCAAATGAGTACGTATGATGTGAGAAATTTCTGCAACCACCAATTTGTGAGGATCAAATCTGAAAAAGAGACATTAGTAGCCATTAGCCAACAAAATGGGACCAAAAAAGAATTATTAATGATATTTATACAAGTTTCTCAATTTGTTGAATAGGAAGAAGATAAAAGTTGCAATTTCTATGACAAATAATACATGATAACTCACTACTACTACTTACCCTTCAAGTACCTATTGTGTACTTACCCTTCATACTGCCTAATATGCCATCTGCCAAATAATAATTTGATCCGTAACATCTATTTTATGGGTCTCAAGATTTTGTATGCAGTCTTTAAATTCTTTTCAGAAACCAACAAAACTAATAATAGAGACAGCCTCTCCACCGCTATATATAATGAGTCCTTCATGCCTTTAATTCATCAAACCATCTCTCATTTCTTCAACACTATGGAAACTAGTTGTCAACTCAAATACCAAAATATATCAATCCTCATTCATGGAATGAAAATTAATTCCAATATAATTAAATTTACACAATTATTCATTTCAGTATCTCTATTTTTCGTCATCTTATCACCTTCTTCCTTGTTTGTTTTCCTTCATTACTTCAAATTATTTTTCTCTACTTTACCTTTTCAACTCTATACTCACAACATAGACAAGAACAGCATGTTCCTTCTTTGTAATACTCACAACATAGATGCTAGACGGCATTTAGTAATGGTCTGATTTTGTTAAAAGCAACCATCATCTTATATCAAAATGTAAGATGTATAAGTTGATTCAGTGGTTATAAATAATATAAATAATATGAGTTGTTTTAGTTATAGGAGCGGTGAGTTTATTATGTACGAGTAAGAGACTCACCCATCACCTTCGGGTAGTATTGGAATTCTAGTTCCAACGGTGTCTCCACTAGCATGACTAGATGAAGATGGGGCTTCAACGACCATAAATTGAGAAGGGATAGATCGAGATCGATGTTGAGATTCATTGGGTTGAGAAGAGATAGGTTGAGATTGAGGTTGATTAGGTTGAGCTTGTTTTGTAGTTGAGGTTGATTTTGTTGGGGTTGAGTTGGTAAAGAGTGAGATTGGGTGAATTGAGGACGAGGTTGATTAGGTTGAGTTTGAGAAGGTTGAGTGCAAGATTGGGTGGGTTTAGGCCGTGATCGAGGTTGGTTTTGAGGTTGGGGTAGAGTTTGTAAAGGGTGAGATTCGGAAGATTGAGGACGAGGTTGAGAATAATGGGATTTGGATATAGATCTAGACGGTGGTTGAGTGAGTTGAGGTCGACTTGGATGTGGAATAGTTTGGGGTTGTGGTCGGAGTTGAGTGAGTTGAGGCCGACTTGGATGTGGAATAGTTTGGGGTTGTGGTCGGAGTTGATTAAGTTGAGGCCGACTTGGATGTGGAATAGGTTGGGGTTGGGGTCGGAGTTGAGTGAGTTGAGGCCGACTTGGATGTGGAATAGGTTGGGGTTGGGTTGGAGTTGAGTGAGTTGAGGCCGACTTGGATGTAGAATAGGTTGGGCTTGAGGTTGAGTTTGATATTGAGTGAATTGAGGTTGAATGGGATGAGGAATAGGTTGGGCTTGAGGTTGAGTTTGATATTGAGTGAATTGAGGTTGAATGAGATTAGGAATAGGTTGGGCTTGAGGATGAGTTTGATATTGAGTGAATTGAGGTTGAATGGGATGAGGAATAGGTTGGGCTTGAGGTTGAGTTTGATATTGAGTGAATTGAGGTTGAATAAGATTAGGAATAGGTTGGGCTTGAGGTTGAGTTTTATATTGAGTGAATTGAGGTTGAATGGGATGAGGAATAGGTTGAGGTTGGATGACTTCATGTTGAGTAGATATATACGAGTGCAAAATCTTCTTCTTCTTGGACTTTCTAAGTGACTTCATCTTACAAAACCTAAAAAATAAGAGTGCAAAATCCATAAGAAACCATAATGAATCATACTTGAGTATTCAATTAATAACAAAAAAAATAACTACCATATAATGTTTACTTTTTTTTTAAGTCAAAAGTTCACTTATATTTTTAGGGCATGACACTGTAAATACACATGAATTCACGTTCTAAATTTGTAGAATGTTGAGAGTCATTCATGAAAATCCTGTTGAACCGGCAAATTTTTCTTCTGCTGCCTTACTTCCAGACACACTTGTATTACTTGGGTAAGTGTCTTAATTTAGTCATGAAAATCAACAAGTCCTTAAAATTTCTACTTATTTTCTAACCATGCAATTAGTTGTTGAAACTAAATTCTTTGCAAGAATTGTACTAATTCAAGGTCTGATAGCATAATTTTACTGATTCAGTATCCAAAAAATGGGTTTGTTTTGCTAACTTCGTAACTCGGCTTTTTGTGTTACCTCTTATCGGATTGTTTATTGTTAAAGCCGCGGCAAATTTTGGCCTTCTGCCGGTGGATCCTTTGTTTCAGTACACTCTAGTGATGCAATATGCAATGCCACCTGCAATGAATATTAGTAAGTAATTAGATTCATTCATACATATATAATTATATTATTGGTCTTAAATTCTAACTTTATAATTGAATGAAATATGTAATGCGGGTACTATATTATTGGTCTGGGAATATTGACAGGGCTCTTGTTGTTTTTTGTGATATGGTGGAGAATGGAGTAAGTCCAGATGTGGTCTCATACAATGCACTCATAAATGGGTTTTGCAACACTTCTAGAGTTATGGACGCCATGCGGCTATACGAAGAAATGCAGGTTAAAGGATTATCCCCGGATGAGGTCACTTTCAAGTTGGTAGTTGGAGGACTCATTAAGGGAAACAAGCTTTCAGAGGCCTGCAGGGTTTGGGATCAGATGATGGAAAAAGGATTTACACTTGACAGACATCTCTCCGAGATTCTAGTCAATGTCATACAGTCAAGAGATGGGACGTGAGCATTGTGTTAGTTTGCATTGCAATCCTCACAACTTCATCATGCCCTTCTTTCAAATGGTAGAGCAACTTAAATGTTTCTCTCTCGAGATACTACATGAAATTATAACAAACCGATGAAGTTACTTTGTTTTTTGCAGGCAGTAACACCTGCATATCTGCGTAACCATTTGCATGCTGCTCATGATGATATCCACTTATTCTAGAGTCAGCTTAGATATTAGTAACAAAAGAAAATAATAGAAATTATAAGCACTACTGAAACCTATTCGATTCTGTAAAATGGAGCCAGGTGGCTATCAAAAAAATCTTTCTCTTCTGCTGCCTTACTTCCAGGACCTACCCATAACTGAAATACAAACATGACAAAACAGGTTTTGATACGAATAAAAGTTGTCATGAAAATTTAAAAATAATAGACAGCATTATAGCACAGTCAATACTTTACGTATTTTGTAAGCATTTACAGCTATGAACACGTATATTACTTTTAGTGTGACCTTTGTTTAATGAGTTGAAAATAACACATTATTCTGCCAGCAGGAACAGTCTAGAAAACATAAACATATAACAGTTACAGGGGGAAAAACTGTTATATTTATATTATTTTGTGATGATATAAGGTCAGCAAGGCCAAACAGAGGCGTGACAAAAAAGCTCAACAAAAAAACTGTTATATTTTTATTTTGAAAGATAAAAAGATGAGGTTCACGTGCACATTACACCACACAAACACCCAAGCACCCGTGATCTAACAACTAAGGCTTTAAAACTAAATCAGCTTTTTATTAATCTTCATCTTCACCGTCTTCATCTTCACCCTCTTCATCTTCACCGTCATCATTGGAATCCTCTTCATCTTCATTTTCTTGCATCATTGACAAACTAACCTCTTCCCCATCAACTTCATCATCTTGTAGGTGATCAATTGGGTCATCTTCAATTGTTGCATTAACTTGTGACTCTTGAACTTGAAAAGCAACCTCTAATGTGTGCCTATCATCAACAACCCCTCTTGGCTTTGTCTTTATAGCTACCAACCAATCAACCTTATCTCTTGGGCAGCCAGGATAAGGTGAATAATAAACTTGTGTTGCAGCTTTTGGAAAAATAAAAGGATCAAATTTACTATATTTTCTCCCCTTACGAACTTCTACAATTTTGTACTGACGATGTATTCGCATCCCATGTCTTGAAGGGTCAAACCAATCACAGTAAAATAAAACCAACTTTTTTGTTGTTTGACTTGGCCATTCAAATTCTAGAATCTCTGTAATAATGCCATAATAGTCATTTGAGGTTTCACCTTGTCCTATTCCACTAACACATACCCCACTGTTATCGGTTGTTTTTCCTTCACTCCAAGAAGTTGTGTGGAATTTGTATCCATTTGCAAAATAAATAGGCCAAGATTTCGCTAGTCTCAAAGGCCCCCTTGCCAAATCATACAAGTCAGAATTTTGTCTCTTATGTTTGCAATTCATTGTCACCTAGTCAAATAAATCAATTCATACATCTTAGTTTAAAAGAAAAATCTACACCTTTGTTCTAACTCAAATATCCTAGAATTGAACACTTAATAAATATGCTTACGTATTCTCGAAACCAGCGCGGAAAGTCAACTTCTAGTTGTTTATCAATGATTTCGTCATTGAGATCCCCGTAGATACTTTTCAAACTTTGGACATACATACTACAAAAGATATTATTAAAAATTAGTGTCATTATTAGTTTAATAAATATAGATATATTTATTGCTCAATACTTACTCAATAAATGGCTTAACCTCTTTGCAATTTAAGAGAACGTGTAGTTGGGCAGCTGCCATTTCTCTATCCTCGAGCCACCTTTCACAATATTTTCCCGCTGTTTGACCATTCAAATGTTCAAAGATAGACAAAGTTGGTTGCATATGGTCTTGATGAATCCCCTTGTTTATGCCAATAACACTTGAGTTTTGAGCAGGAGGAAAAAAATAATGGGAACTGAAATAGGATGTTTCTTGCACCATATATGCTTCACAAATACATCCTTCAACATTTCTTTTGTTTTTTACTGTTTTTTTAATTTTATTTAAAAATCTTTCAAACGGATACATCCAACGATATTGAACTGGTCCACCCATCTTAGCTTCTTCAGCTAAATGAATTGGCAAGTGCTCCATAGAGTCAAATAATGCGGGTGGAAATATACGCTCCATCTTACATAATATCAAAGGAATGTTTTTTCCCATTTGTAATAAATGATCTTCTCGCAACACTGTTGAACACAAGTCTCTAAAAAATTGACTAAGCTCGGTTAAGGTCTTCAAAATTGGTTCGGGGAGAGCACTAAAAGCTATTGGAAGTAGACATTCCATAAATATATGGCAATCATGGCTTTTCATACCAAAGATTTTTTTTTTCTTTGAATCTACACATCTAGCCAAATTAGAAGCATAACCATCAGGCATCTTCAATCCTTTCACCCATTCGCACACACCAATTTTTTGTTCATTCGACAAACAATATTTGGCTTTGGGTTTCATATATTTCCCATTAGGATTTTTTTTCAGCAACAACTCTCTTCTATGACAATACTTTTCCAAGTCCAATCTTGCATTTTCGTTGTCCTTGGTTTTCTCTTTGTTGTCCCTAACCGTATGAAAAACATTTTCAAAGACATTCTTCTCTATATGCATAACATCAAGATTGTGCCTTAATAAGTTGTGTCTCCAATAAGGCAAATCCCAAAATATGCTTCTTTTGGTCCAATTGTGTGAAATTCCACGGCCAGGAACAATGCAATTTTGCATGTTAGTTACCTTAGGAAGCCCACAAACCTTTTTCCAGACTTGTTCACCATTTAACCTTGGAGGAGGCTGCCTTGTCTCAATTTTATTTTTGTAAAACGCAACCTTATTTCTTATAAAAGCATGATCATGAGGTAAAAATCGACGGTGACAATCAAACCAACATCTCTTTTTTCCTTTTTCTAATGAGAAAGCTTTTAAACCTCCCTTGCATACTGGACAAGCAAATATTCCTGCAGTACTCCACCCAGACAACATTCCATAGGCAGGAAAATCATTTATTGTCCACATTAGTGCAGCTCTCAATCGGAAATTTTGCATCTTTGATGCATCATATGTTACTACACCATCATTCCACAATTGTTGCAATTCGTCTATCAACGGTTGCAAGTACACGTCAATTTTACCTTTTGGATTTTTTGGACCTGGAATGATCAAGGTCAAGAACATATAAGGCATCATCATACATAGCTCAGGAGGTAGGTTATATGGTGTGACAATTACAGGCCAACAAGAATATGGTTTTGCAGATTGGCTAAAAGAGGTGAAGCCATCAGCACACAAACCAAGTCTAACATTT
Organism: Lathyrus aphaca; assembly: GCA_963966055.1. Lineage (NCBI taxonomy): Eukaryota > Viridiplantae > Streptophyta > Magnoliopsida > Fabales > Fabaceae > Lathyrus > Lathyrus aphaca. The sequence goes on from OZ014519.1 coordinate 49,060,634, forward strand.
CGAGGATCCGAAGAAAATGTAGGATATACTTGGTCAAAGTGTTTCCAAGCTTCCCCATCTGAAGGATGACACAACACACCTTCTTCCCTACGATTTTCATAATGCCACCTCATATGCTCTGCGGATCTCGCCGAAGCATATAATCTTTGAAGGCGAGGGATTAAAGGCAAGTAGTGCAATCTCTTGCGAGGAACATCTCTATAGTTTCGCTTACGCTTACGTTGAAGACATGTTTTGTATCGAGGCTCATTGCAAAACTTGCACTCCTTCAAATTTATATGCTCTTTGTAATACAACATACACCCACCAATGCAACAATCTATCTTTATCCTTGATAAACCGAGTCCAGCCACAAGTTTTTTTGTTTCCCTAAAGTTAGAGGGAATTACATTCTCTGGATGGCTTGATTCCTTCATAAACTTGATCATGTCATCGAAACATGCTTGTGACATATTGTGTTTAGATTTTAAACTCAACATCTTAATAGCAGCAGATAACTCAGATGTGTTTTTACATCCCGGCCACAATGGTTGTTGAGTTGAATTCAACATGTCATAAAATAATTTTGCTTTCATATTTGGAGGTTCCTCTTCTTGTTGCATAAAATGTTGCTCGCGATTAAAACCGGCAGCATCAAACACCATGTCTGTGTATCCATGAACATGTTCATAACTCCACTGTTGACTACTACTACAAGGCGCAACCATATCTATATCATCATCGTCATTATCATTGATGTGAGTGATTATCTCTCCATGGCAAGTCCAATTCCAATATCCTGGTGTAAACCCATGTTGGTGAATATGAATGTTTGCCTCATCTGGGGTGAGGTGGTCCTCATTTTTGCACAACTTACATGGACATCTTATTACACCATCCTTCAAATACTCATTCTGTTTACAAGCAAAATTTATAAACTCTTCAACGCCTTTTAGAAATTCACATGTATGTGCACTCCGACCAGGAAGAAGCCTATTATACATCCATGTTCGATGTAGAGGAATTTCCATTTCCAATGTAGCTTCAAGGTTTTCTTAGATGTGGCGAAGAATCTAATCTATTATGTACCTACGTTTGTACACAGTAGAAGATACATATATTTTAGAAGTAATGTGAAACAATGATATTTTTATAAATTATAAGTAATAATCTAACTTTAAAAGTATAATAGACAAAATATTAGAGAAATATTAGTCCTTACAGTTCAAGAATTATTATTTGTAATAATGAAAATTGTGCCAATACACAAACCAATAAAATTTATTTAAAAACGTTAACACAAATCTTATTTGTTTGACATTAAAAACAACAAGATTATGATACATTCCATAACAATATTGAAACCAAATAAAGGCACACATGAAGTCGAGTAATTAATACATTGATAGCTACATAGTTATTTCTAGCTAGGTAAGGTTTGACACAGGCATAGTACACAATTATTTATGCTACACATGTAGAGTTAGTACATAGTAGTTACTCTATGTCTGTATGTATACACAAGTACACTACATGTATATGTATGTATCTAGTTTAAACAAGCTTTAGCCTGTGGCCAAGAATCAATTCCCATAGGCCATAGGAGCATCTACTGTTAATAAAGGGGGTTGAAGTAAATTCATCATCTGTAACAGCAGCTCCTGAGAATGCAATCAGTTCAGCATTCATCTCAATAGGAAATTATAAGTTTTGAAAATCATTACTATTATTGTTGTCAATATTCCATCTCAGGTTAATAGCTTCCTCTATTGATTTTGGTTGGTAGCCTCAGTTTTTGGAATGGTTTGTGACATGAAGACTAGTTCCAAAGATGGATTATTGTTGTTTCTAGTGTTTGTGTTTTGGTGGAATGATGTACTAGCTATTCAGTCAGAGAAAATTATCATCATCAGCATTTCAATGCTAGGTTTGGTATAGGGAACCCAACTCTGTTGCTTACAAAATATTTATTTTATATAGTGTTTAGTTCAAAGGAAAGATGGGGAAACAACCTAATCCTTGTTTGGTTTACTAGGAGAGTGAATTTAAAATTTAAACCATTTACTTTTTATACACTTGTAACCTTTGACATTACATTTAATGTAAAAATATTATTGTTAGTTTATTTATAATGTCTAAACCTGTTTTCTTTCCTGGCCAAATCTTCTGGTATTACAGATGTGCCAAAGTTGAGTGAAAATATTATTGTTAGTTTATTTATAATGTCTAAACTATTTTAATTGAATTTATGGTCCCTTACATAGTACCACTTTACGTGTTGAGTTTACAGATTCCATGAACTTACATAGACTTTTAAATTTGACAATCATGTATGCTACACAAGTCCCTTCCCTAGGTTCTTATGGTTCTCACACAATGCATATTTGATCACAATGACTTGTATTTTCAGGAAAGAGATATCACAACTGCAGAAAAAAGAAGTTGAAAAGAGCAATTTAGACAATTTGGTGAAAGCCATAGCTGGAGTAACTGTTAGTACTCAACCTGAGAATACAAAGGTCAGCAAGGCCAAACAGAGGCGTGACAAAAAAGCTCAACAAGAAGCAGAGAGGGAACTGAGAATCCAAGCAGAGCAAAATGACTAATGGGTGCCGAATCCTAGCAGTAAATGCAGATAATTTCTCTAACAGAAACTATTATGGGCTGTTTAATTTGAGAAAATGTTTATGTTTTTTATTTTGTTTCCTAGTCTCAATTATTTCTCAATTATTTGTAAGAATTTGCTAGTCTCAAAGGCCCCCTTGCCAAATCATACAAGTCAGAATTTTGGCCTATACATTGAATTATTGTTAGATTAATATATTATGTGTTAAGTTATTGTTAGTAGGATTTCAGAATCAGAAGCAATTGATCCAAGAAGATAATCCAGAACCAAAAACTTATTAAGTCCATAACCAAAAAAGTATATACCTTGATACCCTGAATTTATAAGCCAGCAGCTGCAGTACCTTGAATTGCCAAACAATTAACACAGACCTGCAGTGTATAGAAAAAAAAATCAAGGTTTAATTGGATTAAACACAGACTTGCAGTTTATTTATAATATCACAAATAGAACTCAAATAGAACTATCTCAAATAGAACTCAAAATAAACGTTTAATTGGATTAAACTCATTGTGGCATTTCAACAAACACCTTGTTGGCAAAACTCAATCCAAAACCAAAAGAGTAATTCTCATCAACGTATCAAAAGAAACAAGTCAAGAATAACAATTAGAATGCAGGGAAGGAATACATGTTAATGAAGATTCTATAAACATTGTTTATCAAATAGAACAAAGGAAGAACACAAAATCGAAAAATAATATCAAAAATTGAAAAAATAGAACTGAAGAAGAATACTTATGTCGAAGATTATGAGCGATGAACCTGGAACAACGAACTGAAGAAGAATACTGATTTCGAAGATTGTGAGGTAGATTTTGAAACTCGACGTAGAAATGCAAGTTTGCCGTCGACGGAGAACTCTAAATCGGTGAAGATGAAACCCTAGCCGCTCCTACGTAGAAACGGCTCGTGAAGATGGAGATGAACAGTTTCTAACGTGTTTTTTGTTTTGTTTCTCATTAGTTTGAAACCTTTTTTTTTTCCAAAATTTATTTATTTTTATTTCATACTATTAGTTTTAAAGTGTAAAATGAGTGGTAAAGTAATAAATTTAATCTAAAATAAAATTATTTGTATTAAAATTATTTGATTTTTAACTAATTTAATATATGTATTTTAAATAAGAGAATAATTTAATTTATTAGAAAAAAGTGAAAATTTTATAATCTTAATTTAATTAAAATTTTATATTTCTCATATTAAATATCAATAAAATTTGGTTTATAATTTATTAGAAAAAAAATAAAAAATTAGAAAAAAAATTTATTAGAAAAAAATTAGAAATATAAAAATTAATATGAAATTAGAATATATCAATGTTTTATAATTTTATTTATAATTATTAAAAATAAATAAAAAATAAAAAATACTAATATTTCGCAGGAAATGTCGCAGCAAAAGTCACAGCAATTCATGCGACTTTTCTAGAGGATTTGAGTTTTCATATTTCCTGCGAAATAAATTGCAGTAAAATTCGCAGGATAAAAAGAATAATATTGTAAAATCCAAATTCGCAGGTAAAGTCTCAGGAATTCCTACGAATTTTGCTGCGAATTTATTTTTCGCAGAAAACAAATTTTTACATCAAAAATTCGCAGCTAATGTCGCAGCTATACCTGCGGATAATTTTTCGCAATAAAATCCGCAGGTAAATCGTGTATTTCTAGTAGTGAATTATTCACTTACCTATATGATATATGTCCTAATTCTAGGATTCAATTATTCGCTTATAACTAACTCTATGACCCTTCCAATTTCTTCTACTTTCTAATCGTTGGCCCTACATATTACCTGTCAATCTCATCTGACTTATAACTAACATGTAATATGCGGCTTCCAATTGGACTGCTCTTTGACTTGTTTGATTCTACTATTTATTTTTCCCTCATTAACACCAAAATTTTGGAAACTTTACTCATCAAAATGTCACTAACTTTTCTTATAGAAACTCATTAATAATAACAACTTTAGTAGAAAATTTTCCTAACTTATTTCAATATCTAAGACTCTAAACCAACTAAACGCCTTTTCATTCTATGACTATGATAAATAAATAATAAAATAATATAGTATATTTAAAAGTTAAACACTTAAACCCCATTGTTTTTCTTATTGAGGTGATTATTTATATGCTGTAAGCTAGTAATTCAATTTAATTATTTTCAGAAAGTGACCCAAATCCAAATGAGGAGACAAACACTCTCATAACAAAGATTAAGGAAATTTCTAGGCCACAACCTTATCTACCCAACGGTGGCCATTTCAACAAGGTTTACGGGAGCTGAGGTGACATTTTTTGAAAAACAACAAATATGAGAGAAGTGATATGGCTGAAAGGTAAGATAATATATCATTATTTTCAATTAACCTAGAAACATATAATATGATAATCATGATTAACATATAAACCAAACATGGGTGATGGTAAAAATGTCTTCCAATTTAATTAAAGGTTGAAATTAAGTTTAACTCTAAAAATGTAATTTTGCAAGTTAAAGGTAAGTAAATTACCTTATGTTGAGGAAATGATTATATAGAAATAGGAAACTTTGAAAGTGAGAACAAGAAAGGTTGGGGCTTAAAATGAAAGTAAAATCCAGGTTTGAAACTTAGAGTGAACATTATAGAGAAAAATATGAACATTAGAGATTCAATATTTCATATTATAGTTCAGAAAATAAAAATGGTAAACTTACATTTAAGAGATTTAAGAGGCGAGAGCAACATATTATATCACTTTTCTTCACAGGTTGTACAATGGCGGTTGTAGTTGCTGGTGGTCGTCATGAACCAGAGCGAGTAAGTTATTGAAGAAATAGAACTCGTTGATGGCCGCCGTGAAAGAACTCGTTTAATATTTACCAAAGTTTTTTTAAGTCAAGTCTTAAAAAAAATACCATAATTACTTTATAAATATATTTTCAGATATCATAATTATAAATTAGCATGGTCTGGTGGCAATGTTATTGGGGATTAAAGTAGAGAACCTGGGTTCTTGTCTCAATTTTTGAATTTTTGATAAGTTGTGTTTTTGAATTTTTATTAAGGTATTAATTTAAGAAAATAAATTAAAACTCAATTCACGGTTAGATCTCATTTGTTAAAAAAAATATAATACAAATAGTTACTATATAAATATATTTCAGAATGCTAGTCATTTAAAAAAATACAAATAGTTATTATATAAATATATTTCATAATGCTAGGCCAACAAGTGATGAAATTTGGACCATTGGCAATATGATATATTAGTCATGTGCAGAACCACCCCATTTTAAATAAATAAATTAAAACGAAAATTAAACCTCATATAGACACGAATTCAATCCTCGTCTCAAACATTTTAATTAACAGAAAATTGTAGTTTTAGTAATAGGCCACGGTTTTCAACAAAAATTTAAAAAAGCGTCAACGCGCAAAAGAATGCAGCCTATAATACCATTAAGGGATGTTTTTCAGCCGTTGCCATTTTGTCTGTTGCCTAAAGTCCTTTTTGTTGTAGTGGTCATTGCTAATAAGTATATTACCGTTGTTATGCAGCCAAAACAATTATTAAAATAAATGATAAGTATTACTTTTTTTCTTATTTTTTGTTGTTAGTTTTGAAAGATTATTTTACTTTTAGTTTGTTTGAAAAGAATGAAGTATGTTGTTTGTGTTTACCTTATTATTCAAGAACTGGTTGTTTAGTTACAATTCAGTCTTTGTATACTAGTTCAAATTAGTTTGGTTTTATAAGAGAGAACCCCTTTTTCTCCTTTAATCAATCAACATTGCTTATAAAAAAAGGATATGGGCTCTCAAAATACGTCAAGTATGAAAGAAATTGCATCCCTTGTATACTATTTCAAATCTGTTTCAAAAGCTATTAATATGACACACAATCTATGGAAGTTGTTTGTGAGGTAATTTTCTCCCTTGCTCCTAAGTATTGTTGTCTCTTTTTATATAAACCTCTGTAAATGTTATATTTAACTTAGTTCATTATTTCTATATCATCACACCTTGGACCGTTGTTTATCTTCCCAAAACTCATATCATTTTACCTTGGGTTGTCTTATCTTCTCAAAAGCTATATTATCTCACCTTGGGTTGTTTTTTATCTTCCCAAAAGCTATATCTTCATATTTTGGACTATTTGAAGAATTGTTCTCCGAATGGCATCTTTAAGCCCATTCAAGCAATATAATCTTTTCTCCGAATGGCATCTTTAAGCTCATTCAAACAATACAACCAACCAACAATATCATTCTACGCACCGACGAGTGCAAATTTTTGGGTTTTTGTGTTCAATCCCCTTCAACCTTTCAGTCACAAATGGCGTGCATGCCAATCTAACTCCTCGGGTTTCAGAAAATTGAATATGGGCAGTTGTTGTACCCCAAAATTTGCCCTCCCACAGTCAAGGAAATGTGTCTCAAGATTTCTTAATGGTCACAAGGTTCTCAAGGTCCCCAATTGATCAAAAAGATTGAAGGTTTCATCAGACAAAGCCTCCTCTTGAACAATGGATCCAGAACTAGGGTTTTGAACTTCAATAAGCTAAATGGGCTTCCAAGGCCTCAAATAAGCTTCATAACATCCCACATGTCTTCAATAATCCCCATGTCAAGTGTCAAAGCTTTTCCAACAAGTTTGGTCAGTCAGATGCTCAGATACCTAAAAATCAGTTAACTTGGTAAAAAAGGTCAGCTGAGGTCAACTATGGTCAACTCAAAGTCAAACTTCAAGATTTTTTGTCAACATCAAGATTATGAGGTGAAATTCATCATTTGATCAAGGGTTGATCATGATTCATCAAGGAAACCTCAGAATCATCAAGAATCAAGAGTTGCTAAATTAGGGGTTTCATAGGAAAAGTCAACTGAACTTTGACCAACTATAACTTTCACATACTTCATCAAAAATTTCTCATCCAAAGCTCGTTTTAAAGTAAATTCATTTTTTACAACTTTGTGTCTCACAAGAGAAGTCCAAAAATACTTCATTTGAAAGATATGAGCCAAAACATTACAGGTCATTTTAAAAGTCAACAAAAAGTCAACTTTTTCAAGAGCCCATAACTTAAAAATGGAAAATTATATAGACATGGGACCAAAAGGATAAGTTAGAAGACAATCTAAGCTTTCTAAAAAGTCCTAGAACACCTTCATGGGATAAAAATTGAGGGAGTTATGCATTGTTGAAGTTGGGCAATTTTGAGGAGGTGTATGAAGCAAAAAAGGCCAAAACTCAAGTTTTCTTCAAATGGACCCATAATATTTTAATCCAAACTCAAAGATAAGCCCATCCACGACCCATTGATCATATTTTCTGATTTTTATTATTTATTTTATATTATATTGAATTTAAATCATTTAAATTCAATTTTAATTAAAATAAATCATAAGAAATCAAATATTTGATCTAAAATTTATTTTGGGATCAAATATTTGATGATTAAGTTGATTGATCATATCCCAATGATCAATTATTTTGTTTTTTATCATTTATTTTATAATATTTTGGATTTTAATTATTAAAATTCAATTTTAATATAAATAAAATATGAAAATCAAATATTTGATCTCATAACTTATTTTTGGATCAAAGATTTTGTATTTAAGTTGATTGGAAATCACTCAAAATTATGCAAGACCAAAAGGGTATGATTTAATCTAATATTATGACCAAAATAGAAAGTTTTCAAATCAAATTTCAATCAAATCCTATCATCCCAAAATAAATTGAACCCAAGCCCACAAGTTGACATAAATCCTTCCTCTATAAATACATAACATCTTCACAACCATGGAAGACAACAAAAAATTCTTACACCAAAAAACCCTAAACAAATTTCAAAAAATACTTCATAGCAAGCTTCCAGCCTCTTTCTTCATCCAATCATCATCAATAAACTTCCAGGAGGCCAGCCTATGAACACATGTCGCCTCTTACTTTTTCTTGATCTCAAATTTTTTGTTTCATAACATTTTAATACGTTTTCTTTTCATAATATTGTTTATAATCATGTATTGATGCTTTTTTATCGTTTGTTTTTTAGTTATGATGCAGGTTTCGAACAACACCATTGTTATGGCACCATGGAGAACTAAACTGTTGGTTAATCTATTGTAATCTGTTTTCGTCGATACTTTGAAGGTTGCAGTAGTGATAAGAATTCCAGTCTGACAAGTAAGTCAGGTAAGTGCTAATGTTTCGATTTACTCCGAATTTTTTCCAGAAGTTCTTTAAAAAATCGAAGAATAATACTCTTTTAGAATAGAATTCTAAAAGATTTCGACCCAAAAAATCGCAAATTCCTCTTTTTTCTATTTTATTTGATTTATTTTCTATTTTCATATTCTCAAAAAAATCTAAAAATAATCGTGCGCTCTTTATTTGATTTTATTAGATTTTTAGCATCGTTTTAATATTTTTAATATTTTATTTTAATCGTTTTTCTTATTTTCCATTATTTTAAAATCTGCAGTGATTTTATCTGACTCTATTTTTTTATTCTTCTAATAGCAAGATTAAAAAATATCCTCCTCTCATCTCAAAGACTCAATATTCTTCCGATCTTTTCGTTTCGATTATTTTATGATTTCTAAAGATAATGTAACTGCTTCATGGTTGTAATAGTTTTAGGTTTTATTTTCCGCACTATACGTTTTATGTCAGGTTTTATTTATGTATCTCTCCCAAAGCCATGTAATAGTTTAGGATTTTTACTTTCTGCTTTTATTTTCTGCAAAATTAATTGTGTGGTTAGTAAACTTAGGGTGTGAAAAGAAATAATTGAATAAAAAGACTTAGAAAATTAAATTCAAGATAAATATCTGAAAACAATCACTCACACATGTAAGTCGATCTATGATCGCTGTCTGCACCTCCTAGGGTATTCCTCTTAAGTTGCCTTTTAAACGGTCAAGTCCCTCGAAAGTGGGGTGTCTTAAGCAAAACACTACAATTAAAAAATCATTTTTCCCTCCCCTCGGTTAAAAGATCAAGTCCCTACGATGTTGCCTACGGTGTTGCCTAGAATGATCTTGTCCCTTCGGTTTAAAAGATGATAGTCCCTCCCAATTGCTAAAGACACTCTACAGTTGCCTTCGTTGACCGTACGATGACCCTACGCCTGTCCCTTAATAAAATCCAAGGTAATGACTACCTATTCCTTAATAATAGAGATAGTCTTACCCTTGAAAGAACATATAAGAACATGAATGACTTAGTCTAGGGTAGGTACCTCATAGTTACTAGCTCACACTTTAAAAATACTTTTCACACCTCACTATTTTCAAATATTTTCAAAACGAAGGCTTTGTATACATCCATACGAGGATCATTACAAAGTACTTAGAAAACATTTCTAAAGACACACTACACTTTCCTTTTTCAAAACAAGTAAGTGAACTAAGTAACTAAGAGCCCATGGATAACCATGGATATAAAGGGTGTGTCGCTCCCCGGACTTTCATCCTGGTGCAAACGTGAACTGTCGGCAAAGACAAGGGTTGAATAGAGTCTCCAACTAGGAATTTTTATCCCGAAGGAAAGGTAATGTTGCACAAACCTGGAAAGATATGGATAAGACGATTGCGAACCAGAGAAACTGAGAAAGGGGGTTGGTTACAACCTGTGAAGGTATTAGCACCCAGATCGTCCGTCGTACTCGACGAGATCCACTCTTACAAAATTGTGTTTAAAAGGGGTAGGGTGTGTGCCAACTGTGTATGAAAAGCTAGGGAGAAATGTACAGAGTGTCAGTGCAAAAGAAAAAGGTGAGATGCTCAAGACTGATGCTTAGAAAAGAATGCTAGAAAAAAGGGGGAAGACACAGAGACTTTTGTTCGATAACTATTAAGTTATGCCTACGTATCCTCTCGTGCAATGAGGAAGTCAGAACACCGTAGTTCGACTCAAAGAGACTGGGATGATTTTGTTGTAAACTGCTTGCTTGTCTATACTCAAGTGTATGACTCGTTTGGCTCGAGTGCTAATTGTCTTGCATTAGACGGAAGAAGCGAGTTCTCGTTTTCAGAGTGAGTGTGATGAGAAAAGAATCCCGGAGGAGACGATTATTGTTTGTTTTTGTGTTTTCAGTTTTTTATTATTTTTGGTGTTTTGCATAAGTTAATGAGCTTAAGCCTAAATCAAGGGTTTGCGAACTCATTATATTCTCCCTGATTAGGGATAATGAACCTACTTAAGTATGAGATAAGCATCTCAACTTAATTACCATGATGACGTAGGATTAAGATCATTAACCTACTTGTGATTATTTAGATGTTTTTTGGGTTTTGTTTAGCGTTAAGTAATGAGTTTAATCTCTAATCAACATATTAGTGAACTCATTACACCATCCTAATAGAAGGATGATAGATGAGAACATTTAAGCTGAGGAAGATACCTAACTTAATCCATGGTTAGGGATTAAATTCATTATATAACAAGCCTTTATTAAATGGATTTTAATTAAAGGATAAGATTAAGAAGTGGATTTTAACTTTGTAAGACAATTGAGGAGGACTTGTCCATTAAACACTAGGGTTAGTCCCTCTTAACCATTAGGAAGAGATAAAACCCTAATGTAAGGCCCAAGTTACAAGATAAAGTCTTAGTGATTATTAATGTGTTTTGATTAAGAGATGTAAACCAATTAAAGGTTTAACACTAAGGATTAAAGTTATACACTCCATCCTAAGATAAGGATGCAGGCATAACCCTAATTCAAAGTCCTAAAACTTTAAGTGTTTAGTCTCTGATTATGAGATGAGAAAAGAGACTCAAGGAGACTCAAAAGGTAAAAAGCTAGGGGGGACTATATACAACCCTAAACGTTATCATGCTTGGATATCCTATGGTTTGTGAGGCTTAAGAGAAAAGATCATCAGGATGGCCACCATGGAAAAAGCAGATGAAAAGAGAAGGAGAGAAAGAATAAGTTACTTACTTCCTGAAGAAGATAAGTAACTTGAAAGAAAGAAAGTAATAGGGAGGGAGCATAAGTGAAGAAAGTTCACTTCAAGAACAAATAAGTATGCAAATGAGAGGAAAGAAAAGGTGGGAGGTAAAGGTAAATCCACCTCCCAGATAACTTACCAAAAGTACCTGAAATGTTAGTATGAATGCATAAGACATAAGGCAAAAGGAAATGATATGAAATGAGATGCAAGGACAAAATTCAAAAGTGAATAAGAAATGTAAATGGCATATGGGATGGTGCAAAGTCATGCAAGATGCATATGAATGATCATACAAAGATGAGATGCAATGGAAGCATGTTTAGAAGCATGAAAACACATGGATGTTCATGAAGTGTAATGGATGCAAAGCATAGAAAATGATTGAAGAAATGATCAAGCAATGTTAAAGCGTGTCTTAAGATGTCTAAGATGTCATAAAAATTCTTGAAATGTCATGGCAAGTTCATAAGTTCATGATATGCAAAGAAGAATACAAATGAAGATGCAAAATTAGGGTTTTAAAGCAACATGAGATGCATATGACCAAAACAGAAGCAATCAACATGATAAAAAAATTGAAATCAAGCTCAAACCAACCCTAAACCTTTACAAGATCACACCCCAAAGGAGAAGGTCAGAAGCCAATCCTAGTGAAAGTTATGAAATTTCTAAGTTTGTTAGGGTTTTTGGGTGCTTCTAAAGGGAAAATTCAAATCAAATTGAAAATGCAAGATAAAATCATGAGATAAATAACCTAGAAACTATATGCAATATGTGAAACAATTCAAGAAGAATCAAGTTCAAACTCATCATAGTTAGGCATAAATGAATTTTTCAAGTTAGGGTTAGAAAATGTGATTTTTAAGAACCCTAATTCAAAGAAAATTATGAAATTATGATCAAACCTAAAACGAAATTTGTATGGTGAGTTTGAAAATGTTTCTAAATGTATTGGAATGCTTCATGAATTTTTTGGTGATTTTTAGAAACCTAAATGCATTTTTAATTAATTAAAATCCATTAATTAATTAAAAATAACATTTAAATATTTTAAAAATACTTTTTTAATGCAAAAAATAAAAATAAAATTATTTTTAGGTTAAGAAAAATATTTGAATCAGAAATGCAAAGTTTGAGAATTTTTTGATGAGTTTTTCTATATTTAATAAAATGAACAAAAGAAATAAAAAGAAAATGAATAAAAATGAATAAAGTGAAAAGTCAGAGGATCCAAAGGCCAGAATTTAAACATGAGGGGAGGGGTTTGACTACGCGCGCTATTGAACGGTTAGGATTCATTCTGGCTAATTAATTATGATTTATTTAATTAAACAGAAATTAGTATTAATGAGCTAATCTGGTCCATTCAAATCTTAAGCTAATCACGCATCTAAGGGTCCTCAATCAATCTGGGCACTAAACCCTAATTAGGGCTAATTACTTTCAAGTGACCGGAGATAAGCTCCGGTCATCTTCTCCGGTGAACCAAAAGCCTAAATCCTTCTACAGGCTACCCCGCCCCAAATTAACTGCCCAGAAATGATCCCCTACCCCCACGCATCTCAAATCACCCAACAAACATCATTTATGCTTCATAATCATGGTGAATCGAAGAAAAAACAAAAATTGGACAAACTTTCAGAAGCTTATGAAATCCTCATTTCTCAACCATTTTCAGTTTTAAACAGATCATGATGAACCCCACAACACGTATTTTCATTTTAGAACAAGAAAATAAGGTTTTGGGAGAAAGTGTTCTTGAGGTTACCTGAGCTGGAGATCCCCAAATGTGGACTTTCAGAGCCTTTCTCTTGTGCAAACTGCTTCCTCTAGTCCTCCTAGTGCTTGTGGAATGCTACAAAAGCTTTTATGATGGCTGGTTTGAAAGTTCCAGTTCTGGTGTAGCAGAAATGGAGGTTTGTGTTTGTGATGTTTCAGGTCCTTTTGAGGGTTGATTTCTGTTCTATGGATGATGTATGACTTATTGGTGAAGAAATTTTTGAGGTTTGAAAGCTGGTTTGAGAGAATCGAAGAAGGGAAGTTTTTTTGTGATTTTCTTGCAATCTGAATATGGTGTCCTTTCAGGTTTGTGTGTGTTATGTTTTATGATCCTTGTGCCATGAATAAACAAATGCAATGAGTCAGAAAGACTGCATAACACTGTGGGAATGGTATGGAGCAATTGGCCAAAAAGTCAATAGTTGGTGTACTACAAGCATGGGCCATGGAATAAGCTATTCTAGGGCTGCTTTGAGTTCAGCTGAGTTTGTGGAGCACCATAGGATTGATTGTGATGAGCTGTGATGATTGAATGGTGAGATTGAAAAGGTTTTGCAAATTTCCAACTTTGAGAATTTTGTGAAAATGGCTTGATGGAACTTGCAATCCAAGGCACAATTCTGGTTCAAATTCATTGCACTATGTTTGTATGATGTTTAGAAGTCAATTAGAGGTCATGAAATGGCTTGAAACTTGAATTTGCAAAAAATCCTCTTTGGTGCACACTTGAAAATTATAGGATTTTTGCCAACTTTGAAAGGCCATATCTTGAGTTCTAGGATGAATCAAGACATGTTCTTGTACTTTTTGAAAATGGGAAGACATAATCTACAACTTTCATGCCCAAGAATTTTTCATTTGAAGCATTTTTTGTCATGAAAGAATAGGTTGAATATCTTTCCCAAAATGGAAAGTTTCCATTACAAGTTATTTTTAAAAATGGCAAGTTTGCATTTGCCTCAAAAAATCTTCAATTTTGTGAACTTCTAACCACTTATAAGATCAAATAAAGATCATAGAGACTCAAAATGATGATGATGACCCTTTGGTTCCCTTGATGGAGGCCTTAGATGCCCTGATTTTGACTTTTCTTGCTCAAGAAGTTACCCAATGATCAGATGACTTCCTCAGTGAATTTCTTCATCAAATTTGGTACACATAATCCTTATAACATATTAAGACCATTAGAAACAAGAATGACCAAAAAATTGGGATTAAGGCATCTGAAACCAAAACCCTAATTTTAGGTCATCTGTGCAGGAAATCTTCAGTCTGCCTCTATGCCTTTGCCATTCTTTGTGATCTCTTGACTTTTGTGAACTTTGGGGAGAATATTATGATCATGGAACACATATGGACCCTCTTGGAGAGCTTCAAGACCATTGGGATGGCTCAGATCCCTTCTTGGATTGCTCAGATCACAAACCCTAAATGCAGATGAAATGAACTATGCAGTGGGATATGATATGCTTATGCTAATGCAAAAAATGAAAGATCACAAGCCATGGTGTCAGAAAATGTGAGGGAAAACTTGGGGTGTTTACAGGGTGCTAACACCTTCCCTTTATATAACCTACCCCCCGAACTCAAGTCTTTTAAAAATAGGTCTTTTCTGTTCTTTTATGTCATTTCCTTATGGATAAAATAAAAGTCGGTGGCGACTCTTGCTATCCGTAACATTTATAGAAAGTCAGTTCTCCCACCGTGTTACAAAAGGCTTTCACGATTTCGGTCGGTACAGGTGTTGCGTTGCAAATAACGGTCGTCGTGGTGTGAATTAATCACAACATTACACAAAAAAATTATTTTTAAGTTCACATCATAAAAACTACTTATACATTTTAAAGAGTTTATGAAAAATTTATTGTTTACATCACTAATCACCACAAAGTAGAACGAAGAACACCTTCATCATTATTACTTGTACTTCCTTCGAAGATATAATCAAACAATTCAGAGCTTCTTAGTGGCTCAATTTGTTGGTAGTCATATGAATAATTTATTGACAATTGATGATAATTCATAGGAGGTTGATTATAAAATGATATTTCGCAGTTGTGACGGTGTTTAACGGCGTTTTACGACCGTAATAGCGTTTTGTCGCGACCGTAACGGCGTTTCCCTTGTGATTTTTTTCTCAGGCTTAAAACGGTGAATAACGGTATCGGAAGTCTCCAAATTCGTTTTGTCGCGGCGGTATTCACGGTTGCGAACCGTTTTTTAAAACCTTGCATACATCATCTTGCAGTTGAGGCTAAAGAAGAAGATTAAGTAGATTATGGATCTGATGGTGTTCTTCTTGTGTGGTGAGCTGGTGCCCGGTAGTTGATTAATCCAATTGATCACTTTTTTTAGTATTGTTGGTTAGGAGTTAGGACCGATGTTTGAATGATTTTAGTTTTGTTTGTGCCATTCAACTTTATACTTTTATGACATTTTGATATCTATTAGACCAATAGAATGGCATTTCATTTCATTGCACATGTTAATTCTACTACATCTAGGAAAATGGTTGAAAATGGGAAGAGTTTATAATTCTGGCAGAGCCTAGACTATTCTTCAATTTGAATAATTTATAGTTTATGTGAACACGTCATCCCGAAGAGGGTAAACTAAATATAAGTAATTAAATGAACTGGGAAACCATATATTCCTAATTTATCACTGGCCATCCCTTTCATATGTAATTTGTGAATCTATATTGATATGAAATGTATGTGTAAAATATGTGTAAGCTCTAAAATTTATAGTAATTTATTTATTTAAAGTCTGTAAGTCTATGACGTTGTAACATGTTTTATTGAATCATTATACTAAAGTAATTGGTGTTATGTTATATTTAATGAAGAATGTAGTTTATCATTATGATCTTTTAGGATGATGGATTATTTTCTGGTGTACTATGCCTCTGTTCTATTCATTTATATATTTGTAAGTTCTAATGTATTTTGGTTTTGCACTTTCAATATGTGTAAGCTGCTCCTAATGTATGTCTAACCTGAGGCAGCTCCTAATGTATAAAATTCTGGAAATGTGGCTGAAATGTGTCTGAACGGACGCTAAAATAAATATTTAAAATCACTAGCGTCGCTTATTAGTAACGCTATTATACATGATTAATATATATAGCGTGTTCTTAGAGACACTAATGCACAACAAAAACCCAACTAGTGTCTCAAATAATTGACGCTAAATGTCCATTTAGATAATAGTGTCGGCCATAACCGATGCTAATATAGTGTATAAAATATTTAAGCGTTTAATAAAATTGACACTACATTAAATTTAAGTCGACAAAAGCCGACGCTATAGTTTAAAACAATTTGTTATGTAGCGTCGGTTTGAGTATTTTACCGTCACACTAGCATTCCAAAAGCTGACACTAATAGTAGCGATGGCTTGTGATAATGCTTTGCTTCCACCTTTAGAATGTTCGTCCCGACCCCGATGCAAAGTCGTCGCTAATAGACGGTAGCGTCGGTTTTAGCCTTTTAGCAATGGTTTTTGGCCGACGCTAAAATGTTGTTTTCTTGTAGTGATAGACTAACAGTATAATAAATCTAAAATCATAGGTTTTAGTATAAAGTGAGTGATTAGCTTCAGATTGAGTATATCCCAAAGATAAAAGAGGTGAAGAAATTTAGCACGCCATTTCCTGCTAGTCTGTTTTAAACCATAAAGAGATTTTGTGAGCTTGCACACTTTATTAGAGTCAGAATAGCCATAATCAGGAGGGAAGGACATAGATACTTCTTCATGGAGGTCACCATGAATAAAAGCGTTATTAACATCAAGTTGTTCAAGGTGCACATGTTTGACAACTGCAAAAGATAAAAGCACTCTGACTGTGGTAATCTTGGTAACAGGGGAAAAGTGTAAAATAAGTCAACCCCTTCTAACTGAGTATATCCTTTAGCAACCAATATGGACTTATACCTTTCTATGGTTCCATTAGCATGATACTTGACTTTATAGACCCCTTTGCATCCAACTGGGACCTTACCTGCAGGGAGATCTACAATTTTCCAAGTATGAATTTCCTCAAGAGCAGTCATCTCTGTATCCATAGCCTTTTTCCAACAATCATGTTTATAGGCTTGATTATATGTTTTTGGTTCAACCATCTCTGTGACATGTCTGTTTGTAGCAGGATAAATGAGTTATGGATATCGTGGTCAAGAAGGGTGTAATAATTGTCCAAAGGATAAATGGATGGTTCAACAGTTTGTTGAGAAGACTCTTTGAATGGAAAAAAGGATTCATAGAATATAGCATTTCTGGACAAAAAAAGCTCATGGGATTGTAAATCATAAAGGATGAAACCCATGGTAACATCTCGATATACAAGGAAAACTGACTTCCTGGCCCGTGGTTGAATTTAATCTTCTGGTTTTGCAAGGTTGTGACAAAACAAAGACAACAAAACACTTTGAGGTGAATAATGACAGGAAAAGTATTAAAAAGTTTCCCATAAGGACATTTAGACTGTAGTAAAGGCCTGGGAATGCAATTGATCAAATGGACAACATGTTTAATGTTGAAATTCCAGATATTTGAAGCAAGATTGGACTGTAATGTAATATCTCTAGCCACATTTAATATGTGCTGGTGTTTCCTCTCAACAACCCCATTTTTTTGAGGGGTTTCCACACATGATTTTTGATGACGAATGCCTTTGGAAAGAAAGAAAGTTTGTAATGTGAGAAACTCATAACCATTATCAGACCTAAAACAATTGAGGGTGGTATTGAATTGATTCTCTAAAGAGGAAACAAAATGGATTATGCTTTGTTTAGTGTTAGATTTATTTTTGAGAAATATGACCCATGTAAACCTAGAATCATCCACAAGAGTTAGGAAGTATTTATGTCCTAAAATGGATTCTGTGGCAAAAGGTCCCCACAAATCAGCATGTAAAAGATCAAAGGAGAAAGACTATATGTATTGCTAATATGAAAAGACAGTTTTGTTTGTTTGGCATAATGAAATGAGTCACATGAATTCATGTTTGATTTACAAGGAATCAGAGGGCAAGATTTTGCCATTATTTGCAAACTAGAAAGAGAATCATGGCCTAATCTTACGTACCATGTTTCAAAGGAATTAGAAATGACAGAATTACAAGTAGAAATAGCAGCATGTGTGTCAAGTATGTATAAACCCATATGCAAGCTAGTTGTACCAATCATTTTCATGGAATGGTTTTGTAAAATGTGACACACATGGGAGGAAAAAGTAAAGTGACAATTATTGTTAATAGATAGCTTAGAAACTGAGATGAGGTTGACATAAAAAGAGGGAATATAGAAAATAAGTATCAAGGTTAAAGAGGGAGAAATAATAATATTTCCAGCTATACATGCATTTACACGAGATCCATCAGGTAAAGTGACAAGAACATGGGTAATATAATGAAACGAAGTGAAGCATTCACGGGTAAATGTGATATAGTCGGTGGCACCTGTGTCAAATATCCAAAAATTAGAGTTCTTACCAATGTTTGGAGTAAGAGAATTTAAGGCTAAGGGAGATGTAAGGATTGAGTTGGCAGTAGGGCTTGACTTTGATTTTTGAAGTAAGGCAAGGATATTTTGAATCTCTTCTTGAGTGAAACCAAAAGAGGATTGGGAATCATCTACAAGAGGAGTAGCTGAAGCATGCTGAGTCTTTGACTAGGAAGAATTATCAACCTGAAGATGGTTCCATTTTGGCTTGAATTCGGGTGGATATACATGCTTCAAGAAGAATGTTTCCATAATGTGGTTAGTCCTCTTACAATGAGTGCATATACAACCAGGTCCTTTGGATTGTTGAGACCATTTACCTTTCTAAGATTGAGAGCCTTTACCACTGTGACCTTGGACATGTAAGGAAGATACATAAGATTTAATATAATCAGTGGAGGATGCAGGATGCAATGCCCGTTCTTGTTGTATGATCAGTGAAAACACTTTGTTTATGTTAGGCAAAGGATTCATAATCATTATATATGATTTGGAACTGGTAACTTTTTCATTTAAACCTTTCAAGAACCTAATTTCATAATCTTGTTCCCGGTATATCTTTGCAGAATCAACATCACCACAAGAACAGGTAAATGAACATTTACAGCAAGGAAGAGGGCTATAATTCTCAAGTGCATCCCAAAGCATTTTCAATTGAATAAAGTAATCAGAAACGTCGAGAGTACCTTGATGGAATCGATACAGTTCTTCTTGAATGTCTGAGATGCGGAAAATGTAACTATGCAAAAACCTAATTTGGAGGTTCTTCAAAACTCCCACTGCAGAGTTGATTCAAAGCACTAATTTCGCAATCGATTCAGAAATCGATCATTGAATCCAAGATAGGACCGTCATGTTGCAACGAATCCATTGAGAAAATAATGGATCAGTAATAAACAGTTTGGGGAAAGATACATCGACAAATTTTTCTTTATTCTTGGAGATCAAAGCAAGATGTATAGATCACGACCATGTGTGATAGTTCTTGTTGTCCAAGGGAGGAGCAGCAAGAATCAGTGTGGGACTCTCGTTAGGATGAAGATAGTAAGGATTCACAAATTTTATTGCAATATTAGCATTAGATCTGGTGATCCATGAAGGAGAACAAGGAGTTTTGACGATGAGAAAAAAAGAATCAAGTTCTGAGAATGAAGAGAGATAGGAGCTTGAAGAAGAAGAAGCATCCAGAAGCTTGAACCAAGAAAGAAGAAAAAGGATGGTTACCAGAGCTCATTGAACTCTGATACCATGACAATATCGCAACAATGAGAGAGATAAGATAAAGAGCCTTTCATTATTGGATAAAAGAATGAATATTGTTACAGCATACATGTCTTATAAGACTTTTATATATATATATATATATATATATAATGTGTATCATAAGAGTAATATAAACTAGAGTTAATTATATGATACCCCTGCCATTAGGGCGAGATTTGATTTTACCCCCTTGAATTTTTTTTGAACGCCCCCTCATAAAATTAAAAATCAACTTTTACCACACCCTCTTACTTGTTTTGGTGACTGGGTTTGTTGTAATTGGATAGGTGAAATTTTTAATGTCCTTGTGGCTTGCTGACTGTTTACACATCACTCTTCTTCACATTCTCTTTCTTTTCCAAACACAGTTACCACTAGTTTCTTCTGCTACAACTCTTCCCTTTTTTAAACTCATCACTCTTCTCTCAGAAAGCCATAGAGCTTCTCCTCCCACTTCTCCTCCCACTCTCATTAACAATTCGAAACATCTAGATGATCGAGAGGACGCGATTGAGGTGAGAGTCAGAACCTGAGAAACCTAAAATTGAACCCAACACAAACCTCACAAACAAAACAAAAACACAGATTTAAGAGCAAATCGGAGTCAGAAATATAAAGATCGAGAGAGAAACCAAGAGAGATATTTGGAAATCCAATAGATGGCTTTACCTTGAAGATCTAGGGTTTCGAATTTCTTTTGAAGAGTTTCGATTGAAATTTCTTTTGAAGATTTGTGTGTTGAACAGGACGAAAAGGGTGGTGGTGATGAACCAAACAAACAAATCGCGTCTCTCTCTTTTCTTCTAATCGCCAGATTCCGCTGCGAACTAGAAATGTTGTGAACGTTGTTGTTAATCGTTGATGATGTTGTGTGATGTTACGGTGCGAGTCTGAGTCGTAGTTGTTGTTGTGGTTGATGCGTGAAGTTGTGTGATTGTGAATTTGTTGTTGTAGCGTTCAAGTTGCGAGATACGTAGTTGCAGATTCGTTGAATGGTATGTTGAACTTGTGAGTTGTTGTTCTTGAAATTTGAGGCTACCGTGTCTGTGTTGCAATTTTGGTTCAGAATTTGTGAATTAAATTTGCAAGTAGAAAGTATTTTTGAATTGATTGCATATGTTATATATTTCTGTTTTATATAATAATTAACAATACCTTAATTAACATTTTCACCACTACTGATACAGGGACATACATGCGGAATTTGCACTACTACTAATACTGCCTTGAATACTCAGACATTAAATTCGTCTTCCTCTGTTCTTGACTCTAGTGTCAATGGTAACAATTCCCATGTATTAGAGGAGAGGAGCCTTTGATAACGACGTCGTTTTGTGATGGTTATAGTGGAAAACGAAGAGACATGAAATAGAGAGTGTCACATGGGATTAAGATACACATGATGAGATGCTTTGTTCATGGCTATGGTGGTATGGTATGCATCTTCCATGGAGGTTTTGTGTTTTTGGTGGATCCATAAATATTGCACAGTCAGCAACCACATAACCACTTATCTAAGGCCCAATCAACATGTATGATAACATGGTATGGTAAAAGTTGGTTTTTAGTTTAATGAGGGGGACTTCATAAAAATAAACTTCAGGGGAAATAACAAATCTCTCCCTAATAATAGAGGAGTTTCAAATAATTAACCCTATAAAATATAGTAAGGGTATCTCTAATATGCTATGTATCAGGTGTTGATAGTTTTTCATGTGACGGAAAATTGAAGTGTTAATCCTTGTGATGTTGCAAGCAAAATAGCTAAAAGCCTGGGATGTATAGAAGGTTATATCTTCCAATGAGACGTTTCATGAGTAAATAGTGTGTTTTTCTTTTTTAGACTATATATATTGCAATGTATACAGAAAAATAGTTCTAGATATTGCATAGGAGGATCTTGATACGGTAGTTCTAGATCCTATGCGTTGACCTCTAGCTGGAGTTTATTGGTAGTTTTATTTGTTGATGTTATTATTCTTAGTTTTAAGGGGTTTGTTTAAAGAGTTGTATTCTTTGTACGTTTTTTGTTGTTGATCCTCTTCATTTTATTTTATCCTAGGCACTCCTTATTTTGGTATAAAGACTCTTGTTTTCGTTTTGTTGGATTGATATCTGCTTTAATTATTTATTCATTTCTAACAAAATAAAATAAAATTGAGTACAAAGATACTCAAATCTATTAAACATTAATTAATACATTTAACAAGAACCAATTATTACATCAATCAAACAAAGCCACAAAGGCAACATGGAGGATCATAACATAAATCCTAATTTATTCTACTCAATATATGATTGCTTATTGCTTACACTTAATAAAGTGAGCTTATAGTTTAGTATTGCAAACAAATTGAGTTTTAACTTTTACATATCTATAGAGAAAGTTCAGCAAGACGTTTAACATCCATTGGATAAGTAATCTGTGTATTATTAGAACTATCATACACAAATGATGCAGTGTAATTGTTGGCAGCTTCTGTGGGACGACTTCCATCAAAAAAAATGTGATTACTTCTATTCGAGCATGGTATTGAGTCAGGAATACAAAATCCATCAGAATTCATTGGACAACAAGATTCCAAAAAGACGGTAAAACCTGAAATCCAAAACAACATATGGCATTAACTGATGATAATTAGGAACCTGAAATCCAAAACAACATATGAATATAAGTTAGTTGAAATATTTACCGAATGTACCGTCTAATCTGATAGCAGTAGTATTTACAAAAATAGCTTTCGAATCTGGATAGCCGATATTGACTTGATCTACTAAAGATCTAAGCTTGGTACTGAATATTGCTTCAATATCATTTAGATCTTCAACACATGGATTCCCGCTATTATTAGCGAGCACCATTGGAGTGCAACCTATTTTTCCAAGCCCAACATCCACATATTTTCTTGCACCAAGATCATACAATGCCTGTCAACCAAAGACAACAATTTATATATATTAACATCAAACATTGAAAATAGTATTTTATGAGAAGTTACTAAAACTAATTTATATATTTGTGTGTACCTTTCCATTAACGAAATATTGGTCAATAAGAACTTGGGCATACTCCTCAGGGTTATACATGCTACTGGTGGGATAGAGATTGGGTTGAAAATAATTGAATTTGTAATCGTTGGTGCCTATAGAAATATAATACAAGCACTTTTTTAGATATTCTGTGGCATTTTCAACTCCTCCAAGCTTTGTAGCAATTTGAGCAATAATTATTTTGTGATTTTCAATTTGTTGTCCAAAGTCGATATTAGTACCCTGCATATGTTAAACTAATTTAGTCACATTTAATATTTAAATAATTTAAAAAATATTAATTAATGTTATAAAGATGAGATAATATACAATACCGCTGTAAGTTTTCCAGTTTCATTACGAATTCCAGCCAAAGCAGATGCATAATTAACACCTTCAAGTATATCATAGCCAGTAGTATTTGCAAATGGTGGGATGAATTTCTCAAATCCAAGTAGATTTCCTACAACAGTTAACTTTTAGCTTGTGTATTGAAAAATATTTAACAATATAATTATATATATATATATTGAAAAAGAAGAACAAGCTCTTAATGGTGCAAAAAATTATTACCAATTATGTCAATTTGCGTTTTTCCATTGGTAACTCTTCCAGTTGGGCCATCGGGAAAGTCAATGCCATATGGCATGTAATCAGCCTTTGCAGTTGTTGGAAGATCGTTATTATTTCCACTATCAGATAAATCATCTCCAAATATAAATAGACAAGGCACTTGAGATGAATTTGCTGGGGCACAATATTGCATGTAGTATGCAACCAAGAGAAAAAGATGCAAAACTAACCATGTTTTTGTCTCGAATGCCATTTTTCTAAGTATACAAATATTTTTTATATGTATTGTAACAAGATGGAGGGTATATATATAGATTATTGACTGCCAAAATTGTCAAAACAATTAATTAATTAATAAAGGATTGGTGAAGTATATATGATAAGTTCTATAATTTTAAAGTTTTCAAAAAAATAAATATCAATGAAGGACCACAATTCCATTTAATTTGGAAACTATGGTCATGGATGGATCTACGACAGATTTTATAAGTTATATATTTTCAATGGAATTAAAATTTTGTGTGGAAATTTTCTTCAAGGATTAAGAGGTCGACGATGGGGATAAAATTGCTTGGAAGAGAGGTTAGTCAAGATGGATGTTTTATCGAGAGATTACAGGATTGTTGAGTTAATGTATCTTTTCCAATAATTATGATATCCAAATGGTGATTTTATTCTATTTTGATCGTGCAAGCACTACTTTGGATACATATCTTACCATGGTTAGGAGAATGATTCTACACGGATGATGGTCTGTTGTAAGGTAGTTTGTGGTTGTATGTGACCTCTTTACAACCACAAGCGACTTGTCGTGATAAAAAGGTTATAACACGTAACATATCAATGTGGTAGTTTTAAACAAACATAGTAAAAGATTGTAGTTTGGGGTTCGATTCCCAACACCTGCATTTTTATTTCATATTTCAACACATTTCACACCGATTCTAGAATTTAATCGTGGTGAATGATTTGCGCGCAACATATCACTATGGTCCTTGATTACAACCATGTTGATAAGTTTACTTGAGTTTATTATAATTTATGTGGAATGCTTATTACACCAATAATTATTGTACAAGCTTTCTACAACCCATAATCCACATTTCGTTCTTTAACAGATATATCTTGTTTCAATGTTTCTTGTTCTTCAAACACCCCTTCCTTCACCTATACTTCATTATGCAAAATAGTTTTTTACTTTGTAAAAACATTAGAGGTGAAGGAAAGGCGGTTGAAGAACCGAAAGCATCAAACCAAGTTTTAACAATTAAAGAGTGAAATGCGAATAATTTGCTGAAGAAATCTCATAGAATAAACTTATATAATAAACTCATATAATAAACTCATAGTCTATGACATTTTGACTGAACGTAACAAAGCTCCAATTTAGATGGTATATCATTAAACAATCCTTAACAACAACATACATCAGCAACATACAACATAAAACTTTTATTAACAACAATATACAATTTTTATCAACAACAACATACAACTTTTATGAACAACAACATACAATTTCTATTAACAAAAACAAAAATCATCAATAACATACAACTTTTTATCAACAATAATATACCTTAAACAACTTATGACATACATTACCAAGAACATATAACTTTTATCAACAACAACATACCTTAAACAACATACAACATATATATATATATATATATATATATATATATATATATATATATATATATATATATATATATATATATATATATATATATATATATATATATAATCAACAACATATCTTAAACAACATATAACATACAACTTTTATTACCAACAACATACAACGTTTATCAACAACAACATACATTAACAATAGCATACAACATATATAAATAAAAACAAAATCATTAACAACATGCAACTTTAATCAACAACAATATACCTTAAACAACATATAATATATCTCAACAAAAACAAAATCAACAACAACATAAAATGTGGAAACGTCTCATGTATCTAAAATGTGACGATGAAGTGAAAGAAATGAGTTTTATGTAACACCTTTCCTTGATCCATAAGATATGAAGATAATATGTTGAAATTTTGTGAAAGATGTGCTATATGAAACGGCTCATGGTTTTAGGATGAGACATTAGAGAGTGTTAGGGTTTTGTTTTGAGAGAGACAAAAGCGTTTTGTCCTAAAAGAGAAAACATTTTCTTAAATATATATTATACTTTTCATCAAGGTTGATATAAACAACAGTGATAACATGTATGTGTAACATTTCTATTATAGATTGTGGTTAAAGGTATTTTAGTTTTAATTTAAATATTATGATTATTGTTGTGAAAGAGGTGGGTCACAATGTTATTCATCACATTAAAAATCTCATAAATCTCATAAATCTATACAAGAGTAATCAACAACACTCAAGCAACTCATATGAATAAAATTTATATAATGCAATGCAATATCGAATCAACTCATGCATGTTGTACCGACTGAACAAATGGTTCTTCATACGAACCAGATCCCAACATATGAATCCTAAGCTCCAACATCTGACCTCCAAGCCTCGACATCTGCTGAAGAAATCTCATATAATAAACTTATTTAATAAACTCATATAATAAACTCATAATCTATGACATGTTGACTGAACGTAACAAAGCTCCAATTTAGATGGTATATCATTAACCAATCCTTAACAGCAACATACATCATTTCATTATTAAAGCGCACTTAGATGAATAATTCTCCCTATCTTGTAAATCCAACAAAAGCAAACAAGAAATACTTCTAAGGTTCCTTTTTCCCAAGCCCTATCTCTCCAATGCTCTTCCTCTCAATTATTTCACGTATTGACAAACAAAAAACGCTTATTTTCTATTTCTCTTAAAATAAATACTAACCTAATTAAATCCCTTTTAATTAAACTCCTGGCCCTACTACACATAAGCTCTTCATTACTAACCATCTATTTTCCATTATTTTCACTCTTTATCCTGGAGTTTACTTTTCTCTCATTTTCTACTAATTAATAAATTAAATCGTACAAAAACTAATTAATTAAGCACAATTCACCAGAAATACCGACACCGGCCAAACACGTCATAAATCTCATAAAATAATTATTTAAATAATTTAATCAATTCAATCAAATAACTAATAAAAGACTAATTATGTCGGGGTGTTACAATATGTCTTAACTTATCATTATGGTTACTAATATGCATAAGTGAACTTGATTGAGCTTTCTCTACTTCTAGGATTGAGAACTAGATGGTTTACTATAGAATATTCAACCTTGAAATCCATTTCATGTAAAGTGGTCAAACATGAGTAATCATGTTTTATCATTTGACAGACCTACATACCATTATCATTTGACACTTATGCCTTCTTAGAAATAGAGGCAATGAAACTTTTATAGAGTCCAAAAACTAGTACAAAGCAATTTTGGATATTTTTTAAGAAGATTGATTTTGTCATTTAAAAGGTGAATAGCGGCATAGTTTATTTGCCGCCTATCTTTAGTGACATATAATGAAGATTAACCAATAAAAAGGTAACATGATTAAACTCTTTATTACTAATGAAATAAAGTCAAAACAAGCCTAAATAGAGGACCACAATTTGGGTAAACTTTGCAACTATGATCATAAAATCTTGAAAGAATAGTTGTGGTTGCTACCAACAATAAATAAGGAAAGTACGTGTAGGTAAGGGTGTTCTTTAGAGTCGAAATTCATTTAAGATCGAAATAAAATTCAATATGAAGATAAAATTATTTGTGGTTATGTTTGTTATGATGAATAATTTTTTAAAAATATATGAAAAATACTCTTTTTGGTCCCTTAATTATATCTTTGGGTTCAGTTTGGTCCCTTGATTATTTTCCGTGTCAGTTTGGTCTCTTAACTCTTAAAACGTGACATTTTAATCCTTTTCGTCTAATTAGCGACGAAAAAATCAAAAATCAGTCGCTGAATTCGTCGTTAATTAGATAAAAAGGACTAACATGATATATTTTAAGAGTTAAGAGACCAATCTGACACAAAAAATAATTAAGAAACCAAATTGAACCCAAAGATATACTTAAAGGACTAAAAAGGGTATTTTACCAAAAATATATACTTTGATCCAGTTTTATGTGGCTTAATTTTGATTTATGAATTTGTATAAAATTAAAAATGTAAAACAAAATTATATAACGTTATAATAATAATAATAATTGGTATTATTATTATTTTATTATTATTATTATTATTATTATTTTATTAATATTATTATTATTATTATCATCATTATTATACTATCTCAAAGGAAAGGTATGTGTTCTCACTACAAGGGCGGGGAGGTTCTAGTAGGTATATTACACGTTTTCCAGTCGAGGGTTAACTCATGGTGGCGAGTAGTAAAGTACAGTGGTTTTCTATACCTTTTAAAGGACCAACTCAAGTGAGGTGAAAGACCCTATTGGTGGTCGAAGTTGCTGGGTTATAGGTCGGTGACTAGGTTGATGGTGTTAAGGCTACTAGTGTCGTACCCTAGGAATTTTAAATTTTCAAGCAACTAGCTTTATTTTGTTTGGTCAAGATTAAAATTTCAGTTTTACGGTGAGATGGTAGAGTTTAGTTCCTTCATCGACGATTTGAATCTGATAGATTTATCATCAGTTGGAAATAGACATACTTGGTTCAAGTCTAATGGCACTAATAGAAGCAGTCTGAACATATTCTTGGTGGATGACAACACCATTTTGTTCCTTTTTCTTAGGAATCAAAATTTTGGAGATAGGGACATATCCGACCATCGTCCTGTTTGGTTAAAATCATATTCCGTAAATGGGGACCTAAGCCCTTTAGATCCTTCAACTGTTGGTTAGAGTACAAAGGTTTTCGTCCCTTTGCAAATAAGTCTTGCAATTCCTATCAATTCTCTGGTTCTTGTTGCTCTATTTTCATCAATAAATTGAAAGCCTTGAAAGAAGATTTGAGAATTTGGAATACCTACACATTTGGGTGGTTAGACCTTTAGATTGAAGACCACGTGAATCGCCTAAATATGATTGAGCAGGAGTCGATTTGTTTGGATTCAAATACAGAGGTTACTTCCACCAAAGAAAGATTGTGTACCGAGGAAGAGGTTTGGAAAAGTATTCTTCTTAAAGAAACTATATAAGTGGGGGGAGTTTTAATTGAAGACCCTGAAGAAATTAAACGCGAAGCAAAGAAAATTTTCGAGGCAAACTTTCAGCGACCAATCAGGCCCAACATTTGTTGTAGATTGGATAATGTGGCTTGCTTGGCTCTGAAGATAGATTGATGTTGGAAGCATATTTTTCCCACGAGGACATTAGGTGCGTCGTGTTTGAGTGCGATGAAAACAAATGTCCTGGTGTTTATAGGTTCAACATTGATTTCTATAAAGCTTGTTGGGAAACCGTGGGTATTGATTTCTCCAACTGCGTACTGGAATTTTCCAAATATGGATTTTTTCCCAAAGTGTTTGCGTCTTCCTTCATCTCGTTGTTGCCAAAGGTCGAAAACCCTCAGAAATTTGAAGAATCCAGGCCTATCAGTTTGGTCATTAGTATCCTTAAAATCATATCCAAGATGTTTTCTAGAAGATTGGGTGCGATTATTCATAAGCTAGTATCCCCTTCTCAATTAGCTTTCATCCTCGATCGTCTCATTCTCGATGGTGTCCTTATGGCTAGTGAAATCATTGACTTTGCCTGAAGGCACAAGAAAAAGTGCTTGTTACTTAAAGTAGATTTCGCAAAGGCGTATGACTATGTAGATTGGACCTTTCTTGAGTAAATCCTCCTGAAGATGGGTTTTGGTTGCATGTGGCTGGAATGGGTTAGAAGACCGGTCTTTAATAGTTATTTGTCAATTTTAATTAACAGAAGCCCGTCGAAAGATTTCAAAGTGTATAAAGGTCTTAAGTAGGGAGATCTTGTATCCCCTTTCTTGTTCGCTATTGTAGCGGAAGGATTGGCTTTCCTGGTTAGAAGTTTTGCTCTCCTAAATTCACTGAAGGAATTCAAAGTGTTCGATATTATGATTGCTAGTATTCTGCAGTTCATAGATGATACCCTTCTAATCAGAGACAGTTCAGTTTCTAACATCTGGGCTTTTAAAGGAATCATGCGGGCTTTTGAACTAGGATAGGAGTGGAGCCTGGAATTCTAGTTGGAGCTGGGTAACTCCTTAATCATGAATCATGAAATCTCCCGTTTAGATTCTTGGGTCTTACGGTAGGTGGTAATCTTCGTAGTTACTCGTTTTGGTAGTCGATTTTATCTTGCTTTTGGAGTAGATTATCTAGTTGGATTGTTCGAAACTTATCTATTAGTGGAAGAGTCTCTCTAATCAATTCCATTATTACCAATCTTCCAATCCACCATGTGCATTTCTTTAAGATACCTAGGAAGGTTGTTAATGAAATCATATATATCCAAAGACGATTCTTATGGGTAGGTTCGTCTAACGACAAATTCATTTCGTGTGTGAGTTGGAGGTTGATTTGTAAACCAGAGGATTGTGGGGGCCTTGGTGTGAAACACATTGGTCAATTTAATAGAGCTCTTATAGCTAAATGTCTATGGATGTTTTTGTATGTTGGGAACAAGATTAAGAGGCCAATATTGGTTAGAAGATATGACAACTTGAGTTTGAAAGTTCAGACTTACTTGGAAGATGCTAACATATCCAAATATTCTCTCTGGATGAAGGATATCCTTGCTACTTTTTTTTCGAAGTCTAACTTTGATGATTTCATTTGTGATTTGCTGGAGTGTTTAGTGGGCAATGGTGAGAATACTGTATTTTGGCAGTCCATGTGGTTAGGCAATTACACTTTGAAAAGTTTGTTTCCTTCTCTATATCAGGCAAGTATCTTTAAATTCTTCTCTGTTAGCTCTTTGGGTGATTGGGTCGATGGACTATGGTGTTGGAAATTCAACGAATCTGTTTCAGTCGATGACA
Organism: Lathyrus aphaca; assembly: GCA_963966055.1. Classification (NCBI taxonomy): domain Eukaryota; kingdom Viridiplantae; phylum Streptophyta; class Magnoliopsida; order Fabales; family Fabaceae; genus Lathyrus; species Lathyrus aphaca. The sequence goes on from OZ014519.1 coordinate 49,091,304, forward strand.
TCCAGCAAGAAGCCGAAGTATTAGAGGTTTGTAGGCTGCTGGATTCATACCAGATGCAGCCGAATTGTCAAGACAAGTGGATCTGGAGCTTAGATAAGTAGACAAGTTTTTAGATTAATTCTTACTATAGCCATATCAATTTGTGCATCTTGTTGAATGAATTGGCAGAGAACTCTGCAGAATTTCTATAACATGTTTGGAATTCGCCTATTCCTCTGAAAATTCAAGTTTTCGCATGGAGGATGGCACTCGATAGATTGCCCACGAGGGAGAATTTGGCGAAGAGAAATATTATCGATAATGTACACGACATGGTATGTATGTTGTGCTTCCAAGTTGACGAGGACTCAAACCATCTCTTCTTTTCTTGCATAAAATCTATGATGGTTTGGAAGGAAAATTATGAATGGGTGGAGATAGGAATAATTTTGGATTCCAATTGTTACCTCCACACTAAATCCTGGTTTTTGCAACTTCAAGGTCGTGGTAAACCGGGTAATGTATACCTTATTTGGATTATCACTTGCTCGAATTTGTGGAGGGCCATAAACAATATATTGTTTAATGATGGTATTGGTAACGTAGATGATATTGTTTTCGCGATTAAAGTCTCCTAGTTGAACTAGTTAGTCCTAGGTCGTAATAATAACAAACCTTGAGTTTGTATGATTGGTTCAAATTCCTTTTTGATTTTTTGTGATTAGTCATTAGGCGTTGTTTGTTGTTCATTGGTTCGAGATCTCCTTAATCTCATATTACTGAAGTTTTGCTTATCAAAAAAATATTTAGTTTTACAGACAGACTGGTTGAAACGATTTCTTACTTGCGCTCAAAATTAGTGAAGAATGTTTTAAGGTTTGGACCACAACTGTCTATTTTATCAATCTACATTATGCGTAATTATGCGTAATTTAATTTGATGTGTTCATTTTATTTTTTGGCGCCTACGTGCAATCGCATTTTGATCAGTTTGAGCATTTTCATCTGGGTATTTTTAACTCAAAGATTTGAATTGCGACTGTCTATTTTACAAAACTATATTTCACAAATATTATTTTAGTGTATTAATTTTCGTTTTTTGCACATTTGCGCATTCGATTTATTCATTTTAATTCATATTTGTTTCATTTTTTATCAAAATAAGTGAGAAATATAAATAAGAATAAATAAACTAATTAATTTGATTAACTTGTTTTCATTAAAAAAAATCATTATTTTATTTTATTTTATCAATTAAAACTCATTTTAATCACTCAAAATATCTAAGGGTATTTTGTAAATTAAAGAAAATTAAAACCCAGTTGATACTATGTAAACTAACTAGTTGATCTTGTGATCTAAAAATCCGCGTATATACAAACTCTAATATATATATATATATATATACCTCCTTGAAGCTCCTTTTGATTTGGTTGAACTAAAAGATGCAGTTTTCTTATATGCAGGGGATAAGAGCTCAAGGCCCGACGAATTTAGTCTAGACTTTCTTAAACTATGTTGGGATGTTGTGGGGAGGGAGTTCTAGAATTCTATGAATAAGGGCGGCTTCCTAAGGTATTCACTTCAACCTTTCTAGTTCTTATTCCTAAAGTGGATGACCCATCGGAGCTTGATGATTATAGACATATTTTCTTGATTGGGTGTGTTTACAAAGTCCTTTCTAAGTCTCAAACTGTGTTTATTGAAGGGAGGAACTTGATAGATGAAGTTTTGTTGTTGAGCGAAATGGTAGATTTTTCCTAGAAAGACAAGTATAAAAGTATGTTTCTTAAGGTATATTTTAATAAGGCTTATGATTATGTAGATTGGGAGTATCTCTGTAAGATCATGGTCACCATAGGGTTTGGAGAAAGGTTGTTACGTTGGATGGACGGTGAGGTTATGAACAATTACATGTCTATTTTGGTTAATGGTAGCCCTACAAAAGATTTCCAAGTGTCGAGAGGTCTTAGACAAGGTGATCATCTATCTCTGTTTCCTTTTGCAATAGCAGCGAAGGGTTTGGCGGTGCTTATGAATAGAGCGGTTTCTAGTGGAACTTTTATAGGCTTTAATATGGGCAATGTGCAGACTTTTAATCTTCTCCAATACGCGGATGATACGATAATTGTTGGGGAAGGCTCTTGGAGTAACATTTGGGCTATTAAAGTTATTCTTAAAGGCTTTCAACTGGTATCCGGTTTGGAAATCCATTTCGATAAGAGTTCTCTTTTTGTATTTAGTGTGGAGGGGAGCCTCTTAAAAGCGGCAGAGAGTTTTTTAGCTTGCAAAGTGGAGGGGTGCCCTTTCAAGTTTCTTCGTATTCTAATTAGGGGTAACCATAGGTTGGTGGATTTTGGAAATGATTCTACCAATAAGAAAGTTATTAATTGGATTAAGTGGAAGACTATTTGCAAATATAAGGTAGACGGTGGCCTTGCTATTTTAGACATTCGTCGCTTTAATTTTTCTCTTTTAGCCAAGTGGATTTGGAAACTTATTCATAGTTGAGTTTGTGTGTAGAATGGTATCCTTATTGCTAGATAAGGAAATTGTGTTAATTCCATTGTTAGAAGATCTTGGTTGAAGCTTAGGACTTCCACGTCTCTTTGGTGGAAAGATTTTTTCTAGTTTGGTGGTTGGGTTGGAAATTCGTGGAGCTGGAACATGTTGGATCGAGACTGATGCGATGAGCTTGGATTTCGGAAGCAACTATCAGTATTGGACCGGGTTCTGGATGCTGCTATTATTTCTAGTTTTCTACCGGACTGCATTGGCTAGAGGCCTCACGTCTCGCATGTTTTTACAATACAGTCAGCCTATGACTGGTTGAATGCGGTCACGGCTGGTTCAGAATAAATCCTTGGGTGTCTGGAGGCGATGCATTTATGCTGGACGAGTACATTTCCGATGAAGACCATTGTTTTTGGTTGGAGGATTTTTCACAATCGCCTTCCAACCCGTGAAAACCTCTGGAGGCATGGTATTATCTCTAACTCTCATGAATTATGTTGCCCTCTTTGCTTCTTGGTAGACGAATCAGTTCCACACATTTTTTTCTATTTTCAAAGGAGTAAGAAGGTGTGGGAAAACTTTTTTTTCTAGGTATTGAGGTAGCTTATCAATCAAATACTATTGACAATTTTAAGGAGTGGCTTCATGCTTTGGTTAAGATAGGTGTGGATGTGAAAAACGTGGTTGGTATTTGGTTGATTACTTGTTGGTGTATTTGGATTAGGCGGAATGATATTATGTTCAATGATATATGGATTTTGGGTCGTAGAAGAGCTTACTTATAAATCATCCTTCTATCGTGGTGGTGGATCAAAAAGAAAATAAAAAAGTCTTATTTTTGTAATTACTATGAATGACACAATTATCTTTGTGAATTTTTGTAGAATTTTGGCCTAATTGGCTTTTGTTTTTGGGTTAGGATACCCCTTTGTATCATTTTTAATATATATATTTTGTTTATTATATATATATATATATATATATATATATATATATATATATATATATATATATATATATATATATAAAATTGAAATTGAGGGAAAAGAAGGAAACAAAAAGTGAAAAGTGGAAGTGAATAGAACTTCTTCGTGACAGAGTCATCACCAAACCACATCTTCATACCCCTTCACATTTGCCTCTCACATACTACTGCACACCTCTCGCCCTTAAACTCACCATCTAAAAACCACACAAATCTCTTCTCATTCTCAGCATTCATCAGCCATACTCATCATCGACGACGAACAACCATCGAACTGAAACATCTCACCTTCACATCACACCAACCACCAACAAACTTCTGACTCACCTCCTCTAACCAACAAAACTGTGAAGACACCTACAAATGAAACCAGCCAACCTTCATCAATCTTACTAAACACCACTGCCATAAACCACTATCACACCTCCTGCAAGAACCACACAAAACATTTGCCTGTGATTTCATCTCAAAGAACTATCACACCTCCTGCAACTACTCTCTCTTTCACAAAAATCGTCGCGCCTCCGTTTTCAGAGCTCAATCACCGTTTTATCACTTTCGGCTTCGTCACCACTACATCAACCACAATGAAGCTTCACCTTCAACAAGTTGGAACTTATTGCGATCTTCATATCATGTTCATTTCGGTTTCATTTCCATATGTGATTCGCTACTATTGATGGTAAGGTTTTGTTCAAGATTATGTTATGTGTGTTGATTTTCGACATTTCGTTGCATTGTTTTCATGTGTTACGTTTCGTATATTAACTTTGCTTTTTCATTTCCTAATGTTGCATTTTCTTCACGTTTTGTGACACATACTTGCTTTTCGTCACAATCCATCTGTTAACATTTCATTGCATTATCTCAATTCACGTGTTAACTTATGTGACATTAGAATTTGCGCCTTTGGTTAGAATTCGCATCCTCGCATTATAATTTGCGACCTTGTGTAAGAATTTGTGTCATTTCATTACGATTCGTGCTTTAACTTTCGTGACATTAGAATTCACGCTCGCGCAATAGAATTCGCGTCCTTGCATGAGAACTCACTGTCCCTATTTAGAATTTGTGGACTTGGTTACACTTTGAGTGTTAACTTTTGTGGTGTTAGAATTCACGCCCTCACATTATGTTTTACGTCCTCGCATGAGAATTCGCAACCTTGTGGTACAAATTGACACCTTGCATTACAACTCACGACCTTGCATTAAAATTCGTGTTTTTATGTTTTGACCCATTTCATGCATTGCACTATCTTTTCGATTATTTTTGTGACCCTTCATCAAAATTATTTTCACAATTCATCAAAATATTTTTCTTAATAAAATCATATGATAAAGGATCCTAGGGTACACACTTCTTCAAAACCTTGAATACTTGGCCCAGGGGAACACGCCTTAGTCTTACCGAGCATTTAACTTCCATTATAAAATACTTAATAAAATCGGATGAAAAGGACATTGTGGTGCTCACTCGTTTGAAACCGCAAATAATCGGCCCCGAGGAATACATATTGGTCTTACCAAGCATTCGTCTTCCTCAAATAATGTTATTTAATCAAATGGATGAACACAGACCTTAGGGTGCACACTCCGTTGAAACCCTAAATGATTGGCCTCGAGACACACGCCTTGATCTTACCGAGCATTCGTCATCCACCTAAATACAATTCAACAAATTAAACATTTCTTTTTCTCGTCCTCGTACGATCGAAAACCTTTTAATAAATGAACTTTTTTCGTCTGTTCTATTGTGATACAAAAAAAATGCTTAAGCCTATCATGCACGAGCATATAAGCAACATTTAACTGTTAAAATGTGACCGTTGAAGCCCTATTTGAAGGGAAATTAGCGATCTAAATGTAGTGGAAAACAAAAATTTCCCTTTAGAGATCCTTACGAAAGGTCATGATCTATGATAGAAAGGTTACCTCTTGTAGCGATGAAACCTTTGAATCTTAATCGATGGATGATCACGAGCGTTATACGATGAACATCGTCTCTACTCAGTCCACACGAACGGCTTCCTTCAGTCACAATGCTAGTTGATTGGATTGAAGGTTTTTGAGTGTGGGAGAGAAATAAATAATACGGCCAGGGTTTCAACAACAACAACTTTTGAGCTTCTGCACAAGGGTTCTATTTATAGAACTACTTGTGTGGGCTTCAAGCTAAAAGCTCAACTCAATAATAATATTATTATATTATTATAATAAGTATTATTATAATAAACATAATTTTATTATTATTATATTTTATAACTATTATAAAATTAATAATAACTAATATTATATCATATGTTAATTAAGCACATGGTACCTTATCATATTCCATATTCCATACTAGTGCATTGTACCTTACAGTGTACCTTATTTATTCTACCCATTCTCTAAATGTCCTTATGTGTGTGACCCTGTAGGATTTCGCGACGTTGCAATTATATTAAATCATCTATTTAACATAATAAATAGTGAGCGGTATCTAGCAACACATCACTGCTACCCAAGTCAAAAAATTGTCATGTGATATGACAAAACCTTTTGTGATAGTACTTGTGTGTATAATTACTCTTTTACCCTCATGTCTATATTGAACACAAGGCATATACCGTGTCATCCTTGTCCAGTTCAATATTGGGTCCTTAGACATTTATCTTGTTATACAAGATGAGCAAATTCCATCTAGAGTACTCATGTCCCTCAACATGCTTTGTGAAGTATCCATCAACTGTCTTTATGATCATCCAGTTACAGACAATGTTTGATCAACAATAAAGTACTTGACTCTACATCTAGGGTCCATAGTAGTTTCAGGTCAAAGGGTGGCATACACCAATATCACCATAAGAGTAACTTATGACACTCTGCATAACATTCTATGTAGTACTCTCATAGCGGGTCAATCCAGTATAAATATTACTCCTAATATTCATACTTATGTCAAGACTTGATAACTCCTTATTCATGATCCATGAGATGTGATCATCAGTCTATCTACATAATAGTCTTAATGCTTTAAGGCTATCACATTTCACATTAAAGCTCGACTATTGATGCTTTAAGAATGATGTCCTTATGTTTAATGGAATCTCATGATTTAAGTCACACTTAATATTTCATTAAACAAACTAGCTATTCTAGGGACTTTATCATTTTGGAAAAACAAACATTTATAAAGAAATGCCTTTTATTATTAATAAATAATTTGATACAAGTACCAAAAGTATTGGCCTTTAGGGCTTACACCAACAATATCCCACTAGCACTAGAGCCAATCAGGCATACCCCTTGTTGTACCCTAAATTTTGACTCAGTTTTCCTCTGATATAAAAAGTAAAAGAAGGACTCTTTTTTACTTTTTAAACACAATTTCTTAATTATTTGAGTTTGTTTTTTTTTAAATTTAATACTTTGTTTATTTGATGTGGAATAATTAATTAGGGGAGGGGGGGAGTAGTACTTTTTAAATAAGTTCTTTATTTAAGTTTTTATTTACATATATAATATATTTTTAAAATATATTATTTATAAGGGATTTTTTTATTAGTATATTTTCTTTATATATTTTAAAGGTTATTATAGATCACTAAAAAAAGGTGTATCATAAAAAAGAATTTTGGTTATTTTTATCTTTAGGTTATAAGAAAATATCTTTTATGTTAATTAAAATTATTATTATGATAAGAAAAAGGAGGGCGTGTGTTTTTAAAACTTTTTTCAATTAATTTGTTTTTAGATTATATATATATATATATATATATATATATATATATATATATATATATATATATATATATATATATATATATATATATATATATAATATAAAATATAAAAATCAATTTTATTAATTATAAAATTTTAAGGGTTTTTCGTTTATAAAAATTATTTATTTTAACCTGGGTTTTATTTTCTATTTATTTTTATTAGTATTATTCTTGGACCTGGGTCAACTTTGGTTGACCACATCACAAACCCTAATTTGTGCATAATCAATGGAAGAATAAGATCAAAATCAATCTCAAAATGAAAAAATCAAATCTCAATCAAATCTCTATAACATTCAATAAAACCCAATTATATAAATTTTATACAATCAGAATCAAATTACATTGAAACTATTACAAATCAGATCAAACAATTCTAAACTAAATCTTTGAATTAAAATCTCTAAACCTAAAAAAACTATTATAAAAACCTAAATCAAAATCATAAAAGAGGAGGAAATTTTGAAACCCTAAGACTAAGTTGTTGTTGCGATTCCCATAGACCTCACTCAAAGTTCTTGATTGATAAGGGTTTAGGGTTCATCATTAGAACCCTAAAACTCCTTGAGCATTAACCTTCAATATGAACCTGTAAAACAAATAGAAGAAGGAAGGGATTAGATCGGGGAGAAAGGGAAGAGGAAAAGAAATCGGAATAGCATAAAGAATACACGACAAGGGAAGGTAACCCGAAATCACTTAGCTTTTAAATGTTTTGTGGTGTGTATGTTGAAAATATGCTTTGTTTGATTGTATGTGGTTGTTAGAATTTCTGGATTTTTTTGTTTTTAGGGTTAGGGTTTATGTTTCAGGGTAAGGGTTCTTGGGTTAGGGTTCATATTCTTGTCGGTTTCTAGTTTATGGGTTAAATTTTTGGGTTAGGGTTCTTACAAACCCCAAGAACCTTTGAGGTTTTTGGGCTTGAGGGAAGAACCCTAAGGTTATGGTTCATAAGTTTGAAGTTAGAGTTCATCTGGGTTGGAGTTTCTGGGCTAGGTTTGAAGAAATTGTTTGAAGGTTTGTAGATTCCGGCTGAACTCGCAATGGGGGAAAGGGTGGCGGTCGGTGAGGGTTCTAAGAGAGAGAGGTCAGAGCAATTTGAGAGGGAAGGGAAATTGAAGTCTAGAGAGAGAAACGGGAAGGAAAAATGAGGAAGTTAGGAATGATGGTAGTCTCATATACTCCCTATGTCTGCCTGCAGATGAAGGACGTGTGGCCCCTTGTTGGTCACATGATTTGAAGACTTTGACTAGACTCTGGAGAATTGATATTGGTGTATCATGTGTAGACTTTTGATCTCGACCACACGATAGGACTACTTTGACTCAGTATGTTGAATCAACACTACAAATAGAGCCTTAGTGGATTTCGTCTGATCAATCTAACGACTTGGATTGATAGTCAACACTGAAGTTTTTTTTAGTAGAATGTTGACTGGAATTGGGTTTTGGTTTGATGGGCCTTGTACCCCTAATGCTATTCACACCCCACTTTTGGGCCCAGTTACTTCTTCAGCATGAATTACACCCCCTGTATTTTTTATTAACTAATTAAGTTAATTACTTAATTTAATTATAAAATTAAGAGTCATAGGTTAATTAGGGAAATATAAGTTGGGATTAGGATTTATTTATCATAGGGAATATAATTAGGGATTTATGATTCTTATTTTAGGGATTAAATAATTATTATTATTATTTTAATAAATAAGTTTATTTTATTATAAAATATAAAAAATATATTTTTTAAGGAATATGGAGGGTTTTTAGGTTTTGGATTTTCTTAGGGATGATATATTTTGGGGATTTTATTTTATTAAAATATTTATTTTATGGTTTATTTTAAAAAGGAATTTATAGCGTTTTTTTAGGGTTTATTAAATGAAGGTTTAACATGATTTTGGGATGAAAATATCAAATTGAATTATAAATAGAATTTTGGGGTTAAAATCTATTTTGGGATTAAAAGAAATTCTACTTTTGAATTTATAAATATTTTGGGGATTAAATTTTATTTAAATTATTTAGGGTTTAAATTCTTATTATTAAATAAATTTTGGGGGATTGAAATTTATTTTTATATTTTAGGGATTAAACTATATCTTTGGGGTTATAAATATGTTTTCTAGGGATTTAACGATGGAGTTTCTAATTAGGGTTATTGGGTTCTTTATAAATATTTTGGGGTTCTACTTTTAGGGTTTTCATCTAAAGGGATATTAAATGTAGTTTTACAAAGGAAATAAAGGGTTTCAAAATATGAGGATTTTTATAATAAAATCAGGGTTTATGAATAACTAAAAATGGGGTTTAAAATAAGGGTATTAACAATTTAGAAAGGGGTAGTAAGAAATATTAGGATTAGGGTTAGGGGTAGGGGAATTGAACTACGATGCTTTGATCCTTCAATTTGAGGGTACGTAGGCATAGGGTTTGTGAAAAACCATAGCGAGTAAACTTAGGATTAAATTAGGATTTTGGGATTTTATTTCATTTATTTTTAACTTATTTTATACAAACAAATGAACATTAGAATTCTAGGAAGGATCCTATCAGATACGATAGAGGAGAGTGGTGCCAAACACTTTCCTCTCATTTTACAGACTTTCAAACCAAAGGTCTCTACCCTAGGAAATTAGATTTATCACTATTTTTATCCTAAAAATATGATGGCAAATCTCAATTTTTAAGGCAAAGTGACGCGGAAAAGGTAGAGTCTCCAGCCAGGCATTTCTATCCCGAATGAATGGGAAAGATAATGTTGCACAAACCTAAGGAAAAGGAAAGAACAAGGTCTTACGAACCAAAGAGACTCGGTTTGGTAGTCGGTTACGAACTGGGAAGGTATTAGCATCCCAGATCGTCTGTCGTACCCGACGGGATCCATGCTTGCCTGAACTGTTTTAAAGGGTAAAGAATAAACTGTTGTTGAACGGAAACTGCCACTGGAACTGGAAAAGAGAACAAAGAGGTACATGAAAAATGTAGGAAAAATAAAGAGTGTGCTCGAATCGGCCCTACCCCACTGCCTACGTATCTCATAGGAAATGAGAATCAGAGTCATTGTAGTTCCTCTAACTAGGGAGGGAACTTGTTTGTTTATGTTTTTTTATGATTAAACTGCTTATTCCTATGCTTAGGTGTTGCATACTCGTTTGGTGTGAGTGCATTTACCGTCTTGCAAAGAGACATGTCGAAGTGAGTTCTTTCGTTATGAGTGAAGTAGGTGTGAAGAGAATTCCCGCAGGAAAGACGTTTGTTATTGGTTTGGAGTTTTTAGAAGGTTTTATTGAATTTGCATAGGAGAATGTATTCATGTCTTATTCAAAGGAGTGTATACTTCTTACATCACTCCGAGATGGGGTGGATAAGAAGTACATCTAGGTATTGAGGAAATCCCCAAACCTAGTTCCAAAGATTAAGGCCTAAACACATTACCATAATTTTATCTATTAAGTGTTTTTGTAGTTTTGATGAAGAAGTTCTTTTTAGGTGTTGTTCGTGAAGCATCCTCATGCTAAGACTTATTCATCATGATCGATACCCTAAACCTTATCCCCATATGGAATATGTGCAAGTATCCCATGGCAAAGTCCTTTGGCACATGATAAAGCTTAATCTTTATTAGGTGTTTTGATTTTGTTTAGAGACGAGAAAGGGAAGACTCAAGTTGAGAAAGGGAAAACACTAAGGGAAACTAAGATGCACCATATGTTATTATATTCAATGGAGATCCTATGATTAATGAGGTACTCTAATCCCAGAAGAAGAGAGAAGAAGAATAAGTTCTAACTCACTTCAAGGATTGAAGATGAGAATAGAACTCAAAGGGGATGGAAGGAAAGTGAAATGTAAAATAAGCATAAGGATGCTTATCACAATCACATAAGCGAAAGCTTTTAAAAGATAAAGGAAAAGAGGTAGGAGTATGGATAGGCATCCGCATACTCACTTACTTACCATAGCTCTTACACAAAAAGTTAGCAAAACAGCGCACAACTAAAGAAATAAAGAAAGAAGAACAAAGAAAGGTCTAAGGCTAAAAGAACCCTACCAAACAGATAAAGATCCATAGCCACGTAAGAGTGCCTAATAAAAGCACAAGAGCACATGGGATTAATAATCAAACAAGTTAGTAATGCATTAATGTTAACAAAATGAAATGCATTAAACCATTTCTGTGGAATTCCTCATTTTGGTGTACCTTGCACACATGAACCAAACATATTAGAAATAACAAGGAGGTAAGTGCATTAAAGTGAACTTAAACCATAAGCTCTATCTACATTTGAGGTACCTTATCTAAGGTAAAAGACTTGAAAGAAAGGGATAAACACAATTCACATTCTAACTATAAAGTTAAACTAAACTACTTTGAAATTAGAAGTAAGCTTGTAAAATGCAACACCCAAATTAAGTAAGCATAGGTGTGGGACATGAGAATTAACAAAAGTCAGAAGTGAATGGAGTTTGGAATGTGTAAAACACCATGTCAATAACCTATCATGACTAGAGAAAACTAAACTTGGTTCACTAAAGCAATACAAAGTGGTTAGAAGTGAAACTAGTTCCTAAGGATGCATAACTTGCAAAGTAGGAAAAGGATGAACAAGAGAAGTGAAAACAACCATGAAAATGACAAGTTACAGTAGCTACGTGATATTACTTGTTTGAATTCAATTAAAGCACCACACAAACTTTGGAGCAAAACTAGGTATGCGTTTGTTAAATGAAGCACAATTAAGTCATCTTACTTCTACTAAGTCACATGAGTGTAAGTAAGCAAAGACATACAACCTAAGTCTATGTTAGATATTAGAGAACAAATAAGTTAAGTTGAGGTCAGTAGAAGCATTTATAGGTCAATGAAATTTTATTTCTTAATGAACAAGCAAACACATTAAAAATTAACCTAATTGTACTTCTAAAAGCTTATATAAGTTAGTATGCATGAACAACTTTAGATAACATGTGAAATTTCTAATTTAAGTCTAAATTCAATAGAAAATGATGAATGAATGATGTGAATTAAAAGTGGTATGAAATGATCATGTAATTGTGTTATGAGTCATGGAAACTAATGCATCATATGCACAAAGAAAGCACAAAAACAAGTAGTCAACTTAAAGTCAAGAAAACACAAACAATGGATGACTTGTAATCCTATTTTTATGACCTATAAGTGACCTATAATAATCACCTAAAGTGACCTCAAAGTGTTCTAAACAAATGGCATAAATGCCTCCTTACAATTTCATGTGCAAGCTAAATTATTCTAAAATATGTCTTATAATCCAAATGGAAAAGAAAATAGAAAAGAGATGAGAAAAATTATGAAACCTGGACCTATAATTAACAAGACCATAGATAAACCATACACAAAAGGTTTGCATCAAAAGATCAATTAACATGCACAAATGATCACACAACACTCAAAGGATCAATTTACAAGTCAATCTAATTACCAATTCCAATGGCCATGAAGGAAGGACCTAAAAATTCACAATTATCTTTAAGATGTTTGAAATGACCCTACCAAATATCATGAAAAAAAAATCAGAAGGAAACTAGGTGAATTAAAATTTTTTTGGTGCTTTGGTTAAGAAAAAAAACATAAAAGGATGTCATGAAAAGAAAATACCTCAAAAATAGTAAAATAAAAGAAAACTGAAAATAAAATTTGTAAAAAATTTATTAGAGGTATTTTTATGTTCCATGAATTTTTCATGATATTTAGATGTTTTTTGATATTTTTTAAAATTAATTTTCAAAGGTATATGAAAAAGAAAAATTAGTTCTTATGAAAAATGGTTAGGGGGTGTAAAAAGAGTAGAAACTAGTTAGAAAACTAATGGGCCTGGAAAAGGTTGGTGCAAATAGAACACAAGAAAGTACCACAAACGTTTATGGCCTGATGGTACATACGGTGCGCCATAGTCAATGGTTGACTAGATCCAAGCCGTTAGATTAAATTGATGATGATAGAAAAAGCAAACAGATCATGCGGTGTAAAAGCGTCGGCCCATGGTATAGTTGTGTGCTCACACGCGTGGGATTATTTCCCATATGTTCTTATGTTTCTACACAAATGCAGTATTCATAAGAAAAAAGCAAAAGTGACGTTAACAAAGATGGCCACATGTTGCACTGTTCATCACTAACTAGGTGGCGTTACTTTATTAGCTTGCATGAATTTCATGGAAGAATGAGAGGAAGACACATCAGCACTTGCACTGCCATGCAAATTCTTCTCCTGCGAATGCACCACCGGCCGAAATATTTTTTTGTCCAGAAAATTCGTATGAATATACCATTTCGCTCGATTATTCGCGTAAGTTTCAAATATGGACTCAGTTTTTTCGTATCATGCACGGATAATTCAGAATGCATTGAACAACTTCAAGATTACGAAAATAAAAATCACAATTATCCTAATTTGAACTACCAACAATGCCTATATCACCATGGGACTTCAATTCCAGCATCCTCCTTTGATCCTAACCACATACTAAGGCATAAATTAAAATTCAAGAAACTTCATCGACCTTTAATGGAGACTTGTAGAACCTCGTGCAAGAACCTCTATAAACATTTGTACTCTTCACCAAATAACTTCTAAATCTCCGAGTAAGCTTCACCAATGCTTGAATTTGCTTAAATTTGAAAATTGATGTTGAAGTTGGGGAAATTGGTGGACAAAAATAGAGACACCACAACTCCATTTTCTTTCCTGAAATAGCTTCTATGAAGTGTGTGGATGAAGATTATGGATAGATATTGAAGATTAGTGGCTTCAAGAGGGAGTTTTCAAGGAAAATGCAAAAATGCAAAAATAGTGAAAATGAGAGAAAAATGCGAGAATGAGAGAAAAAATAAGAGAATCCTCCCCAAAAATATGTTATGATGGAATTTATATGGTGAGTTAATGTTTAATCACTATAGTTAATGGTTAGAACTATGGTTAGTTTAAAGGATTATGAAAATAAAATGAATTTTTAAGTTGAAAATGCAATGTTCAAGTATGGTGCACCCACACTTCTTATGGTGAGGAAATGATGATAATGAATGATGATGTAGTAGTGTATGTGAATTCAAGTAAATCAATGCATAACAATTCAATAAAACTTACATGATAAGTAACAAAAATGCAATGAAAAATATGATTTTTAATGATGAAATTCTCTCAAAATAATGGATAAAATAAAGTGATTTTGGATTCTAATGATCAAGGATGAATGATAGAACGAGTTTGTAATTGGAATCAAAGTCAAAGAATGATTTCTTGATGGAGGAAAATAGCTTGACATCTGGCACGCCACCTGTTTGATGAAATGCAGGGTTGTTGGCTCGCCCATGCCCAAGCTTCCCAGCAAAGTTGCCCTAGTTTTGCCCCACTTTGATTGATCATATCTCACCCAATTTTGATTCAACGAAGGTGTTCTTGCTATGGATTTGAAACTTAGGATGTGATCTTTAATTGAATCAACTTAGGCATGAAGTTTAAGGCCTTTATCTTGAACAAAAAATGCCTTGAACATGGCCTCCTAAGTGACCAAAACTGCCATTTTTGGAAACCCTTAATATTTCTATTTTGGACAACTTTATGATTTTTTTTTCTATGATTCTACTGACTTTTCTTGATCAAATTTCAACCATTGAACATATTCAACTTGTGGAACATGATTTTAGCCTCAAAAAGTTGGGAGTTGACTTTTTCCCCTCACTGTTGACTTTTCCCCAATTTCTCGATTTTCAAGTAACAGATCAATTAGAGACCTTCGGAAATGATTCAATGTACAATATTTCATCCTTAAATACTTGACATAATGTGGAAAACATTGAAATCCAGTTTGAACCAAAATTTCATTGGGAAGCCCCTTTAATCAGAAACCCTAATTTGGGCCCCTTTTGTT
This sequence comes from Lathyrus aphaca, assembly GCA_963966055.1. Taxonomy (NCBI): domain Eukaryota; kingdom Viridiplantae; phylum Streptophyta; class Magnoliopsida; order Fabales; family Fabaceae; genus Lathyrus; species Lathyrus aphaca. The sequence continues at coordinate 49,106,463 of OZ014519.1, forward strand.
AGGAGATGTTGCACTACTTGAACCTCTTGATCAATCCACCTCTTATGATGACTTGAAGATTCATTTGAGATCATGGGGACCATAAGAGACCTTTGAGGCTTGTTGGGAGACACTTGTCTCTTATTCTTTGACTTTTAATGGCCACAACTTTGCAAATAAACTGATCATACTTCTAGGCCTCAACCAATGAATGTATGATTTATTTCTTCTTATTTTAATGAAATGCAAATGTATAGGAATGGTATGCCACATGTTTATGAAAATGAGAGGGGAAATTTTAGGGTGTTACAGCTGCCCCTATTTAATCAACTGTAGACCTGAATGGATGATAGCAAGGACTTTCAGACGTTCAAGGTATGGAAGGATTCAATACCCGAATAAACCGAAAAATTTGTACTCTTTGGGAAATAGAAAATATGCTGGGAAGAATTTCATTCTTAGATAACCATTCAAAGGAAAGAGACCATCGCACTTAGACGGAATCGAAAGAAACAAGATCATCGTACTTAGATGATAACTTAATAGAAACGAGACCATCGTACTTAGATGGAATTGAAATAAATGAGACCATCGTACTTAGACGGATTCAACACGAATGAGATCATCGTACTTAGATGAAAACTCAACAGAAACGATATTGTCGTACTTCGACAAAATCGAAAGAAATGAAACCATCGTACTTAGACGAATTCAACAAGAATGAGATCATCGTACTTAGATGAAATCAAATGACACGAGACCATCGTACTTAGACGGAATCGAAAGAAATGAAACCATCGTACTTAGATGGAATCAACAAGAATGAGATCCTCATACTTAGGTGAAATCAAAAGACATGAGACCATCGTACTTAGACAGAATCGAAATAAATAAGATCATCGTACTTAGATGAAGACTCAGCATAAACGATATTATCGTACTTAGACAAAATTGAAAGAAATAAAACCATCGTACTTAGACGGATTCAACAAGAATAAGATCATCGTACTTAGATGAAATCAAACGACATGAGACCATCGTACTTAGACAGAATCGAAAGAAATGAAACCATCGTACTTAGATAGAATCAACAAGAATGAGATCATCGTACTTAGATGAAATGAAAATACACGATACCATCGTACTTAGACGGAATCGAAAGAAACGAAACCATCGTACTCAGACGGATTCAACACGAATGAGATCATCGTTCTTAGATGAAACCTCATCAGAAACGATATTGTCGTACTTAGACAGAATCTAAAGAAATGAAACCATCGTACTTAGATGGATTCAACAAGAATGAGATCATCATACTTATATGAAATCAAACGACACGAGACCATCGTACTTAGCGGAATCAAAAGAAATGGAACCATCGTACTTAGACGGAATCAACAAAAATGAAATCATCATACTTAAATGAAATCAAGAGACACGAGACCATCGTACTTAGATGGAATCGAAAGAAATGAAACCATCGTACTTAGACAGAATCAACAAGAATGAAATCATCGTACTTAGATGAAATCAAGATACACGAGACCATTGTACTTAGACGGAATCGAAAGAAATGAAATCATCATACTTAGACGGAATCGACAAGAATGAAATCATCGTACTTAGATGAAATCAAGAGACATGAGACCATCGTACTTAAACAAAATCGAAAGAAATGAAACTATCGTATTTAGATGGTAACTCATCTTGGGAGAACAAATGTTTTTTGTGGGGACACTTTCGGTCTGATTGAAGAAAGAATGTTTCGGGCTTTTGTACATGGTACCAAAGCTAGCTCATGCTTCATATGCATATGTTTCAATTTTCCATGGCGTAATGCTCCATAATGATGGAAATGCTACGCTTTAGAGGATGAAAATGTAATGATCATTACTAAAGGAAAATGCAAAGGTGCTCTCATGATGAGGAGGTAACAAGTATCCTTGACAGCTTTCTTGTGGAATAAAATCACTAATTTGATCTTATGAATCCTTGTGGGGTATAACATCTCTGCTGGGGAGGATGCTAATGATGGCTCTGAACTGCCACCATTGCCAAAAATAAAATGGACTTTGAGAAGTTGAAGAATGATGACCTTGTGGGGAGAGTCTCAACTAGAAATAATCTGATTGGGAAGTACGACAGCTGTAGAACTTCGTTAGAGAAGTAATAACCTTCTGACCTAGCTAAGGAGATGATTTGTTGATACTTTGCTAAGGAAAATTTCTGTTGGGGAATCCCTCAGGTACAAATCCCTCTGTTGGAAGAGAGATGCCAATGAAGATTGGACTTTAGTTGGGGAAGGCTGTGAGCAACCCCATGCAAGAAGGAAAACCATCTGACTTTTCACTATCTTCGCCACTACTAGGGAATAATGAATATTCATGTACTGTTGGGGGATAAGAAGACTCTTGTGGGGAATATTTATTTGTTGGAGGAAGACTCTCTGCTTATGTATATTAACCTTCTATCACTCTGCTAGAGAAGATTTCAATTTCTGACTCTTCTGGGGATGATGGAGAACATCAATGAGAATGCTTCCTGCTGAAGATAAGAGTTTTATTCGCCTTTTGTTGGGGATGAGAACTATAAAGCGTTTCATGCTAGAGAGAAGAGAATAGAGAATATCTCTTGATAATGATACCATCTGCCAAAGAAGGACCAACCCCTTGCTCGTTTTGTTGGAGAGAAGATAATATGATGAGACTTACTGAGAAGAGCCACGATCAATGAAGCCTGCTGAGGAAAAGCTCTCTGATGCCTTGTACTAGCGATGGCTTTGTTTCCAGCCTCTGGGTTGATCGACTGCCTACTGATCATGAGTGAACAATGGTTCCTTGCAATTTTCCGCTCACCTCAAATCAGGGTCTATCGGGAGAAATTGTCTCAAGAGGATTTTACATAAAACTTGGAATCCACAATGCCTCAGTGTCTTCAAACTCTTGGAGAGATTCATCGGATTTCGAAATAATTTCCCTAGACTGCATGTTCTAGGAAAGAATTTTCCTCGGAGGACTCATGAAAAACCTTATATCACTGTGATATATTCTACCCCAGTATTCTGAACTCTTGATAGGTGTTTCTGATTGACCATCTTCGGGAGAGAGTAACTTCTAGTGCTCTTGGGGTAGCCTGCCCCATTACGAGCCTTGAAGTGATCACCTCTGACTGATTGTGCTTTGATGAAATGCCCAGACTAATTGCTCTTTGAGAGATTTAAATCTCGAAGTGATTGCCCTAGTTTGGATGAAATTTGAAGAGATGCCTCAGACTAATGGCTCTTTGAAATATTTGATCTCGAAGTGATTTCCCCTGATTAGTTGCACTTAAAACAACTGGTTGGAAAAGCCTCTGCTCAACAAAGCCTCTTGGAAAAATTATTTTATATTCAATTGTTGTGGTTTTTTAAATTTATTTTATATTCAATTGTTGGTTGTGTTTTTTAAGTATACTAAAAATTATTGAAATCAAATTGAACAAATATGGGGTTCGAACCCACGGCATGTTAAAAAATGGCTGCAACTTTGATCAACTAAGCTAGCATAAATATTGTTAGTGGTTTAAAAGTTATTTATTTATTTATAACCGCTTAAACTTCCAAGTGCTGAATTTTAAAATAATTTTATCCACTTTCTCCACTTATTAACTCAACGCCCAGTAACTTTTTTTTACAAAGTCTCAAAATAATATTTACTCTTAAGAGCATCTCCAACCGTAAACTCATTTTTGGATTCTTTGTGAGATCTATTAAGCCATGTCAGCTTGAAGCAACTCAACTAATTTTTCACTCCAATGATGCAACTATGAAGAACTCATATTGGGTCCCACAATTTTACTTCATATATTAATATATTATTCATATTAAATTTTATATTCATTAAAATATATATAAAAGTACATAGTTGCTATTTTATATTAATTTTAAAAAGTAAAAAAGGTACATAGTGTTGGTGCTTGCCTCTTCACCGTTTGTCAGCATGGTTGTGGCTTTTTTGCTTCCAACGTGGCGATCTCACTCACAAACCCGTGAGAAACCAATGCTGGAGTTGGTCTAACAGTTTCTATGGATCCCAAAATTTCACCAAACCCTAGCGCCGTCATGTAAAACTTTCAACCACAAATCAAGCTTTTCACTCTCCTTGCTTCTCCATCCTTCAAAAATCTCGCTTCTCCATCTCTCAAGTCTAGTGCTCTCCATCTGGTAACCACAAAGTTTCTCACTATTATCCGCTTCTCCAACGTACAAGCCTTCTTGTTCACTATCTCGTTCGATTTCGGTACGGTGGTCGACATAAGGTTTAACTATTCTAAATTTATTTTAGAATAAACTCTATTTGTAATCTTATAAACTTTTTTTTTCTTCTATTTGTAATCTTATTTTTGTGTGTGTTGAAGCCTTTTTGTTCACTATGTTAATTTTCAATTTATTAAACATGATTTGGAGTATAGTAGTTAAGGGTAATGTTTTTGAAAAATAATAATTTGATTTAGAAGCCACTCTGTGTTATCATATATATTTGATATCAATTAATATTATATATGATGAACTAACTATGAAACATAGGAGGAGATGATGACACAGGGGGCTTCAAAAGCAAATTAACATAGCATATACCTGATATCAATTTATATATATATATATATATATATATATATATATATATATATATATATATAAATTTCAAAAGCAATTGATACTATATATGTGATATCAATTTATACTATATATGATGAATTAACATAGCATATATATTATATTAACACATATAGTCAATTTTAGGAATTTGTCTTGCTTACTGTCATAGAGAATTGAACTAGACTGGGTTATGAATTAAAAGTTGTTCTGGATTGGGCCTCCAAGACATAGCTAGGCATAGGCCCAAAACCCTCAGGGTCAGGCCCAGTCAGTCGAGCAGATGCATAAAATAGTCGCACAGAACTCGATCCTGCGGACAACCCACTAGGAAGTCGAGCAGCCTCCTCGACTCATCATATATGTGCTAGGGAGACTGCGTCTCTCCCCCCATGTGCCACGTCACCCAACTGTCCCCATTATCTCCTGAAAGATAGGGGAGCTGGACCAGGGACAAGACCATGTGTTAGGTCTTACACGCTTCTATGCGTACCTTGGCAGTTCTTCCTTGGGCCTAGCTAATCCAACCCAAGAAAGGACCTTGGCCCAGCGCTGGGGGCTCAATATAAATACCTTTTTCACTAAAGGGTCAGGTATTCTGAACTATTCTCTCTCCTACCATCTCTGTACCCAAACTCACTTGAGCTTCAGAGTGTCTTGTAGGTACACCCCCTCATCTTTCTATCCATTGTGACGTTCACAACCAACAGCTGGAAGACCCTTCTGATCCGGTGAGATCAGTGACGTCGTCTGTGGGAAATGGATATCCCCTTCTTCCATTCTAGGAGATCAAAGCTCACTCACCCCTCGCCCTTCAAACATGACCGACGAATGCGGTGACAACCACAATCTGGACCTTGTCAACTACAACAATGAGGACAACGTGATCGTCAACCACAAGTCTGATGTGCGTGACGGAAAACCATCGACCCTATCTCCTGAGCCCGAGGAAAATGGTGTCCCCCAACCTCAGCCAACCGCTACTTTCCATCCCATAACGGTGCCAGTCGACGGAGACCCCACCATGATAGCCATGGTGCACGCTCTGAATCAAACCAACTTCCTGCTCACTCAACAACACGAGAGGTTGATAGCGCTGGAAACTGACCGACAAATCAGGCCTCCCCACCATGAGCGAGGACCCCCTACTAAGAAACACCAACCAGAGGCGTCCAAGAAGCGGGGACGTTCACCTCCTCGTCAAGGGCGACGTTCCCCCGAGCCAAAGAAGGACAGGTCCAGGGGGCACCCTAAACGAGTGGAAGACCAACCGAGAGGTCCTCCTCAGCGAGATCAAAGCCCAAGGAACGAAGTCTACTCCCCACTAAGGAGTGATGAAGACGACCCCCATTGCCCTCTGTCACGAGCTATTACGGACGCGCCACTCCCGAAGGGCATTGAGAAGCCCCCGAACCTGACACCTTATGACAAGACGACTAACCCGGATGATCATGTCGACAACATCAATGTTATGCTCGAATATCGCAACGACATCACCAGGAACATTAAGTGTCGATTATTCTCGACGACTCTCCGGAAAGGGGCCATGGCGTGGTACAAAAGCCTAACACCTGAATCCATCACTTCCTGGAGGAGCATGAGGCTGGCATTCACACGGCATTTCACCGCCTCTCGACGCCACCCCAAGACCGAAGCAACCCTTGAAGCCATTGTACAAGGGAAGAACGAAACGCTGCGCTCGTACATCGAGCGATTCAACCAATGGGCCGTCGAGGTGGATACGACTGACTACATGAAAAAGTACCTCCTCGAAAAAGGACTCCTTCCCGGGAGCGAACTCAGTAGAGTCGTCGGGATAGAACCCCCTCGCACCCTTGACGAGCTTCTTCACAAAGCTCAAGTGTACATCCGGTACGAGGAGAAACAGGTTGCACATAATGTCCGGAGCAACCGAGGTCACGACAATGTCAGAAGCTCCAAAAATGAAGACTACACCGCTCCCTGATGCACGAGGGACAAAAGGAGAGACGATAAGCATCGCGAGATCCGTGAAGGACGAGGACCTGCAGGGCGATTCTCCGAATAAACATTGTTGACTGCTTGCCGCGAGCGTTTCCTCGCCGAATGCATAAACTCTGAGTTCAAGCAGGGCAAGGCAAGGTTCCCCAAACCTACAACACCCAAGCCCCATACCGACAAGTCCAAATACTATCGTTTCCATAGGAGCCACGGGCATGTGACCGAAGATTGTGTCCACCTCAAAGACGCAATCGAAATTCTAATCAAAGAAGGTCACCTCAAACAATATGTCAAGAGAAGCGAGACTCCCCGACTTGAGGAGCAATCGGCAAAAAGAAATCGTGAAGATTCCCCGGACCATGAATCTCATTTCCAAGTGGCGATTTACATCTCACGGCTCTAAGATTTCCATTCCCCCGATGTCGACATGGGATGATGACTTGCTGCACAGAGCTCGTGGGAAAATTTCCTCACCGCCTTAGTCATCTCTAGAGGAGGGGTGAACAACAAGAACACCGCCATTTCTGTGAAGCGAAAATTCGATGAACTTTTGTTGACCGCACCTGAACAGTTGGCGACCCTGACAAAATCCTAGGGAAAATCCAACCCGATATCATTTTTCCTCGAAGAACTGCCCGACGGATCCCCCAATTCGAGCATCCCGCTGTTGATAAGAGCCAAAATGGCACGCTTTGACGTCCGACGTATCTTGGTCGATCAAGGAAGCTCGATATACATTATATATGTCCACCTGGTCAAAGGGCAATCCATAATTAACACCTCTAAGCACAACAAGAATTACATAGTCGAAGAGAAACCGCACTCCCCGCGTGTCAACTCCATCGATCTCGACAGTCGACTTGGCGAGGACGACGCTGAAACACAGGTCCCCATCAACGGGCATGCACCAACTCATCCATCCCCCCTATTCTAGACGACGAGTTCGAGCTTATCCCCTTGGGCGACGATCCCGACAGGACCGTGAAGATAGGTATCAGACTACCACTAACAACAAAGGAGAAACTTACAACTTGCCTCAAAGAGAACACATATTTGTTCGCGTGGAGTGAGGTTGAGATTCCCGGACTCGACCCCGAGGTCACCTGTCATCAGTTAGCTTTAGGTCCGACCATTAGGCACGTAGCACAACGTAGGCGCAAACAGTCTCCCGAGAAAATGGAGGTTGTCGAGCGGGCTGTAAAAGACCTCTTAGAGGAGAATTTTATTTTTGAAGCCCAGTACACAACCTTGCTTTCTAATGTAATCCTCGTTAAGAAAAATAATGGAAAATGACTTATGTGTTTTGATTATACTGATCTCAATAGGGCTTGTCCCAAAGATGCTTTTCACCTGCCTAACATAGATAAACTGGTCGATAATTTTGTAGGTTTCAAACTCTTGTCTTTTATGGATGCATATAGTGGATACAATCAGATCCCTATGTCGGACACAGACAAGAGGCACACGACCTTCATGACCCCGATGGGTAATTACTACTACAACGTGGTGCCCTTTGGACTGAAGAACGTCGGGGCCACATATCAACGCATGATTAACAAGGTCTTCTGAGGAGAGATTGGAGACATGCTCGAGGTATACATGGACGATATGATCATAAAGTAGCACGAAGAGATCGACCATGCACAACACCTCTGAAAGATTTTCGAGCAGGCAAGACAATGCAAAATGAGGTTCAACCCTGAAAAATGCACCTTCGGTGTTCGGGCAGGGAAATTCCTCGGCTTTTACCTAACCGAACACGGGATCAAAGCCAACCCTGAAAAATGTCGGGCGTTTTCGGATTTCCGGACCCCAAACTCGAAGAAATCCTTTCAGTCTCTCAATGGCATGCTCGCCTCCTTGTCTCGTTTCGTCGCCATGTCCGCTCAACACGCCCTCCCTTTCTTCAAACTATTATGAAAAGAATCCACCTTCGAATGGACCGAAGAATGCGAACACGCGTTGCTCCACCTAAAAAGGGCACTCTCTGAACCACCGATCATATCCCGGCCATTAGAAAAAGAGACTTTATATCTGTACCTATCTGTGGTGACTGAGGTCGTCAGTTCCGTCCTCATCCGTGAAACCATTGATGGGAAAAAGCCTATTTATTTCACGAGCAAAGTCCTCCAAGGCCCCGAGCTCAGGTATCAACAGATCGAGAAAGTCGCCATAGCCTTAATAAGCGTCACGAGGAGACTGCGACACTATTTCCTTGCCCACACGATTAAGGTCTGAATAGACCAACCCGTCAAACAATTCCTCGGCCGACCAGACATGGCCGGTCGAATGCTGAAATGGTCGCTAGAACTATCGGAGTTTGACATCCAGTATGAGAGAAGGAAGGCCCAAAAATCTCAGGTCCTGGATGACTTCATTGCCGAGATGACACATAGCCCGGTCCCGACTTGTGGCACCCACAAGTGGACAATCTTCGTCGACGGTGCTTCCAGCTTGACAAGTAGTGGTGTAGGTATCATCCTCAAAAACGAAGATGGTATTTTGATCGAAGTATCCCTGGCATTGGCCTTATCAACTTCTAATAACCAGGCCAAGTATGAAGCATTCCTCACGGGTTTAAGATTGGCCGAGGACGAGGAGAATACCAAGCTAAGAATGAAAATCTCATCGAATACTTAGCTCTAGTGAAAGACAAACTCGAAAAATTCGACGCGTGGGAAGTCCAACACATCCCCCGCGAACGCAACACGCGAGCAGGTGTCCTATCCAAACCGACGAGCACGCGAAAGAAGGGTGGGAATAAATCCTTGATTCAAGAGATCCTTCCCCGACCTAACATCAAGAAGTCACCCCTCCGCTCGAAGTAAACGCCATTGGCGACGCTCATTGATGGATGACGCCCATCCACAACTACCTCACGAAAGACGAGCTCCCTACGGACCCTAAAGAGGCGGCCACGACCAAAAGAAGGGCATGTCCGTACGTCCTCCTCGAGGGAAAACTATCGACGAGGATTATCCATTTCGTTACTTAAATGCGTCGAAGAGGAAAACGTCCCCGACATCCTGGGAGAAATCCATAGGGGTGGACTATTTTATGAAGTGGATCAAAGCTGAAGCCCTGGCCAAAATCACAGCGCAGAACATTCTCCGGTTCTACAAAAGGAATATCCTCGCCCGCTTTGGCATACCCCAAGTCCTCATCACCGACAATGGAACACAATTCACGGACATAAGATTTCAAGACTTCGTCGCCAATTTAGGCACAAAGCAACACTTCACGTCCGTCGAACACCCTCAAACAAATGGCCAAGTAGAGGCGGCCAACAGGGTAATCCTATGAGGGCTAAAACGTGGATTCGGCGAAGTAAAGAAAGCGTGGGTTGAGGAGCTACACAACGTCCTTTGGTCGTATCGCACGACCCCGCACTCTACAACCGGGGAGACTCCTTTCAGGCTAACCTACGGGACCGAGGCAGTAATTCTGGTAGAGATTCGGGAACCGACGCGGCACACAGAAGCACCCCTCGACGAGGAACTGAACGACGAAGCTCTGCGAGTTAAACTAGACCTCGTTGAGCAAATTCTCTCTGAGGCAGCCCTACGGGAAGCTTCACTTAAACAGAAAGTGGCTTTGCGCCACGACACAAAAGTCATAAAAAGAGAATTCCAAGTGGGCAGCCTGGTCCTCAGAAGGAACCAGAAAAACCCACGGGAAGGCAAGCTAGCCGCGGATTGGAAAGGCATGTACCGTGTTCGAGATAAGACGGGCAACGGGGCCTATTACCTTGAAAATCTACAAGGTGAAGAACTTGCTCGACCATGGAGCGCTGAAAAACGTAAATAATACTATAGCTAAACAACTTATGAAGGCGTGGGAGGTACGACTACAAACCTTCGTCACTGATCGAAAGGGAGAACGACACCCACATAAGAAGAGCACAACACTCCCTGATGTTGGACATCTCAAAACGAACTCCAACGTCGCATTACCATGCCAGCAGGGCACCCAACTCGCGATGGGAAGGCCCAAGCCCCGGGATCAGGGTTTTCGACCGCAACCCTAGTCCCGATTCGTAGCGGACGTAAAACCCACCACCTCGTCGGTTCCCTAAACAGACGAGCCTATACAGTCGAGCAAATAATTTCAAATAAAAATCAAAGTTAAAACAAACTTAACAAAATAAACACCATCAAAATTATATAAAACGAACAAAATATTGTATTTAAGCCCTGACCAAAACCTAACCGGTAGAGTACATACAAAGGTGGCGCGCAGACCATCAAAACAAAAATCAAAACAAAAGAAGAAAAGGCACGCAGGCCAAAAATTCAAAAAACTAAGGCACACTGGCCGAACTTACTCCTCCGCATTATTTTCCCCATCATCCTCTTCCTCCAGCTCCTCCTCAAGGACGAAGGGACAAACAATCTCCTCGTCAGTCACAGTATAGTTGTGAGCCATCCCCTCAGTCACGAGCCCCGGGTTCACGACCTTGAGTTGGTCGGTAGCATTGTCGAAGCCTTCTTTGAAGACGACCACAATGTCCTTCCCGAGTTCCCTGATTCGGATAATCAGATCAGTGCGAGCATGCAAGGCCAACTCTTCCTCGATCTCATCATCAAGAGGACGAATCACCCCCTCTAGCAGCTCAAGCCTCGCGTGGAGACGTCTATTCTCCTCGACGACCTTGTTGAGCTCGACTGCCTGCTCCTTCAAACCATTGTTTTCTTCTGTCTACGCATCTCGCTCGCGTTTGACCTTGTCTAGCTTAGAACTCAACCCTTCTTGGAGCTTATGCTCCTCCTTGTAGTCAGAAAAATCCTTAGAGAACTTGTCCCTCTCAGCCCTCATAGTCTGGAGTGCTTCCTCTGCAGCCTCCAGCTCTGCAGTAGAGTTATTAGTGTCATACAGAACGAGAACCATCTCCATAACCCGGGTGACAACAGCGATATCCCGAGTCAGACCAGCCCGCTTATGCGTCACCTCTTGGTCGAGCAAAGTCTTTGCCTCAGTGGACTCCACCACGACGGTGCCTTCAGAGTTGAAGAAATCTCGTTCCTGATAACAAGGGGGCAACTGATAGCTCCCCGGATCGCCAGACGACATACCACCCATAACAGCTGACCGACCAGTGAACCATCGGTCTGCGGGCGTTTGGAGCGAGGAGAGTTGCCGAACGGTGAAGGACTGTCTGATATTGATATTGGAGTGATTTGCTGAGGGGAATTAGCGGTCAAGCTGGAAGTACTGGAGCCACCGACCACGTGCTCCGTCACCACCTCCTGGACACGACCTTTAACTTTCTTCTTTTTTGAAATTCTGCCTAGGGCCCCTGCCTGATTGACCAGCTTCAATGCTCATTCCTTGGTTGAGGGTATATGTCCTGCAAAATTAAAAGGAATCAGCAAAACAAATAAGTAATATAATGAGCAATCTAATACTTTTTTAAGTAGATTGAGTGACTTCTAGACCCAATTCACTAGACAATTCTGGTGAAATAACATTATGTGAGGCTCCATTATCGATTAAGATCACCACTTCCACCCCCTTTGATTTTCCAGCGAGACTCATGGTGTTGTACTGCTTCTGATCTCCCCCACCCTTCCTAACACTCCCATCTAGTTACACTAAAGTTCCATTTCCTCTTAGATTAATTCCTCCAACTCCAAAAAAATGTTGTTTCTCCTTCCATTTCTTTCGTCTTAGTGTCATACACCACCAACAACTGCAACTGCTTCTCAGTACATTGATGAAGAGGTGTACATTTATCTCCACACTTAAAGTCAATACATTGGCTCTCCTTTCCATCAATTTTGGGTATGAAAGTTTTTTGAATCCTCTTTGTTTCTAAGAATTTAGTGGATCTCCTCTCTTACTCGTAGTCGATACCATCGACGAAGACATGGACAATTTATGGGCTGAATAGTTGGATTTCGTGTAGGATCACCCAGTTAGTTGAGGAATTGTTTACCACATAGCCCTATAATTATCCCAATACCCCTACATAGTGAATTTTTGGACGAAAATACCCCTATATTAATAATAATAATTTCAAAAGTTTCACCTTTTCCCCTCATTTCAATTTGCACCACCGGAGAACCCACAAAGAAGACTTCAGGGTCATAAATTTCCACACCGGATAACTAGCACGTAAGATTTTCGGTTCGTTACTTTTTTTCCTCGTAATTTCTCAATCGGATAACTTGATGTCATGTTATCTGGTTTGTATGTTTCTCAACCGGATAACTTGATGTCATGTTATTCGGTTTATATGTTTTCTTCACCGGATATCTTGATGTCATGTTATCCAGTTTGTAAGTTTTCTTCATCGGGAATCTTAACATGATGTTTTCCGGGTTGTTCTCATAAATTGAATTTATTTTAGTTGCTCACATTAGAGGATGCGACAAACGCATTTATCACCGATACGATGATGGAAGGACAATTCCACAACAGTCGAATCGCGAGGAAGATCAGATTGTTGCACCTACACCTATTCATATTCCACTACATCCACCATTTCTCGGAGGACCGTCTGATATATCACTATTGGTGAGGTATTAGAACCATGACGCTCGTCATCTGTAGGACGACGAAGTTAGTCAATATATGACCTTTCAATGTTGAATAACATTTTATTTTAATTATTTATGTATGATGACATATATTTTGAATTATTTTCAGAAGAGAGTTCTGAAGAAAGAGTTAAAGGTTGTTGCATATGGCATCAAATTTTTATGTAGTCAAGAATATCCTTGTCGTATCTACAAATGTCTGATTTTTGTCGCATATCAACAAAATGAATGTCATGTCTCCTAATATAAGTGAAAAAAACTTAATTAAAAAATTTACAAAAATTTAAAAAATTTAAAAAATATATATTAAAAAAACATGTTTGAAACTCTTCTGGGTAAGTTATCTTGTTCTTAAAATACCTAAACCAGAACACTTTAACACAAGTTTTCCGAAATTGTAAAAATTTCAAATTGGAACATTTGTAGCAATGTTATCCGAAAGGTGTATGCGATTCCAAAACAAACTAGATAAGTAGCATACAAGTTATCTGGTTTAGTAAAAATACACTCCGAATGTGTTAATATCAGGTTTTCCGGGTTGATAACAATGCATTCTGAATTTCTTTACATGTGGTTATCCGATTCACATCATGTACTTTCAAGTAGTAGTTTTTGATTCATTTGACTGCGCAGTAAAAAAAAATTAAAAGGATAAAATTGAAATATTTACAAAATGTTAAGGGTATGGGTATAATTTTGGGGTGTGGGGTAAAAAAATTTAGTTGAGATAGTTTTTTTCTAGTTAGGCCGGGTTAAAAGATTTTGAGCCCAAATGTGGAGATCCTAAATAAAGAGATTTGGACCCACCCATGACCCGATTTGGCCCATTTCCCTTATCATGATGACCCGCACAATCTCCTTCTTCTTCATCTCCCCCCATAACTTTTCCTCCACACTCATGGTGATTCTCATCATTTCTATACCAGAATTTGGGTTGAACTCCGGCACCTTTCTTCGTAACAGGGGTTTCAACCCACTCATGAAGTACCCTCAGATAATTTCCCTACTGAGACGAAATTTGTTTGAACCCTTCCATTAATTCCAAGTATATTTATAACAAAAAAACCTAGTGTAATTAAAAAAAAAAACTTAATTTAATTAATTAATTTAATACTTAAATAATTTCAAAATATATTTATAAAAAAATTAATTAATTAAATTAATTTATTAAATAAAAAACTATTATAAAATAAATTATCCTAACCATCATTATCAACTCATTAAAAATACTTTTTTTTCTTAATCATCATTGTCACGTTTGAAATATTGGAAGGGACCAAAGGCATATATGCTTCGAACTCCCACCGGCATTTGATTGAGCACAATATCATATGCATGATAAAGTTATCAATAAACTTATAAAGCACACAAATTAGATCAAGCTTAAGGCGGCAAAGCCAATCACACTTGGTTGAATTTATTATGGTTTACAATAATTTTTTTGATATGTAAAGGTTGCTTCCAATGCAGGTAGAAAAATAATGAATGCATAAAAATAACCTGAACCTGTTTAACTAGAGGCACTAAGCTTTGATGCGTTTTCATCTGTGTATTCCAATTCCATCTTAGTTTCTTGTTCAACAAGCTGCTTGATATCCATTGGAAAAGTGAAGCCTGAATTAATTGAATTATAAGACATTCTCGCGGTGAGTAGGTTCCATGCCTCAGTGGGATGGAATGCATCCCAAAACACATACTCACTCCTATTATAACACGGTCTTCCATCAGGAATACACTCTCCGGTCAACCTTAATGGACAACAAGGAGCATCTAAAACAGAAAAACCTGAAATCCATGGAACATGCTGCATGGTTATATAGATTCTATATCCTCAATCAAATACAATAAATTATTTTCAATAATATTTTGTTTACAAAAAACTGCTATATAATGACCACTTCAGCAGCCAATTTAGCGACTGAAAATGTCCAATCTATCACAGACATTAGTTTAAAGACAAACTCATCTAGTAATTGGTCATGTTAAAAGTCTCAATTCGGATATGTGCTTACGGCTCAAATTTTGGCTATCTGATTCTAATGTACTGTTTATGAAGATGAATTTGGAATTGGCAGAGAACTTATTATTGAGATAATCCACCAGAGATTTAAGCTCGGTGTTGAAAATGAATGAAGGAGCATTCTCCTCGTCAACACAAGACCCATCTGTTCCAAGATTAGAGATGGCATTTGGAGTGCAGCCCAAGCGACCCAACCCAACTAACACATATTTCCTTGCTCCAATCTCATGTAGAGCCTGTAATCAAATGGAGTTATTATAAACTGTCATTATAAATAATGTAACTTCAATAAATAATATTTTGAGTACACATATACCAGTAAATTCAAAGATAACTCTTGAATTAGAGTTTCTGCATACTGCTGAGGACTATAAATATTGCTTGTTGGATAGAGTTGTGGATGAAAGTAATTGTTTATGTAATCATTACTTCCTATGTTTACATAATACAAGCATTTGTTAAGGTATTGTTGAGCTTTGTCAAGACTTCCAAGTATGCCAGCAATTTGAGAAACTATAACTCTGTGATTTGTTAGCTGTAATCCCAAGCTGATAACAAACCCCTGTGTATGGATAGACAGAGTGTAACATAGATCCTCCAAGTTCAAGTTGAATAATCAAAGCAATCATAAGGTTCTTAGATAGATTTATTATACCTTAGCCTTGCTTGTTTCGTTACGAATTCCAGCTCCACCAGATGCATAGTTCACACCTTTGAGTATGTCTGAACCACTAGTGTTTGCAAATGGTGGAATGAATTTCTCAAATCCCAAAAGTTGAGCTGCAATCATCAAAATTTTGTGGTAATAAGAGAGAAGAACAAAGAGATAAGAGTTCATAATATAGTTTAGTTGAAAGAATGTTACTTATTATATCTACTGCAGTTCGACCGTTGGTAAATCTTCCGGTTGGGCCGAACGGAAAGTCGATTCCATAAGGTTTGTAATTAGATTTCTGAGAAGTCGGCAGATTGTTGTTGTTACCACTATCAGATAAAGAGTCTCCAAAGATAAAAACACAGGGAACTTGGGATTTACCATTGACACAATAATGCAAATAGCTTGCAGACAAGAAAAGAATAGGCATCACCAACCATGTTTTGATCATAGATTCCATTTCTTTTTAGGATATCTAAGGAAACTATAGAATCCAAGAAATAATAAAATAACCAACCAAGAACAACATAAAAACATAAGTATTAATGATGGGGCCAGATAATTAATAAAAATTGGTATTTGGCAAGTTACATTACATTTACTAAACACACTATTCATCAATAATTTTAAGATTTTTTTTTTCGGAAGACCTCGCCATCATTTCTCTATCGTATTGCAGCTTTTATCGGTTAACATCTTTTGTCCTCTTCATTCAATGATTACAGTACTTTTCGTATTTTTATTTAATATCAATTCTGCAATTTTTTTTGGGTGAACCAAAGAAACTTTTTTCCCTTCAAATTTATTAAATCGGTTAACAAAATACCTGATTTAATAAGTTTAGAATTTGAAATATACATTTGTTAAATCAGGTATTTTTTTAATCGACTTAATAAGTTTTCTACAATAGGATAAAAGATTATCATCGGTTCACCCAATGAATGGACGAACAAACTATTTTTCAAAATGATATTTTAGTGTTTTATTTCCAATAGTATGATATGATGGTAAAAATATCTGACTATTGTATATAGATTAAAAATTATATATAAATAAAAAAAAAGAATAATAAATTTACTAAAATATTTCTTATCAAATATTGAAAATAATGAAAGTAGTATTAATTAAAATGTAGAATTTGAAAAAATATTTTGAAATTTGTAAATGATAACTTATTCTTAAATGATTTTATTTCACCAATGGAAAAGAGGAAAGAGTAGTTATTTATATATTTTTGGCATAATTATACATGTGAAGTTATTTTTTTGTAACATGTTAATCCTAAGTTTATTTTGTAATAACTTAGTGTTTTAAGTTAACAAATATATGTACTCTTTTTTCTTTCTTTTTTAATTATTTTATTAAACTAATCAAGTAAAATACATAAAGTATCACCAAATTACATAAAATAACCTCCTAAGTAGTATCCAAAATACATAAAGTTCAACATGTTTGTTAATTTATAGGGCCAAGTTGTTAAAAATAAATAAACATCAAGATCAACATGTTACAAACAAATAACTTAAAGAATCTCTAGTATAATTATGCCTACATTTTTTTCTCCTCTAATTATATAAAAGAAGAATAAAAAAAACTCCATTGAAGAAGAAAGAAAAACATTTTTTTATTGATTGAATGAAAAATTACACAATCTACAAAATGATGAATGTATCCTTGCTACTTATATCAGTTCAAATTGGTTAGAATTGGACAACAAACTTCTAACAACCTAACTGAAATTAGTATAACTGATAGTTTCAACTATAGTTGAGTTAACTTGACAAGCAAGTTATCTCAATATTCTTCACTATCTTTTTTACATTCAACACCCACTCAAGATGGAATAGATGCCAATCATTCCAAGTTTGTTTTTTAGATTGAGAAAGGGACCCATGTGCAAGGATTTTGTCATAATCACTACTACGGAAAACCCATTTCACAGCGGTTGAAAAAAGGATACTATCACGTCGGTCATATCGTTGTTAAGTAGAGTGTCGTTGTAAGTTTGTTGTTTCTACAACGGTTTGGAAACCGTTATTGAAAGTCAGGTCGCGCGCCACATATCACAACAGTTATGCTTATAAATTGTTGTGATATATACACTTAGCTACTGGGTTCGAAACTCATCATCAACATTTAACCAAAAAAATTACCTTTAACCTCGATTACAATAGATAATCGTCGTTGAAAGTACCATGAGTATTATATTATATATAGATTGCTTGTTTTCTATACACCTCACTAAAGAAATATGGGGAAGTATATAATCTGAAAATTAACTTATTCTTGAAAACCAATTTAATCAAACCATTGTCGCTTTTGAATTGCATGTGTCTCGTCATTCGTCTCGCTATGTTTACATATATTATGGTATAATGATCTGGCTTCTTAGATGCATTGTTGTCTTCGATTATATTTAAATGAATGTATTAAGTGATGATTAGTGAAATAAACAATCTATATAAGATATAATAAACTCAAACAACATCATACACCAGAACCAAATATTATAAATTTATCAACAAAACTCTAACCGCATACAATGTCACAAACTATGTTAAAATGTTTCAAGAACGCACCTTTTATTGAAAGTTATCACAGAACTATGAATTTCTCCTACCACTGCTTGATATCATCATGTATCATCCCCTTAATTTGCACACTTCAACAATGAACATCTTCAATTAAAACCAAACCCTAAAACCATAATCTAGTTTAGAGTAAAGAGAGATCAAACGAGAGAAGACAAACATACCATATTCGTCGTTGTCGTAGTGTGGGATGTACCATGACTTTCCAAACTATGAATTTCATCTAGTTTTTGAAGCAATGAAAAATAAATACAAGGTGGAAGAACCTTACACAAGAGATAGATAGATAGATAGAGAGAGAGAAAGTAAACATGGATTTGTTTAGGAAATTCCCCAATCGGCCTCGCTATGGGTACGTCTGCCCTCAATTCGAATTCAAATTGAGATAATGAAATTAACCTTACTTTGCAAAATGCATATACAAGAGAAATGTAGCAATCCAACCCTACTAACCATAAATTGGATGTTGATTCTGACACTTTCTCTTCTCTTGATCAAATAAGCCAACAAAGTCAATTTGATTCACCGTCTCACACTACTTCTTTGCAAGAACTGCAGCTCTTCAAAGTCTTTGCAAGAGAGCTGAATTCATCCCAATGGTGATTATGAAAACTCTGACCTATGAAATTGGCTATATAAACATTAAACCTCTGGCCGAGTTAAGTTCAATAAAACCTCTGACATATAAAATCAACTATGTAAACATTAAACCTCTGGTCGAGTTAAGTTCAATAAAACCTATGACCTATGAAATCGTCTATGTAAACATTAAACCTTTGGCCGGGTTAATTTCAATAAAACCTATGACCTATGGAATCACATATGTAAACATTAAACCTCTTGTTGAGTTAAGTTCAATAAAATCTTTGACCTATGAAATCGGCTATGTAAACCTTAAACCTATGGGCGGGTTAATTTCAATAAAACCTATGACCTATGAAATCTGCTATGTAAACATTAAACCTATGGTCGAGTTAAGTTCAATAAAAACTCTGACCTATGAAATCTCTTATGTAAATATTAATGCTCTAGTCGGGTTAAGTTTAAAAAAATCTCTAAACTATAAAGCCGGCAAAGTAAAGTTAAAACCTCTAGCAGAGTAAGATCAATAACTTACAAAGTCGATCGAGTAAAAGGTAAGCCTCTGGCCAGGTCATGAAACCTTCGACCAAGTTGTGACTTAAGTAATCAACCAAATAAAATGAAGACATATGTCTAGAGTATGCTAATAATTCACCGGACATTGGGACTTATATGACATACTTTTACTTCGCCATTTCCGACATTGGGGACTCTGAGGTATCTTTGTACTTCCATCTCTAAAAGCTTCTTGGTCAGCTCCTATATCTGGGCGGTCTGGACTTTTAATTCATCCTTCAACTAGGTCATATCTTCAGTAAGACGAATCTCTTTCTGCTCATAAGTATCACCTACTTCAAATAGAACTCGAGTCATGACTGTGCACCTCATCATATAGGCCTCGAGCTTTTGGGTCAACTGTTGAGCGCATATGGACTTCACTTTCTCAACATCCTCAGTTGCGTTCAGGTGATCATAAAGGTATCTCAAACCATCAAAGTTGTTGGACCATAACTTAAATTTAGAAGAGGGGTTAGATTGGTGACTCGAACCTGAATCTTATATCAAATTAGAGATTGTTTGGTCGGCCTGACAGACATCATCACTCATCAAGGTCTTCATTTTCTTTGGAGAACACGACTTAGAATCACTAGAAGGAGGAATAAAGGTAGGCCAGGGCTCTGAGGCAACAGGGGTTTCTTTGACAGCGTCCATCTTTCTCCTAGTTGAGGTTCTGAGTTAGACCATATCACTTTTAATCCATTTGCTTAATTCGGAATTCAAGAGCATACATCGTATAATTGCTATTACGCTTGTCAGTAGTCATTGTAATCGAATGGGATCAGACTCGTTTGAGAAATTGGAATTTTATAGGTGTTGCACCCCCAAAATTTGCCCTCCCCTAGTCAAGGCATTGTGTACCAAGGTATCCCAAGAGGTTCACAAGGTATCGCAAGAGGTTCACAAGGTTCACAATTAGTCAGAAAGTTGGACAATTCCCTCAGACAAAGCATCCTCCTAAGCAATGCATCCTAAAATAGGGTTTTGGATTTCATCAGGCTAAATGAACTTCCAAGACCTCAAGTGAGCTTCATAGCATCCTACATGTCTTCAAGAATCCCTATGACAAGTTTCAAGGCTTTCCCAAAAGGTTTGCTCAGTCAGATGATCAGATATGCAAAAATCAGTCAAAGTGGTTAAAAAGTCAAACTAAGGTCAACTGTGGTCAAACCAAAGTCAAACTTTATGATTTTTGGCCAACATCAAATTTATGAAGTAAAATTCATCATTTGATCAAGGTTTGATCATGATTCATCAAGGAGATTTCAGATCATCAAGAATCAGGAGTTTCTAAATTAGGGTTTTCACAAGAAAAGTCAACTGAACTTTGACCAGCCATAACTTTCACATGCTTATCAAATTTTTTCCATCCAAAGCTCATTTTGAAGGAAATTTAATTCTCTACAACTTTGTGTCTCACAAGCCAACCCTAAAAATGCTTCATTTGGAAGGTATGAGCTAAAACATTATAGGTCATTTTAAAATTCAACAAAAAGTCAACATCTTCCAAAGGGCATAATTTGAAAATGGTAAATGATATGGACATGAGACTAAAGAGGTTGGTTAGAGGTATCTCTAAGCTTTCCAAAATGTCCAAGAACACCTTCATATCCTTAAAATTGAGGGATTTATGCCTTTGCAAAGTTGGGAAATTTTTGAGAGGTATATTGAGCAAATGGGGTCTTAGAACTAATTCTTTCCACATGGGCTTGCAATTTTATGATCCAATCTTTACCATGACATCATGTATGACTCAAATCTCATTTATTCAGATTTTTATAGTTTATTTTTTATTTATTTTGATTTTATTCATTAAAAATCAATTTAAATTAAAATAAAATATGAAAACTCAATATTTAAATTTGATTCTTGTTCTAGAAGGTCATAAACATCATTTAGAGTTGATTGATCACATCCAAATTCGTGCTTAATCAATTTGGCATTGTTAGATTTGATTTTTGGTGATTTTCAAATATTTGATTTCTTCATGATCAAGCTACATCATAAAGCCCACAAATCCACAAGATTGTTGACCTAATTCACTCTATGATATAAGGATAACAAGACCATTGCATTGAGAACGAATTTTGAGCAGTCAAAGACAACTTTCAACTTTCAAAAAATCAAAGAAAAAGTCAAATTCGGATTCTTGAGTTTTGTTGTTTTTCAGGTAATTTAAGGGCGGCAAAGCATTCCTTGATGATCATTGAACATCATTGCATCATTTACATCATCTAAAACGCGTCCAATTTCCCAAACCGAATCAAACAATGTTCTTGAGTTCTTGTTTTCGATTACACGAATTTGTGTGTTGTTTATTGATTTTGATTATCTAACTTGACTTGTTTTAATGTGGTGAAGCTGTCTGGATAATTAGATTTGAGTTTCATGGCCTGGATCAAGTTATGCCATGGTTAGGGTTTAAGGTCACGATTTGGGGTTTCTTTATTCAGGTCATATAAATGTATTTGAAGCCCATGGTTGGACTGTATACATTACAAGGATCATGCCTATGTATTTAATCTGATGAAATTTTATATATTATGAATGATACGATTTTCGCAGGTTCTTAAGATATGAAATTCGCAGGAAACATTGTGAATAAATTCGCAGGTATTTACGCAGGTAAAAGGAAGAAGATGAAGTTCAAAGGCGCCAATTAGAATTTCAAAAATTGATTATTCTTTTTATTGATTGGTTTCTATTTTGTTTCAATTAACGTTGCTTGGCCCAGTGGTAGTAGCGTGCGTGTGTGATGGCTATAACCTGTGTTCGATCCTTGGTGACACCATATTTTTCTCAATTTTTCAATCATTCAATTTACATAATATATTATTATTGTTTGTTGTTCCATAGGTAGACGCGCCCCATGTGGCTCAGTTGGCTGAAACGTTTGGTTGTTGTTGTGATGGGCATGAGTTCGAATCTAGCCGCAGGCCATTTTGTTTAATTTTCATTTGTTTTTGCAGGTTTACAATATGATGAACGCGTTGCACATAAATGACATCAGCGCGTGCTGGCTCAGTTGGTTTTATACGTTGTTGTTGAGGTAAAGGACCTGGGTTCAAATCCCAGGTCCTATCTTTTTAGGCCTTTTCCATGTTTTTCTTATTTTTCTTATTTTCTTTATTTTGATTTAAATTAATATAATTAAAATATTTTCTAAACTAATAACCAATAATATTTTCATAAATCTTATATTTTCTAAAAAAAACTCATAATTATTTTCTTAATGTTAATTATTTGTATTAATTTTATAATATATTTGTATATAATTATTATATATATTTTTGTAAATAAATAAATAATGTATTTTAATTATAGTCAAAAACCCTAATTTTCTTAATTAAAATGTTAACCCTAATTTTTCTTCTAACCCTAAATTTTAACTTATTTTTTTCTAAACCCTAATTAAATTATTTAATCTTTATCTTTATTATTATATAAATAACTTAATATTTTTCTTATTCTTATTAAATTTCTTAATTAACCTTTTAAAATTTTTCTAATATTGGTTTAACCTAGAAATAATTTTTCTTTTAAATTTTTCTTTTCTTTATTTATTATTATTATAATAATCATTATTATTATTATCTTATTATTGCTAATATTTTTTGGGTTATTTATTATTCTTATTATATTTATTATTATTATTTTTATTTGATTATTATGTATCTGCTAAAGCCATGTGTCGCTCCCACCAAATGACATCGGGGCCAAGAGGGGTACAGACGCGAACGGTCGGCGAAAGGAGAAGGAACACACAAGGGTGAACTCAGAAGACAAGAGTCGCCAACTAGGCATTTTTATCCCGGAGGAAAGGTAATGCTGCATAAACCTGAGAAAAGATGTGGATAAGACAGTTGCAAACCAGAGAGACTAAGAAAAGGGGTTGGTTACAACCTGGGAAGGTATTAGCACCCAGATTGTCCGTCGTAATCGACGGGATCCATGCTTAAAAGATTTTTGTTTTAAAGGGGTAGTGTCAGTGCAATTTGTGTATCAAAGCTGGAAAGAATGCAAGTGTCAGTGTAGAAGAAATGTGAAGTGTATAAGAGAAGTGTCAGTGTAAGAACAAGAGTGAAATGCTCAAGACTATGAGGCTTAAAGAATAATGCTGGAAAGAGGGGGAATATACATAGACTTTTGTTCGATAACTGTTAAGTTATGCCTACGTATCCTCTCGTGCAATGAGGAAGTCAGAACACCGTAGTTCGACTCAAAGAGACTGAAAGATAAATTGACTTGTGAACTGCTTACTTATCTATGCTCAAGTGTATGACCTGTCTGGCTCAGGTGCAAACTGTCTTGCATTAGACGGAAGAAGCGAGTTCTCGTTTGTGAGTGAGTGAGGTGAGAAAAGAATCCCGGAGGAGACGATTATTGTTTTTTTTTTGTGTTTTCAGTCTTTTATTGCTCCTTTTTTGTGTTTGTCATAAGTTAATGAGCTTAAGCCTAAACCAAGGGTTAGTAAACTCATCACATCCTCCCTCCAATTAGGGGTAATGAGAATACCTTAAGTATGAAGTAAACACCTCGCACTTAATCACCATGATGTAGGATTAAGATCATTAACCTACTTGTAATTATTTAGATGTTTTTTTGGAGTTTTGTTTAGTGTTAAGTAATGAGATTAAGCCATAATCAAGGATTTAATGGACTCATTACACCATCCTAATAGAAGGATAATAGATGAGAACATTTAAGCTGAGGAAGGCTCCTCAACTTAATCCATGATTAGGGATTAACCTCATGACAAAACAAAATCTTTATTAAATGGATTTTAGTTAATGGTAAGATTAAGAAATGGATTTTATGGTTTGTAAGACAACTTAAGGGGGACTTGTCCATTAACACTAGGGTTAGTCCTTCTTAACCAATTAAGGAAGAAATAGAACCCTAATGCAAGGCCCAAGTTACAAGCTTATTGTCTTAGTGATTATTAGATGGATTGATTAAAGGATTTAAACACATTAAGGGTTTAACACTTAGGATTAAAGTTATACACTCCATCCTAATAGAAGGATGCAGGCATAAGCTTAATCACAAAGCCTTAAAACCTTTAAGGTTTAAACCTTGATTAAGAGATGAGAAGAGAAGACTCAAAGATGACACAAAGGTAAAACTAATGGGGGGACTAATCAAACCCTAATTGTTATCATACTTGGAGATCCTAGGGTTTGTGAGGCTTAAGAGAGAAAGAATCTTCAAAGAGCCACCAAGGAGAGAAGCAGATGAAAAGAGGAAGAAGCAGAGAGAAGCAAGACAACTTGCTTCACTTAAGAAGTCAAGTTGCTTGAAGAAAGAAGGTAGGGAAAAGCATGAATGAGCAAGCTCACTCTAATACAAATATAAAATGCAGCAATGATGCATAAGAGAAATGAAGAGAGATTGTGAGAAGTGAAGGCAAATTCACTTCCCAAAACAACTTACCACCTGAAAAGTTAGCAAAAGAAATGAAATGCAATGAAAATGAGATGCAATGCAATGATGCAAGACAAAGTCAGAAGCATGAACATGATGTTAAGGATGCTAAGAGATGATGCAAACACATGTCAAGAGTTGTGGATGATCATACAAGGATGAGGATGCAAATGAAGCATGCTTTGAATCATAAAGATCCATGAATGTTTATGAAATGAAATGAACATGTAACATGGCAAAGGAATGGTGCAATGATCAAACATGATTCTAATATGTCCTAAGATATCTTATATGTCATATGGATGCACAAAATGTCATGACAAGTTATTGAATGCAAGCATAGGAGAGATGGATGAAAAGGAAGGCAAGAATTAGGGTTTATGAACAACATGCAACACAAAAATTCAAAACCAGAAGCAAATGACATGATAAAAAAATTGAAAGTGGGATCAAAGGAACCCTAACCTACACAAGTTTACTACCCAAAGGAGGAGACCTAAACCTAAACCTAATGGAAGTTATGAATTTTCTAAGTCAACTAGGGTTTCAAGGTACCTCACAATGAAAAATGCTAAACAAATTGAAAATGAAATATGAATTCAAACCAATTTTATCCTATAAACTACATGCTATGAAGGATGCAATGCAAGAAGAACCATCATCAAACTCTCAATGGTTAGGCAGAATGGATTTTTCCAAGCTTGAACAAAAATATTGTCTTCAAAATGAATTTAATTCCAATGAAAAAGGTTAAAATAGTTCAAGGACCAAAAAGAAATTTGTTTTGAGAGTTTGATAATGTTTCTAAATGTTTTGCAATTCAATGTGAATTTTTTGGTGATTTTTAAATACCTAAATGCATTTTTAATTAATTAATTTTCATTAACTAATTAAAAATAAACATTTAAATGATTTAAAAATGATTTTTAATGCAAAAAATAAAAATAAAAATATTTTTGGGTTCTGAAAATTAATGAAATGCTTGACAAAAATTTTCAGAATTTTTAAACATGTTTTACTATTTTTAATAATTCGTGAAAGATAAAACAAATAAAATAAAATAAAAATTGAATTAAAGAGAAAGTATGCAAATCTAATGGCTGGCATTTAAATGAAAATGGAGGGAATTGACTGGCGCCAGATCCTGTGGCCCAGATTCAAACTGGCTGAATTAAAATTAAACCTAATTAATTAAATCTAATTTTAAGATTAGGGTTCTAATGAGAGATCTGGACCAATCATTTGCGCGCGGGTCAATCCTAGTCAACAAGATCTATGGCTCAAATTCAAACTGAACCCTAATCACCATTAATGCACTAATGACTTTCAGGTTGCCGGAAATGACCTCCGGTCATCTTCTCCGGCCACACCTCCCCTGAGATTTTGCTATCTTCTTCCCTAGGCTTCTAAAACCCAATCTCTCTGCCCAGAAATGATCCCCATACATCATACATTAAGAATCAACAAACAAACAACATTTAAAACACATCAAAAGTGAGAATCGAATCAAAACAGTTCTAGGTCAAAAAATTTCAGAACATGAATACATACTCATTTCTCAACCATTTTCAAAACAAAACACATCAACATGATCAGTGAAGCATAAAGAACCATTTAGTAACTTAAAAACAAGTTTCTGGAAAAATTGTTCTTGAGCTCACCTGAACTGGAGCTTTGATCTTTGGAACTTTCTGGCTGCTTCTTTGGTCCAAGATGGCTTTAATGAACCCCCTGAGAAGCTTGCAATGCTTGTTTGGAATTTCTTATGGCTGGTTTGAGAGATTGATGAAGTTCTGTTCAGGAGGGGTGGAAAATCGTGTTTTTGATCGTGGGCCTTTCAGAACAAATTGATGGTTGGGAAATGATCAGAAGGCTAGGGTGAGTTGTTCTGTGGGATTTGTTTTGAGGTTTGAAGCTTGTATGGAGAGATTCGAATGAAAATGCATAAAGGGAGGTTTTGGAGAATGCTGACTTGTGGGAGAGATTAGGCTGTGTTGTATGTTGTGTTGAGTTCCTTTTGGTACATGTATCAAGTTGGGATAGGTCAGAGAGTTGTTGCTGGCCTATGTTGATTGGTATGGTCCATTTTGCCAAAAGTCAACTTTTGTGTAAGAGGAGGTATGGGCTGGTTCAGTCATGGTACAAGGGCATGTCTTGGCTCAGCTGTGATCAAGGAGAACCATGGAAATGAATTTGAGGCAATGCAGCAAGTGGATTTGAGTTTATGTGAGGTTTGCAAATTTCACAAAGTTTGGGCCTTTTGAAGTTCCTTAAAGATCAAGGCATGAAAATGAACAATTCTTTGGTGCATTCTGATTTTTAGGTCATGGTTTATGTTTATGTAATGCATAGAAGTCAATTTGAAGTCACATTTTGCCTTGGCATGAGGTTTTGCAACTTTGCCTCTTTGGTACAAAAGTGAGAATTAAGTGATTTTGCCCAACTTTGACAAGCCATAACTTTTGATCCAAAATGAATTAGAATGAGTTCTTGTACTTTTTGAAAATGGGAGGATCCATTCTACAACTTTCATGACCAAAGTTTTCTCATTTGAAACATTTTTGAATCAAAAAGAGAAGGTTGAAAAACTTTCCCAAAATGGCAAGCTTGCATTATAAGTCACTTTCCCAAAAAGGCAACTTTGCAAATGGCTTGAAATTCTTCAAATTTGTGAACTTCTAACATCTTCTATGATCAAATAAAGACCATACACATTCAAAATGATGGAGAACACCCTTTGGTTGGGTCATTGGGGGCCTCAGATGCCCTGATTTTGCACTGACTTGCTCAAGAAGTCATCCCTTGATCAGATGCCTTCCCCATGGAATTTCTTCATGAAAATTGATATGCATGATCCTCATAACATATAGAGACCAATAGAAAGAAGAATGACCAAAAATTTTGGAGTTATGGCCTCTGAAACCAAAACCCTAATTTTAGGTCATCTGTGCAGTTAAGCCTGGCTCTGCTTCCATGCCTTTCCCAGTTCTTGTGATTCTTTGACTTTCTTGACTTTGTGAGGATATAATATGATGCTTGAACATACATGGACCCCTTTGAAGTGGTTGATGACCTTTGGAGTGGCTCAAATGGCTCAGGGATGGCTCAGATCACAAACCCTAGATGCAGATGACTTTGAATCGATGCAGTGAATCCAAAATGTGGTATGAGATGTTATGATTGAATTTATGCACATGTAAAGATCACAAGCCATGGAGTGAATGGGTGAGGGAAAATTTGGGGTGTTTACAGCTGCCCCTATTCAAACATGAGTTAGCTGTGCAGGATGTAAACAACGGCTTAACAGGCAAACAAGATAACTTGTGGTTGAATACCAAAGACATTCCAAAATTTGCACTCACAGAATGAAGAAGAAAAGGGATATAGATTGTAAAAGAAGATAAAGTATGATTATAAAGTGCGGGCGACGGCGGACGACCGTCGAGCAGAGGACGACTGATGGGGATGAAGCAATGACGGGGACGGCCGACATGCTGGGGATATAAGAGATTATGATGGGGACGGCCATCAAGTAAAGCAAAAAGACTTTATGGGGATTAAAGGTAAATGATGGGGACGACCATCAAGTTGAAGAAACAGATGTTGAGGAACGGTCATCAAAGGTGAAGGACGATCACCTAGCAGGGGACGGCTGCTCTGTTGGGGATAAGATGAGGGACGATCATCTAAGGTGAAGGACAATCACCTGGAAGGGGACGGCTACTCTGAAAGTATCACGACATAGGACGAATGCCGGATAGAGAAGGTCGACGACGGGGACGGCCATCGGATAAGCATGATGAAGGACGATCATCAAGAGGTGAAGGACGATCACCTAGCAGGGGACGGCTGCTCTTAGGGATTATCATGACATAGGACGAATGTCAGATAACAAGATCAACGATGGGGACGACCATCAGATAAAATGATGAAGGACGATCATCAAGAGGTGAAGGACGATCACCTAGCAGGGTACGGCTGCTAAAAATATCACGACATAGGACGAATGTCGGATAGGAAAGGGTTCTAATGAATAGAGACTCCACTGGGGATGATGCAATGACGATCATCAAAAAGGTGAAGGACGATCACCTGGCAGGGTACGACTACCAAAAGGTATCATGACATAGGACGAATGTCGGATAGAAGAGAAGTTTTGCTGGGGACTTCACTGGGGAATAATAGACACAGACGAGTGTCTAAATTCAAGAAGTTATAAGTGTTTGACACGGTGTATAAATTAAAGATGCGGACGAACATCCTTAAGACTATGATACGGACGAGTATCGATAGAAACAAACGCTGACGCATGTTCAGAGATGATGATACGGACGAGTACCAACTGGTTAACAACGAACACGGACAAGTGTTGAATCTGAGGGGATTTAAGTGATATATGCAAGATACAGACGAGTATCTGTATGAGTAACAAGTATGAGTGAGACACAGACGAGTGTTCAACTTGCTGTGGAGAACATGCCACGGACGAGTGCCGGAAAAAGTGTATTATAAACAAATATGTGATTTACAAAGTGTTTAGGTAACTATGTTGGGGAAGGTGACACAGACGGGTGTCAAGGAATTGTATATATATGTATCTGCGTTAGTGAATGCAAAGGGGGCGCTTTGGCTTTCTACTGGGGATATGACACGGACGGGTGTCAAGAAGTATTTGTACTGTATAAGCCACCGTTTCTTTGGGCAAGTTACTGGGAAATGATGACACGGACGAGTGCCAAAAGGAGCATGTATCTGTATTTGTGCGGGAAATGCTTTGGCTCTCTGGTGGGGAATAGGGAAACATTCTGTATATTGTTGATGGATTGTCAGTATTTACAAGTGTTTGATTCAGAACATGGCTTATGATTATGCCTTATGTTTGATTTTTGCCGTAATGCTCCGTATTAGACGGAATGCTACGCTCTGTGGGGCAAATATGATGCGAATGCTATGATTATGCAAAGATACTGATCCGGGATTCGGATCCCGTTGTCGTGGAGATCTGTGACTGATCTGCTTGAAGTGGATATCCCAGCCGGGGATGAGATCTTTGGTATATCTGACATGTATAACTCTGTTTGGGGAGCTAGATCACTGATAGACCTATCTCGGTAATGAGGGACCCAGCTGGGGTTTGTGGAAGCTTTCTTTACTCTGTTGTGAGATTTTCAGGCGTTGCTCTTCTGGATAGAGACTGAAACTCTGCGGGAGATGGTTCCCTGTCTAGCACTCGGCTGGGGAAGGATGATGACTGGCAACTTGGCTGGGGAAGAAGAAAGATCACTGAAAGATCTTCCTAGGGATTTCTGTGGGGATCCTGCTGAGGATGATACTTGACAGCTCAGCTAGGGATATGAGCACCTTTTAGTACTGCTCTGACAGATGTGCTGGAGAAATGATGCCTGGCAGCTCTGGTGGGGAGAAAGCAGCCCTGGCTTTGCACTTGTTTGAGGATGAATGATGGCTGGCAACTCAACTAGGGACAAAGCATCTCTGGTGCTTAGATGTGCCGAGTAAATGATTTGGCAGTTTGCTGGGGAGAAGCTTTCATGCCCCCTGTTGCGCTTTGAATACCTGCAATCCTGTTATAACAAAGAAACGTACAAGTATCCCGAGGTATCCCTTACTGGATTCCGTCATAGGAGTTTAGACACTCCCGGGAGTAAGTATATTTCCTGTAAGCATGTATTTTTATAAGGGAAACATCTGCATTTATGCAATTATCATCTTTAAGGACATCGGACATTTTGCAAATGAAAATGAAATGTACGAGACGAAATATGACTGAAAATCTGATTTTATTAATTTGTGGGCCCTGAATTGGCAAGATACAGTCAAAGAAACAGATCCCCTGAAATGAGGAGATTGTTACAAAATTGGGAAACAAAAAGGTGCTGGCAATGTTGATGACGCTTCAAGGAGCTTCCCTTTTGCTATGACTCGTATGATATTGACACTCTTCTCATCTTGCTTTCTGAAGAAGGCTGATTCTGACCAGTGCTTGAACCTTTCAGAGCTTACCATGCTGTAAGTGATACAGACGAATTCAGCATGCAATTGTTCGCTCATTCCCTTATTTTGCGTGGATCGCCCTTTCGGGTTTTCAATCCACCGGGATACCCATTTTTGCCTGAGTTGTCCAATGCGGCTTTTCAACTCAGCGGGTGTACATTTTTTATTTGCCCTTATTTTTGCCCGAGTCTTTTATTCTGTTTTTGACTCGCCGGGATGCCCTATTTTTGCCTGGACATACATTCTGTTTTTTATGTCCAGCGGGTCATTTTATGCGAAGTATTTTTTAACTGCATCTGAATTCACAGGGGACAGGAAGTCTTAGCCGTCCATAGTACTGAGCATCAGTGATCCACCAGAGAAAACTTTCTTTACTATGAACGGACCATCATAATTCGGAGTCCACTTGCCCCTGTGGTCTGTATGAGGAGGGAGGAGTCTTTTCAGCACAAGATCTCCTACTTGGTATTCTCGGATCCTGACTTTTTGATCGAAGGCTTTCTTCATTCTTTTCTGATATAGCTGCCCATGACAGATTGCAGCCAATCTCTTCTCTTCAATCAGATTCAGTTGCTCGTATCGGGACCGGACCCATTCTGCTTCGTTCAGCTTAACATCCATCAGTACCCGCAGGGAGGGTAATTCAACTTCAACTGGTAGGACTGCCTCCGTACCATACACAAGCTGATACGGTGTTGCCCCAGTGGACGTTCTGATTGACGTACGGTACCCATGCAAGGCAAATGGCAGCATTTCATGCCAGTCTTTATAGGTAACCACCATCTTTTGTACAATCCTCTTGATACTCTTGTTAGCTGCCTCAACAACGCCATTCATCTTTGGCCTGTAAGGAGAAGAATTATGGTGTTGGATCTTGAAGTCCTGGCACAGTTCTGCCATCATTTTGTTGTTCAAGTTGGAACCATTATCAGTAATGATTCGTTCGGGCACCCCATACCGACAAATGATGTCCCTCTTCAGAAATCGGGCTACCACTTGTCTGGTGACATTTGCATAAGAAGCTGCTTCAACCCACTTGGTAAAATAGTCAATGGCTACCAAGATGAATCTGTGGCCATTTGAAGCAGTTGGTTCAATCTTGCCAATCATATCAATGCCCCACATGGCAAAGGGCCAGGGTGAAGACATCACATTTAGGGGATTCGGAGGCACATGCACCTTATCTGCATAAATCTGGCATTTATGGCATTTTTTGGCGTAAGCACAACAGTCTGCATCCATTGTGATCCAATAATAGCCTGATCTTAACAACTTTTTAGCCATGGCATGCCCTCTAGCATGGGTACCAAAGGATCCTTTGTGCACCTCGTGCATCAACAAATCCGCTTCTGCCCTGTCAACGCATCTGAGAAGTACCATATCAAAGTTTCTCTTGTACAGGGAACCATCAGCATTCAGGAAGAAACTACCATCTAGCCTTCTTAATGTCTTCTTATCAGTGGAAGATGCCCCAGGTGGGTATGTCTGATCCTCCAAGAAGCATTTTATGTCATGGAACCAAGGCTTATCATCTTTAACAACATCTGCTGAGAACACATATGCTGGTCTATCAAGTCTGGACACTGAAACTCGTGGCACAAAGTTGGCAGCTTGAACTTTGATCATGGATGAAATGGTAGCCAGAGCATCTGCAAACTGATTTTCGTCCCGGGGGATATACTCAAGCTTGACTGTTGTGAAGAAAGTCAATAACCTCCTTGTATAATCCCGATAAGGTATCAGATGATCTTGGTGGGTGTACCATTTGCCGTTGGTTTGATTAATTACCAGAGCTGAATCTCCGAACACAGTTAAAGTCTTGATCCTGAGGTCAATGGCTTCCTCAAGGCCCATAATACAAGCTTCGTATTCAGCTTCGTTGTTAGTGCAGTTAAAAGTGAGTTTTGCCGAGAAAGGCATGTGAACTCCCTTAGGTGTAATGAGTACTGCACCAACACCACGACCGTTCATATTAACAACCCCGTCAAACATCATAGTCCATTCTTCTTCTGGGTCAGGCCCTTCAGTGTGAACAGGCTCTTCATGATCTTTTGCTTTTATGAACATGACGTCTTCATCAGGGAAGTCAAATCTCATAGGCTGGTAATCATCAATGGGCTGCTCAGCAAGATAATCAGACAATACACTGCCCTTGATGGCTTTCTGAGATGTGTACTGAATGTCATATTCTGTGAGGATCATTTGCCATCTTGCAACCCGTCCGGTAAGTGTTGGCTTCTCAAAAATGTACTTAACTGGATCCATTTTCGAGATCAATAAAGTAGTGTGGGTCAACATATACTGCCTTAGTCGGCGAGCAGCCCACGCTAAAGCACAACAAGTTTTCTCGAGCAGTGAATAACGTTGTTC
The DNA here is from genome assembly GCA_963966055.1 of Lathyrus aphaca. Taxonomy (NCBI): domain Eukaryota; kingdom Viridiplantae; phylum Streptophyta; class Magnoliopsida; order Fabales; family Fabaceae; genus Lathyrus; species Lathyrus aphaca. The sequence goes on from OZ014519.1 coordinate 49,139,806, forward strand.
ACAGTCGGTAAACTTTTTGCTTAGATAGTATATTGCATACTCTTTTCGACCAGACTCGTCATGCTGGCCCAGCACACACCCCATTGACTCTTCTAATACTGTCAAGTACATGATTAGAGGTCTTCCTTCAACTGGAGGCATAAGGATCGGAGGCTCTTCTAAGTATTCCTTGACTTTGTCAAAAGCCCTCTGACAATCTTCGTTCCACCTGACCGTTTGTTCTTTTCTTAACAGCTTGAATAAGGGTTCACAGGTTGCTGTAAGGTGAGATATAAACCTTGAAATGTAGTTCAATCTACCTAAGAACCCCCGAACTTCTTTTTCAGTCTTTGGTGCAGGCATTTCTTGAATGGCTTTAACTTTGTCAGGGTCAACTTCAATTCCCTTCTCACTTACAATAAAACCTAGCAGCTTACCGGATCGCACCCCGAATGTGCACTTGTTGGGGTTTAACTTCAGTTGGTACTTCCTTAGTCGCTTGAATAGCTTCAATAGGTTCACCAGGTGGTCTTCTTCTGTAAGGGACTTGGCAATCATGTCATCCACATAACATTCAATTTCTTTATGGATCATGTCATGGAATAATGTTACCATAGCCCGTTGATAAGTTGCACCAGCATTCTTCAGTCCGAATGGCATCACCTTATAACAGAACGTGCCCCAAGGTGTGATGAAAGTTGTCTTCTCCATGTCTTCAGGTGACATCTTGATCTGATTATATCCTGAAAATCCATCCATGAAGGAGAATACCGAGAACTGAGCCGTATTATCAACCAATACATCAATGTGAGGTAAAGGGAAGTCATCTTTCGGGCTGGCTCTGTTCAGGTCCCGGTAATCCACACACATCCTCACCTTGTCGTCTTTCTTAGGCACAGGTACGATATTAGCAACCCACGGCGGATAACTAGTCACAGCAAGGAAACCGGCGTCCCACTGCTTTTGTACCTCTTCTTTAATCTTCATTGCCATATCCGGGCGAGTACGGCGCAGTTTCTGTTTTACCGGTGGGCAATCTTCCTTCAGTGGTAACTTATGCATGACAATGTCGGTGTCCAACCCTGGCATATCCTGATAAGACCAAGCGAAAAAACATCAACATACTCCTGAAGCATATCAATCAGTTTCTCTTTTACTGAATCTTGCAGGCAGGCCCCGATCTTAACTTCTTTCACATCTTCTTACGTACTAAGATTAACCGTTTCAACCTCCTCCTGGTGAGGAGTGATAACCTTATCTTCTTGCCTTAATAACCTGGCTAGCTCTTCAGGTAGCTCATAATCTTCTTCAACCCCTTCATCAGCTTGATTGATTGGATTGTCAAAGTCATACGAAGTCATAGCAGTGTTGTTGTCGGTGCAATCTGGAGGGCACTTTCTGCAAGGTTTTAGATTGGTTTATTTTAGTGATCAATTTTAATCTTGTTTAGAAAAAGTGAAATAAAGTTATCATTTTGGAAAACATTGCCATTTTATTTTTGTACAAAAAGAAAAAAATGAAAAGACAGTGAGTGAAAAAGGAAAAGACTCATTTGCAAAAGATGTCCGATATTCATTGATTAATCCATTTGCACAAAATTACAAGATGGCACGATTACAAAATGAGTCTTGTCATCTTGGGCAAGATGCAAGACTTGATGCATGCTTTAAAATACATGAAATAATAATTACTCTGCAGGAGTAACCCTTATAATTTCCTGGGAAGACCAGTTAAGGACTTGGCTCCCCGGGATCCTTGGACGTATCCAGCTCTCCAGGTTGCGGTCGCTTTCCTCCTCGTCTTCCAAGTTGTTCACAGCATCCGGGGTGAGCATTCCCCCACTGACAAAATTGGGCTCTTTTGCAGCCTCTGATTGATCTTGTTGAGTTGGTGTGTAACCCAACCCAAATCTGTCTTCTTTCTTCTCCACGGGCAGTAACTTGCCCCAGCCTTGGGCAGTACCCTCTTCAACAACCTTCCGGGCTTGCTGATATGACGTTATGGAGGTTCCCAGTACAGCAGATGCTTCATTAATGTTCAGGGCCTCAAACCCTTGGCTCATAGTTTCATGGATCTCTCCATCCATTTCTATGTACTTATATGTAGCCAGATGGCTAACAAAGATGTCTTCTTCCCCACAGATATTGATGATCTGGCCTTCTCACTCGAATTTCAGCTTCTGGTGAAGGGTAGACGTAACAGCGCCAGCGGCGTGGATCCAGGGTCTACCCAACAAACAGCTGTAGGCCGGCTGAATGTCCATCACATAGAAGGTAATTTTAAAAGTCTGTGGGCCAATCATCACAGGCAGATCAATCTCTCCAAGCACTGACCTTTTAGAGCCATCAAATGCTCTCACCACCAAATTACTCGGACGCAGTGCCAAGCCATCATACTTCAGTTTCACCAAGGCTTTCTTTGGTAGGACATTGAGTGACGACCCAATGTCCACCAGTACATGAGATAGAACAGCACTTTTGCATTCCAAGGTGATATGCAAAGCCTTATTATGGTTGCGTCCCTCTGTTGTTAAATCAGCATTGGTAAAGCCCAGTCCGTGACTGGTGTTAACATTTGCCACCACAGTTTCTAACTGATTAACGGTAATCTCCTCCGGTACGTATGCTGCGTGCAGGACTTTCAATAATGCATTCCTGTGAGCTTCGGAACACATCAACAGTGATAATATGGAAATTTTTGAGGGAGTTTGGTGAAGCTGATCCACCACCTTGTAATCACTTCTTTTTATGATTCTCATGAACTCGTCTACATCTTGCTCAAAAGATGTCTTCTGAGTTTCTCTGACAATTGGCTCTTCAGGTACCACACTCTTTCCTTTTGCTTTGGCAGCAGCTTCTGCTTCAGCATTAGGTCTTTGAGTTTGTGAGGCAAAAAGGCGTCCGCTTCTGGTGAAGCCTCCGCCTCCCCCAACATTATCAATTTGTGGAGAAGAGGTTGAAGAATCCAGAGCGATTTTCTCCCCGTTGCAGTAGAGATCAGAACCATAATGCCAAGGTATGGCATTACTGCTTTCATAAGGAACGGGTCCTGGCACCGTAATAGTAACTGGACTGACCGCTGCAGAGGAGGGTACTGTGATGGTGTGCGGATCGTAGTAAATTGTGACTGGTGATCTGGCAGGAGGTGCCACTTCTTGTTGCTGGAAGTTGTTGTTTGGAGGAACATTTGATGGGTCGTAGTAAATTGTGACTGCTGAGACATCTTCATTAATTTTTGTTGGCGTTGTAGAAGATTCTACGGATAAAATGGATGCTGATGTTGTAGAAGGAATGGTTGTTGAAACCTGACTTGTTGAAGTGATGGACGGAGTAACTGCTGACGATATTGAGGAATCGGTAGGGATGATTGTTGCTGTTGTTGTAGAAGAATCAGGAATTGTTGTCAAAGGAATTGCTGGATTTGTAGGCGCCGTTGTTGAGATCTGAAGGATACCATCTTTGATAAGACCATCTATGCCGCTTCTCAAATTATCACACCCGTTGACTGCAATGTTATAATACCCACAACCGAGCTCACACCCGGGGAACACCTAGCACTCTAGAAGCTGAGCTTTAATTTCGACCAGGGGTGTTCGAATTTGTGCAACATTGGTGATCAAAGTAGATGGCTTGTCTTCCTCAATGGCATTAATCCTTGGCCCTCCATGATTGGGCATAGGGTTTCTGTTGACATTCGGAGGAGGTGCGAAGTTGAGGGCTTTAGAATCCACCAGATCTTGGACTTTCATTTGTAAGGCCCTGCATTTCTCAGTATTGTGGCCAGGTGCATTGGAGTGGAAAGCACATCTGGCGTTGACATCATAATTCTTAGGGAGATTGGAGGGATCTGGTGGTGCCAATGTCCTTAACTCAACCAAGTTAAGCTTCAGGAGTTGTGGCAATAAGGCAGCATAAGGCATAGGGATAGGGTCAATTACCCTATTTGCCTGTGATGGTCTTTGTTGAAAGGGTCGTTGTTGTTGATTGCTATTGTTGTTGTTGTAGGTTCTCTGTTGCGGATACTGAACTTGCTGTTGATAATGTGGTTGTTGTGGTTGTTGATATGCTGGTTGCTGAGGAATGGGAGCTGGAATAGTGACAGCTGCTATTGATCTGTGAACATACTGAGGTCTGCCCCTGCTGGCATGAATAACATTTGTCTCACCGGTCCTTCGAGGTCCCACAAAAGGCTTCCTGGGATTACTGGACGAACTTGCACCATTATCAGAAATTTTACCCATTTTTAACAGACTTTCAATCCTTTCACCGGCTATGACAACATCAGCAAAACTGGTGGAAGAAAAGGCAGCCAATCTATCAATATATGTTCCTTGCAGAGTATTCATGAACATGTCGGCCATTTCTCTTTCCGAAATGGGTGGTTGGACAGCAGCGGCAAGCTGTCTCCACCTCTGGGCATATTCCCTAAAGCTTTCTCTGGAAGACTGAGACATTCCCATTAGGAGGGTCCTATTAGGAGCCATGTCCAGGTTATATTGATATTGTCTGATGAAGGCCTCAGCTAGATCCTTCCAGCATCTGATAGTAGCTCTGGTCAGGTGTGAATACCACTCTCTTGAAGCTCCAGTCAGGCTATCTTCAAAATAGAACATCCACAGCTTTTCATCCATGGTATATGCTTTAAGTCTTCCCATAAAAGACTGCAGGTGAGTTCGTGGACAAGAGGTTCCATTGTATTTCTCGAAGCACGGGGGTTTGAACTTGTGGGGAATTCTCACCCCATCCACTAGCCCCATATCCATTACATTGAAACCCAAGGAATTTTGAGACTCCAAAGATCTCAATTTCTCAGCAATTTCATCAAACCTCCTATCATAGACTTCGTCTCCAGCTCCCGTGACAGTAAACTGCTCTTCCTGGGGATCTTCTTGCAAGATTCTCCCCCCAGCAGTATTTCCTTGCACATTTCCCGGGATGTTGACTTCCGGATCTAGATGAGGTCCATATACAGGTGGATTGGCATGAGGCTGTCCCCTTTCATTATTACTTGTTCCTCCAGTTCCAGGATGAGGTTCCTCGGGAGTTTGTCTTTCTACCAAGGCTCTTAACCTTTCCTGACTCTGGGCCAAGCCAGTCATCACAGTCATGAATTGGGCCATTTGGTTTCTCATCTCCACTCTTTCATTAGCCATCTGGGTTCTGACCTCAGTCAGGTCTTGCTGTACTTGTTCCATTAGAATACCCGGAAGATTGTTGCAAGTAGGATACCGGTGTGCACGGTTGACAGGGAACACTCTTCTGCGAGCAATATTTCCTGAGACCACAACAGAGTTAGAAACAAACAAAAAAACAAAGACCTACAAAACAAAACAAAAGTTAGTATGCAATGCAATATGCTTATTTGTTTTCCAAGGTATCCGACTTGGCTCTTGGTTTTGACCTTTCCAGACCTCGAGGAAGATGCTTTGATGTTGTCGAGAAAAGATACCCAAATGGAAACAAACTAAAATATATTACAAATGATGAATAATACATAGTCTGTTTTTACAACATATGCCCCTGAAGGGTCAAAATACAACACAAAAGAAAAGTACATCAAATGAAAATAACAACAATCAAAAAGTCAGACATCTAGTCCAAACTCATCCTCCTTAACCTCCTTCAGAAGTGCCTCAGTCACTGGACCAGCTGGATGCTCTGTAATAGTCCTGATGAGGAGGTTTCTGGTGGCAATGGCAGTGGTCAGCTTTTTGTGCCTGTCTTGGTCCTTTGACCTCTTCAAACTAGCCCTAAGCTTCAAGTCTGAAATCTCCTTCTGGGCTGCCAGCAGAGCTTCCTGCTGCTTCCTTTCATTGGCCTCTAACTGCTCAATCTTGGCCTGAGTTCTCTTATCTTCTTGTGTCCGGGCTTCAGTGATCCTGACCCACCTAGCCTGACTTTCTTGTAGATAGAGCTCAGTTCTAGCCTTCTGAATCTTGGCCTCTTTACAGGCATTCTTCAATATTTGCTCCCCAGCTCTTGATTTCTTGATGTAGTCCTCTGTTTTCTCAATCTTGGCCAGATGCTCCACCATAAGCTTTTCCAACCTCTCAATATCTAGACGACCATCACTCCTTTCCCACAGGGTCTTCTTCAGAGCCTGAGACAGATTCTCATTCCTTTCTTTCAGCTTCTCAAGTTCTTCCAGGCTGACAGTGGCTGCTGGCTGTACTGTTGAGGGTCCAGGTGTGTCCTCCAAGGTGAAGGGCATTCCAGTGATCTGAGCTCTAGCATGAGACCAGTCATAGTACTGAGCTAAAGCAACATTATTGCACCTCCCAAGAATAGCCATCCCTTTTGTCTGGATGTTGTCCCAAGCCCAAGATGCTTGTCTGACAGCAGCTAGATTAGGCTTTATTTCACAATACAGGGTCTCAACTAAATCTTGCACTCTAGGAGGGTGAACCAAAGCATAGCCCAGTTGTCTCTTAAACAACAAAGGATTGTAGTTGATGTAACCCTTTACTCCTATCAGAGGTACATTTGGGTATTGCCCACAGCTTGTGATGATGTCCTTGCCTTTGGTGCTATGAGTGCACCACCTGATATCATCTGAAGTCAAAGCAATGAGCCTCTTAGCCCAATTCTTCTGTTGGTGAGGATTTAGGAAGGCATCTGACTTAGGCAAGTGTTTGAGCAGCCAGGTGCGAAACAAAGGAGCACAACATGTCACCAACTTCCCCCTTTGTTTCTCATTCCTCTGATGAATGGAGTAATAGAAGTCTCCCAGCAAGGTGGGTATTGGGTTCTTCAGAAGGAAAAGATGAATGGCATTCTTGCTGACAAATTTAGGCTCATCTGCAAACAGTATAACCCCATATATGCTGAGGGATAACAATGCACAGACTGCCCTCCATTCTCCCAAAGAGGCCTTCAGGATGGCCTGAGAAATCAAGAAATCTAAGTGCAAACTAGGGATCCCAGCTTTGGTTGTCATGTTTTGCTCAATCAAGGCAAGCTCCAGGTAAAGTGCTTTTGCCACTTCTCCATTGCTGGGAGAAGTCATTTCTGGGTTGAAGGGGACTCCACCCCTGACAGGTACTCCAATTAATGATGAAAATTCCTCCAACAGAGGTCCTAGCTGAAAGTCTGAAAATGTGAAACATCTCAAAGGAGGGTCATAAAACTGTAGGCATGTGTGGATCATGCTCCTCTGAGAAGGGTCCAGGTCCATGACCATGTCAAGGATACCTCCATAATGCTCTCTGAATAATGGGATGTGGTCAGGGGTGATAAGTGACTGGACCTGCCTGATACCAGTCAATACAGGCTCAAAGAAATGGTAAGAGATGTTGCTCTTCCTGGGTGTAGCCATGAATGCTGATGAAGAGCTGAAGATAGCTGCTGATGAAGATCAAGGCTGATACTGGAGATGAGCCACTGATTGGCTAGTGCTGGTGATGATGAAGATAACTGAAGCAGATAACTGATGAAACAGAGGTCTATGCAGAAGAAGGGGTCAAAACCAAGCCAGATATAATGTGGATACCCTGAAAAACAAATAAACAAATGTTAAATGATGCAATGATGATGTATGCAAATGATATGCAAGGGTTTGTGATCAAGCCAGATCTGATTATCTGTCTTGATATAAAGTCCATGTATGTTCAAGAAGTCCAGATGGAGGTTCAGAAATCCAGTAACCAAGGTGGGGGACTCAAATAAAGAGTCACATGTCCAGGGTTAATCACAAGAACTGTCCAAAGTGAGGTACTCTTAAACAAAACAAGTAACAGGGTATGATGTGGCCAAAGGTACCTGCAAACCTGCAAACAGCCCAACCCCCTCACAGGTAGTGCTCTAGAACAAAGATCCTCAGACTTGGATCAGTTATGAGAAGTGTAAACACTTCTAACCCGGAGGTACAGTGTTTACAATAACCATAAAAGATCCTCCTCTAATTCACCCCAGTTTATGAAGGTCATAATAAAGGTCATCCAGACTTAGCAGGCTTCCCAGATAGCCCTAGCACTATAGGAAATCCGTAGCACAGAGTTCTCAAGAAGAAACCCACATCTGAACCGTGTTTCATATTCCCGCACCAGACCGAAATGGAATGGGAAAGAACATGATCCACTCTAGCCTAGGTGTCACTCAGGTCCCAGGTATAGGACCTTAAACTCTCAATGGAACCCCACCCACCAAGATAGAAAACCAGATCCAGCAATGATAATGACAGTATGAAATATGAAAAACTGTAAGGAAAGCAATAAATAAAGTTGTACATAAAGCAATAAATAAAGCAGCTATATAAACACAATTAGCACATAACACCCCAGTAAACACAAATCAAACAAGCGCTAGGAGGAACCCACAAAAAGAACCAGAAGCCCTGGTTACAGTATAAGGTTCCCCAGCAGAGTCGCCAAGCTGTCGCTCCCACCAAATGACACCGGGGCCAAGAGGGGTACAGACGCGAACGGTCGGCGAAAGGAGAAGGAACACACAAGGGTGAACTCAGAAGACAAGAGTCTCCAGCTAGGCATTTTTATCCCGGAGGAAAGGTAATGCTGCATAAACCTGAGAAAAGATATGGATAAGACGGTTGCGAACCAGAGAGACTGAGAAAGGGGGTTGGTTACAACCTGGGAAGGTATTAGCACCCAGATTGTCCGCCGTACTCGACGGGATCCACGCTTAAAAGATTTGTGTTTTAAAGGGGTAGCGTCAGTGCAATTTGTGTATCAAAGCTGGAAAGAATGCAAGTGTCAGTGTAGAAGAAATGTGAAATGTATAAGAGAAGTGTCAGTGTAAGAACAAGAGTGAAATGCTCAAGACTATGAGGCTTAAAGAATAATGCTGGAAAGAGGGGGAATATACAGAGACTTTTGTTCGATAACTGTTAAGTTATGCCTACATATCCTCTCGTGCAATAAGGAAGTCAGAACACTGTAGTTCGACTCAAAGAGACTGAAAGATAAATTGACTTGTGAACTGCTTACTTATCTATGCTCAAGTGTATTACCTGTCTGGCTCAGGTGCAAACTGTCTTGCATTAGACGGAAGAAGCGAGTTCTCGTTTGTGAGTGAGTGAGGTGAGAAAAGAATCCCGGAGGAGACGATTATTGTTTTTTTTTTGTGTTTTCAGTCTTTTATTGCTCCTTTTTTGTGTTTGTCATAAGTTAATGAGCTTAAGCCTAAACCAAGGGTTAGTAAACTCATCACATTCTCCCTCCAATTAGGGGTAATGAGAATACCTTAAGTATGAAGTAAACACCTCGCACTTAATCACCATGATGTAGGATTAAGATCATTAACCTACTTGTAATTATTTAGATGTTTTTTTGGAGTTTTGTTTAGTGTTAAGTAATGAGATTAAGCCATAATCAAGGATTTAATGGACTCATTACACCATCCTAATAGAAGGATAATAGATGAGAACATTTAAGCTGAGGAAGGCTCCTCAACTTAATCCATGATTAGGGATTAACCTCATGACAAAACAAAATCTTTATTAAATGGATTTTAGTTAATGGTAAGATTAAGAAATGGATTTTATGGTTTGTAAGACAACTTGAGGGGGACTTGTCCATTAACACTAGGGTTAGTCCTTCTTAACCAATTAAGGAAGAAATAGAACCCTAATGCAAGGCCCAAGTTACAAGCTTATTGTCTTAGTGATTATTAGATGGATTGATTAAAGGATTTAAACACATTAAGGGTTTAACACTTAGGATTAAAGTTATACACTCCATCCTAATAGAAGGATGCAGGCATAAGCTTAATCACAAAGCCTTAAAACCTTTAAGGTTTAAACCTTGATTAAGAGATGAGAAGAGAAGACTCAAAGATGACACAAAGGTAAAACTAATGGGGGGACTAATCAAACCCTAATTGTTATCATACTTGGAGATCCTAGGGTTTGTGAGGCTTAAGAGAGAAAGAATCTTCAAAGAGCCACCAAGGAGAGAAGCAGATGAAAGGAGGAAGAAGCATAGAGAAGCAAGACAACTTGCTTCACTTAAGAAGTCAAGTTTCTTGAAGAAAGAAGGTAGGGAAAAGCATGAATGAGCAAGCTCACTCTAATACAAAGATAAAATGCAGCAATGATGCATAAGAGAAATGAAGAGAGATTGTGAGAAGTGAAGGCAAATTCACTTCCCAAAACAACTTACCACCTGAAAAGTTAGCAAAAGAAATGAAATGCAATGAAAATGAGATGCAATGCAATGATGCAAGACAAAGTCAGAAGCATGAACATGATGTTAAGGATGCTAAGAGATGATGCAAACACATGTCAAGAGTTGTGGATGATCATACAAGGATGAGGATGCAAATGAAGCATGCTTTGAATCATAAAGATCCATGAATGTTTATGAAATGAAATGAACATGTAACATGGCAAAGGAATGGTGCAATGATCAAACATGATTCTAATATGTCCTAAGATATCTTATATGTCATATGGATGCACAAAATGTCATGACAAGTTATTGAATGCAAGCATAGGAGAGATGGATGCAAAGGAAGGCAAGAATTAGGGTTTATGAACAACATGCAACACAAAAATTCAAAACCAAAAGCAAATGTCATGATAAAAAAATTGAAAGTGGGATCAAAGGAACCCTAACCCTACACAAGTTTACTGCCCAAAGGAGGAGACCTAAACCTAAACCTAATGGAAGTTATGAATTTTCTAAGTCAACTAGGGTTTCAAGGTACCTCACAATGAAAAATGCTAAACAAATTGAAAATGAAATATGAATTCAAACCAATTTTATCCTATAAACTACATGCTATGAAGGATGCAATGCAAGAAGAACCATCATCAAACTCTCAATGGTTAGGCATAATGGATTTTTCCAAGCTTGAACAAAAATATTGTTTTCAAAATGAATTTAATTCCAATGAAAAAGTTCAAAATAGTTCAAGGACCAAAAAGAAATTTGTTTTGAGAGTTTGATAATGTTTCTAAATGTTTTGAAATTCAATGTGAATTTTTTGGTGATTTTTAAATATCTAAATGCATTTTTAATTAATTAATTTTCATTAACTAATTAAAAATAAACATTTAAATGATTTAAAAATGATTTTTAATGCAAAAAATAAAAATAAAAATATTTTTGGGTTCTGAAAATTAATGAAATGCTTGACAAAAATTTTCAGAATTTTTAAACATGTTTTACTATTTTTAATAATTCGTGAAAGATAAAACAAATAAAATGAAATAAAAATTGAATTAAAGAGAAAGTATGCAAATCCAATGGCTGACATTTAAATGAAAATGGAGGGAATTGACTGGCGCCAGATCCTGTGGCCCAGATTCAAACTGGCTGAATTAAAATTAAACCTAATTAATTAAATCTAATTATAAGATTAGGGTTCTAATGAGAGATCTGGACCACTCATTTGCGCGGATCAACCCTAGTCAACAAGATCTATGACTCAAATTCAAACTGAACCCTAATCACCATTAATGCACTAATGACTTTCAGGTGGCCGGAAATGACCTCCGGTCATCTTCTCCGGCCACACCTCCCCTGAGATTTTGCTATCTTCTTCCCTAGGCTTCTAAAATCCAATCTCTCTGCCCAGAAATGATCCCCATACATCATACATTAAGAATCAAGAAACAAACAACATTTAAAACACATCAAAAGTGAGAATCGAATCAAAACAGTTCTAGGTCAAAAAATTTCAGAACATGAATACATACTCATTTCTCAACCATTTTCAAAACAAAACACATCAACATGATCAGTGAAGCATAAAGAACCATTTAGTAACTTAAAAACAAGTTTCTGGAAAAATTGTTCTTGAGATCACCTGAACTGGAGCTTTGATCTTTGGAACTTTTTGGTTGCTTCTTTGGTCCAAGATGCCTTTAATGAACCCCCTGAGAAGCTTGCAATGCTTGTTTGGAATTTCTTATGGCTGGTTTGAGAGATTGATGAAGTTCTGTTCAGGAGGGGTGGAAAATCGTGTTTTTGATCGTGGGCCTTTCAGAACAAATTGATGGTTGGGAAATGATCAGAAGGCTAGGGTGAGTTGTTCTGTGGGATTTATTTTGAGGTTTGAAGCTTGTATGGAGAGATTCGAATGAAAATGCATAAAGGGAGGTTTTGGAGAATGCTGACTTGTAGGAGAGATTAGGATGTGTTGTGTGTTGTGTTGAGTTCCTTTTGGTACATGTATCAAGTTGGGATAGGTCAGAGAGTTGTTGCTGGCCTATGTTGATTGGTATGGTCTATTTTGCCAAAAGTCAACTTTTGTGTAAGAGGAGGTATGGGCTGGTTCAGTCATGGTACAAGGGCATGTCTTGGCTCAGCTGTGATCAAGGAGAACCATGGAAATGAATTTGAGGCAATGCAGCAAGTGGATTTGAGTTTATGTGAGGTTTTGCAAATTTCACAAAGTTTGGGCCTTTTGAAGTTCCTTAAAGATCAAGGCATGAAAATGAACAATTCTTTGGTGCATTCTGATTTTTAGGCCATGGTTTATGTTTATTTAATGCATAGAAGTCAATTTGAAGTCACATTTTGCCTTGGCATGAGGTTTTGCAACTTTGCCTCTTTGGTACAAAAGTGAGAATTAAGTGATTTTGCCCAACTTTGACAAGCCATAACTTTTGATCCAAAATGAATTAGAATGAGTTCTTGTACTTTTTGAAAATGGGAGGATCCATTCTACAACTTTCATGACCAAAGTTTTCTCATTTGAAACATTTTTGAATCAAAAAGAGAAGGTTGAAAAACTTTCCCAAAATGGCAAGCTTGCATTATAAGTCACTTTCCCAAAAAGGCAACTTTGCAAATGGCTTGAAATTCTTCAATTTTGTGAACTTCTAACATATTATATGATCAAATAAAGACCATACACATTCAAAATGATGGAGAACACCCTTTGGTTGGGTCATTGGGGGCCTCAGATGCCCTGATTTTGCACTGACTTGCTCAAGAAGTCATCCCTTGATCAGATGCCTTCCCCATGGAATTTCTTCATGAAAATTGATATGCATGATCCTCATAACATATAGAGACCAATAGAAAGAAGAATGACCAAAAATTTTGGAGTTATGGCCTATGAAACCAAAACCCTAATTTTAGGTCATCTGTGCAGTTAAGCCTGGCTCTGCTTCCATGCCTTTCCCAGTTCTTGTGATTCTTTGACTTTATTGACTTTGTGAGGATATTATATGATTCTTGAACATACATGGACCCCTTTGAAGTGGTTGATGACCTTTGGAGTGGCTCAAATGGCTCAGGGATGGCTCAGATCACAAACCCTAGATGCAGATGACTTTGAATCGATGCAGTGAATCCAAAATGTGGTATGAGATGTTATGATTGAATTTATGCACATGTAAAGATCACAAGCCATGGAGTGAATGGGTGAGGGAAAATTTGGGGTGTTTACACCATGTAATACTTGTAGGTTTATTTTCCGTCTTTATTTTATTTTGTAAATATTGTATTGTATGGTTAGTAATCTTAGGGTGTGTATAACCTATGTGTGATTAAAAATGACTTAGAAAATTAATTTAAATAAGATAAATACCTGAATATAAACACTCACACACGTAAGTCGATCTTTGATCGCTATCTTGCACTTTCTAGGTTACCCCTATCAGTTGCCTTAAATATGGTCAAGTCCCTCGAATATAGGGGTGTCTTAAGCAAAGTCCCTTCACTTATAAAATCATCAAGTCCCTACAGATTTAAAAGATCAAGTCCCTTTGAGGTTGCCTACGAAATAATGATCTTGTCCCTTCGAATAAATGATGATAGTCCCTACGAATTGCTAAAGACACCCTTAAGTTGCCTTCATTGATCATACGTTGACCCTACGCTAGTCCCTTTAAATCCAAGGTAATGACTACCTATTCCTTAATAATAGGGATAGTCTTACCCTTGAAAGAACATACGAGAACATGAAAGACTTAATCTAGGGTAGGTATCTCTTAGTTTCTTGCTCACTCTTCAAAAATACTTTTCACACCTCACAATACTTTCTTAAATATTTTTCAAAACAAGGCTTTGTATACATCCATACGAGGATCATTACAAAGTACTTAGAAAAATTTCTAATCACACACTACACTCTTCAAAAAAAATTTAAGTGAGCTAAGTAACTAAGAGCCCATGGATAACCATGGATATAAAGGGTGCTAACACCTTCCCTTTGTATAACCTACCCCCGAACCCAAGTCTTTTAAAATAGGTCTTTCCTGTTCTTTTATGCCCTTTCCTTATGGATAAAATAAAAGTCGGTGGTGACTCTTGCTATCCGCAACATTAACTAAAAGCCAGTTCTCCCACCGTGTTACAGAACTGGCGACTCTGCTGGGGAGTTACTTAATAAAAGAGGGGTACCCTTAGGAATTAGATCACTTAAATTGTTTGTCTTGTTTGCTTTACTTTTCTTGTTGGGTTTTTTGTGTGAAAGATCCTAACCCGGATCTAGTGTACCCTAGGTAAATGGCAATAGACCAAGGAAACTGTATGGTGTATACCAATATGGTTGATCTGGTGGCCATAGTTAGTGTGACTTCTTGGTTGGTGCTTATGTTCCTTAAGTAAGTTAAGTATAATATGGGGCTGCCATATGTTGTCAATACACTAACTGACTTTTAGAACCCTAGATATCCCATCTTGGCCTTTAGAAAAGTAGTGAGATAACCGGCTTTGGTGAAGACTGAAGTTGGTTGATACTCGATACTACGCTCATTGAGATCCTAAACTTGGAGGGTTTTGGTTGGCAAGTAAGTTGCCTACTGAATAACCATCCTTGGGAAGGATCAGTGATATTGAGATCCCTTAGAACCTGGTTACTTTTGTAGGACAGGATGAACCAACTAAACTTCAAGGGAGGGTACTTACCTTTAAACCTCATGCAAGCCTTCAAACCTAGGGCTATTGCGTGACTTGTTTGTGTGTGCCACATGTTTGTGATTGAACATAACATCATAACATCATGACATCATAAGCATGGAATTTTCACTAACCATTTCAAGGACCAAAGGATTTATCTTTGTTCTTTGTTGCAGGTCATGGCTTCTGCTCATAGGAATACTATCCGAATCAACTTTGTAGGGATACCTTATAAGCTTAAAGAATTGGTCTCTCAAGTTTCTGAAAACTCCCAGTTCATCAAGAAGCATGGTCACCTACTTGTCTTGGTTACCTCAGGATTTGATGAAGACGTGATGAGTGTCCTATTTCAGTTCTTTGACTCTAAACATCACTGTTTCACATTCCCCGATTATCAACTGGTTCCCACAATGGAGGAGTTCTCCAAACTATTGGGTATACCTATCCTTAATTAGAGACCCTTCACAGGCTTAGAAAAAGAGCCTAAACCTGAGGTTATTGCTGCAACCTTACATTTGAAGAAATCAAACATTGTCCTAGAAATAAGAAGCGAAGTTAAAGGTATTCTTTCTAAGGTATTGATGGAGAAAGCTCAGGTATTCTTGGAGGCTATGAGCTATGATGCTTTTGAGGAGATCTTAGCCTTATTAATCTATGGCTTAGTTTTGTTCCCTAATCCAGACCAGTTCATAGACATACATTCCATCAACATATTTCTGACTCATAATCCAGTGCCTACATTACTTGGAGACATCTTACACTCTCTTCATACCCGTACTACGAAGGCACGAGTAACTCTGATGTGTTGTATACCTCTATTGTCTAGGTGGTTTATTTCTCACCTTCCTCGATCAGTGATGAAGAATGAACAAGGGTTAAGGTGGTCTAAAAGGATCATGTCACTTTCGCATTCAGACATTCATTGGTGTTCTAGATCTATGGAGAATGTTACTATCATTGACCATTGTGGGGAATTCCCCAATGTGCCACTCCTTGGCATAAGAGGGGGCATTACCTACAATCCTTCTTTAGCTCTACGTCAGTTTGGTTATGCTCGGAGCAATGGTCCTCATGACATGCTTATTCAAGGAATTGTGTTTGACTACGACAACGATCTGCAAGGTTACCGTCAAAGGTTCATACGAGCTTGGGGTAAAGTGAACAAGGTTGACAACAAGACTCTGGAACCAAAGTACTCCATTCCTATGGAACCTTACCTCAAATGGGTGCGATCTCGTGCTCAGACTCTTATGATGCCATATCCTACTATTCTACCAGTTACTATGAAATCTATTGCAGAAGGAGATACTCCTTATACCATCCTTCATTCAGACATGCCCACTAACCTGGAAGAATTGCAGAAATTCTGGATCCAACCGAAGGAACAAAGAAATACCTTCGAAGCTCAATTCAGGATTAGCCAAGAAAAAGTGTTGGAGCTGACCAAGCAACTTCACGAGGAGCGGAACCTCAACACATACCTCCATACAAAGAGGAAACGTCCATGGGAGACTTAAAACCCCATTTTTATACTTATTTCCCTTCATTGTAAGCCCAATGGGCAAAATAATTTTAACATTTACTAATAAAAGTTTTATTTCCGTTTGTTTAACAAATGTAAATTATGCGGTCCTTGAAAACATTGCATATGCATCTACATACCATATCATTGCATGACAGGTTGTCACAACAGATTTCTCATCTTCTCGCTGTTTATTTCAGCAGAAATGGCTCTCGAACAATTTGTCAAAGATCTTCAAGCTCAGAATGCTCAGTTTCAAGAAGTGATTCTGAATTTGTCCAAGGGGCAAGAAGAGTTGAAAGCACTCCTCTCTAGGGACATGAAGAAGAAGAATCCTGAGGACAACAAGGATGATCAGCTGAAACAACCACAAGCTGAGATGGCAGAGATGAGGATCCAGATGAATGGCCAAATGGCTCTTATCCAGAGTTTGGCCCAGGGGCAAGAAGAGCTGAGAAGCTTTGTCAATAAGCTTCGATATAACGGAGTTGGGAATCTAATCATCAGTCAACCTCCGTTGAAACAAGCCGACTTGGCTGAAAGGAAAGTAAGGATAAGAGAAGGAAAGAGAAAGGCTACCACTGATTGTTCTTCAATGGAAGAAGGAAGACCTTGTAAGATTAATCCACTCCGACACAAGGAATATAAAAGACAGTTCATCAAATTCAACACGCCAATGCCACAAATGCTGCAATGCTTGTTGGAAATGAAGCTAATTTCCTTGGAAAATTCTCCTAAAAATCCTAATACCTCTTTGTTGCACCCCAAAATTTGCCCTCCACAAGACAAGACATTGTGTACTAAGAGGCTCACAAGGTTTACAAGGTTCATAAGACATCTCATGAGGTTCACAAGGTTCACAAGATTCACAATTAGTCAGAAAGTTTGACAATTCCCTCAGACAATGCATTCTCCTAAGCAATGCATCTTAAACTAGGGTTTTGACTTTCATCAGGCTAAGTGGACCTCCAAGACTTCAAGTGAGCTTCATAGCATCCTATATGTGTTCAAGAATCCCCATGTCAAGTTTCAAGACTTTCCCAAAATATTTGCTCAGTCAGATGATCAGATAGGTTAAAATCAGTCAAAGTAGTTAAAAAGTCAAACTAAGGTCAACTGTGGTCAAACCAAAGTCAAACTTCATGATTTTTTTGCCAACATCAAGTATATGAGGTAAAATTCATCATTTGATCAAGGGTTGATCATGATTCATCAAGGAGATTTCAGATCATCAAGAATCAGGAGTTTCTAAATTAGGGTTTTCACAGGAAAAGTCAACTGAACTTTGACCAGCCATAACTTTCACATGATTCATCAAATTTTTTCCATCCAAAGCTCATTTTGAAGGAAATTGAATTCTCTACAACTTTGTGTCTCACAAGCCAAGCCCAAAAATGCTTCATTTGGAAGGTATGAGCTAAGACATTATAGGTCCTTTTGAAAGTCAACAAAAAGTCAACAACTTCCAATGAGCATAACTTGAGAATGGTAAAAGATATGGACATGAGACCAAAGAGGTTAGTTATAGGACTCTCTAAGATTTCCAAAATGTCCAAGAATACCCTCATAGCATTAAAATTGAAGGATTTGTGCCCTTGCAAAGTTGGGAAATTTTTGAGTGATTTATGAAGTAAATGGGGTCTTAGAACCATAATTCTTCAAATGGGCTGACTTTTTTGTGACCCAATGTGTTCCATGACATCATGCACGAAATTTATTTAATATTTTCATAATTTTATTCATTTTATTTTTATTTATTATGATTTTTTATATTAAAAATCATTTTAAATTCAAATAAAATATAAAATGGTGAAGATTTAAAAATATTTTGCTTCTAGAATGTCATAAAAGTCATTTGGATCTAATTGATACAAGAATTATGAAGATTATCCCAAAATAGAAATGTTGGATAAAAAATAAATCAAGTTTTAAGAACAAATCTTTTTCAATCTCAAGAGGTCCAAATATCCAAAGTCTTGTGTACTTCTTTGACCTAATTCACTCATCCATATATAAACAACACAAAGACAATCATTGGGGACGAATTTGCAGCCTCTAATACCACTTACAAACTTCACAAAAATTCATCCAAAACCAATTTTTCGGTTTCATCCTTACAAGAGGTTTTAAGGTATTTTAAAGACACAAGAAGGTTCCTTGAGCTTCATTGAGTCGAAACCAACCCTTAAACGCATCCAATCCATGCTCATATACACAATCCGAATGCATCTTGTTCATGTTTTAATTTTTTTCGGTTTGAATGATTTATGCATTAATAATGAAAACTAACTATGGATTTGCGTTTGTTGTGATGTTTAGAAGCTTTCTGGATGATTTAATTTGGTTCTTATGGGCTGTATCGAAATCCACCATTATTAGGGTTTGAAGCTCAAATTCGGGAACCTAGCATTTAGGGCATCTAAATGAATTCTAAGAACATGGATGTGACCTATAAGACTCTTATAATTGATCTGGGCTTCTAATTTGAATTAATATTGTGATTTGCTTGGTGATTGAAAAACATAGGATCCTGGTTTAAAAAACTTGCAGGAAAATTCGCAGGAATATTCAAAGAAGAATTTGCAGGTAATTTGAATGAAGAAGACGAAGTTTCGCGCGCAGCTGGATTTTCAAAATCGTTTTTATATTATATATTAATGTTTGTATTATAATAACTGAATAATGTTGATGGTGTGGTGGTAAGGATGCGCGTGTGTAAGGACCTGGGCAGGGGTTCGAACCCCAGCTTCAACATTTTTTGCTTGTTTTCTTCATATTTTTCAGGTTTAAAATATAATGAATGCTAGTCATACATTGATCAGCTGCGCGCGCTAGCCCAGTGGATAGGCCCTTGCGTTTCCAGGTAAAGGACCTGGGTTCAAATCCCAGGTCCTGTTTTTTTGGCTTTTCTTTCTTTTCTTTTTTTAGGTTTATTTGTTTATTTAATTTCTTATAATTATTCTTTATTCAAATTAATTTCAAAAAAAATGTTTTCTAATTAAACTTTATTTTCACAAACTTAAATTAATATGTATATTTGTTTATTTGTTTTTTTATATATATTTATATGTATCTATTATTTAATAATTAAATTGATATTGTATATTAAAAACTTTAATATTTTTCTAAACCCTAATTTATTTTCTAAACCTTTATTTATTTTCTAAACCCTAATTTTTTTCTTTTACAATTATAATTTCTTATTTTATTATGTTTGTTTGATTATAATTAATAAATATTGTTAATATATATATATATATATATATATAATTAAATTATTAAACTATTAATCATGTTTATTAGTATATAATTATTATTATTTATTTCTCTTCTTAAAATTATTATTTTATTTAAATTTAAAATTCTAATTTGATTTCTATATTATTGTGCTAACTTCTTTTTCTCTTATATTTATTTTTATTATTACTAACCTTTTATTTATTTATTATATAGTTATTATTTAATTGTTTATATCATAATGTAATTGCGAAAGCCTTGTAATAGTTGTAGGTCTATTAATGTTCTTTTATTTTGTTGTTTATAAATATTTTTGCCATGGTTAGTAAATTAGGGAGTGAAAACATGTTTGTGTTTAAAAATCCATTTAGATCACTAATTATAAGATAAATGTATGAACTTGTACACGCACACACGTAAGTCGATCCTGGATCGCCATCTCACTTCTTAAGGGTTACCTCTCATGTTGCCTAAATAAAAGGTCAAGTAAGGTGTATAAAGCAAAGTCCCTTCTCTTATTTATGTCATCTAGTCCCTTTAAAGATTATAAGATCAAGTCCCTTCATGGTTGCCTTCATAAATGATCTTGTCCCTTTCGAATAAAAGATGATAAGTCCCTTCGAATTGCTAATATACCTTACAGTTGCCTAATCACAGATGTCCCTTCACTTGTCCCTCATAACATCCAAGGTAATGACTACCTATTCCTTAATAATAGAGATAGTCTTACCATTTAAAGGACATTTAAGAACATAAAAGATTTAACTTAGGGTAGGATCCTCTTATGTACTTGCTCACTCTTTCAAAAACATTTCAAAAACACTTCACATTTTCAAACAATTTTCAAAACAAAGTCTTTATATATATCCGTACATGGGTCATTATAAAGTACTTAAGAAAATTTTTAATCACACACTACACTTCTCAAAACAGATTAAAGTGAGCTAAGTAACTAAGAGCCCATGGATAACCATGGATGTAAAGGGTGCTAACACCTTCCCTTTACATAACCTACCCCCCGAACCCAAAAATCTTTTAAGGTCTTTCCTGTTCTTTTATGCCCTTTCCTTTTGGATAAAATAAAAGTCGGTGGCGACTCTTGCTATCCGCAACATTTAACTAAAGTCAGTTCTCCCACCGTGTTACACTCTTCTCCTCGCTATAATCCCAAAGCAAGGTGTATGTACCACTCCGACAGTCCCGGACACGACACTAATAACTGTTGGGCATTGAAGAATAAGATTCAAGACCTAATTGACGAAGGAATACTCGAGGTTACGCCAGAAGGCCAAGTTGAGTTCTTCTATCGTCCATCAAGCATCAAAGTTTCCAGATAACTGGAGTGACGAGTTTAGAGGAAGAGACTTTGAGAACATTTGAATTTTCGTTTGTAATTTCCTTTTTTTCCTAAACACTTACTATTATGTTAGACTTTATTTTCACTAATGCATTGCATATGTTTGTCTTGAGTTAATCCATTCGTTTCACTATATTTAAAACTATGCTTCTTATTTCTATCTTGTGATATTTAACTCCTGATAAAGTTATAAGCATGTAGAGGGAGGATGACGAAAACAATACCATAATGTTAGGCAGTATGCTTTTGAACAGACTATGCTGATGATGTACAGGCATTGTTTCAATTCCTAAACAGTGGAGATATAAGGAAGTTAATCCCTAGTCAACCCTTTTGAGCCTATGAAGTAGGAGTTTTCATTCTCGCACAAATTAAAACCCTTATTCATAACCTGGGGCAGGGTAGTTACTCGGTTAACTCAAATATGCCAATTATCTGTGTTGTACACAACTAATGATAGTTCTCTGTAATCATTAAACCTGACAATCAATATCCAACGAAAGAAAAACCCACTAAGTCAAAACCTATGAAGGAGACTTAGTAAAAAAATTGAGAAATTCCGCTGACTGTAATTTTGAAACAAACAGTTCAGGCAAAAAGAAGGGATAACAAAGTCAAAAGAAAAAAGAGGTCACTATGAATCCTCAACAAAGAAAGATGACTGAATGTTCAAATAAATTTTTGGTTTTTGAACCATCACAAATGTCAGTGTTACAATTCCAAACTCCTTTGAGCCTCAATGCATAAGTTAACTGAGCATAGGACTGAAGAACATCATGGAGATTAGGTTGGGTACAAATAAAATTTGAGCCTTTATCCTTTGTTTCTTAAACCGTGAACCAGGCCACGTTATAAGCCTTTAAAAGACCTAACTGAAGCATGGTTAGTCCAAAAAGCATACTACTACAAAAGGTATCCTGACTCCTTTAGGGCTTATTATAAAACTTGAGTTAATATCACAGTTTTCATAAAAATTGTTTTACTAAAATAATTATTTTTCAAAACTTCAAGACAGACATAAACATTGCATTTTTTAATATCATTGTTTGCATATAACTGAGTGTTTGACAAACAAAGAAACTTACAAGATGAATGTTCAATAAACCAAAGTCCTTCCGATAAACAAATTTGCTTCCTGGATCAAAGTCCATGTATACAAAGGGGCATAGTCATTATCTCCCAATCAAGGGGGCAGGCCATGATACTGCCTAACTCATTTGGGGCAATCGGGACAGGATTCAACTATGTTTAAGTAGCCAGGGGCAGATCTCCTCATCTATCTAAATTAAAAAGGGTAACATTACAGAGTTCATAATGCCAGGGGCATAATCACTGTTTCCCAATCAAGGGGGCATACCAAGTTATTGTTCAATTCATTCGGGGAAATCAGGTCCAGATTCAACAGTGCTTAATAGCCAGGGGCAGCTCTCCTCATGTATTTGAATTACCAAGGGTAACATTACAAAGTTCATGATGTGAGGGGCATATTATTGTGGGGCATTCTGCTTGTTTCTCTTGAGGTAACTACATTCAAATACTTCCATTATGGGACAATTCATCCTCAACCAAGGGGCAATGCTCTATTTTCAAATCTAATACCCGGAGCATATATGGTCCATCACAATTTGAAGACAAGTTCCTCTCATTGTATTACCTTGATATTGGATTCTCAGCAGAAGCCATTATGGAAATTAATTGTCTAAGCCAGTAGTATCAGATGGTGTCAGTATCATGTCTTCAGATCCGGCTATGAGGATTTCTGGGAAGGTATTTAGGAAAGTTAATAATCTCAGGAGCTCTAAATCTAATTGGTTATACACTCTCAAAGTTGAAATGATTCTGTTTTCGAGTTCAGCTTTACTTTTCCCTCTTTATTCAGGATTACTTTTCCTCTTTTACTAAAGCGAAAAACATTTGTTGGTTATGTTTGAATGTATATATGCTTTTGAATATGATTGATGTTTACTAGAAATACATAAAATACAATAAAAGCATTTACTAAGAACGCACGAAGGTAGGAATTCAACAAAGATTCACCGGTTCATCCCCACAGGGTAATCTTTACGGATATCCATACAGAACTCTTCAAGTAATATCTTATACTTCCCACTCGACGAAGTCTTCAAGCAGTTTCATATCCTCCGAAGAATTAAGTCTCCCGGATCTATTTCCATCTCTTTTATCCTCAGTCAGGATATTCAGGAATTTATTCCTTCAATAATAAGTACGATGAACGAAAACAGGAAGTTCTAAGTACGATATTCTTAAACAAGACGGGAACAAAGTCTTCATGTTCCTCAGCAACGAACCGAGATTTATTTTCCCTAGCCAGCAGTTGTTATACAGAGATACCCAGACGCTTCTAGCTACATGATTCATGCATACATCATTTACACCATATCACAGCATACACATCCATAATACATATGACATTTTACTTAAGAGCATCATGCTATACATGCATACATCAAATAATCTTACATAAACTAACCTTTTCTTTTCAAGATAATTGCAGGAAGATAAACACTATCAAACAACTCAGAGATAATCACTACGAAGATTAATTTATGATGATCAATACAAGTTGTCCTTGAGATGGCACATAAATGGTCTATGCGAAGACCTAATGTTCAGTCCAAGATATTACCAGAAGCAATTCAGGAGTAATCGCCACGAAGATTTAATCCTGATGCTTAAGTTGTCCTTGGAAGGGTACGTAAATGATCTATACGAAGATCTAATGCTTAATCCAGGATATTTCCAGAGGAGATAATCATTACGAAGATTTATTTCTGATGGTCAACTATCTTTGGGATAGTGTGTAAATGATCTATACGAAGATCTAACACTTAATCCAAGAGATTCTTTCAGAAGAAGTTCAGGGATAATCGCCACGAAGATTTAATCCTGATATTCTTTTTGTCCTTGGGAAGGTATGTAAATGGTCTATTGATGGGCTAAAGACGTATTCTAATTATGTGTCTAGCGGTATCTTAACTGCAAGTGCACAGCCTATCGAAGTAATATTTAAGATTATCGATCCACGGGGACTTTATGATTACTTAGTGCTAGAGGATTTACTAGTTTAGCTAAGGTGAAGGGTTGTCACGATTTTTGGTTGTTTTTAAAGATTAAAGGCGGGAATTAAATTTAAGTTTAATTAAATAATACTAAGGCGGTCGGTATGTAATTATGTTAACTTAGGCGGGTCAATCTAACCTAGGCTTATAAAGATGGTTCACTTAATCTATTCTGTAGAGGTTACCAGTTTGAATATCTTTAACTCACACTCTCGTGGTCTTATCTCAGATCTTACCCCTAAAGCCCTATGCCTGCTCTCGCTAGCCCATAAGTGTTTAGAAATAATTTTTGGAAACTTAGTAATTCTAATTCATTTTAAAGCGCTCTCGCTGTGTTTAAATTAAATGCCTAACTTTAGCTATCTAGTTAAAATCTCACACTCTCGTGGTCTTGACCTAACCTAATACACTTTCCTTACTCTCGTAACAAAAAGGTTGATTTTATAATAAAAAGTCTCAGCCAAAATTTTAAGCTCTTAATTATTTTAAGCCTAGAGTTGATTTTACCGATTTAGTTTATTTTAATTACATACCGCCCTAAGGTGTTTAGCTACTCATTATTGTTGAACCAGACAGAGGCAGAGAAATATAAAACAAAATATGCATAACAGAAAAATAAATACTTAACATTAATATAAATGCAATTTAAATAAAAACCTGAATAACAATTAAAATAGTAGACTCCTTCTTCCACAGTCTGAAAGCTTGGAGTACGGACCGAAATCGGAAATAAAATTTCTAAAAGAATTCTGAAGGTTTTGAAACAAATTAAATCATAACAATTTCCTAATGTTGGAAATTGTTATATGGTTGGTTGGGATACAGAAAATTAAAGCAAGTAAAATAAATGCTGGAAAAATAAAGGGTGCAAATAAAAACGGCAGAGCTTCTGCAAGAAAATTAAAATCAAAACTCTGTCAATTGTTCTTTGAAGCTAGACTATTTATAGGAAGCACTTTGGGCTTGGCAGTTGGAGTTGGTGCATGGGCCTCGTAGAGACTGAGAAAATCCAGGGAATAGTTGGAATACTTGGTCTGCGGGAAAATAGGCATGTTGGATTCACGTAGCGTATACGTTCATGACCAAGTCTCATCAAAATACCCTAAATTCCCTTTGTCACGTTCGTGACAAGGGTGTCACGTTCGTCTTCCGTGTCTTATGCGCGTCATGGTCGTGAGGGACTTGTGACGACCGTGACTGCTCCTTTTAGCGTGTCACGGTCATGACTCCTAAGTGACGATCATGACTGTTACAAAAAATGCAGGTTATGCAGAATTCCTCCTTTCTTCATCTTTTAATGGTTGATTTTGCTCATTTCACTTGTGGCTCATGATTTAGCTCTGTAATTGATATACCTGCAAAATGGCAAAGAAAACTCGAGGAATCGGGTGTTAAAACGATAAATATGCGATAAAACGACATTGAAACATAGCAATATAACCGATATTTTTTCTCGTTATCATCTATACGAAGATCTATTACCTAATCCGGGATATTTCCAGAAGAGATAATCGCTACGAAGATTTATTTCTAATGGTCTATGCAATAGTTTATATGTGGGATGGTACATAAATGATCGATACGAAGATCTTGTACTTAGCCCAAGATATTACCAGAAGCAATTCAGGAGTAATCACCACGAAGATTTAATCCTGATGCTCAAGTTGTCCTTGGAAGGGTACGTAAATGATCTATACGAAGATCTAATGCTTAATCCAGGATATTTCCAGAGGAGATAATCGTTACGAAGATTTATTTCTGATGGTCAACTATCTTTGGGATAGTGTGTAAATGATCTATACGAAGATCTAGCACTTAATCCAAGAGATTCTTTCAGAAGAAGTTCAGGGATAATCGCCACGAAGATTTAATCCTGATATCCTTTTTGTCCTTGGGAAGTTATGTAAATGGTCTATACGAAGATCTATTTCCTAATCCGGGATATTTCTAGAAGAGATAATCGCTACGGAGATTTATTTCAAATGGTCTATGCAACAGTTTATCTGTGGGATGGTACATAAATGATCGATACGAAGATCTTGTACTTAGCCCAAGATATTACCAGAAGCAATTCAGGAGTAATCGCCACGAAGATTCAATCCTGATGCTCAAGTGGTCCTTGGAAGGTGTGTAAATGATCTATACGAAGATCTAGCACTTAATCCAAGAGATTCTTTCAGAAGAAGTTCAGGGATAATCGCCACGAAGATTTAATCCTGATATTCTTTTTGTCTATGGGAATGTATGTAAATGGTCTATACGAAGATCTATTACCTAATCCGGGATATTTCTAGAAGAGATAATCGCCACGAAGATTTATTTCTATTGGTCTATGCAACAGTTTATCTGTGGGATGGTACATAAATGATCGATACGAAAATCTTGTACTTAGCCCAAGATATTACCAAAAGCAATTCGGAAAAGATCGCCAAGAAGATTTGATTCTGATGCTTAAATTAAAGTATGTTCCTAAAGATGGTTCAGAGCCGATCTATATGAAAATCTAAGTACTGACACCTAGTGAAGGATATTCTTTTCCCCCAGAGATAATGCAGAGACGATCTATACGAAGATCTAGTGCTGACATTCAACTCAAACCATGTTACAGGAATGATTCAGAGACGGCCTATACGAAGACCTAGTACTGATATCTAGTGACAACATAAAAATACTATCACCTCCTAATATTATGGATGACATCTATAAGCCCATCTCCAGTTCCTCTGAGTGGCATCTTTAAGCCCACTCCAACATATACAACCAATCAGCATTGTTATTTTACGCACTGGCGAGTGCAAATTTTTGGGCTTTTGTGTTCAATCCCCTTCAACCTTCCAAGTCACGAATGGCACACAGGCCAATCTAACTCCCCAGGTTTCAGAAAATTGAACAGGGGCAGCTGTTGCACCCCAAAATTTGCCCTCCCCTAGTCAAGGAATTGTGTACCAAGGTATCCCAAGAGGTTCACAAGGTTCACAAGGTTCACAAGAGGTTCACAAGGTTCACAATTAGTCAGAAAGTTGGACAATTCCCTCAGACAAAGCATCCTCCTAAGCAATGCATCCTAAACTAGGGTTTTGGATTTCATCAGGCTAAATGAACTTCCAAGGCCTCAAGTGAGCTTCATAGCATCCTACATGTCTTCAAGAATCCCTATGACAAGTTTCAAGGCTTTCCCAAAAGGTTTGCTCAGTCAGATGATCAGATATGCAAAAATCAGTCAAAGTGGTTAAAAAGTCAAACTAAGGTCAACCGTGGTCAAACAAAAGTCAAACTTCATGATTTTTGGCCAACATCAAGTTTATGAAGTAAAATTCATCATTTTATCAAGGGTTGATCATGATTCATCAAGGAGATTTCAGATCATCAAGAATCAGGAGTTTCTAAGTTAGGGTTTTCATAGGAAAAGTCAACTGAACTTTGACCAGCCATAACTTTCACATGCTTCATCAAATTTTTTCCATCCAAAGCTCATTTTGAAGGAAATTGAATTCTCTACAACTTTGTGTCTCAAAAGCCAACCCCAAAAATGCTTCATTTGGAAGGTATGAGCTAAAACATTATAGGTCATTTTAAAAGCCAACAAAAAGTCAACATCTTCCAAAGGGCATAATTTGAAAATGGTAAATGATATAGACATGAGAACAAATAGGTTGGTTAGAGGACTCTCTAAGCTTTCCAAATTGTCCAAGAACACCTTCATATCCTTAAAATTGAGGGATTTGTGCCTTTGCAAAGTTGGGAAATTTTTGAGAGGTATATTGAGCAAATGGGGTCTTAGAACCAATTCTTTCCACATGGGCTTGCAATTTTATGATCCAATCTTTACCATGACATCATGTATGACTCAAATCTCATTTATTCAGATTTTTATAGTTTATTTTTTATTTATTTTGATTTTATTCATTAAAAATCAATTTAAATTAAAATAAAATATGAAAACTCAATATTTAAATTTGATTCTTGTTCTAGAAGGTCATAAACATCATTTAGAGTTGATTGATCACATCCAAATTCGTGCTTAATCAATTTGGCATTGTTAGATTTGATTTTTGGTGATTTTCAAATATTTGATTTCTTCATGATCAAGCCAGATCATAAAGCCCACAAATCCACAAGATTGTTGACCTAATTCACTCTATGATATAAGGATAACAAGACCATTGCATTGAGAACGAATTTTGAGCAGCCAAAGACAACTTTCAACTTTCAAAAAATCAAAGAAAAAGTCAAATTCGGATTCTTGAGTTTTGTTGTTTTTCAGGTAATTTAAGGGCGGCAAAGCATTCCTTGATGATCATTGAACATCATTGCATCATTTACATCATCTAAAACGCGTCCAATTGCCCAAACCGAATCAAACAATGTTCTTGAGTTCTTGTTTTCGATTCCACGAATTTGTGTGTTGTTTATTGATTTTGATTATCTAACTTGACTTGTTTTGATGTGGTGAAGCTGTCTGGATAATTAGATTTGAGTTTCATGGCCTGGATCAAGTTATGCCATGGTTAGGGTTTAAGGTCACGATTTGGGGTTTCTTTATTCAGGTCATATAAATGTATTTGAAGCCCATGGTTGGACTGTATACATTACAAGGATCATGCCTATGTATTTAATCTGATGAAATTTTATATATTATGAATGATACGATTTTCGCAGGTTCTTAAGATATGAAATTCGCAGGAAACATTGTGAATAAATTCGCAGGTATTTGCGCAGGTAAAAGGAAGAAGATGAAGTTCAAAGGCGCCAATCAGAATTTCAAAAATTGATTATTCTTTTTATTGATTGGTTTCTATTTTGTTTCAATTAACGTTGCTTGGCCCAGTGGTAGTAGCGTGCGTGTGTGATGGCTATAACTTGTGTTCGATCCTTGGTGACACCATATTTTTCTCAATTTTTCAATCATTCAATTTACATAATATATTATTATTGTTTGTTGTTCCATAGGTAGACGCGCCCCATGTGGCTCAGTTGGCTGAAACGTTTGGTTGTTGTTGTGATGAGCATGAGTTCGAATCTGGCCGCAGGCCATTTTGTTTAATTTTCATTTGTTTTTGCAGGTTTACAATATGATGAACGTGTTGCACATAAATGACACCAGCGCGTGCTGGCTCAGTTGGTTTTATACGTTGTTGTTGAGGTAAAGGACCTGGGTTCAAATCCCAGGTCCTATCTTTTTAGGCCTTTTCCATGTTTTTCTTATTTTTCTTATTTTCTTTATTTTGATTTAAATTAATATAATTAAAATATTTTCTAAACTAATAACCAATAATATTTTCATAAATCTTATATTTTCTAAAAAAAACTCATAATTATTTTCTTAATGTTAATTATTTGTATTAATTTTATAATATATTTGTATATAATTATTATATATATTTTTGTAAATAAATAAATAATGTATTTTAATTATAGTCAAAAACCCTAATTTTCTTAACTAAAATGTTAACCCTAATTTTTCTTCTAACCCTAAATTTTAACTTATTTTTTTCTAAACCCTAATTAAATTATTTAATCTTTATCTTTATTATTATATAAATAACTTAATATTTTTCTTATTCTTATTAAATTTCTTAATTAACCTTTAAAATTTTTCTAATATTGGCTTAACCTAGAAATAATTTTTCTTTTCTTTATTTATTATTATTATTATTATCTTATTATTGCTAATATTTTGGGGGTTATTTATTATTCTTATTATATTTATTATTATTATTATTTTTATTTGATTATTATGTATCTGCTAAAGCCATGTAATACTTGTAGGTTTATTTTCCGTCTTTATTTTATTTTGTAAATATTGTATTGTATGGTTAGTAATCTTAGGGTGTGTATAACCTATGTGTGATTAAAAATGACTTAGAAAATTAATTTAAATAAGATAAATACCTGAATATAAACACTCACACACGTAAGTCGATCTTTGATCGCCATCTTGCACTTTCTAGGTTACCCCTCTCAGTTGCCTTAAATATGGTTAAGTCCCTCGAATATAGGGGTGTCTTAAGCAAAGTCCATTCACTTATAAAATCATCAAGTCCCTACAGATTTAAAAGATCAAGTCCCTTCGAGGTTGCCTACGGAATAATGATATTGTCCCTTCGAATAAATGATGATAGTCCTTACGAATTGCTAAAGACGCCCTTAAGTTGCCTTCATTGATCATACGATGACCCTACGCTAGTCCCTTTAAATCCAAGGTAATGACTACCTATTCCTTAATAATAGGGATAGTCTTACACTTGAAAGAACATACGAGAACATGAAAGACATAATCTAGGGTAGGTATCTCTTAGTTGCTTGCTCACTCTTCAAAAATACTTTTCACACCTCACAATACTTTCTTAAATATTTTTCAAAACAAGGATTTGTATACATCCATACGAGGATCATTACAAAGTACTTAGAAAAATTTCTAATCACACACTACACTATTCAAAAACAATTTAAGTGAGCTAAGTAACTAAGAGCCCATGGATAACCATGAATATAAAGGGTGCTAACACCTTCCCTTTGTATAACCTACCCCCCCGAACCCAAGTCTTTTAAAATAGGTCTTTCCTGTTCTTGTATGCCCTTTCCTTATGGATAAAATAAAAGTCGGTGGCGACTCTTGCTATCCGCAACATTAACTAAAAGTCAGTTCTCCCACCGTGTTACAATAGGAATCAATGATAAGTCGGAAGTCGATGCAGTAGGTTGATTCGTTTTAGCTTATTTCAAAAATCACTTATTTACAATTATTTTCTAATAATCGAAATCAAACCTCCCCTTTTACCGTTTCATTTGATTAATAGTTTCAAGAATCCTTGAGAGAATGATAAACGAGTTGTTGCTTCTCGTACTACATTTTTCAAAATACTCGTTTTTGATCCGTGCGCGACACGTGCATCAAACTAGCACTGTTGTTGGGGATTCTTGTCGTTATTAATCGATATTGGAGTCATAGGTTTAGTGTTGTTGCGCGCTTAGGCCTTAGGTTCCTCACGTTTTTGGCCTTCTCGCGTTTAGAGTCGAAAAAATCGATTTTTGGAAAAATTGTGTCCGATCGTAAAACTGTTTCGACTATCCTGAGGGAAAAAATTCGGAGATCATTAGTCCTAGTATTCTAGAGGAATACCTGGATTCCACCCTCTATTTTCCCAAATTCTTTTTTTTTTCTATTTTTAATGGAAATTAAGTGACTTTCTGTAAAGTCATATTATGATGCTATATCCTTTGTTGGTGTGTTGGTTTCGGAGGAAGAAAAAACAAATCAGGTTATGGAAGTGAGGAAAAATAAATTATGAAAGTGATGATATATCCTCTGTTTTGATGGATAATCTTGATTATTCAAATCGAGTTTGGGAGGAAGTGAGTAAAAATAAGCCTCAGTCAGTTCGTCCAGCTCGTAGATTGATATGAAAAATATAGGGGGGAGGGAATGAAAATGATATACGCAATGCTTCAACGTTCTTTTTCACTTCTTTTCCAGATTCCCATGATGCTAAGATGATGTTCGATATTTTCAAGGAGTTCAGAATGGTCTTGGAAGTATATTGATCATTGCATTTTAATGCACATACTCTTATGTTTGTACTTAGGCATTCCTATAGTTTATTTGAGTATTTTAACTATTTTAGTGTGTTTTCCTATTTAGGTATATTTTTGCACTTATTTAATTTTCGTATTTTTTTTCCAGCTTTTAGTAAAAAAAATCATAACTGAAGCTTCGGGGATCAGATTGAGACGTTCTACCAGTTGATGGAAAGATCATAAAACAGTAAAGAGCTCATGTAAGCATTACCCGGGAAATTAGAAATTTGTTTCGGGTCATCAGCCTTATGTAGTAAGTCCTTAAATTTCACTACCAGGAAGGCATCCAAAACGGCCACCAGACCATTCAACTTGTCGTATTCGAAACCGAAAACCGACAATGGAGTATCTGACCAGTAAATTGGGAAACGATAGTTCCCGTCCATCGCATACATAACTTAGGGACTTTTTTTCCCACTCTTCATTAGAAGGAACTCGTCCTTAAAACCCTTATAATTGGTAGTATAAGCTTGAAGGAAGCTCTTCCCCAGAATTCCGCTGAGGGAGACCTAACCTCATTTATATCTATTGCATCGCAAACAATTTCAAAAGCCTTGATAAAACCCCAACCATTTGGGCGTAACTGAGAATGAGCTATGTTTAGGGTTTTAAGGAGATCATATTCAAAATCATTAAATGGAGAAGCATCCCTTAAAGGATCATTGATGAGCGAAAGTGTATAAAAGGAGACTTCCCCGTGAAGAAAAGACAACTAATACCTCTCAATTAAATATGACGGGTGTGATCTCTCCTGACTAGCTTCAGAGAGATTTCTCCAAATAATATTTAGCAAGAACAATTATATTTTACAATAACGTTGTTCGATATGAAAAAATTGTTTCAAATCTAGGTAAGAAAATGATGAATTCATACAAATAACTTGATCTTGTTTAACTAGAAGTACTAAGATTTGATGAAATCTCATTTGTGGATTCCAATTCCATCTTAGTTTCATGTTCAACAAGGTGTTTGATATCCATAGGATAAGTGAAGCCTGAATCGTGTGAATTATAAGACCTTGTTGCAGTGAGTAGGTTCCAAGCCTCAGTGGGATGGAATTCATCCCAAAACACATACTCACTCCTATTATAGCATGGTCTTTCTTCAGGAATACACCGTCCACTAGACTTTGATGGACAACAAGGAGCATTTGAGACAACAAAATCTGAAATCCATGAAACATCAGTGACTAATGGTTTAGCAACTTTTCACATATCAATCACAAATTCATTTAACAAATGGTTTTTTAGAGACCTATTTAGCAACCGATACTTCAAATCGGTGACTAAAGAATCTGAACTATTTTGGTCACTAAACCAGTTCATATATCAACTTTTTAATTTTAAACTCAAGTTCTTACCATCAGAAGTCTGGCCATCTGATTCTAAGGTACTGTTTATGAAGATAAATTTTGAATCTGCGGAGAACTTATTATTGAGATGATCCACTAGATATTTAAGCTTTGCATTGTAAATAAATGCAGGGGCATTCTCCTCATCAACACACGACCCACCTGTTCCATGTGTAAGGATGGCATTTGGAGTGCAGCCTAAAAGACCCAACCCAACTAACACATATTTTCTTGCTCCAATGCCATGTAGAGCCTGTTATCATATGGAGTTATTATAAACCTTCATTATAAATAATGTAACTTCAATTAATATGCTACTATTATTGAAACACAGATTTTCAGTGGGCATGTACCAGTAAATTCAAAGATAACTCTTGAATTAGAGCTTCTGCATACTGCTGAGGACTATAAATGTGGCTTGTTGGATAGAGTTGGGGAAGAAAGTAATTGTTTATGTAATCATTACTTCCTATATTCACATAATACAAGCATTTGTTCAGGTATTGTTGAGCTTTGTCAAGACTTCCAAGTCTGCTAGCAATTTGAGAAACTATAACTCTGTGATTTGTTAATTGTAATCCCAAGCTGATAACAAAGCCCTATATACAGATAGCAAAATGTAATAGTTTCTGATATTACTCTCCAAGATAAAGTTGAATAATCAAAGAGCAATCATAAGGTTCACCTGATAGATTTATTATTACCGTTGCCTTGCCTGTTTCGTTACGAATTCCAGCTCCCCCAGATGCATAGTTCACACCTTTGAGTATGTCTGAACCGTTAGTGTTTGCAAACGGTGGAATGAATTTCTCAAATCCCAAAAGTTGAGCTACAATCATCAAATTTTGTGGTAATAAGAGAGAAGAACAAAGAGATAAGAGTTCATAATATAGTTTAGTTGAAAGAATGTTACTTATTATGTCGACTGCAGTTCGACCGTTGGTAAATCTTCCGGTTGGGCCGATGGGAAAGTCGATTCCATAAGGTTTGTAAGTAGATTTCGGAGAGGTAGGAAGATTGTTGTTGTTACCACTATCAGATAAAGAGTCTCCAAAGATAAAAACACAGGGAACTTGGGATTTACCATTGACACAATAATGCAAATAGCTTGCAGACAAGAAAAGAATAGGCATCACCAACCATGTCTTGATCATAGATTTCATATCTATGAAGAAAATCTAATGAAAGTAATGAATCTGAGAATTAATTATTGAACCAACCAAGAACAACATAAACACGTACCGTACATATTAAGATGGGGCCAAATAGTTAAGAAAATTTGGTTTTTGGTATGAGTATCTATCTATTTAGTAATAAAATAAACTTTGCTGTTGATATATTCAATGTTACTAATAATCAAGTGGTTTGAATTAAATAATTATTAGGTCAATTTAATTGGATCAAATCAAGAATCAGATAATCATTAATTAATTAGACTATATTTGGAAGAAGTTAGGACAATAGATCGAGTTTGAACTTTGACAAGAGTATATCTTTTTCATCTTTACGAAACCTTATGTCATTTTATTACTTTTCATGTTTTTAAGGTGAGTTTGATCTTATAATATATGAGAGACTAAAAAACACAACTCTAGTAGTTTTGTACCGTATTTAATTTTTAAAAAAAAAGTGTTTGTACGATAAGACTAAAATTATAATTACGAATTGTAAGTGTTTTAAACATCGGTTGGTCATGTTTGATGACAGATTTATTGCTTGAATCACTGAGTCACTGGTCGAACCGCGTGACTAAATCGGATTAAATCAGATAACTCGATTGAATAAATCGACCTTTATAACAAAACTATATAAATATAAAACTGGTCGAATCAGATGATTCAATCTCTATAAAATATATCTAACACTTCAATCTATAATATAAGAAAAGTTGTTGTTCTGGAAAACCTACTAATGCCCTAACCTCATTTTCTGCCATCTCATCAAATTGAGGGTATTTTGTGTCCAACAATTATTTTTTCCAACTGATGAGGTCATTTTGTTTTATTGCAATTACATGTTTACACAATTAACCCATTAATTGTTGATTTGATGAGGTCACGTGCTTCCATTTGGTTACAATCCAACTTATTCACTTTTTCTCTTTTCTCTTTTCTCTTCCCCCGATACAAATGCAATAAATTTTTTCATTTTCATTTTCGTATTCTCTCTCTTCTCTCTCATTGTTTACAACTTCAACTTCGTCTCTCTTCTCTCTCTGGGTCTGATGCATAATTTTTCCAGATCTAACCTCTTTCTTCTCTCGTCTCTTTTCTCTCTTTGAAACTACGTTGCTCGGTTGATAGAGAGACTTATGTGAGCAATTCTTCTTTGGTCTCTCTCTCCTCATTTTATATTTTGGTGGATAGAACCCATGTTTGTTGTTCTTCTTCTTTTTCAATTAGGGTTTGTTGTTTGTTGTGATTTATGTTGTTTCTTTTGTTTAAATTAGTTTGAAATATGTGTTAAGATGTGAAAGATGTGATTTTTAGATTTAATTTTCTGGAATAATCAGATCTAGGTTTTTATTATTTTGTTAGTTCTTTGTTGAAGAAAAAAACTATCGGATCTAAGATTTGATTTTTGTTTTTCACCTCTCTTTGTTAAGTTCTCTACAGGTTATTTTGTATCAAATCTGACAATGGTAATTTGGCGATTTCTAGCTATGGAAGGTTCGGAATATATAAGTCAAATATATATTATGACCCATTTACTTTGTGTAAATGCGTAACATTTTCATTTTCTGTCTTTACTTTTAATATCAAAATTGAATCAATGTTTTCATTTTCCTGCTTTCAAAAATATACTGCTCATGTGTTGTTGTGAAATGTAGCATTAATCACACCGCTTTCAAACTCTAAGATCGTAGCCTTCAAAATGGTTTGCTTCTCAAGGTTAGTTCTTCGAAAATCTTCTTCTCACTCTGTTTGTTTCAATCCTTGATTTTTTCTATATTGTGTTCTTTTTGTTTAACCTAAATCATTCAACTTTGCCATTACTTTTCGGTTTTCCACTTGATTTTTAATCTGGATCTTACCAATTTCATTATGTGTAGATAAGGAAGCAGTTGTTGTTTGTTGATATCTGTGATATTATTAAAGGTTAAATTAAGTTTTCTACAATGAGTTATTTTCTGGAGAAAATCAGATACCTCGGGTACATTTTTTACTTCAGTTGTTGCGGATACAATTTGTTATGGATGGTATGTGGAGAGTGTATCATCAGTCCGACAGGTACATTAAGTTTGTTGGCTTTAATGGTTAATATTTATTATTTTGTTTATTTTCACATTGAATTTTAAATCCCTATTAATGGAAATCTTACTCTTTTTGGGCATGGTTTGCTGAAAATTTACATGAGGCGCTGACTTCCGGAGATTTGATTTTCTTGCAGCAACAGTGTACCATAGAGTGTTGGCTGGGATGGGCGGACCTATCAATTACAGTGGAGCTTTTGAGTCAGATTGGTGGCCACTGAGGCACAATAACAGGTTCCTATGTACATCTTGAGACAGTTGGCTCCATTGTATTAGATGATATATTCTAACTTTTGACATATGGAATGATATGCAATTAGTTAACTCTTTGGCATTTCAAAATTGGATTCAGTTCTGGCCAGCTTAGAAATAGATTTGTAATCGACTTTACGAATGCATTTAAAATAGAAATTGTACCATATTTCAACTCTTGTCGGTTCGTAATCAGGTGTGATAAGTATTTGGGATTTGGAAGAATCAAATAGTACATTAAAAGAAGATGTTCTGAAACATCTCTTCCGACACATGTTTTGTGGAAGGAAGCTTGTGTGGGCAAGTCTGGAGTTGTTAAAGAAGATGTTCAACAAGTATTTGATAAATGTTTAAGTATAACATTATTTATTTAATTAAATCAAAACTTTATTAACAAATAATTGACAAATATTCAATATTTATCTGATTTTCAGGAGGCTCTATCTCCGTCTTTATCTCCAGATGATTCTAGGAGCATACTTAGTCGGGCATTAGATGTCCGTGAGTATTCTGGTCGGGTGAGGGGTAAGGGATTTGGGATCACTCCGACATCCTTAAATATTAAATAAAAAAGGATCCTAGTAATAAAGAACTTCAACAAACATTGAAAGCACTGCAAGCTAAAGTTTATGAATTAAGAAAAGAAACAGAAAGATATAACGCTTCATGTTTTAAAGATGCTTCGAACAAAGATAGTATCAACTGTAACTTTCAACCGAATATTCCAGAGGTAATTATATATATTTTTATGAAATTAAATTATTAGCTTAAATTATTTAATTGACATATATACACATTAACAATGTCATATTTATTATTGGCTTTAGGGCATTTCCCCTTGCCACCTCTACTTATCGTCACCAACTTATCAGATGGAAGGCAAGGGAAAAATGTATAAAACTTTGGGATAATTACTTCACACTAAACCGCTTCCTACGGGATGTTTGAAAGTCTCGGTTGAAATTGTTGTAGAGATAGATGCATTATTACCATATTCTGACGATGTTTCAAATGTAACATTGGTGGGAGATGCAATAGGTTCGTTTGTTGCATGACCGTCAGGCCTCATTAGTGTAGGATATGAGGTATGCTTAAAACCATTATTAACCTTTGAGTATTCAAATTTTTAATGCGCATTTTAAATACATAGTTTACATGGTAACGTTAATTAGACTCCAACAAGATCCAAAGCAAAAGATAAGGGGATTCTGCAGCATACTGAGTCCGTTGTTTCAAAAAAAGAGGTACATCACAATTATATGATATTTATGCATGGAAAATGTTAAATTCGTGATCTGATACTTCATCTAACTAATTATATGATATATAGCTTCATGGTAAAGAGATTAGCAACTTTTCCACACAAAAGGTATTAATACATACGTGAGGTTTATTTATGGCTTTCAATATGAGCAATCAATTGGTAATGAGGAATTTGAGCAAGTTTTTCATCATGAAGAATTAGGCATCAGTGTTATCAATACATACGTGAGGTATATCCAATCTACTTTGTTATATTAATTGAACAATTTATTTACTTTTACTTTATGTTTCAAATGAATAGTCTAATGTTAATGATGTTTTTATTTAAGGTTTCTGTATGACAAAGTGATGCACCCACGTGGATTAGAGAAAAGATTCACATTATTTTGTCCCGCGTGTGTCAACTTATCTTTAATCATAAATAAACCAGATGATGTCATGGTGTATGTTTGCAACCTCTTTATGGCCAACAAAGATACATAAATGTTGTTCTTTTTACCGTTTAATACTGGGTTAGATTTTCATTATAAATTCATCTATTACAATTTTTTTTTGTATTTTGATGTCATGTAGAAAGTTTTCATCTAACATTTGTTTAATCTTACAGTGGACATTGGTTGTTGATCGCAATTAATCCTATCAGAGAATTTGTGTATTATCTGGATTCGTTAGGAAATGATTGGATAACATACCCGGATATGAAGAATATGATTGATACGTAAGTGAGATTGTTCTAAATATTCATGTGTATATTAATTTATTTATGAGAATTGTTCTAAATATTCATTTATATTTTATTAGCATTATACAAGCTTTTCGAGTACAAAGAGATATCCAAGTACTAAATAGGAGAGCCAACAACATTACATGGATAAGAGTAGAGGTATAGTAATTATCACATTTTTTATTATATTAGTGATGATACTTGATAAAACTTAGGATTTATCCATATTTTCTTTTCATGTGTAGTATCCTCGGCAACGTAATGTTATGGATTGCAGATATTTCATATTGAGGTTTATGAGAGAAACTCTTTTTTTGGATCGCATAGAGATTCCATCCGATGTATGTATTTCTAACTTATGAGTTATTTTAATATTTAACACATATTTCTCATATAATTAAATAGTTGAAATAAATCAAACTATGTTATATTATTATGTAATACTTTGATGAATTCAAGCGTGCGTATTACTCAAGAAATCATTTGGATGAAATTAAAGAGGATTGAGGTCAATTCATTATGGAGCTCGGAGTTTTATAGGGTATATTGTTTTAATTGATGAGAATTTTAAGTATGTATAACTTTGTAACTATAGACATTGTTTATGTCTTGTTTTAATTGAATTACAATCTTTTTATGTTATTTCAGGTTATATGTGCAAAGTAGAAGATAGATTGTTTCAGGTTATATGTGTAAAGTATAAGTAATATGTAGATTTAAGCAAAATAATTTGTTGGATGAAATGATTTGTATCAATTGTTTTGTATATATAAATTGTTTGATGAAAATTAGTATGTTTAAATAGGAAAAATTGGTGCGTATATATTGGTTTGAAGCTCCAATTTATGATATTTTTCTGCAAAATGTGGTTGAAAAACAAGTGTAAATTGTGGTTGAAAACCTGGTGCAAATTGTGGTTTAAAAACAGGTGCATATAAACTATATAAAACAAACATCACTTTTTTTAAAAGTAATTTATATAAAAAATTTCGTATACCTTAGACAACGCTTTACACTAAAAGCGTTGTCTAAGGTGGGGTTTAGACAATGCTTTCACAAAAAAGTGTTGACTAAAGTGGGGTTTAGACAACGCTTTGACCAAAAAGCATTGTCTAAGGTATACCAAAAAAATGTCAAAAGCGCTGTCTAAGGTATACTAATAAAAAGACAAAAAACTTTGTCTAATGATAGTCTGGAAAAACAAAAGCGTTGTCTAAAACACCATTTAGACAGTGCTTTTACAAAAAAAGTGATGTCTAAAATATAAGCAAAAGTGATGTCTATTGTGTATGCCATCATCAATCCTGATAAAGGTATTTTTTCAAGAAGACTTGAGAGAAGTATGCCATCAGAATCTAGTGCATCATTATTGTGTTGCAAATCGATTACTGAAACTGATTTAATTAGATGGAACTCCATATGTAAGAAGATTCTTGACTAAGTCCCTGCAAAGGTTTGGCATTCGATTAAGAACCTAGGGTTGGAAGGAGATGGTGATGATGTAGTATTCTAAGGGATTCTAAGGAAGCTGGATAAGGATGATAAAAAGAAGTCTAAGAGTAAGTATGTAGCTATTGGTTGTTCATGAATTTGAGAGAAGGAGAAATTCTCAAATTCTATGTCGAAGGAATGCAAATATGTGCCTTATTCAGGAAAAAAGTTACGTTAATGGATTCTAAATTAGTAAATAGTATATGGAAAGACCATGATGTGGATTGGTCTACATCTAATTCTAAAGGTCAATCAGGTGGAATTCTCACAATGTGGAATAACAAATCTCTAGAAGAGGGTGCTAGTTTTTGTGGTAAAGGCTTCCTTCGCAAGCATTTCGTGTGGAAGAACCAAGATATATTTAATGTGTATTCATTCCCCTTATGGAATTGCTGAGAAAAGAAAACTTTGGAGGGATTTGCTCATTGTTAAGAATCAGTTACCTTATGGAGGCTGGATTATTGGAGAAGATTTCAACTCTATTAAAAATGGGGAAGAAAGAAGAGGCAGGATTGGGTCCAATAGAGGAGAAATGTTGGAATTCAATTCCTTCATTGAGGACCTGAACTTGATTGATATTCCAGAAGATGGAAATAGGTATACTTTGTTCAACTCCAATGGTAAAAGTAGGAATAGATGGACAGATTCTTGGTGGATGATCTGATTTATCAAAGCTTTTGTTAAGAAGTCAAGTTGCAGAAGACATAAATGTTTCAGATCATCGCCCTGTTTGGTTGAAATTCAATTTTGTGAATTGGGGACCTAAGCCATTTATGTCCTTCAATTGTTGGTTTGATCATAAAGATTTCTTCCCTTTTGTGATAAATTCTTGGAATTCGTACCATTATTCAGGGTCCTGTTGTAAAATCCTTTTTAATAAGTTCAAATCCCTTAAGGTGGACCTGAAAAGTTGGAATACCAATAATTTTAGCTGGTTAGATTTGCAGGTAGAAAAACATGTGGATGCTCTTAATCACATTGAGTTATCTTTGGAGCAAGAAGACATAGTCCTTGATGATGAGTCTGCCAAGACTTGCTTGCACGCGCAGGAAGAGTTCTGGAAGAAGCTACGTATGAAAGATATCACGATTAAACAAATATCAAGGATAAGTTGGCTGAGGGATGGCGATCTCAACACTAAGTTTTTCCATGATTCTCTCAAGGTGAGGAACCGAGTAAACTTGATATCAGTTATCAAGGTGGGAGATGGTCTTCTGGAAGAGCCTGAGAATAAATTTCAGAATCATGCTAGACCCTTGCTTCGGAACAACCTGGACAGTTTGGTTTGCCATGAGGAAACAGACAGAAATTTGTTAGAAGCAGTTTTTTCTTTCGAAGGTGTTAGAAGCGTTGTATTCGATTGCGATGGAAAAAAAATGTCCCGGGATTGACGGATTCAACTTTAAGTTTATTAAATCATTTTGGGATGTGTTGGGCTTAGATTTCTCCAATTGTATTCTTGAATTCTTCATGTCTGGATTTCTTCCGAAGGCCTTTGCTTCATCATTCATATCATTGGTCCCAAAGGTAGATAATCCCCAAAACTTTGAAGATTTCAGACCTATCAACCTGGTCAGCAGAGCTCTGAAAACCATTTCCAAAATTCTTGCTAAAAGATTGGGCAATGTGATTCATAAGTTGATATCTCCATCTCAAACAAAGTTCATCCCTGACCAATAACTTTTGGATGGTGTCATCTTGGCTAGGGATATTGTAGACTTCGCAAGGAGATTTAAGAAGAAATGCATTATGTTCAAGGTGAACTTTGTGAAGTCGTATAACTGTGTTGACTGGAAGTATCTTGAATATTTGATTGCTAAAATGGGATTTGGGAGCAATTGACTGAAATGGATTAGAGGTTCAGTTTTCAATAACTATATGTTTATCCTTATTAATGACAGT
The DNA here is from genome assembly GCA_963966055.1 of Lathyrus aphaca. Taxonomy (NCBI): domain Eukaryota; kingdom Viridiplantae; phylum Streptophyta; class Magnoliopsida; order Fabales; family Fabaceae; genus Lathyrus; species Lathyrus aphaca. The sequence continues at coordinate 49,181,604 of OZ014519.1, forward strand.
CCGTCAAAGGATTTCAAGGTGCATAAGGGGTTGAAATTGGGAGACCCTTTATCTCTTTTTCTATTTGCAATTCTAGCGGAAGGATTGGAAAGTTTGGTAAGAAGTTCTACTCATCAAAATATATTGAAGAAATTTAAAGTTTTAGATTGTTCTACTGCTAGCGTGCTCCAGTTTGCCGATGACACGTTGCTCTTCGGAGATGGTTCGATGTCTAACATTTGGGCATTCAAAGCTATTCTTCAGGCGTTCGAACTTTCTTCAGGTCTTAAGATTAATTATGCAAAAAGTTGTGTTTACGGGGTAGGAATGAAGGAGGAGTTTTTGATAGCAGAGCAGTTCCTTCATTGTGAGTCGGACAACCATCCCTTTAAATTCCTCGGCCATTGGAGGTAATCATCGTCGGGTTTCATTTTGGCATCTAGTTGTTTCTTGCTTAAGGAAGATATTAACTAGGTGGATTGGTCGGAACCTCTCTATATGAGGTAGAGTCCTGCTTATTAACTCAGTCCTCGTTAATCTCCAAATTCATCATATGTCGTTATTTAAAATTCCTAAGAATTTTTTGAAGGATATAATAGCCATCCAAAGACGCATTATTTGGGCTGGTGCTTTGAACAACAGTTATATGTCGTAGGTTAGTTGGAGAGCAGTATGCAAACCAAAGAACTGCGGGGGCCTTGGAGTGAAACATGTTGGTCGATTTAACAGGGCGTTACTTGCAAAATGGCTTTGGAGACTCTCTTGTGATCGTAACGAGATATGGAGGCTTATGCTTGTAACAAGGTACGGGAATTTGAGTCTTAAATTGCAGATGTTCTCGGAAATTGGAAGCATGAATTCTGATTCGTTGTGAATGAAGGATATCATTTCCACTGCAAATTCGATCCTTAATGATAACTTTGCAACCTTAAGGAAAGTTCAGTGGGAGACGGTGAAAACACAACATTTTGGAAATCGATTTGGATAGAAAATGAGCCATTGAAAATCAAATTTCCTTTGGCGTATCAGGGATGCAATTCAAAAACTTGTTCAGTCAGAGAGATGGGAGAGTTAGACGAAGGAGTGTAGAATTAGAAGGTTCGAAATAATTTGTTAGGAGTGGACAACATACTGGATTGGTCCAAAATGAAGAGGATTCCACCCATCTTTTCTTTTCTTGCTATAAATCTAAAAAGGTTTGGAATATAATTTGCGATTGGGTGGATATTGATAATATTTTGGAAACAGATTGTGGTATACATGCTAAGATTTGGTGTGCACGGGTTCAAGGTTGATGTAAATCGGGAAAAATTAATTCAATATGATTTTTTACGTGTTGGAACATATGGAGGGCCATAAATAATATCCTGTTTAACGATGGGATATGTAATGTAGACGACATACTTTTCGATACTATCGTTTCCTCTTGAAATTGATTGGTCTTGGGTAGTTCCATTAGGAAGTATTTTAGGTTGTACGATTGATACAAGTTCCCTTATGTTTTTTGTTAATTGTCTTTCGGATCTCCGTCTGTAATTCGTTGGTTTGAGATTTCCTTAATCTCAATTTAATGAAGTTGCTTATAAAAATATATAGCACATGTGTCTATACACCTTCAACAACACCAAGATATAAACAACTCTCATACACATTCATCAATAAACATAAACAACAACAACAATATGTGTCTAGTACATATTCATCAACATCAACATACAAACAAGAAAAACAAAAACAAAAACAATGTGTCTAATTTATTCTGCTCAATAGCAATTACTTATAGCTTATAGATAATAAGGGGAATTTATTATTCTGATATGGAGTCCCAATCCACTATGACTTGCACTAATTTATAGGAGTTTGAGCAAGTTGTTTGATATCCATTGGATAGGTTGATTCTGGACTAATAGAACTATCATATGAAGCTGATGCAGTAAAGTTGTTATAAACTGTTGAGGTATGAAATTTATCATAAAATACATAGTCGTCTCTATTCGGACATGGTACCGAATCTGGAATACACATCCCATCCTCCCTTGATGGACAACAAGGAGCATTGACAACTGTAAAAGCTGAAAAAGAATAATTTATAAGGCATTAATTGTTTTATTAGTAATCTAGACTATGAAATTAAAATAGTTGAAATGTTTACCTGGTGTGCTTGCTACTGGACCAGCAGTAAAATTCACAAAGATAAATTTGGAATCCTTAATTTCGTCGTTGAATTTATCCACTAGAGATCTAAGCTTCTGACTAAATATAAATGGAGCAGCATTCTGACTTTGAACACATGATCCATTAGTCCCATAATTAGCAATGGCATATGGAGTGCAACCTAATAGCCCCAACCCAAATAGTATGAATTTTCTTGCCCCTAAGTTATGCAAATCCTGTAAACCAAAAATACCAATTAATATTAACAATTTAAGAGCAAAATGGATTTTTAAGTATGATAAACTTTTCTGATATATACCATTATTCCAAGGGAATATTGTTTGATAAGAGCTTCAGCATACTGTTCAGGATTATAAATGCGACTTGTTGGGTATTTTTCGGGCATGAAGTAATTGTTTATGTAATCGTCACTGCCAATATTCACATAATACAAGCACTTGTTCAAATATTTGTTAGCTTCTGATGCACATTTAAACTTCTTGACTATTTCGGAAACTATAATCTTATGATTTTTTATTTGTGATCCCAATGGAATTCTTTCCCCCTGCATATATTGCATAACATCAATTAAGTGATTATTTAAAACTATTTTAAAGACATAATATTTAATGAATTAACGATTATATACCAATTGCATGCCAGATTCATCGCGAATTCCAGCTGCACCAGATGCATAGTTAACACCCTTAAGGATGTCTGCACCACTAGTGTTTGCATAAGGTGGGATGAAGTTCTCGAATCCAAGTAGATTGGCTGCAACGATAAATCATTGATTGTGTGAGTTCAACAAATAATCAAAATAAGTAATTAAAATAATAATAGTTAGACGGATGATAAATAGGCAACAAAGTTTTGGCTTCAATGGTGCAAATAAGATTACTTGTAGCGTCAACTATTGTTATTCCATTGGTAAATCGTCCGGTTGGACCAGTTGGAAAATCGATGCCATATGGCTTGTAATTAGCTTTTGCTTGAGTTACAAGATTGTTGTTGTTTCCATTGTCAGCCATGGAGTCACTAAATATGAAAAAGCATGGCACTTGACTTGAATCTCCGTGGACACAAGAATGTTGCATATAGCATGTAGCCAAGAGAAAAAGATGCAAAATCAACCATTTTTCAGTCTCACAGGCCATATTATTAGGAAATGGAAATGATAACTTATATTGTGATATTGTTAATGAGTATGTAAACAAGAAGATGGAGGGTGTATATATAGGGTAAGTGTTGCCAAATTTGTCAAAACAAAGTACTTATTGAAGAATCAATGACGTGTATGGCAAGTAATACATTATCTTAATAAATATAAAGGGCCACAACGGATTTAAATTTGGAACCAAAATAAGACCTTGAAATCTTCACATGTTAAATTATCGTACGAACAAAAGAAAAGTAAACAATTCCCTTAACTTTCAAATTACACGTTACAAGTTTGCATGTATTTTTCTGTGAAATATTTATGAAATATGAGAATATACCTCTCTGATATTTAGGGTTGTCATTCAATTTTATCGATTATGGCAATTTAGTGCATGGCTCGTTATCTTCTTTTAGTGGCAGATGTCGGAGGTACGTGCAAAGTATAGACTTCTTAGGAGTTTCATCTATTCTAATAGATTCCTACTTTATTCTATTTTATTTAATAAAACATTAAATCATCTATTCTCTCTATTGGACTATGTTGGAATCTCAGATTCATCATTCTTCACTTTGTGAAGATAACAGAAATGGTGAAAGCTTAACTTCACTCTGTGAAGTTCTGAATAACAGAAAAGAAGTTTTGAAGACAAAAAGGAAATGGAGTAAGTGTGTATTCAATCGTATTAAAAATATGTACAGATAGTGGCTTTATATATGCAACCATTCATAAACAAGGGAAAAGATAAGCTATGATGAGTTCTACACAATCTAATACACCAAAGTGATTATTAACACACTTAGCTAAACTATTATTTATAAAACTAATCATATTTCTAACACCCCCTTCAAACTGAAGTGTGGGAAGTGTCACAAACCAACTTTAGTTTGCTTCAAAGTTCTTGAAAAACTAATGCACCAAGAGGTTTAGTAAGTGTATCCACAATTTGAAGAGAAGCCGGATCATGTTGATTATGTAATTTTCCAGCCACAATCCTTTCACGAACAAAGTGGATATCCAGTTTTGTGTTTCGTACGAGCATGTAATACCGGGTTGTGAGATAAAAGGACTGCACTAAGGTTGTCACATAATAGAAGAGGAGGGTGTGTTCTAATTTTTAGCTCTGCAAGTAATGATTCCAACCATAACAACTCAGAGATAGTATGTGCTAAAGCCCGATATTCAACTTCAGTGTTGGACCTAGCAACAAGGGATTGTTTCTTCGAACTCCACGAAACCAAGTTTTGTCCAAAATAGATGCACGAACCAGAAGTGGATCTTCTATCATCTGTCTTAGATGGAGAAAGAAGCAGACCATGTTTATGAGTTCCACTTAGATACCTGAGCAATCTTCTAATAGCAGCCCAATGAGTGTCCAAGGGAGTAGCCATGAATTGACACAACGTGTTGACACTAAAAGCAATGTCTGGTCTAGTAAGTGTCACATACTGAAGTGCACCAACAAGAGACCTGTACATATATGGATCAACAATTGGACTTGACCCATGTTTGCTCAATTTGCAAGTATTTAACATTGGTGTTGGAGTACCATTGGCTTGATCCATATTTTCTTTAGTAAGGAGATCTTTGATATATTTAGACTGAGACAAGAACATAACACCACTGCTGCAAGTATGAACTTCAATACCTAGAAAATACCTAGGTCTACCAAGTCTCTTCAAAGCAAACTCAAGATGTAACTTGTTGATAATCTGATCTATAAGGACTTTGCTAGAACCAATAATCAACATGTCATCAACATATACTAAAGCATATAGATAAATATAACACCTTAATTTTTTCCTTAAGATTTCTTTGCATTTTCATATGCATCTTGCTATACAAACAAGATCACACTGGTTTCTCGGTTCTTCTCGGGTGTAGGTTTATGCCTCATAGAGGATAGCCATTTCTTTTATTTTCATTTATTTTTGTATGTTTACTAACCATTAATTAAAATCCAAAAATATTTTTTGTTTTCTTTTGTTAATCCTTTTCCAGGTTAAAAATATCGAAATAGCAGTCCCGCAACTCGAATGAATTTCACAAAAATAGCAGTCCAGCAGCTCGAATGAATTTAAAAAATGCCAAAACTAATTAAAATTTATCTGATCAAGGATTTCCCGATTTAATTGATTTATTCAAGGAATTCCAAGGCTCATGTGTTTCTTTCCATGCCTTCTTCGACGCGTAAAAGAATCAGGCCGAAACAATCAAGCAATCAAAATTAAACAAAATATTCAAAATTTGACATGGTTAACCGGTTAACCAATGTGTTAACCAATTAACCAGTGCGAAATTTGAATTTTTTTTTTTGTTCAATTTCATCACATCTTAGTCATTGGTCTCATTGGAATATTCTAGATCCATTTCCCTCTTAATTCTCTACATCACTTTGATCATTTCCCATCATAAACCCTCACTAATCACCACTCTTTTACATTTCCCTCCAAATTTGAATTTCCAAAGCTAATTTTTGAATTTCCAAAGCAAGCTTCAGTCCACCAAATTCCCATGCCTAAACTCTTTAAATAGAGGCATTTTCTCATTCAATTCTCAAGCTTTTAATAGCCAACAAATCTCTTGCAAAATATCCTTCCAAACCCCAAAATCACCAAAGCTTATTTTCCCTCTTTTGGAAAGTTATCAAGAATATTCACCTTGAATTTTTATCAACTTTGAGCTAAACTTTCATCCTATTTTTCTTTGATCATCAATTTCAATAGATCAAGCTTGATATTGGATTAATTTGAAGTGTGTTCTTGGTAATTCATTTTTCCATGGTTCTACCTTCATCATCAACATTTAAGTGTAGCGGTAAAAATCATGAGTGTAAGCTATTAGTTAACTTAACTCAAAGTAAACAGAGTCGCCACTGCGCTTTTATTTTATTCCAAGTGGAAAAGGAAAAAAAGAGCGAATAAATCCTAATGAATCTAAAAGCAAAAATCTAAAGAAACAAGCAAAGAACCGGGGTAAGGGGATAGGTTACAAAATGGGAAGGTTTTGCGCATCCAAAATGTTTGTGGTACTCCACGGGAACCCTTTGAAAAATTTATTGCTTTTGGCTTTAAAATGTTTGTAAAAAGAGAGTGGAGAGATGAGAGAATAATTAATTTTTAATGTTTTTGTGTTTGGAGAGGTTTACCACTTCATGCTTACGTACCCACAATGTGAAATGCGAGATCAAAACCGTAGTTCATCGTACAAATAATGAAAAATTAACGTGTTGGATTGATTTTAAAATGTAAAGATAAGTCGTCATTCTTTAGCGAATAATTCAACTAAAAATAATGAATCATATCTAAACTTGTAAAAAATAGTTAAAAGGAAAAATGCATGAAGGCACAAAAGGATTTGATGAGTTTTGTATTTTTTATGGTCTTTTAAAAAATGCTTTGATATACTTATATGGTTTAGCATTTATTTAAGAAAATAAAAGAAAAGGTAAAAATCGCTTGATCTAAGTCAAGGTTTGATTATGAAAGCGGTTTGAAGTTTGAAAACAAAGAAGTTTTTGAAAAGAGGTAGGAGTTTTGAAAATTTAAGAAGGGGGAAGAGATGAAGAGGCTATCCTAAAAATAAAATAAAAGAGATGAAGGAGGAAAGATCTAACCAAACTTGATGATTCTTCCAATTATAAGTACAAGAGTTCCATCCTTATAAGCTAGCAAATGGCCAAATAAAGGCATAACTACCAACTCCATGAAGATCAAAGTAAAGGGAAGGTGTCCTAGTATCTAAGTCCAAAACTCCAATTCCAATGCAAATGATAGTAACCAATAGTCTAAGATCAAGATCACAAGTTTTTTAGAGGTGTAATCCTTTATTAATATTTTTGTGTCCAAGTGGACAAAAGAAAAATCAACACAATAATATAATAACAAGAATATAAACATGATAATGAATGATAAAGCAATATAAAGCATAATAAAAATAAAGTAGATAAAGGTGTGAGAAGTAAATTAAAATGTTAGTATAGTAATAGTAATAATAATATACATAATATTGGTATGGTGAACTTAATCATCCATAACCAAAAGAATAACCAAAGTACTTAGTACCAAAATCCGAAAAGTCAACCGATTCTGCTTAGTACCTTACACTATAGTGATTAATCAAGGCGATTAGAAGAAAAATTAAATGAAGTTGGAAAGAAGATTGGGAGACCCAAAGCAACTATGCATCAAACTTAGCAAGTCTTGGATCTTAACGCAAGAATATCAATCACTTTGGGATTACGCAACCAACACGAGGTCCTCGAAAGTGCAAGTATCTAATTGGTTTTTTATTCCGAATTTGGGACACATTTAGGTCTATGTTAAGCAATCACCGAGTAATTTACGGAGTAATTACCCTACAAATTAGGTCGGCCAACACCAATTAAGGTGAACGATATTTGTGCTAATACATGCGAGATAAACAATATGTAAATCGCCATATGAACGCAATGCCGCACGAAACTAAAGATGAATACCAAATTGAGTTTCATTTGTGGTATTCTTTCATCTTTAAGTTCAATCACTCATCTTGGTGGATTCAAGTATGAAAATATCTCACTAATGTGAAGTACCTAAAGTGAATTAAATAATTCACTTAGAGGTAGATTTGGACTAATGAATATTAACCACTCTAATCTACACACAAAGTCCATTGAAATTAAAGAGAAATCAGTCTAAAAAACGTCTCCCAAGGTAAAAATAAGAAGGAGGGGGATGAAGAAGAAAGAGGAACCAATAACAAGCTCAAAATAAGCAAAAAAAATAACTTCTGGAGCAGTGTTAACCGGTTAACCAATTGGTTAATCGGTAAACACAACAAATTTTTAAATTCTGGCGCAAAACAACATTGGTTAATAGGTTAACCGTTTTGTACTAAAATTGGTTAATTGGTTAACACTGAACCAGTAGCAGAAAAATAGCCAAAATTCAGCATGCTACTCTTTCAAAAACACTTCCAAAAACAATATGATCATGAACTGAATTGGCACAAATTTTAAAGTTAAAAACCAATGAAATCCATGCAATCAAACAATAATTTATGATCCAAATGATCAACAACCAAAGAAACCAAAGATCTACATCTTGAATGTTGATGATGAAGGTAGAACCATGGAAAAGTGAATTACCAAGAACATTCTTCAAATTGATCAAATATCAAGTTTGATCTACTGAAATTGGTGAACAACAAGGAATAGGATGAAGTTTTAGCTCAAAGTTGAGCAAGAATTCAAGGTGAATTTTTTAGAACTTTCAAAAAAGAGGGACAAATGAGCTTTGGTGATTTTGGGGTTTGGAAGGATATTTTGCAAGAGTTTTGTTGGCTATCAAAAGCTTGAGAATTGAATGAGAAAATGCCTCTATTTAAAGAGTTTAGATATGGGAATTTGGTGGAATAGAGATTGCTTTAGAAATTCAAAAATTAGCTTTGGAAATTCAAATTTCGAGGGAAATGTAAAAAAGTGGTGATTAGTGAGGGTTTATGGTGAGAAATGATCAAAGTGATGTAGATAATTAAGAGGGAAATGGATCTAAAATATTCCAATGAGATCAATGGCTACGATGCACTGAATTTGAATAAAAAATTCAAATTTCGCACTGGTTAATCGGTTAACACATTAGTTAACCAGGTCAAATTTTGAATATTTTGTTTAATTTCGATTGCTTGATTTCTTCGGCCTGATTCTTTTACGCGTCGAAGAAGGCATGAAAATAAACACATAAACCTTATAATTCCTTGAATAAATCAATTAAATCGGGAAATCCTTAATCCGATAAATTTGAAATGTTTGCGGATCGACTTCGACTTTTATCTGTGAAATTGATTCGAGCTGCGGGACTTTTATTTTTGGCATTTTGACCTAAAAAAAGATTAACAAAAGAAAAAAAAATATTTTTGTATTTTAATTAGTGGTTAGTAAACATACACAAATAAAAGGCAATAAAAGCAACGGTGATCCCCTGTGAGGTATAAACCTACACCCGAGAAGAACGGATAAACCAGTGCGGTCTTGTTTGTATTGCAAGATGCAGATGAAAAATGCGAAGAAATCTTAGGGAAATAATTAGGGTATTACAGCTGCCCCTATTTAAGTTTCTTCAATCTGGAGATATGAAGATTGACATCTTCGTCTCTATAAGATGAGAGAGACTTAAATATAGAAAACCCAATTATTGTCCTAAGAGACCATGATATGATATGGATATGATATGTGTTGTACCCCAAAATTCGCCCTCCCATAATTAAAGCAATGTGTATCAATATTTCTCAAGGTGTACAAGAGTCCTACATATCAAGTATGGTCAAGAAATGATGAACAAATGACTTTTGCTTATGTATGCATCGATGCATCCTTGTTTTGTATCGATACAAGTTTGTGATTATCACAAGAAAGGGAAGTTGCTTCTGTATGAATCGACACATACGATTTTTGCATTGATGCATGTTTCCTCTATGCTATGTATCGATTCATATGAGTTATGCATTGATGCATGTTCCTTTATGTTTCTGAAAACATACTATGTATCGACTCTTTCGTGACATGCATCGATGCATAATTGAATTAACTTTCTGGAAATTGTTAAAACTACAGTATGCATCGATGCATACACCTTTGTATTGTTTCATATATGTTAAAAAACTGAAATGCATCGACTCATACTAGTCTTGCATTGATGCATAACTCTGTTTTTTCGCTAGCAGCTTCTGTTTGAAATCTAAAAAGCCAATATTGGGATCAGATTCTTATTCTAGAAGCTCATAAACCTCATTTAAGATGATTTGATACTCTCCAAATTCGTGCTAGACCAGATTGGCAAAAGAATATTTGATTTTTTCACAATCATGGTTGATTCTTTCTTCACAATGAAGCAACTAAAATCCATGACAAAAAGCCCAACTTGTCTGACCTAATTACATTTATTATATAAACACAAGTGTGCAGCCATTTAGGGGACAAAAAAATTCAGAGAGGCAAGGCATTTTTCAAACTCAAACTTTTCCAAAAAACAATTCAATTTTCATTTTCTTATTTGCAGGTTGAATTAAGGTATTTTAAGGGCTTATACTTGATCCTTGGACATTCTTGACACTACTCCAATAAGTATCTTCATCAAAATCATGCCATAAGGATCAAACCGAATGCATATTTATACCGATTTTTTTATTGTTTAATTTCGACTGTTCTCGGTGTTTTAAGTGTTTTTGTTTAACTAACATTGTTCATGTGATGATATAGAAGCTTTCTGGGCTAATCGTATGAAGTTTCATGGTTGGAATTGAGTTATACCATTTTTAGGGTTCTTGGTTTAAAAATAGGGCTTTCTAATTAAAGCAATTTCACAAGCTTTAGACCTCATATTTGAACTCTATGACTTTTGGGGAGCTGATTGGTATTATTAATGTGTGTTGATTATGCCTAAATTGATATGAACAAAAAAACGCAGGTTTGCTACAAAAATTTCGCAGGAAAAAGCATAGCAAGATTCACAGGAAAATTGACAGGTCTGGAGGTTAAAGAAGGGTATGTGGACGTGTGTGATTGGAGTTCAGATATTTATCACACGTGCGCACTGACTCAGTTGGTTGATTGTTGATGCTTGAAGGCTTCAGAACCTGGGTTCGATTCCCAGGTTCTTTCTTTTTACTAACTTTTATTTTCATTTTTTCAGGTCTAATATTTTTTGGTTTTTTGCCCATGAAAAGATCAACCAGCGAGCGCAACCTAGTGGTCATGTCTCAACTTGGTAATGGGGAGGTCTTGGGATCAAAACCAGGTCTCCCCCATTTATTTTGGGCGCCTGTTTTCTTTTTCTTCTTTTATTATTTTTTGTTATTTTCTATTTTAATTGTTAGGTTAATTAAGGAACTAATGATAATTAATTCAATTAAAATAATCATCACTAATTTAAACTAATTCTAAAACCTTTTTCTTAAAAACAACATTAATTTTTTTATATATACAAATATTTAATTTTTATGTGAATAATTTTTCTATACTTTGATTAATTTATAAATAAATCAATAATTAGTAATTAATTTTAAATCGTTCTTTAAAAAACTTGTTTTCATTAATTCTAAGATAACCCTAATTTCAAAAAATATAATTTAATTGTTTATTGTTATTGTTATTTAATTATTTACTCAGGATAATTTTCTTTGTTATTTATTTATGTTATTTAAATTTATTAGAAAAATGTATAGGTTGTTTATACTATAATTTATTTTATTTTCCGCTTATTATTATGTAATTGTCCCGAAGCCATGTAATAGCGTAGGTTTTTTTTAATATATTTTCTGCATTTTATTTATTTATTTATTTTATGGTTAGTAAATAGGGAGTGAAAAAAGATAATTTGAATTAAAAGGACTTAGATCATTAAATAAAAAGAATAAATACTTGAAAATAAACACTCACACACGTAAGTCGATCTACGATCGCTGTCTGCACCTCCTAGGGTATTCCTCTTAAGTTGCCTTTTAAACGGTCAACTCCCTCGAAAGTAGGTTGTCTTAAGCAAAGTCCCTCCATGAAATAAATCATCTAGTCCCTCCCCGGTTTAAAAGATCAAGTCCATACGATGTTGCCTACGATAATGATCTTGTCCCTTCGATTAAAGATGATAGTCCCTTCCAATTGCTAAAGACAGCCTATAGTTGTCTTTGTTGACCGTACGATAACCCTACGCCCGTCCCTTAATAAAATCCAAGGTAATTACTACCTATTCCTTAATAATAGGGATAGTCTTACCCTTGAAAAAACATACAAGAACATGAATGACTTAGTCTAGGGTAGGTACCTCATAGTTACTTGCTCACACTTCAAAATACTTTTCACCCCTCACTATTTTCAAATACTTTCAAAATAAGGTTTTGTATACATCCATACGAGGATCATTACAAAGTACTTAGAAAATTTTCTAATCACACACTTCACTTTTCAAAAACAATTAAGTGAGCTAAGTAACTAAGAGCCCATGGATAACCATGGATATAAAGGGTGCTAACACCTTCCCTTTATATAACCTACCCCCCGAACCCAAGTCTTTTAAAACGGTATTTCTTGTTCTTTTATGTCCCTTCCTTATGGATAAAATAAAAGTCGGTGGAGACTCTTGTTATCCGTAACATTTATAGAAAGTCAGTTCTCCCACCGTGTTACAATATGTAAACCCAAGATCTATATGGGGAAACCACGACTGTTAGAGGAAAACAAGAGCTTGGGGACACAGTGGAAATTGCATTGGGGAAAGACAACAGACAACAAGAGAATTTACCAGGAAAATGAATCATTGGATAGTTGACTCAACTTGGGGAAAAGATTATGAGACATAATCAGGATACGATTCAACAGGGAAAAGTAAAACTCTTCCAGGGAAATATCAACCAAACAAGGTATTCAAGTCCAATAGATGACAAAATATTGAATTGGGAAAGGGTCATCAACTACCGGTGCATTTGGTAGGATAAAAGGATCAACTACCAGTGCATTTGGTATGAAATAAGATCAACTACCGGTGTATTTGGTAGGATAAAAGGATCAACTACCGGTGTAATTGGTTGGAAATAAGATCAACTACGAGTGCATTTGGTAGGGAATAAGATCAACTATCGGTGTAATTAGTAGGGAAAGAGAATCAATTATCGGTGTAATTGGTAGGAAATAAGATCAACTACTGGTGCATTTGGTAGGGAATAAGATCAACTACCGGTGTATTTGGTAGGAAATAGGCTCAACTACCGGTGGATTTGGTAGGACATAATCAAAAGGGACCAAAGCTCAATCCAAGTACAAATTGGAGAGGAACGGTCAAACAAGACTCATCCCAAGGAGGAAATATCTCAATTGGGGAAAATTCCATCCAGATAACAGACTGGGTAGGAAACTGAATCAAAATCATCCACGAGGAGCAAACTCAGTGGTGAATTAGAAAGGATAAACACTTTCTGCTTAATAGTCGACACTTTAAATTTGAGAGGAGACAATGCACACTATGTGGTGAAAATCCACACCAAAAAGCGGAGAACAATGATATATCAAATAATGCAATAATGTAAACATATGATGCCATGCACAAAGAGAATGCATGAATATACGTATGAATATGCTGACAAAATAAACATTAGGATAAGCAATAGGTGATATAAACATCATAACAACCAGATACTCGGCTAATACCAAGACAACAAAGTTGGAGAGTCCTGTTGGAAAATCAACTTGAAATCCTGCAGAGGAAAATCAAAAACCAACAAAGGAATAAAATCCTACTACAAGGTTTAACTCATATTGATGAAACATCTGCTAGGGATCCAATCCATAAAGCAATCTTCAATAATCCATTAAAGATAACATCAGAAATTCCACTCTGAAAGGGTAACATATCATATAAACATCAACAACACCAAAGTCTTTCTCACTCTTTGGGAAAAAAGGAAGTGCCCCCTTTAAACTTTGATGGGGACAAATATCTTCACAACTTTGTTTGGGGAAACAAGGTAAAGATCTACCAATGGTGCAAATAAAGCATAGCCTACTAGAGCATCAATCATCAACTTTGCATCGGGATATCACCATGCTGAGGAAAAGTAATAACCTACCGAGGATAGGGAAAAGCTTCCACAATCCTTGCTAGGGACAGAGATATTCTTGACAAGAATCAAATTTTACAGAGAATAACCGTCATACCATTCCTGCTCCGCTTGGGGAAAGGGTGCAAGACTTGCTGAGGATTACATAGGAACCTACTGGAAATCATCACATGCAGACCTACTGGGGATCAGATAGAAAGACCCATGGAAGTCAATCATATCAGGAAACTTTCGGACTTGCCGACCCTCATGGGGATACCAGAAGTTAACATCATAGCCAAGAAATACAATTGTGAGGGATTTTAGATCAATACCTACCACCAGGTAAAAGAAAACCTCTAAACTGACTGCTATATCAATACTTCTATTATGGGATGCAACCAACTCAAGCTGATGAACAAAGACTCGGCTGAGGATTCCATACATTACTTCCCTAATCAAGGATAACCTGCTGAGGAAAAGATCAACACTCAGCTGGGGATACTCGTGTGACAAGAATATCACTTCTAACAACTCTTTTGGGGAAAAGATTGTAACTCAAATTGGGAACAATCATACAGTAACCAGTCCCCACTCATTCTTGCTGTTGGAGAGTAGATCATCATTAATATCAAAATTCCAGAACTATTCAAGAATTTTGTATGGAGAAAAATGGATCAAACCCTACTCTGGGAGAGGCAAGTTACACACATCAAGACGTTACCATTCCTGGAATTACTGTTGATATTCTTTCTTTATTCATATATCAAAAGAAAAATGTTTTTATAATCTTCAAAAATTTAATTTATTAAATTTGTTTAAAAAATCATCATAAAAAATAAATGAAATTTTGTAAACATAAACAACATAAAGAATTACAAACAATTGGATAAAGGCTCAAATTCATTGATAGAATGGTAATTAGAAAAAAGCGTGACTCAATGGATCATTACAAGTTTGAAAAATGGTTAATACATGGAAAAGGGCTACATTGAAATACAATGTTAACTATTCTCCCTATCAACTTTGAACTCCATTATGTCCGAAACTTCAGTCAAGGATAAGTGAACATGAATCTTTGATGGGCAATTCTGCTGAGGAATAAAATCTAAAATCCTCGGTTGTTTCAAGTGATCCAGTCTGTCGATGCAGTTACTTGCCATGATCCCTAACTTTTGCCTAGATTTCCCTTTCGGGTTTTCAATCTACCGGGAAAATTATTTATGTTTATGTCTCTAATTGTTTCCTGGATCTCCCTTTCAGGTTTTCTATCCACAGAGACACTCCTTTTTTCCTAATCCTCCCTTTCAGGTTTTCAACTTAGCGAGTTATTATTTATTTTTTAGGCAAAGTATTTCTTGATTGTATCTGCATTCGCAGGATGCGTGATCTCATCACCATCCATTGTTTTAAGATTTAATGAACCTCCAGAGAAGGCTTTCTTAACAACATATGGGCCATTATAGTTCGGAGTCCACTTTCCCCGAGAAATTGTAATGAAATACTGGATCTTTTTGAGCATGAGGTCGCCTTTTCTGAATACACGAGGTTTGACATTCTTGTCAAAAGCTTTCTTCATTCTTTGCTGGTACAACCGACCATGACACAAAGTTGTTATTCTCTTTTCCTCAATCAAATTCAACTGATTAAATCTACTCTGATACCATTCAGCCTCAGTCAACTTGGCTTCCATCAGAACTTTCAATGATGGGATCTCAACCTCAACGGGGAGCACTACTTCGGTACCATAAACAAGTGAGAAAGGGGTTTCCCCTGTTGAAGTGTGGAAATATGTACGATACCCATGCAAAGCAAAAAGGAGCATCTCATGCTAGTCCTTATACGTCACAACCATCTTCTATATGTTCTTCTTAATGTTTTTATTTGCAGCTTCAACAATGTCATTCATCTTCGGTCTATAAGGATAAGAATTATGGTGTTGAATATTGAATTCTTCACAAAGCTCTTTCATCATTTTATTGTTCAAGTTCGAACTATTATCAGTAATGATTCTATTCGGAACACCATATCTACAGATAATGTTATTCTTAATAAACTGAACCACAACTTGCTTGCTCACATTAGCAAACGATGTCGCTTCTTCCCACTTGGTGAAGTAGTCAATTTCCACAAGAATAAAACGATGTCCATTCGAAGCGTTAGGTTAAATCATACCAATCATATCAATTCCCCATATAGATAAAGGCCATGGGGAAGAAATTATATTGAGATGAGTTGGTGGCACATGAATCTTATCAGCATACACTTGGCACTTATGGCACTTTTCACATACTTACAACAGTCAGATTCCATTGTCAGCCAATAGTAACCCGCTCTTAACATCATTTTAGAAATTGCATGCCCATTGGCATGAGTACCAAAAGATCCTTCATGAATTTCTTTCATTAACATGTCTGCTTCGTGTCTATCCACACATCTGAGCAAGACCATGTCAAAATTTCTCTTATAAAACACCTTTCCATTCCGAAAGAAATTGCCTGCCAATCTCCTCAAAGTCCTCTTATCTTTACTGGACTCCCCAAGTGGGTATTCCCAACTCTGGAGAAAACATTTAATATCATGATACCAAGGCTTGTCATCATAGACCTCTTCAACCGCAAAACATGAGCTGGTCTTTCAAGCCACATCACACTAATCATGGGAACATCATTCAACTGGTGCACCTTTATCATAGAAGCTATAGTTTCCAAAGCACATGCCATCTGATTTTCATTGCGAGGCACATAATGAAACTCAACTTTAGTGAAGAAAGTTGATATCCTCCTGGCATAATCTCTATACGGAATCATGTGGGGTTGATGAGTTACCCACTTACCCTTGATTTGATTAATTACCAAGGAAGAATATCCATACACATCAAGATGCTTAATCCTTAAATCAATAGTTTCCTCAAGACCCATAATGCAGGCTTCATACTCAACTTCATTATTGGTACAAGGGAAAGTCAACCTTGCACTAAAAGGGATATTTGAACCATGGTGAGTAATAATCATTGCCCCAATTCCTTTTCCACATGCATTCACAACACCATAAAAAACTAAACCCCGTCGAGATCCAGGTTCCGACCCTTCCTCAATCAAAGGCTCATCATAATCTTTCATTTTCAAATACATCACATCCTCATTCGTGAAATCAAACTTGATAGATTGGTAATCATCAATCGGTTGATGTGCCAAATGGTCGGCTTAGATACTACCTTTTATAGCTTTTTGAGCTCGGTACTCGATATCATATTCTGACAACAACATTTGCCAACGAGCAACCCTCCTAGTCAAAGCAGGCTTTTCAAAGATATACTTGATCGAATCTATTTTGGATATCAACCAAGTTGTATGATTCAACATATATTGGCGAAGACGCTTTGCAGCCCAAGCTAAGGCACAACAAGTTTTCTCAAGCATGGAGTACCGAGACTCACAATCAGTGGATTTTTTACTCAAGTAGTAAATCGCATATTCTTTTCTTCCAGATTCATCTTGCTGACTAAGCACGAAACTCATGGAATTTTCCAACATAGTCAAGTACATAATCAACGGTCTACCTTCAACTGGAGGAAACAAGATAAGAGGTTCAAGCAGATACTCTTTGATACTTTCAAACGCCTTCTGAAAATCATTTGTCCAGACACAACCTTGGTCTTTCCGAAACAACTTGAAGATTGGAGTACATGTGGCAGTCACATGAGATATAAACCTCGAAATATAATTCAAACGGCCCCAGAATCCTCTTACTTTCTTTTCAGTTCTTGGAGCAGGCATTTCCTGAATAGCGTTCACTTTATCAGGATCGACTTCAATATCTTTTTGGTTGACAATGAAACCTAACAACTTTCCAGAACATACACCAAAAGTGCACTTGTTTGGGTTCAAACGAACCTTAAACTTCCTTAATCTCTGAAACAATTTCAACAAATGTTCAACATGATATTCTTCAGTCTTCGACTTAGCGATCATATCATAAACATATACCTCAATTTCTTTGTGCATCATATCATGGAAAAGAGTGGTCATAACTCTTTTATATGTCGCACCAACATTCTTCAATCCAAAAGGCATCACTCTGTAGTAGAATGTTCCCCATGGTGTAATAAATGTGGTCTTTTCCATGTCCTCGGGTGCCATCTTTATTTGTTTATAACCGGAAAATCTGTCCATAAAGGAAAACACATCAAACTTAGCCATATTATCTACCAACACATCAATGTGTGGTAGTGCAAAATCATCTTTTGGACTGGCTTTATTCAAATCTCTGTAATCAATAAACATTTGTACTTTTCCGTCTTTCTTTGGAACATGCACAATATTGGCCACCCATTGAGGATAATTAGATGTCACAAGAAAACATGAAACAAACTACTTTTGAACCTCCTCTTTGATCTTTACTGCCATATTAGGATGAGTTCTTCTTAACTTTTGCTTCACAGGTGGACATTCACGCTTAAGCGGAAATCTATGCTCCACAATATTAGAATCAAGACTTGACATGTCTTGATAAGACCAAGAAAACACATCAACATACTCTCTAAGAAGCTCTACCATCCGCTTCTTAACATCAGGGCCAAGCAATGCTCCAATCTTGATTTCTTTCTTATCATCTTCAGAACCCAAGATGACCATCTCTAATAACTCTTCATGAGGTTGAATAACCCTCTCCTCATTCTCAAGAAACCGAGAAATCTCATCAGGAATCTCTTCAACATCCTCTCCTTCAGCTTTGAACACAGGTGATTCAAAGTTGGGAGTGGGCATAGGATCATTGTTTTCAATGGGTTTAACAATCAATCCGCACAATGGTTTTATTTTAATTTTAGAGTATGAACAAAAGTGCAAACATTATGCAGATAAACAATGATTATTATTATTTTGGGTTTTTTATGTTACCATTTTTCAGAATAAAGCTAAAAGGAAAAACACATATGGAAATAACAAAATAACATTTTATTGGTGATGATAAAAGTTTGAAACAAAGCCCGACAAACATCACTTTCACCTTGGGCATAGTGAAAGGATTTTTGAAAGAAAATAAAACAAATTACTTTGAAGCATGAACAATATAAGGAACATCAATAGCAATCTAGTTCTTGCAAATCTTTTCATGCGTAACAAAGTTAGGCATTTCTTCATCTTCAATGATGGCACCGACCTCCAGATTAGGTCTAAAAGACTCATAAGCATTTTCTCAATCAAATTAAGATCCAGGGTCTTCAAGATACGGTTCCTAGAGGTCATACAAAATCTCTTTTCCATGATCATATTCCAAAACATAATCATCTTCTATGACTGCAACAACAAAATGATCCTTAACATTACCACCTACAATACTCACAGACGTATCACCATGCTTCGGAAGTGTATTTGTCTTCACATTCTGATTAACATCATTGAAAGACAAAACATTGCTCCTTATCAATTTTTGCACTTCAATATTCAATGGAAGGCAATTCTCAATATCGTTCCCCGGGGAACCTTGATGGAAAACACAATGAGCTTCTGGCTTATACCACCACAGAATAATATCTGGAACTGGAGGTGGAGAACGTGTTTACAAAAGATTCTTCTAGATCAGTGATGGAAGAAAATCTTTATACAACATTGGAATGGGAT
Organism: Lathyrus aphaca; assembly: GCA_963966055.1. Taxonomy (NCBI): domain Eukaryota; kingdom Viridiplantae; phylum Streptophyta; class Magnoliopsida; order Fabales; family Fabaceae; genus Lathyrus; species Lathyrus aphaca. The sequence goes on from OZ014519.1 coordinate 49,201,086, forward strand.
CAAAGCTCAGCTTAGCACGACCCTATTGATTACCATTATGTTGCACATAAGGTTATTGATAGCAAGACTGATACTTTGGAGCCTCTGGCATAGTATGAGTCACATTAATCATCCGAGTTACAGAAGCTACATATTGCTGATGACGATTCTCACGACCACGGGGTCTTCTATAACTTTCACGAGACACATAATTGGTCTCACCTTCTTTCTTCTTACCAAAGTTGAACCTTTTAGAACTCGAGCCAGTATTACTTTTTTTTCTCAAACATCCCTCACAAACACCTACCTCTAGTCGCATCCCCATATTCACCATTTCAGTGAAAATGGATGGAGCACTTGAAATCATCTTCTCATAGTAGAAAGAACCCAAAGTCTTCAAAAATATCTTCGTGATTTGTTTCTCTTCCAAAGGAGGAACAATCTGAGCTGCAAGTTCGCGCCATCTCTGCGCATACTCTTTGAAAGTTTCTTTGTCCTTTTGGGACATAGCACAGAGTTGATCTCTGTCCGGTGTCATATCAACATTATACTTGTGGGGCCTAACAAAAGCCTCTTCCTAATCATTGAAAGTCTTGATTTGGCTGCAATCCAAACCCATATACCATCTCATAGCCGCACTAGTCAGACTGCCCCAGAAATAATGAATCAACAGTTGATCATTCTCTGTCTAAGCAGACATCTTTCTAGCATACATAGTTAGGTGACTCAGAGGACAAGTATTTCCCTTATACTTCTCAAACTCAAGCAGCTTAAACTCCATGGCGTATCACTTCAAGTATCACTTCAAAGTGATACGTGACAAATCAGTCCAAAGAGATATCAATTTGATAATCTCCACTCATTTAGGCTCTCTCGGATTATTGATGTCATAACAAGTAGTCTTAATATGGCATTATTTTCCAACCTTGAGCTGATCATACTGAGGACCGTAGAACCCTTAACCCATCCAAGCCAATTTAGGAATGTAGTACGGAAACTATCCAAGTGTAGACATGAGGTGGTTGTCACGCGATACTACACTCGTACGAGGTATTTCTTAAGAATGTTATTGGTTGGGGAGTAGTCCAACATACCGATAATATTCTAAAGATGGCTTCTAACTTTGGGCACCTCTGTTAGCACCCTTTTGGTTTTCTGCAGGTACAATGAAGACAAATCCTTAGTACATACCTGTGTGAGTTGGTGTTCTTATACCTTAACTTCATGCTCGTGACTCGGAACCTAGACCCGTGTGCTTTGTGTGATCTTGTTTGTGGTTGTTGCTTACATTCATGAGCATTGTTCTCAAGATTTCAAGGGACTTATAGGAACTTTTGCCAATATTTCAGATGTCTATGGCTATGAATGTTGAAAAGAGGAATACTCGAAAGTACAATTTCAAGATTCCTAATATGGTAGAGTTGAGAAATCTTGGAGCTTTAGTGGTAGATACCGATGGGTTCCGGAAATGTTATGGACAACTATTGTTCATCTTGGAGATCGATATACCGGAGGGGATGCTCCCTACCTTGGTTCAGTTTTATGATCCTTTGCACCGTTGTTTCACCTTTCCTGATTATCATCTTGTACCGACTTTGGAGGAATACTTTTATTGGACGAGTTTTCCTATTTTGGACAAAGAGTTTCTTTTCAGTGGTTTAGAAAAGGAGCTTACGACCAAGGTTATCGCCAAAGCCTTTTTTCTTAAGGAGTCCGATCTCGGTGGGAAGTTTCTTCCAAAAGGAGGTGTTTGTGGTATTAATGCCATGTTCTTAATGGGGAAATCTTCTACCTCTCTTACTTTGGGTCATAATGATCCATTTGATGCTATTCTTACTTTACTTATCTATGGGATTGTTTTGTTCCCCAACTTAGATGGTATTGTTGATGAGAGAGCTATTCAAATATCCTTGAAGAGAAATCTAGTGCCTACTTTTCTTGGAGACATGTATCACTCTATTCATCATAGGGTCTCCAAAGGTGATGGAGAAATTGTGTGTTGTGCTCCTCTTCTCTATATGTGGTTTATTTCTCACCTACCAAAGTCCGATGTCTTCAAGGATAATAGAGAAAAGCGAAGATGGTCTCAAAGGATCATGTCTCTTACTCATAAGGATATGACTTAGTATTGTTAGTATTATGATACTGGAGTGCTTATTGACGGTCGTGGAGAGTTTTCCAACATACCTCTTCTTGGTACACGTTGGGAAATTAGTTACAACCCTATTCTTGTTAGGCGACAGTTAGGATATTGTTTAAAGGACATACCAAAAAACCTTTCACTATCTAGTTTCTTCTTTCTTAATGGTGTAGATCATGTAGAAATGAAGAAAAGGATTGCTCATTATTGGCATACGGTTCATCGGAAAGAGAAAGGTCAATTGGGAAATCAACACCTTGATCCTTCCGAGTGTTATATCCAGTGGGTTCGATTTAGGGCTTCCAAGCTCAAGATGCCTTATCCACCCGAGGAGACTTTGTTTCCTATATTGCCAGTGTCTGTTTTTCTTACTCCTGTTGATGAGAAGGTTGCTCTTCAAGAAGAGTTGGATAAGATGAAGAAAGAGAAAGAAGCTTGGCTACTTGAGAAGATGACTATGCAAGAGCAACTGAAGGAGAAAGATGATCTCATTGAGTTACTTAAGCGGCGTGTCATGAAAAGGCCAAGAGAGAATTTATTTTCCTCTAGTACTCCATCTACCATTCCTCCTACATTCGGTGCTTGGAAGGCCATTGTTGACCCGTTTGTGAAGGATAAGGAAGACATGGAGAATCAGTATAAGAATGAGATTAAGAGGATTTGCATGAAGTACCAGCCGAGATTTGGAGCTTCTTCAGATATGATCCCATAAGCCTAGTTTATTTTTCTCTCATGTATTAGGGTTATTGAAACTTGTAATTCACTTGTAATCCTTACTTTATCTTAATGAGAATGAGTTTTTAGTACTTCAAAAAAGTGTTTCTTTTATAAATATTTCAATTTTTCTTATAATCCCTTGAAATCTTTGCATTTTCATATGCATACCATGCATCATGCTTGCATTGATCTTGCTTCTTGAGAGTTTTACAAGGGTCTTATGTTGTTTATTGGTCTTCATCTAGTTCTCCTGTCAAGCTGACTCATTACTATGGTACTCGAGCTAATCAGAGAAAGATGTTGCGAAATGATCACAGCCATGATGGAAAGCTTGGTGGCTGCTCAGAATCAGCCACCCCTCCTTCTAATTCTCCGATACAGTGCACAATGATCTCTGAGATTGTCACTGCATCGATTCCTCCTGAAACTATTATTTCTCCTCACTACCGCATGCCCGTTAGCACACTATGGGGCATGCCAGTTGATTTTATTCCTGTTGGGTATCATCCTTCTCCTCTTAAGACTGTTGCATTTGCTACTCTTCAGCCGATAATGACTATTTCACTGCCTGTGATGCATACTTCTCCACACCTTGATGAAATGATTTACCACGTTGAGCCTAGTGAAGGTGCTGGTGTAATTGAAAGACTTGATGAATTTCAGGGCCGTTTTGCTGAAATACAGAAAGAGATGAAGGCTTTGAGGCATAAAGATGTGTTTGGTATAAATGCTTATGATCTCTGCTAGGTTCCCAATGTTAAGGTTCCACACAAGTTCAAGTTGCCTGAGTTTGAGAAGTATAAGCAATACTTATCCTCTGAGTCACCTGACTATGTATGCTAGAAAGATGTCTGCTCAGACGAAGAATGATCAGCTGTTGATTCATTATTTCCAGGACAGTCTGACTGGTGCATCTATGAGATGGTATATGGGTTTAGATAACATCCAAATCAAGACTTTAAATGATTTGGGGGAGGCTTTTGTAAGGAAATACAAGTATAATGTTGATATGGAACCAGACAGAGATCAACTCCGTGCTATGTCCCAAAAGGACAAAGAAACTTTCAAAGAGTACGCGCAGAGATTGCGTAAACTTGCAGTTCAAATTATTCCTCCTTTGGAAGAGAAAGAGATGGCGATGATCTTCTTGAAGACTTTAGGTCCTTTCTACTATGAGAAGATGATTGCAAGTGCTCCATCCGATTTCACTGAAATGGTGAATATGGAGATGTGATTAGAAGAAGGTGTCAGTGAGGAACGGTTGAGAAAAGAGAGTAGTATTGGCTCAAGTTCTACGAGGTTCAATTTTGGTAAGAAGAAATAAGGTGAGACTAATGTTGTGTCTAGTGAAAGTTATAGAAGACCCCATGGTCATGAGAATCGTCATCAGCAACATGTAGCTTCTGTAACTCCAATAATTAATGTGACTCTTACTGTACCAGTGGCTCCAAAGTATCAGTCTCGCTATCAACAGCTTTATGTGCAACAGAATGGTAATCAACAAGGTCATGCTAAGCCGAGCATTGAACCCATTCCAATGTTATATGCATATTTGCTTCCATTGTTGATCGAGAAGAATCTAGTGCATACATGTTCTCCACCTCCAGTTCTAGAGATTATTCCATGGTGGTATAAGCCAGAGGCTCATTGTGCTTTCCATCAAGGTGCCCCAGGGCACGATATTGACAATTGATTTCCACTGAAGATTGAAGTACAAAAATTGATAAGGAGCAATATTTTATTTTTCAATGATGTTAATCCGAATGTGAAGAAAAATCCTCTTCTGAAGCATGGTAATATGTTTGTGAGCATGGTTGATGGTTGTCTTGGTTTGTTCATGATTTATGATGTCTGCTGGATTCGAAGGTCTCTGGTTGAGATGCATGCTTTCTTAAGAGAGTATAATGATATTGATCATGATTATGCTGGTTGTTGTATCTTCTCGGTGAAACCTTGTGGTTGTGTGATTGTTAAGAGAGATATTCTGAAAATGATGGATGATAAGTTGATTGAAGTGATAACAAAAAGAGATGAGTATGAAAACCAAGTGAATGTTGTCACACCTCGATTCAATATTCCTGAGAAGGTTGTTCCTAAGAAAGTGGTTATTTCTTTTGATAGTCGCAAATATGTTGTTACTCCCTTGGTGATCAATTTTCCTGGTCCAATGTGTAGCACCCCAAAATTTGCCCTCTCATTTTCATGTCATTTCGCATATCCTTTCATACATTGAATTGCATTTAGATCACAATTACATCATAAACATACATGAACATACATCTCCATTGAGGTTTCATATGTTGCGACAGATCTTTATTTCATCATGCGACACGTGCACAAGAATCTCAGAAGAAGCTAAAGTTCTCGGTTGATTCAGAGCAGTTTAAGTAGAATATCCGTTTTATGGTGCAGTTTGTAAAAGTTATAACTCATGCCCGGAAACTCAGTTTGGATTGAAATTCAATGGTAAGAACCGTTTCTTTATTATTTACAACTTTTTTGTTCGGCTCGGAGGCCAATTCATCAAGGAAAATAGCAGGAATTATTTGTTTCTGAAATTCCGGTTTCGCCGATTAACCGTGCTAGCGGTATTCAAGAGTTCGCAACTTCTTATTGGATCAACATTTCTGAGAGATTCATATGCCAAAAGTTCCGTCTCAATACCCTTTCCAACTTTTGGGTTTCGGCCGAGAACTAATTCTTTGAAGAAGATCTCTGAATGTGCGGGTTTTCAGAGTCGATATAGTGAAAAACAGTGTTGAACCGATAAGTTTTGGACACTAAAAAATTCATAACTCTCAGCTTATTCGTTGGATGGATGTCGTTCTGGTGCCTAAAATTCTATTTAGATGTTATCTTTGTTCTGTGAATTCAGTTTGGGTTAGGTCCAAGCGGAAGGATCCCGAAAATGCGAATTACCAGTGGGGCTCTTTGATGTAGTGCACTGACAGTCAGATTTTGTAAAATTCATAACTTGGTCAATTTTCATCGAATTGCGTTTGTTCTCGAAGTATTGGTTCAAAAATTTCATCCTCATCAAGTTCAAAGACAAACGTGAGTTTGAACGGTGCTCTGAAGATTGTCGTTTTGGTTTATTTCTCAAAACTGAAGTGTTGAACCGAAGAAAAATGATGAAAGTGGTGTCACGAGAAAATTCATATCTCCCTCGCTGTTTGTCCGGTTGAGTTTACATTTTAACGAAAGGTCACTGACTCATACATCTACAACTTTGCTGACAAAGTCAAGTCGATATTATGCCCCAAAGAGGTTGACCTCGTCACATTTTCGAGTAGCGGACACCAAATAAGCCGAAAAAACAACTTATTCAGTAACGTCTTATAGCTTAAACGTATCGATCGCACTCGATTGTGATCGTATGACATCCATTCTTTTTTTGTTGAAACCGTGATTCAGAGGTGGACGATGTTTTGGAAGGCTCAGAGTCAAAATTTCATGCCGAAGATATTGTTATTTTCACTTAAGCAGAAATTCTACCTTTTCGCTTTCATTTTATACGTCACTATATATTCTTTTGACCCACAATTTGTCTCATAACTTCAATCACAATTCACAAACACCAAAAACTTTCAAAAACTCTCTCTAAAGGATCAAAGTTCATTCTCTAAACTCTTTCTCAAGAACACAATAACAACTTCATCAAGAACTCAAGAACACAATAATTCCGATCAAGATTCCGGTATCCGAACCACCGCGAACCGCCATCTCCGGTCAACTCCGCTACCGCGCGACCACCATTATTCTCCGCCGAAAGACACGCGTTCTCTCCCCCTCTCCTCCGTTCACGATCGCGTCTCACTTCTTCCGGATTCACAATTTCTTCGTCGATTCTTCATTCGGTTAGCTTCTTAAACTTTAATTCATAAATAATTGTTGAATTGTTTCTTGAATTGAATTTTCAAGTTGATTTAATCTTGTGGAGATTATTGTCGTACCTCTAAAAATAAGATCCTAAAACAAACAACAGAGCCGCCACCTAATTCTATTTATTCTACGAGAGAAAAGGGAGATATAGATACAACCTAAAATAGGATAAGAAATGGTTTACGAAACCAAATTCTAAGTTCGGGAGTCGGTTACGCAAGGGGAAGGTATTTGCACCCCTCACGTCCGTTGTACTCAACGAGAACCTCTTAGCTTAACTATGCGATTAAATGTTTGATCTTAAGTTTTTATCTTCTAAATGATTGTTAATATGTTTGTTTAAAGTTTTAAATTATTATTATTATGACGGAGAAAAGATTAAATGTTTATTAGGGTGCTCGCGAAGGATTAAAATCCCCGTGCCTACGTATTCCCTTGTGCAATGGGAAAGTCAGAGCTTCGTAGTTCGTGCGACTATTGTTTGTGATTTTTAATTGAACGATTATTTAAAACGCTTTCTAATCTGCTAAGCGTTGGCTTATACTCGCGGTGGAGGTTGAAGCGCTAGCTTGTTTGCGAGATAGAATGATTTAAACAATGTTCGTTTTAGAGAAAAGTGTTTGACTTTTGTTAAGGTGTTTTAAACGAAAGGGTGAATGAACCACGTCGCGTGGGGCTAGCCCAGGAGTGATTGCATTCCAGAACGTGCGGAGTGCTAGACTCCGGAGTTCCATCTTTCGCTGATTAATTATGAAAGTGATTTGAATTGGTTGGTGAGTTTTAAGTTGTTTTAAGTATGAAAGAGCGAATGAACTATGTCGCGTGGGGCTAGCCCAGGAGCGATTCATTCTTAGAACGTGTGGAATGCTAGACTCCGGAGCTCTATTCTTTCACGAGTTAAATTGCGCGATTAGATATTTCGAAATACGGAAGGCGAATGGACCACGTTGAGTGGGGTTAGCCCAGTAGCGGTCCATTCTAGAACGTGCGGAGTACTAGACTCCGAAGCCCTATTTTCGTATTAAATTTATAAAATAGGTTGGATAATTTTTTAGACGTTTTAGGATTTAACGTAATTTTAATAACAGGGAAGTAAACGAATCACTACGTGTGGGGCTAGCCCAAGTGTGGTTCGTTTCAGAACGTGCGGAATGCTAGACTCCGGAGCTCTATTCCTTGTTAAGTTAATTAAGATACGCAATAAGTCGTGCAGACGGCGATCACATAGTGACCGACTTACGTGTGTGCAAAGATATAGGCGTATGAATTTATTGAATTAAGTGGATTTGATTCCTAATTCCTAAAGGTATTCCTAGTGAAAACGAAACCGGTAAAATAAAGGCGGATGAAATAAATTACGTACAAAAACGGGAGAGGGATACAATAATAATTTTACACGAGAATGCAATGAAATAAAGGGTCTCGTTGTAATTTGCCCAAGAGAAAGCGTGTGTGCAGTGTCTGAATTGATTGGGACCGTTAGAAATTAATATGATAAAAGAGTAGGTGAAATAAATGAAATAAATAAAGAAAATAAAAAAAAAGATAAATATTGAAATTAGGATAAATAAAATAAAATAAATAAGATGGCCTCATATCGGCCACGATTAATCGGAAACGATTTATTGTGGGTTTGTCATATCATCGGCCCAAATAAAAATCAAAACGGAATTGAAAAGCAAAGACACATCTTTTTGAATTTTTAGTTTATCAACAACTAAACAAAATTATGACTAAACTTAAAAACTAAATTTAAATAACTTACTACACAATAATATTTTTTATATTTTTAAGTGTTAATCACATATATACTTTACTTCTAACATTAATAAATAAATTAAACAAAACTATATTTTGAAAGGAAGGAACTAAGTCAATCTAATAACTTAAACTAATAAGGAATTTTTTTAATAATTTAAATAGTTAACAAACTAAAATATAAAAAGAAAATGATGAATGATACTCACAAACTTCAAGGCTAGCAAATATTGAGCTTGTTGTGTAGAAGAAAGTGAATGTGTTTTGATGGAGGTTGGTGTTGTGGTGAAGATGGTGAATGTTTATGGGTATTGTGTAAGTAAAAAAAAAGAATTTTGACTTTGAAAAATAGGTTATGAATGTGCTAGATTTTGAGAATATAAGGGTGATCTTGTTAGTCCCAAATGAGAGAAAGATAAATCTTATTTATAGTGTGAATGAGCTAGGAGTGTTGATGTGGCAATCCATGTGACTTTATGAGAATGATTTTTGGTCATGGATAAGTCCAAGTTGGCAATCCATGTGAAGTGTGAGAAAGATTCTTGGTCATTGATAAGTCCAAGTTGACAATCCATGTGACTTTATAAGAATGATTCTTGGCCATTGATAATTCCAAGTTGGCAATCCAAGTGAAGTGTTTGTACTACATTGTAGTGGACCCCACTTGCTATTTTTTCTTTTTTGAATATGAAGAAAAACAAAAGAAAGGTAGTAATAATAATAATAAATCTAATAATAATAATAATAATAAAAAAGAAAAAAAAATTGAAAATGATTATCAAAAAATAAATTATATTGAATTAAATAAATTGAAGTTAAACTAAATAAATTGAAATTAAACTAAAATCTAAGTTAACTTAAATAAAAAAATTCTAAATTAGAATTGAACCAAAATAAAATTTAAATTAAAACTATTTCTAAAATATCTAATATAATCTAAACTCCTATTCTTAAAGCGAAATAAGTAATTCTAAAAAAAATCAAGAATAAAATATGACATTAAAAGTAAAATAAATAGAATTGCATGATTAATGATTAATTGATTAAAATGCAAAAATGACTGACTATCAAATAATTCGATAAAGATGCGCCAGATGAATAAAATTCGAAAAAGCTCGGTCAAAATTTAGGGTGTGACAGTTGCCCCTATTTAATTTTCTTGGACCTGAATGTATAAATAACAAATCTTTTTGGACATTCAAGGTAGAAGAAGATTAAATATTAAAATACCTAAAATTTTGACCGAATGCAGATGAAATGCAATGTTATGAATTTATGAGGGACTCTTGTTGGGGATATGCCATGCGAGATGCAATGAAACTTAACATGTTGATTTCTTTTAAAATGATGAATATGCTGAATATGGTATGACGCATATAAATGCGACGGCGATCCACAGAAACGCAAACTGAGGGTGAAGACTCACTAGGGATAACAATATGCTGGGGATGACAAAACAAAAATAGGATGTATTCAAAGTGGTAAATCAACAGGTTCAAGTGTAACTGCTGGCACTAAGAATAACAAAAGATGGAAACAAAAGCAAATTCAAAGCGTTGGTTCAACTAACACAGGTAAAGTCTAGTTGACACTTAGGATGACAAGAGAATATTCAAAGTGAATGTGCAGTGGCACGATATGACCAACTGTCACTAAGAATAATAACAAAGAAGAAGTAACGTCCGTGGATTGTATTGGATAAATATCACTATTCAGGGATGACATTGAAGGTAAATGCACATCACTATATTCAGGAATGACACTGAATATACAGATAAAACTTTCAGGAATGGCACTGAAGGTAAAGGCAAATCACTGTATCCAGGAATAACATTAGATACGCAGACGAAGATTTTAGGAATGGCACTGAAGGTAAATGCAAATCACTGTATCCAGGAATAACATTGGATACGCAGACGAAGATTTCAGGAATGGAACTGAAGGTAAATGCAAATCACTGTATCCAAGAATAGCATTGGATACGCAGATGAAGATTTCAGGAATGACACTGAATATACAGATAAAACTTTCAGGAATGGAACTGGAGAAAGAGTATATCCAGGAATGGCATTGGAGGAAGAGTATATCCAGGAACGGAATTGGAGGAAAAGTATATCCAGGAACGACACTGGATATACAGATAAAATTTCAGGAATGGCACTGAAGGAACAAGATATAGACCCAGGAATAGCACTGGAGGAAGAGTATATCCAGGAATGGCATTGGAGTGAATAAAATATCCAGGAATGACACTGGAGTAATAAAATATCCAGGAATGGCACTGGAGTGAATAAAATATCCAAGAATGGCACTGGAGGAAGAGTATATCCAGGAATGGCACTGGAGTGGAAGAATATATCCAGGAATGGCACTGGAGGAAAGAAAGGTAAGTTTTTTGTAGGCGCCAAGAAGTTGGATTTTCAAAGTGAGGCAAATATTTGACCACAACATGGCCTACGGTAAATGCAAATGAGGATAAAACACTCTTGTTATGCATATTATATGAACTTGTTATGATGTATAATCAAATACATGTAATGCAGATGCTGACAATAGGGCTTGACTCTTTTGTGGAGATGACAAGATTGGAAGGTTGATTCTTCAACACTGCGAGATCACTATTATTCTTCTCAGGGACTAAAGATGTTGATGTTGAACAGACCTTCACCACTAATAAACTGTACCAAGTTGATGATCCTCGGAGAAGGGATGAAAAGTTTCTTTAGGGATTCTTCCAATGAATTTCCCCAAATAAGCTGACTATTGTAGATGAGCTGATCGTTGCTTCAACTTGACTGACTCTGAAAATGATTGCCTTATGATGTGCTTGGAGGCCTGCTTCAGTATAAGTTTTGTAAATTCCTCTGTATAAACCAATTCTGAGGTGGACTTTCACCAAACAACAACCTTGCCCTGATTCTTAACATGATCTAGAAGGAACTTTCCCCTTGATAGGATCACTAGACCAGTTCTTGACTGTTTGAAAATTCCTTGCTAGAAAAGATAGTTTGCAAACAAAACATTTATACAACCATGGTAATTAAAAGAAAATGCAACTTTTGAAATCAAAATTATTGTTTGAAGAAAAGAAAATGAATCACTAGTCAAAACACGATGGTTTATAACGTTCAAGGTGAAAGGTAAAGTGAAAATATGTACAAAACAAAATGACTTGCAGAGATCTTTTTTGGAGTCAGTTTACACAACCTTACTGTAGTATGCTTTCAGAATAACCCTGCCTCAATTAGGTCTTTTAAGGGTTGTATCGTGGTCTGGTTCACGGTTCATGAAACAAAGATAAAGGCTCAAAATTGTTTGTACCCACCCTTCTTCGTGATAAATCTCCAATCCTACAATTCAATTAAATTTACACACATTTATCTTGACAACGTAAGGGTAAAGATGATGATTTGAGGTTCACTGGAAATGACAATCATTTTATTTGGCTTTGATGGATGTTTGTAGTGACCAATCGATTTTGGACATGGTGGTCACTAAATCTTACTTGTTTGATGTTGAGGGTTTGAGGGCCTCTTTTGCTTGAATTTCGTTTGAACTGATCCCTAAATTTTGCCTAAGTCCTTTTTTTTACTTAGCGGGATTTATATTTTTTGTACTTTTGAAATTCTGAAAGTTATGATTGCCAAACCATTGGTCATAATGGGTCATCTTGTAATTTGAATGTGTAATCAAAATAATTGAACCACTATCTTGCCCCAGGTTAAACATAAGGGTTTAAATCCGAAAGAAACTCCTACTTCTAGGCTCAAAATGGTGAACTAGGGATTAACTCCTTATCTCTCCAGTGTTTGGGAATTGAAACAATGCCTGTACATCATCGACAAGATTTTATCTAAAAGCAAACCACAATAGCTAAGGGTGTTTTTTTCATCCTCCTCCTTCGAACATTTGCACAATCAAAGGTTTTGAACAAAAGGGTATATATGTATTTTTTTTTGAAATAGAAAATGTAAAGACATAAATAAACAGATGAACTGAATTCAAAAGATTGCAAATGCTCATTTCATTAATCAAAGAAGTACAAACATAATTGAAAGGCAAACAGTTATTACGAATACAAGGGACATACAAACATAAAGGAAACAAAGGCCTAGTGACTAATCAGTTACAAGGATGAGCTATCCTATCTTGAAACACTGGCTTTTAGGGAGAACTGGTTGAAGTTGATCGAAGCTCAAGTGGCATGCCTTGGCAAAGGATTGTCCTTGACACTCGGATTAGGATCACTGAAGGAGAGGACCTTGTCTCTGATAAACTCTTTCACTCTTGTCTTCAAAGCAAAACAATGTTCCAAATCATGGCCCGCTCCACCCTGATGAAATTCGCAACGAAGATCTTCCCTATAGCTTGGTGGGAGAGGATTTGGAGGAGGAGGCATAGGTCTAGTGGTTATCAAACCTTTCTGAACCAAACCAGGATATAACTTAGTGTACGTCATGGGGATAGGGTCAAAGTGAACCCTATCACGATTCTGAGTTTGTCCAAAAGTCGGACGTTGAGGAGCTCTAGCTGGTTGAGCAACAATCACAGGAGCAACAACAGCAACATAAGCTTGATTATCATGTTGGGCCCTGTATTGAGGTCTTCTACCCACATCAAAAATAGCATTGGTCTGATCTTCCCTCTTCCTTTGGAAATTCCCAAAAGGTTTCTTAGCAACATTGGAAGACTCAAAAACTTTGGACATTTTTCCATTCTTAATTCCTTCTTCAAGCCTCTGTCCAATGGTAACCAGATCAGTGAAACTGGAAGAGACACTTCCGATCATTTTTTCGCAATAGAAGGGAGCCAAAGTATCCATGAACATACTAGTCATTTCTTTCTCAGCTATAGGGGTTCAACCTGAGATACCAACTCTCTCCAACGTTGAGCATATTCCTTGAAGGATTCCCTCTCTTTCGAAGACATATTCTACAGTTGACGGTGATCAGGTGCCATGTCCAAGTTGTACTTGTATTGTTTCACGAAAGTATCACCCAAATCCGCCCAGCTATGGATACGATCCTTCTCAAGCCCCATGTACCACTTCATAGAGGCACCGCTCAAACTGTCTTGAAAACAATGAATAAGTATCTTGTCGTTCTTGGCGTAAGCAGCCATCTTGTGACAATACATCGTTAAATGGAGCTTTGGACATGTGTGCCCCTTGTACTTCTCGAATTCTGGAATCTCTAACTTGGAAGGCACAATGAGATCGGATACCAAAAACATATCACTTGCATCCATATTGAAGAAGTCATTGCCCTCTACAACCCTTAATCGTTTGTCAATAGCTCGATACTGCTCGCGACCAACTTTAGGTTCAACATAATCTTCAAGATCATCATCCTGAGCGCTAGCAGCATTGTGTTCATAGGGAATTTGGCCAGTATGAATCACAGGTCTGGATTCAGTGAAAATAGGAACTTGAAAAGCGGGTCTAGACGCCTGACCGATCATAGAAGTAGTAACATGAGGTGGAGAGTAGTTGTGTGGCAAACCAAACTCCGGCCAAGTTGAAGGTGGCAACTAGGTAGACTGAGGTTCGACAATAGCATGTTCAACCTCTTGGATCACTGTCCTCTGAGGTGGCTCTCCTCTGGCAATTAAAACTTGAAGCATTTCAGTCAGCTTCGTCACACTCGTCTTCAACTCCTCAATTTCCATTCGGACCTCAGCATTATGAACCTCTTGTTCTGACATCCTGCATCTGCGGTAAGCTCGGGTTCTGTATTGGCTACGAAGCTTCAGTTTGACGGTCGACAGATAACTAGAATACAGAGACAACTTGAAATAATTGACGAACAACTCGGGTGTGTACAAAAAATGCAAATGATGCAAATGGTATGCGACACCATGCAATGCAGATATGCTAGGGTCACAGGCACAAACAGACTTGGAAACTGGAAATAAACTCGAAACTCCCTAATTGGTAGACTGCAAGAGATTGGTTGTATATTCTGTACCCATAAAGACCCCCTCACAGGATAGTTTTTACGGTGGTGGTATTAAGAAACTCAAGGTCACAGACGTTTATCGTACTAACGCCCCGCTGCAGGCTAGCTGCATTGTGACGATAATAACGATAATATCTACTTTGAGTGAAGTTCTCATGATAGGTTGATAAAGGGGCGAGCCCTCGGAGCCCAACATTACACAACTACCAAAATTGAAACAGGTCCTAGGGGGTCCCAGAATCACAGCCCTTTCGTGAATCAGGTCACGCGACAGGCTAGCTGCGTTGCGACAAGATCTACGAAATGTCTAACTATCTGGGGGGAGCTTTCATGCTAGGCGTGCAAGGAGCGAGTCCTTGGAGACTAACACTAATAACATCCAATTCTAAACTTAGGTGTTCCCTCTTCTTTTTCCACAGCTCAAATTTTACTTGCAAAGTGGCCCCAATATCCCACAGACAAGTAATATAATGAGCAATAAAGGGAAAGCGGTAAAAGAATAAACAAACATAAATAAAAAACATAGAGAAGACAAAAAGAGATAAGATCAAATAAACACACAAAGCTAAGTTAGGCTCGACCCTCTCTAGCATGGAGCTGTCCCCAGCAGAGTCGCCAACTGTCATACCTCGAAAAATACGATCCTAAAACAAACAACAGAGCCGCTACCTAATTCTATTTATTCTACGAGAGAAAAGGGAGATATAGATACAACCTAAAATAGGATAAGAAATGGTTTACGAAACCAAATTCTAAGTTCGGGAGTCGGTTACGCAAGGGGAAGGTATTAGCACCCCTCACGTCCGTTGTACTCAACGGGAACCTCTTAGCTTAACTATGCGATTAAATGTTTGATCTTAAGGTTTTGTCTTCTAAATGATTGTTAATATGTTTGTTTAAAGTTTTAAATTATTATTATTATGACGGAGAAAAGATTAAATGTTTATTAGGGTGATCGCGAAAGATTAAAATCCCCGTGCCTACGTATTCCCTTGTGCAATGGGAAAGTCAGAGCTTCGTAGTTCGTGCGACTACGGTTTGTGATTTTTAATTGAACGATTGTTTAAAACGCTTTCTAATCTGCTAAGCGTTGGCTTATACTCGCGGTGGAGGCTGAAGCGCTAGCTTGTTTGCGAGATAGAATGATTTAAACAATGTTCGTTTTAGAGAAAAGTGTTTGACTTTTGTTAAGGTGTTTTAAACGAAAGGGCGAATGAACCACGTCGCGTGGGGCTAGCCCAAGAGTGATTACATTCCAGAACGTGCGGAGTGCTAAACTCCGGAGTTCCGTCTTTCGCTGATTAATTATGAAAGTGATTTGAATTGGTTGGTGAGTTTTAAGTTGTTTTAAGTATGAAAGAGCGAATGAACTATGTCGTGTGAGGCTAGCCCAGGAGCGATTCATTCTTAGAATATGCGGAATGCTAGACTCCGGAGCTCTATTCTTTCACGAGTTAAATTGCGCGATTAGATATTTCGAAATACGGAAGGCGAATGGACCACGTTGAGTGGGGCTAGCCCAGTAGCGGTCCATTCTAGAACGTGCGGAGTGCTAAACTCCGGAGCCCTGTTTTCATATTAAATTTATAAAATAGGTTGGATAATTTGTTTTTAGACGTTTTTGGATTTAACGTAATTTTAATAACAGAGAAGTAAACGAATCACTATGCGTGGGGCTAGCCCAGGTGTGGTTCGTTTCAGAACGTGCGGAATGCTAGACTCCGGAGCTTTATTCCTTGTTAAGTTAATTAAGATACGCAATAAGTCGTGCAGACGGCGATCACATAGTGACCGACTTACGTGTGTGCAAAAATGTAGGCGTATGAATTGATTGAATGAAGTGGATTTGATTCCTAATTCCTAAAGGTATTCCTAGTGAAAACGAAACCGGTAAAATAAAGGCGGATGAAATAAATTACGTACAAAAATGGGAGAGGGATACAATAATAATTTTACACGAGAATGAAATGAAATAAAGGGTCTCGTTGTAATTTGCCCAAGAGAAAGCGTGTGTGCAGTGTCTGAATTGATTGGGACCGTTAGAAATTAATATGATAAAAGAGTAGGTGAAATAAATGAAATAAATAATGAAAATAAAAAAAAAAGATAAATTGTGAAATTAGGATAAATAAAATAAAATAAATAAGATGGCCTCATATCGGCCACGATTAATCGAAAACGATTTATTGTGGCTTTGTCATATCATCGGCCCAAATAAAAATCAAAACGAAATTGAAAAGCAAAGACACATCTTTTTGAATTTTTAGTTTATCAACAACTAAACAAAATTACGACTAAACTTAAAAACTAAATTTAAATAACTTACTACACAATAATATTTTTTATATTTTTAAGTGTTAATCACATATATACTTTACTTCTAACATTAATAAATAAATTAAACAAAACTATATTTTGAAAGGAAGAAACTAAGTCAATCTAATAACTTAAACTAATAAGGAATTTTTTTAATAATTTAAATAGATAACAAACTAAAATATAAAAATAAAATGATGAATGATACTCACAAATTTCAAGGCTAGCAAATGTTGAGCTTGTTGTGTAGAAGAAAGTGAATGTGTTTTGATGGAGGTTGTTGTTGTGGTGAAGATGGTGAATGTTTATGGGTATTGTGTAAGTAAAAAAAAAATTTTTTTGACTTTGATAAATATGTTATGAATGTGCTAGATTTTGAGAATATAAGGGTGATCTTGTTAGTCCCAAATGAGAGAAAGATAGATCTTATTTATAGTGTGAATGAGGTAGGAGTGTTGATGTGGCAATCCATGTGACTTTATGAGAATGATTTTTGGTCATGGATAAGTCCAAGTTGGCAATCCATGTGAAGTGTGAGAAAGATTCTTGGTCATTGATAAGTCCAAGTTGGCAATCCATGTGACTTTATAAGAATGATTCTTGGCCATTGATAATTCCAAGTTGGCAATCCATGTGAAGTGTTTGTACTACATTGTAGTGGACCCCACTTGCTATGTTTTCTTTTTTGAATATGAAGAAAAACAAAAGAAAGGTAGTAATAATAATAATAATAATAATAAAAAAAAAAAGAAAATAAATTGAAAATGATTATCAAAAAATAAATTATATTGAATTAAATAAATTGAAGTTAAACTAAATAAATTGAAATTGAAATTAAACTAAAATCTAAGTTAACTTAAATAAAAAAATTCTAAATTAGAATTGAACCAAAATAAAATTTAAATTAAAACTAATTCTAAAATATCTAATATAATCTAAACTCCTATTCTTAAAGCGAAATAAGTAATTCTAAAAAGAATCAAGAATAAAATATGACATTAAAAGTAAAATAAATAGAACTGCATGATTAATGATTCATTGATTAAAATGCAAAAATGACTGACTATCAAATTATTCGATAAAAATGCGCCAGATGAATAAAATTCGAAAAAGCTCGGTCAAAATTTAGGGTGTGACAATTATGTACATTAATTCTTGAGTTGATTGATGCTTGATTAATTGATCTTAATAATTGTTGTGGTGCATAATTGTAAATGCTTGTTAAAATTGACTTAGAATAACTAGTGCATGTTAGGTGTTTGATAAAATTCCTAGGAGAGCTAATTGTTGTGACTTGATATTGACTGAAAGCTTTACTTTTGAATTCATGCTTGTTTCAATGTGTAAATTCGGAATAGGATAGGTTGAGGCTTAATTGTTAATGTTGTTCATGTGCCGCGTGTCGAAAAATGCATTTTGGTAATAACTTCCTAACCGTAGCGCGTTGCCGCGAGTAAGTGATTTTTGACTTTTTTTTTTCGTTTTAAGGCTTTTTAAATTCGGTTTGGTGTGATTTTGATGCATTGATCTTGTTTTGACTTGTACTTATGTTTGTTGGTCATTTATCATTCATTGCATGTAAATTTACTCGATTCCGGTTTAAGTTCGCATGTAGTTTATGTTAGTGCATAAGTGCTGCCCCGTTTTGAAACATATGTTTCAATGCATGTCCATGACTTGTAAGCTCATCTTTCTACTTGATTTTGAGTTGAGACATGGGTGCAACTCCCGGTTGCACCTCTTTTTGGTTTTTAATGCATTTGTTGAGTTCATCCAAGGTTCTCGCAAAGATCTTGACAACGGTCGCTTGGTTGGTATTCCACTTTATTTGTGGGATACCTTTGGATTCAAATGATTTTTTGTGTCGTTGTTTTGTCTGGCTTGTGTTGTTTGCTGGGAATTTGTATGGTCGCATCCAACGGTTCAGGTGTTTGTTTCCTTGCCTTCTTCGATGGGCAAAAGAATCGGGCCGAAACAATCAAGCAATAAAAATTAAACAAAATATTCAAAACTTGACCTGGTTAACTGGTTAACCAATGTGTTAACCGATTAACCAATGTGAAATTTGAATTTTTTGTTCAATTTCAGCATATCTTAGCCATTGATCACATTGGAATATTCTAGATCCATTTCCCTCTTAATTCTCTACATCACTTTAATCATTTCCCACCATAAACCCTCACTAATCACCACTCTTTTACATTTCCCTCCAAATTGGAATTTCCAAAGCTAATTTTTGAATTTCCAAGCTCCATTCCACCAAATTCTCATACCTAAACTCTTTAAATAGAGGCATTTTCTCATTCAATTCTCATGCTTTTGATAGCCAATAAATCTCTTGCAAAATATCCTTCCAAATCCCAAAATCACCAAAGCTCATTTTTCTCTCATTTTTAAAGTTATCAAGAATTCACCTTGAAGTCTTGATCAACTTTGAGCTAAACCTTCATCCTATTCTTTTTTGTTCATCCATTTCAGTAGATCAACCTTGATATTGGATCAATTTGAAGAGTGTTCCTGGTACTTCACTTTTTCCATGGTTCTACCTTCACCATCAACATTCAAGATGTGGATCTTTGGTTACTTTGGTTGTTGATCCTTTGGATCATAAATTAATGTTTGATTGCAGGGATTTCACTGGTTTTTAACTTTAAAATTCATGCCGATTCAGTTCATGATCATATGGTTTTTGGAAGTGTTTTGGAAAGAGGATCATGCTAAATTTTGTCTATTTTTCTGCTACTGAATCAATGTTAACCGGTTAACCAATTTCATTACAAAATGGTTAACCAGTGTTGTTTTGCGCCGGAATTTGTAAATTTGCTGTTTAACTGATTAACCAATTGGTTAACCGATTGACACTGCTCCAGAAGCTATTTTTGGCTTATTTTGAACTTGTTGTCGGTTCCTCTTGCTTCTCCTTCTCCCTCCTTCTTATTTTTACCTTGGGAGACATTTTTGGGAATGATTTCTCTTTAATTTCAATGGACTTTGAGTGTAGATTAGAGTGGTTAATATTCATTAGTCCAAATATACCTCTAAGTGAATTATTTAATTCACTTTAGGTACTTTGCGTTATTGAGATAATTTCATACTTGAATCCACCAAGATGAGTGATTGAAATTAAATATGAAAGAATACCATAAGTGAAACTCAATTTGGTATTCATCTTTATTTTCATGCGGTATTGTGTTCGAATGGCGATTTATATATCGTTTATCTCGCATGCATTAGCTCAAATACCATTCATCTTAATTGGTGTTGGCCGCCTCATTTGTAGGGTAATTACTCTGTAAATTACTCGGCGATTGCTTAACATAGACCTAAATGTGTCCCGAATTCAGAATAAAAATCCAATTAGATACTTGCACTTTCGTGGACCGGACCTCGTGTTGGTCGCGTAATCCCAAAGTGAATAATCTTTTTCCGTTAATATCCAAGACTTATGAAGTTTGATGCGTAGTTGTTTTGGGTCTCCCAATATCCTTTCAAATTTCATTGAATTTGGATCGAATCTCCTTGATTAATCACTATGGTGTAAGATACTAAGCGGAATCGGTTGCCTTTTCAATTTTTTAGTACTAAGTACCTTGTTACTCTTTTGGTTGTGGATGATTAAGTTCACCATACCACTATTATGTATATTATTACTACTATTTGCTTCACCCCAAAATTTTCCCTCCCATAATCAAGACAACCTCTCTCAAGACTTCTAAATGATCATAAGGTCCTCAAGACTCCCAATTGGTCAAGAAGTGTGGAAGTTTCCCCAGACAAGGCCTCTTCCTAAGCTAAGTGTCTAAAACTAGGGTTTTGTGTTTCCTCAGGTTAAAATGATTTTCAAGGCCTCAAGTGAGCTTAATAACATCCCACATGTATTCATGAATCCCCATGTCAAGTTTCAAGGCTTTTCCAATAAGTTTGACCAGTCAGATGATCAGATATGCAAAAATCAGTCAAAGTAGTTAAAAAGTCAAACTGAGGTCAACTATGGTCAAATTAAAGTCAAACTTTAAGATTTTTTTCCAACATCAAGTTTATGAAGTAAAATTCATCATTTTATCAAGGTTTGATCATGATTCATCAAGAAAGTTTCAGATCATCAAGAATCAAGAGTTTCTAAATTAGGGTTTTCAAGGTTTGAAGGAAATTGAATTATCTACAACTTTGTGTCTCACAAGCCAAGCCTAAAAATTCTTCATTTAGAAGGATGAGCTAAAACATTATAGGTCATTTCAAAAGTCAACAAAAAGTCAACATCTTCCCAAGGGCATAATTTGAAAATGGTAAAGGATATGGACATGAGACCAAAGAGGTTGGTTAGAGGACTCTTTAAGCTTTCCAAAATGTCCAAGAAAACCTTCATAGCCTTAAAATTGAGGGGTTTATGCCTTGGCAAAGTTGGGAAAGTTTTGAGGGGTATATTGAGCAAATGAGGTCTTAAAACCATTTTTTTTCCAAATGGGCTTGCAATTTTGTAATCCAATCTTTACAATGACATCATACACGACCCAATGCTTATTTTTTCAGATTTTTATAATTTATTTTATATTTATTTGGATTTTATTCATTAAAATTCAATTTAAATATATATAAAATATGAAAAATCAAGTAAAGCATGAAATCTTTGATTGAAAATTATTTAAATCATCTTTGGAATGATTGAAAGTTAAAATCAGATTGGACCAAAATTGGAAAGGATGGATGAGATTTTTTGAATATTTGAAAGTGAGAAATCTTCATGATCAAGTTATCTTCATAAGCCCATAAATCCACAAGTTTTTGACCTAATTTGGATCCCTACATATACACAAACCTAATGCATACAAAAGGGACGGATTTTTCAGAGGCAAGGTAAGAGATTCGAAGTTTCAAAAAGTGAAGGAAAAGTGAAATTTGGTTTCATTGATTTAGGGCATTAACAAGAGGATTAAAGGTGTAGAATCGTTCATTGAGGTCTCCTAAACATGTTTCAATCATCATATCCATCAAAAACATCATGAGACATGGATCCCGAATGCATTTTTTCTCTAAAAATTCAAATTTTCGATTACACTAATCCATCATTCATATAACTGTTTTTGATGTTTGTAATGTGTTTGTTGTGATGTGTAGAACGATTCTGGAGATTTGAATGAGGTCCCATAGCCTAAAACCAATTCGGCCATGACTAGGGTTTCGGCCAAGCTTTTAGGGTTTCTTGATTTAGATCATATAAATGACTTTGGTTGATAAATTTGAATCGTATAGAACCTGGATAAGCTATTGGTGTGTTCAATTTGGATGAATTTTGCTTGTTTTGTAGGTATTCAAGATTGTTGGTTTCCTGCGGAAAAAATACACAAGAAAATTCATAGGTAAATTTGCAGGAATTTTCGCAAGAAAACCTGCGAAATTCCAAGGTTGAAGATGACCTGAAGGCGCCAATTTCAGGATTCAAAATTATGCCTTTATTTTTATATTATTGTTTGTATATTAATGTTTGAATGGCGTGCTGGTTCAGTTGGTTAAGAGGTTCATTTGTGATTGAAAGGGTACGGGTTCGATCCTTGCCGTATGCAAATTCTTTTTTTTTCTTCATTTATTTCTATAGGTTTAGCATATGATGATTTGTGGCCATTCCCATCACAAGCTGCGCGCTTGGCCTGGTGGCAAGAAGGGTGAACCAAGGTTATGAAAGCTTAGGGCGTGGGTTCAAATCCCACCCCAGGTATTTTGGTTTATTTTGTTTTTTGTTATTTTACTTATTTCTAATAGTTATTAATTAATTAAAACATTAGTTAAATATTAATCATTAACTTAATTTCTCAAATGTTTTCTATAAAAAAACTTATAATATCTTATTTTAATAATAGTTTTGTAAATAAATTTCTCTTATTATATATATTTTAAAAATATTCTATTTATTTCCTTAATAATAAATTTGTATATGTATATATATTTTGTAAATAAAACTAATTTTATTAATTATTTTAAAACCCTAATTTCTAACTAACCCTAATATTTCATTAATCCTAAAAATTTAACCTAATTTTCTCTAACCCTAAATACTTTTTTTTATAATAACTTTTTTTATTTTGTATAAATTTTTAACACATTATTCTTTTATTATTATTATTAAATCTTTTAAACTTATTTTTTTTCCTAATAATCTCTAAAGATTTAACTTATTTAACTTAAGATAATTTCTTTTAAAAATTCAAATTTTTCTTTATTTCTTCATTATTATTTTCTTTTTAAATTCTAATATTTATTATTATTGCTTATTTATATTTGCTTTATTATTCTTATTATTTATTTTTATCCGATTATATTGTAACTATCCCAAAGCCATGTAATAATTCGTAGGTTTATTTTCCGTCATTATTTTCTTTGTAAATATTTATTGCGTGGTTAGTAAATAGGGTGTGAAAACATATTTGTGATTAATCTGACTTAAATAATTAATTTAAAAAGATAAAATATCTGAAAATAAACACTCACACACGTAAGTCGATCTTTAATCGCCATCTTGCACTTCCTAGGGTATTCCTCTTGGTTGCATTTTAAATATGGTCAAGTCCCTCAAATATAGGGGTGTCTTAAGAAAAGTCCCTTCAAGTATAAATTATCATAGTCCCTTCAGTTTAAAAGATTAAGTCCCTTCGAGGTTGCCTACGATAATGATCCTGTCCCTTCGAATAAATGATGATAGTCCCTACGAATTGCTAAAGACTGTAAACACCCCAAATTTTCCCTCACTCATTCACACCATGGCTTGTGATTCTTTTCATTTGCATAAGTTCAATCATATCATCTCATATTGCATTTTTGCTTCACTGCATTGGTTCTAAGGCATCTGCATCTAGGGTTTGTGATCTGAGCAATCCATGAGCTATCTGAGCCACTCCAAAGGCCATCAATCTTCTCAAGAGGGTCCATGTATGTTCAAGCATCATATTACATCCTCCAAAGATCAAGGAAATCAGAGAATCACAAGAACTGAGAAAGGCATGGAAGCAGAGCCAGGTTTAACTGCACAGATGACCTGAAATTAGGGTTTTGGTTTCAGAGGCCATAACTCCAAATTTTTTGGTCATTCTTGTTTCTATTGGTCTCTATATGATATGAGGGTCATGCATACCAATTTTCATGAAGAAATTCAATGGGGAAGGCATCTGATCAAAAGATGGCTTCTTGAACAAGTCAGTGCAAAATCAGGGCATCTGAGGCCCCCAATCACACAACCAAAGGGTGTTCTCCATCATTTTTAAGGTGTATGATCTTTATTTGATCTTAGAAGATGTTAGAAGTTCACAAAATTGAAGAATTTCAAGCCATTTGCAAAGTTGCCATTTTGGGAAAGTGACTTGTAATGTAAATTTGCCATTTTGGGAAAGTTTTTCAACCTCCTCTTTTTGATCCAAAAATGATTCAAATGAAAAATCTTTGGTCATGAAAGTTGTAGATTGGATCCTCCCATTTTCAAAAAGTACAAGAACTCATTCTAATTCATTTTAGAACAAAAGTTATGGCCTTGCAAAGTTGGGAAAAATCATGAAATTTCACTTATGCACCAAAAAGGGAAACTTGCAAAAACCCTTGCCAAACCCATTTGTGACTTCAAAGTGACTTCAAAGTATTACATAAACATAACACATGCCATAAAATTCAGAATGGCCCAAAGGATTTCTCATTTCTATGCCTTGTATCACAAGTTACATAAGGCATTTTCTCATGAATCTTCAAAATTGAATCTTTTGCAAAAGGGACTTTCAATGCTTGAATTGGACACTAATTGATCTCAAAGCATTCTAGCAACTTCATATGGTTCATTTTTCTGCATTTTGCCCAAGAATTCACAAGATTCTTTGCCTTGGTTCATAAGAAAGTTCAAAGAGGGAATTATGTAAGAACATTGAAAACTCTTGATCAAGACCATCCAGCTCACAAAATCAGATCCAAAGGCTTTCCTTAACTCAAGCTGAAGCAGGACAAGCCCTAAGATCTCCTCTGCCATGGCCCATACCTATGGTACACAAAATCTTGACTTTTTGCATTTTTGCCCATGCCAATCAAACTGTGCCACTACCAACTCTCTGCCCAATTAAAGCCTCATATGTGGACCTCAAGCATTCCAAAACACAACACACACAAGCCTGCAACCTCCCATAAGCCAGGATTCCCAAAAAAAATGTCAAAAACTTCTCCTCTTCGAAACTGCTCCCACAGCCATCAAACTTCCATTTTTCCTTCACCAATGAATCACACATCCTCCATAGAACCAGAATCCACCATTGAAACAGCCTGAAACATCACATATTCAACTCTCCAAATCTGCTATATCAGAACCAAAACCTTCAAACCAAGCCATAAGAACTCATTCTAAGCTTCATTTCATCATCAGGGGGTTCAAAGAGGTGGGCTTGAAGCAAAGGAAAGGTCAGAAATCCCAGAACCAGAAAGTTCCATCTCAGGTAACATGATGAACTTTTTTCCCAGAAGCTAGCTTTTAATTTCTTTTATGGTTCTATATGCTTCCCTGATCATGGGGATGTGATTACTTTTGAAAATGGTGGAGAAACCACCATGTATGTGATCTCTGAAACTCTTGCCCGTTTTTACATTTTTCTTCGATTCATGTTCATGGCGTGAAATAAATGAGTTTTAGTTGGGGGTTTAGGTTTAGGGTTGTTAGAGGATCATTTTTGTGAAAGAAATTTGGAGTTTGGTGGCCAGAGAGAGAAGCTAGGGTTTAGGCTCGTCGGAGAAGACGACCGGAACACTGTTTCGGTCGCCTGAAGGTGGTTTAGCCCTAATCCTGTAATTAAGTCTAGTTTAAATGTGGGCCTTTGATTTGGTTTCCCGCGCGCGAGTGAACGACCAAGATTTGTCATTAAACCCTAATTCAGATTAATTAGTTTAATTAATTAGGTTTAATTTGAATTTAATCAGAATCAATCCCAGCCACTGAAACGGGCGCCAGTCAACTCCCGCCCTCTACCTTTGAATCTCAGCCTCGGGATCCTCATACTTTTCCATTTTATTTGTTTTATTTCATTTTATTTCTATTTAATTTCTACGAATTTTAAAAAATAGTATAAAAGATCCAAAAATTCTGAAAATTTTTATTAAATTTTTTATTAATTTTCAGAACTCAAAAATATTTTTATTTTTATTTTTTGCATTAAAAATTATTTTTAAATCATTTAAATGTTTATTTTTAATTAGTTAATGGAAATTAATTAATTAAAAATGCATTTAGGTATTTAAAAATCACAAAAAAATTCACATTGCATTTTAATATATTTAGAAACATTATCAAACTCTTCAAACAAATTTATTTTTGGTTCTTGACATATTTTGACCTTTTTCTTTGGAATTAAAGTTCTTAAAAGGCAATATTTTTGTTCTAACTTAGAAAAATTCATTCTGCCTAACCATGAAGAGTTTGATGATGGTTCTTCTTGCATTGCATTCTTCATATCATGTAGTTTCTAGGGTAAAATTGATTTGAATTTATCTTTCATTTTCAATTTGATGTGCATTTTTCCTTTTGAAGTGCCTTAAAACCCTAGCCAACTTGAGAAAATCATAACTTCCTTAGGGTTAAGAGTTAGGTCTCCTCCTTTGGGGTGTGATATCATATGGGTTTAGGGTTCCTTTGATCCCATTTGCAATTTTTTATCTTGTCATTTGCTTCTGATTTTGAATTTTTCTTTGTGTCTTGTGCATAAACCCTAATTTTGGCTTTCATTTGCATTCATCTCTCATTTGCTTGCATACATGAACTTGCCATGAGATTTTGTGCATCCACATGACATATGAGACATCTTAGGACACATTAGACTCATGTTTGATCATTGCATCATTCATTTGCCATGTTATGCATCCATTGCATTCCATAAGTTTTCATGAACTTTCATGGTTCAAAGCATGCTTCATTTGCATCCTTACTCTTGTATGATCACCCACAACTCTTGATGTGTGTTTGCTTTATCTCTTAGCATCTTTAAAATCATGTTTATGCTTATGATTTTGGTTTGCCTCATTGCATTTCATTTCTTGTTACTAACTTTTCAGGTGGTAAGTGTTTGAGAAGTGAATTTGCCTTCACTTCTCATAATCTCTTCTCATCTCTCTTATGCATCCATTGCTGCATTTTACTTATGTCTTAGAGTGAGCTTGCTCATTCATTCTCCTTCTCCTCTTTCTTTCTCCAAGCAACTTGTCTTCTTAAGTGAAGCAAGTTGTCTTGTTTCTTCTTGCTTCTCTTCCTTCATCATGCTTCTTCCTTGGTGGCTTTTCCTTGAAGATCTTCTTGCAAGCCTCATAAACCCGAGGAACACCCAAGAATGATCACAATTAGGGTTTGATTAGTCCCCCATTAGTTTCACCTTTGTGTCATCTTTGTGTCTTCTCTTCTCATCTCATAATCAAGGACTAAACCTTAAAGGTTTTAAGGCTTTGTGATTAAGCTTATGCCTGCATCCTTCTATTAGGATGGAGTGTATAACTTTAATCCTAAGTGTTAAGCCTTTAATGTTTTTAAATCCTTTAATCAATCCATCTAATAATCACCAAGACATCAAGCTTGTAACTTGGGCCTTGCATTAGGGTTCTATTTCTTCCTTAATTGGTTAAGAAGGACTAACCCTAGTGTTAATGGACAAGTCCCCCTCAAGTTTGTCTTACAAACCATTAAAATCACTTCTTAATCATATCATTAACTAAAATCCACTTCAATAAAGGTTTTGTTTTGTCATGAGGTTAATGCCTAATCATGGATTAAGTTGAGGAGCCTTTCTCAACTTAAGTGTTCTCATCTATTATCCTTCTATTAGGATGGTGTAATGAGTCCATTAAATCCTTGATTATGGCTTAAACTCATTACTTAACGCTAAACAAAAATACCAAAAACATCTAAATAAATGCAAGTAGGTTAATGATCTTAATCCTACATCATTATGGTAATTAAGTTTGAGGTGCTTACTTCATACTTAAGGTATTCTCATTACCCCTAATTAGAGGGAGGATGTGATGAGTTTACTAACCCTTGGTTTAGGCTTAAGCTCATTTTCTTATGACAAACACAAAAGCAATAACAAAACTGAAAACACAAAAACAAACAATAATCGTCTCCTCTGGGATTCTCTTCTCATCTCATTCACTCACAAACGAGGACTCGCTTCTTCCGTCTAATGCAAGACAGTTTGCACCTGAGCCAGACAGGTCATACACTTGAGCATAGACAAGCAAGCAGTTCACAAGTCAATTTATCTTTCAGTCTCTTTAAGTCGAACTACGGTGTTCTGACTTCCTCATTGCATGAGAGGATACGTAGGCATAACTTAACAGTTATCGAACAAAAGTCTCTGTATATTCCCCCCTCTTCCAGCATTATTCTTTTCAAGCCTCATTATCTTGAGCATTTCACTCTTGTCCTTGCACTGACACCTCTTTTATACACTTCACATCTCTTTTACACTTACACTTGCATTCTTTCCAGCTTTGATACACAAAATAGCACTGACACTACCCCTTTTAAACACAAATCTTTCAAGCGTGGATCCCGTCGAGTACGACGGACAATCTGGGTGCTAATACCTTCCCAGGTTGTAACCAACCCCCTTTCTCAGTTTCTCTGGTTCGCGACTGTCTTATCCATATCTTTTCTAGGTCTATGCAGCATTACCTTTCCTTCGGGATAAAAATGCCTAGCTGGCGACTCTTTCCTTTTGAGTTCACCCTTGTGTGTTCTCTCTCCTTCGCCGACCGTTCGCGTCTGTACCCCTCTTGACCCGTGTGTCATTTGGTGGGAGCGACAGCTTGGCGACTCTGCTGGGGAAACTTATATTGCAACCAGGGCCTCTGGTTCTTTTTGTGGGTTCCTCCTAGCGCTTGTCTGATTTGTGTTTACTGGGGTGTTATGTGCTATATGTGTTTATGTATTTGTTTTATTGCTTTATGTACAGTCTTGTTTATTGCTTTCTTTACAGTTTTATACATTATACTGTCATACTGTCATTTTTGGATTTGGTTTGCTGTTTTGGTGGGTGGGGTTTCATTGAGAGTTTAAGGTCATATACCTGGGACCTGAGTGACACCTAGGCTAGAGTGGTTCATGTTCTTTCCCATTCCATTTCGGTATGGTGCGGGAATATGAAACTCAGTTCAGATGTGGGTTTCTTCTTGAGAACTATGTGCTACAGATTTTCTGTAGTGCTAGGGCTATCTGGGAAGCCTGCTAAGTCTGGATGACTTTTTATGACCTTCAGAAGCTGAGGTGAACTAGAGGAGGATCTTTTATGGTTATTGTAAACACTGTACCTCCGGGTTAGAAGTGTTTACATTTCTCATAACTGATCCAAGTCTAAGGATCCTTGTTCTAGAACATTACCTGTGAGGGGGTTGGGTTGTTTACAGGTTTGTAGGAACCCTTGGCCACATCATACCTTGTCACCTGTTTTGTTTAAGAATGCTTCACTTTGGATAGTTCTTGTGATTAAACCTGGACATGTGACTCTTTATTTGAGTCCCCCACCTTGGTTACTGGATTTCTGAACCTCCATCTGGACTTCTTGAACATACATGGGCCTTATATCAAGACAGATAATCAGATCCAGCTAGATCACAAACCCTTGCATATCATTTGCATATTCATCATTGCATCATTTAACATTTGTTTATTTGTTTTTCAGGGTATCCACATCATATCTGGTTTGGTTTTGACCCCTTCTTCTGCATAGACCCCTGCTTCAGTTGCCTCCATCAGTTTATCTGCTTCAGCTATTCTCATCCTCACCAGCATCAACCTGTCAGTGGCTCACTTCCAGCATCAGTCTGTCAGTACCAATTTTCAATATCTTCAGCAGCATTCATGGCTACTCCCAGGAAGAGCAACATATCCTACCACTTCTTTGAGCCTGTGTTGACTGGTATCAGGCAGGTCCAGTCACTTATCACACCTGACCACATTCCTTCGTTTAGGGAACACTATGGAGGTATCCTGGATATGGTTATAGACCTTGACCCTTCTCAGAGGAGCATGATCCACACATGCTTACAGTTCTATGACCCTCCCTTGAGATGTTTCACCTTTCCAGACTTCCAGTTAGGGCCTCTGTTGGAAGAGTTTTCTTTATTGATTAGAGTACCTATCAGAGGTGGAATCCCCTTTAACCCAGAGATGCTAGCTCCCAGAAATGAAGAAATAGCAAAGGCACTGTACTTGGAGCCTGCCTTGATTGAGCAAAATATGACAACAAAAGCTGGGATCCCTGGTTTGGACTTAAACTTCTTGGTTTCTCAGGCCATCCTGAAGGCCTCATTATGGGAGTGGAGGGCAGTCTGTGCACTGTTAGCCCTCAGCATATATGGGGCTATACTATTTGCAGATGAGCCCAAATTTGTCAGCAAGAATGCCATCCATTTGTTCCTTCTGAAGAACCCAGTACCCACACTGCTAAGGGACTTTTATTATTCCATCCATCAGAGGAATGAGAAACAAAGGGGGAAGTTGGTTAGATGTTGTGCTCCTTTGTTTTACTCCTGGCTGCTCAGACACCTGCCTAAGTCAGATGCCTTCCTGAATCCTCACCAGCATAAGAATTGGGCCAAGAGGCTCATTGCTTTGACTTCAGATGATATTAGATGGTGCACCCAGAGCACCAAAGGCAAGGACATTATCACCAGCTGTGGACAATACCCAAATGTGCCTCTTATAGGAGTGAAGGGATGCATCAACTACAATCCTTTATTGTTTAGGAGACAACTGGGCTATGCTTTGGTTCACCCTCCCAGAGGACAAGATTTAGCTGAGACCCTGTATTGTGAAGTGAAGCCTAATTCAGCTGTTGTCAGACAAGCATCCTGGGCTTGGGACAACATCCAGACAAAGGGGGTAGCTATCCTTGGAAGGTGTAATAATGTTGCTTCAGCTCAGTACTATGACTGGTCCCGTACTAGAGCTCAGATTACCGGAATGCCTTTCACCTTGGAAGACATACTTGGACCGTCTACAGTACAGCCAGCAGCAACTGTCAGCCTAGAAGAATTTGAGAAGTTGAAAGAAAGGAATGAGAAGTTATCTGAGGCTTTGAAGAAAACTCTTTGGGAGAGGAGTGATGGTCGTCTGGATATTGAAAGATTGGAGAAGCTCAGGGTGGAGCATCTTGCCAAAATAGAGAGGACAGAGGATTACATCAGGAAAGCAAGAGTCGGGGAACAAATATTTAAGAATGCCTGTAAGGAGGCCAAAATTCAGAAGGCTAGGACTGAGCTCTATCTGCAAGAGAGTCAGGCTAGGTGGGTCAGGATCACTGAAGCCCGTACACAAGAAGACCAGAAGACTCGAGCCAAGATTGAACAGTTAGAGGCCAATGAGAAGAAGCAGCAAGAAGCTTTATTGGCAGCCCAGAAGGAGATTTCAGAGTTGAAGCTTAGGGCAGGATTGAAGAGATCAAAGGACCAGGACAGGCACAAGAAGCTGACCACTGCCATTGCTACCAGGAACCTCCTCATCAGGACCATTACAGAGCACCCAGCTGGTCCAGTGACTGAGGCACTCCTGAAGGAGGTCAGAGAGGATGAGTTTGGACTGGATGTCTGATTCTTTGTTTGTTGTTGTTTCCATTTGATGTACTTTTCCTTTTATTGTATTTTGACCCTTCATGGGCGTGTGTTGTAAACCAGACTATGTATTGTTCATCATTTGTAATATATTAGTTTGATTTCATGAGGTTTCTTTTCTCAGCAACATCAAGCATCTTCCTCGAGGTCTGGAAAGGTCAAAACCAAGAACCAAACCGGATACCTTGGAAAACAAATAAGCATACTGCATTGCATACTAACTTTTGTTTTGTTTTGTAGGTTTTGTTATTGTTGTTTCTAACTTTGTTGTGATCTCAGGAAACATTGCTCATCGCCGAGTGTTCCCTGTCAACCGCGTGCACCGGTACCCTACTCGCAACAACCTTCCCGGTATTCAAATTGAACAAGTACAGCAGGATCTGACTGAGGTCAGAAATCAGATGGCTAACGAAAAAGTGGAGATGAGAAATCAAATGACTCAATTCATGGCTGTAATAACTGGCTTAGCCCAGAGTCAAGAAAGGTTAAGGGAACTGGTGGAAAGACAAACTCCTGAGGAACCTCATCTTGGAACTGGAGGAACTAGTAACAATGAGCGGGGCCAGCCTCGTATTAACCCACCAGTATTTGGACCTCATCTGGATCCAGAAGCCAACATCCCGAGGAATGTACAAGGTAATACTACTGGAGGGAGAATCTTGCAAGAGGATCCCCAAGAAGAGCAGTTTACTGTTATGGGAGCTGGAGATGAAGTCTATGACAGGAGATTGGATGAAATTGCTGAGAAGTTGAGATCTTTGGAGTCTCAGAATTCCTTGGGCTTCGATGTAATGGACATGGAGCTAGTGGATGGGGTGAGAATTCCCCACAAATTCAAACCCCCGTACTTCGAGAAATACAATGGAACCTCTTGTCCACGAACTCACCTGCAGTCTTTCCTGGGAAGACTTAAAGCGTATACTATGGATGAAAAGCTGTGGATGTTCTACTTTGAGGACAGTCTGACTGGGGCTTCAAGAGAGTGGTATTCACACTTGACCAGGGCTACCATCAGATGCTGGAAGGACTTAGCTGAAGCTTTCATCAGACAATATCAATACAACGTGGACATGGCTCCCAACAGGACCCTCCTAATGGGAATGTCTCAGTCTTCCAGAGAAAGCTTCAGGGAATATGCCCAGAGGTGGAGACAGCTTGCTGCTGCTGTCCAACCACCTATGTCGGAAAGAGAAATGGCTGACATGTTCATGAATACGTT
The DNA here is from genome assembly GCA_963966055.1 of Lathyrus aphaca. Classification (NCBI taxonomy): domain Eukaryota; kingdom Viridiplantae; phylum Streptophyta; class Magnoliopsida; order Fabales; family Fabaceae; genus Lathyrus; species Lathyrus aphaca. The sequence goes on from OZ014519.1 coordinate 49,233,664, forward strand.
GCAAGGGACCTATATTGATAGATTGGCCGCCTTCTCCTCTACCAGTTTTGCTGATGTCGTCATAGCTGGTGAAAGGATTGAAAGTCTATTAAAAATGGGTAAAATTTCCGACAATGGTGCAAGTTCATCCAGTAATCCCAGAAAGCCTTTTGTGGGACCCCGAAGATCCGGTGAAACTAATTCCATTCATGCAAGCAGGGGCAGACCTCAGTATGTGCACCGGTCAGTAGCAGCTGTCACCATCCCAGCTCCGATTCCTCAACAATCAGCATATCCTCAACAACAACAACAACCACAGTATCAACAACAAGTTCATTATCCGCAACAGAGAACCTACAACAGAAACAACAACCAACAACAGCATCCTTTCCAGCAAAGACCATCACAGGCAAACAGGGTAATTGACCCAATCCCAATGCCATATGCTGCACTCTTGCCACAACTCCTGAAGCTCAACCTGGTTGAGTTAAGGACATTGGCACCTCCAGATCCTTCCAACATGCCAAGGAACTATGACGCCAATGCCATGTGTGCATTCCACTCAAACGCACCGGGGCATAACACTGAAAAATGCAGGGCCTTACATATGAAAGTCCAAGACCTGGTGGACTCAAACGCTCTCAACTTTGCACCTCCTCCGAATGTCACAAGGAATCCAATGCCTAGTCACAACGGGCCTAGGATTAATGCCATTGAGGAAGGCAAACCATCCACCTTAATCACCAGTGTTGCACAAATTTGAACACCTTTGGTTGAAATTAAAGCTCAGCTTTTAGAATGCCAAGTGTTCCCCGGGTGTGAGCTCGGCTGTGGGTATTGCAACATTGCAGTCAATGGGTGTGAAAGGCTGAGAAGCGGCATAGATGGTCTTATCAAGGATGGTATCCTTCAGATTTCAACAACGGCGCCTACAAACCCAGCAATTCCTTCAACAACAATCACAGATACTCCTACAACGTCAGCAACCATTGTTCCAACGGATTCTACTACAACTCCAACAACTGCTCAATCAATCACTTCAACGGACGCAAGTTCAATTACCATTCATGTTACAACTTCAACATCCATCCAGTCAATTGAATCTTCTACAACGCCAACAAAAATTAATGAAGATGTTTCAACAGTTACAATCTACTATGACCCATCAAATGTTCCTCCCAGCAGCAATTTCCAACAACAAACCGTGGCACCTCCTGCCAGATCACCAGTCACAATTTACTATGATCCGCACACCATTACAGTACCTTCCTCTGCAGCAATCAGTTCGGTCACCATTACGGTGCCTGGACCAGTTCCTTATGAAAGCAGTAATGCCATACCTTGGCATTATGGCTCTTATCTCTACTGCAACGGGGAGAAAATCACTCTAGATTCATCGACCTCTTCTCCACAAATTGATAACGTTGGGGGAGGCGGAGGCTTCACCAGAAGCGGACGCCTTTTTGCCTCACAAACACAAAGACCTAATGTTGAAGCAGAAGCTGCTGCCAAAGCAAAAGGAAAGAGTGTGGTATCTAAAGAGCCGACTACCAAAGACACTCAGAAGACATCTTTTGAACAAGATGTAGACGAGTTCATGAGAATCATAAAAAGGAGTGATTACAAGGTGGTGGACCAGCTTCACCAAACACCCTCCAAAATCTCCATATTATCACTGTTGATGTGTTCCGAAGCTCACAGGAACGCATTGTTGAAAGTCCTGCACGCAGCATACGTGCCGGAGGAGATTACTGTTAATCAGCTGGAAACTGTGGTTGCAAATGTCAACACCAGTCATGGACTGGGCTTCACCAATGCTGACTTAACAACAGAGGGACGCAACCATAACAAGGCTTTGCATATCACCTTGGAATGCAAGGGTGCTGTTCTGCCTCATGTATTGGTGGACACTGGGTCATCACTCAATGTTCTACCAAATAAAGCCTTAGTGAAGCTGGAGTATGATGGCTTGGCATTGCGTCCGAGTAATTTGGTGGTGAGAGCATTTGATGGCTCTAAAAGATCAGTGCTTGGGGAGATTGATCTGCCTGTGTTGATTGGCCCGCAGACCTTCAAAACTACCTTCTTTGTGATGGACATACAGCCGGTCTACAACTGTCTGTTGGGTAGACCTTGGATCCACGCCACTGGTGCTGTTACGTCTACCCTTCACCAAAAGTTAAAATTCGAGTGGGAAGGCCAAATCATCACCATCTGTGGGGAGGAGGACATCTTTGTTAGCCAGCTGGCTACGTATAAGTACATTGAAATGGATGGGGAGATCCATGAAACCATGAGCCAAGGGTTTGAAGCCCTTAACATCAATGAAACATCTGCTGTGTCTGGGACTTCCATCACGTCATATCAACAAACCCGGAAGGTTGTTGAGGAGGGTACCGCTCAAGGCTGGGGCAAGCTGCTGCCAGTTGAAAAGAAAGAAGACCGATTCAGGTTGGGTTATAGACCAACTCGACAAGATCAACCAGAGGCTGCAAAGGAGCCCAAGTTTGTCAGCGGGGGAATGCTCACCCCGGATGCTGTGAATAGTTTGGAAGATGAGTCGGAAGACGAGCGCAACCTGGAAGGCTGGATACGTCCAAAGACCCCGGGGAGCCATGTCTCAAACTGGTCTTCCCAGGAAATTATAAGGGTTACTCTTGCAGAGTAATTATTATTTCCTGTATTTTAAAGCATGCATCAAGTCTTGCATCTTGCCCAAGATGTCAAGACTCATTTTGTAATCGGGCCATCTTGTATTTTGTGCAAAGATCAATTAATGAATATCAGGACATCTTTTGCAAATGAGTCTTTTCTTTTTCGCTCACTGTTTTTCATTTTTTCCACTTTTTGTACAAAAATAAAATGGCAATGTTTTTCAGAATAAATAACTTCATTTTCACTTTTTCTAAATAAGATAAAACTGATCACTAAAATAAACCAATCTAAACCCTTGCAGAAAGTGCCCTTCAGACTGCACCGACAACAGCACTGCTGTGACTTTGTATGACTTTGACAATCCAATCAATCAAGCTGAAGAAGGGGTTGAAGAAGATTATGAGTTACCTGAAGAGCTAGCCAGGCTGTTAAGACAAGAGGAGAAGGTTATCACTCCTCATCAGGAGGAGGTTGAGACGGTTAATCTTGGTACGGAAGAAGACGTGAAAGAAGTTAAGATCGGAGCCTGCCTGCAAGATTTAGTGAAAGAGCAACTGATTGACATGCTTCGGGAATATGTGGATGTTTTTGCTTGGTCTTATCAGGATATGCCAGGATTGGACACCGACATTGTCATGCACAAGCTACCTCTAAAAGAAGACTGTCCGCCAGTAAAACAGAAGTTGCGCCGTACTCGCCCAAATATGGCAATGAAGATAAAGGAAGAAGTACAAAAACAATGGGAAGCCGGTTTCCTTGCTGTGACCAGCTATCCGCCGTGGGTTGCTAATATTGTACCTGTGCCTAAGAAAGATGGCAAGGTGAGAATGTGTGTGGATTACCGGGACCTGAACAGAGCCAACCCGAAAGATGACTTCCCTCTACCTCACATTGATGTATTGGTGGATAATACGGCTCAGTTCTCGGTGTTCTCCTTCATGGATGGATTTTCAGGATACAATCAGATCAAGATGTCACCTGAAGACATGGAGAAGACAACTTTCATCACACCCTGGGGCACATTTTGTTACAAGGTAATGCCATTCGGACTGAAGAATGCTTGTGCCACTTATCAACGGGCTATGGTAACATTATTCCATGACATGATCCACAAAGAAATTGAATGTTATGTGGATGACATGATTGCCAAGTCCCTCACAGAAGAAGACCACCTGGTAAATCTGTTGAAGTTATTCAAGCGTCTGAGGAAGTACCAACTGAAGTTAAACCCCAACAAGTGCACATTCGGGGTACGATCCGGTAAGTTTCTGGGATTTATTGTAAGCGAGAAAGGGATTGAAGTTGACCCTGATAAAGTTAAAGCCATTCAAGAAATGCCTGCACCGAAGTCAGAAAAAGAAGTTCGGGGGTTTCTAGGGAGATTGAACTACATTTCACGGTTCATATCTCACCTTACCGCAACTTGTGAGCCCTTGATTCAAACTGTTAAGAAAAGAACAAACGGTCAGGTGGAACGAAGACTGCCAGAGGGCTTTTGACAAAATCAAGGAATATTTACAAGAACCTCCGATCCTTATGCCTCCAGTTGAAGGGAGAACTCTAATCATGTACTTGACAGTATTAGAAGAATCAATGGGGTGTGTGCTGGGCCAGTATGATGAGTCTGGTCGAAAAGAGTATGCAATATACTACCTAAGCAAAAAGTTTACCGACTGTGAACAACTTTATTCACTGCTCGAGAAAACTTGTTGTGCTTTAGCGTGGGCTGCTCGCCGACTAAGACAGTATATGTTGACCCATACCACTTTATTGATCTCCATAATGGACCCAGTCAAGTACATTTTTGAGAAGCCAACACTTACCGGACGGGTTGCAAGATGGCAAATGATCCTCACGGAATATGACATTCAATACACATCTCAAAAGGCCATCAAAGGCAGTGTATTATCTGATTATCTTGCTGAGCAACCCATTGATGATTACCAGCCTATGAGATTTGACTTCCCTGATGAAGACATCATGTTCATAAAAGCAAAAGATCATGAAGAGCCTGTTCACACTGAGGGGCCTGACCCAGAGGAAGAATGGACTATGATGTTTGACGGGGCTGTTAATATGAATGGTCGTGGTGTTGGTGCAGTACTCATTACACCTAAAGGAGTTCACATGCCTTTCTCGGCAAAGCTCACCTTTAACTGCACTAACAACGAAGCTGAATACGAAGCTTGCATTATGGGTCTTGAGGAAGCCATTGACCTCAGGATCAAGACTTTGACTGTATTCGGAGATTCAGCTCTGGTAATCAATCAAACCAACGGCAAATGGTACACGCACCAGGATCATCTGATACCTTACCGGGATTATACAAGGAGGTTATTGACTTTCTTCACAACAGTCAAGCTTGAGTATATCCCTCGAGATGAAAATCAGTTTGCAGATGCTCTGGCTACCATTTCATCCATGATCAAAGTTCAAGCTGCCAACTTTGTGCCTCGGATTTCAGTATCCAGACTTGACAAACCAGCATACGTGTTCTCAGCAGATGTTGTTAAGGATGATAAGCCTTGGTTCCATGACATCAAATGCTTCTTGGAGGATCAAACATACCCACCTGGGGCATCTTCCAATGATAAGAAGACATTAAGAAGGCTGGATGGTAGTTTCTTCCTGAATGCTGATGGTTCCCTGTATAAGAGAAACTTTGATATGGTACTTCTCAGATGTGTTGATAAGGTGGAAGCAGACTTGTTGATGCACGAGGTGCACGAAGGATCTTTTGGTACCCATGCTGGAGGGCATGCCATGGCTAAAAAGTTGTTAAGATCAGGCTATTACTGGATCACAATGGATGCGGACTGTTGTGCCTATGCCAGAAAATGCCACAAATGCCAGATCTATGCGGATAAAGTGCATGTGCCTCCAAATCCTTTGAATGTGATGTCTTCACCCTGGCCCTTTGCCATATGGGGCATTGATATGATCGGAAAGATTGAACCAACTGCTTCAAATGGCCACAGATTCATCCTGGTAGCCATTGACTACTTCACCAAGTGGGTTGAGGCAGCTTCCTATGCAAATGTTACCAGGCAAGTGGTAGCCCGATTTCTAAAGAGAGACATCATCTGTCGGTACGGAGTGCCCGAGCGAATCATTACTGATAATGGTTCCAACTTGAACAACAAAATGATGGCAGAACTGTGTCGGGACTTCAAGATCCAACACCACAATTCTTCTCCTTACAGGCCAAAAATGAATGGCGCTGTTGAGGCACCTAACAAGAATATCAAGAAGATTGTGCAGAAGATGGTGGTCACCTACAAAGACTGGCATGAAATGTTACCATTTGCCTTGCATGGGTACTGAACGTCAATCAGAACATCCACTGGGGCAACACCGTATCAGCTTGTGTATGGTATGGAAGCAGTCCTACCGGTCGAAGTTGAGTTACCCTCCTTGCGGGTACTAATGGATGTTAAACTGAATGAAGCAAAATGGGTCCGATCCCGGTACGAACAACTGAATCTGATTGAAGAAAAGAGATTAGTTGCAATCTGTCATGGGCAATTATATCAGAAAAGAATGAAGAAAGCCTTCGATCAAAAAGTCAGGCTTCGAGAGTACCAAGTAGGAGATCTTGTGCTGAAAAGACTCCTCCCTCCTCATACAGACCACAGGGGCAAGTGGACTCCGAATTATGATGGTCCGTTCATAGTAAAGAAGGTTTTCTCTGGTGGAGCACTGATGCTCAGTACTATGGATGGTGAAGATTTCCTATCCCCTGTGAATTCAGATGCAGTTAAAAAATACTTCGCATAAAAATGACCCGCTAGACATAAAAACAGAATGTAAGTCCAGGAAAAAACAGGGCATCCCGGCAAGTCAAAAACAGAATAAAAGACTCGGGTAAAAATAAGGGAAAATAAATAAAAAATGTGTACCCCCGCTGAGTTGAAAAGCCGCATTGGACAGCTCAGGCAAACAATGGGTATCCCGGTGGATTGAAAACCCGAAAGGGCGATCCATGCAAAATAAGGGAATAAGCGAACAACTGCATTCTGAATCCGTCTGTATCACTTACAACATGGTAAACTTCGAAAGGTTCAAGCTTCGGTCAGAACCAGCCCTTTTCAAAAGCAGGACGAGAAGAACGCCAATGTCATACGAGTCATAGAAAAAGGGAAGCTCTTTGAAGCGTCATCAACATTGCCAGCGTCCTTTCAGGGGATCTGTTTCTTTGACTGTATTCACCCATTCAGGGGCACATAAATTAATAAAATCAGATTTTCAGTCACGTTTCATCTCGTACATTCTATTTTCATTTGCAAAAAAATGTCTGATGTCCTTAATATAATGATTGCATAAATGCAGATGCTTCCTTTCTAAAAATACATGCTTACAGGAAATATATTCGCTCCAGGAGTGTCTAAATTCCTATGATGGAATCCAGTAAGGGATACCTCAGGATACTTGTATGTTTCTTTGTCATAACAGGATTGCAGGTAGTCAAAGCGCAACATGGGGCATGAAAACTTCTCCCCAGCAAGCTGCCAAATCATTACTTACTCGGCAGGTCTTCCAAATAGCACCAGAGATGCTTTATACCCAGCTGAGTTGCCAGTCATCATTCCTCCTCAGCCAAATGTCGGACAGGGAACTATCTCCCCACAGAATTTCAGCCTCTATCCAGAAGAGCAATGCCTGAAGATCTCACAACAGAGTGACGAAAGCTCCCACAGACCCCAACTGGGTCCCTCATTACCCAGATAGGTCTATCAGTGATCTATTTCCTCAAGCAGAGTCATATATGTCAGATCTACCAATGATCTCATCCCCAGCTGGGATATCCACTTCAAGTAGATCAACCGGAGATCTCCACAGCAACGGGATCCGAATCCCAGATCGGTATCTCTACATAATCATAGCATTCGCATCATATTTTCCCCCAGAGCGTATCATTCCGTCTAATACAGAGCATTACGACAAAAATCAAAACATATTGCATAATCAAGAGCCATGTGTCGAGCCAAACACTTGTAAATACTGACATTCCATCAACAAAATACAAAATACCTCCCCGAATTCCCCGGCAGAAAGCCAAGGCATCCTCTCTGCACAAACAAATACAGATACATACTCTTTTGGCACTCGTCCGTGTCATCATTCCCCAGTAAGGTCTCCAGAATATTCCCCACAAACAAATACAGATACATACTCTCTTTTGACACCCGTCCGTGTCACCTTCCCCAACATAGTCGCCTAAACACTTCGGGAACCAAATACTTGTTTGTAATACACTTCTTTCGACACCCGTCTGTGTCGTGCTCTCCCAGCAAGTTGAACACTCGTCGGCGTCTCACCCATGTTTACTTATTTCAGATACTCGTCCGTATCTCGTATATACCACTTAAATCCCCTCAGAGTCAACACTCGTCCATGTTCTTTGTTAACCAGTTGATACTCGTCCGTATCATCATCTCTGAACATGCATCAGCGTTTGTTTCTACTGATACTCGTCCGTATCATAGTCTTAAGGATGCTCGTCCGCATCTTTAATCTATACATCGCGTCAGACACTTACGTCTTTGCCTCCTTGAAATTAGACACTCGTTTGTGTCTACCATTCCCCAGAAGAATTCCCGGCAAAGCTTGATAAACTATTTCCTTTCTATCTGACATTTGTCCTACGTCATGATATTTCCGGCAGCCGTACCCTGCCAGGTGATCGTCCTTCACCTTTTTGATGATCGTCCTTCATCATCCCCAACGGAGTCTCTATTCATTAGAACCCCTTCCTATCCGACATTCGTCCTATGTCGTGATATTCTCAAGAGGGTCCATGTATGTTCAAGCATCATATTACATCCTCCAAAGATCAAGGAAATCAGAGAATCACAAGAACTGAGAAAGGCATGGAAGCAGAGCCAGGTTTAACTGCACATATGACCTGAAATTAGGGTTTTGCTTTCAGAGGCCATAACTCCAAATTTTTTGGTCATTCTTGTTTCTATTGGTCTCTATATGATATGAGGGTCATGCATACCAATTTTCATGAAGAAATTCAATGGGGAAGGCATCTGATCAAAAGATGGCTTCTTGAACAAGTCAGTGCAAAATCAGGGCATCTGAGGCCCCCAATCACACAACCAAAGGATGTTCTCCATCATTTTGAAGGTGTATGATATTTATTTGATCTTAGAAGATGTTATAAGTTCACAAAATTGAAGAATTTCAAGCCATTTGCAAAGTTGCCATTTTGGGAAAGTGACTTGTAATGTAAATTTGCCATTTTGGGAAAGTTTTTCAACCTCCTCTTTTTGATCCAAAAATGCTTCAAATGAAAAATCTTTGGTCATGAAAGTTGTAGATTGGATCCTCCCATTTTCAAAAAGTACAAGAACTCATTCTAATTCATTTTAGAACAAAAGTTATGGCCTTGCAAAGTTGGGAAAATCATGAAATTTCACTTATGCACCAAAAAGGGAAACTTGCAAAAACCCTTGCCAAACCCATTTGTGACTTCAAAGTGACTTCTAAGTATTACATAAACATAACACATGCCATAAAATTCAGAATGGCCCAAAGGATTTCTCATTTCTATGCCTTGTATCACAAGTTACATAAGGCATTTTCTCATGAATCTTCAAAATTGAATCTTTTGCAAAAGGGACTTTCAATGCTTGAATTGGACACTAATTGATCTCAAAGCATTCTAGCAACTTCATATGGTTCATTTTTCTGCATTTTGCCCAAGAATTCACAAGATTCTTTGCCTTGGTTCATAAGAAAGTTCAAAGAGGGAATTATGCAAGAACATTGAAAACTCTTGATCAAGACCATCCAGCTCACAAAATCAGATCCAAAGGCTTTCCTTAACTCAAGCTGAAGCAGGACAAGCCCTAAGATCTCCTCTGCCATGGCCCATACCTATGGTACACAAAATCTTGACTTTTTGCATTTTTGCCCATGCCAATCAAACTGTGCCACTACCAACTCTCTACCCAATTAAAGCCTCATATGTGGACCTCAAGCATTCCAAAACACAACACACACAAGCCTGCAACCTCCCATAAGCCAGGATTCCCAAAAAAACTGTCAAAAACTTCTCCTCTTCGAAACTGCTCCCACAGCCATCAAACTTCCATTTTTCCTTCACCAATGAATCACACATCCTCCATAGAACCAGAATCCACCATTGAAACAGCCTGAAACATCACATATTCAACTCTCCAAATCTTCTATATCAGAACCAAAACCTTCAAACCAAGCCATAAGAACTCATTCTAAGCTTCATTTCATCATCAGGGGGTTCAAAGAGGTGGGCTTGAAGCAAAGGAAAGGTCAGAAATCCCAGAACCAGAAAGTTCCATCTCAGGTAACATGATGAACTTTTTTCCCAGAAGCTAGCTTTTAATTTCTTTTATGGTTATATATGCTTCCCTGATCATGGGGATGTGATTACTTTTGAAAATGGTGGAGAAACCACCATGTATGTGATCTCTGAAACTCTTGCCCGTTTTTACATTTTTCTTCGATTCATGTTCATGGCGTGAAATAAATGAGTTTTAGTTGGGGGTTTAGGTTTAGGGTTGTTAGAGGATCATTTTTGTGAAAGAAATTTGGAGTTTGGTGGCCAGAGAGAGAAGCTAGGGTTTAGGCTCGTCGGAGAAGACGAACGGAACACTGTTCCGGTCGCCTGAAGGTGGTTTAGCCCTAATCCTGTAATTAAGTCTAGTTTAAATGTGGGCCTTTAATTTGGTTTCCCGCGCGCGAGTGAACAACCAAGATTTGTCATTAAACCCTAATTCAGATTAATTAGTTTAATTAATTAGGTTTAATTTGAATTTAATCAGAATCAATCTCAGCCACTGAAACGCGCGCCAGCCAACTCCCGCCCTCTAACTTTGAATCTCAGCCTCAGGATCCTCATACTTTTCCATTTTATTTGTTTTATTTCTATTTAATTTCTACGAATTTTAAAAAATAGTAAAAAAGATCCAAAAATTCTGAAAAATTTTATTAAATCTTTTATTAATTTTTCAGAACCCAAAAATATTTTTATTTTTATATTTTGCATTAAAAATTATTTTTAAATCATTTAAATGTTTCTTTTTAATTAGTTAATGGAAATTAATTAATTAAAAATGCATTTAGGTATTTAAAAATCACAAAAAAATTCACATTGCATTTTAATATATTTAGAAACATTATCAAACTCTTCAAACAAATTTCTTTTTGGTTCTTGACATATTTTGACATTTTTCTTTGGAATTAAAGTTCTTAAAAGGAAATATTTTTGTTCTAACTTAGAAAAATTCATTATGCCTAACCATGAATAGTTTGATGATGGTTCTTCTTGCATTGCATTCTTCATATCATGTAGTTTCTAGGGTAAAATTGATTTGAATTTATCTTTCATTTTCAATTTGATGTGCATTTTTCCTTTTGAAGTGCCTTAAAACCCTAGCCAACTTGAGAAAATCATAACTTCCTTAGGGTTAAGAGTTAGGTCTCCTCCTTTGGGGTGTGATATCATATGGGTTTAGGGTTCCTTTGATCCCATTTGCAATTTTTTATCTTGTCATTTGCTTCTGATTTTGAATTTTGCTTTGTGTCTTGTGCATAAACCCTAATTTTGGCTTTCATTTGCATTCATCTCTCATTTGCTTGCATACATGAACTTGCCATGAGATTTTGTGCATCCACATGACATATGAGACATCTTAGGACACATTAGACTCATGTTTGATCATTGCATCATTCATTTGCCAAGTTATGCATCTATTGCATTCCATAAGTTTTCATGAACTTTCATTGTTCAAAGCATGCTTCATTTGCATCCTTACTCTTGTATGATCACCCACAGCTCTTGATGTGTGTTTGATTTATCTCTTAGCATCTTTAAAATCATGTTTATGCTTATGATTTTGGTTTGCCTCATTGCAATTCATCTCATTTTCATTGCATTTCATTTCTTGTTACTAACTTTTCAGGTGGTAAGTGTTTGAGAAGTGAATTTGCCTTCACTTCTCATAATCTCTTCTCATCTCTCTTATGCATCCATTGCTGCATTTTACTTATGTCTTAGAGTGAGCTTGCTCACTCATGCTCCTTCTCCTCTTTCTTTCTCCAAGCAACTTGTCTTCTTAAGTGAAACAAGTTGTCTTGTTTCTTCTTGCTTCTCTTCCTTCATCATGCTTCTTCCTTGGTGGCTTTTCCTTGAAGATCTTCTTGCAAGCCTCATAAACCCGAGGAACACCCAAGCATGATCACAATTAGGGTTTGATTAGTCCCCCATTAGTTTCACCTTTGTGTCATCTTTGTGTCTTCTCTTCTCATCTCATAATCAAGGACTAAACCTTAAAGGTTTTAAGGCTTTGTGATTAAGCTTATGCCTGCATCCTTCTATTAGGATGGAGTGTATAACTTTAATCCTAAGTGTTAAGCCCTTAATGTTTTTAAATCCTTTAATCAATCCATCTAATAATCACCAAGACATCAAGCTTGTAACTTGGGCCTTGCATTAGGGTTCTATTTCTTCCTTAATTGGTTAAGAAGGACTAACCCTAGTGTTAATGGACAAGTCCCCCTCAAGTTTGTCTTACAAACCATGAAAATCACTTCTTAATCATATCATTAACTAAAATCCACTTCAATAAAGGTTTTGTTTTGTCATGAGGTTAATCCCTAATCATGGATTAAGTTGAGGAGCCTTTCTCAGCTTAAGTGTTCTCATCTATTATCCTTCTATTAGGATGGTGTAATGAGTCCATTAAATCCTTGATTAAGGCTTAAACTCATTACTTAACACTAAACAAAAATACCAAAAACATCTAAATAAATGCAAGTAGGTTAATGATCTTAATCCTACATCATCATGGTAATTAAGTTTGAGGTGCTTACTTCATACTTAAGGTATTCTCATTACCCCTAATTAGAGGGAGGATGTGATGAGTTTACTAACCTTTGGTTTAGGCTTAAGCTCATTTTCTTATGACAAACACAAAAGCAATAACAAAACTGAAAATACAAAAACAAACAATAATCGTCTCCTCCGGGATTCTCTTCTCATCTCATTCACTCACAAACGAGGACTCGCTTCTTCCGTCTAATGCAAGACAGTTTGCACCTGAGCCAGACAGGTCATACACTTGAGCATAGACAAGCAAGCAGTTCACAAGTCAATTTATCTTTCAGTCTCTTTGAGTCGAACTACGGTGTTCTGACTTCCTCATTGCACGAGAGGATACGTAGGCATAACTTAACAGTTATCGAACAAAAGTCTCTGTATATTCCCCCCTCTTCCAGCATTATTCTTTTCAAGCCTCATTATCTTGAGCATTTCACTCTTGTCCTTGCACTGACACCTCTCTTATACACTTCATATCTCTTTTACACTTACACTTGCATTCTTTCCAGCTTTGATACACAAAATAGAACTGACACTACCCCTTTTAAACACAAATCTTTCAAGCGTGGATCCCGTCGAGTACGACGGACAATCTGGGTGCTAATACCTTCCCAGGTTGTAACCAACCCCCTTTCTCAGTTTCTCTGGTTCGCGACCGTCTTATCCATATCTTTTCTAGGTCTATGCAGCATTACCTTTCCTTCGGGATAAAAATGCCTAGCTGGCGACTCTTTCCTTTTGAGTTCACCCTTGTGTGTTCTCTCTCCTTCGCCGACCGTTCGCGTCTGTACCCCTCTTGACCCGTGTGTCATTTGGTGGGAGCGACAAAGACACCCCTACCTGTTGCCTTCATTGACCATACGATGACCCTACGCTTGTCCCTTAACACATCCAAGGTAATGACTACCTATTTCTTAATAATAGGGATAGTCTTACCCTTGAAAGAACATACGAGAACATGAAAGACTTAATCTAGGGTAGGTACCTTTTCGTTGCTTGCTCACATTTCAAAATACTTTTTACACCTCACTTTCTTAAACAATTTTTCAAAACAAGGCTTTGTATACATCCATACGAGGATCATTACAAAGTACTTAGAAAAATTTCTAATCACACACTACACTCTTCAAAAACAATTTAAGTGAGCTAAATAACTAAGAGCCCATGGATAACCATGGATATAAAGGGTGCTAATACCTTCCCTTTATATAACCTACCCCCCATACCCAGGTCTTTTCAAATAGGTCTTTCCTGTTCTTTTATGTCCTTTCCACTTGGTTAAAATAAAAGTCGGTGGCGACTCTTGCTATCCGTAACATGACTAAAAGTCAGTTCTTCCACCGTGTTACACTATTACTTTACTAACATTTAAATTTCCTTCTCGCACCTTTACCTCCTTTATTTTTATTATGCTTTATATTTCTTTATCATTCATTATCATGTTTATATTCTTGTTATTATATTTTTGTGTTGATTTTTCTTTTGTCCACTTGGATACAAAAATATTAATAAGGGATTAAACCTCTAAAAACCTTGAGATCTTGATCTTGGACTATTGGTTACTATCCTTTGCATTGGAATTGGAGTTTTGGACTTCGATTCTAGGAGACCTTCCCTTTGCTTTGATCTTCATGGAGTTGGTAGGTTTGCATTTATTTGGCCAGTTGTTAGCTTATAAGGATGGAACTCTTATGCTCATAAGTGGAAGCATCATCAATTTTGGTTAGATCTTTCCTCCTTTATCTCTTTTATTTTCTTTCTTAGGATAGTCACTTCATCTCTCCCCCCTTCTTAAATTTTCAAAATTCCTCCATCTTTTTTAAAAATAAAACTTCTTTGTTTTCAAACTTTAAACCGCTTTCATAATCAAACCTTGACTTAGGTCAAGCAATTTTTACCTTTTCTTTTATTTTCTTAAATAAATGTGTAAACACCCCAAATTTTCCCTCACTTTTTCTCATACCATGGCTTGTGATCTTTCATTTTTGCATTAGCATGAGCATACCAACTCATATTGCATATTTGTTTCATCTGCATAGTCCATTTCATCTGCATCTAGGGTTTGTGATCTGAGCAATCCAAGAAGTGAAATGAGCCATCTCAAAGGTCTTGAAGCATGCCAAGATGGTCCATGAGTATTATATGATCATAATATGCTCCCCCAAAGTTCATAAAAGTTGAGGGATCACAAAGCATGGCAAAGGCATAGAGGCAAACTGAAGATTTCCTACAAAAATGACCTAAAATTAGGGTTTTGGTTCCAAAGGCCTTAATCCCAAATTTTTTGGTCATTCTTGTTTCTAATGGTCTTAATATGTTATAAGGATCATGTGTACCAAATTTGATGAAGAAATTCACTGTGGAAGTCATCTGATCATTGGGTAACTTCTTGAACAAGTAAAGTAAAATCAGGGCATCTGAGGCCTCCCTCAAGGGTACCAAGGGGTCATCATCATCATTTTGGGTCTCTATGATCTTTATTTGATCTTAGAAGTGGTTATAAGTTCACAAAGTTGAATAATTTTGAGCCAAATGGAAACTTGCTAGTTTTGGAAATGACTTGTAATGGAAACTTTCCATTTCGGGAAAGATATTCAACCTATTCTTTCATGACCAAAAATGCTTCAAATGAAAAATTCTTAGGCATGAAATTTGTATATTATGTCTTCCCATTTTCAAAAAGTACAAGAACATGTCTTGATTCATCCTAGAAATCAAGATATGGCCTTTCAAAGTTGGCAAAAATCCTATAATTTTCAAGTTCATGCCAAAGAGGGATTTTTGCAAATTCAAGTTTCAAGCCATTTCATGACCTCTAATCAACTTTTATGTACCATAACATGTCAAAGCAACTTCAAAATATCAGAATTGGCCCAAGAATGCATGGTTTTCATGGCTTGATTCACAAGAAATCTCAAAATGGCAATTATGCATAAACTTTGCAAAAACTATGACAACTCTTGATCCAAGTGTTCCAGCTTCATAAAAATGATCCTAAGGCCATCCATGAATCAAGATGAGGCCAAGACACCCCAAAAGCTTGCTCTGACTCAGCCCATGCTTATGGTACCATAACTTGACTTTTTGTAAATCAAGTCATACCAATCAGCCTGTGCCACAACCACTATCTGGCCAATCAACATGACTTATGTGGATATCAAGGAGCCTATGTCACACAAGCTTGGAGCCTGAATCCTCACACACTCAGATTTCTAAAAAATTTCCATAACACTTCCTCTCTTCGAAACTCACTCCTCAGCCATCAAAACATAAAATTTCTTTCACCATTCAACTCCACATACCTCAAGGATCATTTCCCACCCCTTGCCATGGCCTGAAACAAGCCCAAACACAAACACGATTTCCACCTTAGCAGAACTGAAACACACAAATCAGCCATCAAAAACTTGTTTCAAGCCTTCCACAAGCTTCAGAGGATCCATTGGAGTGATTTTGCATCAAAGAGAAGGTCAGAAAGCTCAAAACAGTAAAGCTTCATCTCAAGTAACCATCAAGAATTTTTTTTCCAGAAACTCTCTTTTAAGTTCTTAAATGATTCTACATGCTTCCCTGATCATGCTGATGTCTTTACTTTTGAAAATGATTGAGAAATGAGTGTGTATGCTTGCTCTGAAAACTTTGCTCGTATTTTGTTGTTTGCTTCGATTCAGTTGATTCATGAAAAATAAATGAGTTTTGATGCCTGATTTGTGTTATATGATGTTCAATGATCATTTCTGGAGACTTTGGTGCGTTTTCATGGCCTGGGGAGGGATTTAGGGTGAAAGAGCTGCCGGAGAAGATGACCGGAGGTCTTCTCCGGCCACCTGAAAGTCATTAGGGCTAAACTCTAATTAATTTCCCAGTTTGAATGTGGGCCTTTAGATTTTAGGGTTAGCGCGTGTTTGGACGGTTCTGATCAATTCATTAAACTCTAATCTATTTTAATTAAATTAATTAAGATTAATTAAATTAATTTCCTCAGTTTGAATCATGACCCTAGGATTGCGCGTGCAGTCAATGCCTTTTCTCCCAGTTTGAATCCTGGCCATTAAATCTTTACACTTTTCATTTTATTCATTTTAATTCATTTTCTTTTTATTTCTTTTGTTCATTTTATTTAAAATAGTAAAAATCATCAAAAAAATATCATTTCTTGCATTTTTGTTTCAAATATTTTTCTCAACCTGAAAACAATTTTTATTTTATTTTTTGCGTTAAAAAAGTATTTTTAAAATATTTAAATGTTATTTTTAATTAATTAATGGATTTTAATTAATTAAAAATGCATTTAGGTTTCTAAAAATCACCAAAAAATTCATGAAGCATTTCAATACATTTAGAAACATTTTCAAACTCACCATACAAATTTCTTTTTAGGTTTGATCACAATTTCACAATTTTCTTTGAATTAGGGTTCCTAAAAATCATATTTTTTAACCATAACTTGAAAAATTCATTTCTGCCTAACCATGATGAGTTTGAATTTGATTCTTTTTGTATTGTTTCATATATTGCATATAGTTTCTAGGTTGTTTATCTCATGATTTTATCTTGTATTTTCAATTTGATTTGCATTTTCCCTTTAGAAGCACCCAAAAACCCTTGCAAACTTAGAAATTTCATAGCTTCCACTAGGTTAAGCTTCTGAATTTTTCCTTTGGGGTGTGATCTTATATGGGATTAGGGTTTGTTTGAGCTTGATTTCAATTTTTTATCATGATGAATGCTTCTGTTTTGGTCATATGCATCTCATGTTGTCTTAAAACCCTAATCTTGCATCTTCATTTGCATTCTCCTTTGCATATCATCATCATATGAGCTTGCCATGACATCTTAAGCATTTGTATGACATCTTAGACACCTTAAGACATGCTTGAACATTGTTTGATCATTTCTTCATTCATTATCTATGTTTTGCATCCATTACATTCCATGAACATCCATGTGTTTTCATGCTTCTAAACATGCTTCCATTGCATCTCATCCTTGTATGATCATTCATATGCATCTTGTATGACTTTGCATCATCTCATATTCCATTCATATTGCATATTCACTTCTTACTTTGGTATTTTTATCCCATTTCATTTCATTTCCTTTTGCTTTATGTCTTATGCATTCATACTAACATTTCAGGAACTTTTTGGTAAGTTATCTGGGAGGTGGATTTTCCTTCACCTCCCACCCTTTCTCATCTCTTCATATGCATTATTACTTGTATTTGAAGTGAACTTTCTTCACTTATGTTCCCTCTTCTCACTTTCTTTCTTTTAAGTTACTTATCGTCTTCAGGAAGTAAGTAACGTATTCTTCTTCTTCTTTCTCTTTTCATCTGCTTCTTCCATTGGTGGCCTTGAAGATCCTTTCTTTTAAGCCTCACAAACCATAGGATATCAAAGCATGATAACTTTTAGGGTTGTTTATATTCCCCCCTAGTCTTTTACCTTTGATTATCCTTGAGTCTCTCTTCTCATCTCATAGTCAGAGACTAAACTCTTAAAGCTTTAGGACTTTGGAATTAGGGTTATGCCTGCATCCTTATCTTAGGATGGAGTGCATAACTTTAATCCTTAGTGTTAAACCTTTAATTTGTTTACACCTCTTAATAAATACACATTAATAATCACTAAGACTTTATCTTGTAACTTGGGCCTTACATTAGGGTTCTATCTCTTCCTTATGGTTAAGAGGGACTAACCCTAGTGTTTAATGGACAAGTCCCCCTCAAGTTGTCTTACAAACCATAAAATCCACTTCTTAATCTCACCCTTTAATTAAAATCCATTTAATAAAGGCTTGTTATATAATGAATTTAATCCCTAACCATGGATTAAGTTGAGGTATCTTCCTCAACTTAAGTGTTCTCATCTATCATCCTTCTATTAGGATGGTGTAATGAGTTCACTAATCTGTGATTAGAGATTAAACCCATTACTTAACACTAAAAAAAACCCAAAAACATCTTAATAGTCACAAGTAGGTTAATGATCTTAATCCTACATCATCATGGTAATTAAGTTGAGATGCTTATCTCATACTTAAGTATGCTCATTATCCCTAATCAGGGAGGATATAATGAGTTTACAACCCTTGATTTAGGCTTAAGCTCATAATCCTATGCAAAACACCAAAAACAATAAAAATTGAAAACACTAAAACAAACAATAATCGTCTCCTTCAAGATTCTTTTCTCATCACACTCATTCACAAACGAGAACTTGCTTCTTCCGTCTAATGCAAGACAGTTAGCACTCGAGCCAGACGAGTCATACACTTGAGCATAGGCAAGCAAGCAGTTCACAGTCAATTTATTTTCACTCTCTTTGAGTCGAACTACGATGTTCTGACTTCCTCATTGCACGAGAGTATACGTAGGCATAACTTAACAGTTATCGAACAAAAGTCTCTGTTTCTTCCCCCTCTTTTAGCATTCTTTTCTAAAGCCTCAGTTCCTGAGCAATTCACACCTTTTTGCACTGACACCTGTACTTTCTTTCTTTAGCTTTTGCACACTGACAACACATACACCTACCCCTTTTAACACAATCTTGTAAGCGTGGATCTCGTCGAGTACGACGGATGATCTGGGTGCTAATACCTTCCTAGGTCGTAACCAACCCCCTTTCTCAGTTTATTTGGTTCACAACCGTCTTATCCATCTCTTTCTAGGTTTATGCAGCATTACCTTTCCTTCGGGATAAAAATGCCTAGCTGGCGACTCTATTCAATTCATCCTCATTTTCTCTTTCGCCGACCATTCGCGTCTGCACCTTGGGAACTAGTGTCTTTTCAGGGGAGCGACAACTTGGCGACTCTTCTGGGGAATGCCTTTGCAACTAGGGCTTCTGGTTCTTTTTGTGGGTTTCTCCTAGCGCTTGTTTGATTTGTGTTTATGGTTGTGTTATGTGCTATGTGTGCTTTTATTTTTGCTTTATTTATTGCTTTCTGTACAGCTTTATTTACTGCGTTTATTTATCGCTTTCATTTACTGTTTATGCATTTCATATTATTGTCATCATATCACGTGCTGGATTTGTTGGTTTACCTTGGTGGGAGGGGTATCTCAGTGAGTAAGGTTCCACACCGGGAGCCTGAGTGACACATAGGATTAGAGTGGCTTCATATTCTTTCCCATTCCATTTGGGTCTGGTGCGGGAATATGAAACACGGTTCAGACATGAGTTTCTTCTTGAGAACTTTGTGCTAGGTATTTCCTGTAGTACTAGGGCTATCTAGGAAGCTTGCTAAGTCTGGATGACCTTTTTAGATGACCTCCAGCATCTGAGGTGAATTAGAGGAGGATCCTTTATGATTAATGTAAACATTGTACCTTCGGGTTAGAAGTGATTACACTTCTCATAATAGATCCAAGTCTGAGGATCCTTGTTCTAGAACAATACCTGTGAGTGGGTTGGGATGTTTACAGGTTTACAGGAGCCATTGACCTCATCGTACCCTGTTACTGATATTGATTTAAGGTTGCACTATGTTGGACTGATTCTATGAAACCCTGGACTTGTGACTCTTTATTTGAGTCCCCCACCTGGTTACTGGTTCTCTAACCGTCACCTGGATTTCTGAACACCATGGACCCTATTCAGAGCAAACAACATATCTAGCCCCTGATCATAAACCCTTGCATATCATTCTGCATACATCATTTTTCATCATTTTAACATTTGTCTATTTGTTTTACAGGGTATCCACTTCATCTTTGGTTTGGTTTTGACTGTTCTTCTGCTCAGCCACCTTCATCAGTTATCTTCATCAGAGATCTTCCTCAGCTGTTATCTTCTCCAGTTGTCTTCATCAGTATTTCTCCTCAATTATCTTCATCAGCATCCTTTGTCAGTATGGACTCATCCAGGAAGAGCAACATCACTTACCATTTCTTTGAGCCCTCCCTAGCAGACATCAGGAAGATTCAGGCACTTATCACTCTTGGTCATGTCCCTCTATTCAGGGAACATTATGGTGGTATTATGGATATGATCATGGACTTGGATGCATCACAGAGGAGCATGATTCACACTTACCTCCAGTTCTATGAACCTCCTCTCAGATGTTTCACTTTTCCAGACTTTCAGATGGGTCCTTTGTTGGAGGAGTTTTCCATGTTGTTGGGTGTCCCTATCAGGAGAGGAATTCCTTTCAACCCTGAGATGACTGCTCCTAGGAATGAAGACATATCTAAGGCTCTGCATTTAGAAGCAACCCTCATTGACCAGCATATGACCACCAAGGCTGGAATCTCAGGCCTCCATTTGGACTTCTTGATCACTCAGGCCACCAGTCATGCTGCAGTTGGGAAGTGGGAAACTGTTTGTGCTCTCCTGGCCCTTAGTATATATGGAATCATCTTGTTTGCAGACGAGCCTAAGTTTGTAAGCAAGAATTCTATCCATATCTTCCTGCTGAAGAATCCAGTTCCTACCTTGCTAGGGGATTTCTATTACTCAGTGCATCAGAGAAATGAGAAGCAGAGGGGAAGATTAGTCAGATGTTGTGCACCTCTCTTCTACTGTTGGTTATTGAGACACCTGCCAAAGACAGACGCTTTCCTAAACCCTCATCAGTCAAGAAATTGGGTAAAGAGAATGATTTTTCTCACTTCAGAAGACATCAGGTGGTGTACTCAGAGCACCAATGGCAGAGATATAATTACAAGTTGTGGGCAGTATGCCAATGTACCTCTTATTGGAGTAAAGGGTTGCATCAACTACAATCCTTTGCTTTTCAAAAGGCAGCTAGGGTATGCCTTAGTACATCCACCAAGAGAGCAGGATTTAATAGAGACCCTTTACTGTGATGTTCAGAATAATCATGCCATCATCCAACAAGCAGCCTGGGCTTGGGATAACATTCAGACAAAAGGGACTGCTATTCTTGGCAAGTGCAACAACATAGCTTCAACTCAGTACATTGATTGGTCTCACATCAGAGGACAGATTACCCGCATGCCATTCACCCTGGAAGATGTGCCAGGGCCATCAGCAGTGGAACCTTTAGCTACAGTCAGTTTAGAGGAGTTTAATAAATTGAAAGAGAGGAATACCCAGCTTTCTAAAGCCCTGAAGAAGACTCTCTGGGAGAGGAATGATAGTCGTCTGGATAATGAGAGGTTAGAGAAGCTTCGGATCGAGCATATGACCAAGATTGAGAAGACAGATGATTACATCAGAAAAGCCCGAGCAGGGAAGTTGGTATTGAAGAATGCTTGCAAAGAAGCCAAGATTCAGAAGGCCAGAGCTGAGCACTACTTGGAAGAGAGTCAGGCTAGGTGGATCAGATTCACTGAGGCTCGTTTGCAAGAAGATCAGAAGACCCGGTCTAGGATAGAGAAGTTGGAAGCTAATGAGAAGAAGAGTCAGGAAGCCTTGTTAGCAGCACAGAAGGAAATCTTCGAGCTGAAACTCCGGGCGGGGTTGAAGAGATCAAAAGACCAAGACAAGTACCAGAAGTTGACAAGTGCCATTGCCACCAGGAACCTTCTTATCAGGACCATCACAGAGCATCCAGTTGGTCCAGTGACTGATGCTCTCCTAAAAGAAGTCAAGGAGGATGACTTTGGGCTGGATGTTTGATTTATTTGTATTTGTATTTTATTTTGGTTGTACTTTATGATGATTTTATTGTATTTTGACCCACCATGGGAACTTGTTGTAATCATAAACTATGTATCTTTTTGAATTTGAAATATATGGTTTATGTATTACTGGGAGTTTCTGATGGACTGCATTTCTCTTCAACATTCCTAGTGGTCTGGAAGGTCAAAACCAAAGAACCAAATCGGATACCCTTACAGATGGACCAAGTTCAGCAAGATTTAACTGACGTGAGAACTCAAATGGCTAATGAGAGAACTGAGATGAGGGCTCAGATGAACCAGTTCATGACAGTAATAACTGGGTTGGCCCAAAGTCAAGAAATATTAAGAGAGTTGGTCGAGCGGCAAACTCCCGAAGAGAATCATCCAGGTACATGAGGTACTAGCAACAATGATCACGGACGGCCACGAACAGATGCGCCAGAAATTGGGCCTCACCTCAACCCTGAAGTTAATGCTATCAGAAATACTCAAGGAAACACTAATTGGTGCTGGGGATGAAGCCTATGATCGTCGTCTGGACGAAATAGCAGAGAAGCTGAGATCTTTGGAGTCCCAAAACTCTTTGGGATTTGATGTAATGGACATGAGTTTAGTTGAGGGAGTCAGGATTCCTCACAAATTCAAGCCTCCTTGCTTTGAGAGATATAATGGTACCTCCTGTCCACGTACTCACCTGCAGTCCTTCATGGGGAGACTGAAAGCTTATACCTTGGATGCAAAGTTGTGGATGTTATACTTCGAAGATAGTCTGACTGGGGCATCCCGTGAATGGTATTCTCACCTGTCCAGAGCAATATAACTTGGACATGGCTCCCAACAGAACTCTCCTAATGGGTATGTCACAATCTTCAAGAGAAAGCTTCAGGGAGTATGCCTAAAGATGGAGACAGCTTGCTGCTGCTGTCCAGCCTCCAATGTCTGAGAGAGAAATGGCCGACATGTTTATGAACACCCTACAGGGAACATACATTGACATACTTACTGCTTTCTCGTCCACCAGCTTTGCGGATGTAGTTATAGATGGTGAGAGAATTGAGAGTCTGCTGAAGATGGGCAAAATTTCAGATAATGGTACAAGTTCCAGCAATACAAGTAAGCCTTTCGCAGGACCTCGTAGGACAGGTGATACCAACTCAGTGCACATGGGCAGAGGTAGGCCTCAATACATGCCAAGATCAGTGGTTGTTGTCACCATTCCAGCTCCAACACCTCAACAACAGTATCGTCCACAACCACAACACTTCCCACAATAACAACAATTCCCTCAACAGAGATCTTCCATCAATAACAATCAGCAACAACGGCCGTTTCAACCAAGAACTTCACAAATCAACAGGGTTATCGATCCCATTCCGATACCTTATGCTGCCTTACTTCCACAGTTATTAAAGCTCAACTTGATTGAATTGAGGACTCTGGCCCCACCAGATCCTCAGAACCTTCCAAGAAACTATGATGTTAATGCCCGGTGTGCCTTCCACTCAAATGCACATGGCCATACAACAGAGAAGTGCAGAGACTTACACATGAAGGTTCAAGATTTGGTTGATTCTAAGGCAGTCAACTTTGCACCCCCTCCAAGTGTTACCAAGAATCCTATGCCTAACCATGGTGGGCCTAGGATAAATGCCATTAAGGAGGACCAACCGGCAATCCTAATTGACAATGTTGCGAGTATTCAAACACCTCTGGTCGAGGTTAAAGCCCGACTTTTAAAATTCCAAGTGTTCCCGGGTTGTGAGGTCCATTGTGAAGCTTGCAAGACTTCTATCAACGGTTGTGCAGATTTGACGACCGGTATCAACAATCTTATCAAAGAGGGAACTTTACAGATCACTTCAACAGTCCCAGCTCCTACAACATCAACAACCATTCCTCCTACAACTCCAGCACACATCATCCCATCAGATATCACTCCTACAACTTCAACAACAATCATTCCAACGGATTCTTCTACAACATCAACAATCATCCCTTCTTCAACTTCAACAGACATCAGCTCAACACATCCTTCTATAACAACAACAACCATCAATGAAGACATTTCCACAGTTACTATTTACTATGATCCTGCAACGATCCACATTCCAGATTCTTCTAACAACTCACATCAACATCTCCATCAACAACAACAACCTTCATCACCAGCACCATCTTCGGTCAAACCTCCTGTCACAATTTATTATGAACCTCAGACCGTCTCAATTCCTTCTTCTGCAGCAATCAGTTCGGTTACCATCACGGTACCTGGACCAGTTCCATATGACAGCAACAGTGTCGTACCTTGGCACTATGGCTCAGATTTGTATTGCGACAGAAAGAAAGTAACTCTTGACACTTCTACACCACAGATTAATAATGTGGGGGGAGGCGGAGGCTTCCCTCGAAGTGGGCGTCTCTTTGCCTCACAATTCCAAAGAACTAATGCTGAAGCAGAAGTTGGTGCCAAGGCTAAGGGCAAGAGTGTGGTGCCTGAAGAGCCTATTCCCAAGGAAACTCAGAAGACATCCTTCGACCAGGATGTAGACGAGTTCATGAGAATAATCAAGAAGAGTGACTATAAGGTTGTGGACTAGTTCCATCAGACACCCTCCAAAATCTCCATATTATCACTGCTAATATGTTTCGAAGCCCATAGGAATGCACTTCTCAAAGTCCTGCACGCGGCTTACGTGCCTGAGGATATTACAGTTAATCAGCTAGAAACAATGGTTTCAAATGTCAATACTAGCCATGGGCTAGGTTTTACTGATGTTGATCTAACTACGGAGGGTTGTAACCATAATAAGGCTTTGCATATCGCCTTGGAGTGTAAAGGTGTTATTCTTTCTCACGTCTTGGTTGACACGGGGTCCTCACTCAATGTTATTCCAAAGAAAGCCTTGGTCATGATGGAATATGACGGTCTTGCACTGCGTCCAAGTAACCTGGTAGTGAGAGCCTTTGACGGCTCTAAAAGATCGGTTCTTGGGGAAATTGAGTTGCCTGTGGTGATTGGCCCACAGATCTTCAAAACTATCTTCTACGTGATGGACATTCAGCCTGCCTATAGCTGTTTGTTGGGTCGGCCATGGATTCATTCCGTTGGCGTTGTAACGTCGACCCTTCACCAGAAGTTAAAATACGAATGGGAGGGCCAAGTTATCGCAATTTGTGGGGAGGAGGATATCTTCGTTAGTCATCTAGCTACTTACAAGTATATTGAGATGGACGGAGAGATCCATGAGACAATGAGCCAAGGGTTTGAGGCCCTCAATGTCAATGAAGCAACAACTGAAGTGTCTAGTACTTCAATCTCCTCTTATAAGCAAGCTCAGAAGGTTGTTGAAGACAGGAACGCCCAGGGCTGGGGCAAGCTGCTGCAAGTTCAGTTCAAGGAAGACAAATTCGGGTTGGGTTACAAACCATCCCGATAGGTCCAGGAGGAGGCTGCTGAAGCTCCCAAGTTTATCAGTGGGGGAACTCTAACCCCGGATGCAATCAATAATGTGGAAGATGAGGCTGAAAGTGACTTCAACCTGGAGAGCTGGATTCGTCCAAGGGTCCCAGGCCAGCAAGTCCTTAACTGGTCTTCCCAGGAAATTATAAGGATTACTTCTGCAGAGTAATTATTATTTCCTGTTTAAGCATGCATCAAGTCCTGCATCTTGCCAAGGTGTCAGGACTCATTTTGTAATAGGGCCATATTTGTATTTTGTGCAAATGAATGATTAATGAACAAATGGACATCTTTTTGCAAACGATCTTCTTTTTTCCGCTCGTTGTTTTTCATTTTTGTTATTTTCGCACAAAGCAATAAATGGAAATGTTTTTCAAATATAACTCCATTCACATTTTTTCTAAAACAAGAATAAAATCAATCACTAAAATAAACAAATCTCAACTCAACCCTTGCAGAGATAATCTTCCAGATTGCACTGACAACAACACTGCTATGACCTTGTATGACTTTGACAATCTGATTAATCAAGCAAATGAAGGGGTTAATGAAGACTATGATTTTCCTGAAGAGTTGGCTATGTTGTTAAGACAAGAGGAAAAAGTGATTGCTCCTCATTAGGAGAGGGTTGAGACTATCAATCTTTGTACCGAAGAAGATGTGAAGGAAGTGAAGATCGGGGCCAGTCTGTAAGCTCCGGTGAAAGAACACCTCATCAATATGCTTCGGGAATATGTTGACGTCTTTGCTTGGTCCTATCAAGATATGCTAGGTCTGGATATGGATATTGTCATGCATAGGTTGGCTTTGAGAGAATATTGTCCGCTGGTTAAACAGAAGTTACGTCGTACTCGCCCAGACATGGCCATGAAGATTAAAGAAGAAGTACAGAAGCAGTGGGACGCTGGTTTTCTTGCTGTAACCAGTTACCCGCCGTGGGTTGCTAATATTGTACCCGTACCTAAGAAGGATTGCATGGTGCATATGTGTGTGGATTATCGGGACCTGAACAGAGCAAGCCCGAAAGATGATTTCCCATTACCTTACATTGACGTATTGGTGGATAACACGACTCAATTCTCGGTATTTTCTTTCATGGACGGATTTTCGGGATATAACCAGATTAAGATGTCACTTGAAGACATGGAGAAGACATTTTTCATCACACCTTGGGCATATTCTGCTACAAAGTAATGTCGTTCGGTCTGAAGAACGTCGGTGCAACGTATCAACGGGCTATGGTAACATTATTCCATGATATGATCCATAAAGAAATTGAGTGCTATGTGGATGATATGATGGCTAAGTTCCTTACAGAAGAAGATCATCTGGTGAATCTGCTGAAACTGTTCAAGCGTTTGAGGAATTATCAATTGAAGTTGAAGCCCAACAAATGCACATTCAGGGTACGTTCTGGTAAGCTGCTGGGTTTTATTGTAAGTGAAAAATGAATTGAGGTTGATCCCAACAAAGTGAAAGCCATTCAGGAGATGCCTGCACCTAAGACTGAGAAAGAACTTTAAGGGTTCTTAGGTAGATTGAACTACATCTCAAGGTTCATATCTCATCTCACTGCAACCTGTGAACCCTTGTTCAAGCTGTTAAGAAAAGAACAAATAGTCAGGTGGAACGATGATTGTCAGAGAGCTTTTGACAAAATCAAAGAATATCTGCAAGAGCCTCCAATTCTCATGCCTCCAATCGAAGGAAGACCTCTAATCATGTATCTGACAGTATTAGAAGAGTCAATGGGGTGTGTGTTGAGCCAGCATGACGAGTCAGGTCGAAAAGAGTATGCAATATATTACCTAAGCAAAACGTTTACCGATTGTGAACAATGTTATTCACTGCTCGAGAAAACTTGTTGTGCTTTAGCGTGGGCTGCTCGCCGACTAAGACATTATACGTTGACTCATACTACCTTATTGATCTCAAAGATGGATCCAGTCAAGTACATATTTGAGACACCGGCACTTACCGGAAGGGTTGTAAGATGGCAAATGATTCTAACGGAATATGACATTCAGTACACCTCTCAAAAGGCCATCAAGGGCAGTGTATTGTCTGACTATCTGGCTGAGCAACCCATTGATGATTACCAGCCTATGAGATTTGACTTCCCTGATGAAGACATCATGTTCTTGAAAGCAAAAGATTGTAAAGAGCCAGTTCACACTGAAGGGCCTGACCCAGAAGAAGCATGGACTATGATGTTCGATGGGGCAGTTAATTGCAACAGTTGTGGGGTTGGTGCAGTACTTATCACACCCAAAGGAGTCCATATGCCTTTCTCAGCAAAACTCACCTTTTCCTGCACTAACAACGAAGCAGAATACGAAGCTTGTATCATGGGTCTTGAGGAAGCCATTGACCTCAGGATCAAAACCTTGAATGTATTCAGAGATTCAGCTTTGGTAATTAACCAGACCAACGACAAGTGGTACACTCATCAGGAGCATATGATTCCCTACCGTGACTATACGAGGAGATTGTTGACCTTCTTCACAACAGTTAAGCTTGAATACATCCCTCGAGATGAGAATCAATTTGCAGATGCTTTGGCTACCATTTCATCTATGATCAAAGTACAAGCTGCTAATTATGTACCTCGAATTTTGGTATCCATATTGGACAGGCCGGAATATGTATTCTCTGTGGACACTGCCACTGATAACAAGCCTTGGTACCATGACATCAAATGCTTCTTGGAAACTCAGACATACCCACCTGGGGCATAGTAAAATGATAAGAAGACATTAAGAAGGTTGGCCGGCAGTTTCTTCCTCAATACTGATGGTTCTTTGTATAAGCGAAACTTCGACATGGTCTTGCTCAGATGTGTTGACAAGAAGGAAGCAGACCTACTGATGCACGAAGTACATGAAGGTTCTTTCGGTACCCATGTCAGAGGACATGTAATGGCAAAAAGGTTGTTAAGATCAGGTTACTATTGGATCACAATGGATAAGGACTATTGTGCTTATGCCAGAAAATGCCACAAGTTCCAGATCTACGTAGATAAAGTGCATGTGCCTCCGAATCCTTTGAATGTAATGTCTTCACCTTGGCCCTTTGCCATGTGGGGCATTGATATGATTGGAAAGATTGAACAAACTGCTTCAAATGGTCACATATTCATCCTGGTAGCCATTTATTACTTCATCAAATGGGTTAAGGCAGCTTCATATGCAAACGTCACCAGACAAGTGGTAGCTAGATTTCTGAAAGGGATATCATCTGTCGATATGGAATTCCCGAGCGAATCATTACTGATAATGGTTCCTATTTGAACAACAAGATGATGGAAAAACATTGTCGGGACTTCAAAATTCAACATCACAACTCTTCTCCTTACAGGCCAAAGATGAATGGCGCTGTTGAGGCCGCTAACAAGAATATCAAGAAGATTGTGCAGAAGATGGTAGTCACTTACTAAGACTAGCACGAAATGCTACCCTTTGCCTTGCGTGGGTACCGAACCTCCATCAGAACATCTACTGGGGCAACACCTTATCAGCTTGTGTACGATATGGAAGTTATCCTACCTGTTGAAGTTGAATTATCCTCCTTATAGGTAATGATGGATGTGAAACTAGATGAAGCAGAATGGGTCAGGTCTCGATACAATTAACTGAACCTGATTGAAGAGAAAAGGTTAGCAGCTATCTGTCTTGGGCAGTTGTATCAGAAACGAATGAAGAAATCCTTCGATTAGTAAGCCAGACCTCGGGAATACCAAGTGGGAGAGCTTGTTCTTAAAAGACTTCTTCCTCCTTATACAGACCACAAGGGCAAATGGACGCCAAACTACGAAGGCCCATTCATAGTAAAGAAATTTTTCTCTGGAGGAGCACTGATGCTCACTACTATGGATGGTGAGGATTTCTTATCTCCTGTGAATTCAGATGTAGTTAAAAAATACTTCGTATAAAATGACCCGCTGGACATAAAAACTGAATGTAAGTCCAGGAAAAAATAGGGCATCCCGGCGAGTCAAAAACAGAATAAAAGACTCGGGAAAAAATAAGGGAAAAACAAATATACACCCGCTGAGTTGAAAAGCCACCTCGGACAGCTCAGGCAAAAAATGTGTATCCCGGTGGATTGAAAACCAGAAAGGGAGATCCACGCAAAATCAGGGAATAAGTGAACAACTGCATTCTGAATTCGTCTGTATCACTCACACATGGAAAGCTTCGAAAGGAGAAAGCGTCGGTCAGAATCAACCTTCTTCAGAAAGCAAGATAAGAAGAAAGTCAAGGTCATATGGGTCATAGCAAAGGAAGCTCACTGGAGCGTCATCTTCAACATTGCCAACACTTTTATTTTCTCAATTTACAGCAATCTCCTCTTTTCAGGGGATTCGCTTCTTTGACTGTACTTGCCTATTCAGGGCACACAAATCAATAAAATAAGAATTTTCAGTCACACTTTGTTTTGTACATTTTTGTTTTGTTTGTAAAATGTCCAAAGTTCATAATACAACACTTGCATAAAACATATGAGCCATTTTAATAAATGCTTGCAAGAAATATGTTGCTCTTAGGCAAATCTAACTCCCATGACGGGATCCGGTCGAGGATACCTCGGGACACTTGTGTGTTTCCTTTGTTTAACAGGTTGTAGGTACTCAAGGAAGACCATTTCACAGCATGGGGCATATCAGGCATAATATCCCCAACCAAGTCAGCAATCACATCATCAGCAAGACTCTTTGACAAGAAGTATTTCCTCACAAAGTCTTTATCCCCCAAAGGATCCCTTGAGGAATTCATCAATCCCCAGCATATTACTTCCCAGAAGTTATCCCCTCCCCAAGCGGGATCTCCCAAGCAATGCCTGACGGCTTTTCCCCAGCAAAGTGGTCAGAAACTTTCTATTCCCCACAGATTTGCCAAGATTCTCTCATCCTCAGTAGAGACGGAAATTGCTTCCCCACAAAGTTCCCATTCTCTACCCGGTAGAGTAATAACATGAAATACTTCCCCAACAGAGTTACTGAAATTTCCTCGTCCCCAGCGAAGTTCTCCCTCCGAACAGATCAACCAATGATCTCTTTCCCAACTGAATTCTCCCTCCAGACAGATAAACCAGAGATCTTTATCCCCGCAGGATCCGAATTTTGGATTGGGTTTATCATTTGCATAATCATAGTATTTCACATCATTTACCCCCAAAATAAGCATAGCATTCCATCTAATACAGAGCATTACAGCAAAAGTCAAACATTTGCATGATCATAAGCCAGGTTCGAGCCAGTCACCTGCAAATACCATCATCACTTCATTAGCAATATAAAAGTCATTTCCCCTGCAGATAAAAGCCAAAGCATCCCCTTTGCACTCTCAAACACAGATACCTATTTATATTTATATATGCTCTTTTCGACACTCGTCCGTGTCATCTTTCCCCAGTGAGGTCGCCAGAATACCTTCTGAATTCTTAAACACTTGTTCGTACCTGTACATATTCTTTGTTGACACTCGTCTATGTCATATCTCTCCAACAAGTCAAAACACTCGTCCGGGTCTCTTGCTCAATCTTTTGGCACTCGTCTGTGTCTTGCACTTGCATCACCAGCAGATTATACTTGTACATACTTATACAGAAGTATTTGATACTCGTCTGTATCTTGTATATATCACGCCTCAGCAGATTCAACACTCGTCCGTGTTTTTTGCTCGACCGATTGATACTCGTCCGTATCATCATCCTTAAACACGAGTTAGCGTTTGTTTCTACCGATACTCGTCCGTATCATGGTATTAAGGATGCTCGTCCGCATCTTTGATCTATACACATTGTCAAACACTTATGCCTTTTAAAAGGCGTAAGCACTCGTCCGTGTTTACCATTCTCCAGTAAGTCGCCAACAAAACAAATTTCTCCTATTCGGCATTCGTCCTATGTCGTGATACTTTCGGCAGCCGTCCCCTGCCAGGTGATCGTCCTTCACCTTTGGATGACCGTCCCTCTTCATTTCCCCACTGGAATCCCCATTGTTGGAACTTTCTATCCGGCATTCGTCCTATGTCGTGATATTTTCGGCAGTCGTCCCCTGCTAGGTGATCGTTCTTCACCTTTTGATAATCGTCTCTCATCATCTGTCTGATGGCCATCCCCATCATTGATCTTTTTATCTGGCATTCGTCCTATGTCACGATAATCCCCAAGAACAGCCGTCCCCTGCTAGGTGATCGTCCTTCACCTCTTGATGATCGTCCTTCATCATGCTTATCCGATGGCCGTCCCCATCGTTGACCTTTTTCTATTCGGCATTCATCCTATGTCGTGATAAAGAGCAGCCGTCCCCTGCTAGGTGATCGTCCTTCACCTTTGATGACCGTCCCTCATCAAATATTTCATTTATTCTTTAACCCGATGGTCGTCCCCGTCGTGGTCCCTTTTCCTTTTCCTGATGATCGTCCTTCATCATATTTACCCGATGGCCGTCCCCATCGTTGTTTACTTTACTTTCCAGCCTGATGGCCGTCCCCATCAATGTTTTTTCTCAATCCCCAGAGATTATTATTTTACCCGATGGCCGTCCCCGTCGCGGTTTCTTTATTTTCCAGCATGATGGTCGTCCCCGTCATTGCTTTGCTTACCGTTTACCCCCAGCAGTCGTCCTTTGCTCGATGGTCTTCCTCCATCGCTTTCATTTGATACTCATACTATACTATATTTTACATTTTATATCCCTTTTCTTCTTCTCCCCAGTGAGTGCAAAATTTGGACTGTCTTTGGTATTCAATCACAAGTTATCTTGTTTGTCTGTTAAGCCAGGCGCTTACATCCTGCACAGCTAACTCATGCTTGAATAGGGGAAGCTGTAAACACCCCAAATTTTCCCTCACTTTGTCTCATACCATGGCTTGTGATCTTTCATTTTTGCATTAGCATGAGCATACAACTCATATTCATATTTGTTTCATTTGCATAGTCCATTTCATATGCATATAGGGTTTGTGATCTGAGCAATCCAAGAAGTGATCTGAGCCATCCCAAAGGTCTTGAAGCATGCCAAGATGGTCCATGAGTATTCTATGATCATAATATTCTACCCAAAGTTCATAAAAGTCAAGGGATCACAAAGCATGGCAAAGGCATAGAGGCAGACTGAAGATTTCCTACACAGATGACCTAAAATAAGGGTTTTGGTTCCAAAGGCCTTAATCCCAATTTTTTTGGTCATTATTGTTTCTAATGGTCTTAATATGCTATAAGGATCATGTGTACCAAATTTGATGAAGAAATTCACTGTGGAAGTCATCTGATCATTGGGTAACTTCTTGAGCAAGTAAAGTCAAAATCAGGGCATCTGAGGCCTCCCTCAAGGGTACCAAGGGGTCATCATCATCATTTTGGGTCTCTATGATCTTTATTTGATTTTATAAGTGGTTAGAAGTTCACAAAGTTGAAGAATTTTGAGCCAAATGGAAACTTGCTATTTTTGGAAATGACTTGTAATGGAAACTTTCCATTTTGGGAAAGATATTCAACCTATTCTTTCATGACCAAAAATGCTTCAAATGAAAAATTCTTGGGCATGAAAGTTGTAGATTATGTCTTCCCATTTTCAAACATTACAAGAACATGTCTTAATTCATCCTAGAACTCAAGATATGGCCTTTCAAAGTTGGCAAAAATCCTATAATTTTCAAGTTCATGCCATAGAGGGATTTTTGCAAATTCAAGTTTCAAGCCATTTCATGACCTATAATCAACTTATATGTACCATAACATGTCAAAGCAACTTCAAAACATCAGAATTGGCCCAAGAATTCATGGTTTTCATGGCTTGATTCACAAGAAATCTCAAAATGGCAATTATGCATAAACTTTGCAAAAACTATGACAACTCTTGATCCAAGTGTTCCAGCTACATAAAAATGATCCTAAGGCCATCCATGAATCAAGTTGAGGCCAAGACACCCCAAAAGCCAGCTCTGACTCAGCCCATGCTTATGGTACCATAACTTTTGACTTTTTGCAAATCAAGCCATACCAATCAGCCTGTGCCACAACCACTCTCTGGCCAATCAGCCTGACTTATGTGGACATCAAAGAGCCCATTTCACACAAGCTTGGAGCCTGAATCCTCACACACTCAAATTTCCCAAAAATTTCAATAACACTTCCTATCTTCGAAACTCACTCCTCAGCCATCAAATCTTAAAATTTATTTCACCATTCAACTCCACATACCTCAAGGATCATTTCCCACCCCTTGCCATGGCATGAAACAAGCCCAAACACAAACACGATTTCCACCTTAGCAGAACTGAAACACACAAATTAGCCATCACAAACTTGTTTCAAGCCTTCCATAAGCTTCATAGGATCCATTGGAGTGATTTTGCATCAAAGAGAAGGTCAGAAAGCTCAAAACAGTAAAGCTTCATCTCAGGTAACCATCAAGAACAATTTTTCCAGAAACTTTCTTTTAAGTTCTTAAATGATTCTACATGCTTCCCCTGATCATGCTGATGTATTTACTTTTGAAAATGATTGAGAACTGAGTGTGTATGCTTGCTCTGAAACTTTGCCCGCATTTTGTTGTTTGCTTCGATTCAGTTGATTCATGAAAAATAAATGAGTTTTGATGTCTGATTCGTGTTATATGATGTTCAATGATCATTTCTGGAGACTTTGGTGCATTTTCATGGCTTGAGGAGGGATTTAGGGTGAGAGAGTTGTCGGAGAAGATGACCGGAAGTCTTCTCCGGCCACCTGAAAGTCATTAGGGCTAAACTCTAATTAATTTCCCAGTTTGAATGTGGGCCTTTAGATTTTAGGGTTAGCGCGTGTTTGGACGATTCTGATCACTTCATTAAACCCTAATCTATTTTAATTAAATTAATTAAGATTAATTAAATTAATTTCCTCAGTTTAAATCCTGACCCTAGGATTGCGCGCGCAGTCAATGCCTTTTCTCCCAGTTTGAATCCTGGCAATCATATCTTCATACATTTTCATTTTATTTATTTTAATTTATTTTCTTTTTATTTCTTTTGTTCAATTTATTTAAAATAGTAAAAATCATAAAAAACTATCATTTCTTGCATTTTTGTTTCAAATATTTTTCTCAACCTGAAAACAATTTTTATTTTATTTTTTGCATTAAAAAAGTATTTTTTAAATATTTAAATGTTATTTTTAATTAATTAAGGGATTTTAATTAATTAAAAATGCATTTAGGTTTCTAAAATCACCAAAAAATTCATGAAGCATTTCAATACATTTAGAAACATTTTCAAACTAACCATACAAATTTATTTTTAGGTTTGATCACAATTTCACAATTTTCTTTGAATTAGGGTTCCTAAAAATCATATTTTTTAACCCTAACTTGAAAAATTCATTTCTGCCTAACCATGATGAGTTTGAATTTGATTCTTTTTGCATTGTTTCATATATTGCATATAGTTTATAGGTTGTTTATCTCATGATTTTATCTTGCATTTTCAATTTGATTTGCATTTTCCCTTTAGAAGCACCCAAAAACCCTAGCAAACTTAGAAATTTCATACTTCCACTAAGTTAAGCTTCTGACTTTCTCCTTTGGGGTGTGATCTTATATGGGATCAGGGTTTGTTTGAGCTTGATTTCAATTTTTTATCATGTTGAATGCTTCTGTTTTGGTCATATGCATCTCATGTTGTCTTAAAACCCTAATCTTGCATCTTCATTTGCATTCTCCTTTGCATATCATCATCATATGAGCTTGCCATGACATTTATGACATCTTAGACACCTTAAGACATTCTTGAACATTGCTTGATCATTTCTTCATTCATTTGCTATGCTTTGCATCCATTACATTCCATGAACATCCATGTGTTTTCATGCTTCTAAACATGCTTCCATTGCATCTCATCCTTGTATGATCATTCATATGCATCTTGTATGACTTTGAATCATCTCATATGCCATTCATATTGCATATTCACTTCTGACTTTGGTCTTTGCATCTCATTTCATTTCATTTCCTTTTGCTTTATGTCTTATGCATTCATACTAACATTTCAGGAACGTTTGGGTAAGTTATCTGGGAGGTGGATTTGCCTTCACCTCCCACCCCTTATCATCTCTTCATATGCATTCTTACTTGTCTTTGAAGTGAACTTGCTTCACTTATGTTCCCTCCTTCTCACTTTCTTCTTTCTCTTTTCATCTGCTTCTTCCATTGGTGACCTTGAAGATCCTTTATTTTAAGCCTCACAAACCATAGGATATCCAAGCATGATAACTTTTAGGGTTGTTTATATCCCCCTAGTCTTTTACCTTTGAGTTTCCTTTAGTCTCTCTTCTCATCTAATAATCAGAGACTAAACTCTTAAAGCTTTAGGACTTTGGAATTAGGGTTATGCCTGCATCCTTATCTTAGGATGGAGTGCATAACTTTAATCCTTAGTGTTAAACCTTTAATTTATTTACACCTCTTAATCAAGACACATTAATAATCACTAAGACTTTATCTTGTAATTTGGGCCTTACATTAGGGTTCTATCTCTTCCTTATGGTTAAGAGGGACTAACCCTAGTGTTTAATGGACAAGTCCCCCTCAAGTTGTCTTACAAACCATAAAATCCACTTCTTAATCTCACCCTTTAATTAAAATCCATTTAATAAAGGCTTGTTATATAATGAATTTAATCCCTAACCATGGATTAAGTTGAGTTATCTTCCTCAACTTAAGTGTTCTCATCTATCATCCTTCTATGAGGATGGTGTAATGAGTTCACTAATCTGTGATTAGAGATTAAACCCATTACTTAACACTAAATAAGAACCCAAAAACATCTTAATAATCACAAGTAGGTTAATGATCTTAATCCTACATCATCATGGTAATTAAGTTGAGATGCTTATCTCATACTTAAGTATGCTCATTATCCCTAATCAGGGAGGATATAATGAGTTTACAACCCTTGATTTAGGCTTAAGCTCATAATCCTATGCAAAACACCAAAAACAATAAAAAACTGAAAACACAAAAACAAACAATAATCGTCTCCTTCAGGATTCTTTTCTCATCACACTCATTCACAAACGAGAACTTGATTCTTTCGTCTAATGCAAGACAGTTAGTACTCAAGCCAGACGAGTCATACACTTGAGCATAGGCAAGCAAGCAGTTCACAGTTAATTTATTTTCAGTCTCTTTGAGTCGAACTACGGTGTTCTGACTTCCTCGTTGCACGAGAGGATACGTAGGCATAACTTAACAGTTATCGAACAAAAGTCTGGGTGTCTTCCCCCTCTTTCAACATTCTTTTCTAAAGCCTTAGTTCCTGAGCAATTCACACCTTTTTTCACTGACACCTATACTTTCTTTCTTTAGATTTTGCACACCGACAACACATACACCTACCGCTTTTAACACAATCTTGTAAGCGTGGATCCCGTCGAGTACGACGGACGATCTGGGTGCTAATACCTTCCCAGGTCGTAACCAACCCGCTTTCTCAGTATCTTTGGTTCGAAACCGTCTTATCCATCTCCTTCTAGGTTTATGCAGCATTACCTTTCCTTCGGGATAAAAATGCCTAGCTGGCGACTCTATTCAATTCAACCTCATTTTCTCTTTCGCCGACAGTTCGCGTCTGCACCTTGGGACCTAATGTCTTTTCAGGGGAGCGACAAAATGCTAAACCTTGATTTAGGTCAAGCGACTTTAAACTTCTTTGTGCCTTTATGCACTTTTCCTTTTAACCATTTTTACAAGTTTAGATATGATTCATTATTTTTAACGGAATTATTCGCTAAAGAATGACGAGTTATCTTTACATTTTAAAATCAATCCAACACATTAACCTTTCACTATTTGTACCACGAACTACGGGGTTTTGATCTCGCATTGCACATTGTGGGTACATAGGCATGAGGTGGTAAGCCTCTCCAAACATAAAAACATTAAAAATTAATTCTTCTCTCATGTCTCCACTCTCTTTTACAAACATTTTTCAAACCAAAAGTAATAAATTTTTCAAAGGGTTCCCGTGGAGTACCACAAACATTTTGGGTGCGTAAAACCTTCCCATTTTGTAACCTATCTCCTTATCCGGTTATTTTCTTGTTTCTTTAGCTTTTTGTTTTTAGATTCATTAGGATTTATTCGCTCTTTTTTCCTTTTCCATTTGGAATAAAATAAAAGCATAGTGGAGACTTTGTTTACTTTGAGTTAAGTTAACCAATAACTTACACTCATGATTTTACCGCTACAAGAAACACTAAGCTTAGAGTAAAAAAACAAAGAATTATCACATTTGGATGCAGTAAAACCAAACTGAAGTAAAGCTTGATTCAGTTTCTCATACCAAGCCCACGGGGCTTGTTTGAGACCATAGATAACTTTGTGTGACTTACACACTAAAGACTTGTCACTGTCCACAAAACTAGTAGGTTGAACCATATACACTTCATCATGCAACACACCATTCAGAAAAGCATTATTAACATCAATTTGTTGTACCTCCCATTTGTATGTAAGAGCAAGTTTAACAATCACCCTAATTGTTATAGGTTTAACCACTAGAGAGAAGGTCTCTGTGTAATCAAAGCATTGTTCCCGATGAAACCCTTTTGCCACAAGTCTGGCTTTATATTTATTGATGGATCCATCAACATTTTCTTTGATTTTAAAAACCCATTTGTATCCCACTGCTTGTCTGTCAAGAGGCAAAGTGGTTAAGGTTCAGGTTTTGTTAGCCAAAAGAACATTGTACTCTTCAGTCATGGCTTGAACCCATTCAGGCTTGGCTAATGCTTGTTTGACACTGGATGGTTCAGATTAAGAATGAGCTAGAAAGACCTTAGGTTTTGATTTTCCAGTTTTGGCTCTAGTCAACATAGGATTATTGTTCATTGGAAGAGGAATACTAGGTGGAACAGTTCAAATAGATAGAGAAATGCTGAAGAATCAGACACATGAATGCAAGAGGATAGAGTTAACTCATTAGAATTATGAGAAATGGTTGGAACAGATATGGGTGAAGAAATCCTTTTAGAAGTGAAATAATAACTCCCATTGGGAGGTAAATTACCAGCTATTGGAGGAGTATTGAGAGTATTCTTGGTTCCACTACATGTTTCAGAACTAGACCTATTGTCATTACCAGCTATAGGACTATGTTATCTATTACTAGCAGAGTTTGTGTTGTTGTGAGACTGATTATTTTCAGGAGGAGAGGGACTTGACAGGTCTAGATAATGTTGAGTGGTATTGGGACTACCAGAATTTTGTATGGTAGTTGAATTGTCTCTAGGTACAAACCGCTCTTTTCTAGGTTCATACATAGACTTTTCTATTCCAGAATTAGCAGACCTGTGATTATCATCAAGTTGATCTTCCTCATGATTTGGACCATTGGATAAAGACAGTCTAGTTGAGTTAAATACATTATTTTGTGGTGAGATAGTCTGTCCTGAGATGGGAAAAGAGGGGATAGCATTAGGAAACCTATGGACAACTGGAACAAAAGAGATAATATTTGGACTAAACTGATTAGCTGGAAGGACTAAGTCATAGGTAGAGTGCTTAACATTAGGTAACTCTTGCTTGTTCTGACTCCATTTAGAATAAGGAAATTCTTATTCATTAAACCTAACATATTTTGACACATAGATTTTTCCATCTTTATTAAAACATCTAAACCCCTTATGTTGTGGTGATGGCCCAAGATAGACACATTCTTGACTTCTAGGTTGAAGTTTATGTTTATTAAAAGGTCTTAAATGAGGAAAACACAAGCAACCAAATACCTTAATGGTATAGTAATTAAGTTATTTATCGTACAAAGCATGGAAAAGGGAATGCTGACTAGTGAGAGTAAAAGATGGAAGCCTATTGATAACATGAACAAAAGTAGTAAAACCATAATGCTAGTAGGACATAGGTAGAGAAGCATGTGGGAGAAGAGTGATCCCCATTTCCATAATTTGTCTATGTTTCCTCTCATTGTTTCATTTTAATGGGAGGTGTGGGGACATGTTAACCTATGAGATATACCTAATTCAGTTAGATATTTAGTAAATTGTCTAAACTCTCCACCAAAATCAGACTCTAATGCCTTAATAGACCTTCCAAATTGTTTATGAATAAAGACATGAAAAAGTTTAAAGGCATGTATAGCTTCAGATTTTTGTTTCAACAAGTACAACCATGTAAATCTTGTATTAGCATCTACAAAGGATATATAATACCTAAAACCTGAGCTAGAGGGATGAGGAGAAGGTCCACACAAATCAGTGTACACCATGTCAAAAGGTTCAACATATATAGTATTAGTAGAAGGTGCATACAATCTGTGAGCTTTACTAATATTACAAGAAGAAAAAAAAGAATGAATCACTAGATTTATTGGCAAATTGTACATTACACAATTTTAGAATAGAAGAAACAGATTGCAAGTTTGCATGGCCTAGCCTATGATGCCATAACTTGGTCACATTACATTTTTTTAAAGAATGAGAATAGGAACTAGAATGAGAAGCAACAAAGCTTTGAATACCAATTTGAGTGTTCAAGTTGTTATTATGACTAGAAGACCTTTTGAGCTCTAAGGGCAGCTGAGAAAAGTAGTATAATCCACAGTCATCTAAGACACCTTCAACAATGACTTTCTTAGAATTCTATGATTTGATGTAACACTTGTTAGGTAGAAATTTAAACATAACATGATTATCACGTGAAAGCTTTGAAACAAATAATACATTTCTAGTTATGGAAGGAACATGAAGTATATTATCTAGAGTCAATGTATGTGTGGTATCAATTTGGAATGAAAGTGTGTGGTACCTACTGACTCTATGGTGAGAGTGTGACCATTACCTACACACACTTTGTTACTTACTACATAAGGCTTCATATCTTGTAAGAAAAAAGCATGAGGTGTTAAATGATTAGAGGCACCTGAGTCAAAAATCCAAGCCCAAGATTCAAGTTCTGATGGAAGGTTGTATTCTTGAGTGTAAGTTGAACCCTTGCCAGTGGTAGCCATCATAGCAACTGTCTTTGAATTCTTCGAGGAATCAGATGCAAGATCTTGATTGGATGACTATTTAGTAGCACTCTTTATGTTGGATGGCAAGAAATTCTCATCAAATCTATGCCAACAGTTAGTACTTCATGACTGTATTTGCCACAAAGATGACAGGTTGGGCGGTTTCCAGTTGTGTATCGGCCTCTCCCACGACTTCGAACACGCGTAAACTGACCTCTTGCTCTATGATTAGGATACGTTCCTCTGGAACTGGTTCCTTCTTGATTTGAATGAGCAACATTTGCTTTTATAGTGGTAGTTGCAACTAATTCTACACAAAATTTGTCGAGCTGTGCTTTTTGCACATAGAGCAGAGCTTCCATGTCACATAAAGATGGAGGTGAGGGGAAGCCATACATCTACATCACAAAGGGATTATATTCCTCAGTAAGCCCTTGTAATATCGAGTTGACTTGATCTTTTTCAGTGATGGATTCTCCAAAGGCAAAAAGAGAATTTGCAATAGCCTTGTGTAGCGGTAAAAAACATGAGTGTAAGCTATTAGTTAACTTAACTCAAAGTAAATAGAGTCTCCACTGCGCTTTTATTTTATTCCAAGTGGAAAAGGAAAAAAGAGCGAATAAATCCTAATGAATATAAAAGCAAAAATCTAAAGAAACGAGCAGAGAACTGGGTAAGGGGATAAGTTACAAAATGGGAAGGTTTTACGCACCCAAAATGTTTGAAAATGGTTTGTAAAAGAGAGTGGAGGGATAAGAAAAGAATTAATTTTTAAAGTTTTTGTGTTTGGAGAGGTTTACCACCTCATGTCTACGTACCCACAAAGTGCAATACGAGATCAAAACCCCGTAGTTCGTGGTACCAATAGTAAAAAGTTAGTGTGTTGGATTGATTTTAAAATTTCAAGATAACTCGTCATTCTTTAGCGAATAATTCCTCTAAAAATAATGAATCACATTTAAAGATGTGAAAATGGTTTAAAGGAAAAGTGCACAAAGGTACCAAAATATTCGATGAGTTTTGTATTTTTTTATTGTCTTTTGAAAAATGTCTTGATATACTTACATGGTTTAATATTTATTAAGAAAATAAAATAAAAAGGTAAAAATCACTTGACCTAAGTCAAGGTTTGGTTATGAAAGCAGTTTCAAGTTTGAAAACAAAGAAGTTTTTGAAAAGAGAGAAAAGTTTTGAAAATTTAAGAAGGGGAGGAGATGAAAAGACTATCCTAAAATAGAAAATAAAAGAGATAAAGGAGGAAAGATCTAACCAAACTTGATGATACTTCCAATTATGAGTATAAGAGTTCCATCCTTATAAGCTAGCAAATGGTCAGATAAAGGCGACCTACCATCTCCATGAAGATCAAAGCACATGGAAAGATGTCATAGAATCTAAGTCCAAAACTCCAACTCCAGTGCAAAGGATAGTAACCAATATTCCAAGATCAAGATCACATGTTTTTTAGAGGTTTAATCCTTTATTAATTTTTTGTGTCCAAGTGGACAAAAGAAAAATCAACGCAACAATATAATAGCAAGAATATAAACATGATAAAGCCATTTAAAGCATAATAAAAATAAAGGAGATAAAGGTGTGAGAAGAAAATTAAAATGTTAGTATAGTAATAATAATAATAATAATAATAGTGATATGGTGAACTTAATCATCCACAACCAAAAGAGTAACCAAGGTACATAGTACCAAAAACCGAAAAGGTAACCAATTGCACTTAATATCTTACACTATAGTGATTAATCAAGGCAATTAGAACCAAATTCAATGAAATTTGAAAGGATATTGAGAGACACAAAGAAACTATGCATCAAACTTCATAAGTCTTGGATATTAACGGAAAAAGATTAATCTCTTTGGGATTACGCGACCAACACGAGGTCCGGTACACGAAAGTGCAAGTATCCAATTGGATTTTTATTCTGAAGTAGAGGAACATTTAGGCCTATGTTAAGCAATCGATGAGTAATTTACGGAGTAATTACCCTACAAATGAGGCCGGGCAACACCAATTAAGGTGAACGATATTTTTGTTGATGCATGCGAGATAAACGATATGTAAATCGCCATCCAAATGCAATACCGCATGAAACTAAAGATGAATACCAAATTGAGTTTCACTTATGGTATTCTTTCATCTTTAAGTTCAATCACTCATCTAGGTGGATTCAAGTATGAAAATATCTCACTAATGCAAAGCACCTAAAGTGAATTAAATAATTCACTTAAAGGTAGATTTGGACAAATGAATATTAAAAACTCTAATATACACCCAAAGTCCATTGAA
Organism: Lathyrus aphaca; assembly: GCA_963966055.1. Taxonomy (NCBI): domain Eukaryota; kingdom Viridiplantae; phylum Streptophyta; class Magnoliopsida; order Fabales; family Fabaceae; genus Lathyrus; species Lathyrus aphaca. The sequence continues at coordinate 49,276,528 of OZ014519.1, forward strand.
ATTAAAGAGAAATTAGTCCCAAGAATGTCTCCCAAGGTAAAAGTAAGAAGGTGGAAGAATAAGAAGCAAGAGGAACCAAGATCAAGTAAATAACAAGCCAAAAATAGTTTCTGGAACAGTGTTAATCGGTTAACCAATTGGTTAATCGATTAATATAGTTGAATTTCAAATTCTGGCACAAAAATAGTATTAGTTAACCATTTTGTACTGAAAATGGTTAATTAGTTAACATTACACCAGTGGCACAAAAATAGCCAAAATTCAGCATGATCCTCTTTCAAAAACACTTCCAAAAACCATATGATCATGAACTGAATTGGCACAAATTTTAAAGTTAAAAACTAGTGAAATCCCTGCAATCAAACAATAATTTATGATCCATAGGATCAACAACCAAAGTAACCAAAGATCTACCTCTTGAAGGTTAATGATGAAGGTAGAACCATGGAAGAAGATGAACTACTAAGAGCAATCTTCAAATTGATCCAATATCAAGCTTGATCTACTGAAATTGATGAACAAAATAGAGAAGGATGAAGGTTTAGCTCAAAGTTGATCAAGAATTCAAGGTGAATTCTTGATAACTTTCAAAAAGAGAGAAAAATGAGCTTTGGTGATTTTGGGGTTTGGAAGGATATTTTGCAAGAGATTTGTTGGTTATCAAAAGCTTGAGAAATGAATGAGAAATGGCCTCTATTTAAATAGTTTAGGTATGTGAATTTGGTGGAATGGAGCTTGCTTTGTAAATTCATAATTAGCATTGGAAATTCAAATTTGGAGGGAAATGTAAAAGAGTGGTGATTAGTGAGGGTTTATGGTGGGAAATGATCAAAGTGATGTAGAGAATTAAGAGGAAATGGATCTAGAATATTCCAATTAGATCAATGGCTAAAATGTACTGAAATTTGAATAAAAAATTCAAATTTCGCACTGGTTAATCGGTTAACAAATTGGTTAATCGGTTAACCAGGTCAAATTTTGAATATTTTGTTTAATTTTGATTGCTTGATTGTTTCGACTTGATTCTTTTGCGCGTCGAAGAAAGAATGGAAATAAACACATGAACCTTGGAATTCCTTGGATAAATCAATTAAATCAAGAAATCATTGATCAGATAAATTTGAATTATTTGTGGATCAATTTTGACTTTTATCTGTGAAATTCATTCGAGATGTGAGACTGCTATTTTTGGCATTTTTGACCTGTAAAATGATTAACAAAAGAAAACAACAAATATTTTTGGATTTTAATTAATTGTTAGTACGCATAAACAAATAAAAGCAAATGGTAATCCCTTGTGAGTCACAAACCTACACCCGAGAAGAATCGAGAAACCAATGTGATCTTGTTTGTATGCACATATGCATATGAAAAATGCAAAGAAATCTTAGGACAAAAATTAGGGTGCAACTGCTTCCCCAATTTAAGTTTCTTCAATTTGGAGATATGAAGATTGACATCTTCGTCCCTACAAGATGATAGAGACTTAAATATAGAAAACCCAAATTTTTGTCCTAAGAGACCATGATATGATATGAATATGAATATGATATGCAAACCCAAGATCTCTGTGGGGAGAATACGACCACCAGAGAAAAGAAAAAGCTTGGGGACACAAAAAGGAAAATCCCATTGGGGAAAAACAACAGACAACAAAAGAGTTTTCAAGGAAAATAAATCGCTGGATAGTGGACTTAACTTGAGGAAAAGATTATGGAACATAATCAGGATTCAACTGGAAAGAGTAAAACTCTGACAGGGAAATATCAACCAAACAAAGTATTCAAGTCCAATAGATGGAGGAATACTGAATTGGGAAAGGGTCATCAACTACTGGTGTATTTGGTAGGATAAAAGAATAAATTACCAGTGCATTTGGTAAGAAATATGCTCAACTACCGGTGCATTTGGTAGGAAATGGGTTCAACTACCGGTTTAATTGGTAGGAAATGGGATCAACTACCGGTGTAATTGGTAGGAAATAAGATCAACTATCGGTGTAATCAGTAGGATAAAGGTCAACTACCGGTGTAATTAGTAGGTTAAATAATATCAATTACCAATGCATTTGGTAAGAAATAGGTTCAACTACCAGTGTAATTGGTAGGATAAAGGTCAAAAGGGACCGAAGTTCAATCCAAGAATAATTTGGAAAGAAATAGTCAAACAAGACTCATCCCGATAAGGAAATATCTCAATTGGGGAAAGTTCCATCCAGATGATAAACTGGGTAGGAAACTGAATCAAAAATCATCAACGAGGAACAAACTTAGTGGGGAAATCAGAAATGATAATCATTTTATGTTTAATAGTCGACACTCTAATCTCGAGGGAAGACAACATACACACTCTGTGGGGGAAATTCACACCAAAGAGCGGGGAACAATGATACATCAAAGAATGCAAGAATGCAAACATATGATACCATGCAGAAAGATAATGCATGAATATGCATATGAATATGCTGGCAAAACATACATAAGGAAAAGCAACAGGTGATATAAACATCACGACAACCGGATACTCGGCTAATCCCAAGACAACAAAGTTGGGAATCCTGCTAGAAAATCAACTTGAAATCCTGCAGGAGAAAATCAAAAGCCATCAAAGGAACAAAATCCAACTACAAGGCTTAACTCGTGCTGAGGAAATATTATTAGGGATTCAATCCACATAGCAGTCTTCAATAATACATTAATGATAACATCAAAAGTTCCACTCTAAGAGGATAACATATTGGAGATACATCCATCAAAACCAAATCTTCCACACTCTGGGGAAAGGTAGAAGTATCCCTATTTAAATCTGATGGGGACAAATATCTTCACAACTCTGTTTGGGGAAACAAGGTAAGGATCTACCAGTGGTGCAAATAAGCATAGCCTACTGGTATATCAAACATCAAACATCAACTCTGCTATAGATATCACCATGCCGAGGAAAGGTAATAATATGTCGGGGATAGGGAAATGCTTCCACGATCCTTGCTTGGGACATGGAAAATTATCGTCAAGAGTCAAACTCTACGGGGGGAATAATCATCCTACCACTCTTGCTCCGCTTGGGGAAGGGGTGCAAGACTTGCTGAGGATTACATAGGAACCTACTGGAAATTATCACATGCAGACCTACTGGGGATCTTATAGAAATACCTATAGAAATCAATCATACCAGGAAAATTCGGACTTGCCGACCCATGTGGGGATACCAGAAGTTAACATCATACCCAAAATACAGTTGCAAGGGATTTTAAATCAATACCTACCACTAGGTATAAGAAAACCTCTAAACTGAATGCTATATCAATACTTATGCTAGGGGATACAACCAATCTTGAGCTGAGGAACAAAGACTTGGCTGAGGATTCCCTACATAAACCTTAATTCTCAAGTCAAAGATAATCTGCTAAGGAAAAGACTAAAACTCAGCTGGGGATACCCGTGTGACAGGAGTATCACTCCTAACAACTCTTTTGGGGAAGAAAAATTGGAACTCAAATTGGGAACAATCATACAATAACCAATACTCACTCCTTCTTGTTGTTGGGGAGTAAACCATCATTAATATCATAATTCCAGGACTATTCAAGAATTCCGTATGGAAACAACTGGATCAAACCCTGCTCTGGGAGAGACAAGTTACACACATCAAGATTTTACCATCTCTGAAATCATTGTTGATAGTATTTTTTTTATTCATATATCAGAGGATAAATGTTTTTATATTCTTCAAAAGTTCAATTAAATTCATTTCAAAAATAATCTTCAAAAATAAATGGAATTTTGTAAATATAAACAACATAAAGAATTACACAATTGGATAAAAGCTCAAATTCATTGATAGAATGGTAGTCAACAAATGGCATGACTCCATGGATCATTACAATTTTGAAAAATGGTAAATACATATAAAAGGCTACATTGAAATACAATAATCACTATTCTCCCTATCAACTTTTGAAATCCACAGTGTCTGAAACTTCAATCATAGATGAGTGAATAAGAATCTTTGATGAGTAATTCTGATGAGGAATAGAATCTAAAATCCTCGGTTGTTTCAAGTGATTCAATCTGTCGATGTGGTTACTTTCCATGATCCCTAACTTTTGCCTAGATTTCCCTTTCGGGTTTTCAATCTATCAGGATAATTATTTCATTTTATGTCTCTAATTTTTTCTTGGACCACCCTTTTGGGTTTTCAATCCACCGAGACGCTCCTTTTTTCCTAAGCCGCCCTTTAGTGAGTTGTTCTTTTATTTTTTAGGCGAAGTATTTCTTGACTGCATCCGCATTCATAGGACGAGTGATCTCGTCACCGTCCATAGTTGTAAGAGTCAATGAACCGCTAGAGAAGGCTTTCTTAACAACATATGGGCCATCGTAGTTGAGAGTTCACTTACCTCGATAATCTGTAATGAAAGACTGAATCTTTTTTAGCACGAGGTCACCTTCTCTAAATACACGAGGTTTGACCTTCTTGTCAAAATCTTTCTTCATTCTTTGCTGGTACAACTGACCATGACACAAAGTTATTATTCTCTTTTCCTCAAATCAATTTCAACTGATCAAATCTACTCTAACACCAATCAACCTCAATTAACTTGAATTCCATTAGAACTCTAATTGATGGGATCTCAACCTCGATGAGGAGCACTGCTTCTGTACCATAAACAAGTGATAAAGGGGTTGCCCCTATTGAAGTGCGGAAAGATGTACGATACCCATGCAAAGCAAAAGGGAGCATCTCATGCTAGTCCTTATATGTCACAACCATCTTCTGAATTATCTTCTCAATGTTCTTATTCGCAGCTTCAACAACCCCATTCATCTTTGGTCTATAAGGAGAATAATTATGGTGTTGAATCTTAAATTCTTCACAAAGCTCTTTCAACATCTTATTATTCAAGTTCGAACCATTATCAGTAATGATTCTATTTGGAAAACCATATCTGCAGATAATGGTATTCTTGATAAACTGAACCACGACTTGCTTGGTCACATTAGCAAACGATGTCGCTTCCACCCACTTGGTGAAGTAGTCAATAGCCACAAGAATAAAACGATTTCCATTCGAAGCCTTGGGTTCAATCATATCAATTCCCCACATAGAGAAAGGGAATAGGGAAGAAATAACTTTGAGATGATTTGGTGGAACATGAATCTTATCAGCATACGCTTTGCACTTATGACACTTTTTTACATACTTACAACAATTAGATTCCATTGTCAACCAATAGTAACCTTCTCTCAACATCTCGTTAGCCATTGCATGCCCATTGTCATGAGTAACAAAAGATCCTTCATGAATTTCTTTCATTAATAGGTATGCTTTGTGTCTATCCACGCATCTGAGCAAGACCATATCAAAATTCCTCTTACAAAGCACATTCCCATTCAGGAAGAAATTAGTTGCCAATCTCCTCAAATTCCTCTTATCTTTATCGGATTCCCCAATTGGGTATTCCTGACTCTAGAGGAAACATTTAATATCATGATACCAAGACTTGACATCATGGACCTCTTCAACTGCAAACACATGAGTTGGTCTTTCAAGCCATATCATAATAATAATCGGAACATCATTCCATTTGTGTACCTTTATCATAGAAGCTATAGTTTCCAAAGCATCTGCCATTTGATTTTCATCGCGAGGCACATAATAAAACTCACCTTTAGTGAAGAAAGTTGATATCCTTCTGGCATAATCCCTATACGGAATCAAATGAGGTTGATGAGTTACCCACTTACCCTTGATCTGATTAATTACCAATGCAGAATCTCCATACACATCAAGATGCTTAATCCTTAAATCAATAGCTTCCTCAAGACCCATAATGCAGCCTTCGTACTCAGCTTCATTATTGGTACAAGGGAAATTCAATCTTGCGGCAAAAGGAATATGTGAACCATGGGGAGTAATTTTCATTGCCCCAATTCCTTTTCCAAGTGCATTCACAACACCATAAAAAACTAAACCCCATCGAGATCCAGGTTCAAGCCCTTCCTTAATCAAAGGCTCATCACAATCTTTTATTTTTAAATACATCACATCCTCATCCGGGAAGTCAAACTTGATAGACTGGTAATTGTCAATCGGTTGATGTGCCAAATGGTCAGCCAAGATATTACCTTTTATAGATTTTTGAGCTTGGTACTCGATATCATATTCTGACAACAACATTTGCCAACGAGCGATCCTCCCAGTCAAAGCAGACTTTTCAAAGATATACTTGATCGGATCCATTTTGGATATCAACCAAGTTGTATGATTCAACATATACTAGCGAAGACGCTTTGCAGCCCAATCTAAGGCAGAACAAGTTTTTTCAAGCACGGAGTACCGAGACTCACAATTAGTGAATTTGTTACTCAAGTAGTAAATCACATATTCTTTTCTTCCAGATTCATCTTGCTGACCAAGCACACAACCCATGGAATATTCTGACACAGTCAAGTACATAATCAACTGTCTACCTTCCACCGGAGGAGATAAGATTGGAGGATCAAGAAAATACTCTTTGATACTTTCAAACGCCTTCTGACAATCATATGTCTAGACACAGCCTTGGTCTTTCCGAATAAACTTGAAGATCGAAGCACATGTGGCAGTCATTTAAGAGATAAACCTCGAAATATAATTCAAATGTTCCAATAATCCTCTTACTTTCTTTTCGGTTCTTGGAATAGGCATTTCCCGAATTGCTTTCACTTTATCAGGATCAACTTCAATGCCTCTTTGGCTGACAATGAAACCAAACAACTTTCTAAAACATACACCAAAAGTGCACTTGTTTGTATTCAAACGAAGCTTAAACTTCTTTAACCTCTCATACAATTTCAACAAATGTTTAACATGATCTTCTTCAGTCCTCGACTTAGCGATCATATCATCAACATATACCTTAATTTCTTTGTGCATCATATCATGGAAAATAGTAGTCATAGTTCTTTGGCATGTCGCACCAGCATTCTTCAATCCAAAAGGAATCACTCTATAGCAGAATGTTCCCCATGGTGTAATAAATGTGGTCTTTTCCATGTCCTCAAGTGCCATCTTTATTTGATTATAACCTAAAAATCCGTCCATAAAGGAAAACATATCAAACTTAGCCGTATTATCTACCAACACATCAATGTGTGGTAATGGAAAATCATCTTTTGGACTGGCTTTATTCAAATCTCTATAATCAGCACACATTCAGACTTTTCTGTCTTTCTTTGGAACATGCGCAATATTGGCCACCCATTGAGGATAATTAGATGTCACAAGAAAAGTTGTGTTAATATGCCTTTGAACCACCTCTTTGATCTTTATTGCCATATCAGGATGAGTTCTTCTAAACTTTTGTTTCAGAGGTGGACATTCAGGCTTCAGCGGCAATCAATGCTCCACAATATCAGTATCAAGACCTGGCATATCCTGATAATACCAAGCAAACACATTAATCTATGCTCCAATCTTGACTTCTTTCTTATCATCTTCAGAACCCAAGTTGACCATCTCGAATAACTCTTCATGAGGATGAATATATCTCTCCTCATGCTCAAGAAACCGGGAAATCTCATCAGGAATCTCTTCAACATCCTCTTCCTCAGCTTCAAACACATGGAATTCAAAGTTGGGAGTGGGCATAGGATCATTGTTTTCAATGGGTTTAACACTCGATCTGCATAATGATGTTATTTTATTTTAGAGCATGAACAAAAGTGCAAACATTATGCAGATAAACAATGATTATTTTTTGGGTTTTTTATGTTACCATTTTTCAGAATAAAGAAAAAAGGAAAAACACATATGGAAATAACAAAATAATATTTTATTGATGATGATAAAATTTGAAACAAAGCCCGACAAACATCGCTTTCACGTTGAGCAGAGTGAAAGGATTTTTGAAAGAAAATAAAACAAATTACTTTGAAGCATGAACAATAGAAGGAACATCAACAAAAATCAAGTTTTTGCAAATCTTTATGTGCATAACAAAGTCAGACATTTCTTCATCTTCATCATCTTTAATGATGACAGCATCGGAATGATCGTTGATAAACCCAACACTTTAGAATCCTTCCTAAATACTCTTAGGGTCGTTGAGAGCCAAACCTGGTGCAAACCCAATACCAAATCCTTCTTTGTTGTCAACAACATCAATAACTCGTCCCTAACCGTCAAATCGACCAGTTTCAAGCACACGCAAAGCATCCTTGAGAGAAGACATAGGAACAACATTCCTCTTAGCAGCATCATCAACAACATAAAGAGCTTGGAACGAAGTTCCAACCTCTTCTTCAGCATCAATATAGGAAAAGGATGACAAATTGCTTACTAGCATCGCCTGCTCACTACCGACAATCACTAATTTCCTACCTTTCACAAACTTCAGCTTTTGATGGAGAGTAGAAGTCATAGCTCCCGCCTCATGAATCTATGGTATTCCAAGGAGACAACTATAAGCTGGACGTATATCCATTACTTGAAAAGTAATTTGGAATATAAACGGTCCAATCAGAATAGGAAGATCAACTTCACCAATCACAATTTTCTTCGACCCATCAAAAGCTTTCACAATAATCCCACTATGCCTCATGGGAACACCTTGGTACGTAGGCATTGACAAAGTCGACTTCAGTATCACATTCAGAGATGATCTAGTGTCAACCAGCACTTTAGACATAGCATCTTCCTAACAATTCACTAAAATATGCAGATCCAAATTATGGTTCCTTCCTTCTTCAGGAAAGTCATCATCACAGAAACTCAAATTATTGCATGATATGATGTTAGCCACAATATTATCAAACTGATCAACAGTCACATCATGGTCAACATAAGCTTGATCAAGAATCTTCTACAAAGACTGCCTATGAGCTTCAGAACACATCAAGAGTGATAAAATCGATATCTTCGATGGAGTATACAACAACTGCTCAGTAATCTTGTACTCACTCTTCTTTATCAGTTTCAACAATCTTCACTATCATCCAATTGACATGATCGGGCAACAATATCCTTGATCTGTTTTCTTGCACTTGTATCTTCAGTTCTCTTTGGAGGATCCGAAGCAAGAACTCTACCACTTCGAGTAACCCTTGTCACATCAGCAATGCTAACTACAAACTTTGGAGAAGGAATAGGAACTTCCTTACCATTTTCTATCATTTTAGCATTATAGCGATACAAAACAACTTTATTAGACTCATATGGCATTGGACAAGGAAAATTGATCACCAATGGAGTAACAACATATTTGTGGCTATTAAAAGAAATAACCACCTTCTCAGGAACAATCTTCTCAAGAATATTGTACTGAGGCATAATAACATTCACTTCATTTTCATACTCATATCTTTTCGCTGTCACTTCAATCAACTTATCATTCATTATCTTTTGAATGTCTCTCTTAACAATCACACAACCACGAGGGTTCATCGAGCAAATGTAACACCCAAGATAATCATGACCGATATTGTGATACTCGCTCAAGAAAGAATGCATCTCAACCAGAGACCTTTGAATCCAGCGGACATCATAAATCTTGAACAAACTAGGACAACCATCAACTATGTTCACAGACGGATTACTATGTTTAGGAAGCGGATTTGTCTTCACATTCAGATTAACATCATTAAAAGACAAAATATTGCTTCTTATCGATTTTTGCTCTTCAATCTTCAGTGCAAAGAATTTCTCAATATCGTGCCCCGGGACACCTTGATGGAAAGCACAGTGAGCCTCCGGCTTATACCACCATGGAATAACCTCTGGAATCGGAGGTGGAGAACGTGTTTGCACACGATTCTTCTCGATCAGTGATGGAAGAAAATTTGCATACAACATTGGAATAAGATCAAAACTCGGTTTAGCATGACCTTGTTGATTACCACTCTGCTACAGATAAGGTTGTTGATAACGAGACTGATACTTTGGAGCCATTGGCACAGTAGGAGTCACATAAATCATCGGACTTATAGAAGCTACATGCTGCTGATGACGATTCTTACGACCACAGGGTCTTCTGTAACTTTCACGAGACACAACATTGGTCTCACCTTCTTTCTTCTTTCCAAAGTTGAACCTCTTAGAACTTGATCTAATATTACCTTCTTTACTCAATCGTCCCTCACAGACACCTTCTTCTAATCGCATCCCCATATTTACCATTTCAGTGCAATCAGATGGAGCATTCACAATCATCTTCTCATAGTAGAAAGAACCTAAAGTCTTCAAAAAGATCTTCGTCATCTCTCTTCTAAAGGAGGAACAATCTAAGCTGCAAGCTCGTGCCATCTTTGTGCATATTCTTTGAAAGTTTGTCCTTCTGGGACATAGCACGAAGCTGACCTCTTTCCGGTGCCATATCAACATTATACTTGTATTTCTTGATAAAAGCCTCTCCCAAATCGTTGAAAGTCTTGATTTGGCTGTTATCCAAACCCATATACCATCTCATAGCTACACCATTCAGTCTGTCCTGGAAATAATGAATTAGAAGGTGATCATTCTCTGTCGGAGCAGACATATTTCTAGCCTACATAGTTAAGTGGCTCAGAGGACAAGTGTTACCCTTATACTTTTCAAACTCAAGCAGGTTGAACTTGTGCGGAACCTTAACATTGGGAACCAGACAAATATCATAAGCATCTTTGCCAAACAAATCTTTATGCCTCAAAGCTTTCATCTCTTTCTGCATTTTAGTAAAACGGCCTTGAAAGTCATCAAGCCTTTCAATCACACCAGCGCCTTCATTGGGCTCAACATGGTAAATCATTTCATTAGGGTACGAAGTAGTATGCATCACAAGCAGTGAAGTAATCATCATCGGCTGAAGAGTAGCAAATGCAGCAGTCTCAGGAGGAGGAGGATGATAACCAGCATGAATGAAATCAACCGGCATACCCCACAGTGTGCTAGCAGGCATGCGGTAGCAAGGAGAAATGATAGTTTCAGCAGGAATCAATGCAGTGATGATCTCAGAGATGACTGTGTGTTGTATCGGAGAATTAGGAGGAGGGTGGCTGATTTTGATCAGCCACCAAGCTTTCCATCATGAAGATGATCCTTTCTAAGATATCTTTCAGAGATGAAACTTCCTTGCGCAGATCGCAATTATCTTGTTGTAAGGCTTTCAACATCTTTCTTTGATTAGCTCTAGTATCGATCTGGTTAGTCAGCTTGACAAGATAACTAGATGAAAACCAAGAAATAACATAAGACCCCTGGAAAACTCTCAAGAAGCATGACCAATTCAAGCATGATGCATGGTATGCGTATGTAAATGGAAAGATCTCAAGGAACTATAGGATAAATTGCAACATTTATAAAAGAAACACATTTTTTGAAGTACTAAAAAAACTCATTCTCATTAAGATAAAAGTGAAGATTACAAGTGAAGTACAAGTATGAATAACCCTAATACATGAGAGAAAAGTAAATTAGGCCTTTAGGATCATGTCTGAAAAAGATCCAATTCCCAGATGATACTTTATGTGAATCCTCTTAATCTATTTCTTGTACTGATTCTCCATGTCTTCATTATCCTTCACAAACTGATCCATAATGGCCTTCCAAACACCTGATGTAGGAGGAATGGTAGATGGAGTACTAGAGGAAAATAAATCCCCTTTTGGCCACTTCGAAACATGTCGCTCGAGTAACTCAATGAGATCATCTTTCTCCTTCAGTTGCTCTTACATAGTCGTCTTCTCAAGTAACCATGCTTCTTTCTCTTTCTTTATCTTGTCGAACTATTCTTGGAGAGCAAACTTATCATCAATGGAAGGAAGAAAAGCGGATAATGGCAATATAGGAAACAATGGCTCCTCAGGTGGATAAGGCATCTTGAGCTTAAAAGCCCTAGATCGAACCTACTGGATATAACACTCGGAAGGAGCAAGGTGTTTTTTTCCCAATTGACCCTTCTATTTCCAATGAACAGTATGCCATGAATGAGCAATCCTTTTCTTCATTTCTACATGATATACACCATTAATAAAGAAGAAACTAGATAGAGAAAGGTTGCTTGGTATGTCCTTCAAGCATCTCAACTGTCGCCTAGCAAGAATAGGGTTGTAACTAATTCCCCCACGGGTACCAAGAAGAGATACATTGGGAAACTTTCCATAACCATCAATAAGCATTCTAGTGTAATAATAAGAAAAATACCAAGTCATATCCTTATGAGTAAGAGACATGATCCTTTGAGACCATCTTCGCTTCTTTCTATTATCCTTGAAGACATCGGACTTTGGTAGGTCATAAATAAACCACCTATAGAGAAGAGGCGCATAACACACAATCTCTCCATCACCTTTGGAAACCCTGTGATGAATAGAGTGATACATGTCTCCAAGAAAAGTAGGCACCGGATTTCTCTTCAAGATCTGAATAGAACTCTCATCAATAATACCATATAAGTTGGGAAACAAGACAATCCTATAGATAAGTAAAGCAAGAATAGCCTCAAATGTATCCTTATGACCCATAGTAAGAGAAGTAGAAACTTTCCCTATTAAGAACTTGGCATTAGTACCACAAACATCCCCTTTTGGAAGAAACTTCCCACTAAGATCAGACTCCTTAAGAAAAAGGGCTTTGGCAATAACTTTGGTCGTAAGCTCCCTCTCTAAACCACTGAAAAGAAACTCTTTGTCCAAAATAGGCAAACCCGTCCAATGAGAGTACTCCTCCAAAGTCGGCACAAGCTGATAATCAGGAAAGGTGAAGCAATGATGCAAAGGATCATAGAACTGAACCAAGGTAGGGAGAACCCCCTCCGTTATATCGGTATCCAAGAAGAACAAAATTTTTCCATAGTGTTTCTGGAACTAATCAGTGTCAACCACTAAAGCGCCAAGCTTTCTCAACTCTACCAGATTAGGACTTTTGAAATTTTACTTCCGAGTATTCCTCCTTTCAAAATTCATAACCATAGATATCTGAAATATTGGAAAAATTATCTATAAGTCCCTTGAAATCTTGAGAACAATGCACATGTATGCATGAGTGCATGTATGTAACAACCACAAACAAGATCACACAAAGAACACAGGTTTAGGTTCCGAGTCACGAGCATGAAGTCAAGGTATAAGAACACCAACCTATATAGGTATGTACTAAGGTTTTGTCTTCATTGTACCTACAAAAAAACAAAAGGGTGCTAACAAAGGTGACCGAAGTTAGTAGCCATCCTTTGGATATCATCGGTACGTTGGACTACTCCCCAACCGATAATTTCCTCAAGAGGACCTCGTCCGAGTGTAGTATCACGTGACAACCACCTCAGGTTTACACCTGGATAGCTTCCGCACAACGTTCCTAAATTGGCTTGGATGGGTTAAGGGTTCTACGGTGCTCAGTATGATCAACTTAAGGTCGGAAGCAATGCCATGATACGAATACTCGTCATGTCATTAGCAATCCGAGAAAGCCTAATCGAGTGGAGGAGATGAAGAGATTATCCTAAAAAAGAAAATAAAAGATATAAAGGAGGAAAGATCTAACCAAACTTGATGATACTTCCAATTATTAACATAAGAGTTTCATCCTTATAAGCTAGAAAATGGCTAAATAAAGGAGAACTACCAACTCCATGAAGATCAAAGCAAAGGGAAAGATGTCCTAGAATCTAAGTCCAAAACTCCAACTCCAATGCAAAGGATAGTAACCAATAGTCCAAGATCAAGATCACAAGTTTTTTATAGGTTTAATCCTTTATTAATTTTTGTGTCCAAGTGGACAAAAGAAAAATCAACGCAACAATATAATAGTATAATAAAAATAAAGGATATAAAGGTGCGATAAGGAAATTAAAATGTTAGTATAGTAATAATAATAATAATAATAATAATAATAATATACATAATAGTGGTATGGTGAACTTAATCAACCACAACCAAAAGAGTAACCAAGGTACTTAGTACCAAAACCGAAAAGGCAACAATTTCCGCTTAGTATCTTACACTATAGTGATTAATCAAGGCGATTAGAACCAAATTCAATGAAATTTGAAAGAAGATTGGGAGACCCAAAGCAACCACGCATCAAACTTCATAAGTCTTGGATATTAACGCAAAAATATCAAACACTTTGGGATTACGCGACCAACATGAGGTCCGGTCCATGGAAGTGCACGTATCCAATTGGATTTTTATTCCGAAGTAGGGGCACATTTAGGTTTATGTTAAGCAATCGCCGAGTAATTTACGGAGTAATTATCCTACAAATGAGGTCGGCCAACACCAATTAAGGTGAACGATATTTGTGCTAATGCATACAATATAAACGATATGTAAATCGTCATCCGAACGCAATATCGCACGAAAATAAAGATGAATACCAAATTGAGTTTCACTTATGTTATTCTTTCATTTTGGTGGATTCAAGTATGAAAATATCTCACTAATGCAAAGTACCTAAAGTGAATTAAATAATTCACTTAAAGGTAGATTTGGACTAATGAATATTAACCACTCTAATCTATACCCAAAGTCCATTGAAATTAAAGAGAAATTCGTCCTAAGAATGTCTCCCAAGGTAAAAATAAGAAGGAGGAAGAAGAAGCAAGAGGAACCAAGATCAAGTCAAAAACAAGCCAAAAAAAGCTTTTAGAGCAGTGTTAATCGGTTAACACAGTTGAATTTAAAATTTTGGCGCAAAAACAACATTGGTTAATCGATTAACCATTTTATACTGAAAATGGTTAATCGGTTAACACTGCACCAGTAGCAGAAAAATAGCCAAAATTCAACATGATCCTCTTTCAAAAACATATCCAAAAACCATATGATCATGAACTGAATTGGCACGAATTTTAAAGTTAAAACCAGTGAAATGCCTGCAATCAAAGAATAATTTATGATCCATAGGATCAAGAACCAAAGTAACCAAAGATCTACATCTTGAATGTTTACGATGAAGGTAGAACCATGGAAGAAGATAAATTACCAAGAGCACTCTTCAAATTGATCCAATATCAAGCTTGATCTACTGAAATTGATGAACAAAATAGAGAAGGATGAAGGTTTAGCTCAAAGTTGTTCAAGAATTCAAGGTGAATTCTGTATAACTTTCAAAAAGAGGGAAAAGTGAGCTTTGGTGATTTTGGGGTTTGGAAGGATATTTTGCAAGAGATTTGTTGGCTATGAAAAGCTTGAGAAATGACCTCTATTTAAAGATTTTAGGTATGAGAATTTGGTGGAATGGAGCTTGCTTTGAAAATTCAAAATTAACTTTGGAAATTCAAATTTGGAGGGAAATGTAAATGAGTGGTGATTAGTGAGGGTTTATGATGGGAAATGGTCAAAGTGGTGTAGAGAATTAAGAGGGAAATGGATCTAGAATATTCCAATGATATCAATTGCTAATAACCAGGTCAAATTTTGAATATTTTGTTTAATTTTGACTGTTTTATTGTTTCAGCTCGATTCTTTTGCGCGTCAAAGAAGGTATGGAAATAAACACATGAACTTTGGAATTTCTTGGATAAATCAATTAAATTGGGAAATCCTTGATCAGATAAATTTGAATTATTTGCGAATCAATTTCGACTTTTATCTGTGAAATTCATTCAAGTTGCAGGACTGCTATTTTTGGCATTTTTTACCTGAAAAATGATTAACAAAAGAAAACAACAAATGTTTTTGGATTTTAATTAATGGTTAGTTCACATAAAAAATAAAAGCAAATGGTAATCCCATGTGAGGCACAAATCTACACCCTAAAAGAACCGAGAAACCATTGTGATCTTGTTTGTATGCACAGATGCATATGAAAAATGCGAAGAAATATTTGGACAAAAATTAGGGTGCTACACCTTGATTCTCAACACATATTTTGTAACAGACTTGGTGCCTTTCTTTGTAGATTTGAGTTCTACACGCAGTTGATGAACACACGCTTTTATCTGAGCATTAAAGAACTGATGAATCGTATCCCAAATTTCAAATGAATGATTACACGCAAGAACCCTAGGTAGAACCGATTCAGAAATCATCGATAATAACTAGATGAATAGAGCTTGGTCTTGACTGATCCAAGTTTCATACTACTCAGAAAAATTACCTGCAATTCGATCTTGATCAATCTTGAACTTTAGCAGAATTTTCGGATTCACCATAAACTTGTGCAATTTCTAAGACAAAATCACACCTTCCACTTGTTGATTCCAGAGCAGATAATTGTTTTTTTGAATTTTGATAGAGTTTTGGACCGAACGAATTTTCGGACTTGGACATGGCAAAGCCTTGCGAAGCATCTTGAGAGAAACCTGGATTACGCACGAACGATTCTTGATTTTCTTCAGACGCCATTGATGTTGTTCACAAAAACCAAAGGACTCCGAGAAGTCGATTGAGAACGAACACAAAAGCATTTGTACATTCAAGGATTATATTAAGAAAAAAATAGGCGGACGAAATCCAAATAATAATTAACTTATAAGGTAAATTTAGTTATTTAAGCATTAAAAAATATCCATTCTTTTTGGTTGGGAAGCTAACTAATAGGAAAACTCTCTACCCTATTCACGCGAATGGAAATGCCTACCAATAGAATTTTTTTTTCTATTATTTCATTTGGGCCAAACAACAGATAGGAAAATCATGTTATATTCTCTCGGTTGGGCAAGCCAGCCGATAGGATAACTCTATTAATTAGTTTTGTTTTTCTAAATCGAAACACTTTATGTTCTTTCACTTTTTCATTAACAAAATATTTTTTAAGCCTTAGCTCAACAAATTTAGTTATTTAAGAAAAAAATAGGCGGACGAAATCCAAAAAATCGTTAACTTATAAGGCAAATTAGTTATTTAAGCATTAAAAAATATACATTCTTTTGGTTGGGATGTTAACTAATAGGAAAATTCTACCTTATTCACTCAAATGTAAATGCCAACCGATAGAATTTTTTTTCCTATTCTTTCATTTGGGCCAACCAACAAATAGGAAACCCTGTTATATTCTCTCGGTTGGGCAAACCAACCGATATGATAACTCTATTAATTAGTTTTCTTTTTCCAAATCGGAATGCTTTACGTTCTTTCACTTTTTTACTAAAGAAACATTTTAAGCATTGATAAACTTCATCTTCTACTTCTAAATTTTATCTTCCATTATAAGAACTCTATGTATCCTCTAAATAAAACTTAAGAACATTATTTATTCCATAAATGAAACTTGAAAACATTATTTCCTCCATTAAAATGTTTCGAAACTGCATATTTTCTTCTCCAACTCAAATATATCAAGGAAAATATTGAATCAATCATACAAATCTCGAAAGAAACTCAAAGGAAGGAAACTTGATCAAAACTCAAACAAATATCTTTCCATTGTCTTCTTCATCATATTTCCAGTATATGAATGTTTCCGCCATGCACGTAACATAGAAATGTTAGTAGTTATTATTGATGTTGTGTTAAGTAAAATATTTAACCATGCATGTAACATGGAATTTGTAAATGTATTTTCACCAAGCAAAAATGAGCATGCCAAGAGAAAATGCTCTGTGGTATATCCTCTACTCACAACCTTGATTTTCCCAAGCGAGTCCATTATATCTACATGATCTCTTTGCTACCCATAATCCATTATTTAGTGATAATTTTGGCACTTTGGAATTTTTTAGCATGTATTTAAGAAGGGAATACATCATATTAATTATAAAGGTGCTAAAATTCCAGTTATCGATTATTTATAATTATTTGGAAAATTCTTATAAAATCACTTGTTAAATAAGTTAACAAGTGTGGATCCATGTGTTTGTAGGTATAGTTAAAATGATCCAAGGTGGTGAAGCTTATGGATGAAAAAATTGTAAGTCTATCGAGTAGTCATTTATTTTTTATGATGACAACACTTAATATCAAACGATATCTAGTGAAGTCAAGTATATGCTAAAGAAAACTCAAGTGGTCAAAGATGCACAAGATGGTTGGACTTCTCTTTAAGGTCAATACATCAGGGTGGTCAAATGACTTTCAGGTGAAGACTTCAGTTTTAAGGATCACTAATGGTTTAACTTCTCAACTCTCAAATGATGATAATCAACTTGAAGATATCTCAATCCACATTGAGAAGATTTGATACTCTTGTATGATACTAAGTTCAAAGATGACAAGACTTGAAGTGTCACAGTTGTGAAAGAGAGGAAGTGTGAAAGCTCTTCTGTTCGTTTTTGTCTTAGTGACCAATGTATTGTGAAAACACAAGGTTTTTCTAAATACTATGGCTAAACTTAACACACACACACACACAAACACATACACGCGCACACACAAGGGTTTGTACAAATTGTGAAATTATAGTAGAAGATTACAAATTTTTAATGTGATACCATTAGAGAGTGGGTTAGGCACAAAACAAGGATGAAAATTTTCAAGAGGATAGCTTGATAAAACATCTTGAGCAACTTCGATCGTCTGAGCTATCTTCATTTAATAAGGATTTCACTAGATATTGTTTAATATTAAGTGTTGTCATTATCCAAACCAAAAAGCCAAATAGTTTATTTTAGCTTTGTTATCAACAAGTTTATCCACCTTGTATCACCTTAAAAATACCTTCAAGCACATAGATCCCCATAACATACTAGGCATACAAAGATTAGTCCACGTAACATATGCGATCTTAGATCCCCCTTTAACACCACCCCACATAAACCTCCTTTGAGTTTTCACAATCTTCTTCCAAACCTTAATAGGAATCTAAAAAAGACAAAAAGAAGATATAAAATGCATTAAGAATAGAATTAACAAAAATCACAAACCATCCTTGGGCACATACCCATGCCTCAGCGAGTAAAGTCTCCTAGTGATGCGATTAATAAAGGGTTCCTACTTGTTAGACAAATGGGGATTTACCCGCACCAGGAGGCCAAAATAATTAAACGGGAGAGAACCATGTAGACATTGAAGAAAAAAACAAGCAAGGTCAAGGAAATCAAATTCAAAATTCACCTCAATGAGACTACTCTTGAAAAAGTTCACCTGAAAAACCGAATGCAAGCTGAAACACTCGGAGGATAACCTTGAAGGACTAGAGATTTTCAAAGGTAATAATCATGTTATGCACATATTGAAGATGAGACACCATCAAATATTAGGAGTCCACTCAGAGATCTGAGAAAAATTGTTTATCAATAGCCATAGTGAACAACCCACTAAGGGCTTCAACCACCAAGAGAATGATGATTGTCCTACATAAGAAATCATCATTCAATTCTCATTGAATGATGATCTCATTGAATGTTAATTTCTTATGTAGGACAATCATTAACTAAAATGATAAGATTATAAAAATAAAAATAAAAGCATAAATACGAAAAATAAATTATGTTTTAAAATTTATTATTTAGGATTTAGGTAAATTGAAACCCCACGTGATGGACTACATTAGGTGTGTATATTGTATATTCTTAAGAGAAATACTAAATTTTGAAATCTTTAGATTCTAACATCCACTTAAATTTTTTATTTATAATTGATCTCACCTGATTAACTGAATTTTTTGCTAAAATAACTGCACAAAATTATATTGATGAAAATATATATTTCTTGTAATAAAGGAAAATGTCTTTTAAAGAAAATAGTGAGGACCTCATCTTGTTTAAAACATGAATTAATTGAGTATTTAGAGACTTATATTGTAACCATTGCATCGTCATTGTTTCACCCAATACTAAAGGGTGAATTATGCATGGTCCATAGGAATATATTTACCACCATGACCTTTTGTTATGAGTGATTAGTACATTTAAATGTTATGTTGAATATAATAAGACTTTAATTTTATACTATAATATTAGTCTACGTTTATTTATTTATTTTTCTAACATGTGTAAGATATAAATAATACTTATTGCATAATTTTGAATTTTTATTTGTAAGATATAAATTATACTTATTGCATAACATTGATTTTTTATAAACACCTTATAAATGTTACTTATTGCATAACTTTGATTTTTTTATAAACGCCCTATAAATGATTCTTATTGCATGCATAACTTTGATTTTTTATAAACGCGTCAAAACATAAAACGTGTCTTTAAACTTTAATTTAAATTTAATACAAATTATTTTTTTACACAATTTGAAATTTTTTTACCAAAACAAAATTAACTATTTTCATTAATCAAAATAGACTCAATACAAAGAGGAATTTGATCAGTAACACTACGCCTAGACAAAGAATTGGCCGCATTGTCTAATAAATGGACAGTTATATTCGTTTGGCGTTTAGAAAACTTCACCTCAAAGTTATAAATAGAAGAAAGAAGGTGCTTAATAGACGAAATAATGAAACTAAATTCCGAACAACCTACTTTATTAGAGAGAATAACATTCACCACCACTTGGGAATCACTTTCAAAGATTATGCACTCCATGTTCCTGTCGATAGTAAATTGAACGGTCTCTTTAAAGGCCAAAGCGTCTGCTTCAATAGGAGACATTATATCATTATCACAAGACATACTTGTTGATATAAATCTACCCAAGTTGTCACGAACACACCAGCCCCGATTAGTTGTCTTAAAATGGTTATTAAAACATGCATCTGTATTACACTTGTGCCAACCTTCTTGAGGTGGAAACTACAAAATATTATTAGGCACTACCGCATTGACTTCTTTCACCTCACGCGATATAAACCAATCGTTCCAATTGAAAAAAGCTTGATAACCGAGATTCGAATAATCCTCCCTATCATTATTCCAAATTACATTGTTCATATACTTCCAAAGGGAATCAAGTACCATCGCAAACCTACTGACCTCTCGGATGTCCTCTTTACTGCAAATATAAAAAATAATAGATGTAGCATCCGAAACATAATGTAATCGGGGATCAATAAGGTGAAACAAACCTTCTGCTCGCCAACATTAATGCACATGAATACAACCAAAAAATACATGCCACTCATCTTCCTCCTCAACTTCACAGATATGACAAACAATAGGGCATTGGACATAATGTTGACGTAGCCTAGAACGTGTCGACAAACAATTCCTACATGTAAGTTCTATTAATTGAAAGCAATTTTTCTAAAACTTGTTGCTATAAATTGATGTCTTAACTTGGGAGACATTTAGTTTGCAGGTGTATTTCTTAGTTGTTGCAGGTGTTATTCATAATGTCAAGGATGATGCTATGACATGTTTTTCTGAACACTCAGTTCAGAATATTGTGTTTTGTCTGTTACGTGTTTTAAGCAATCTTTTGTGTGACCTTGGTGAGTGATTACTGACGCATTTATTGGTGGAGATTTTATTCAGGATTGATCTATTTATTAAGGAAGTTCAGTTGTTACTATTTTAGTGCCTTTGATTGTGGAATATCAGTTTAATTAGGTTTAATCTGATTGTTTAGAAGGCCGAAGCCCATGAAGTATGAAGTCTATTTAAGAGATGCGGTAATCCTATTATGTGGTCAGAGAGAAGAGATTGAAGGTGTATTTATTATGTTAGGGTTTAGTCTTGTATTTCTTGTGAGTCAATCAATCATCACGTTGATGATTCACTTGGACTGAGTTTCTACTGAGTTGTAATTTTGTCCACTCTAAGCTTTTAAACAGGAGTGTTTTTGTTCTTGATTGAAGCTTTTAAGAAAGATCAAGTTGTGTCATTGAAGTGTGTTCTTCTATTTTTTATTTGTGGTTTTATCACTGTTGTGATTGAGGGGGAGTGAGTAGAGGCTCTTATCTAAGGGTGTCTTAGATAGAAAATACACGGGTAAAGATTAGGTTAGAAGACTGTAAATTGAAGGTTATTTGCTGAGAGTCTTTGAACTAATTCTATTTAGTGGATTTCCTTCCTGGCTTGGTAGCCTCCGGACATAGGTGTGTTTGCACCGAACTGGGTTAACAATTGTTTGTGTCCTTTATAATTGTTTACTGCTTATTTTATCTTGTTCATAGTTTAATCATTGTTCAGATATCAGTATTTTGACATCTCTTTTGCCATCTCGTATCTGATACCGGAATTTCAATTGGTATCAGAGCAGACATCTTGCTCTTGTTCTGCGTGAGAGCTAGGGATAATACTTTCTGGTAGTATGGACAAGGAAGGACGATTTGTGAACAGACCTCATATTATGGATGGTACTAATTATGATTATTGGAAACCTCGTATGGTGGCTTTCTTGAAATATTTGGATAATAAAGCCTAGAAAGCTGTTGTAAAAGGATGGGAACATCCTGTCATAGTTGGGAAAGATGGAAAAGCTACTTCTGATTTGAAACCTGAAGAAGAATGGACCAAGGAGGAGAATGAATTGGATCTTGAAAATTTCAAAGCTTTGAATACTTTATTCAATGGAATTGATAAAATATATTAAGATTAGTGAACAATTGTGAGATAGCTAAAGATGTTTGGGATACTCTTAAGGTACAAAATATCAGTTTAAACTGCACATGAAGGTACTTCTAGAGTGAAGATGTCAAGACTTCAATTTCTCACTACAAATTTTGAAAACCTAAGGATGAAAGCATACATGATTTTCAGATGAATATTCTTGAGATAGCCAATTCCTCAAGTGCCCTAGGTGAAAAGATGTCTGAAGAAAAGCTTGTTATAAAAATTCTCAGGTCTCTTCTTAAGAGGTTTGATATGAAAGTAACTGCCATAGAAGAAGCTCAAGATATTAGAAATATGAAAGTGGATGAACTTATTGGATCTCTTCAAACATTTGAATTGGGGATTAATGACAGATCTTAATAGAAATCCAAAAATATAGCCTTTGTATCCAACACTGAAGATGGAGAGGAGGAATGTGATCTAGATACAAATGAGAGACTATCCAATTCTATAGTTTTGCTTGGAAGACAGTTTAACAAAGTGATGAAGAGGATGGACATGAAGTCAAAAGCTAATGTCAAGAACAACTCATTTGACATCAACATGTCTAATGATGATGGTAGAAGAACAAGGTCTGAAGAAAAATACACTCAAGGCTAAGGGATAGGATTCAATGAAGAAAAGAAACCATCTTCAGAAGACAACCCTTCTGGGCCTAAACCAAAGATGTTACACCACATGTCTCAACATCATGGCATAGGTCAATTCAAACATTCAAGAGAAAAATTTCAAAGGTGGAGATGTCATTACTGTAGGTGTTTTGGTCATATAAAACCTTTTTGCTACAGACAATACATATATCCTAAGCCTGCTTCTCTACCTAAAATCAATCACAACACCACTATTAAGAGAAAACAATGGATACCTAAGGGTATAAATACCAGCTTAATAGCTCACACTTCTTTCAGAGTCTCAGCTAAAGAGGACTGGTATTTTGATAGTGGGTATTCTAGACACATGATTGGGATTAAAAATCTATTAGTAGACATCAAGTCTCATTCAACAGCCATGTGACATTTGGTGATGGAGCCAAGGGTTAAATCAAGGGAGTTGGAAAGCTAAATTGCTCAGAGGTACCAAATCTTGATAATGTGCTTCTAGTTAAGGGAATGACTGCTAACCTAATTAGTGATGCGGTGTTCTTGCAAGTATATGAATCGCGTCAGAGTAATACAAAAGATTATCAATCCCACAGAGACCAAACATCAATCTATCGATTTCTATTGTTATGATGTTTATCAAAGGAAAATCAAATCGGAGGTTTTAATAGTGCACAGTGAAAGTAATGTACAAAGATATAAATTCAATTGAAAACAACAAGCTCGAATATAATTCACACAGTCGGATAATATTTCAAATGCTCATAAATAGAACTACTTATGGGGCAATATTCTCTACTTATGAAAAGAACTAATTTAACGGGAACTGTCGCTTTCGTGTATTCAAAACCGAGTTTATCCCTTAATCAAATCCTCTTATTATCACTTATAAAAAGGTGTGTATTACGTTAAAGTAATAAAC
This sequence comes from Lathyrus aphaca, assembly GCA_963966055.1. Taxonomy (NCBI): domain Eukaryota; kingdom Viridiplantae; phylum Streptophyta; class Magnoliopsida; order Fabales; family Fabaceae; genus Lathyrus; species Lathyrus aphaca. Next base: position 49,300,397 of record OZ014519.1, read on the forward strand.
CTATTTTTAAGAAATATAGTGTCTTGACTCAGTTGAAAAGTATTTTGCCTTGGAACTTTTATCTAATAAAGGTTCATGCGAACGGGACTTTTAAACCCATAAATGCATCCGAAAATAGTTTTAAAATCATTTTTATATAACATTAAAAAAACTGCTACTTAACAGGACAAAGCGCTTTCGCTTCCTTTGAACAGTTAAAACTAACCAAGTTTAATCAAAGGTTGGTCGACTTTCGATCTTACCCAATAGAAATGAAGTGCAGAAAACTTGTGTTAAAAACCAAAATAGTCCCTAAGCATTTCTATGGACACATTGTATGAAATATTACTTTAGCTATGATCCTTACATTATAACCTTTAAAATTTAGCCAGACATGGAAATTTAAATAGACATGTTAAATTAGACCATATTAAAGTAGATTCCTTAAGTAAAAAAAAGGGTTTTACAAGACAAGTAAATGGTGCAAGTAAATAAAGCAAGTAAATAAGTGTGTGACAAGGAAATAAAGTAAATTAAAACGAGTGCGATAAAATAAATGAAGTAAATGCAAGTGCGATGTAAATAGAAACCTACTCAAAATCGGAGGCTTTAAATCAGTACAACTGGAAATAAATGTGACTGGAAATGAAAATGGCGGCAGGATTAACTTCTACCAAAGTGCTCCAAACTTGACTACAAACTCTATCAATGGTGTGATAACTCTTCGATGTGAAGGTATTATCACATACAAGATTGGACAGTATATGGCTTCAATTTTCAACTAAGCTTGGATGATGAAAAAATGAACAAGAACTGATCTATTTATAGCCACAGAAAAAACATTGAAAAACTAGGTTGCCCTCCAACTTCTTTTGGGCGGGATACTAAGTAACAAAGGTGGCGCCCGCCACCTTCCTATAGAGCCCGCAATGTGAAGAATGGGAGAAAGTTAAGGGGAATGTGGCGGTTGACAGAAGTTTGAGTCCATCCATATCATGGCCTACCCTATGACGGTCGCCATGTTGGATGCCATGTGAAGAATTTGCTCAAAAATTGGGCTCCTTGCTCGTTTTTCTTCATTTCTTCACGAGGATCTCTAGATAAAAAAAAATACCTTAAAACAAAACAAAAGGCAAGCATAAAACAAGAAAACAACAATAAAGTCCTAATTAACACGTGCAATTCGAATCAAATACACAGTGTGATTCAGTGTTATCAATTAACATCAGTCAATTGTGTGATCAATGGTTCAATGTCAACTTCACTAAGTCTGAATGCTTGGTTACTAATGAAAAGAATGAAATAATTATGAAAGGAGTCAGGTATAAGGATAATTTTTACTCATGTGTTCCTCAAGATACTAGTTACTCATCCATATATCCTTTAGCCAAAGAGGATAAAGTGAAACTATGGCACCAAAAACATGGTAATCTACACCTAAAAGGGATGAAAAGAATCATCTCTACAAAAGCTGTTAGAGGAATTCCAAAACTAAATATTGAAGAAGGAATATTTATGGTTTGTTCTGCAAATAGCGGAGCTTATAGAGTCTTCAACTCTAGAACCAAAGTTATGATGGAACCTATACATGTGATTGTTAAAGAAGCGGATGTCCTAAAAGATGTGGAACATCCCTGAATGATATCCCAGTTGGAACCTCAGACAGAAATACTGAACTTGAGTCCACTAATGCAGAAACTGAAGATGATCAAGTAAACAAAGGATCCCCTATCGGAATTCAGAAGGATCTCCCTAAAGACCTTATCATAGGAGACCTAAATAAAGGAGTCACTACTAGATCAAGAGAAGTGATATCAAGTCCTTGCTTTGTATCAAAGATAAAGCCTAAGAATGTTAAAGAAGCCCCAACTGTTGAGATCTGGATAAATGTTATGCAATAAGAGTTAGGCCAATTCAAGAGGAATGAAGTGTGGGAACTTGTTCCAAGATCTGAAGGAACAAATGTAATTGGTATTAAATGGATATACAAGAACAAGTCAGATGAAAAAGGGGTGGTCACTAGAAATAAATCTAGATTGGTTGCTCAAGTATACACTCAAATTGAAGGGTTTGACTTTGATGAAACTTTTTTTCATGTTGATCGTCTAGAATCTATCAGATTACTCTTAGGAGTGGCGTGTATTTTGAGATTCAAGTTGTTTCAGATGGATGTTAAAATTGCCTTCTTGAATGGATACCTAAATGTGGAAGTTTATATGGAAAAACCTAAGAGATTCATTGATCCAACTTTTCCAAATCATGTGTATAATTTGAGAAAAGCTCTTTATGATTTGAAGCAAGCTCCTAGAGCTTGGTATAAGATACTAACATAATTTCTTGTTGACCATGGATACAGGAAATGTGGTATAGATAAGACTCCTTCTATTAAAGATGAAGGAGGGAAGATCATGATTTCCTAGATTTATGTGGATTATATTGTGTTTGATGGGATGTCAGATAAGATGGTTCAACATTGTGTTAAACAAATGCAGTCAGAATTTGAGATGAGCCTTGTTGGAGAGTTAACTTACTGTCTTGGACTACAATATACCAAGAACTTACTGTCAAAAAAATTGAGGATTCTATATTTCTTTCTCAGAGTAAATATGCCAATAACATAGTTAAGAAGTGTGGGATGGAGAATACAAGTCACAAGAGGACACCTACTCCTACTCATCTGAAGTTGTCTAAAGATAAAAAGGGTGTCAATATGAATCAAAGTCTCTATAAAAGTATGATAGGAAGCTTGTTATATCTCACATCAAACATTCCTTACATTTCTTTTTGTTGTAGGTATTTGTGATAGATACCAAGCTGAACCTAAGGTGAGTCATATCAATCAAGTGAAGAGGATTCTGATGTATGTTAATGGAATTTGTGATTATGGAATGTTGTATACTCATGGATCTGACTCTGTGTTATCTGAACATTGTGATGCTGATTGGGTTAAAAGTACTGATGATAGTAATGGCACATCGGGAGGGTGCTCCTTCTTAGTGAACAATATCATATCATGAATTAGCAAGAAGCAAAATCGTGTATCTTTGTCTACTACTGAAGCTTAATACATAGTAGCTGGAAGCAGTTGTTCTCAGTTGGTGTAGATGAAATAAATGTTGACTGAATAGAATGTTACACAAGATGTCATGACATTATATTATGACAACTTGAGTGCTATAAACATATCCAAGAATCCTATTCAACACAGAAGGACCAAGCACATTGATATTCGTCATCATTTCATAAGGGAACTTGTCGAAGATAAATTTGTTTCCTTAGAGCATGTAGCCACTAAGATGCATATGGTTGACATTTTCACTAAGTCCTTGGAGTATAATCAATTTGAAAATTTGAGGGGTAAACTAGGAATTCGTATCCATGAAGAGTTATAGAAATTAACTACATGTGGGAGCATCATTAAGGACTTGCTGTGTTTTCAAGATTTAAAATGCCAATTAATGTTTTGTAAGGATATCCTTTTATTTTCCATATTTGTTTAACAATTTAAGTTCCCACATCAAGTGCAATCATTTCATAATACCTTTAGTACCATCCTCACATGCTACCCTAGCACTGTATTCCCCTCCAACAACTCTTTCATCTTCCATTCTGTCCAAAAAAATCTCCTTGCTCAAACTTCCTCAACATCAAACTCGTTCAGAATGTGTTAACAACATGGTGTGTCTCCCTTAAAGAAATATTCTCAAGAGAAAGTTGACTCTACGTCCCATCCTAGGGCTTAAACTATGAATATTTTGTTTAATGATGTTATAGATGCCGCTCCCTTGAACATGGTTCCAAACACTACAACAAAGCTTCAAAGGCCTAGAACTCTGCATGCACAAATACCTAAGGAGGTGTCTGTAGGTAACAATTCTAAAACCCCTCTTGCTACCTCAGTTACAAATAGGGGAGAGGACGATACTCATTTTGTTGATAAGATAATTAAAAGACTTGCTTCTAGGTTTTTGATTGAGAGTCATGAGGTTCCTGGGTTTACTATCTCACAGTCCCAAATTTCTACCCCACTGGCTGATGAAAACACCAAAGATGTTGATGTTAATGTTGGAACTGACCCCTCTGAGATGGATGAGGGAAACCTGCACAAATTTTCTAGAATTGTGTTAAAGGATGCTAGAATAAATTTTGTAACTGATGTTGAAACATCATCTGCCAACCATGGTCCTCCTACCAAGAATGTGGTTCCTGATTCAACTGAAAGGAAGAAGGTTGATGCTAAAGATATTGTTGATGTAGATGAATTATTTGATAATGAGTTGATCACAAGTGTGAATCCTGGCATAACTAAAAGACTTATGAGTAGAAAAGGAAAGTATGTTCCTGAGATAACCTCCTCAAAGAGTTCTTCAAAGAAGACTGTTGTTGGTCCACCTAAGTCCTGGAGTATGGTTGTGACCAAGAAGAGAAAGATTAGAGTTGAGTCATTATTTGATGATGATGTTGAAGATGGTGTCTAGAACATCTCTCCTAAGAAGAAAACTATGGTAAAGAATATCCCTGATCAAGTGCCAGAGGCTCCTCTGGATAACATTTCTTTTCATTATGTTGAGAGTGTAAAAAGATGGAAATATGTCTATCAAATGAGGGTTTCCCTTGAGAGAGAATTAGGCAATGATGCATTGGATTGTAAAGAAGTAATGAAGCTGAACTCTTATGTTGGCCTTATAAAGACTGTTACTAAGTTGGACAAATGCTATGAAGGGCTTGTCAAAGAGTTTATTATTAATATTCTTGTGAAGTGTGTTGATGGGAGGAGTAAGGATTTCAGAAAGGTGTATGTTAGAGGGAGATATGTTGAATTCTCTCCAGATGTCATTAACAGATTCTTAGGAAGAAGTTAGGAGGAAGATGTTGACCATGAGGTGACCGATAATCAAGTGTGTAGCGAGATCACTTCCAGGAAGTTGAAGGAGTGGCCCTCCAAAGGAAAACTCTCTGATGGATTGTTGAGTGAGGAGTTTGTTATTCTTCACAGAATAGGTGAAACTAATTGGCTTCCCATAAATCATACTTCAACTATTGCTACTGGACTTTGAAAATTCATCTATGCAGTTGGCACCACAACCAGGTTTAATTATGGTACTTATATTTTTGACCAAACTGTGAAACAGACTGGTCCCCTTGTTGTCAAACTGGCCATTGCATTTCCTTGTCTTATTTGTGGAAATATTATCATTCAACATCCTGAAATTCTGTTGAGTACTAATATTGTTAGAAAAATGGAAACTTCCTTCTCTCTACATTACAAGTTATTTTCTGAGAAACACGTCCTAGATAGTGCTTCGACATCATCAAATGCTGAAGGTTCAACCACCACCAAAGATGGTGCTATTTCGGAATTGATTGAGGCTTGTAAAGAACTAGATGAATTCATTTGTATTAGCTCTTCAAGGAAGTTGAAATATGAGGCATTAATCAGGTCCCTAAGGATGGCTAAAGAACAACGAAGTGGTGATGGTGAGGAAAATGCTCTTGAGAAGGAAGATGATGAGGAAAATGATTCTGATGATTCTAATGGTGTGATGATGCTGATGGTGAAGATGGTGACTCTGGTTCAGATGATGAAAATTAATTTTTTTTCTCTTTTTATGGGATTTGGTTCTGAATGTTTTGGCACTTCATGTGCTTGGTTTGTAATGTTGTACTCTACCTATGACTCAAATGTTTTGTAATCTTGGCACTTTTTGCTCTGGATGTTTTGTTCTATTTGTCTTATGTTTATTGGTAATTTGTCTAATTATGGCTAAAAGGGGGAGTTACATGTTACATATAGGTAGAACATGGTTTGTGTGTGAAGTGTTGCCACTGTAGGTTGAGTAGGAGATTTTGTGCTCTGCGGGTTGCACTACAGGTTGCCTTGAGGGGGAGCTGGAAAGTATTTTTTTAGTGTTTTTTAGCATATGGTGTGTTGCTGAACATGTGCTTAATGAGTGTGTTTCTGCTGCTACTTTTTCTCTGATATGGTTTATTCTTGTTCTATGCTCAATTTTTGTTTTAGCCAAAATTTGCCAAAGGGGGAGTTTGTAGGTTCTGTTAATTGGCAGAAATTTTGCTAAAACTTGATGCTACAAATTGATGTCATACTTGATGTCTTAACATGTGAGACATTTAGTATGTAGGTGTATTTCTTAGTTGTTGCAGGTGTTATTCATAATGTCAAGGCTGATATTATGACATGTTTTTTCTGAACACTCAGTTCAGAATATTGTGCTTTGCCTGCTGCATGTTTTAAGAAATATTTTGTATAACCTTGGTGAGTGATTACTGGTGCATTTATTATTGGAGATTTTTTTCAGGATTGATCTGTTTATTAAGGAAGTTCAGTTGTTACTATTTTAGTGCCTTTGATTGTGGAATATCAGTTTAATTAGGTTTAATCTGACTGTTTAGAAGGCCCAAGCCCAAGAAGTATGAAGTCTATTTAAAAGATGCATTAACCCTATTATATGGTAAAATAGAAGATATTGAAGGTGCGTGCATTGTGTTAAGTTTTAGTCATGTGTTTCTTGTGAGCCAATCAATCATCACGTTGATGATTGACTTGGACTGAGTTTCTATTGAGTTGTAATTTTGTCAAATCTAAGCTATTAAGCACGAGTGTTTTTGTACTTGATTAAGGCTTTTAAGAAAGATCAATTTATGTCATTGAATTGTGTTCTTCTCTTTTTTATTTATGGTTTTATAAATGCTATTATTGAGGGGGGTGTAACACCCCAAATCTACCCGGCGGAAATTCATAAATCAGAGTTTCAAAAATTCAACACTAAAACAGGATGTTACACTTTTTCCACTTAAACAAATTCATTTAATTCATGAACATTGATACATAACACTTTCAAACAGGATGAACCTATAAGGTCAACTCTTATTCAATTCATTTAAGTCAAACAACTTTTACAAATAGGCAGCGGATCCACCAATATTCAACTTTGCATCAGTTAACAACTTTTCCCACCTAACAACTTAGTAATAACATGTTTTTCATTGAGACAACTTAAAATAACAACAACTAAATATAACAACGAAACAATTAAGCGTTCATCCCCCCGAGTGTTACGTATCAGAGCGACGACACCGACTTGATTACGAAAGTAAGCAACTCTAAACTGGAATACCTGCACGTTACCAATCAAGGTAACATTCAACAACAAAAAGGGGTGAGATATCGAACCATATAAACAAGAGTATGATAATTAATACGCTAGATAGAATCATACAATTTTTACACTATCCACAACAACGTCTTACTAAACACCCCAAACCACCAACATACTTTATCATCTTAATTCACACATCAACATAATCAATTCCAACTATAACCTTAGCATACAACCTTCATCAACTTCGATGAACATTTACAACATATTCAACTTCTTCAATATCAACATAATCGACATTACAAACATAAATATATAAACAACTCAGGCAACATAATCCTATAATCAACTCATCCATCATGATAATATAATCAACTTAGCAACATAATCAACTTATCCAACATAATAATATAATCAACTTAACGACATGATCAACTTTTCCAACATAATAATATAATCAACTTAACGACATAATCCACGTAAATATACATAAACAACTTATTCAACTTGAGCAACGTACACAACTTTATCAATGTAAGCAACAAGAACAACTTTATCAACTCGTCAACACAAACAACACAAACAACATAATTAATGTGACACGGAATGTGACTCGACTGTGCATATGCATGTGGTACCATTGGAGTAAAACTCCCAACTTAAAATATACCAGGTTATCGAGGTATCTGCAAGGCATAAGCCTTCAACTTAATAAATTTTCCAATCCAGGCCAACGTGGTGAGCATCCGCTCCAACTTAGAAATGCAGTGTATGCCATGATACAACGACTCAACACATCACAGCAATCAACTCCAACAACATACAACAAACAACATCACAACTTTAATTCAACCCCGATTCAACTTTGGCCATAGGCCTACAACTTTCAACGTTGGTCATACGACCTACAACTTGAACATCAACATTTGTCTTACGACCTACAACTCAAATAATCAACATGGGTCCTTCGACCTTTAACTTAAAAATGCTCCCAAATTGAGACAAAACAACATACGCAACTATACTCGAAAATACACACATTCAACACTAATTAACAAAGTACACCGACTAAAATCACTTATTTATTATTCCGAACTAACTCGACAATTTTCGTTAAATTCCGGACAACTAATTTTTCCGCTTAAATTCACTTATTCGGCTAAACAGACAAACTTTATTGTTTTATACTCCACGACTATTACTAATCAATTTTACAAATTATGTTCAATTTCCAGTACACCGACTAAAATCACTTATTTATTATTCCGAACTAACTCGACAATTTTCGTTAAATTCCGAACAACTATTTTTTCCGTTTAAATCGGCTAAACCGGCTAAATCGACACGACTTAACTTTCTGCCAAAACTACTCATAAACTCCACCATAATTAATACTTAGTATAATGTTATTATAATAATATTCCTTTAATTATATTCTCATTATAAAATTAGTAAAACTTTTATTATATTTATTTATTCCTTTAAGCAAAAAGGTAACAAGGTAACGTAATATACATTAAACAAATAATAAGCCATGGCAAGGGCCGTGAGGTGTGGCCTGGGCCATAGGCATGAGAGGTGGCCACTTACCAAAGGGATGGCCTGCGCCATCCCCCACCCCACAAATCTATGGCCTGCGCCATGATACAATTTCCAATGGGTGGCCTGCGCCACCCTTCCTGGACAACGGGTTCCGTCCCCAAATTCTAGTTTTTTTTTTGTTTTTTTTATTTTTTTAGAATTCCCAAATTCAAGACAATTTCTCAACGATTAATTCCAACCACAATCATACCAAATCGATTATTCTTAGCAATAATAAATCCACATAAACAACACACCAAAAATCATCACGGACAGTATAGGAATTATAAAATCCCAATCCCGCATAATAATTATCATAGTCCCGATTATAGAGTTCGAACCCCACCCTTACCTTAATCGATGGTCACTTCGAATCTCCGATCGACTTTCCGATTGGGTTTCCGACGGTGACTTCTCGTAACCGTTTTCTCTAATTTTCCTCGTTCTCCAATTTCACGTTCCACTTTTTTCCAACTTCTACTGATTCAACTTCTCCTCTTGACTAATTCTCCTTTTATTTTCTCTTTATTATAATAATAATAATAATAATAATAATAATCCAATTATAACTAATGGGCTTAACTGCAACACCCCCTTAATTTGTTATTTTAACACGGTTTCAAGCCCACTAATTAATCTACTACAACAACTATAATATTTACTCCGAAAATATTTCTACGGCTTCCGACTTATTTTCCCGACTTAACGACTTAAATTCACCACAACACCAAACTTTAATTTAATAAATCACTACTAATTATTTTCTCTAGACTTAATTAGATTATCTTACGATTATTAACCAAATGGTCCAAACAACCCGATCGACATATCCAACAATAAACGAAAATACTTCATATCTTCTTCCATAACTTATATCAACTTAATTAATTAAATTCGACCTAAACCAACTTATAATTATCAACACAATATTCCGATATTTTGGAAATCAACTTAAATACGCAAATCACCGCAAATCAACACAACACAATACACTTATATTTAATTAAATAATTAATTAAATAAACGGGCGTTACAGGGTGAGTAGAGTCTCTTATCTAAGTGTGTCTTAGATAGAAATTACACGGGTAGACATTAGGTGAGAAGACTGTAAACTGATGGTTGTTTAATGAGATTCTTTGAACTAATTTTGATTAGTGGATTTCCTTCTTGATCTTGTATCTTCCAAACATAGGTGTGTTTGCACTAAACTGGGTTAACAATTGTTTGTGTCCTTTACAATTATTTACGGCTTATTTTATCTTGTTCATATTTTAATCATTGTTCAGATATTAGTGTTGTGACATCTCCTTCGACATCTCATATATCATACCATAATTTCACTAAAAATCTTACAAAGAAGATGTTTCGACCTAGGAGGGGCCAAGATGTTCCCGATTCTTTCCCACTCTCCCTCCCAACTTGAACCCGATGATGATTTTGCAAGTTCCTATATAACTAGTAACCCGAACGTACACTATACTCCCCATCTTTCTCCTCTTCCCAAATAAAGCCATCCACAACCACCTCACCTAACAAAGGAACTTTCAAAATATCTTCTGACATTATGTGATCAAATAAGGAGTGAATAATTTGGATGTCCCATCTTTTAAACCTAGTGTTAGTTCTTTGATTGACAATAATTTTGGGTAAAAAAATATTTTAACCTTGATGTCATGACTGATGTCTTGATATGACTGTCTAGTTTTCTGCAAGTGTGATCTTATGCATATTTTTGTTCCTGATGTCAAACCAGATGTTAGGACATCTAATGACAGAATAATCAGTTTTCAATGTTTGCTTTTCAAATTGCGTTGCGCTTTTATCTTTTGTGTGCTTATGATGAGTGATTATTTGCGCAATATTTGGTGATAATTTTAGAGAAGTAAATCACGCTTTTGGAAGAATCAGATTTTCCTATTTTGGATGCTATTTGCGTTGAAGAATATTTAGCATTTATGGAAGAATCAAATCTAACTGTTTTCAGTATCCAAGCCCAAGCTGATGAGTGATTATTTATTCTGATGTAACCCTAATTACAATTCACGAAGTTTGAGAAATAATGAGAAGGCTGCACATTTTGGTTTAGGGTTTAGGTTTTGTCTTGTGTTAATTGTGAGTCATTCTAACATCACCTAGATGTTTGAATTGGACTGATTTTATTGAGTTGTAATTTTGTCCACTTTAAGCTTTAAATAATGAGTATTTGTTCTTGATTGAAGCTTTTAATCAAGATTAAGTTTTTTATCTTGGAAGAGTGTTCTTCTATTTTCTTTGTAAGGTTTTGGTTGATTATCACAGTGTGTGATTGAAGGGGAATGATAGGGTGTTCTCTTATCTAAGGGTTCTTAGATAGAAATTGCTTTGGGTAATGATTAAGTGAGAAGTGTAAACTGGGATTGTTTAACTTCAAATTGATACTACTAATAGTGGATTTAGTTCCTGGCTTGGTAGCCCCCAGAGTTGGTTAGTTTTCACTAAACTGGGTTAACAATTTCTTGTGTTGTTACGGTTGTTTTGTATATTATATTGACCTTGGTAGTGTTCAGATATTAATGTCGTGACATCTCCTTTGACATCACATATCTAATACCATAATTTCATATGGTATCAGAGCATGCATCCTACTTTGTATCTGGGTGAGATCTAGGGAAGTTATTTTCTGGTATAATGGACAAGGAAGTGGGATCTGTGAACATACTACCCTTCTTGGATGGAAATAATTATGATTACTAGAAGACAAGAATGGTTTCTTTTTTTAAATCTTTGGACAACAAGGCTTGGAAAGTTGTTCTAAAAGGATGCGATAATCCTTTGTGAAAGACAAAGGTGGGAAGGATACAAGAGTCTTGAAGCCTGGAGAGGACTAGTCTAAATAAGAAGATGATCTCGCTCTTGGAAACTCCAGAGCATTGAATGCCATATTCAATGGAATTGAAAAAAATATTTTCAGATTGGTTAACACATGTGTTGTGGCTAAAAGTGCTTGGGATATTCTAAAACTTACTCATGAAGGTACTTCTTAGGTAAAAATGTCTGGACTTCAGTTGCTCACTACTAAATTTGAAAACTTGAGAATGAAAGATGATGAGAGCATTCATGATTTTCATATGAACACTCTTGAAATAACTAATGCCTCTAGTGCTCTAGGAGAAACAATGTCTGAAGAAAAGTTGGTAAGAAAAAATCTCAGATCTCTTTCTAAGAGATTTGACATGAAAATCAGTGCCATAGAAGAAGCTCATAACATTAGCGAGATGAGAGTGGATGAACTTATTGGATCTCCTCAAAATTTTGAGATAGGCATCAATGACAGATATGACAAGAAGAATAAAAACATTTCTCTTGTCTCCAACACTGAATATGGAATAGAAGAATATGATATGGATACTGATTAAGGCCTAGAAAATGCCTTAGTGGTTTTTAGAAGGCAGTTTAATAAAGTGATAAGAAGGACTGAGAAAAGGACAAGACCAGATGTCAAGAACATCTCATCTGTCATCAGCAGAGAAACAAGAGCTGAAGAGAGCCCTGCTCAAGGCAAAGGAATGCAATGTTATGAATGTGATGGTTTTAGTCATATTAAACCTGAATGTCCCACACATCTCAAGAAAAAGAAGAAGAGTTTTACTGTCGCTTGGTCTGATGAGGAGTTTTGAAGTGAAATTGAAGAAGAATCTACTAAGGGTGCTACTACTCTAACTGGGAGATATTACTCTGACTCTAATGATCATGAATTGACCTTTGAAGAACTGTCAGCCTCCTAAAAAAATTTGTGCCTTAGAAGTGAAGAAGTTTGTCAACAAGGAGAGAAACAAAAGAAACTCATAATTTAACTGGAGGCTGAAAAGGAAGAACATCTTGAAATTATCTCCAAGCTGAAGGATGAGGTAACCTTGCTAAACTCAAAACCTGATCAAATGACTAAGTCTGTCAGAATGTTGAATAGTAGTTCAAATACTTTAGATGAGATTCTACAGATTGGAAAGTTAGTTTGAGGTGTGACTAGTCTAGGGTTTAATAGAGGAAAATAACTTATCTCAGGTTTTGTTCACTCTGAGATCAAACCAAAGATGTTGAATCAAATGTCTCAACATCATGACAAAAGACAAGGAAATTACAAAAGAAAAAATATCAGAGATGGAGATGTCATTACTATGGTCGCTTTGGTCATATAAAGCCCTTATGCTACATATTATATGGATTCCCTAAGCATGCCTTTCAATTTAAGACTAATCAAAACACCCATATGAACAAAAAGCAATGAATTCCTAGTGTTGATGCTACTAGTCTAATAGCTCATACTTCTTTCATGGTTGCAGATTAAAAGGCCTGGTATTTTGATAGTGGTTGCTCTATACACATCATTGGAATTCAAAATCTTTTAATGGACATCAAGTCTCACTCTACCAACTATGTGACATTTGGTGATGGAGCCAAGGGAGAGATCAAGGGGGTTGGAAAGATGAAGTGTTCAGAAGTCCCAAATCTTGATAATGTGCTGCTAGTCAAAGGTTTTACTGCCAACTTGATTAGCATCATCCAACTGTATGATCAAAGGCTCAATGTCAACTTCACTAAATCTGAATGCTTGGTCACTGATTAAAAGAGTGAAGTTATCATGAAAGGAGTCAGATCTAAAGACAACTATTATGTATGGATTCCTAAAGTTGCTATCCATTCCACCAGATGTATTCTAGCAAAACAAGAAGGAAGGACATGTAGTGAATTCCAAATTGAAGAACAAACCAAGATGTCACACTAGAAGATTAAACTTCTCACTAAAACAAAGGTGGTGAAACTTCTTCATAAGAACTTGATGGAACCTATACAGATGACAAGTCTTATTGGTATTAGTGCTAGTAATGATGATAGGAATATAAAATCAGAAGTCTGCTTATGTGTAAAGGACAATGATATAGCTTGGTTCATTAAGAAACATAATTATGCCTCTTTGTCTACAACTGAAGTTGAGCACACAACAACTAGAGATAGTTATTCACAACTGATTCGACTGATTGTAATGTCACACAGGATGTCATAACATCATGTTGTGACAATCTGAATGCTATAAACATCTTCAACCAGCACAACATGTCCAAACACATTGATCTCTGTCACTAGTTTATAAGTAAGTTTGTTGAAGACAAGGTGATTATCTTAGAATATGAGACTACTGAGAAGAAATTATTTGACTGTGTTACTAAAGCTATAATTGATAATCATCTTAAAAATATGAGGGGTAAATTAGGAATTTGTATCCATGAAGGCTTATAGCAATTAATGACACGTGGTAACATCATTAAGGACATATTATGGTCTAAGATTTAAATTGTCAATTAATGTTTTGTGGGAAAATGTTTGTACTTTCCATTTTTGTCCAACAAATTAATTTCCCTCTTCAAGTGAAATCATTTCAAAATATCCTTACACGCTACATAATTCTGCTATTCACTTCCAACTACTCTTTCATCTTCCATACTCTCCAAAGAAACCACTGTATTCACATTCTCTCTACTCCAAACCTTGTCAAAATGTCTCAACAATGTGGTTCATCTCCCTCCAAGAATTTCTCTCTAAATTATTCTACTTCTGAATCTATGGCTCAACCCATGCATATCACCTTGGAAGAGGGTAAGAAGATCGTTCCTTTTTTCGGTGATACCCTATGGCGTTGATGGTGCGAAGAAGACAAGAATTGCTCCTATCAAAGCTTCAGGAAAATCGTATCAAGGTAAATCTTCTAGTACTGAACCTTCTATTGAATATGACTACAAGGAAGGAAGAAAATATGCAAATAGGGCCATTAGACATTTTGTTTCTAGGGTTTCAAATGAGGGTCACAATGTTGCTGGCACTTCAGCTCCACTTTCTATGGTTGCATGTCCTCATCCTAAGGTTAATGTTAACCCTTCTCATTCTGAGAAGGATCTAAACGTTGAAAACCTTCACAAGCTTGCTAGCTCTGTGATTAAGGATGCTACAACAAATGTTAAAACATCTCTTGCTAGGTAGAATGTTGATTCTGATGACATTCTTGATGTAACGCCCCGATTTTATAAATTATTTTTATAAAATAAATATTCAGAGTATGGTGGTGTATTTGGAATAATAAGTAGAGGAAATATTTTATTTAAATAATGATAATATAATGAGGTGGTATTATTATTATAATATTGTTATTTAATAAAATAAAATAAAATAATAAGTTGGAGGTTTGAGGGGCAAGGTTGTAATTTGGTTATATTATGAAAAGGGGAGAACACGATACATTTTCTCATTATCGTACTTTTGACGAAGGAAAGAGGGCTCTGGAGAAAAGGGAAAAGAGAAGGGAGATCAATGATCGTAAAGCTCCATGGTCAAAGCTTTGCAAGGAATTCATCGAATTCGAGGTAAGGGGGGAGAAAGGGTTCTTTATTGGTGATCTAACATGAAAGGGTAATTGAGAGGTCCTTACTCTCTTAGGGATTGTATGAATTTGATTGTTGTTGATGAGTTCCTGATATGAGTATGAATATTATGATTATTGATTGTATATGCTAGAAGTTTGATAATTGAATTGCATGATGTGTGTATTATGCGAACTTGATCATGAATGTTGTTGTTGATTATGTAAATTGAGAAGAGGAAGAGAAACCTAGGATTTTCCTAATTTAATTTGTGATGTTAGGTTGAGAAGATAATTAGAGATTAGATGTATAAAATAAGTATAAGGACAATATTTAGGTGATAAAAGTGAGATATAAGTGGTAGAATTCGAACTGGTATAAAAGTGGGAAGAAGAAGTGATTTTTGAGAAAAAGTGATTTTGGGGCGCAGGGCTCCTGACACGGGCCCTGTCATGTGACACGGGTGGCCGAGTCAGGCTTCTTGGTTATGGAAATGGTTGAATTTTGGATTTTTGAGTTACAGGTGGTCTGACACGGGCAGTGTTGCGTGACACGGGCGGCCGTGTCAGCCCCCTGTATTGGGTGAAATTTTGATTTTTGAGAAGGCGTGTCAGGCCGTGTGACACTGGCCATGTCAAGGGACACAGGGGGCCGTGTCAGGCCTCTGTTTTGAGAAATTTTCCGCATTTTAAGATGGTTTTGTCCTGATTTCTTGTTTGATAACTGTACCATTAGTCTAAGGCCATGAGGATAGCATTCATGTGTAACTATAGGCCCTGACAACCGATAATTAATGTGTGAGTTTTATATGATTATTGTGTATGGTATAACTTTATTAATAGGTCAATTAGAAGGTGTTGATTATGGAAATGTTTATTATAAGTCTTGTACAAACTATATGAGGAAATGGTTGATAACCAATGAATATCATGATGACCGTGTTGATTAGTAACATTGTTGATTATATGCTTGGTGTAGACCCCGTGATGTAAGGGTTGGTAGCAGTGAGGATCAGAAGGATCGTGTTATATTAGAAAATATGTAGAAGATGACTGGGAGTGGAATTAATGAGGAGTTCATAGGATATGATAATTAGTAATTAATGTGTAGGGATATATGTGCTTATGTTGATTTATATGACTCTTGATGATGAACCATATGAATTGTAATGATAACATGTGTGAATATTGTCTGATTATTTATGTGACCTATGTGCTGGGATGTGTGATCATTGATGAAGATCATGAGGATCGTATTTATATGTATGTATTCATATGTGGTTTGAAATGTATGCTGTAATCAAGTTTTTGCATACTGTAACACGGTGGGAGAACTGACTTTCTATAAATGTTGCGGATAGCAAGAGTCGCCACCGACTTTTATTTTATCCAAAAGGAAAGGACATAAAAGAACAGGAAAGACCTATTTTAAAAGACTTGAGTTTGGGGGGTAGGTTATACAAAGGGAAGGTGTTAGCACCCTTTATATCCATGGTTATCCATGGGCTCATAGTTACTTAGCTCACTTTGTTTGTTTGCAAGAGTGTAGTGTGTGATTAGAAACTTTCTAAGTACTTTGTAATGATCCTCGTATGGATGTATACAAAGCCTTGTTTTTTTGAAAATTGTTTGAAAAGTGGGGTGTAAAGAGTATTTTGAAATGTGAGCAAGCAACTTAAGAGAAACCTACCCTAGATTAAGTCTTTCATGTTCTTTCAATGGTAAGACTATCCCTATTATTAAGGAATATGTAGTCATTACCTTGGATGTATTAAGGGACATGTGTAGGGTCATCTGGATATAGGCAACTGTAGGGTGTCTTTAGCAATTTGTAGGGACTTATCATCTTTTATTCGAAGGGACGAGATCATTTATCGTAGGCAACCTCGAAGGGACTTGATCTTTTAGAATCTGGAGAGGGACTAGATGATTTGTTTTATGGAGGGACTTGCTTAAGACACCCTACTTGACCTTTTGAATTAGGCAACTGAGAGGCAACCATAGGAAGTGCAAGATGGCGATCAAAGATCGACTTACGTGTGTGCGTGTTCATTTTCAAGTATTTATCTTTTTTAAAGTAATTTTCTTAGTTGATTTTAATTACAAACATGTTATGCACACCCTAAATTACTAACCATACAATAAATATATTTACAATAAAAATAAATACGAGAAAATAAACCTACAAATATTACAAGGCTTTGGGACAATTACAATATAATCGAGAAATAATAATAATGATAAATAGAATAATAATAATAAATAAGCAATAATTAAATATTAGTAATAATAAAATAAGAATAAAGGTTAGAATAATAAAATAAAATAAATAAGAATTTTAGCAAGAAAAATTAATGTTAGAAAAGTTTTTAAGAATTAATTAGAAGAATAAGATTAATAATAATAAACAAATAATAAACTATTTACATATTAAAAATAATGATTAATGATTTAATTAGGGTTTAGAAAAAATTAGGTTAAATATTAGGGTTAATAAAATTAGGGTTAAGAAAAACTAGGGTTAAGAAAATTAGGGTTAATTAAATTAGGGTTTTGATTATAATTAAAATATATTATTAATATATTTACAAAAAATATAATAATTATATATATAAATATTTTATAAGATAAATACAAACAATTTGAATTTAAGAAAATAAATTATGATTTTTGAAAATATAAAGTTTTTTATAGGAAAATATTATAATATTTATTTAGAAATTATTTTTATTAAGAAATTAAATGAATTGAATAATATAAACAAATAAAATACAAAAAATTGAAGAAAAAGCAAAATACCTAGGGCTGGGATTCGAACCCACGCCCTAGGCTTTCCACCCTTTGGTCCAACATCACCACCACTAGGCCAGCTGCGCTTGGTGAACATGTAGTGAATACTGATTCTTTTATTTTAAACCTGCAAAAACAAATAAAATACAAAAACAAAATGGCCTAGGGCCAGATTCGAACAAGGACCATTGCAATAATACACAAACACTCCAACCAACAGAGCCACATGGGGCGCGTGCAACAAATAACCAACACCAATCATTATAAAATAAAACAGGTTTTCAAAATTGAATTTCTGCGCCAACTTCATCATCTTCTTCCTCAGGATTCGCAGGTTTTCCTGCGAATTTACCTAGGAGTTTTCTTGCGAATTCTCTTGCGTTTTTTAACCTGCGAAATTCAAACACCATTCAACCAGTACAATTTCATCAAATCAATTATACCAATGAGTTCCTTATGACTCATACGATTCATCTATGTCCTTAGAATTTATTTATATTTGGTATTTCAGGAACCCCCAATTTGAAACATGAAACCCTAACAATGGCAGTTCGTGTTTTAGGCTATGGTTCTTCAAGAAACTGTCCAGAAAGCATCTCTAGATCATGACTAACACAAATCAAACAACAAAATCAGTTTATATTAGCTAGATATATGAAATCGAAAAACAATATATTGAAGAACAAAAACGATTCGGTTTATGCAATATGTCATGATTTGGATGCTGCAAACGATTCAAATAGGTTAAGTGATCATCTAGGAATGTATTGCAACCTTCAAAACCTCTTGATATGGCCTCTAGGTCAAAAACCGAATCTCACTTTTTGGATGAAAATTTGAAGTTTGAAGAGTGTTCTTGGAGGCAGGATTTCGTGTCCTTGTTATTGTCTTGAGTTTGTGTATTTGTATGGAAGAGAATTAGGTCAAAATATCATGGATTTTTGGGCTTTGTAGTAGTTACTTGATCATGAAGATTCATCTTTTCAAATATTGAAAAATATCTCATCAAACCTTTCTAATTTAGGCTAGCACGATTTTACATGATTTCAATCAACTTTAAATGATTTTTAAGATCTTCTAGAAGAAGAATCATGTCCAAATATTGATTTTTATATTTTATTTAGATTTAATTTGACTTTTAATGGATAAAATCAAAATAAATAATAAATAAATAATAAAAAATCAGAACTTGGTTGCTTTGGGTCGTGCTTGAGGTCTTTGTATGGATTGGATCACAATATTGCAAGCCCATTTGAAAAAAATTGGTTTTAAGGCCCCATTTGCTTCATATACCTCCTAAAAATTTCCCAACTTTGCAAAGGCATATCTCCCTCAATTTTAAGGCTATGAAGGTGTTCTTGGACATTTTGGAAAGCTTAGAGAGTACTCTAACCAACCTCATTGGTCTCATGTCCATATCTTTTACCATTTTCAAGTTATGCCCTTTGGAAGATGTTGACTTTTTATTGACTTTTGAAATGACCTGTAATGTTTTGGCTCATACCTTTCAAATGAAGCATTTTTAGGCTTGGCATGTGAGACTGTTGCACCCCAAATTTTGCCCTCCAGAGGTTCACAAGGTTCACAATGTTCACAAGACATCTCATGAGGTTCACAAGGTTCACAAGATTCACAATTAGTCAGAAAGTTTGACAATTCCCTCAAACAATGCCTTCTCCTAAGCAATGCATCTTAAACTAGGGTTTTGACTTTCATCAGGCTAAATGGACTTCCAAGACTTCAAGTGAGCTTCACAGCATCTTATATGTGTTCAAGAATCCCCATGTCAAGTTTCAAGACTTTCCCAAAAGATTTGCTCAGTCAGATGATCAGATAGGTCAAAATCAGTCAAAGTAGTTAAAAAGTCAAACTGAGGTCAACTGTGGTCAAACCAAAGTCAAACTTCATGATTTTTTGCCAACATCAAGTATATGAAGTAAAATTCATCATTTTATCAAGGGTTGATCATGATTCATCAAGGAGATTTCAGATCATCAAGAATCAGGAGTTTCTAAATTAGGGTTTCCATAGGAAAAGTCAACTGAACTTTGACCAGCCATAACTTTCACATGCTTCATCAAAAATTTTCCATCCAAAGCACATTTTGAAGGAAATTGAATTCTCTACAACTTTGTGTCTCACAAGCCAAGCCCAAAAATGCTTCATTTGGAAGGTATGAGCTAAGACATTATAGGTCCTTTTAAAAGTCAACAAAAAGTCAACAACTTCCAAAGAGCATAACTTGAGAATGGTAAAAGATATGGACATGAGACCAAAAAGGTTGGTTAGAGGACTCTTTAAGCTTTCCAAAATGTCCAAGAACACCTTCATAGCATTAAAATTGAAGGATTTATGCCCTTGCAAAGTTGGGAAATGTTTGAGAGGTTTATGAAGTAAATGGGGTCTTAAAACCATAATTCTTCAAATGAGCTGACTTTTTTGTGATCCAATTGGTTCCATGACATCATGCACGAAATTAACTTAATATTTTCATCATTTTATTCATTTTATTTTTATTTATTATGATTTTTTATATTAAAAATCATTTTAAATTCAAATAAAATATAAAATAGTAAAGATTTAAAATGATTTGTCTTCTAGAATGTCATAAAGTTTATTTGGACTTGATTGATACAAGAGTTATGAAGATCATCCTAAAATAGCAAGCTTATATCAAGAATATTCAAAATTTAAAGGCTAATCTTTTTCAATCTCAAACTATCCAAATATCCAAAGTGTGATGCAATTTTTTGACCTAATTCAATTGTATCATATATATACAACCTTTAGCAAACAAGAGGACACGATTTTGCAGCCTCTAAGACCAGTTTCAAACTTCACAAAATCACTTCAAAATTCACATTCGAATTCCAAGGTAGAGAGGGTTTCAACAAGTTTTGAGCATTGCAATATGTTCTCTGATGTTCATTGAACATATTTGGATCATAAACAACATCTAAAACACTCTCATTCATGCAAACCGAATCCATGTTCATTCAATTTTTGAATTTTTCGATTCTTATAACATTGACATTATTCTTTGAATTTGATCTTATATTTGTGTTTGTGATGATGTTTGGAGTCTTTCTGGATAAATCAATTCGATTTTAGGTACAAGATGAAAGAATCACCATGGCTAGGGTTCTTCGGCCATTTTAGGGTCCTTCGATTTGTCAAATATAAATGAATTCTGAAAACATGGTTGTGTTGTATGGACCTCGGGGAATGTATTGCACTCATCAATTTCATGAAATTTTGTTGTTTGCTTGATGTTTGATAAAACGCAGGATGTCCTAGGAAACAAAATTCGCAGCAAGAACCCTAGCAAAATTCGCAGGAAATTTTGCAGGTCTGAAGGTAGAAGATGACTCGCGCGAATTCAGAATTTAAATTTGAGTATATATTATATATTTATGTTTGTACCTTATTTCATGAATGACGCTGATGGTGTAGTGGTAAGTGTGCGCGTATGTGAAGGCCATGGCTTGGGTTCGAAACCAGCCAAATGCGTTTTTTTTGTTTAATTTGTCTTATTTTTCCAGGATAAGAACAAAACCAAATGAAGGCAATATGCTATCAGCCAGCGCGTGCTAGCCCAGTGGTCATGCCCTTTGTTATCCAGGTAAAGGACTTGGGTTCAAATCCCAGGTCCTGTTTTTTGGTTCTTTTTTTGTTTTCTTGTTTATTTTTATTAAATCTTTATTATTTAAAACAATTAAAATAAATTCTATAAAAAATATCCAAATAACTTTCTAATTAAATTTCATTTTCTTTTAAAAATTTATATTATTTTCTCAAACCAATTCAATTAATATATTTATTTCTTTATATGTTTTAGCAATATTTATGTATATATTTATTTAATGATTAAATTGGTATTGTATATTAAATTAAAAATCCTAATATTTTTATATCTAAAACCCTAATTATTTTTAAACCCTAATTTATTTTCTAATTACTCTAAACCCTAATTTCTCTTAAAACTTTAATTTGTTATTTTTATTATTCTTGTTTAATTATACTTAATAAATAATTCTAAATTAAATCATTAATCATATTTATTTTGTAAATAAATTTATCCTTATTATTTATTTTCATATCAAAAAATTTATAAAAAAAATGTTTGTTTAATGTTAATTATCATGTATATATTTTTTTTATATTTTGTACTAACCTTTTCTTCATATTATTATTGTTTTATCACTAACCATTTTATTTTAATTGTTTATTATATAGTTATTATTTAATTTGCTTTTATTCAAATGTAACTGTACAAGCTATGTAATAATTGTAGTATTTTTATCGTTTATTTATTTAAATTGCTATGGTTAGTAAATTAGGGAGTGAAAACATGTTTGTATCTTAAAATTAATTTAGATCACTAATTATAAGATAAATATTTGAATTTGTACACGCACACGCGTAAGTCGATCTTTGATCGCCATCTCACTTCTTAAGGATACCTCTCATGTTGCCTAAATAAAAAGGTCAAGTAAGGTGTATAAAGCAAAGTCCCTTCTCTTATTAATATCATCTTGTCCCTTTAAAAGATTATAAGATCAAGTCCATTTGAATGTTCCCTTCGTAAATGATCTTGTCCCTTTCGAATAAAAGATGATAAGTCCCTACGAATTGCTAAAGACACCTTACAG
The DNA here is from genome assembly GCA_963966055.1 of Lathyrus aphaca. NCBI lineage: Eukaryota > Viridiplantae > Streptophyta > Magnoliopsida > Fabales > Fabaceae > Lathyrus > Lathyrus aphaca. The sequence continues at coordinate 49,322,905 of OZ014519.1, forward strand.
TAGCCTAAACACAGATGACCCTTCACATGTCCCTTATAACATCCAAGGTAATGACTACCTATTCCTTAATAATAGGGATAGTCTTACCATTGAAAGAACATTTAAGAACAGTAAAGATTCAAATTAGGGTAGGTTCCTCTTAAGTACTTGCTCACTCTTTCAAAAACATTTCATAAACACTTCATATTTTCAAGCAATTTTCAAAACAAATTCTTTATATATATCCGTACAAGGATCATTATAAAGTACTTAAGAAAAATTTTAATCACACACTACACTTCTCAAAACATTTTAAAGTGAGCTAAGTAACTAAGAGCCCATGGATAACCATGGATGTAAAGGGTGCTAACACCTTCCCTTTACATAACCTACCCCCCGAACCCAAAAATCTTTTAAGGTCTTTCCTGTTCTTTTATGTCCTTTCCTTTGGATAAAATAAAAGTCGGTGGCGACTCTTGCTATCCGCAACATTTAACTAAAGTCAGTTCTCCCACCGTGTTACAGAACTGGCGACTCTGCTGGGGATAATATTAAAGAGGGGTACCCTTAGGAATTAGATCACTTTTAAATTGTTTGCTGTGTTTGCTTTACTTTACTTGTTGGGTGCACTTATGTGTGAAAGATCCTAACCCAGATCTAGTGTACCTTAGGTAAATGGCAATAGACCAAGGAAATTGTACGGCGTATACCGATATGGTTGATCTGGTGGCCATAGTTAGTGTGACTTCTTGGTTGGTGCTTATGTTCCTTAAGTCAAATTGAGGATAATATGAGGCTGCCATATGTTGTCAATGCACTAACTAACTTTTAGAACCCTAGTTATCCCATCTTGGCCTTTAGAAAGTAGTGAGATAACTGACTTTGGTGAAGACTGAAGTTGGTTGATACTCGATACTACGCTCATTGAGATTCTAAACTTGGAGGGTTTTGGTTGGCAAGTAAGTTGCCTACTGAACAACCACCCTTGTGAAGGATCAATGATATTGAGATCCCTTAGAACCTGGTTACTTTATAGGACAGGATGAACCATCTAAACTTCAGGGGAGGGTATCTACTTTTAAACCTCATGCAAGCCTTCAAACCTAAGGCTATTGTGTGACTTGTTTGTGTGTGCCACATGTTTGTGATTGAGCATAACATCATAGCATCATCATGCATCATAAGCATAGCATTTTCACTAACCATTTCAAGGACCAAAGGATTTATCTTTGTTCTTTGTTCAAGGTCATGGCTTCTGCTCGTAGGAATACTATCTGGATCAACTTTGTAGGAATACCTCCTAAGCTTAAGGAATTGGTCTCTCAAGTTTCTGAAAAAACTCCCAGTTCATCAAGAAGCATGGTCACCTATTGGATCTAGTCACTTCAGGGTTCAATGAAGACATGATGAGTGTTCTGTTTCAGTTCTTTGATCCTAAACACCATTGCTTCACATTTCCCGACTATCAGCTGGTTCCTACAATGGAGGAGTTCTCTAAACTACTGGGTATACCTATCCTTGATCAGAAACCATTCACAGGTTTGGAAAAAGAGCTTAAACCTGAGGTTATTGCTGCAGCCCTACATCTGAAGAAACCAGACATTGTCCTAGAAACGAGAAGTGGAGTTAAGGGTATTCTTGCTAAGGTATTGATGGAGAAAGCTCAAGTGTTCTTGAAGGCTATGAGTTATGATGCTTTTGAGGAGATCTTAGCCCTATTGATATATGTCTTAGTGTTGTTCCCCAATCCAGACCAGTTCATAGACGTGCACGCCATCAACATATTTCTGAGTCACAATCCAGTGCCTACATTACTTGGAGACATCTTACACTCTCTTCATACTCGTACTACAAAGGCACGAGGAACTCTGATGTGTTGCATACCTTTGCTATTTAGGTGGTTTATTTCTCACCTTCCTCGATCAATGATGAAGAATGAACAAGGGTTCAGGTGGTCCAAGAGGATTATGTCACTTTCTCATTCAGATATTCATTGGTGCTCTAGATCTATGGAGAATGTTACTATCATTGACCGTTGTGGGGAGTTTCCTAATGTGCCACTCCTTGGCATAAGAGGGGGCATTACCTACAATCCCATGTCAGTTTGGTTATGCTCGGAGTGATGGTCCTCATGACATGTTGATTCAGGGTATTGTGTTTGACTACGACAGTGATCTTCAAGGTTACCGTCAAAGGTTCATACGAGCATGGGGAAAAGTGAACAAGGTTGACAGCAAGACTCTGGAGCCCAAGTACATTATTCCTATGGAAGCTTATCTCAGATGGGTGCGATCTCGTGCTCATACTCTTATGATGCCATATCCTGCCATCCTGCTAGTTACTATGGAGCCTGTTGCTGAAGGAGATACTTCTTATACCATCCTTCATCCAGACATGCCCACTGACATGGAAGACTTACAGAGGTCCTGGATCCAGTTGAAGGAGCAAAGGTATACTTTTGAGACTCATTACAAAGCAAGTCAAGAAAGAATCCTGGAGCTAACAAAACAACTTCACGAGGAGCGGAATCTCAACTCATACCTCAACACAAAGAGGAAACGTCCATGGGAGACTTAAAACCCCATCTTTTGTACTTATTTCATTTTTATTGTAAGCCCAAAGGGCAAACAAATTTATTACTAATAAAAGTTTACTTTTTGTTGTTTAAACAAATTTAAATCCTGCGGTCCTTGAAAACATTGCATATGCATTTATACACCATATCATTGCATCACAGGTTTCTTATGTACAGGTATTTTATCTTCTCACTGTTTATTTCAGCAGAAATGGCTCTTGAACAAACAGTCAAAGATCTCCAAGCACAGAATGCACAGTTCCAAGAGCTGATCCTGAACTTGTCCAAGGGGCAGGATGAATTGAAGACACTGCTGGCCAAGAAGACTAAGAAGACTAGAAGGTCAGGAGGCCTTATCAACATGGGAAGAAGGTTCAGAGGTCCTGTCAAGACCAAGGAACAGGTTGAAGATTATGAGTCTGAGGAGTCTGAGAAAGAGGGAGGCAGTCTCCATAATACTATGGGGGATTCTGATTCTGAAGCAAATTACTATCATGATCCTAATGAAGATGAGTTGAAGATGCTGGTGGACAGAATGGATGCTATGGAATTGCAAAAGTCTTTTGGGCTGGATTTTGAAGATCTGAGCTTGATATCTGGAGTGGTTATACCCATTGGGTTCAAGGTCCCTGCATTTGTAGTGTATGATGGTGTCTCCTGCCCCAAGCTGCATCTGAGGTCCTATGTCCGAAGAATCCAACCCCATACTGCTGATAAGAAGTTGTGGATCCATTTCTTCCAAGAGAGCTTATCTGGAGCTCAATTGGAATGGTACTATCAATTGGAGAGTGTCAACATCCGTGATTGGAATGATCTTGCTGAGGCCTTCTATAGGCAATATCAAACCAATGTTGATCTAGCCCCTACCCGCATGCAACTCCAAAGCATGTCTATGGGTGCTAAAGAAAATTTCAAGGAGTATGCCCAGAAGTGGAGAGACTTGGCTGGTAGAGTACAACCTCCTCTAACTAACAGAGAGTTAGTGGATATGTTCATGTGTACGTTGAATGGTCCTTTCTATAGTCATCTCATTGGAAGCTCATCATCTGGCTTCACTGAGTTGATAATGACGGGAGAGTGTGTGGAAAGTGGTATAAGGAGTGGTAAGATACAAGTGGGTGCTTCTTCATCAAGTACTTCAAAGAAGCCCCCTAGTGGGAAGAAAGAGTCAAATGCTGTTTATGGCCAACCTGGTCGTAATAGGAGTCACCAATCTGTAAGTGCAGTTCACATCTCCAATCCTACTCCTGCAGCACCAGAGCCACCACAGGGCAATCAGCAGAGGCCTAGAAGACAGTTCACCAAGATCAACATGTCACTGGCCCAAGCCTTGCAACACTTGTTGAAGGGTGAACTCATTACTTTGAAGGACCCTCCTCAGAATCCTAATGTTACCTCTCCTAGGTATAATCCTAATGCACGGTGTGCATATCATTCTAATTGTCAAGGACATGATACCAATAATTGCTGGATTTTGAAGAATAAGATTCAGGATATGATTGATGCTGGAGAGATTGAGTTTGACCCTCCGGGTACTCCAAATGTGATTACTGCTCCCATGCCAAATCATGAAAAGACTGTTAATGCCATTGATGAAGTTTCACATATTTCCTCAGTTGCAGATGTGACTACTCCATTGTCTGTTATCAAGAAGAAGTTGGTACAAGTTGGGTTCTTTCCAGGTTGTAATGAAGATTGTTTCTATTGTGCTTATAAACCGGATAGTTGCTGGAAGTTGAAGGATGGCATTCAACGCCTCATGGACAATTACACCATATTGTTTGAAAGGACACCTTCTGTGGAGAGTATGGTTGAACATATAACTCAAGGTGCGAAGGTTGAAGAGGTGGATATGGTTGATAAAGTGCCAGTAAGAATTACTTCCAAGGGCCCTGTCAAAATCACTCATAAGGGTCCAATTGAGATTACTATTGAAGGCTCTGTGAGGACTGTTGCTGAAGCTAGAGTGGCTCCTATGATCATTACCACTCCTGGTCATGTTCCGTATACTTCTGATAAAGTTGTACCTTGGCATTATGGTTCCGATGTTTATATCCATAGTGTTAAACAGGAACCCTTAGCTGATACACCTGTTGCTGATGAAAACCTTGATGTTGATAATATTGCTGGATCTAGCAAGATCACGAGAAGTGGAAGAATTTTCTCTCCTCCAGCTACCTCCAAGAATACAAGTACTCCAACTACTACCTCCACTGCTGCGACGAATACTGATGCCCGGGGCAAAGGTCCTGTTATTGAACCTGTGCAAGCTGATGCACCAACTGTTGATGATCTTTCTAAGCAGATGGAAGAAGTACTGAAGATCATTCGCAAGAGTGATTTTGATATTGTTGATCAATTGGGGCATACTCCCTCCAAGATTTCCATGTTGTCTTTGTTGCTGTGTTCTGAGGCTCATGCCAAAGCCTTAATTAAATTCTTGAAGACTGCTCACGTACCAAATGAGATTTTTGTAGATCAGTTTGAAAATTGTGTTGCACACTTGACCTATGATAATGGGTTAGGTTTCTCCGATGTTGATTTGACTCCTGCCAAGAGGGATCATAACAGGGCTTTACATATCTCTATTGAATGTAGGGGCACTACCCTGTCTCATGTGTTGATAGACAATGGTTCTTCACTGAATGTACTGCCCAAGGAGGTGTTGAACAAGCTTAGTCCTGAAGATGTTGTGTTGAGACCAAGTAATATAGTGGTGAAGGCTTTTGATGGTTCGAGGAGAGTGGTGCATGGGGAAATAGATCTCCCAATCAAAGTAGGTTCTCAGATCTTCAATTCAACCTTCTATGTAATGGATATTCGTCCTTCGTACTCTTGTTCGCTTGGGCGCCCCTGGATCCATGGGGCAGGTGTTGTGACCTCCATATTACATCAGAAGTTGAGATATCCAGTGAAGGGAAAGGTTGTTACTGTTTACGGAGAGGAAGAATATATAATCAGTCATGTGAATACATTTAAGTATCTTGAAGTATAAGGTGAATATGTTGAAACTCCTTGCCAGACGTTTGAAGTAGTTCCTTGGGTTGTTCCTAATGTTGAAGCTCCTCCTGTTGTCAAGAGAGTTCCTGTGGTCACCAGAGTGCCTCCTACAATGGCCTCTCTCAAAGTTGCTAGAGCTGTGGTGGATGAAGGTGGTTGTACTATTTGGGGTCAGCTTCCTGACATTCCTTACAAGTCTGACAAGTTTGGTTTGGGTTTCACTGCAGAGTCCCAGAAGGCTGTTCGTCGTGTTCGTGCTGTTCGTATCACCAATCAAGGGATTATGAAATATCAGATCAATGTTGTGGGTGACTATGATGAAGACTACAACTTGGATGCTTGGATTTTTCCTACTGTGGGTGATGGGCTCAATAATTGGAAAGCTGAAGATGTTATTCCTATCTCCTTTAGTCAGGAGTAAATACTATTATTGTGTTGTTACTTTTAAGTTTGTAATTTTTGAACAATTAAACTCTTAAGCCTTGTGCCTTACCCGGGGCACAATGATATGCTTGTTTCGGGATGTCATTTCATTTGCATACTTCATTCAATAAAAATCAGTGGACGTTTCGTTTTCGTAAATATTGTGTTCCTTGTCTTTCTTTTATTTTATTTTTGTTTTATCAGCTATGTGTTCTTACATACACCCACATCACTAAAATGCAGATCCTCATCCACGCTGGATCTTGTTGATAACAGTTCTACTATTGCCAATTATAATTTCGAGAATCCGATCTATCAAGCTGAAGATGGAAAGGAGGACGATTGTGAAGTACCTGTAGAGCTTGCTAGGTTGTTACAACAAGAAGAGAAAGCTATACAGCCACATGAAGAGCCAATCGAAGTTGTGAATCTAGGAACTGAAGAAAACAGGAAAGAGGTCAAGATAGGGGCTGAATTAGAAGATGGTGTTAAAAGCAGATTGATTCAGATGTTACATGATTATGTGGAGATCTTTGCTTGGTCCTATGAAGATATGCCAAGGTTGGATACAGACATTGTGGTTCACCGTTTACCGGTAAAAGAAGATTGTCGTCCAAAGAAACAGAAGGTTCGTCGTATGTGTCCTGAAATATCAGAGAAGATTAAAGCAGAGGTGATGAAACAGTTTGATGCAGGGTTCTTAGCTGTGACTTCTTATCCTCAATGGGTTGCAAATGTGGTACCAGTACCTAAGAAAGATGGTAAGGTACGTATGTGTGTAGATTATAGGGATTTGAACAAGGCCAGCCCCAAAGATGACTTTCCACTTCCTCATATTGATGTTCTGGTAGACAACACTGCTCAGCATAAGGTATTCTCTTTCATGGATGGTTTCTCTGGTTACAATCAGATCAAGATGGCACCTGAAGATATGGAGAAGACAACATTTGTTACACAGTGGGGCACTTTTTGTTATAAAGTGATGCCATTTGGTTTGAAGAATGCAGGGGCAACATATCAGCGTGCTATGGTGGCTTTATTTCATGATATGATTCATCATGAGATAGAGGTATATGTGGATGATATGATAGACAGGTCCCAGAATGAAGAGCAACACCTTGATCATCTGCATAAGTTGTTTGAAAGGTTGAAGAAATACAAATTGAGATTGAATCCAAATAAGTGTACTTTTGGAGTTAGATCTGGTAAACTCCTGGGTTTCATTGTCAGTGGAAAAGGTATTGAAGTGGACCCTGCGAAAGTGAAAGCTATACAAGAGATGCAAGCTCCCCGTACTGAGAAGGAAGTTAGAGGTTTCTTGGGATGATTGAATTACATTGCAAGATTTATTTCCCAATTAACTGCTACCTGTGAGCCAATCTTCAAGTTGTTGAAGAAAGATCAGGTAAGGGAGTGGAATGATGAGTGCCAGACAACATTTGATGAAATCAAGAGATATCTTCTAGAACCTCCCATTTTGATGCCACCAGTTGATGGAAGACCCTTGATTATGTACTTAACAGTGTTAGACAACTCAATAGGGTGTGTATTGGGGAAACATGACGAGTCTGGTCGAAAAGAGCAGGCAATATACTACCTTAGCAAAACGTTTACCGACTGTGAAACAAGATACTCACTGCTCGAGAAAACTTGTTGTGCTTTGGCATGGGCTGCTCGCCGACTAAGACAGTATATGTTGACTCATACTACCTTATTGATTTCGAAGATGGATCCAATCAAGTACATATTCGAGAAACCTGCTCTCTCCGGAAGAATAGCAAGATGGCAAATGATCTTGACAGAATATGATATACAGTATACTACTCAGAAGGCCATTAAAGGAAGTGTTTTAGCTGATCATTTGGCTCATCAAGCATTGGATGATTATCAGTCAATGAGTTTCGAGTTCCCTGATGAAGACATTATGATTATTACCAAAGAACCTGGACAATATGACGGACCTGAACAAGGATCCCGATGGACTATGGTTTTTGATGGAGCTTCTAATGCACTTGGTAATGGTGTTGGTGTTGTGATTAGTTCCCCTGAAGGTTGTCATACCCCGATTACTGCAAGACTTTGTTTCTATTGTACAAATAACATGGTTGAGTATGAGGCATGTATCCTGGGCATCAAAGCTGCCATTGATATGAAGATTCAGTTCCTGGACGTGTATGGAGATTCAACCCTGGTAGTAAGTCAGATCAAAGGAGATTGGGATACCAAGCATGATAATCTCATTCCTTACAGAGAGTATGTGTTGTCTTTGATCCCATATTTTGAAGAGATTACCTTTGGACATATTCCACGAAGAGAAAATCAGTTGGCAGATGCATTAGCCACCATGGCTTCTATGTTTGAGATTAGCTGGGATGATGAAGCTCCCAATATTACTATTGATAGATTTGAGAAGCCTGCATACTGCAATGAGATTGATACTGAAGAAGCAGAGGAGAAGCCTTGGTTCTATGAATTGAAAAGATATCTTGAAGCTCAGGAGTTCCCTGAAGGGGCATCTGTCAAAGATAAGAAGTTTCTGAGGAGGTTTTCTGCTAAGTTCTTTTTGAGTAATGGAATCTTGTACAAGCGCAATCATGATTCAACTTTGCTTCGTTGCGTGGATAAGAAGGAAGCAACAGAAATTATGGAAGATATGCATGATGGGATCTTTGGCACTCATTCCAGTGGTCATACCATGGCAAAGAAGATATTGAAAGCAGGTTACTATTGGTCTACCATGGAAGCTAACTGCTATCAACATTCCAGAACATGTCACAAGTGTCAAATTTATGCTGATAAAGTCCATATACCTCCATCACCATTGAATATTGTAAACACCCCAAATTTGCCCTCACCCATTCACACATGGCTTGTGATCATCTCTTATGCATATACACCATCATATCATCTCATAGTACATTTTGGATTCACTGCATAGCTTCTAAGTCATCTGCACTTAGGGTTTGTGATCTGAGCAATCCCAAAGCTTCTTGAGCCATTCCAAAGGCCACCAATCAACTCAAAGAGGTTCATGTGTGTTCTTGTATCATGATACATTCTCACAGAGTCAAAGATGCAGAGGAATCACAAGAACTAGGGTTTGAGTGGATGCAGAGCCAGGATGAACTGCAGTTGACTGAAAATTAGGGTTTTTGTTTTCAGAGGCCATAACTCCAATTTTTTTGGTCATTCTTGTTTCCATTGATCTCTATATGGTATAGGAGGTATGCATATCAATTTTCATGAAGAAATTCCATGGGGAAGTCATCTGATCAAGAGTTGACTTTTCAGACAAGTCAGTGCAAAATCAGGGCATCTGAGGCCCCCAATGACCCAACCAATGGGTGATCTTCATCATTTTGAGTGTATATGATCTTTATTTGATCATGGAAGAAGGTTGAAGTTCATAAAAATCAAGAATTTGGAGTTTTTGCAAATGTTGACTTTTTGGGCATAGTTGACTTTTCAAGAATGCACCATTTTAGGTCAATTTTCAAGCCTTGATTCATGATCCAAAAAGGCTTCAAATGAAAAAACTTTGGTCATGAAAGTTGTAGATCTCATCTTTCCCTTTTCAAAAAGTACAAGAACATGATCAAATTCTTCTTGGATCAAAAGTTATGACCATGCAAAGTTGCCAAAAATCACTTATTTTCAAGTTATGCACCAAGTGGAAATTTTGCAAAGTCTTGGATCAAAACACATTGCAGCCTCTAGTGCATCTCAAATCAACATGTAAACATTCTCTAAGTTACAAAAATCAGATTTGAACTAAGTTTGCCCTTGGTTTCATGTTTGGTTATGCAAAGGATCACATGTGAAACATAAGCCAACCAACTTGCAAAACACTCATGATCACTTCCTACAACTTGGTGCATTGGCTGCTGAGCTTTGCTAGGCCTCTCCCTCACCTTTGCTGCGCCAGCCATGCCTTGTACTTGCCTAGACCTTGCCCATGCCCTATTTTACACAAAGTTGACCTTTTATGCAAAAGCAAACTTACCTATCACAGCTGCACAAGTCACATCCTCTGGCCACTTGGATTAAAATATGTTATCAATTTGCAAGCTAAACACATCAAGGACCAAGGCTGAAACACAACCATTCACCACTTTTCACAAAAACCTTCCACATTGCAACTTGCTTCGAATCTGCTTAGACAGCCATCAAACACCCAAGCAACCTTCATCAATCATCTCACCACACTCCATAGGCCACCCAGCACCCAAAGCACAAGCCTAAAACAGCCAAGAAATCCCACTGCCATTTCTTACTTCAGTTTGCAAAAACTTTCGAATCTTCCATCCTAGCTCACAAACACACAAACCAATACCACAAATCTTCTCTACACACTGCATAGACCTCAAACAACCCATCACCATGACCTGAGAGTGCCTGAAACTTCATTGCCATTGTTGAGCAAGCTTGAGCAGAAGCTGTCGAATCTCCTTATCCAGCCAGCATAAATTGTTTTTGAGCATTCAAGCATCATCTGGGGGCCAAGAGGAGCAGCTTGCACTGAGGGAAGTGGCCAGAAAGATCCAGAACTGAAAGCTCCAAATCTCAGGTAGCTCGAAATTAATTTTTCCAGAAATCATTTTTCTTGTTACAAACTTGTTCTTCATGCTCTCCTGATCATTCTGATGTCTTTAGTTTTTGAAATGGTTGTGATTTGAGCATTTAATTTGTGTTTGAAGCTTACGAACCCTAGATTTTCTTTCTTTCGATTCAGCTTATTTAGGTAGAATAAATTTGTTTTAGGTTAGGGGTTTGATTCGTGAGAGGATAAGGATCATTTACATGTTCTTGGTTTTCATTTTTGGTACGTATTGAGAGATTTTGAGATTTTCAGGTGAGCTTCTGGCCGGAGAAGACGACCGGAAGTCTTCTCCGGCCACCTGAGAGTGATTTGCCCTAATTTAGGTCATTAACTTTAGTTTGAATGCTGAGCGTAGATGAGCGTTGAATGTTTGACTTCCCTCCAGTTTCGATGGCCCAGATGCGTTTGATTAACCCTAATCCACGTGTTAGGTCTAATTAATCCATAATTAATTTAATTAAGTCTGAAGCAATCCTGGCCTTCCACTAGCGCGCGCAGTCAACATGTTTGAATCCAGGAGCAATCTCATCCATTCAATCTGATTACTTCTCATTTTATTTGTTTTATTTCATTTTATTTCATTTAAACTTGCATAATTTATTAAAAATAGTCAAAAATTCATGAAAATTATGAGACTTTTTCCTTTAAGGTTTTATTAATTTTTATGACACAAAAATATTTTTATTTTATTTTTTATCATTAAAAAAGTATTTTTAAATATTTAAAAGATTATTTTTAATTGATTAATGGAAATTAATTTATTAAAAATACTTTTAGGCATTTAAAAATTACAAAAAAATTCATGAAATGTTCTAAGACATTTAGAAACATTGTCCAACCTTCAAACCAAATTTCTTTTTTGATCTTGATGCATTTTAAGAATTTTTCATTGAATTAAATCATTTTTTATGCATTATTTTGATCATGGATTCAAAAATTCATTTCTGCCTATTGGAGAAGGTTGAGACATTGATTCTTCTTGCATTGTTTTGTGTTTGGCATGTAGTTTCTAGGGTAAAATGGCCATGATTTGATCTTGCATTTTCTATTTGTTTGGCATTTCTTTTGTTAAGAACCCTAAAAAACCCTAATAACTTGTAAAAATCATATCTTGAGATTGGTTGAGAGTTGAGAGTTCCCCTTTGGGCAGTGGTTTAGTATAGGTTTAGGGTTTCTTTGGGTACCATTTTCCATTTTTGATCTTAAGGTTTGCTTCTGTTTTTGGTTTTTGTTTGATGTTTGATCCATAAACCCTAATTTGGGCTTTCTCTTGCATCCTTCTTGCATTTCCTTGCATGACATGACTTGTCTTTGCATTTTGTGCATGCTTATGATTCATTTGACATCTTAAGACATGTATAAAGCATCTTTGATCATTGCATTGCATATTTGCCATGTCATTTGTCTTGTATGCTTCATAGCTTTTCATGCTTGTTCATGCTCCTTAACTTGCATCATTTGCATTCATAAGCTTGTATGATCATCCCCATTGTCTTGCCTCATGTTTGCAGCACCTCATAACATCATAATCATCATCAACATGCTTCTGGTCTTGCTTTGCATCACATCATTTCATCTCATCTTGCATTGCATTGCATTTCTTTCTAACATTTCAGGTGGTAAGTAAACTTGAGAAGTGGATTTGCCTTCACTTCTCATATCTTTTCTTTTCATCCCTCTTGTATCCATTGCTGCATTTCTATTTGTGTTTGAGATTGAGCTTGCTCATTCTTCTTCTTCCCACTTTCTTTCTTCAAGTGACTTGACTTCTTGAATGAAGCAAGTCACTTTGCTTCTCTTGATCCTGTTCATCTGCTTCCTGGTGGCTCCTCTGAAGATTTCTCTTGAAAACCTCACAAACCTTAGGACCAACCAAGCATGACAATGATTAGGGTTTTGATTAGTCCCCTCATAGTTTTCACCTTTGTGTCTCTCTTTGAGTCTTCTCTTCTCATCTCATAATCAGGGACTAAACCCTAAAGGCTTTAAGACTTTGTGATTAAGCTTATGCTGGAGTGTATAACTTTAATCCTAAGTCTTGAACCCTTAAGGTGTTTAAATCTCTTAATCAATCCATCTAATAATCATCAAGACATCACTTGTAACTTGGGCCTTGCATTAGGGTTCTAATTCTTCCTTAAGTGGTTAAGAAGGACTAACCCTAGAGTTAATGGACAAGTCCCCCTCAAGTTGTCTTACAAACCTTAAAAATCACTTCATCATTATACCATTAAATAAAATCCACTTAATAAAGGCTTGTTTTGTCATGGGTTTAATCCCTAATCATGGATTAAGTTGAGGAGTTTTTCTCAACTTAAACACTCTCATCTATTATCCTTCTTTTAGGATAGTGCAATGAGTCTGTTTAATCCTTGATTATGGCTTAACCTCATTACTCAACACTAAACAAAAACACCAAAAACACCTAAATAATCACAAATAGGTTAATGATCTTAATCCTACACCAAAGGTGATTAAGTGTGAGAATCTGACTTCACACTTAAGGTACTCTCATTACCCCTAATCAGAGGGAAGATGTGATGAGTTTACTAACCCATTGGTTTAGACCTAAGCTCATTATCCTATGACAAACTTCAAAAAGAAATAAAAGACTGAAAACTCAAAAACAAACAATAATCGTCTCCTCCGGGATTCTTTTCTCATCATCTTCACTCATAAACGAGAACTCGCTTCTTCCGTCTAATGCAAGACAGTCAGCATCTGTGCCAGACAGATCACACACTTGAGCATAGGCAAGCAAGCAGTTCACAAGTCAATTCACCTTTCAGTCTCTTTGGGTCGAACTACGGTGTTCTGACTTCCTCATTGCACGAGAGGATACGTAGGCATAACTTAACAGTTATCGAACAAAAGTCTTTGTTCATTCCCCCTCTTTCCAGCTTCATTCTTAAGCCTCATTGTCATGAGCATTTCACCTCTTTCTCTTTTACACTGACACATCATTATACACTTCACTTCCTTCACATTGACACCTGTACATATTGCTTTCCAGCCATTTTACACACAGATTGCACTGACACTACCCCTTTAAAACACAAATCTTTTAAGCGTGGATCCCGTCGAGTACGGCGGACAATCTGGGTGCTAATACCTTCCCAGGTTGTAACCAACCCCCTTTCTCAGTCTCTCTGGTTCGCAAACCGTCTTATCCGTATCTTTCTAGGTCTATGCAGCATTACCTTTCCTCCGGGATAAAAATGCCTAGCTGGCGACTCTTTTCATTCTCCAGTGAGTTCACGGCTGTGTGTTCTCACTGTTCCCTTCGCCGACCGTTTGCGTCTGTACCCTCATGTGACCCAGTGTCATTTGTCGGGAGCGACAGCTTGGCGACTCTGCTGGGGACCCTTATATTGCAACCAGGGCTTCTGGTTCTTTTTGTGGGTTCCTCCTAGCGCTCGATTGATTTGTGTTTATTGGGGGTGTTATGTGCTATTTGTGTTTGTATATTTGCTTTATTTACTGCTTTCTGTACAGCTTTATTTATTGCTTTCTTTACAGTTTTTCATATATCATATCTGTCATACTGTGCTGGCTGGATCTGGTTTCTTGTTTTGGTGGGTGGGTGTTTTATTGAGAGTTAAGGTCCTATACCTGGGACCTGAGTGACACCTAGGCTAGAGTGAATCATATTCTTTCCCTTTCCATTTCGGTCTGGTGCGGGAATATGAAACACGGTTCAGATATGGGTTTCTTCTTGAGAACTCTGTGTTGCAGATTTCCTGCAATGCTAGGGCTATCTGGGAAGCCTGCTAAGTCTGGATGACCTTTTAGTATTGACCTTCAGAAACTGAGGTGAATTAGAGGAGGAATTGTTATGGTTATTTTAAACACTGTACCTCCGGGTTAGAAGTGTTTACACTTCTCATAACTGATCCAAGTCTGAGGATCCTTGTTCTAGATCACTACCTGTGAGGGGGTTGGGGCTGTTTACAGGTTTGCAGGTACCTTGACCTCAGAATACCCTGTTACTTTGACTTTGTTAAGAATGCTCCATGTTGGACAGTTCTTGTGATTCTAAACCCTGGACATGTGGCTCTTTATTTGAGTCCCCCGCCCTGGTTACTGGATTTTTAGACCTCCATCTGGAATTCTTGGACACACATGGATCTATACCAAGGCAGTTAATCAGATCCAGCTCAGTCACAAACCCTTGCATTTCATTTTGCATACATACTCATTGCATCATATTAACATGTGCTTATTTGTGTTTCAGGGTATCCATTTCTCATCTGGTTCTGGTTTTGACCCCATCTGCAGTTTTGACCTATCTCTACCAGCACTTGCTTCAGTTACTTGCACTAGCCAGTCAGTGGCCCTCTCCTCAGCATCTTCATCAGCAATTACTCTACTCAGTCTTCAGCATCATGGCTCCAAAGAAAAGCAATATCACTTATCATTTCTTCCAACCAGACTTGTCAGACATCAGGAGGATCCAAACCCTGATCACTCCAGATCACATACCCTTGTTCAGGGAGAGTTATGGAGATATACTGGACATGGTCATGGATTTGGACCCATCTCATAGAAGCCTCATCCACACCTGCATTCAGTTTTATGATCCTCCATTAAGATGTTTCACCTTTCAAGACTTTCAGTTGGGTCCTCTTTTGGAAGAATACTCATATTTGGTTGGCTTGCCCATCAAAAGAGAAATCCCTTTCAACCCTGAAATGGTCTTTCCTAGCAATGGAGAGATATCAAAAGCTTTGCACCTGGAACTTGTATTGATTGAACAACACTTGACCTCTAAAGCTGGGATCCCTGGATTTCATCTGGACTTCCTGATTTCTCAGGCTAGTTTGAAGGCCTCCTTGGGGGAGTGGAAAGCTGTTTGCGCTCTATTGGCCTTAAGTGTATATGGAATTGTGTTGTTTGCAGATGAGCCTCGATTCATCAGCAAGAATGCAATCCACTTGTTCATCCTGAAGAACCCTGTGCCAACTTTACTGGGTGATCTCTATTACTCAGTCCATCAGAGAAATGAGAAGCAGAGGGGAAGGTTAGTGAGGATTTGTGCTCCATTATTTCATGCTTGGCTTCTCAGGCATCTACCCAGGACAGATGCATTTCTAAATCCTCATCAGCAAAGCAACTGGGCTAAGAGGCTCACTACTCTCACTTCAGCAGACATCAGATGGTGTACTCAAAGCACCAAGGGAAGAGATATGATCACCAGCTGTGGGCACTTTCCCAATGTGCCCTTAATAGGAGTTAAGGGAAGTATCAATTACAACCCTCTGCTGTTCAAGAGGCAATTAGGCTATGCACTGGTCCATGCTCCTAGGGTACAGGATTTGGTGGAGACCCTCTACTGTGAGAACAAGATTAGTTTGACTGTTGTTAGGCAGGCTGCCTGGGCCTGGGATCATGTTCAAACTAAGGGAATCATCATTCTGGGGAAGTGCAATAATGTGGCATCAGTCCAATATTATGAGTGGTCCCATGCTAGGGCCCAATCCTCTGGAATGCCCTTTACCATAGAAGACATGCCTAAGTCATCTTCAGCACCACCCCCTGCCACTATCAGTTTGAAGGAGTTTGAAAGCTTGAAGGAAAGAAATGAGAAGTTAACCCAAGCCTTGCAGAAGACCCTCAGGGAGAGGAGTAAAGGTGTGAGGGAGATTGAGAGATTGGAGAAATTGAGAGTGGAACACTTGACTAAAATTGAGAAGTCTGGAGATTATATCAACAAGTCCAAAGCTGGTGAGCAGATTCTGAAGAATGCTTGTAAGGAAGCTCAGTTCCAAAGAGCAAGAACAGACTTGTATTTGAAAGAGAGTCAGGCCAGGTGGGTCCGGATCACTGAGGCCCGTACTCTAGAAGACAAGAAAGTTCAGGACAAGATGGAGCAGATGGAAAAAGCCCTGGCAGCAGCCCAGGAGGAAATATCAGAGCTGAAAATCAAAGCAGGATTGAAGAGGTCTAAGGACCAAAGTCAGAGCAAGAAATTGACTGCAGCTGTTGCAACAAGGAACCTTCTCATCAGAAGTCTCACGGAGCATCCGGCTGATCCTGTGACCGAAGCACTTCTTAAGGAAGTTCGTGAGGATGAGTTTGGCCTTGGAGTTTGATCATTTGCTTGTTGTTGTTCCTTTTCCGTGTACTTTTGCTTTTGTGATGTATTTTGGCCCCTTTGAGGGTTTGTGTTGTAAAATGAACAAATTGTATTATTTCACCTTTGTAATATATCTGTGTTGGTTTCTATCTGGGTTCACATCAAAAGCAACTTCAACAGCATCATCTTCAAGGGTCTGGAAGGGTCAAAACTGAAGGCCAAACCGGATACCTTGAGAGCAAATAAGCATAACTGCATTGCATGCTAACCCTTTTGTTTGTTTTGTAGGTTTTTGTTTTGTTGTTGCTAACCTCTGTTGTGATGTTCAGGAATTATTGCTCGCCGCCGGGTATTTCCTCTCAACAGGCCACACAGGTACCCAACCAGAAACAACCTTCCGGGAATCCAGATGGATCAAGTTCAACAAGATCTTGCTGATGTCCGAAATCAGCTAGCCAATGAAAGATTGGAGATGAGAACACAGATGACGCAGTTCATGGAGGTTATGAACAACATGGCTCAGAGCCAGGAGAGACTGAGGGCTATGGTTGAGAGGCAAAATCCAGAGGAGCCTCATGTAGGAACTGCAGGCACCAGTAACAATGAAAGGGTGCAACCACATGTGAATCCCCCTGTGTTTGGTCCACATCTACATCCTGAGATTAATATTCCTGCCAACATCCAAGGAACAGCTACTGCAGCCAGAGTACTTCAAGAAGATCCTCAGGAGGACCAATTTACAGTAATGGGTGCTGGAGAGGATGCTTATGATAGGAGATTGGATGAAATAGCTGAGAAGTTAAGGTCTTTAGAATCTCAAAATTCTTTGGGCTTCGACGTTATGGACATGGGTTTGGTTGATGGGGTCAGGATCCCTCATAAGTTCAAGCCTCCATGTTTCGAAAAGTATAATGGGACTTCATGCCCCCGGACTCATCTGCAATCATTTCTGGGAAGGCTGAAGGCCTATACAATGGATGAGAAACTGTGGATGTTCTATTTTGAAGATAGCCTGACTGGAGCTTCGAGGGAGTGGTATTCCCATCTGACAAGAGCAACAATTAGATGCTGGAAGGACCTGGCAGAGGCCTTCATCAGACAGTATCAGTATAATCTAGATATGGCACCCAACAGGACCCTCCTAATGGGAATGTCACAGTCTTCGAGGGAGAGCTTCAGAGAATATGCTCAAAGATGGAGACAATTGGCTGCTGCCGTTCAACCACCAATGTCTGAGAGAGAAATGGCAGACATGTTTATGAACACTCTTCAGGGAACCTATATTGACAGGTTGGCTGCTTTCTCTTCCACTAGCTTCGCAGATGTTGTCATAGCTGGGGAGAGAATTGAAAGCCTGTTAAAGATGGGTAAGATCTCAGACAACGGTGCAAGCTCGTCCAGCGGTACAAGAAAGCCTTTTGCAGGCCCGAGAAGAACTGGCGAAACCAATGCCATTCACACCAACAGGGGTAGGCCCCAATATGTTCAGAGGTCAATAGCAGCAGTTACTATCCTTGCTCCAGCTCATCCACAGCCAATCTATCAACCTCCTCAACAAAACTTCCAACAACAACCTCAGTATCATCAGAATCAGTATCCTCCGAGGAACTTCAACAACAACTCCAACAACAACAATCAACAGAGGCCATTCCAACAAAGGCCATCCCAAGCTAACCGAGTGATCGACCCAATTCCAATGCCGTATGCTGCTTTGCTGCCACAGCTTCTGAAACTCAACCTGGTTGAGCTAAGAACGTTGGCACCTCCGGATCCCAACAGTTTACCAAGAAACTATGACTCCAATGCTAGGTGTGCTTTCCATTCAAACGCGCCTGGCCACAGTACAGAAAAATGCAGGGCTCTGCATATGAAGGTACAAGACTTGGTAGACTCCAAGGCTCTGAATTTTGCACCTCCGCCCAATGTCAACAAAAACCCAATGCCAAACCATGGTGGTCCTCGAATTAACGCAATTGAAGAAGACGCACCGTCTTATTTCATAACCAGTGTGGATCAGATCAGGACACCATTGGTGGAAATCAAAGCTCAACTCCGTGAAAACAATATATTTCCGGGGTGTGAACTAGGGTGCCCATACTGCAATATTTCATGGAATGGGTGTGAAGATTTAAGGAATGGCATTGACGGCCTTATTCAGAGTGGCTTGCTACAGATCACTACATCATTTCCGACAAACCCGGCAACTTCATCAACAACGGTTTCAGACACTCCTACAAATACAGCAACTATTGTACCCGACAATTCATTAGCACCATCAACAAGTACTTCACCTGTCCTTCCAAATGATCAGTTTTCAACAGTTCCTCCTGCTACAACTTCAGCTTCATTCCATTTCGACTTTCCATCAATAACAGCAACAGTCCTTCCAACGGAACCTCCTACAACACCAGCAAACAATCATGAAGATGTCTCCACAGTTACCATATTCTACGATCCAGAAAATAACTCCGCCTACCATTCAGAAGGTGCTGCTCCCGCCAGAGCACCAGTTACAATCTTTTATGATCCACAAACAATAACAGTCCCTTCAGCAGCAGCAATCAGTCCAGTCACTGTCACGGTGCCTGGACCAATACCATACGAAAGCAATAGGGCCATCCCTTGGCACTATGGCTCTGACGTGTACTGTGAAGGGAAAAGAATCACTCTGGAAACAACAACACCTGCACCACAAGTAGATAATGTGGGGGGAGGCGGAGGCTTCACTCGAAGCGGACGTCTCTTCGCCTCACAAGTTCAAAAACCTACTGCCGAAGCAGAAGCTGCTGCCAAGGCAAAAGGAAAAGGCCCGGTGCAGGAAGATCCAGCTGCCCAAGAAGCCCTGAAGACTCCATTCGATCAGGAAGTTGATGAGTTTATGAGGATCATCAAAAAGAGTGATTACAAAATTGTGGATCAACTTCACCAGACGCCATCCAAAATCTCCATCCTCTCACTGCTTATGTGCTCCGAAGCCCATCGGAATGCACTACTTAAAGTCCTGCACGCAGCTTACGTGCCTGAGGAGATTACTGTCAACCAATTGGAAACCGTTGTTGGAAATGTTACTGCTAGCAATGGGCTAGGGTTTACCAATTCTGACTTGACAGCGGATGGCCGCAACCACAACAAAGCCCTGCACATAACCATGGAATGCAAAGGAGCTGTCCTTTCTCATGTGCTGGTGGACACAGGCTCTTCCCTGAATGTCTTACCAAAGAAGGCTCTGGTGAAGCTTGAATATGATGGATTGGCATTGAGACCCAGCAACCTGGTAGTAAGAGCCTTTGACGGTTCAAAGAGATCGGTTCTGGGAGAGATTGAGCTGCCCGTGACAATTGGCCCACAGACCTTTAAAACTATCTTTTATGTGATGGACATTCAGCCTGCCTACAGCTGTTTGTTGGGTAGACCCTGGATTCACGCCGCCGGCGCAATAACGTCTACCCTCCACCAAAAGTTAAAATATGAGTGGGAAGGCCAAGTTGTCACAATCTGCGGGGAGGAGGATATATTTGTTAGCCATCTGGCTACTTACAAGTATATTGAAATGGATGGAGAAATCGTTGAAACCATGAGCCAAGGTTTTGAAGCCTTGAATGTAAATGAAGCATCTGCTGTTTCGGGGATCTCCATGTCGTCATACCAACAAGCCCGGAAGGTTGTTGAGGAAGGAACGGCCCTAGGCTGGGGCAAGGTCTTAGTTGTGGAGGAGAAGAAGGACAAATTTGGGTTGGGTTACAGACCAACTCAACATCAAGTGAAGGCTGCTGCAGAGCCTGGTTTTGTCAGTGGGGGGATGCTTACCCCCGATGCTATCAACTGTCTGGAAGACGAGCTGGAAGAGGAGCGCAACCTGGAGAATTGGATTCGTCCGAAGATCCCGGGGAGCAGTGTCTCGAACTGGTCTTCCCAGGGAATTATAAGTGTTACTCGAGCCGAGTAATTATTATTTCCTGTATTTTTTATAAGCATGCATCAAAGTCTTGCATCTTGCCCAAGATGACAAGACTCATTTTGTAATCAGGGCCATCTGTACTTTTGTGCAAACGAGATTAAAGTAATGAAATATCAGACGATCTTTTTGCAAACAAGTCTTTTTCTTTTATGTTCACTGTTTTTTCCATTTTTCTTTTTGTACAAAAAATAAATGGCAGTGTTTTTCAAAATGACAACTTCATTTCACTTTTCTAAATAAGACTAAAATCAGATCACTAAAATGAACCAATTAAACCCTTGCAGAGAGTGCCTTCCTGACAGCACCAACAACAGCACGGCTATGACATCGTATGACTTTGACAATCCGATCAATCAAGCTGAAGAAGGGGTTGAAGAAGAATACGAGCTTCCTGAAGAACTAGCCAGGTTGTTAAGACAAGAGGAAAGGGTCATTACCCCTCACCAGGAGGAGGTTGAAGTGATCAATCTTGGTACAGAGGAAAATGTGAAAGAAGTCAAGATCGGGGCCTGCCTGCAAGACTCGGTGAAGAAGCAACTGATAGATCTACTTCAAGAGTATGTGGATGTGTTTGCTTGGTCGTATCAAGACATGCCAGGGTTGGATACCGATATTGTTGTGCACAAGTTGCCTTTGAGAGAAGAGTGCCCTCCAGTCAAACAAAAGCTGCGCCGTACTCGTCCAGACATGGCTATGAAGATCAAAGAGGAGGTACAAAAGCAATGGGATGCCGGATTCCTTGCTGTGACAAGTTACCCGCCGTGGGTTGCTAACATAGTACCTGTGCCTAAGAAGGACGGCAAAGTAAGAATGTGTGTTGACTACCGGGACCTGAACAGAGCCAGCCCGAAAGATGACTTCCCATTACCTCACATTGACGTATTGGTAGATAACACGGCTCAGTTCTCGGTATTCTCCTTCATGGATGGATTTTCAGGATATAATCAGATCAAGATGTCACCTGAAGACATGGAGAAGACAACATTCATCACACCTTGGGGCACGTTCTGTTACAAAGTGATGCCATTCGGACTGAAGAATGCTGGTGCCACATATCAACGGGCTATGGTGACATTATTCCACGATATGATCCACAAAGAAATAGAATGTTACGTGGATGATATGATCGCCAAGTCCCTTACAGAGGAAGATCACCTGGTAAATCTGCTCAAGTTATTCAAGCGTCTGAGGAAATACCAACTAAAGCTGAACCCCAACAAATGCACATTCGGGGTGCGATCCGGTAAGCTGCTGGGCTTTATTGTAAGCGAGAAGGGGATTGAGGTTGACCCTGATAAAGTCAAAGCCATCCAAGAGATGCCTGCACCGAAGACAGAGAAAGAAGTTCGAGGGTTCTTAGGTCGATTGAACTACATCTCACGGTTCATATCTCACCTTACAGCGACCTGTGAACCCTTGTTCAAGCTGTTAAGAAAAGAACAGACGGTCAGGTGGAACGAAGATTGCCAGAAGGCTTTTGACAAGATCAAAGAGTACTTACAAGAACCTCCAATCCTCATGTCGCCAGTAGAAGGAAGACCTCTGATTATGTACTTGACAGTATTAGAAGAATCAATGGGGTGTGTGCTGGGCCAGCATGACGAGTCTGGTCGAAAAGAGTATGCAATATACTACCTAAGCAAAAAGTTTACCGACTGTGAACAGCGTTATTCACTGCTCGAGAAAACTTGCTGTGCTTTAGCGTGGGCTGCTCGCCGACTGAGACAGTATATGCTGACCCACACCACCTTATTAATCTCAAAAATGGATCCAGTTAAGTATATTTTCGAGAAGCCAGCTCTTACTGGACGGGTTGCAAGATGGCAGATGATTCTTACCGAATACGATATACAATACACATCTCAGAAAGCCATCAAGGGCAGTGTATTGTCTGAATATCTGGCTGAGCAACCCATTGACGATTACCAGCCAATGAGGTTTGACTTCCCTGATGAAGATATCATGTTCATTAAATCAAAAGATCATGAAGAGCCTATTCACACTGAAGGGCCCGACCCAGAAGAAGAATGGACCATGATGTTTGACGGGGCTGTTAACATGAATGGCCGTGGTGTTGGTGCAGTACTCATTACACCCAAAGGAGTTCACATGCCTTTCTCGGCAAAACTCACTTTCAACTGCACTAACAACGAAGCTGAATACGAAGCTTGCATTATGGGTCTTGAGGAAGCCATTGACCTCAGGATCAAAACATTGACCGTATTCGGAGATTCGGCTTTGGTAATCAATCAGACCAATGGAAAATGGTACACACACCAAGATCATCTGATACCTTACAGGGACTATACAAGAAGGTTATTGACTTTCTTCACAACAGTCAAGCTTGAGTATATCCCTCGGGACGAGAATCAGTTTGCAGATGCTCTTGCTACCATTTCATCCATGATCAAAGTTCAAGCTGCTAACTTTGTACCTCAGATTTCAGTGTCTAGACTTGATAGACCAGCATATGTATTTGCGGCAGATGTTGTAAAAGATGATAAGCCTTGGTTCCACGACATTAAGTGCTTCTTGGAGGATCAGACATACCCACCTGGGGCATCTTCCAATGATAAGAAGACCTTGAGAAGGCTTGCTGGTAGTTTCTTTCTGAACACTGATGGGTCTTTATACAAGAGGAACTTTGACATGGTACTCCTCAGATGTGTTGACAAGACGGAAGCAGATTTGTTGATGCATGAAGTACACGAAGGATCCTTTGGTACCCATGCAGGAGGGCATGCCATGGCTAAGAAATTGCTAAGATCAGGATATTACTGGATCACAATGGATGCAGACTGTTGTGCTTACGCCAGAAAATGCCATAAATGCCAGATCTATGCGGATAAGGTGCATGTGCCTCCCAATCCTTTGAACATCATGTCCTCACCATGGCCCTTTGCTATGTGGGGCATTGACATGATTGGCAAGATTGAGCCAACTGCTTCAAACGGTCACAGATTCATCCTGGTCGCCATCGACTATTTCACCAAGTGGGTTGAAGCAGCCTCATATGCAAATGTTACAAGACAAGTGGTAGCCCGATTTCTGAAGAGAGATATCATCTGTCGGTATGGAGTGCCCGAGCGAATCATTACTGATAATGGTTCCAATCTAAACAACAAAATGATGGCAGAGCTGTGCCGGGACTTCAAGATCCAACATCACAATTCTTCTCCTTACAGGCCAAAGATGAACGGCGCTGTTGAGGCAGCGAATAAGAATATCAAGAAGATTGTGCAGAAGATGGTAATCACGTACAAAGACTGGCATGAAATGCTACCGTTTGCCTTGCATGGGTACCGCACATCAATCAGAACATCCACTGGGGCAACACCGTATCAGCTTGTGTATGGTATGGAAGCAGTCCTACCTGTTGAAGTTGAACTACCCTCGTTACGGGTATTAATGGATGTTAAACTGAGTGAGGCAGAATGGGTTCGGTCCCGATTCGAACAACTAAGTCTGATCGAAGAGAAGAGATTGGCTGCAATCTGCCATGGGCAGTTATATCAGAAAAGAATGAAGAGAGCCTTCGATCAGAAAGTCAGGCACCGAGAGTACCAAGTAGGAGATCTTGTGCTGAAAAGAATCCTCCCTCCTCATACAGACCACAGGGGCAAATGGACTCCAAATTATGAAGGACCATTTGTTGTAAAGAAAGTTTTCTCCGGTGGAGCACTGATGCTCAACACCATGGATGGTGAAGATTTCCCGTCCCTTGTGAATTCAGATGCAGTTAAAAAATACTTCGCATAAAATGACCCGCTGGACATAAAAACAGAATGTAAGTCCAGGCAAAAATAGGGCATCCCGGCGAGTCAAAAACAGAATAAAAGACTCGGGCAAAAGTAAGGGAAATAAATGAAAAAATGTACACCCGCTGAGTTGAAAAGCCGCATTGGACAGCTCAGGCAAAAATGGGCATCCCGATGGATTGAAAACCCGAAAGGGCGATCCATGCAAAATAAGGGAAATAGGCGAACAACTGCATTCTGAATTCGTCTGTATCACCTACAACTTGATAAGCTTCAAAGGATCAAGCTTCAATCAGAATCAACTCTCTCCAGAAAGCAAGACGAGAAGAACGTCATTGTCATACGAGTCATAGCAGAAGAGGAAGCTCCTCAAAGCGTCGTCAACACCGCCAGCACTTTATTTCTCGATTTGTAACAATCTCCTCATTTCAGGAGATGTGTTTCTTTGACTGTATCTTGCCAATTCAAGGCACGGGAATTAATAAAATCAGATTTTCGGTCATGTTTCGTTTTTACATTTATGTTTTGCAAAGAGTCGTCTGATATCTCTAAAAAAAAAAAAAAAATTGCATAAGTACAGATGCCTTCCTCTAAAAATGAAAACACATGCTTACAGGGAATGTGATTATTCTCGAAAGTACTTGACTCCTATGACGGAATCCAGTGAGGGATGCCTCGGGACCTTTTGTACGTTCCATTATCTTTGCAGGATTGCAGGTATCCAGAACGCAACCTGGAGCATGCAGGTTACGTCTCAGCAAGTAGGCGAATCATTATCAACTTGGCACTAGAAGATGCCCATTTCCCCAGCGGAGCTGCCAAATCAGCATACACTCCATCTCAGCATCCGAGATGCTCTTTCCCCAGCTGAGTTGCTCCCCATTGCTCTTTCCCCAGCTGAGTTGCCTCTCAATTCCCCAGCCGAGTTGCCATTCTTCCTCAACAGAATACAGAAATCAGGGAATCATCGCCCCACGGAGCTTCAGCCTCTATCCAGAAGAGTAATGCATGAAGTCACAACAGAGTGAAGAAAGCTTCTACAAACCCCAGCTGGGTCCCGTATTACAAAGATATGTCAATCAGTGACCTATATCCCCAAGCAGATACATCATTAGATCTACCAGTGATCTCATCCCCAGCTGGGAATGTCCGTTTCAAGCAGATCAGCCAGAGATCTCCGCGGCAATGGGATCCGAATCCCGGATCGGTGCCTCTTTGCATAATCATAGCATTCGCATCATATTATACCCTCAGAGCGTAGCATTCCGTCTAATACGGAGCATTACGGCAAATCAAATGCATAGCATAATCATAAGTCATGTTGTGAATTGAACGCTTGTGATTAGTAACCATTCATCAGAATACAGATTACTTTCCCCAAGAGTCCCCATCAGAGTCCCAGCAAAAGCAGCTGCCCTTTCAAATCACAAACACCAGTATACACCTTTTGGCACCCGTCCGTGTCATCTTTCCCACAGGTCGCCTGAATACACTCTACAAACAGAATCACCCGTACTACAGACACGCCCTGACACCCGTCCGTGTCATATCCCAGCAGAAAGCCAAAGACATCCTCTTTGCACTCACATATACCTATATACACCCTTTTTGACACCCGTCCGTGTCATATCCCCAGCACAGTCGCCTAGATACTTGCTAATATTATACTTTTCTCTCTTGACACTCGTCCGTGTCATTCTCCCCAGCAGATAAACACTCATCTATACAATACAATGCTCACCACTCATGGTACGCTTATACAGATACTCGTCCGTATTTTGTATGCATCACCACTCATATCCCCACAGATTCGACAGTAGTCCTTGTTCTTTGTTAGCCAGTTGGTACTCGTCCGTACCACCATCTCAGAACATTGCGTCTGGTGTTTGTTTCTACATGATACTCGTCCGTATCATAGTCTTAAGGATGCTCGTCCGCATCTTTAATCCATACACCGTGTCAAACACCTTTGTCTTCTTGAATATAGATACTCGTCCGTGTCTATTATTCCCCAGAAGAATCCTTTCAGATGCAACACTCGTCCGTGTTATTTGTTAACCAGTTGATACTCGTCCGTATCATCATCTCTGAACATGTGTCAGTTTGTTTCTACATGATACTCGTCCGTATCATAGTCCTAAGGATGCTCGTCCGCACCTTTAATCTATACACAATACCAAACACTTATACCTTTTGTTTCTTGGATGTAAACGCTCGCCCGTGTTTACCACTCCCCGGTAGATTGCCAACAAATTTTCTTTTTATCTAACACTCGTCCTGTGTCATGATACCTTTGAGAGCAGCCGTACCCTGCTGAGTGGTCGTCCTCCACTTCTTGATGGTCGTCCTCCATCATGCTCATCCGATGGCCGTCCCCATCGTTGACTTTAGCAGCCGTCCCCTGCTAGGTGGTCGTCCTCCACCTTTTGATGATCGTCCTTCATCAATTTTATCCAATGGCCGTCCCCATTGTTGATGTTGGTTATCTAACACTCGTCCTGTGTTATGATAAACCTGGAGAGCAGCCGTCCCCTGCTGAGTGGTCGTCCTCCACTTCTTGATGGTCGTCCTCCATCTTGCTCGTCCGATGGCCGTCCCCATCGTTGACCTTTTCTATCCGATGGCCGTCCCCATCGTTGATATTTTCGGCAGTCGTACCCTGCCAGGTGGTCGTCCTCCACCTTTGATGGCCGTCCCCATCATGTTTCTTTTATACCCAACAGAGCAGCCGTCCCCTGCTAAGTGATCGTCCTTCACCTTTGATGGCCGTACCCCATCATCTGTTTATTTCATTCATTCTTTAACCCGATGGCCGTTCCCGTCGTGGTCCCTTTTCCTTTTTTAGCCCGATGGCCGTCCCCATCGTTGGTTACTTTACCTTTATGAACTTGATGGCCGTCCCCGTCATGTTTCATTAATCCTCAGAATTTTGCAGTTTTATCTTGATGGCCGTCCCCATCATGATATTTTATTTTCCCCAGCTAGTCGGCCGTCCCCGTCTTAGCTTTACCTCATATCCCCAGCATGTCGGTCGTCCCCGTCATTGCTTTATACACTTTACCAGCATGTCGGCCGTCCCCGTCATCGCTTTGCTTCACATACCACCTTACCCAGCAGTCGTCCTCTGCTCGACGGTCGTCCTCCGTCGCCCATACTTTACGATATACTTTGTTTTGCTCTTACAATCTATATCCCTTTTTCTTTTTCATTCTGTGAGTACAAATTTTGGATTGTCTTTGGTATTCAACCACAAGTTATCTTGTTTGCCTGTTAAGCCGTCGCTTACAACCTGCACAGCTAACTCATGTTTGAATAGGGGCAGCTGTAAACACCCCAAATTTGCCCTCACCCATTCACACATGGCTTGTGATCATCTCTTATGCATATACACCATCATATCATCTCATAGTACATTTTGGATTCACTGCATAGCTTCTAAGTCATCTGCACTTAGGGTTTGTGATCTGAGCAATCCCAAAGCTTCTTGAGCCATTCCAAAGGCCACCAATCAACTCAAAGAGGTTCATGTGTGTTCTTGTATCATGATACATTCTCACAGAGTCAAAGATGCAGAGGAATCACAAGAACTAGGGTTTGAGTGGATGCAGAGCCAGGATGAACTGCAGTTGACTGAAAATTAGGGTTTTTGTTTTCAGAGGCCATAACTCCAATTTTTTTGGTCATTCTTGTTTCCATTGATCTCTATATGGTATAGGAGGTATACATATCAATTTTCATGAAGAAATTCCATGGGGAAGTCATCTGATCAAGAGTTGACTTTTCAGACAAGTCAGTGCAAAATCAGGGCATCTGAGGCCCCCAATGACCCAACCAATGGGTGATCTTCATCATTTTGAGTGTATATGATCTTTATTTGATCATGGAAGAAGGTTGAAGTTCATAAAAATCAAGAATTTGGAGTTTTTGCAAATGTTGACTTTTTGGGCATAGTTGACTTTTCAAGAATGCACCATTTTAGGTCAATTTTCAAGCCTTGATTCATGATCCAAAAAGGCTTCAAATGAAAAAACTTTGGTCATGAAAGTTGTAGATCTCATCTTTCCCTTTTCAAAAAGTACAAGAACATGATCAAATTCTTCTTGGATCAAAAGTTATGACCATGCAAAGTTGCCAAAAATCACTTATTTTCAAGTTATGCACCAAGTGGAAATTTTGCAAAGTCTTGGATCAAAACACATTGCAGCCTCTAGTGCATCTCAAATCAACATGTAAACATTCTCTAAGTTACAAAAATCAGATTTGAACTAAGTTTGCCCTTGGTTTCATGTTTGGTTATGCAAAGGATCACATGTGAAACATAAGCCAACCAACTTGCAAAACACTCATGATCACTTCCTACAACTTGGTGCATTGGCTGCTGAGCTTTGCTAGGCCTCTCCCTCACCTTTGCTGCGCCAGCCATGCCTTGTACTTGCCTAGACCTTGCCCATGCCCTATTTTACACAAAGTTGACCTTTTATGCAAAAGCAAACTTACCTATCACAGCTGCACAAGTCACATCCTCTGGCCACTTGGATTAAAATATGTTATCAATTTGCAAGCTAAACACATCAAGGACCAAGGCTGAAACACAACCATTCACCACTTTTCACAAAAACCTTCCACATTGCAACTTGCTTCGAATCTGCTTAGACAGCCATCAAACACCCAAGCAACCTTCATCAATCATCTCACCACACTCCATAGGCCACCCAGCACCCAAAGCACAAGCCTAAAACAGCCAAGAAATCCCACTGCCATTTCTTACTTCAGTTTGCAAAAACTTTCGAATCTTCCATCCTAGCTCACAAACACACAAACCAATACCACAAATCTTCTCTACACACTGCATAGACCTCAAACAACCCATCACCATGACCTGAGAGTGCCTGAAACTTCATTGCCATTGTTGAGCAAGCTTGAGCAGAAGCTGTCGAATCTCCTTATCCAGCCAGCATAAATTGTTTTTGAGCATTCAAGCATCATCTGGGGGCCAAGAGGAGCAGCTTGCACTGAGGGAAGTGGCCAGAAAGATCCAGAACTGAAAGCTCCAAATCTCAGGTAGCTCGAAATTAATTTTTCCAGAAATCATTTTTCTTGTTACAAACTTGTTCTTCATGCTCTCCTGATCATTCTGATGTCTTTAGTTTTTGAAATGGTTGTGATTTGAGCATTTAATTTGTGTTTGAAGCTTACGAACCCTAGATTTTCTTTCTTTCGATTCAGCTTATTTAGGTAGAATAAATTTGTTTTAGGTTAGGGGTTTGATTCGTGAGAGGATAAGGATCATTTACATGTTCTTGGTTTTCATTTTTGGTACGTATTGAGAGATTTTGAGATTTTCAGGTGAGCTTCTGGCCGGAGAAGACGACCGGAAGTCTTCTCCGGCCACCTGAGAGTGATTTGCCCTAATTTAGGTCATTAACTTTAGTTTGAATGCTGAGCGTAGATGAGCGTTGAATGTTTGACTTCCCTCCAGTTTCGATGGCCCAGATGCGTTTGATTAACCCTAATCCACGTGTTAGGTCTAATTAATCCATAATTAATTTAATTAAGTCTGAAGCAATCCTGGCCTTCCACTAGCGCGCGCAGTCAACATGTTTGAATCCAGGAGCAATCTCATCCATTCAATCTGATTACTTCTCATTTTATTTGTTTTATTTCATTTTATTTCATTTAAACTTGCATAATTTATTAAAAATAGTCAAAAATTCATGAAAATTATGAGACTTTTTCCTTTAAGGTTTTATTAATTTTTATGACACAAAAATATTTTTATTTTATTTTTTATCATTAAAAAAGTATTTTTAAATATTTAAAAGATTATTTTTAATTGATTAATGGAAATTAATTTATTAAAAATACTTTTAGGTATTTAAAAATTACAAAAAAATTCATGAAATGTTCTAAGACATTTAGAAACATTGTCCAACCTTCAAACCAAATTTCTTTTTTGATCTTGATGCATTTTAAGAATTTTTCATTGAATTAAATCATTTTTTATGCATTATTTTGATCATGGATTCAAAAATTCATTTCTGCCTATTGGAGAAGGTTGAGACATTGATTCTTCTTGCATTGTTTTGTGTTTGGCATGTAGTTTCTAGGGTAAAATGGCCATGATTTAATCTTGCATTTTCTATTTGTTTGGCATTTCTTTTGTTAAGAACCCTAAAAAACCCTAATAACTTGTAAAAATCATATCTTGAGATTGGTTGAGAGTTGAGAGTTCCCCTTTGGGCAGTGGTTTAGTATAGGTTTAGGGTTTCTTTGGGTACCATTTTCCATTTTTGATCTTAAGGTTTGCTTCTGTTTTTGGTTTTTGTTTGATGTTTGATCCATAAACCCTAATTTGGGCTTTCTCTTGCATCCTTCTTGCATTTCCTTGCATGACATGACTTGTCTTTGCATTTTGTGCATGCTTATGATTCATTTGACATCTTAAGACATGTATAAAGCATCTTTGATCATTGCATTGCATATTTGCCATGTCATTTGTCTTGTATGCTTCATAGCTTTTCATGCTTGTTCATGCTCCTTAACTTGCATCATTTGCATTCATAAGCTTGTATGATCATCCCCATTGTCTTGCCTCATGTTTGCAGCACCTCATAACATCATAATCATCATCAACATGCTTCTGGTCTTGCTTTGCATCACATCATTTCATCTCATCTTGCATTGCATTGCATTTCTTTCTAACATTTCAGGTGGTAAGTAAACTTGAGAAGTGGATTTGCCTTCACTTCTCATATCTTTTCTTTTCATCCCTCTTGTATCCATTGCTGAATTTCTATTTGTGTTTGAGATTGAGCTTGCTCATTCTTCTTCTTCCCACTTTCTTTCTTCAAGTGACTTGACTTCTTGAATGAAGCAAGTCACTTTGCTTCTCTTGATCCTGTTCATCTGCTTCCTGGTGGCTCCTCTGAAGATTTCTCTTGAAAACCTCACAAACCTTAGGACCAACCAAGCATGACAATGATTAGGGTTTTGATTAGTCCCCTCATAGTTTTCACCTTTGTGTCTCTCTTTGAGTCTTCTCTTCTCATCTCATAATCAGGGACTAAACCCTAAAGGCTTTAAGACTTTGTGATTAAGCTTATGCTGGAGTGTATAACTTTAATCCTAAGTCTTGAACCCTTAAGGTGTTTAAATCTCTTAATCAATCCATCTAATAATCATCAAGACATCACTTGTAACTTGGGCCTTGCATTAGGGTTCTAATTCTTCCTTAAGTGGTTAAGAAGGACTAACCCTAGAGTTAATGGACAAGTCCCCCTCAAGTTGTCTTACAAACCTTAAAAATCACTTCATCATTATACCATTAAATAAAATCCACTTAATAAAGGCTTGTTTTGTCATGGGTTTAATCCCTAATCATGGATTAAGTTGAGGAGTTTTTCTCAACTTAAACACTCTCATCTATTATCCTTCTTTTAGGATAGTGCAATGAGTCTGTTTAATCCTTGATTATGGCTTAACCTCATTACTCAACACTAAACAAAAACACCAAAAACACCTAAATAATCACAAATAGGTTAATGATCTTAATCCTACACCAAAGGTGATTAAGTGTGAGAATCTGACTTCACACTTAAGGTACTCTCATTACCCCTAATCAGAGGGAAGATGTGATGAGTTTACTAACCCATTGGTTTAGACCTAAGCTCATTATCCTATGACAAACTTCAAAAAGAAATAAAAGACTGAAAACTCAAAAACAAACAATAATCGTCTCCTCCGGGATTCTTTTCTCATCATCTTCACTCATAAACGAGAACTCGCTTCTTCCGTCTAATGCAAGACAGTCAGCATCTGTGCCAGACAGATCACACACTTGAGCATAGGCAAGCAAGCAGTTCACAAGTCAATTCACCTTTCAGTCTCTTTGGGTCGAACTACGGTGTTCTGACTTCCTCATTGCACGAGAGGATACGTAGGCATAACTTAACAGTTATCGAACAAAAGTCTCTGTTCATTCCCCCTCTTTCCAGCTTCATTCTTAAGCCTCATTGTCATGAGCATTTCACCTCTTTCTCTTTTACACTGACACATCATTATACACTTCACTTCCTTCACATTGACACCTGTACATATTGCTTTCCAGCCATTTTACACACAGATTGCACTGACACTACCCCTTTAAAACACAAATCTTTTAAGCGTGGATCCCGTCGAGTACGGCGGACAATCTGGGTGCTAATACCTTCCCAGGTTGTAACCAACCCCCTTTCTCAGTCTCTCTGGTTCGCAAACCGTCTTATCCGTATCTTTCTAGGTCTATGCAGCATTACCTTTCCTCCGGGATAAAAATGCCTAGCTGGCGACTCTTTTCATTCTCCAGTGAGTTCACGGCTGTGTGTTCTCACTGTTCCCTTCGCCGACCGTTTGCGTCTGTACCCTCATGTGACCCAGTGTCATTTGTCGGGAGCGACAAATATGTTGACTGCTCCTTGGCCTTTTGCCATGTGGGGCATTGATATGATTGGTGAGATCAAGCCTACTGCTTCCAATGGGCATCGTTTCATTCTGGTTGCTATTGATTACTTTACTAAGTGGGTGGAGGCAGCTTCATTTGCATCTGTTACCAAGAATGTGGTGGCTCGATTCATTAAGAATAATCTCATATGTAGGTATGGCATCCCTGAGAGGATTATTACTGACAATGGCTCTAACCTGAACAACACTATGATTATTGATCTCTGCACGCAGTTCAAGATTAAGCATCACAACTCTTCTCCGTATCGTCCGAAGATGAATGGGGCAGTAGAAGCTGCTAATAAGAACATTAAGAAGATTCTACAGAAGATGACTGTTACTTACAAGGATTAGCACGAGATGTTACCATTTTCTCTTCATGGCTATCGTACTACAATACGTACTTCAACAGGGGCAACCCCATTCTCCTTGGTTTATGGTAAGGAAGCAGTTTTGCCCATTGAAGTTCAGATACCCTCCTTAAGAATCATGAAGGATGCAGGCTTGGATGAAGATGAGTGGATTCAGACTCGACTTGACCAAATAAATTTGATTGATGAGAAGAGGTTAGCAGCTGTCTGTCATGGCCAGATGTACCAGAAACGAATGATCAAGGCTTTTAATAAGAAGGTTAAGCCAAAGGTATATCAGGCTGGTGATTTGGTAATCAAGCGTATCATACTACCACAGGGTGATCCTAGGGGCAAGTGGACTCCTACATATGAAGGACCATTTGTAGTCAAAATAGTATTCTCAGGGGGTGCCATGATGCTTACTACTATGGATGGTGAAGACTTCCCACAGCCTGTAAACGCAGACATAGTTAAAAAATACTACGCATAAAAAGAGACCCGCTAGGTTGATTGGCCTAGGCAAAAATAAGGGCATCCCGGCGAACCAAAAGTGTTCGGGAAAAAATTAGGGATATATATATAAAAAATGTACACTCGGCAAGTCGAAAACCTGAAAAGGCGGCTTGGGAAAAAAGGGTATCCCGGTGGATTGAAAACCTGAAAAGGCAATCCAGGCAAAAGTTAGGGATTAAAGCGTATGACTATGTCTCGTTTGATCACCCATGTAACTACGACCAGTTGTGCTACTTAACCAAGCTCGAACAGATAAAGCTTAATCCAATCATTTTCGTCTCGACAGCAGAAGATGAGATACTTGAAGATAATGGCAATAGTAGAATTGAAACTCAATAGGATTATTTCCCACATAGCTAATTTTCTTTGTTTTGTAAAAAAATTTACGACGAATTCCTCTTACTAGGATTTCTGTCTCCTTGTACAAACTTACCTATGTATAGGTCACTTTGTGATATAAATAAAATTTCATCTTTGAATCCAAATTTACTTTTACCCTATTTACATAAGCGAAACGTCCATTGGTTGTGTTTGAATGTATGTATGCTTTTGAATATGATTGATGTTTACCAGAAATGCATAAAATGCTTGAATATGATTGATGTTTACCAGAAATGCATGAAAATGCAGAAATAGTATTTACTAAGGACGAACGAGGGAAGGAATTCAACGAAGCTTCGCCGGTTCATCCCCATAAGACAGCTACAAATCCCCAGTAGGGCAAATCAACCATCATAGGTACTTCAAGATACGTCTCCCCTTGAATTTATGTCCATCTCTTTTATCCTCAGTCGGAATACTCGGGAACTTATTCCTTCAATAGAAGTACGACGAACGAAGACGGGAGGTTAGAAATATTATACTATCAAGACGGGAGCAAGTTCCTCATATTCTTCAGCAACGAATCGGGATTTATTTTCCCTAGCCAGTAGTTGTTATACGAAGATATCCAGACGCTTCGGATTGCATGATTCATACATACATCATTTACATCATACCATAACATACATATCCATAAATGCATAATACATTTACTTAGGTGCATCATACTATGCATGCATATATATTGCATAAACTAACATTCTCCTTGCAGGAAAGTTATATGCAGGTAAAACAATATCAACAATCCACAACAGGTCAGAAATGATCCATACATTACTCAAGATGTCCTCGGAGAGTAGGCAAACGGTCTGTAATAAGATCCATTCCCTAATCCAGGATATTTCCAGAAGATTTCATCTACCTGGTCTTGAATAGCAGGCAAACGGTCTATACAAAGATCCATTCCCTGGTTCAAGATATTTTCAGAAGATTTAATTTATTGGCCCTTGAATAGCAGGCAAACGGTCTGTAAAAAGATCCATTCCCTGGTTCAAGATATTTTTCAGAAGAACAAATCCTGACGTTCTTTTGGCCCTTGAATAGCAGGCAAACGGTCTGTAAAAAAGATCCATTCCCTGGTTCAAGATATTTTTCAGAAGAACAAATCCTGACGTTCTTTTGGCCCTTGAATAGCAGGCAAACGGTCTGTAAAAAAGATCCATTCCCTGGTTCAAGATATTTTTCAGAAGAACTAATCCTGACGTTCTTTTGGCCCTTGAATAGCAGGCAAACGGTCTGTAAAAAAGATCCATTCCCTGGTTCAAGATATTTTTCAGAAGAACAAATCCTGACGTTCTTTTGGCCCTTGAATAGCAGGCAAACGGTCTGTAAAAAAGATCCATTCCCTGGTTCAAGATATTTTTCAGAAGAACTAATCCTGACGTTCTTTTGGCCCTTGAATAGCAGGCAAACGGTCTGTACAAAGATCCATTCCCTGGTTCAAGATATTTTTCAGAAGAATTAATCCTTACATTCTTTTGACCTTAGAGAGTAGGCAAACGGTCTGTACAGAGATCCATTCCCTAATCCAAGATATTACCAGAAGAGATAATCGCCACGAAGATTTATTTCTACTGGTCCATTCAACAATTCAAATCATGTTGCATAAACGATTCAAAGACGGCCTATACGAAGACCTAGTACTGATATCCAGTATCAACATAAAGACATCATCACATCCTGATACTTTAGATGGCATCTCCAAGCCCATCTCCAGATGGCATCTCTAAGCCCATCCCCAATTCTTCCAAGTGGCATCTTCAAGCCCACTCAAGCATATACAACTAATCATCAGTGTTATTTTATGCACCGGTGAGTGCAAATTTTTGGGCTTTTGTGTTCAATCCCCTTCAACCTTCCAGGTCACGACTGGCATATATACCAATCTAACCCCTCAGGTTTCAGAAAATTGAATAGGGGCAGCTGTTTCACCCCAAAATTTGCCCTCCACAAGACAAGACATTTTGTCTCAAGAGGTTCACAAGGTTCACAATGTTCACAAGACATCTCATGAGGTTCAAAAGGTTCACAAGATTCACAATTAGTCAGAAAGTTTGACAATTCCCTCAGACAATGCCTTCTCCTAAGCAATGCATCTTAAACTAGGTTTTTGACTTTCATCAGGCTAAATGGACTTCCAAGACTTCAAGTGAGCTTCATAGCATCTTATATGTTTTCAAGAATCCCCATGTCAAGTTTCAAGACTTTCCCAAGAGATTTGCTCAGTCAGATGACCAGATAGGTCAAAATCAGTCAAAGTAGTTAAAAAAGTCAAACTGAGGTCAACTGTGGTCAAACCAAAGTCAAACTTCATGATTTTTTGCCAACATCAAGTATATGAAGTAAAATTAATCATTTGATCAAGGGTTGATCATGATTCATCAAGGAGATTTCAGATCATCAAGAATCAGGAGTTTCTAAATTAGGGTTTTCATAGGAAAAGTCAACTGAACTTTGACCAGCCATAACTTTCACATGCTTCATCAAAATTTTTCCATCCAAAGCACATTTTGAAGGAAATTGAATTCTCTACAACTTTGTGTCTCACAAGCCAAGCCCAAAA
Source organism: Lathyrus aphaca (assembly GCA_963966055.1). Taxonomy (NCBI): domain Eukaryota; kingdom Viridiplantae; phylum Streptophyta; class Magnoliopsida; order Fabales; family Fabaceae; genus Lathyrus; species Lathyrus aphaca. The sequence continues at coordinate 49,359,562 of OZ014519.1, forward strand.
ATGCTTTATTTGGAAGGTATGAGCTAAGACATTATAGGTCCTTTTAAAAGTCAACAAAAAGTCAAGAACTTCCAAAGAGCATAACTTGAGAATGGTAAAAGATATGGACATGAGACCAAAAAGGTTGGTTAGAGGACTCTTTAAGCTTTCCAAAATGTCCAAGAACACCTTCATAGCATTAAAATTGAAGGATTTGTGCCCTTGCAAAGTTGGGAAATTTTTGAGAGGTTTATGAAGTAAATGGGGTCTTAAAACCATAATTCTTCAAATGGGATGACTTTTTTGTGATCCAATTGGTTCCATGACATCATGCACGAATTAACTTAATATTTTCATAATTTTATTCATTTTATTTTTATTTATTATGATTTTTTATATTAAAAATCATTTTAAATTCAAATAAAATATAAAATAGTGAAGATTTAAAATGATTTGTCTTCTAGAATGTCATAAAGTTTATTTGGACTTGATTGATACAAGAGTTATGAAGATCATCCTAAAATAGCAAGCTTATATCAAGAATATTCAAAATTTAAAGGCTAATCTTTTTCAATCTCAAACTATCCAAATATCCAAAGTGTGATGCAATTTTTTGACCTAATTCAATTGTATCATATATATACAACCTTTAGCAAACAAGAGGACACGATTTTGCAGCCTCTAAGACCAGTTTCAAACTTCACAAAATCACTTCAAAATTCACATTCGGATCCAAGGTAGAGAGGGTTTCAACAAGTTTTGAGCATTGCAATATGTTCTCTGATGTTCATTGAACATATTTGGATCATAAACAACATCTAAAACACTCTCATTCATGCAAACCGAATCCATGTTCATTCAATTTTTGAATTTTTCGATTCTTATAACATTGACATTATTCTTTGAATTTGATCTTATATTTGTGTTTGTGATGATGTTTGGAGTCTTTCTGGATAAATCAATTCGATTTTAGGTACAAGATGAAAGAATCACCATGGCTAGGGTTCTTCGGCCATTTTAGGGTCCTTCGATTTGTCAAATATAAATGAATTCTGAAAACATGGTTGTGTTGTATGGACCTCAGGGAATGTATTGCACTCATCAATTTCATGAAATTTTGTTGTTTGCTTGATGTTTGATAAAACGCAGGATGTCCTAGGAAACAAAATTCACAGCAAGAACCCTGGCAAAATTCGCATGAAATTTTGCAGGTCTGAAGGTAGAAGATGACTGGCGCGAATTCAGAATTTAAATTTGAGTATATATATTATATATTTATGTTTGTACCTTATTTCATGAATGACGCTGATGGTGTAGTGGTAAGTGTGCGCGTATGTGAAGGCCATGGCTTGGGTTCGAAACCAGCCAAATGCGTTTTTTTTGTTTAATTTGTCTTATTTTTCCAGGATAAGAACAAAACCAAATGAAGGCAATATGCTATCAGCCAGCGCGTGCTAGCCCAGTGGTCATGCCCTTTGTTATCCAGGTAAAGGACCTAGGTTCAAATCCCAGGTCCTGTTTTTTGGTTCTTTTTTTGTTTTCTTGTTTATTTTTATTAAATCTTTATTATTTAAAACAATTAAAATAAATTCTATAAAAAATATCCAAATAACTTTCTAATTAAATTTCATTTTCTTTTAAAAATTTATATTATTTTCTCAAACCAATTCAATTAATATATTTATTTCTTTATATGTTTTAGCAATATTTATGTATATATTTATTTAATGATTAAATTGGTATTGTATATTAAATTAAAAATCCTAATATTTTTATATCTAAAACCCTAATTATTTTTAAACCCTAATTTATTTTCTAATTACTCTAAACCCTAATTTCTCTTAAAACTTTAATTTGTTATTTTTATTATTCTTGTTTAATTATACTTAATAAATAATTCTAAATTAAATCATTAATCATATTTATTTTGTAAATAAATTTATCCTTATTATTTATTTTCATATCAAAAAATTTATAAGAAAAATGTTTGTTTAATGTTAATTATCATGTATATATATTTTTTATATTTTGTACTAACCTTTTCTTCTTATTATTATTGTTTTATCACTAACCATTTTATTTTAATTGTTTATTATATAGTTATTATTTAATTTGCTTTTATTCAAATGTAACTGTACAAGCTATGTAATAATTGTAGTATTTTTATCGTTTATTTATTTAAATTGCTATGGTTAGTAAATTAGGGAGTGAAAACATGTTTGTATCTTAAAATTAATTTAGATCACTAATTATAAGATAAATATTTGAATTTGTACACGCACACACGTAAGTTGATCTTTGATCGTCATCTCACTTCTTAAGGATACCTCTCATGTTGCCTAAATAAAAAGGTCAAGTAAGGTGTATAAAGCAAAGTCCCTTCTCTTATTAATATCATCTTGTCCCTTTAAAAGATTATAAGATCAAGCCCCTTCGAATGTTGCCTTCGTAAATGATCTTGTCCCTTTCGAATAAAAGATGATAAGTCCCTACGAATTGCTAAAGACACCTTACAGTTGCCTAAACACAGATGACCCTTCACATGTCCCTTATAACATCCAAGGTAATGAATACCTATTCCTTAATAATAGGGATAGTCTTACCATTGAAAGAACATTTAAGAACAGTAAAGATTCAAATTAGGGTAGGTTCCTCTTAATTACTTGCTCACTCTTTCAAAAACATTTCATAAACACTTCATATTTTCAAGCAATTTTCAAAACAAAATCTTTATATATATCCGTACAAGGATCATTATAAAGTACTTAAGAAAAATTTAAACACACACTACACTTCTCAAAACATTTTAAAGTGAGCTAAGTAACTAAGAGCCCATGGATAACCATGGATGTAAAGGGTGCTAACACCTTCCCTTTACATAACCTACCCCCCGAACCCAAAAATATTTTAAGGTATTTCCTGTTCTTTTATGTCCTTTCCTTTGGATAAAATAAAAGTCGGTGGCGACTCTTGCTATCCGCAACATTTAACTAAAGTCAGTTCTCCCACCGTGTTACAGAGACACAAAGTTGTAGAGAATTCAATTTCCTTCAAAATGAGCTTTGGATGGAAAATTTTTGATGAAGCATGTGAAAGTTATGGCTGGTCAAAGTTCAGTTGACTTTTCCTGTGAAAACCCTAATTTAGAAACTCCTTATTCTTGATGATCTGAAACTTCCTTGATGAATCATAATCAAACCTTGATCAAATGATGAATTTTACTTCATATACTTGATGTTGGCAAAAAATCATGAAGTTTGACTTTGGTTTGACCTCAGTTTGACTTTTTGACTGCTTTGACTGATTTTAGCCTATCTGATCATCTGACTGAGCAAACCTTTTGGGAAAGCCTTGAAACTTGACATAAGGATTCTTGAAGACATATAGGATGCTATTAAGCTCACTTGAAGCCTTGGAAATCCATTTATCCTGATGAAACTCAAAACCCTAGTTTAGGATGCATTGCTTAGGAGGATGTTTTGTTTGAGGGAATTGTCAAACTTTTTGACTAATTGTGAACCTTGTGAACCTCTTAGGATACCTTGTGAACCTTGTGAACCTTGTGAAACTCTTAAGATACCTTAGTACACAATGTTTGGTCTAGGTGAGGGCAAATTTTGGGGTGCAACACATAAGCGATGCATCCAGTCCGAATCGATGGAGATTTGATGAAATCAGTACCACATTTGCATTGTTTCATTGAGTCACTTTGCATTGATTGAATTAATGATGTATGATATGTGTTGATGAAATATTTGAGATATTGATTAATGGTATGATGTATGATGTGTATTTTATGAATAGAGGTGAGATTACCCTGTAAGATGGTATTTGCACCATTAATATATTGAATTGTTTTCTCACCCCTTTGTTGTTTGGTTGCGTCTGTGCTTCTTCAGAAGTACAGATGATTCAGGTACTTGAGTACGCTCAGAGTACAAGTTGTTGGTCGAGTCCTAGGATTCGCTCTGATATGTAACATGGGAAATAGGGATACTTGTTGTTTAATTACTCTTGTTAATAATAGTTATGTATCACGTTTTCTTGAAATTTGTAAATCAAGAGTATTGATGAATATTGTGGATTTGTGGCGAATGGCCGTTTGTCGAATAAAAATATATTTTCTGCTGTTTTAATAAATAACTATATTTATGCTTTTCTTGAAAACGTAACATTTCACTTTTGATGAAAACGCTTATTTTTCTTAAATAAATAGTTAATTTACTTAAGTGAGATAAGTGGGTGTTACAATTGGTATCAGAGCAGGTCGGTCCGTTCGGCCAGGTTGTCACGTGTCGTTTGTCCCGGAGTATACGATATGTGTGTGAAACACTATCGGTACTTGCTTGTTTGCTAGCTGTTTGTTTGCAGGTGTTTGTTGAATATAAGTGGGGGAGGAGTTATTGCTTCTCCTGAGAGTTGGCTTGTGGTATGTTGGAATTGGGGTGTGGCAGAGGTTGCTAAGGTTTGCGTTAACTAAGGATTTGCTCATGAAGCAACTTAGTTCACAAGAGGAAAGGAATGTTATGGGAGTTGGGAGATATGGTTTATGACCGTCGTGATTGTCGGCTACTTATTGACAAATTGAGGAACTGATCACCCTCAATCCCTTGTTGATAGTAGACGGAATCGTGTTGGATGCAAAAGACAAATTTTTCAGCTGAGATAGTATCTTCAGTAGACCGTTTGGAGTTAAGCCAAAATTATTAGTGGTTTAAAAGAATAAATGTAGATTCTGATATATGGAAAGGAGATGGATTTGAGGATTGAGTATGTTGATTAGATATCATTAATGATTACTCCTTAGTGAGTAGGAAGTGAATTTGAGATTGACGATTGTGAAAAGTTGAACGTTATATCTACATAGTGCGTAGAGGAACTTTTGAGAGGGGACTCGGACGTCTGATTTGGTTGCGTATATGGTATTGATTAGGAGTAAGATTACAGCGATGGACCGTCTGTAGAGTACGAATTGTATTTGTGTTTTGAATAAGATATTAGAGATGTTGTTATAAGTAAAGATGAGAATATTCCTTGGTCGGCTCTGGTGCTAAGAGGAATAGTCAGAATATTCTTTGACAAAAAGGAATTGTGAGAGCAAGGGTGCCTTTTGGAAAAAACATCGGTATTATTGATATAGGAAGACGAGATGTAAAGCTGCATGATGATTAGCGTATATTATAAGGATTCACCATTGTGATGGGAATAAATTGGATTCGATTGAATAAAGGATCAATAGTGAGCTGGAATTCATCCGTAGTATTGTTGTTGTTGGGAGTTGGATTATCGTGCTTACCAGAACCTTGAGTTAGTTGGGACTTCCTAATCATAGTATAAAGGGAATGGGTAAATTGAAACGTTGGAAGGATGATCCAACGAGAGTGTAGAGATAATGTGAAACTATGAAATGATCATGGATATTGCGTAGAAGCTAGTAGTGACTGGTATGTATTAAGGTGAGTATGGAGTATGAATTGTACCTTCCACATTTACTGGGATAATTTCAAGATGGTGACTTTTGGAAGATGTCATGATTTATGATGAAAGTAGAAAAAGGATTTGTAAAATATTGGAAATTTAAATATAAAGAATTGGAAAAGATGCAGTTATATACTAAGCTATCAAGGATGAAATTTTATGAACAGGTGTAGGTGTGTTTGATTGTGTGGTGTAGAGGAAGGTATGAATATGAGTTGTCCGAAGTAGATGTGGATATGCGATGATAGAAATGAATAAGTTATAAGATATTAGAATGTATTTGGACTTAGTTAGTTGTTATTGCAGGTTATAGAAAGTTTTCCCAAGTTCGTATTTTGTGGTTCGGATAACTTGTGAAGGATAAGTTGTTCGTTGAGAAGGGTTGTTTTGAGGTAGAGTGTTGGAGAGCCGGAGTAAGAATTAGTTACGGTTATAGTATGATTTGGTTGATTCTGACAAGCGGTAGATAGAGTGTTGGATAATGATGTGATAAGTTAATAAGTTATTAGTACTTGATCGTAAAGTCATAGTTGGTATTATACGACGAGAGAGGAATTATGGAAGATTGAAGTGCTTTGTAATCACATGGGCATACAGTTCTGATTTGATCGAAAAGATGGAGGATGAGACGACTAAGATAATTGGAATGTTTGAGATATGGAGTACAAAATTTTTCCTATGTTTGCATTAGGTTAAAGATTTGGAATTGAGTTAACAACTAAGAGACTTGCGTTCATATTTTGAGGTATGCTAAGTGAATTATTATTATAATTGTGGTGAAGGTTGGAAAGAATTAAAGATAGATGTGAACTTCATGGAATAGATAGCCGCGGGTACCAGAGTGCGCAGTGGAAGAGTGAAGTGGTGTAATTGTTTATACGTAAATGATTAGTAAAGGCTCAAGATATTGAGTGATAAGATTTGTTGAAATATTGAGACTATTGGGCATTCCAGAATGGATAATGGTAAGAGGTTATCTACATATCGAGGATTGCGGGATATGTAGAGATATTAATATGGGTGATATATGTGCTTCATTGATAGATTATGATTGTATTATTTTGGTAGAGGAAAACTGCAAGGTTAGTTCGTTATCAGTATGGTTTTATCTAGATGATGTATATTGTGTAATTTTGGTTTTTGTCATTGTTGTTGCCTCATTACCTACGGTGATGGTACGAGTGCGAATAACTAACTCCTGTGATGAGTATTTGTGAAGTGTTACCTATGTGGTGGTAGAGATCTTTGTTGTGTTCTACTTCAAGTGTATACCAGCGTGTTGTGAGTTGATGATTGTAGCGTTTTATTATGGTGATAGTTGTCTTGGCACTATTATTGTTGTTTTGGGTTAATTATAGAGTGGCCGGTCATGGCAAGGGAGTGATTAGCCGGGAGAAATATTATATCTAAGTGATGCCATTGAGTACGATTTTCGAGGACGAAAATAAAATAAGTGGGAGAGAGTTGTAACGCCCCGATTTTATAAATTATTTTTATAAAATAAATATTCAGAGTATGGTGGTGTATTTGGAATAATAAGTAGATGAAATATTTTATTTAAATAATGATAATATAATAAGGTGGTATTATTATTATAATATTGTTATTTAATAAAATAAAATATAAGTTGGAGGTTTGAGGGGTAAGGTTGTAATTTGGTTATATTATGAAAAGGGGAGAACACAGTACATTTTCTCATTATCGTACTTTTGACGAAGGAAAGAGAGCTCTGGAGAAAAGGGAAAAGAGAAGGGAGATCAAGGATCGTAAAGATCCAAGGTCAAAGCTTTGCAAGGAATTCATCGAATTCGAGGTAAGGGGGGAGAAAGGGTTCTTTATTGGTGATCTAACATGAAAGGGTAATTGAGAGGTCCTTACTCTCTTAGGGATTGTATGAATTTGAATGTTGTTGATGAGTTCGTGATATGAGTATGAATATTATGATTATTGATTGTATATGATAGAAGTTTGATAATTGAATTGCATGATGTGTGTATTATAAGAACTTGGTCATGAATGTTGTTGTTGATGATGTAAATTGAGAAGAGGAAGAGAAACCTAGGATTTTCCTAATTTAATTTGTGATGTTAGGTTGAGAAGATAATGAGGGATTAGATGTATAAAATAATTATAAGGACAATATTTAGAGTGTTTTGGGTGATAAAAGTGAGATATAAGTGGTAGAATTCGAACTGATATAAAAGTGGGAAGAAGAAGTGATTTTTGAGAAAAAGTGATTTTGGAGCGCACGGCTCCTGACACGGGCTGTGTCATGTGACACGGGTGGCCGTGTCAGGCTTCTGAGTTATGGAAATGGTTGAATTTTGGATTTTTGAGTTACAGGTGGTCTGACACGGATAGTGTCGCGTGACACGGGCGGCCGTGTCAGCCCCCTGTATTGGATGAAATTTTGATTTTTGAGAAGGCGTGTCAGGCCGTGTGACACGGGCCATGTCAGGTGACACGGGGGGCCGTGTCAGGCCTCTGTTTTGAGAAATTTTCCGCATTTTAAGATGGTTTTATCCCTATTTCTTGTTTGATAATTGTACCATTAGTCTAAGTCCTTGAGGATATCATTCATGTGTAACTATAGGACCTGACAACCGACAATTAATGTGTGAGTTTTATATGATTATTGTGGATGGTATAACTTTATTAATAGGTCAATTAGAAGGTGTTGATGATGGAAATGTTTATTATAAGTCTTGTACAAACTATATGAGGAAATGGTTGATAACCAATGAATATCATGATGACCGTGTTGATTAGTAACATTGTTGATTATATGCTTGACGTAGACCCCGTGATGTAAGGGTTGGTAGCGGTGAGGATCAGAAGGGTCGTGTTATATTAGAAAATATGTAGAAGATGACTGGGGAGTGGAATTAATGAGGAGTTCATAGGATATGATAATTGGTAATTAGTGTGTAGGGATATATGTGCTTATGTTGATTTATATGACTCTTGATGATGAATCATATGAATTGTAGTGATAATATGTGTGAATATTGTCTGATTATTTATGTGACCCGTGTGATGGGATGCGTGATGATTGATGAAGATCATGAGGATCATATTGATATGATTGTATTCATATGAGTTTTGAAATGTATGTTGTAATCGAGTTTTTGCATATGCTTACATGTTGGGGGGAATAATCATGTCTCGGATGGAGCGTGAGTGATTATTCGGATTCATTGGGAATCAATGGGTGGGAGATGGTCGTGTCTCAATAGGAGCGTAAGTGATGCATCCGGTCCGAATCGATGGACATTTGGTGAAATCGATACCACATTTGCATTGTGTCATTGAGTCACTTTGCATTGATTGAATTAATGATGTATGATATGTGTTGATGAAATATTTGAGATATTGATTAATGGTATGATGTATGATGTGTATTTGATGAATAGAGGTGAGATTACCCTGTAAGATGGTATTTGCACCGTTAATATATTGAATTGTTTTCTCATGCCTTTGTTGTTTGGTTGCGTCTGTGCTTCTTCGGAAGTATAGATGATTCAGGTACGTGAGTACGCTTGGAGTACAAGCTATTGGTCGAGTCCTAGGAGTCGCTCTGATATGTAACATGGGAAATGGGGATACTTGTTGTTTAATTACTCTTGTTAATAATAGTTATGTATCACGTTTTCTTGAAATTTGTAAATCAAGAGTATTGATGAATATTGTGGATTTGTGGTGAATTGCCGTTTGTTGAGAAAAAAGATATTTTTCGTTGTTTTAATAAATAACTATATTTATGTTTTTGTTGAAAAAGTAACATTTAACTTTTGATGAAAACTCTGATTTTTCTTAAATAAATAGTTAATTTACTTAATTTAGATAAGTGGGTGTTACAGTTGACATGTATTATATCCCCTATGACAATGATCTAATGATAAATGCTAACCCTAGTGTGGCTGAGAGATTAAAGAAGAGAAAGGGAAAATATGATGCTGAGATCTCTCATGTTAAAGGCTTAAAGAGTAAAAGGAAGGTTGTTGTGTTTGATTCTGAATCAGAGTAAAATGTTGAAGATGATGTTGAAAATATCACACCTATGAAGAAAATTGTTGTTGGACCATCAAAATCCTGGAGTAAGGTGTTGATAAAAAAGAGGAAGATTAAAGCTGAATTTGTCTCTGATGATGATTGAAATATGTCTACCAAAGGAGGCTGGCTCTTGAAAGAGAGCTTGGGGCTGATGCTTTAGAATGCAAGAAGGTAATGGAACTTATTTCTTTTGCTGGTCTACTAAAAACTAGTACTCGGTTTGCCAAGTGCTATGAGATTCTGGTGAAAGAATTTATTGTCAACCATACTAAATATTATGCTGATGGGAAGTCTAAAGATTTCAGAAGAGTATATGTTAGAGGAATATGTTTTAGCTTTTATCCTGCTATGATTAATCATTATTTGGGTAGAAGTAATGATGCTCAACCTGAACTAGAAGTCACTGATAATCAAGTTTGTAAATAAATAAATGCCAATTAAAGCTTGGCCTATGAAGAATAAACTTTCTGCCGATATGCTTAGTGTGAAGTATGTTATGCAACATAGAATTGGTGTTGCAAATTGGGTGCCTACCAACCACACCTCAACCATTTCTATTGGGCTGGGAAGATTCATATATGATGTTGGGACTATGGCTAAATTTTATTATGGTTCTTATATCTTTGACCAAACTATGAAGCATGCATGTACTCTGGTTGTGAAGTTTCCTATAGATTTTCCATATCTTCTCTGTGGAATCATCTTAAGTTAGTATCTTGGGATTCTCATTGACACTAACTCTGTTTGCAAGAGAGAGACTGTCATAGCCTTTAATTATAAGTTGTTTACAGGAACACATGTCCCGGATATTGTTGTAACATCTGTTGTAAAATCGTCTGACAGTAAACCTGCCAACAAGTCAGTTGTTATCTTTTAGCTTAAAGATGCTTGCAAGGAGCTGGAATCTAGGAAGCAAAGGTTTGAAAGGTTGATCAAGTTTCTTGAAAAGACTGAAGATGCAAGTGTTGAGAAAAATGATTATGATGGTGAAGGCTCTGTTGAGAGTAGCTCTGGTTCTGATGTTGATACTGATGCTGGAAATTCTAGTTCCGATGAAGACAAGTGATTTGGCTATTTTACTATGGTTTTAGATTTCTTTTGTTTCTTTTGACTATTGTTCTGATAGTTTTGTTTTGGCTCTGTATGAGCATGGCTTGTAATCCCTTTGACATGGTTTCTGCACTTTTGGTCTTGGTTCTCATTATGGATGTATGTTGCCTTTCTTTTTATTGTTATCTCTTTTGTTAGTTTGTCTAATTATGACTAAAAAGGGGGAGTAATGTTACCTGTTTGTTCTGCTTGAGGATGATGTTCTTTCAGTTGTTTGTTTTCTCTGATGGTCTATTGTGCGTGTTTCTGTTGTTGTTCTCTCTGTGGTGATTTCTTCTCTAATAGTGTTTTAGCCAAAATTTGACAAAGGGGGAGATTATTAGTTCTTTGATTGACAGTAATTTTGGTAAAACATGTTTTTACCTTGATGTCATGACAGATGTCTTGACATGATTGACTAGTTTTCTGCAGGTGTGATATTATGTAGATTTTTGTTCCTGATGTCAGACCAAATATTATTACATCTGATGACAGAACATTCCGTTTTGAATGGTTGCTTTTCAAACTGTATTACACTTTTATCTTTTGTGTGCTTATGATGAGTGATTATTTGTGCAATATTTGGTGGTAAATTTAGAGCAGTAAATCACGCTTTTGGAAGAATCAAATTGATTGTACCTGGAGATCAAGATTCGATGTGGCCGGTGTCGAACATGGATGAAGCACGATTAATGGTGAGAGAAAAAGTGGTGTACCTGCAAGGCACTCCGATGCTTAAGTCAGAGAGCGAGCAACGAGTGAGAAAGTAAGAGATTTAGGGTAAGAAATTAAATACTTGACCCTTCAAATGAGAGGGTTTATATAATGTCCCCAGCGCATGGCTATTGCTCCCTTTCATTGGGCTTTAATCGTGGATCCCCCAATAATCGGTAACTGCCAAAAAATAACCATTATGGCGATGCTTGGACTGCTTGGATGAGACCATGGCCGGATGATGTTAATACCGAGCGAAGGACTTGTCGGGTAAATGTTCCTCGGCTGATCCTGGGGAGTTCGACCCTTACTGGGTGCGAATCATGGTCGGCAGCGTTGATGGCCGGTCGGAAGGGACTTCCGGGTGGTTTGAGGATGTGTTAGGTGCCAAAGAGTTGTTGGGCCGTTATGGGCTAGAAGATGGATTGGGCCCAAGTCTGAGAATCGGGCCAGTCCGGAACAGGAGCCCCCCAAGTTGTTGATTCTGGTCGAAGGAGCGGTGACTTAAGGGTGGCTAGCTGCTCAGAATTATCTCTTAATGTTGACAGAATATTACTTAGTCCAATCAAACGGTCTCCTCTAGGGAAGCAGGGGAAATTTTGAAAGTCGAGCAACTCATTGGATGGTCGATACCGAGGGAGAGGAAACAAAGAGGTGATGTCTTTTAGAATTTGCGCCAATTTAATGCTTATGACGGCTAGTCTAGGGGCTAGAGCATAGGTCATGATTGCCTAGGGATATGGGTCACGCCTACACGCCCGTGTTCCTATCTCTATAAATAGGGGAAGTCTTTTCATTTTCATACTTTTCTGCCTTTGCTTTTCTGCTCGACGCCCTCTCTATTCTCCGGTTGCCATCTACGTTTGTCGATCACCGCGACTACATTTGCGACCACTGTACAACCTTTTTATAGAATCATAATCATCATGTCTCAACCACCTGGTAAGCATTTGTATCCGTTTTTGCCTTCCTTTTTCCTTGCTTAGACATGCATGCGGTTAAGTTCTAGTTTTAAAACATAGAATAAGTAATCTAGATAGTTTCTTAGGTTGTTGTAGTGACAAGTTGTCCTTCTGGTGATGAATCGCCCTTAGAGTGTCTAGGCCGTGTCCATAGCGTTGTTCGCGCAAGAAACTTGCCCTGTGTCGACCGGTGGCTTTGGTTGGCTTTCAACCGGAGCCCTGAGTTTAGGGACAACAGCGATAATTTGGTCGTCACATAGTCCTTTCACTATCACGAGCGTGGCCGGTCGTCTTAAGCATGTAGATTCCTTTAGGGCTTTAGCCATGGGCCTTGTCTCCTAGTTGTCGCATGCCCTTTCACTTGATAGGTAGTGGAAGGGTGGATTTGATGCCTTGATCGAATTCACTGACTCCTTTCCTCTCCTTTTCAGGTGAAGAAGTGCTCGTTGATCCGTATGATCTTTCATCCAAGGAAGATACTCGGGAGGACTCTGGATCCTCATCTACCATTATGAGCGATCCCGGCAACACTTCGGAGGATTCTGATGCCACTAAGGTGGGTGAAGCGGCAACCACTTCTGGGGGAGCGATAGATGCTCAAGAAATTTATGAAAAAGGAAACGAGGTCCCTGTGCCTGAGGAATAGGTAGTGGAGGATTTACTGGACAAGGTCTCGAGCTATGCTCGAGCGAGGAGGGAGTCGTTGCCTGTGGTGGGGGATCCCACGCACTGGGTTGTGACTTGCCCAAGTGATGATGATAGGATATACTCAGATTTTGGGGGCTCAAAATTTTAAATGTTCGAGTATGTCTTCACGACTCTGGGGGTCAGGCTGTCGTTCAACGACCTAGTTTGCTCGATGCTGGGCCATTTAGGAGTGGCACCCTCTCAGTTGCATCCCAACTCTTACGCTTTTATGATGGCGTTCGAGCTGACGTGCTCGCATCTTGGGGCCGGGGCTACTCTCCCGCTGTTCTTCCAAGTTTTCTCCATGCAACGCCAGGTCGGGAGAGGAGGAATTCGAAAAGGCTTCATTTCATTTAAGCAGCGGACCAAGATTTTCAAGACGCACTCAGAATCTATCCGCTCATTTAAGGACGGCTATTTCCTGGTTGAACCATCGACTACAGCGGTAACCCGATCGATTAGCTTCCGCGGGATCGACACTGATGCGAACGGGGTGCCCAAGCTTGAAGATCAAGGGAAGGAGGTTCCCCGATGGATTTGGAGGTTCCCTTTCTCGTGGGGCCATTTTCACTATGATACCCCCGTGAGCGAGTTTGTCCAGATCGGGGATAGGCTGAACGACGATAACGGTGCCATCTTTGAAGAGTTTTGCAAGATGGTGGCATCCTTTACACCGATCCTGATGTTCAACAGAGAGGGTAAAAAAATGCTCGATGCTGATAGGGGGGCCGTGGAACGTCCCTTGATCGATGTAATAGCGCTCCTCGCCTATAAACACAGGCAGGAGGTGTCTGAATTTTTTGGTATTCGTAGTCGTGCTTGATTTTATCTCGTGTTTTGCCCCTGTGTTCGCACTGCTCAGTACTAACTATATTTCTTTTTGTCTTTTTGCAGCTTCTATGGCCAAGGCCTTCGACAAAATCCAAGAAAAATTGTGGCTGTCCAACAAAAGGAAACTTAAGACCGTCCAAACCCGGCTGACGGCAATGCCACGAGTGGCTCGGGCTCGGGTCCACCGGGTCAAGGCTCTCTGGGCGTAACCTCTGCCTCTCAATTGAAAAAGCACAAAGGTGGTATGACTGTGCTGGATCTGACCATCAACGCTCCCCCCAAACCAAAACATGTTCTGCCCCCATGTTTTGTGAAGCGCAATTTCTTTGAGGACACGACTTTGGAAGTCGAACGTGCGAACACACTACTCCTCGAGAAGATGGATCGTCCTACTCGGAGACTGTGGCTGGCAGAGGATGCTAGTGATGTTATGAGGGTGCTGACTATGGCCTCGATGTTGGTCGAGGGGAATCCTGGGCATGAGCGGGAGATCAACCACCTGAAGTTCCTCTTGGCGGCGTCTGAAGAGAACGCGAAAAAGGTTACCGAGGAGGCGACCAAGTCACTTAAGGAACATGCAGAGGTGATTGCCAAGTTGGAGGTGGACAAAAGGAAGGCCCTCGACCATAACAAGAGGTTGAAAGATGCCTTCATGCCTAAAGAGGATGAGGAAGATGACACCAAAGGCCTGATGACCCGTGCATACTTCCTTGCCCGGTTGGACCAAGACTTGGAAGAGCCGAGGGAGACGACCAAGCTGAGCTTTCGAAACGCTGTTGACCAGATTAAGGTACTTCATCCAGAAATGGATCTTGACTGACTGTAATGTCACACAGGATGTCATAACATCATGTTGTGTTAATCTGAATGCTATAAACATCTTCAACCAACACAACATGTCCAAACACATTGGTCTATGTCACTAGTTTATAAGTAAGTTTGTTGAAGACAAGGTGATTATCTTAGAATATGAGACTACTGAGAAGAAATTGTTTGACTGTGTTACTAAAGCTATAATTGATAATCATCTTAAAAATATGAGGGGTAAATTAGGAATTTGTATCCATGAAGGCTTATAGCAATTAATGACAAGTGGCAACATCATTAAGGACATATTGTGGTCTAAGATTTAAACTGTCAATTAATGTTTTGTGGGAAAATGTTTGTATTTTCCATTTTTGTCCAACAAATTAATTTCCCTCTTCAAGTGAAATCATTTCAAAATATCCTTACACGCTACATTATTCTGCTATTCACTTCCAACTACTCTTTCATCTTCCATACTCTCCAAAGAAACCATTGTATTCACATTCTCTCTACTCCAAACCTTGTCAAAATGTCTCAACAATGTGGTTCATCTCCCTCCAAGAATTTCTCTCTAAATTATTCTACTTCTGAATCTATGGCTCAACCCATGCATATCACCTTGGAAGAGGGTAAGAAGATCGTTCCTTTTTTCGGTGATACCCTATGGCGTTGATGGTGCGAAGAAGACAAGAACTGCTCCTATCAAAGCTTCAGGAAAATCGTATCAAGGTAAATCTTCTGGTACTGAACCTTCTATTGAATATGACTACAAGGAAGGAAGAAAATATGCAAATAGGACCATTAGACATTTCGTTTCTAGGGTTTCAAATGAGGGTCATAATGTTGTTGGCACTTCAGCTCCACTTTCTATGGTTGCATGTCCTCATCCTAAGGTTAATGTTAACCCTTCTCATTCTGAGAAGGATCTAAACATTGAAAACCTTCACAAGCTTGCTAGCTCTATGATTAAGGATGATGCAACAAATGTTAAAACATCTCCTGCTGGGTAGAATGTTGATTCTAATGACATTGTTGACCTGGATGATATCCCCTCTGACAATGATCTACTGATAAATGCTAACCCTAGTGTGGCTCAGAGATTAAAGAAGAGAAAGGAAAAATATGATGTTGAGATCTCTTCTGTTAAAGGCTTAAAGAGTAAAAGGAAGGTTGTTGTGTTTGATTCTAAATCAGAGTAAAATGTTGAAGATGATGTTGAAAACATTACACTTGTGAAGAAAACTACTGTTGGACCATCAAAATCCTGGAGTAAGGTGTTGATAAAAAAGAGGAAGATTAAAGCTGAATTTGTATCTAATGATGATGTTGAAGATGATGTCCAGGACATCACACCTGGTAAATAATCTTCTATAAAGAAGATTGTGGTAAAGGTTCACGATGCTCCTCTAGATAATATATTTTTTCACTATGCTGCTAGTCACAGAAAATTGAAATATGTCTAGCAAAGAAGTATGGCTCTTGAAAGAGAGCTTGGGGCTGATGCTTTAGAATGCAAGAAGGTAATGGAACTTATTTCTTTTGCTGGTGTATTAAAAACTGGTACTCGGTTTTCCAAGTGCTATGAGATTCTGGTGAAAGAATTTATTGTCAACTATACTGAAGATTATGCTGATGGGAAGTCTAACGATTTCAGAAGAGTATATGTTAGAGGAATATGTTTTAGCTTTTTCTCCTGCTGTGATCAATCATCATTTAGATACAAGTAATGATGCTCAACCTAAACTAGAAGTCACTGATAATCAAGTTTGTAAAGAAATAACTGCCAACCAAGTTAAATCTTGGCCTATGAAGAATAAAATTTTTGCCGATATGCTTAGTGTGAAGTATGTTATGCTACATAGAATTGGTGTTGCAAATTGGGTGCCTACCAACCACACCTCAACCATTTCTATTGGGCTGGGAAGATTCATATATGATGTTGGGACTACGACTAAATTTGATTATGGTTCTTATATCTTTGACCAAACTATGAAGCATGCAGGTACTCTGGTTGTGAAGTTTCCTATAGCTTTTCCATATCTTCTTTGTGGAATCATCTTAATTTAGTATCTTGGGATTCTCATTGACACTGGCTCTGTTTGCAAGAGAGAGACTGTCATGTCCATTCATTATAAGTTGTTTATAGGAACACATGTCCCTGATATTGTTGTAACATCTATTGTAAAATCGTCTGATAGTAAACCTTCCAACAAGTCAGTTGTTATCTCTTAGCTTAAAGATGCTTGCAAGGAGCTAGAATCTAGGAAGCAAAGGTTTGAAAGGTTGATCAAGTTTCTTGAAAAGACTGAAGATGCAAGTGTTGAGAAAAATGATTATGATGGTGAAGGCTTTATTGAGAGTAGCTCTGGTTCTGATGCTGATACTGATGTTGGAAGTTCTAGTTCTGATTAAGACAAGTGATTTGTCTATTTTACAATGGTTTTAGATTTCTTTTGTTTCTTTTGAATATTGTTCTGATAGTTTTGTTTTGGCTCTGTATGAGCATGGCTTGTAATCCCTTTGACATGGTTTCTGCACTTTTGGTCTTGGTTCTCTTTATGGATGTATGTTGCCTTTATTTTTATTGTTATCTCTTTTGTTAGTTTATCTAATTATGGCTAAAAAGGGGGAGTAATGTTACCTGTTTGTTCTGCTTGAGGATGATGTTCTTTCAGTTGTTGGTTTTCTCTGATGGTCTATTGTGCGTGTTTCTGTTGTTGTTCTCTCTGTGGTGATTTCTTCTTTAATAGTGTTTTAGCCCAAATTTGACAAAGGGGGAGATTATTAGTTCTTTGATTGGCAGTAATTTTGGTAAAACATGTTTTTACCTTGATGTCATGACAAATGTCTTGACATGATTGACTAGTTTTCTGCAGGTGTGATATTATGCAGATTTTTGTTCCTGATGTCAGACCAAATGTTATTACATCTTATGACAAAACATTCAGTTTTGAATGTTTGCTTTTCAAACTGCATTGCACTTTTATCTTTTGTGTGCTTATGATGAGTGATTATCTGCGCAATATTTGGTGGTAAATTTAGAGCAGTAAATCACGCTTTTGGAAGAATAAAATTTATCGTACCTGGAGATCAAGATCAGATGTGGCCGGTGTCAAACATGGATGAAGCACAGAGAGCGAGCAACGAGTGAGCAAGTACGAGATTTAGGGTAAGAAATTGAATACCTGACCCTCTCAAATGAGAGGGTTTATATAATGTCCCCAGCGCATGGCTATTGGTCCCTTTTATTGGGCATGAATTGTGGATCCCCCAATAATTGATAACTGTCAGAAAATAACCGTTAAGGCGATGCTTGGACTGCTCGGATGAGGCCCTGGTCGGATGATGTTAATACCGAGCGAAGGACTTGTCAGGCAAATGTTCCTCGGCTGATCCTGGGGAGTTCGTCCCTTGCTGGGTGCGAATCATGGTCGGCGGCGCTAATGGCCGGTCAGAAGGGACTTCCGGGCAGACTGAGGATGTGTCAGGTGCCAAAGAGTTATTAGGCCGTTATGGGCTAGAAGACGGATTGGGCCAAAGTCTGAGAATCAGGCCATTCTGAAACACAAATCTTCCTATTTTGGATGTTAGTTGCGTTGAAGAATATTTAGCATTTATGGAAGAATCAAATCTAACTGTTTTCAGTATCCAAGCACAAACTGATGAGTGATTATTTATTCTGATGTAACTCTAATTGATATTCATGAAGATTGAGAAATATTGAGAAGGTTGCACATTCTGGTTTAAGGTTTAGGGTTTAGGTTTTGTCTTGCATTAATTGTGAGCCATTCTAACATTACCTAGATCTTTGAATTGAACTGATTTGATTGAATTGTAATTTTGTCCACTCTAAGGTTTTAAGCATTAGTTTGTTCTTGATTGAAGCTTTTAAGCCATATCAAGTTGTTTATTTTGGAAGAGTGTTCTTCTATTTTCTTTGTAAGGTTTTGGTTGAGTATCACACTGTGTGATTGAGGGTGAGTGAAAAGGGGGTTCTCTTATTTAAGGGTTCTTAGATTGAAATTGCATTGGGAAGTGATTAAGTGAGAAATGTAAACTGAGATTGTTTAACTTCAAATTGATACTACTAATAATGGATTTCCTTCCTGGATTTGTAGCCCTAAAGTAGGTGAGTTTGCATCGAACTGGGTTAACAATTTCTTGTGTTTTTATTGTTGTTCTGTCTATTGTATTTACCTTGCTAATGTTCAGATATTAATGTCGTGACATCTCCTTCGAAATCACATATCTGATACCAAAATTTTAGTCAGGGATAAAAAGGTTATTCACACAAAGATTATACACACCTGAGATTTTCGGGCCATCAATACACCATTTGTCCTTCCTTATATGCCAAGGTTCACCCATAATATTAATATTTCTTCCATCCCCTATGATCCACCTGCAACCAAGCAATAAAACATCTTTATCTTTCCAAAGACTCCTCCAAACAAAACTCGGTATATTACCGATCTTCTCATCTAAAAAGGGGGAATTATGAAAGTACCGTGCTTTAAAAATGCGAGTGACCAGAGTATGAGGTTTAGATAATAATTGCCACCCATGTTTGGCTAACTTAGCTAAATTAAAAGATATGAAGTCTCTAAACCCCAAACCTCTTTCATGTTTTGTTCGTGTCAAATGCTCCCACTCCATCAATCTGATACCTTTATTATTATTTCCTCCCCCACCAGAAAGCGTTCAACATTTTCTCAATATCATTGACAACTATTTTCGAAATAAGGTAAATGTTCATAATGTAAGATGGGATTGATTGATGCACGAATTTAATCATCACTTCTTTGTCTGCTCTAGATAGCGACTTATCTCTCCAAGAGTTAATCATCTTCCATATACGATCTTTGATGAAGGCGAAGGTCTCCTTACTATTATGGCCAATCATAGAGGGAAAACACAAGTAATTGCATGTACCCAACACCAAATGAACACCAATCACTTTAGCAATGTCTTCTTGAGATGATAAGCTAATGTTGCGGCTACAGAAAACTTCCAAATTAGAGAGATTTATCTCCTCACTGGTTGAAAGGGAATAGACCTTGAGGATCTCCATAAGGTGTGTTACCTCAGAAACCGTGGCCTTGAAAAAAAGAAGAAAACAATCGTTAGAAAAAAGAAGGTGGGACACACTAGGTTCCCCTCTGCAAACTTTGACCCCATGAATTCCTCCATGTGAAATAGTTCCTTTCATGATAGCCGAAAGGCCTTATGCTATGATAATAAAAAGATAATGAGACATATGGTCTCATTGTCTTAGTCTTCTTCCTAGTAAAATAGGTTAGATATTATCTGAGTTAACCAATATCGAATAGTTTACTGAAGAAACACATAACATCATCCAAGGGATCCATATTTCAGCAAACTCATTCTTCTGAGCATACCACCTAAGAAACCCTAATCAACCATGTCATAAGCCTTACTGATATCAATCTTCAACTCCAAGTGGGTTTTGTTCCCCTTTGTTCTCTTATTAAGAGAGTGAATAATCTCAGTAGCAATAAGGGCATTATCGATGATAGATTTGCCTTCTATGAAAGCAGACTGCTCCTCCGAGCAACATTTACCCAAGTATTGTTTCAGTATATTAGCTAGCAGTTTAGAGACTAACTTATAGATATCATTACATAGCGGTATCATCATGAGATCCTTCATGGAATGAGGATTATCATATTTGGGAATGAGACAAATATTCATAGTATTCAAAGAGGTTGGAAAAGTCTCTCTCTCAAGCAAGTTCTTCCCAGCCACTAAGATATCATCTCCACAAAGATGCCAGATGTAAAACCCGTAATTTTAAAATAAATAAATAAATAAGTTAAGTTGATCACATATTCACTCGTTTATATTATATTCGTATCGAATTTGATTTTTTTTATAAATTAATTCAATTTTACTATATATATATATATATATATATATATATATATATATATATATATATATATATATATATATATATATATATATATATATTAAGTTTTTATTTATTATTATTTAAAATATGGTTCACAATAAAAAAAAAATCTCTAAACATATCATTTTCAGTCCCTTTAGCGTTCGACAAAGTAACCGCCTAAATTTTCGGAAACAACTCATTTTTGTAAACGATGATTTAAGATAGAATAATAAATAAATAAATAAATTATTTTTGATAGAATTATAAAACAAAAAGATTTTCTCCGTCTAAACTAAATTTCGGTCTCTCCAATAAACGAATTCTAACAACTTAATTTTTAATAGTCTCGGTTCCTATCGAATGGAATCATAAAATTATTTCCGATTGAGTAATAATAATAAATAATAAATTTTATTTTCTCGACCGATTTTTATTTTATATTTCATTATAGAATAACCGGAAGAAAATTTTATTATCAGCAAAAATTATTTCGGACATTTTATCAGTGTCAAATAACACTGGAAATTCACTAATGCGATAAAAAATAAAATGATAATTAACTGATGTCGGCAGATAAGACTTTCATGATGTATAGGAAATGACGTGTTGATGTATTGGCTAATAAGTAATTGGGAATAAAAGAAGTAGTAACCAGGATGATCAACTAAACGTATAATTTATTCAACAAGTAACCATGTGCTATGCTATAAGTACACTCCTACTAATTGTCAAAGAGGAACCCAATTAATTCTAAAAACTTTCTATTAAATTTCACTTCACTATCTACCCATATTTCTCTACTGTACAAGAACTCATCCTCTACTCTTAACTAAGTAAGATATTGCTCTAAGCAAACCAGAAGCTCCATTAATGGAGGAATCAAGAGCAAAAGGGAGAAGAAGATGTTGTATTGATTGAATTAGCAAAGTAGTTACAAGAGTGTTATATATAGTGTAACTAACTCTAACTGCCAATATAACAGAAAAATGGAATGGAATCTAATGTGCTACACTACACTCTACTCCATCATGCACTCTCCTTTGTATGTGTATCTTGCTCTTCTTCTTTTACAACTATTACCCCCTCACAAGCTTGAGGTTGATACAAATCGATCAAACCAAGCTTGGATAAGCAATCAAAGAATGGCCTAGGACCAAGTGCCTTGGTGAACACATCTGCAACCTGATCTTTGGAAGGAACTGGTAACAATCGCATGACACATGCCTGAATCTTTTCTCGAACCAAATGGAAATCTATATCCAAGTGTTTAGTTCTCTCATGAAAATCCGGATTATCTGAAATATGGATTGCACTTTGATTGTCACAATAAAGGACTGAAAGTCTAGAAGGATGTTGTTGAAGATCATGTAATAGAAAACACATCCACTACAGTTCACGAGTAGCAGCTGCAAGGGCACGATACTCGGCTTTAGCTGAAGAACAACTGATTGTGATTTGTTTCTTAGATTTCCATGAAACCAATGACTGGCCAATGAAAAAGCAATATCCAGAAATCTATCTCCTTGTGTCAATGCAGCCACCCTAGTCTGCATCACTGAATCCTAGAATTTGCAAATTCGAGGATGCAGAGAAAAAGATGCCACGAGCAGGAGACTTTTTCAAGTATCTCAAAACACAGATTGCAGCTTTATAATGAACTTCAGTGGGAGCACTCATGTATTGACTGAGTTGTTGTGTGGCAAATGCAATGTCGGGTCGAGTAGTGGTGAGATATATCTATCTGCCCACAAGCCTTCGATATGCAGTGATGTCTGAGAAAGCTGAACCATTGTTTTGATGGAGTCTAATAGAAGCATCCAAAGGTGTAAAAGTTGGTTTACAACCAATTAGACCAGCATCATGAAGGAGTTCAAGGCAATACTTCCTTTGACATAGAGTGATGCCTTTGGATGATCTAGAAACTTCAAGTCCAAGGAAAAATTTCAGTGTACCAAGATCTTTTATATGAAAAGCTTTGTGCAAAGCTTGTTTGAGATCAACAAATACAGTGAGTGATGTGCCAGCTAGTATTATGTCATCTACATGAACTAGTAGTGTTGTGAATGAGGTGGAATTTGCCTTGATGAAGATAGTATGATCAGTATGAGCATGTTGGAACCCTTAAGCTTTAAGAAATGTTTTCAATTTCTCAAACCATTGCCTACTTGCTTGCTTTAAACCATAGAGAGATTTTGTAAGATTGCACACTTGCCCAGGTTGAGCAGCTACAACACCTTGTGGCACTTTCATGTAAACTGCCTCATGCAGGTCTCCATGGAGAAAAGCATTATTTACATCTAATTGATGTAAATGCCAACCATGAATGGAAGCTAAAGCAAGTAGCACTCGAATTGTGGATATCTTAGCAACTGGTGAAAAAGTTTAAAAATAGTCAAGGCCCTCTGTTTGATTGAAACCTTGAGCCACAAGTCTGCCTTTGAATCTTTCAATGGGGCCATCAGCATGCATTTTCACTTTGTACACCCATTTGCTCCCTATGGGGGAAACATAAGATGGGAGGTCAACAAACTCCCAAGTATGATTTTTGTTAAGAGCTTCAATTTAACTCTGCATAGCCTGTACCTATCTGGGATCTTTAGATGTAGCAGTGTAATTACTTGGTTCAATTTCAGATGAAAGTGCCATGACATAAGCTTGATGACTAGATGATAGATTAGAATATGATAGAAAGTGTTCTATAGGATATTGTCAAGGAGAAGAGAAAAATTTAGAGGTACATATGTAATCTTTAAGATGAATGGGAACTTGTGTGACTCTTGTGGACTTTCTAGTAGGTTCAGGTGGAGAGACTAAGGGAATATCAAGAGGGATAGACTCCTGAACATGAGTAGTAGAACTGTCATCATATCTTAATGAAATATCAGTAGAATTTGAAGAAGGATTATGCAAATTGTCATGATTATATGAAGTGGGAGGAGAGTCTTGAGAAACCTCAGAATTACAATGAGACTGATGGGAAGAAATTGGAACTGACTCCATGGAATCAATGTATGTAAAAGAAGGAATTTGTGACTGTTGATCAAAGTAGATATTTGTGGGAATAGAATCATTAGAATAATCAAATAAGGGAAATTCCATATCAAAGAATTTCACATTTCTAGATATAATGATATCATGAGTAACTATGTCTAAGAGTATAAATCCTTTCATACCTGACTTGTATCCCAAGAAAGCACATTTTCTTGCTCTTGCATCAAACTTATGTCTATTGTTTGGAAGGGTGGAAGCATAACTCAAGCATCCAAACACCCTTAGAGAACTCAAATTAGGGGCACTTCCATACATGACTTCATAAGAGGATTTGTTGTTCAAAACTTTAGTAGGAATCTTGTTCATTAGATACACAGCATGAAGAACAACATATGACCAGAATTCTTTTGGAAATTTAGATTGGAACATGAGTTCTCTACTAATATTAAGAATATGTTGATGCCTCCTCTCAAATCTACCATTCTGCTGAGGAGTGTAGACACAACTTCTTTGGTGTAGAATTCCTTTTGAAGCATAATATGCAGGCATAAGCAACTCAGTCCCATTGTCACTTCTAATCATTTTAACTTTTCTGCTGAATTGAGTTTCTACCATGGCTACAAAATCCACTATCTTATGACCTACTTCAGCTTTGGATTTTAACATAACAACCCAAACATGTCTGTTATGATCATCAAGTATAGTCAGGAAATACTTAAAGCCATGAATAGAAACAGTGTTAAATGGTCCCCATATGTCAACATGAATAAGAGCAAACAATTCACTAGCATTATGATTACTGATAGGAAATGACAAACACTTTTGTCTAGCTTGCTGACAAACATCACAGGCTTTATGAACACTACTTGGAATGTAACTATACATGTTGCTCATACATTTCATTTTGTCATGAGATAAATGCCCTAATCTCAAATGCCATAAAATGGCTAGAGCTACATTATCTGATTTCTTATTGGTAAAGACACTAGAAACAAAAGCTATATTACTATCTTCTTGATAAGCATCCAAGTAATATAAGCCATCTTGTTCTCTAGTTGAACCAATCTTCATCAAGCTCTTCTTTCCCTGTACAACACATTTTTCAGTTTCAAAAACTACATTGCAGTCTTGCTCTTTACATAGTTTTGATACTGAAATCAAATTGACTTCAAATTCTAGCAGAAACAATACATCCTTAATAACAAAATTATTAGACAGTTTCACATCTCCACTGATTGATGATGTAATAGAGTTACCATTGGGAAGATTCACCTTTACAGAGTTGATCTTATCATGTTTTAAGAACCAATATATATTATGACATATGTGATGAGTAGCTCCCGTGTCTAATATCCCGTTTACACTACTTTTTGTATTAAAACTAGCAATGTAAGCATTACCTCATTTGCAAGATTGATGGTTCCTGTGTTCTTCTCAAGTAACACCATCAAACTTTGATATTGCTCCTTTGTCAAAGTCATACTTCCATTGTCACTTGTTGAAGCAGCTGAATGTTTATTGCCTGATTCATCAACTTCTACTTGATTTGCATAAGATGAGCTCCCTCTACCAAGATTGGGTGGATATCCATTTTTCTTGTAGCAGGTGTCCACTATGTGTCCATTTCTACCACAGTGTGTGCAAACCTTCATATTACCTATTCCTCAACCAGCATAGCTATTACCTCTTCCTCTACTAGCATGAGATCTAGTATCAACAACATTGACCATACTAGCTTCTTCAATCACATTGTTGTTGGAAAATACAGTCCCACATATTTTCCTTTCTTGTTGCATAACCATAGAAAAGACTTTGTTGATTTGAGGCAAAGGATCCATAAGCAACACATGTGATACAACTCCATGGAATTCTTCATTCAGGCCAATCAAGAACTGAATAATTCTATCTTCAACTCTAAAACTTCTACTATTTCTCATAGCTACACAAGCACATGCTATGCGACAAGTACAACTTGGCATTGGTATATATTGATCAAGTTCTTCCCACAAACTTCTTAATTCAGCAAAATAATCTGAAATCTTCTTATTACCTTGCTTCAGATTGGATATCTCTTGATACAATTGTGCAACACGAATACGATCTCCTCTCATGAACCTATCTTTAAGATCGTTCCACATTTCAACCGCACTATCAATAAACACCACACTTTGAGCAATTGAGGGTGCTATTGAGTTTAGGATCCATGTATGAACAAGATTGTTGCATCTTTGCCACGCAAAATAATTGAGATCACTCTTTTCTGGTTCTTCGATAGTTTCATCTATAAATTGAAACTTATTCTTCATCGCCAATGCTCTTCTCATCTTCATTGACCAAGCATGGTAATTTTCACCTGATAATGCAGACGTGACACATACCGTGGATGGGTTTTCAGATGGATGAACATAGTAGGGATCCAATTGATCCTGACCTGGAGTATTTGTTGAGGTATTGTTATTGTTGTTTCTTGTCATCGTGAAAGAAAGGATCGATGATCAAGAAGAAGGAATCTTCAGAATGAATGATAGAAAATGAGAAAAGAATGAGCAAGAATCTGTAACTTCAAACAGAATTCAAACAAAATCACCATTGAATAGAATCACCATGGAAGCTTTGAACAAGATGATAGCACAGCGGAAATAGAGCAGGATCAACCTGCTCTGATACCATCTAAGCAAATCAGAAGCTCCATTAATGGAGGAATCAAGAGCAAACGGGAGAAGAAGGTGTTGTATTGATTGAATTAGCAAAGTAGTTACAAGAGTGTTATATATAGTGTAACTAACTCTAACTGCCAATATAACAGAAAAAGGGAATGGAATCTAATGTGCTACACTACACTCTACTCCATCATGCACTCTCCTTTATATGTGTATCTTACTCTTCTTCTTTCACAACTATTACTTACAACTCTTAAAATAATTATTGGTTGTCTTACTTTGAGTATTTAGCAAATTTTCTATGAGTTCTATTACAGTGTTAAATCAACTAAATTGGATTAATTTTTTAAAAACAAAAAGGGCTCATACTTAAGTTCTCTATAATCTTTGTTGTTGAAATATTTATTAATAAATTGAAAATTTTGGAAAATGTATTATTTCTTCTGCAAATAATAATTATAAAATTTTATTTATAAAAAAAATATACAGTTATATATATATATATATATATATATATATATATATATATATATATATATATATATATATATATATATATATATATATATGAGGATATATATATATATATATGAGGCTTGCCATTATAAAGAGAGAGAAAGTTAAGATTTACCTTAAATTCAAAACAGTTGTGTTGTTAAGAAGTTATGAGATGAATATATCAAAGTAAAGTTCATGTTAAATTTCCAAACTATAGTGCCTCTTATAAATATACCTTGATTCTTCTTAAATAAATAAATAAAATGTTAGGCTACTTTTAATATGAGATAAAAATAATCATAATAATAATAATGATAAATATTTTTTTTTAATTGAAAATAAATGTTACGTTAGGTATGGAATAATTTTAAATTAATGTAGTAGAAAAAAAAATAGAGAGATTTAATCCAAACAGCAACTAGTATTTTTATTATAATATGTTAGAGGACTTAAAGGGACATATGCTATTGATAACTTTACTAGTAGAAGATTTAAGTAATAATTATGAGTTAATTTGGTCATTCTAATTTTGCTAAAAGATGAAAAAAATATTTGTTAAGTTAAATAAAGAAAATATAATACCTTATTCTTAAGAAATTTAGTAATAGCTATATTAATTCGAGTAAATAATTAATTAAGTAGAATAATAAATCGGATGATTACGGAGTTTGCAACGTACAAGTTTATTCTATATTAAGTCGTTCTAATTTAGTTAATTTTGGATAAAGGTGCATGATTGACCGACCGACCAACTTCAAACTCATCTTTCCACGACGGTATTAACCGTAAGAGCGTCTCTCCATTTTTATTTTTATTTTATTTTATAAAATAAAATAATATATTTATATTTATTTCGTATCTTCTGACATGTTTGTTTTGAATGTGACTAATTGTGAAGGTAAGTAGATGATATATGAATGTATTTATGCAAAAATGTGACACATGAGATAAATTGTTACAAATGAATTACGGTGAAGTTAACCATATGTGAAGTGTATATATGGGGAATCATATGCTCATACATTTCATAGTTGCGTGGCTACGGGAGAGGAGTCACGAGGTGCACACCGGAGAGGTGGCACGAGGTGCGTGTCCAAGAGAGAACCACCTTATACTGTAGTGGATCATTGAGTCTGGTTGATGGGTAGATACTCATCATCTTAGTGGCGCTAAATCCTGATGCGATACTACGACCCTTGAGGAGGGTTTGACATTCCGGAATCATATGCATCGACATATAGACATTGCATTAGGGATGAGTCTTGATTATTCTATATGTATTATTATTGTAAATGATTATATACATGCGTTAGAATGAGATCTCTAACCATGTATAATGTTTTCTCTGTATATGTTTATTGCTTCGCTCTTATATATTTGTTATTTTCGGATTGATGACCCTTTCAGTGGATGTGTGGGCGATTATGCCAATAGATTATGATGCATCCCGGACAGGAGGCAATTCCACCATCGAAGATGACGGTCATCACCTTCCCTGATGACTGGGCAGAGACATCTTGGGGGTTCGACCCGGCCCTGGGACAGGTCTCGTACACCGGGAACGTTTTGGAGACCACCACTGTAGCTGGTAGAGACATAAAGACCACATACTCTCGACGAGCCCTAACGTTCCGGATTCCGGCCTCCTGATTATCTCCAGCTTTCTCGCAGGGGAAATAGATCGCTTTGGGTTGTTAACCTCCCCCTCAGCCCTACCTACACCCTTTTATGCTTCAGCCAGGGGAGGGGAGTCCACCTTCCATGATTTATCTATACCTCCCTTAGACTTAGGGACGCCAGTAGAGTTATACTCGACTTTTACTCGTGACATCTTCACCGTCGACGAAACCCCTTCCGTAGACCCAGTACGCGTGACGTCACCGTATGCAGTCATGAACGATGTGGGAGGCGATGATACTGAGGATCCCTCCGAGCACGAATTCGAGAATGAAGATGACAATGAGGGTTCTGATCATACTCTATTGAGTGCATGTAGTGGTTTATGCGGAGTTGGGCCAGGTGGTTATTGCGGATGTCGTTAGGCGTTTTTGGGTTTGGTTGTGGTATGCAGACGTATTTCTTTTTAGCTTGCACTATAGGTTTTCTTTATGCAAGTTTAGACTTTTTCTCCTTGGGGTAGCTCTCCTGTGTGAGTGTCTGCCGAGGACTTATTCCGTTGTTTTGAGATTGTATTATAAACCATCTACTCTTACTATCCTTTAACGCTAGGATGTTTGAGTGTATAGTATAACTACGTTTTGAAAATATTTAAACTAATCTGTGTTAAGAAAAAATGGGGTGTTACATTGTGGTATCAGATCCTGGGTTAATCTTCTTTGGGACTGTGAGTTAGTTTTCTAAACTGATTAGGTAAAGTTTAAAGCTTACATCCACATTTCTGGGATCGTTTAAACATTGACATCCACTCACAATTTGGATGTGAGATATTGGAAATCCTCTTGAAACAGGTAATTAGAATTATAATTGGGTGTTGGTTTGCTAGGAAAGACATGCCTCCAAGACGTGACAATACAAACCATCAGGTGGATCAAATGGCCCAAGCTATGGCCAATATGGCAGCTGCTGTCACCGCCCAAACTGCCGCTAAGAACCTTTGAGATTTGGAGAAGCGGGACAGAGAGATACGAGTCGGGGAATCAAAATGATTGATTGATTTTCGTCGCCACAATCCACCTAAATTTCATGGGGATGTTATTCCCAAGAAGGCTGATTTATGGTTACAAGAAATTGAGAAAATCTTTGAGGTGATCAATTGTCCTTTAGGCGCAATGGTATTATATGCCACATATCTTCTCTTAGGAGATGCAAAGTATTGGTGGAGAAGCACTAGATTGATGATGGAGGGTGCCCAAGAAGAAGTAAAGGGAAGCTTTCAAAACAAAGTTCTTGGACAAATACTTCCCCATAAGCGCGAGGACCAAATTAGGTGACAACTTTCTGAAACTTCGGCAATAGGCCATGACTGTAGATGAATATGCTGCCAAATTTGAAACCTTATCTAGGTATTTCCGATTCTTCAGGGAAGGAGTAGATGAAGGCTACATGTGTCACCATTTTCAAGAAGGACTCAAGTACGAACTACAAGACTCAGTGGTACCCTTAGGGATGCAACACTTTCAACCACTAGTAGGAAAATGCAGAGAAGTGGAGGACATGAAAAACAAGAGGGCAAATCACGGGGCAGCCCAGAACTTGGGAGGGCCTAATCGTTCAAATTTTCACAACCACGAACGTAATAAACAACCGGTAAGGCCATACCAACGACCACACTTTAATAATAAAGGACACCAACGACCATAAAACCATAACACCAAAGGAGGAGGAGGAACTCAAGTTGCCCTAGGGGTGCGATGTTACTAGTGTGGAGAAGGAGGGCATCATGCGAATGAATGTCCTAATAAAGGCCCTACATGCTTCAAATGCAACAAAAGGGGGCATATGGTAAAAGATTGTAGGGCTCCAAAGGCAGAGTTAGCTGTTAATACTACCATAATCGCCCCGCTATCAGCTAAAGGACGGGTGTTTTGCATGAATGTAGAAGGGGGATCTCAATCAAACAACTTGATTCAAGGGAGCTGTGAAATTGGAGGTACGATTTTAACTGCACTTTTTGATTCTGGAGAAACGCATTCATTCATATCTAAGGATTGTGTAGATAGAATGAAAATGGTAGTAATCCCACTACCTTTTGACTTGATAGTATCTACCCCTTCCAAGGCACTAACTATGAACACTGTATGTTTATTATGTAAAGTAGTCGTCCAGGAGAGAGAATTTCTAGTTAATCTCATATGTTTACCCCTACAATCTCTCGAGATTATTCTCGGAATGGATTGGATGTCCTTTCATTTTTTTATGTTAGATTGTGCCCGAAAGTTGGTTATTTTGCCTGAGCCATGGGGTTGTTAAATGCCTATCAGCTAACCAACTCAAAGGTTCTCTGAAGAACGGAACCCTTGAACTTTCGATACTTGCTAGTGCGGAGGTAACTACAGAATTTAAGATTGAAGACATGTTAGTTACTCAAGACTTTCAGGATGTGTTTCCCAATGAGATTCCTGGATTACCACCTATAAGAGACGTTGAATTTTTCATTAACTTACACCCAGGAACTGGACCCATTTCCATTGCACCATATCGGATGGTGCCAAAATAACTCCAAGAACTTAAGAAACAATTGGAAGACTTGCTGGAAAAAGGACTCATCAGGCAAAGTGTTTCCCTATGGGAAGCTCCAGTGCTTTTGGTAAAGAAGAAGGATGGGCGCTCTCGATTGTGTGTGGACTACAGAGAGCTCAACAAGGAAACTGTGAAGAATCGATATCCCTTACCTCGCATTGATGACTTGATTGATCAACTTAAAGGAGCATTCGTATTTTCAAAGATTGATTTGAAGTCCAGTTATCATCAGATTCAGGTGAGAGAAGGAGACATACCAAAGACTGCATTCAGGACTCGTTACGGACACTATGAGTACTTAGTCATGCCGTTTGGAGTGACTAATGCACCTTTTATTTTCATGGATTACATGAATCAAATTTTCCACCCATTCTTGGATAAATTCGTGGTTGTATTTATTGATGATATTCTTATTTACTCTCGAAGTAAAACGGAACACGAAGAACATCTACGTCAAGTTTTGTAAATTCTACGTGAAAAGAAGTTGTATGCCAATCCATCCAAGTGTGAATTTTGGCTAGAAAAAGTAAATTTCTTGGGACATGTCATATCAACGGAAGGAATTGCTGTCGATCCAGCAAAAATTGAGACTGTACTCGCATGGAAACAACCTTAGATAGTCATTGGCATAAGAAGTTTTGTAGGATTAGTTGGATACTATCGAAGATTCATTGAGGGATTGCCAAAGATAGTAGCCCCATTAACTCAATTAACTCGAAAGGATCAACCTTTTTCTTGGACTGAGAAATGTGAAGGTAATTTTCAGCTATTGAAGAAGAAACTCACAACATCGCCTATAATAATTATGCCACAACCTGAGGAACCATATGAAGTTTATTATGATGCATCTCACCAAGGATTAGGATGTGTGTTAATGCATCATCCGAAGGCAGTAGCATATGCTTCAAGACAATTGAAGATTCATGAAAGAAATTATCCCACTCATGACTTAGAGCTTGCGACAGTAGTCATTGCGCTAAAGATTTGGCGTCATTATCTCTATGGATGTACGTTCATGATATTCAGCGACCACAAGAGTTTGAAATACTTGTTTGATCAGAAGGAATTAAACATGAGACAAAGAAGATGGATGGAAACCTTGTAGGACTATCATTTCACATTACAATATCACCAGAGGAAAGAAAACATTGTGGCAGATGCGTTGAGTAGAAAGGGTGTCCTTGCGACAACATCATTGATGGCCAAACAACAAAAGATATGGGAAACATTTAGGGACATGCACCTAGATGTAGAGCTGGGACACGAAACTCTACAGTGTAAAATGATCAGAATTTCTAATGGACTTCTGGAAGATATTCGAAACTGTCAAGATAATCCACTCTTAGAAGAGAAAAGGGAATTGATAGTACAAGGAAAGGCACCTGGTTTTAAAGTAGGGCCAGATAATATCTTTAGGTGCAACGAAAGAATTTATGTACCTGATGTTGCGGAAATAAGGAAACTGATTTTAGAGGAGGCCCACAAGAGCAAATTAAGCATTCACCCTGGAACGACAAAAATGTATAAGGATTTGAGGCAAAACTATTGGTGCCCAGGGATGAAGAAGGAGGTAGCAGATTATGTAGCATCATGTTTGACTTGTCAAAAGGCGAAGATAGAACACCAAAGGCCATCATGAATGTTACAGACCTTAGATGTTCTCGAATAGAAATGGATAGCATTTCAATGGACTTTATCAATGGACTACCCAAGACTCGAAGGATGCATGGTTCAATTTGGGTAATTGTCGATCGTCTGACCAAGTCTTCTCATTTCTTACCTGCGAGGACAACCTATAATGTGGAAAAGTTAATAGAAATTTACATTTCTGAGATTGTTAGACTACATGGGGTACCTTCTAGCATTGTGTTAGACCGAGACCCAAAATTCACATCACATTTTTGGGGTTCGTTACACGAGGCACTTGGGACAAAATTAAGATTAAGTTCATATATCATCCACAAACCGATGGGCAGACAGAGCGAACGAATCAGTCGTAGGAGGATTTTCTTTGAGCGTGTGTACTAGATGATAGAGGGAGTTGGGATGATATACTACCTCTAATCGAATTCACCTACAACAAAAATTTCTATACTACTATTGGGATGGCTCCATTTGAGGCGTTATATAGACGAAAATGTCAAACACCGGTATGTTGGTATCAAGATGGTGAAAGTATGATTGTAGGTCCAGAAATGGTTCAACAGACTACAGAGAAGGTTAAAAGCATTAGGGAAAAGATGAAGGCTTCACAAGATCGCCAGAAAAGCTAAGCTGACAAAAGACGTAAACCATTGGATTTTGAAGAAGGAGACCATGTGTTTCTCCATGTCACACCCACCACAGGGGTAGGGAGAGCGATCAAAACGCAGAAGTTAACTCCAAAGTTTATTGGACCCTATCAAATAACTTCAAAAATTGGACCAGTGGCTTACCGAATTGCATTACCTCCTTTACATCTCAGATACATGAAGTGTTCTATGTCTCACAACTGCGAAAATACATTCCTGATCCTTCCCATGTAATTAAACCAGACACCGTTCAACTTAAAAACAATTTGTCATTTGAAATAATACCCATTAGGATCGTGGATAGAAAGATGAAACTGTTGAGAAATAAGGAAATTCCATTGGTTAAAGTAATTTGGAACTCAAAACATTAACTAAACACTTGAATGAATACTTCCCCAAAATTCTCATTCGTCGATGAAAACCAAATTGCATTCTCCATGACAATCTTGACTTCACTATTCCAACCACAAATGACTTGTATCACAAGTAAAGACTTACAAGAGTAACAATATCTTGAGTACAATAAATATCTTTCCACAAAGATATTTCGAATAGCCTGATATCAATGCCTTGGAGAGCCATTGAACGTGATAACATGATCCTCAATTAATGAAACGTCCATGAGCTTAACCATGAATAAGAAAACCTTAAACCTTCTTGAATTGTGCACTAAATAAAGAAATGATTCGAAATGTCGAAATCCAACCCAACCCTAGCTCCTGGTCAGTCTCGATTAAACCCTGATGAAACCTTAATCACTTGCTGCCTCTTGTAAAATATTGGGACATATACTTGACGAATCCTTGATATGAAGGTTAGGATGACCATAACTCAACCTCTTGCTTTGACTTGAATGAAAGAAAACTCCAAGTAATTAGGAAAGCCCGATCCAGAGCAATTTGTGATCATATCTCTTAGGAACCAATGCAATGATGAATGCAAAGTATTAACAACCTAGATCCAGTGCATGGAGCATAAGCTATGACCCAATGAAAGATGCAGATGAATGTGCAACATAAGCCAGTTAGATGGTAATAAATAAGAGGGCAAATTTTAGGGTGTTACAATTAGTATTTTGATGTTAGTGTATTTTGATGTTGGTGTATTTTGGAACTCATTAGTATTTTGGTGTTGGTATATTGGTATTTTGGTGTATTATGTAATTTAAGTAAATTTGTTTTGGATCGACTAAATTGTAGATAAAATTAGAACTATGATGGAATCCATGCATTAATCTTTAAAGAATAGGTATTAATATTATATAATATGTTGGAATCCATATAAAAATGTGGATGAATTAGAACTATGTTGAATTGTTGATGGATTTTGATCTTTCATAGAATAGGTAATGATATTGATCTTTCAGAACAGTATTTCAATAGAGCAGGTTTCAATCAAACAAATGAACATTCTACTGATTAAAACCAGTAGTGTCGGCCACGACACCGACATAAAAAAATAATCTGCTGGCTAATTCTATTAGTGTCGGCCACGACACCGATGTAACTAAAAAATAATTTGTTGGCTATTTCTATTAGCGTTGGTCACGACACCGACACTAGAACAAAATAATTTTCTATCTAAAGCTACTAGTGGTGGCCTCATAACTGAAGTTAGTACAATATGACTTGCTGGCTAAATCTGCTAATGACGGCCATGGGGCCAATGCTTACATAATATAATTTGCTGACTTTTCTAGTGGCGGCCCAAAGACCGACGCTACATACGTACGTGGTTATCTACTTGATGAAAGAAGAACCAATCAAAAAATTACATGTGGTAATAGGTAGCGTCGGGTTAAATCGACGCTAATGAAGTATTTATCATCTGATTCACAATTTCTATTAGTGGCTTCTTAGCATAAACGAAAGTCGACGCTATAGTAGTGTTGATCCATAGTCGCACTAAATGCAACTAACTTCCCGCTTTGTAAATTCCTTCCCGACCCCGACACGAGGCCGATGCTAACCCTCTGTAGTGTCAATTTTAAGCTTGTTAGCTAGGGATTTTGGCCGATGCTAACATTGTGTTTTCTTGTAGTGATTTGGTATTTTTTTTCCGCATGCCGGTCCTTACATATGACACGACGGTATGTGGTTGATAAGTACAAACTGACTTTGGAACACATTGCGATACTCAATTCGATTTATTTTTACTTGTTTTTTGTTTATCACCCTTTTTCAATCAAAATAATTTAATAAGTTTTGAGTATTAATTTAATAAATTTTGAATTTTAATTACCTTGTTTATCACCCTTTATCACTCAATTTTATTATTAATTTTAACTAGCCTAATTAATCAATTATGAAAAAAAAAATTGTGGTTTCCTTTCTTTTTCTTTTTTAATCTTTTACCACTTTAAGAAAACAAATGACATAAGCTAACATTCAATCATAAATTTAACTAAAAGGGTCTCGTTGAGTATAATGGACGTGAGGGGTGCTAATATATTCCCTTTGCGTAATTGACTCCCGAACCCAAATATGGTTGCGACAACCATGTTCTTTACAAAGGTTTCATCGATATTTTCCTATTCCTTCATTGGAATAAATAAAGTTCGGTTGCAACTATATTTGAACATTTTTTCCATGAGCATGGTGTGTGAATGATTCGCGAAGGATCATATTTTTCGAGGTACAACAGCTAACAAATCTGATGGGGATATATGCTCTAAGCAAGAGAGAGTCAAGCCTAATTTATTTTGATTTGAGATGAACATTAGATTTGTTGACTTGTTTTATTCTATATTATTTTTCTTTATCTCATTATTATTGGCATTACTCACCTGCTTTTGGTTCTTGTATATTGTGGTGGATATTCTAATTGATTGGTATACTCTGTGAGATGGACTCTCTACCCGAGTCTTGAGAAAAGAATTAAGATATGAGGTGGTTACATAGTCTTGGCCTATTGGAATCACTTGTCTTGTTGGGGTAACACGAGAACCACACTTAGAGTAGATCCTCTTGAAGGTATTGTCAACTAGCAAGCAATTTTTCTAAGGAGGCAATATTTTCTAGTTAAATATGTGACTCTAACGACCTTTTAGAACCGGAGATACCATGGTTGCATCGTATTGGTATGCTGGAATCACTTGTCTTGTCGGGGTAACATGAGAACCACACTCAGATGAGGACCTTTTGATGGTATTGCCAACTAGCAAGCAATTTTTCTAAGGGGGCAATATTCTTACAGATAACTTACAAACAATGAGAAACGTTTGAAATTCGTACATGTATTTCGTTGATATTAATTGGATCCATATACCTGACATGCATTGCATTCTCTTTGCATATAAAACACTTAGCATACTCTCAAAAATACATAAAACCCCAATTGCATACCATTGCACACATTAAACTTATCAAAAAATTCATTTCATCTATTCTCATCCACAGATTTGTAAACCACTGTCAACATGTTTCCTCAATACAAGTATGAAACTAGGGCCAATGTCAAAAGAAGGATGGGTGATCAAGAACAAGAGAGTGCTAAAGTAAGGGCATAACTCGATCACATCAAAGAAAATATGATCCTAATGATGGAAATGCTCCAAGATTTGAACGCCAAGCTTGAAGTTCCTTAGGTGATTGTACTTGAGCTTGGATCAAAGCCACATTGAAAGTTTCCAAGACATGACTGATACCTTCATAAAGCATTACAAATATGATATGGATATGGCATCGGACAGAAGACAACTTCAGAGAAAGTTCTAGAAGGACAATAAGTCTTTCAAATAATACGCTCAAAGGTGGAGGGAAGTAGCGTCTCATGTAGAACCACTTGTGGTGTAAAAAGAGTTAGTTGACCTATTCATGGATACGATCCAACCTGCCTTTTATTAGAAAATGGTGGGAAATGTCTCACTGGTTTCCTCTTACTTGATCACAGTGCATATGAGAATTGAACATGGCTTGAACAATAGAAAAATTGCCAATGCTCCCGGAGTCTCCAATACTGCAAAGAAATTCCTTGGAGGATTCCAAAAGAAAAAAGGAGGGAGAGACTAATGTTGCATCTAGAAATCAAAGAGGAAACTAGTCATCAAGGAAGCATCAACAAATTTTGCTTATCAACAACCAGTTGCACCTGTGACATAATATTAGCAGCTATATGTGGTCGTTTTAGTGCCATCCTACAACCCGCAAGAAGTTTTTCATCCTATTTACCTAGTCTATCTGCAACCTTTTACACCAGGGTATTAGTTCAATCAAATGGCACATGCACATCAATAAGTCCCTGCAATGCTAGCTTATAAGCATCTAAGAGCTCAAGCTTTGCATCCACAAATTTCGCAAACCATAATAGGATATAAGGGGCTATACCTCTCATCCATCTAATTCCCATGACATACACTGAGTTATATCTTTCCTTGTTGAAAGGGGGCTAGTAGTTCCAAGGCCTCTAGGACTTCTTCATGTTCCTCTACCATTATGGTACAACCCAAATGTTCATTGTCCTTTTCTTAAGGGTGCTTCTGGACATGATTGGGAGGAATTTCATGCTTTGAAGCATAGGGTGTGAAAGTTGATTGACATGGAGATTTTGTCTTTCAGAGAGGTCACTCCGAATGTTGGAAATAATCATCTTCCAATACAGGGAGCATGAAGCATGAATCAAGTTTGATAAGTCATTTCCCCTAAGTCTGTGGATCATAAAAGAAAGTTCAATTCCCAAAAGTTGGCAATCATTTGATTGTTTCAACATTTTTTGCATGTTGGATGTTTATTTGCTTTTAAGCATTATTGATTTCTAGGAATGGTAATATTAATGAAGTTATTATGCATTTTTTAAATCAATTATGTCGTAATCACTCTTTTTTCATGGGTTAATAGTCATTTACCCCTGCAATATAGGCGAGTTTTGATTTACCCCCCTTTAAAAAAAATTGGATTACCCCCCTGAAATTTTTGGGTAGCCCCTAAGCGTGTAAAAACTAGGGAGGTAAATAAAAAAATAATATTTTACAGGGGGTAATTTTTCGACCTGGGGGGCAAAAGACTTAAAATTTTAAAATTTCAAGGGGATAATCCATTTTTTTTTCTTAAAGGGAGGTAAATCAAAACAGGCCTATATTGCAGGGTGGATAAATGACTATTAACCATTTTTTCATTGTCAAAATAAACAAAATTACATATTTCTACCATTCATTTATCTTTATCAAATTTCCTGTTTAAGCAAAGATTGGTGGGAGACTGGTGAAATACACATACTTGTTGATGGTATACTTTCAATTAAAACTTTGCTGATGACGTAAGGAATTGTTTCAATCCCTAAACATGAAGATTATAACACCCCGATTTAATTTAATTATTTTTATAAATTGAAGATATGATGTTGTGTAGTTGTGTGTACGATCTTGTATTTTCGTGATGTTGGAGTTACCCTTAGTAATGGTTATTGGCATTGGGAATGAGACTTTAAGGTCATATGGGTGTGTGACTAAAAGTGTAGAGATTGGTGGTGTGGTGAGCAAGACTAATCTAATTATATTAGTAATATTTAATTAATTATAATATTAAGTGAACATTATTTTAAATTAAATATATAATGGAAATTATTTTATTATTATTATTAAATCATTAGTTAGATTAAGTAAAAAAAACTAATAATAATAATAATAATAATATAATAAAAAAATAAGGGATTAGAAGAGAGGGATTTGCATTCTACGTAAAAAAAACAACAGAAAGAGCAAGAGGAAGAGAAAGCTAGGGCTCAAGGGAGAAGGGGAGATTTTGGGAAAATATTATAAGGTAAGGGTGGGGTTCTTCAATTATCTTAAGGGACATATGATGTATGTATGAGGGTAGATAAATCGCTAGGTTTATTTTCCCGTATTCGTCGATTGTTGAATGGTTTAGGTGAGAAATTAAAGTTACATGTCGATGATACAAATAATGCTCTAATTGTGTATTTTGCTTGGTTGAATTGTGTTTTGTTGTGTTATAAGTGTTCCCAATGTATGTATAATATTGTATCATGATTTGGAAATTTGAATTATGTGTTATATGATGTTTAGGAGTGTTAGAATGGGTTAAAAATGGATTCTCGTAGCAGAAAATAGCTTATGTAGGTCAAGTAATCGGTTATCGTATATGTAGTAACCGATTACTGCGTACAAAAAAATGGGATTCTGGCAATTTTACACAGAGTAACTGGTTACCGTGTAGGTAGTAACCAGTTACCACTGAACGAATAGATTTTATTAATTTTTAAATTTTCATAACTTTCAAACCGTAAGTTCGTTTCACTCGTCGTTCGAATCGTTGGAAAGCTGGTTTTATGTACTTTCTGATAAAAATATTTTCAACACCATAATTCCAACTATTTGATGTGATAATTGTATTTTCCTTGTATGTGTGATATGTTGAACTATGAAATGTGTATTTTGGTTGTGCAAATGTGTGTTGTAGCTGTGGATTACAGTTGATGTATGTTTTGGCAGGTTTATGCTTTGTGTTGGACAGTCGTGGTGATATGTATTGGATGTATGATAGTCATATGAATTATTTGTTGTATGTTATTTTTGAATGCATACCATGTTGCATGAGTTGTGGGATAAAACGTGTGCCTGTATGGGGTGTGAGCGTTGATCCAGATTCGTTGTAAGGGAATCATGTTGTTGTTGTTGAGGTGATTGTGTGCCCATGTAGGGTGTGAGAAATCACAGATGTTATGTGCCCACGTAGGGTGTGAGCAACCTATATGGAAATTCCGATGGGAATTGTGATCATGAAAAAGGGATCAAATTGGTACCACATGCATTGTGTCAAGTTGGTGTCTCATTGAATAATAGTTGAGTTCTGTTGCATTATGAGATGTATGGTTATCTGAGTGTAGTATGAAGTATGATTCTGGTTATTGGTTGTGATGAAGGGTGATATATCTGATGATTTTATGCCTTAATATTTATATCATCTATTTCTTTTGATTGATTTGAGAATCTCACCCATTTAGTTTGAATGTTGCCTCCGCGTAGATAACATGCAGATAATTTGTTGTAGGAGCTCCTTTGTGAGTAGAAGATGAAGTATTTAGTTTATTCTCTTAGTTGGTGTCCACTCTGATATGTAACATTGGGAGTCGGGGAACTCTTTATGTTTATTTTTCGTTACCGTTATTACTTTCATTTTATTTGATGAGGAATAAGTGGTTTAACATATTATGCTTTGGTTGTTGATTCGATGAAGCTTTTCCGTTGTTAATAAGATGGAATTTAAATAATGATTTTTTTATTACCTTAAATAATAATAAGTATGACTTACATGTTGTTGCATGAGCATATGTGTGTTGCGAGTAACATCCTAGATGTTGAATTTTACTCTGATAATTGTTTTATTTTACGCGGGGATTTAGGGTGTTACAAAGATAATGAGGAGTTAATCCCCAGTCAACCACTTAATTGAGCCTATAAGTTGATGTTTCTTTCGGAATCAAAACCCATAATCTTAACCAGGGGCAGGATAGTTTGTTAAGTTAATTTGACTCTGCATTCAAATTGCAAGAGAAAATCATCCTATCTAAGGATCAACCACACACTTTGAACACACCAAAAAGTGTCGAAGAAGTTGAGAAAAAGCCAATAGAAATTATAAAGGTTGGTTCTCAATAAACAATAACATGGAAGTCATGATCTTTCAAAAAAAGCTATTAAAAAAAATTGTTAAGTTGAATACCACAAAAGGCGACTTAGACAAAAATCAGGGCAATCCCGAGGGATAGAAAGCTTCAAAAGAAGCGGTCCAGGAAAAATTAGGGATAAAAATAAATCAAAATAGGTCATAAAATTCTTAACAAAAACAAAGAGAATAAAATAAGGTGACTTCCATTTCAAGAAAATCACATCTTGAATCATCATGCTTTACCCTTACACTATTAAACTCTCTTGAGATTTGGATGTGTATGCTGAATTAACTGAATATAGAACTAGAGATCATCAAGAAGAAAGGGTGGGTTAAAATTAAACTTTGAGCTTGATATCCTTTTGTTTCAAAAACCATGAATTAGACCATGTTACAACCCTTAAAAGACCTAATTGAGGTAGGGTTTCTTTTGGAAGCATATTACAACAAGGTTGCATTAACCAATCTTTGCTACTAATTTGTGATTGATAACAACACCTTTCACATTGTGCAGGGTTAGATCAACATTATATTCTGATCATTGACCTGATCACTATATATTATCATCATTTCAATAATGATTGATTTCAAAAGTTACATTTGCATTGTATTAAAATTACCATTTTTTAATGAACAAATTTCTCCGTAAGTATGCACTCAGCATAAAAGGAAACCCGACAATGTGTGGTCCATTGGGGAACTTGAACAAGTGAGAGAAGTCCAGTCAAGGGTAAATTACTTTAAGTATCGGTCAATCTTAAGCAATCAACCCAAGAGTTGGTTAGTCAAGAGAAAATCATTTCAAAGTCTCAGATTAAGGCAAGCTACCACAAAGAGCTCAATGAGTCCAACCCTCCAAAGTTCAGTCAATAAGAAGTCCACCATTCAAGAAATAGGATAATCATAGGTAGAATGTTGCAAAATTCAAACATTGGCGCAAGCCATCCAAAGGTCATATTATGATAAGCTATTTCCAAATTCCTTTTAAGGTAAACTTCTACAAAGACCCAGACTGGCGCAAGATGAGTTACATAAGGGAAAGTTCTCTCCATTACTTCAAGTTGCTCAAGCAAACTCTGCCATACACCAGCAACTATTAAGCTCGAGACGACTTCCAAGAAGTCATCCATCATTACTCTGAAAGACCCCCTCTTGGCTAGTTGTAATGCTAAAGCTTGATAGAATTCTCTTTTGAATTCATCTATCACAAGCACTTGGTTGAGTACAGGTGTTAAGGAATCAAAACCTCCATAAAAATCCTATAAACTCCCAGTCTGCATGGAGTCGGAAATCGTATATCATTACCATTCATATATCATGCAAAATCAAATCATGCATATCCCGAAGTGTGCTTCGAGCTTATTTGCGTTGACTTGGGTGTCATTGTTGATTCTTATCCCTTACTGTGCCCAATTGTCATTGGTACACTGTGATAAGTCCAATTATCAATGACATCTTTCAAATTCCAATTTTCATTGGCATTAACTAAAATCTAATAGTTATTGGTATCTAAAGTCCAATTGTCGTTAGCATCATTTTCGAAGACTGTTTGTTACTAATATCCATATTAAGATCTAATTGTCATTGATATCTAAAGTCCAGTTGTCACTAGTGTCGTTTTAAAATCCAATAGATACTACTGGTACCCTTAAGATCCGGTTGTCACTTGTATCATTTTAAAATCCAATTTTCATTGGTGCTTAAAGTCGAGTTGTTACTGGAATTCGTTTTAAAATCCAATTGTCATTGGTACTTCAAGTCCAATTGTTACTGGAATTGTTCAAAATCTAATTGTTATTGGAATCCAAATCAATTTATTACTAGTATTAGTTTCAAAGTCCAATTGTTATTGGTATCATCTTTAAATCCAATTATTACTGGAACTCCTTGCAAGGCCAATTGTTATTGGCATTCTTTCAAAGTCCAATTGTTATTGGCACAATTTGATGTCTAGTTGTCACCAAAATCTATTCTAAAGTCTAGTTGTTACTGGTGTCCCTTACAAAGTCCAGTTGTCACTGGCCTTCTTCCTCACACATCCAATTATTATTGGCATTTGAAATTAAGTTGTCACTGGTATCATTCTCTAAGTCCAGTTTCCAGTGGCACCTTTAAAGTAAGTTTTCATTGTTCCCACTTTTGAAAATCCAATTGTAAATAACATCAATCTGTTAGAAGTTGTTTGTAACCAATGCTTGTTGCCAAAGTTCAACTTTGTTGGCACATACACAAAGTTTATTACCCTATTTTTTTACTCTTCTTTTTTAAGGAATTCCTAGAAGTGTGGATATCATTCTTGTTCGAGACTCCAACGTTTCGCATGATTGAATTCTTGTCAGAAAACTACCGACTTTTGTCTTGGATAATTTCTTTGTAAAGAATCTCCAAGTTTCTTTTCGCATGGGTGACCTTCTTGTTAGAAAGCTACCGAATTTGTCTTTATTAAACTTTTTGTTAGGGATCTCCATTTTGTTTGATTGATTAATTTTCTTGTTAGAAAACTCTAAAACCATGTGTTTGATGAATTCATTATTATGAATCTCCAAAATCTGCGATTGGATGAATATTTTGTCAAAAATCTCCAATACTCTTAGGTCTATTTTGAAGTGTCTGTTTGTCATCTCTAACTAGTTTGATAAGCATCATCTTTGAATAGTCCACATTGTGTTTTCTCCAGCAGGATTGTTATCCCCAATGAGTTATCACCCTCATTATCATTTCTTGTGGACCACGTAACATGTTTCCACCATTCTCCACATGTCCATTTGTCATTCTTCATTCATCATGAAACATCATAGTCAGATTCACCTCATATCATCATATCCCTAGCAAAACCAAAATGAAAAATAAAGTCTTTCATGCATAACATATCATATCATGTCATTTGCAATTCAGAGAAAAATTCGGGGTTTTTTAGTATTTAACTATCTTCCACCGCGATCATATGAAGAGTATTATTCTTCATATTCTCTATTTGAAGATACTTAAATAGAGACATCTATACACCCCGATTCTGACCGAAACATCCATTTGACCAAAAGTTATGACATATCATATTTCCTACTTCTCTATCCTCTCGGAGTACTAGTTCGTACCCAAATTCAAAGAATATCTTACCACCAAAGTAAACTACACTCCTATAATATGTTGCTTTAATTTTGATAATCTTCTTTGCCCAAGGTGATTGGTTAATTTGAAAGAAAAATCAATTTTTGATTAAAAAAAATCTAAATGAAGAGAAATTTCCTTTCAACCTATAATCTCATCTAACCATATTTTATTAGATTAATAATATTCATGAAAATATCAAATAAAAAACATCTAAAAAGTAAAAAAGCAAAAAAAAATAGTAACAAATTTATCATGCTCAATTGTTGTGAGTGGGTATTCATCTGAGCTTGTTGAAGAACACATTTTCATGACAGAATAAGGTCTTGAACATTCATTGGGTATATGAAGTCTGGATTTGAAGAATTGTATGAACGCAATGCCGTAAATTGATTCGCAGCTGAAGTCAGATGAAATCCATCCCAAAACATATACTCATATCTATTCTCACATGGAGTTTCAGTAGGAGCACACAGCGAATTGAATATCAATCGACAGCAAGCAGCATTCGA
Organism: Lathyrus aphaca; assembly: GCA_963966055.1. Lineage (NCBI taxonomy): Eukaryota > Viridiplantae > Streptophyta > Magnoliopsida > Fabales > Fabaceae > Lathyrus > Lathyrus aphaca. Next base: position 49,403,961 of record OZ014519.1, read on the forward strand.
AACTCTAAAATCTGAAGAAAAAAATACAAGCATCCATAATCATGTATAGGGTTAGCATCAATATATAACAAGAAATGAAATATAAGAAATTAAGTGAAATGTTTACGTTTTAAGTTAGCATAAAAGTCTGATGTACTGTTTCTAAAGATGAATTTAGAACTAATGTATTTCTTATTGAGTCTCTCCACTAGAGATTTTAGTTTGCTACTAAAAATTAATGCAGCAGCATTCTTATCTTCAACACATGATCCATGAGGAGCAATTGCATTTGGAGTGCAACCTATTGCTCCTATACCAACTAGCACCATTTTTCTTGCACCAGCATTATGTAAAACCTGCAATTCAACCAATAATTTTAAATTATAATCATTAACTAATGTTTTTAATGAATGTTTTATAAAATGTAACATTGTTAAATACCTTTATAGATTGAGATAATCGGTCGATAAGATCTTGAGCGAACTGATTAGGGTTATAGGTGCGACTGGTGTAATAAAACCGAGGAAGAAAATAATTGTTTATATAATCATTGCTGCCTATATTCACATAATACAAGCACTCGTTTAAATATAGTGAAGCTTGATCAACACCACCAAGCATAGCTGCAATTTGAGCAATTATGGTTTTATGATTTTTTAACTGTGATTCCAAGTCGACATTAGCACCCTACATTGCGCAGAAAAAATATTCGAGAAGAATTCAATAATATTCATTGAAATGTATATCATTTCTGCATATTAATGTAGCAAAAATCAACTACATATGAAAGGAAAAAAGAAAAATACATAAAGGATGAGTCATGTTTAAGGATTAAATGTGTATTAAAAAAATGACAAGTTTATTTAATTTAATTTATACCAAATGTTTGCCTGTCTCGTTGCGAATTCCAGCAGATCCAGATGCATAGTTAACACCTTTCAATATATTTGAGCCAGTAGTATTTGCAAATGGGGGAATGAAATACTTAAATCCCAAAAGTTGAGCTGCAATTCTCAAACATAAGTTAGAATTGAATTAAAAATTTGGATTTAAAAATTGAACTTGCAAAAATTTTGAAGATTTCATATGTGAATGTTGATATGCAGGAATTTGAGTTCGAATATGCAATTTTTTATTTCTTTATACACAAAATGTGCGACGTTTAAGTCACCTCAGTTGATAATTATACAAGAACATGAAATACAGACGCGCAGGTTTGAACCTGCAATATCACTAGACTACTTGACCAAAATCCCGCAACATCTCTAGTCTACTTGAAAAAGAAAAAGAAAAAAAAGCTTAATTATTAACTGAATAAAGAGATTTGAGAATGTTACCAAGTATGTCAATTTCTGTTAGTCCATTAGAAAACCTTCCTGTTGGTCCTGTTGTAAAGTCGATGCCATATGGTTTGTAATTAACATTTGAAAGTGTTACAAGATTATTGTTGTTTCCATTATCAGATAAAGAGTCCCCAAAAATAAAGAGACAAGGCACTTGGGATCTTCCATAAACACATTGTTGCATGTAGCATACAGCCAAGAAAAGAAGAGGAAAAATCAACAATGGTTTAGTCTCACAAGCCATCTTAATTATATCTATGAGTAAAGCAATATGTAATATATAGTAACAACTAAAATAAAATAATAATATAGGAAAAAGAGATGAGTATTTATCAAACATAAGATGGAATCAAGGTGTATATATAGGGTTTTTGGAATATGTGATCTAAAATAATAATATATGATAGCAATTTATAAAATACTCATTTGAGAAATTAAAAATCTATATCTATATATATACTACTTTTTTCAAAAAAAGAAATTATATAAATATATATTGTTGTATTTTAAAGTGTATTTTTACTTACATTTCGTTTTATAAAAGTTTCTTATTTTTTAATTATTTTTGAGGACCCATGATAATAATGTTATTGTAAATTATTAATTACTTGTATAATACCTTTTACTATAAAACGCATTGCGGTTTCTCTTTATGTAACTATAAATTAATTGTGTAACACCTCTTACCATAAATGTATTCATTAAAAGATAATACATAAATTTGTCAAATAAGTTGGCAATAGTATTTATTATCCTTAAATAAACATTTTTTTCTTCAATTATCTTCCGGTCCATTTTTTATTTTTTCTTCTTCTAATAGTATTCTGATATTTTTTTTTTTTAATTTCTATAACAAACTTGTGAAAATTATACAATTCACAGTTGTACCCGTGTGAACACACGAGAAATCATTCTGAAATCAGTGCAAGTGCACACGTTATTATATTTTTTCCAACGACACACAATACCATGTATACGCATAGATAACTAAAGGTGTACTTGAACCGATTTGGGTTGTGTTTGGTCAAATCCAGTACCCAATCCATATATGACACTCCGGTTTGGACAAGGTAAAATAACCACCCGCAATATCAATGGATTGGTTTGAGCAAACCCACTAATTTTCGGGTTGGATTGGGTTGGGTAGTGGGTTGTCCAAATATTTTTTCTATTTTATTAATGTTAAATAACTAAATGATGCATCATCATATTTTTTTCATTAAAATTATTCGAGCATTTTTATCTTCTTAAATAAAATTAGATAACTTATTTTTAATTATTTTTAACATCATAAAATAATAAATGATAACATTAACTAATAAAAATCATCATAAACGCACGAGACCGGTATTTGCGAACGCACGAATAACCCTTCCAAAATTAGTGCGAACCCACATGTTATTACATTTTTACTTAAAATATATATTATTGACGTAAAACAAATTTGATTGCAATTTTTTTCTTTTAAAATATGTCTTTTTTTTTAAATAAAAACTTTTTTAAAAACCATTTTGAAACCAATTTATTACTCCCTCCGTCTCACAATAGGTGTCCTCTTTGAAATTTTCACACTTTCTAAGATAATGATTAATGACGTTGATTTTAATAATAAAATGAGTTTCATTTACTAAAATAACCCTATTAACATTAGATAGTGGACGTGTTACAATACGCGGATGATACCTTATTGGTGGGGGACGGTAGTTGGAGGCATATTTGGGCAAACAAGGAGGTTCTTAGTGCTTTGGAATTGGTATCGGGATTGGGCATCAACTTTCACAAAAGTAAGCTCATCAGAATCAATGTTCACGATGGTTTTCTCGAAGGGCGGTCAGTTTTCTCTCTTGTAGAAGGGAATCTCACGAGTTCTCTTTTCTTTGTTTACCGATTGGATCCAAATCCTAGAAGAATTAATTCTTGGTCGACTTTGCTTGCGAAGTTTGAAAAGAGGTTTGGTTCGTGGAAAGGTCGGTTTTTATCCTTTGGGGTAGAATCACCTTGATTAAATCTGTGCTAAGTAACCTTTCAATCTTTCATTTCTCTTTCTACAAAGCTCTGGTGTATATTTGGAAGGAAATGATGAGGATCCAAAGTAGGTTATGGAGAAGTTCGGTTTTGAACCGCAAAATTCATTGGATTAATTGGGAGGATTTTTGTTTGCCTTATTTAAAAGGTGGTCTTAATATGAAGAGATTGGATGTTTTTAGCGAGGCTTTATTAAACAAGTGGAGGTGGAGGATTGTGGGGAGATCAAAATAGTTATGGTTTCGAGTGCCCAACGCTAGATACGGAGATATTCGGTTAATGATGTGGCACAATAGTTTAGACATGGTCAAAGGGAGATCGTGTTCTTATTAGTTCAAAGATGTTCTTTCTTGCGGGAATAGTCGTGCGGGAGACGTTTTATCAAATAATTGTAAGGTGATTATTGGTAATGGTTTTGGATCCTCTTTTTGGAAGTCGGATTGGACTGGTAAAGGGGCGTTTTCAAGTATTTTTCTGTTAGCTTTCGCGGAATCTATGTTGAAGGAAGTCTCGGTTGCGACCAAGGGGGATAGAAGGGGGAGTTTTGGCATTGGAGTGACTTGGGAATTGTTGGTTCAGATGATCTATTATCTGATGTAACAGGCGGTTTGGGTTCCATCTCAGATTTGCAAGATTCTTTTCCTACTACGGGGCAAAACGAAAATGTTGTTGGTGCTGTTTTTTCTAACGCGAACCCTATTTTTGTTTTTGTTGACAGGTTTAGTTTGAACTTGAATGAGGATATTACAACTCATTTTGTTCACAAAGTTGCATTAAATTCCAACTCTTTTTTGGCCGGCGACGCAGGAGTGGATTTATCTACAGCAATAGGTTCTAGTAGCGCTGATTCGTCAGCTGTTGGTATTGCAGAAATCACCTATGCTTCAGCCGAGATCGTGACAGCTACTGTTAGTATTTATGTTGCTGCTGTTTCCGGAAGTGAAGTTGTTTCTGGTGCTATTGTTTCCGAATTTGATCATGTTTTCGGTTCTATTTTGACGGTGCCGCAAGAGTTGTTTTGCTTGCGTAACCTTTTGGCCAACCATAACCCTCTTAGACACACCAAGGATATGGTTTTGTGGAATAGCAAAGATAATGGTCTGTTTTCGGTCTCTTCGTATTATCGGTTGGTTTTCTCTACATACATCCCAACGGTCCACCGAATATTGATGATAGTGCTTTTGGTTGTATTTAGAAGTTGTCGGTCCCCTTTAAGGTTAAAGCATTTGTGTGGCGATGTTTCTTGAATAAGTTGCCTACGAAAGACGCATTGATTGTTAGAGGCATTTTAATTTCAACAAGTGCGGAGATGTGCCCGTTTTGTGAGGAGAAAAAGGAATCTTGTGAGGAGAAAAAGGAATCTTTAGTGCATTTGTTTTTAGATTGCAAGGTGGTTAGGGTGGTTTGGAGGGAGATATTGGAGTGGTTGGGATGTATGGTTCCAATGGGCTTTAATTTGAAGACCTATTTTTTGGTTTGGTTCGCTTTTAGTAAATCCAAAAAAATGGCAAAAGGCAGAGAATGTAACATTTGGATGGCGGTGTGTTGGAATGTTTGGTTGGTAAGGAACAACATTGTTTTTAATACGTCAAAATAGAATATTTTCGACATCATGTGGAGGATCAAGATTTCAATTTGGAAATGGAACATGGTGGGGGAAATTACTCGTCTCAATTGCAACTTGTATGATTTTAACAAGAACCCTTTGTTTTACATGTGATAGGTGCAATTTGGCTTGTAGTTATATGAATTAAAATACAATAAATAAGGATAAGTTGGTGGAAAAAATAATAAATATTATATTGATATTCTAAATAGACAAATAATTTGAGACAGATAAAAATAGAAAAGAAGACACTTATTGTGAGACGGAGGAAGTATCTTTTTTATAAAATAATCAACTTGATTAGACAATTTTGTTTTATTTTTTATTTTATTTTTCTTATTATTTTATCTAATTTTAAAAATAAAAACGTAATCGGTACCATGCGGACTACTATTTATGCTTTCAGAGACAACATGTAATAAATTTATAGCAAGTTGCTTTGTATTGATTGATTTTAACGTAATTAATTTTTATCTTTTAAAGCAAAGTCGTCGATTTTCACTTAACAAATTACTTTTTTTAATCAAGTTTATTTTTAAGTTGTTAATGTATAAATGCAGAAGTTATAATTTACGTTTTAACCTTTCATTGCAATAGTTACATTCTTTTCATATTTTGGTCTTAACTAACCGTTAATGCAATAAATAGTTACTGCTTGGTCAGTAAGTTAAAATAACTACCAAATAGGTATCTCAATTTTTTAATTTCTTCTTTTATATGGTGTTTTGAGCAATGAATATGATATGGGCCTTTAGAGGACGGGTCTGATTTTGATGACGAATTAGTGAGGAGCACACCCCCAGTGAGAATACTAGGAGGCCCAAACACAACTATTCGTTGAACTAAGCTGCCAAAAGTAATGATTTTAGAAAAGTCATAATACTTTTGGAGAATTTCTTAATACATTCTATATGTTTCTTATGTATCATACGAAAATATTAAAATGTCCTTCAATTTTCAAATATGCATCTGCGAATGCATACACACACTCAACACAGACTATTCTGAGTGATGTCTTATAAGTTGGATTTTTTGAATTCCAGAGATTTACATCCGAAATATTTTAAAAAAAATATTCATAATTGAATAGGTTAGTAGAAGTTCTAGAGCCACATCTCTGGAAGTATGGACGTGATTTTCAAATATTTTGTCACATTTGTATGTTAGATATTCCGGAAATGCATCTCCAGAATAATCTGATAAGAGAAACAATTGCATGATCACACAACCATTTTTGCTATTGTTGTTTTCATACACAAACCAAAAACCCCTCCATTTTCAATCCTTTTTTCACTCCAAACCTCAAATATTGTGGTTCATCACATCAGAGGGAGCAAAAGAAGTTAGAATTTCAGGTAAATGTCATTTATTTCACATTGCATTGATCATATTAATCATGCATTTTGTTTGAAATAACGAGTGTTGTGTCCGAAAATGTATCTTTGGAACGAGTATTGTCACACCCTAAATTTTGACTGACCTTCTTTTTTTTTCTCTCTAAATAGTTTCATTCATCTAATACATTTTACCGCAATATCATTAGTCAGTCATTCCCGCATTTTTCATTAAACATTTCATTGATCATACTTTTTTTTTATCATTTAGTCGTATTTTATTCTTAAATTCTTATTCTATTCGATTTTGGAACTTGAAATATTTTGTCTATATTTTAATATTTTTTTTTTTTTTTTGAGTTTGATTCAATCTTAATTTTTAGAAATTTTGATCAACTAAAATTTGAAGTTTTGTTTCTCCTTATTCCGACTTTAAATTTTTAGAACTTTATTGTTATTATTAATATTATTATTATTGTTTTCGTTTCTTTTTTTATTTATTTATTTTTTATTTCAAAAAAGGAGAGAAACAACTTCCAGTCATCATTAGACTTAGTCCATGTCCATGTCCATAATTTTACTTTTTTATTATTTAGTTTAATTAAGTTTCTTTTAGTTTAATGTATATCTAATTTTGATTTAGAAACTAGTTTTACTTTATTTTATTCTTTTAGATTTTTAAGTTTAGTTTAATTTTTGATTAGAATTTATAGTTTATTAGTTAATTTCAAGATTTAAGTTTATGGTTTCTTTTGTTTTATGTTAATTAGATTTTTTTATTATTATTATTTTTAACTAAAGCAAAATTTTGTCAAGTTTATGGTTTCTTTTGTTTTATGTTAATTAGATTTTTTTATTATTATTATTTTTAACTAAAGCAAAATTTTGTCCTTGATCTGTTACAACCAATCAACTCACACCTGCATCCCTTTGACCAAATTCTGAGACAATACACACTCTACAACACTCCATCCAAAAACTTTCACCAAAATGGCCAAATTCCAGCAAAGCCAAAAACACTGCTATCATCTACACATCTGCAACAACACAAGAAAACAAATGAACCTGCATCGAAAGCAACTTATCATTTTTTAAAATTAGTAAAAAAGTTGGAATTGGTGATAAAAAGGACTGAAAAAACACAACAAAAAGGGAGGAGCATACAAAACCACATTTTCAGACGCAAAAAAAAAAGGCAGCAAGCAGAAAAACCAAAAAAGAAAAATATCAACAACAACAAAACACTAACGAGAAAAAGAGAACTGACCTTCTTCCAGCTTGGAACGATTCTCCATGGCAATGATCGTTTTCATTTTCGCCCACAAACCAAACACCACCACTGCAAACTACGGCTAGCCACCATACACCGCCACCCTCCGACGCCGCAAGCCCTTCCACCGCGTCAACAACACCACTCGAAACCACCCAAACCAACGCAGTGAGAACCGAATCGAAAAGAACATCGTGAGAGAAATAACCGCTGACGAACTGCCAATCCAAGCTGACCAAAACAACTACCGCACAAAACTTAAATTGAACCATCTCCGAAATAAAATCACAAAAAGCAGAGATTGAGAGGAGATGAAAGCATGAACCGGAAACACAAATCCGCAGCCACCGCCGGATTACAGATTCGAAAACTCAGAACTGACAAACCGCGGAAAGCTTTCGAAACAATCGCGTGAATCTGCCACCTGCATTTCGTTTCCGGCGAAACCTTCACGAAACGCAATAAACCAAATACAACCACCTCCATCATCCCAAGAAATCCACCGCCGAAAGAGAAAGGAGAAGCTTCAGTTGTATCCGTCCGAGCTCCGCCGCGTTGTCATCGATTCCAACCACATCATGTCGGTATCTTCTTCACCTTTGATGGCATTTTCTGCTTTTCTGAAAATCTTTATTGTTTGGATTTCATTTTTTTTTAGAGAGAATTTTGGCAGACAAAGATTTTTGAGGAAAAAAGAAATATTGGTTTTGGGTTCAGGAAACAGAGGGATGAAGATGAGCGTGAGATGCGTTAGAAAGTTTTCCATTTTTATTTATTTATTTACACTTTAATGAAGATTTAAAAGGAATAAGCATGTGGATCATTTTCCAAAGATATATTGTAGCGGCTGATTGTGTGTTTTAGGGTTTCCTAATTTCAGCATTTTTTTAAACTGAACCGGGTCGATCCATGACCCATAAGCAGGTCCGTCTGGACCTTATCTTTGTGGGCCTAACCCATCTGTATTTATTAGTTTTAACTTAGATTTCTTTTCTTCTCCTTATTTAAACTTAAAAAATGTAATAAAAATATATTAACAACTTTTCGTTACGTAGGTTTATATTTTAATAAAGTTTAGATTAGGTTTGACTAGGATTAATATTGAAACTTTAAAATTCAAGAAAGAGAGTTTAATTTATTTTATTTTCTTTCTTTTGATTTTATTTCCATATAAAAAAAAACTCTAAAAATAATAATTAGTATAATATTGTCAATAATAAAAAAGGGTTTAATTTCATTTATTTTTGATTTGTTTCCTATTTTAGTTTATTTCCATATTTTCAAAAAAATCTTTCTTTTGTTAGTTTAAGTTATTTATTTTATACTTGTAAAAAAACTATGTATTTTTTAAGTTTGGTAGTTTAGTTAATTAGTATTTTAATTTAGAATTAAGATTTTTTTAGTTGTATTTAGTTAATTAGTTAATTGATTATTTTTAGGAATTTAAATTTTTGTGGTTGTTTAGTTTTATATAATATTATTAGAATTAATTTTAAGAATAAAAAAAAGTTAGAAATAGGTTAGTGTAGTATTTTAATCATACAAAATATCTAAAAAAATATTCTTGGTAGTTTAATTCATTTATTTCCTTAGTTTTAGTTTAATTATAATATATTTTAAACATAAAAAATTCAAAAAAGGTATATTTTATTTTTATCATCTTCATTTAAATGTTATAGTTTTATTTTAACTTAGTCAGTTTTAAATATTTAAAAATCACAAAAAATATATTAAATAGGTGTTAGTTTCTTTTAGCGTTCTGACGCGATGTAGTTCCTGTTGTTTGTCATTGACGCATTTTTTTCGGTTTATCTTAGACGATCCTATGATGCTTTGCTCGATTTCATTTGTTATCTCGATACTTTTGACATGATCCAAGGGAAAGAGAATGTTTGTTGACATTATGTCATTTGTATTCATATAAGTATTTACTTTGCATTTTACCCGTAAGTCGAGTGCTTCGCGCCTCGCCATCTAACTCTCTTAACTAATCAATCAATTAATTCATACATTTGCACACACACGTAAGTCGGTCACCAAGTGATCGCCGTCTGCACGACTTATACGCATCTTAAATAATTTAACAAGGAACAGAGCTCCGGAGTCTCGCATTCCGCACGTTCTAGAACGAATCGCACCTGGGCTAGCCTCACGCGTAGTGTTTTGTTAATCTCCTTTGTTATTAGACGCGTTAAATCCAAAAACGTCTAAAAACAAATTATCCAACTTATTTTAAAAATTTAAATACGAAAATAGAGCTCCGGAGTCTAGCACTCCGCACGTTCTAGAATGGACCGCTCCTGGACTAGCCCCACGCAACGTGGTCCATTCGCCTTCCGTATTTCGAAATATCTAATCGCGCAAATTAACTCACGAAAGAATAGAGCTCCGGAGTCTAGCATTCCGCACGTTCTTGAGTGAATCTCTCCTGGGCTAGCCCCACGCGACGTGGTTCATTCACTCTTTTATATCTTAAAACAATTTAAAATTTATCAACCAATTTAAATCATTTTCATAATTAATCAACGAAAGAACAGAACTCTAGAGTCTAGCACTCTGCACGTTTTGGAATGAAACGCTCCTGGGCTAGCCCCATGCGACGTGATTCATTCGCCTTTTCGTTTAAAACACCTTAACAAAAGTCAAACATTTTTCTCTAAAAACGAACATTGTTTAAATCATTCTATCTCGCAAACAAGCCAGCGCTTCAGCTTCCACCGGGAGTATAAGCGAACGCTTAGCAGTAGAATGTGTTTTAAACAAATGTTCAATAAAAATCACAAACCGTAGTAGCACGAACTACGAAGCTCTAACTTTCCCATTGCACAAGGGAATACGTAGGCACGGGGATTTTAATCCTTCGCGAGCACCCTAATAAAAAAAATTAATTATTTCTCCGTTTGAAGCACAATAATAAAAAACATTTAATCTTTTCTCCGTCTTCATAATAATAATTTAAAACTTTAGAACAAACATATTAATGACCATTTAGAAGACAAAGACTTAAGATCAAACATTTAATCGTATAGTTAGCTAAGAGGTTCTCGTTGAGTACAACGGACGTGAGGGGTGCTAATACCTTCCCCTTGCGTAACCGACTCCCGAAATTAGAATTTGGTTTTCGTTGACCATTTCTTATCCTTCCTTTAGGTTGTATCTATATCTCCTTTTTCTTTAAGTAGAATAAATAGAATTAGGTGGCGGCTCTGTTGTTTGTTTTAGGATCGTATTTTTTCGAGGTACGACAAGTATGAATTTTTTCGAAAATGCATTTTCGAAACTTGTCTGTATTCATTTTCCAACTCTATTTTCAGCAGTGACGCTTATATATTGTTATGTTGTAACTATTTTCATTAGATATCGTGCACCCCGATGTTTTTCTAAAACTAGTTGTTTCTCTGAATGTCCAAGATGTTATTGTGAAAGTGGTATATGTTGGCAACCAATTTAAAAACGAGCAAGAGTTTAATCTTGTGATCAAATGTTTCAATGTGTTCGTATACAGGCCTCTAAAGTTGGATTTGGTGTGGTTATTAAAAGGTCCAATAATGGTTCGAATAGAAGATGCATTTTTTTGACAATAAATGTGTGAATGATGCGGGAAATATAATATAGAACTTCTCTCCGGAATTTTATAAGAGACGACATCGGTTCAAGAAAATGTAAGTGTTCGTTTAAGGTGCGTGGTTACATGTTGGCAAACAAAAAATGGAGAATTAATGCCATATGTCATTTGCATCACCATGATTTGTGTGAAAAAATAGTTGGTTGTCATAGTGTGTATCGGCTCATGTTGGAAGAGAAGGAATGTGTTGCTAACATGACATTGAATTTGATTTAACCGAAAAACATAATTGCAACATTGAAACAGAAAAGACCCAAATATATCAAATATCAATCAAGCGTAAAGTATTTAGTACCTAACTAACAAGGCACTTAGGGGGTAGAACTAAAATCCAATAAATCTTGAAGCTATTGGATGATAATAGTTACATATCTAGGTACTGAACGTGCAAGGATGGTGTTACTGTTAAAGATATATTTTGGACTCATCTTAATTCCATAAAGTTGTTCAACATGTTTCCTAATGTGTTGATACTTGATTCAACATACAAGACCAACAAGTATAGACTTCTATTATTGGAGATAGTCGGTGTTTCCTCTACTGAGAAGTCATATCATGTTGGGTTTGCATTTCTTGAGTGTGAAAAAGACGATAATTTTACTTGGGCCTTAGAGGTGTGTCAGACATTGTTGAAGGACCAAGGTGAGATGGCTAAAGTGATTGTCACCGACAATAATACCTCCTTGATGAATTCGGTTGCAAAGTAATTTCCTTCTTCTAATGCATTACTTTGTAGGTATCACATAACAAAGAATGTGAGGTGTCGGTTAAACCTGCGGTAGGGACGAAACAAATAGAGTCTGTAGATGGAAAATGGTGAAGACGGGTGTGGTTGTGGAAAATATAATGGATGCATGGAATTGTATAGTAAATTCTTCCACAAAAGAACTATATGTTGATTTTGTTATGCATTTTAGGAAAGTGTGTGAAAATTATCCAGATTTGTTGAAATATGTTGAAAGCACAATTCTTGAACATGTGAAGGAGAAATTTGTTTGTGTATGGACTGCTAATGTTAGTCACCTTAGAAATACAACAACTAACAAAGTTGAGTCTTCCCATGCTACTTTGAAAATTTGGTTGGGAAATAGTAAGGGTGATTAGTGTAGAGTTTGGGACTCTATAAACCACATGATTAATAACCATCACAATGAGATACAAACATCATTTGGTCAGAGCATAATAGTTTAGAACACAAATTTAAATACAACACTCTTTATTCTCATTTGATTGGTAAAATTTCTCGAGCGGGTTTGAAATATATTTTTCACGAGGCTAAACGAGCTGATAATTTAGGCTCCGATAGCGCAAAGTGTGGATGCACAATTGTAAAACCATATGGTATCACACATGCTTGTGTTGTTGAAAAAAATATGAAACTTGGAAGCCCTATTAGAATGGATGAGGATTGCACTCATTGGAAGAGACTTAGGTTTGATGATGATGGTGTCATCAATGATGATAAATCAGATATCTCTATTTTGACCAAATGGTAAGTGATATAAGAGATATTTTGGAAAGCCGATGACAACATGAAAACCCATATCAAAGAACAATTTAGGAAGATTTCTTATCCGGAAACCACTGACATGAAACCACCATTTCAACCGGTAAAAACAAAAGGTGCTCCAAAGAAAATGAAGCATACACTGAATGAAAATTCGACTACACGGTCCCCTTCGTATTTTAAACATGTTATCAAAGTTTTCCCCAACTCACCAACTCCAAAATCTCAAAAAAGAAAAAGTGTTGTCAAAGGAGCAGCATTAGCTAACCACCTCCAATGTCGCCTCCAGCAAATATTCTATTCATCGCGAGATGCCCGTTTTTGTGCAAAAAATACATAAAGTGGATCGTCAATGTTGTAAGGGGACGATAATTGCGGTTATCGAGTAGTTTCGGCTTTACTCGGTAAAGGTGAAGATAATTATACACTTGTCCTCCATTAACTTATCTAGGAGTTAAGGACGTATAAAGAATCATACACATGGTTATACATAAAGAAATAAAAATTTGATGAAGTTTATGAGTCTCTTGTTCCTTGACTTAGCGGTCCAGCACTTGAGGAAAAATATATGTGCTTCCATGAAATGGGTCACCTCATAGCATGTGTGTATGACAGAGTGCGTGTTGATCTGACACAATACAGTTTTTCGGAAACCTTTTTCCCAAATACGCACCGTCTCACCTCAAAATCCAAATGATCGTATTATGTGTATTGAATTTCAAAATCAAGTCATTTTGTTCAAGTTTACTTTAAACCGAGATTCCCTATGCCACTTACATCATTGAAGTGGATGGCTCATTCAACAACAAAAGTAAAGACTTAGTCGGACCATTTTATGGAAAGAATTAAAGAGTTCGATAAATTGAGAAACATTTAAAGAGAATCAAATGCACAAGTGTCCAAGGTTGTACCACCCATAGATTTAGTCGGTGACATATGTTTCAATTTGTTTTAATTTCTTATTTAGCTGGACAAATAAGTGTATGTAATTATGTCTAAAAGTAAATGAAGTGTAATATATTCAACATTTGTTAATATTGTGTCTTAATGAAGTTTTTATTTTCCACATAACAAAATTTGTTCTTTTGTAAAAACAATTGTTTTAAAGGTTCTGTTTTGGAACTGGTTTATAAGAGGTTCTAGATATATATCTCCAAAATAAGATAATAGGGTGTGGAATATGAGATATATCTCCGCAATCAGCATATCAGTATTTTAAGTGGTCCATATTGATTTATGGCTTCTATAAGTTTAGGTGTCTTATATTATATTTCACACAAAATGAAAATGTCTCAAATGTCACAAATAAACATCAACTGGTATGTCACAAATGTCTCCTTCTCCAACTCTACGTCCGAGGGAACGCTTAAGCTCACCGAGTACACCTATCTCGAAGATATCAAAGACAAAATCCATAATCTCCTACCTTATGGAGACAATTTAAGGATTGTGAAGCTCGAGTATCATTCATCATCAATTGACAACAAAGGAAAGATTAAGTTCAACAAATTTGAGCTCAAGATGCAAGAACATGTAAGGGCTATGTGGAATTCGTATTTCCATTTCGAAACAAATGTTTCTCTTTAATAGGAAGCGACGATTTCAAGATAAGTTAAAGAAATTGCAAAGATGTTGAATCATCCACCTGGATATTGAAGTAATGTTGCTTTTTATGTTGAAATGATATATGTAATCCTAATTTTATTTTATGAATCTTAATTCATTTTGGAAAATTACATGTTTTTGGTTCTGCTACTGATGTGTCTGTGTTACGGAAATAAAACTATAGAAACATTCTAGAGATGTATCTTCGGAATTAAAAAAAAAATCAAATAATAGGGCGTCATTCAAAATGACCTCTTTTGAGTGTGTGTTGGGATGCGTTCGGAGATTCATCTCCAAAAACTGGGGACGTTTATTGATTTTCGTCTAGTTCCTAAGAAACATATATGGTGCATTAAGAAAATCTTTATTACTATACCTTTAAGAATTTGGTTATGAGGAATTGCAATTATGTAATATTGCTGAAATTATGTTGTATTATTGGTAATTTATCAAGACGATTGTTATTTCTCTATTGGAGTATATAACATGATGCAAAGAAATGAAAATTGCATGAAAACTATTTAAGAAATTTTTATTGTTATTTAACTTTCAGAAAACGCTACTAATAATATTTTATTCAGAATATTGTGTTGTGGTATGTAAAGAATAATATACATTATCGAATATAATTGTAGTTGAAAATTATATTGTGGTGGATAATTATATTATTAAGTGATAAATAAAATAAATGGAGTAAAATAAGAGATAAGGACAAGGTGGTCAACTGGTAAAAGAAGTAAGAGTAGAAGTGGAAGATCATAAGTTAGATCTTAGGGGTTATGTTGGAAATAAGGGAAAAGGGAAAAACATGATCGTATAGGAGAGAGAAGAAGAACGATCGTGAAAGTTGTGAAGAGGAGAAGAAGAGGAAAAGGCTTAATCGTGAAGAAGAGTTCGTAAAGAAGAAGAATTTCTCGACAAAACCTAAGGTAAGGGTGGGATTCTTCCATCTTAAGGGTTTTATAATGGGAATTGGGTAGGTCGAGGATTAGGGATTTAGGTTTTGGTGAATTGAGAAGAAATTAGGTTGCATGATGTGTTCTTGATTGCTATTAGTTGATAATTGTATGCATTAGATGATGAAATTGATGAATACTAAGAATTCTGATTGTGTCTGGTAATTGGCATAATGATTTTTGTAACAAGTTTGAGTGTTGAGAGTAGAGCTGCGATTTGCGAAATCACAGAGCTCGCTTAGCGAGATGGAGCTCGCTTAGTGAGCAGAGTCAGGGAGTCCGTCGCTTAGCGAGCTGTGACCCTCGCTTAGCGAGCCCTGTAGCGTGAAAATTTAATTTTTAAATTCTGAAAAATTCCTTAAAATTATTTAAATGAGTTAGAAATGTTTAGGAGTCATTGTGGTGTAGTTAATGGTAGTGAAATAGGAGTTATGCACTTAATTGTAGGGATAATTAATGTAAGTTGAACTTAAACATAGTTGACATGTTTGTTGGAATCGTTGTTCTTGTAATGAGTTATATATGTTGTCGGTGTTGTATGTATATGTAATTGTTGTGATATATGATGTTGGTTGGCTTGTGATAGTTGAAGTTGATTTAAGTAGTTGTATGTAAGAAATGCATGATGATAATGATAATTGCAATGTTGATGAATTGTTGTATGATGAATGGTATTGTGATGAGTAGTGGATATAAGTTGTTGTTGTTGAAGTTGTATGACGTAGTCCTTGTGAGTGTGCATGAATGTCATTGATGTTGCATGACATGTTGCATGGTTGAATAACATACCAAGGTGGGGTATGTCGTTATTGTGATGTTGGTGTAGTCATGTAATAGGGGTCGTACGTGGCCATGAAATAGGGGTCGAGAGTGTGATCATTAAATAGAGATCATATTGGACCATGAAAGAGGGGTCGAGAGTTCCGACGGGAACTGGATCTTGAAATAGAGATCGGATATGGTACCGCATGCATGGATTCAAGTCGAGTCTCATTGCATGAATATTATTGTTGTTGTATATGAAGTTGTGGTAGTTATGATGTTGTTGTATATGTGTTGTGGTTGTATATGTGACGTAGTCGTATGCGTTGTAGTTGAGTGGTGTTTCTGATACTTGCTTAAATTATTATTATATTATTCTTTAAGATGTAAGTATTTCCCCCCTGCTGTTTGAATTTTACTCTTATGTTGGTAACGTGCAGGTAAGCATGACAATTCGAGATAAGATGAAGACTTCATAAAGTGGGCAGAAGAGTTACCATGATAAGAGAAGAAAGGATATTGAGTTTCAAGAAGGAGGCCATGTATTTTGAGGGTTACTCCGGTGACCGGTGTTGGACGAGCTTTGAAGTCGAGGAAACTTACTCCTAAGTTTATTGGGTCGTATCAGATTTCGGCGAGAGTTGGACCTATTGCTTATAGTGTGGAGTTGCCACCAAAATTGTCAAATTTGCATGATGTGTTACATATGTGACAACTTCAGAAGTATGTTTTGGATCCGTCACATGTGATATCGATGGATGAAGTTAAGGTAAGGGATAATCTTACAGTTGAAGCATTACCATAACGAATCGATGATCGGGAGGTAAAGCAGTTGAAAGGCCAGGAGATTGTCCTCGTGCGAGTTGTTTGGGGAGGACCTGTCGGAGGTCATATGACTTGGTAATTGGAAAGCATGATGCGAGAGTCGTATCCAAATCTTTTTGCTTGGGGTAAGTTTTCGAGGACGAAAACCTTTTAAGTAGGGGAAAGTTGTAACGCTCCGATTTTTATTTAAGTATTTTATTCAGAATATTGTGTTGTGGTATGTAAATAATAATATATATTATCGAATATAATTGTAGTTGAAAATTATATTGTGGTGGATAATTATATTATTAAGTGATAAATAAAATAAATGGAGTAAAATAAGAGATAAGGACAAGGTGGTCAACTGGTAAAAGAAGTAAGGGTAGAAGTGGAAGATCATAAGTTAGGTCTTAGGGGTTATGTTTGAAATAAGAGAAAAGGGAAAAATATAATCTTATTGGAGAGAGAACAAGAACGATCGTGAAAGTTGTGAAGATGAGAAGAAGAGGAAAAGGCTTAATCATGAAGAAGAGTTCGCGAAGAAGAATAATTTCTCGACAAAACCTAAGGCAAGGGTGTGATTTTTCCATCTTAAGGATTTTATAATGGGAATTGGATAGATTGAGGATTAGGAATTTAGGTTTTGGTGAATTAAGGAGAAATTAGGTTGGATGATGTGTTGTTGATTGTTATTAGTTGATAATTATATGCATTAGATGATGAAATTGATGAATACTGAGAATTTTGGTTGTGACTGGAAATGGGCATAGTGATTTTCGTAACAGGTTTGAGTGATGAGAGCAGAGCTGTGATTTGCGAAATCGCAGAGCTTGCTTAGCGAGCAGAGTCAGGGAGTCCGTCGCTTAGAGAGTTGTGAACCTCACTTAGCGAGCCCTGTAGTGTGAAAATTTAATTTTAAATTCTGAAAAATTCCTTAAAATTATTTAAATGAGTTAGAAATGTTTAGGAATGGTTGTGGTGTAATTGAGGGTAGTGAAAGGGGAGTTATGCACTTAATTATAGGGATAATTAGTGTAAGTTGAACTTAAACATAGTTGACATGTTTGTTGGAATCGTTGTTGTTGTAATGAGTTATATATGTTACCGGTGGTGTATGTATATGTAATTGTTGTGATATATGATATTGGTTGGCTTGAGATAGTTGAAGTTGATTTAAGTAGTTGTATGCTAGAAATGCAGGGTGATAATGATAATTGCAATGTTGATGAATTGTTGTGTGATGAATGGTATTGTGATGAGTAGTGGATATAAGTTGTTGTTGTTGAAGTTGTATGACGTAGTCCTTGTGAGTATGCATGAATGTCATTGATGTTGCATGGTTGAATAACATACAAAGGAGGGGTATGTCATTGTTGTGATGTTGGTGCGGTCATTAAATAGGGATCGTATGTGGCCATGAAATAGGGGTTGAGAGTGTGATCATACTGGACCATGAAAGAGGGGTCAAGAGTTCTGACGGAAATTGGATCTTGAAATAGAGATTGGATACGGTACCGCATGCATAGAGTCAAGTCAAGTCTCATTGTATGATTATTATTGTTGTTGTATATGAAGTTGGTGTAGTTATGATGTTGTTGTATATATGTTGTGGTTGTATATGTGACATTGTCATATGCGTTGTAGTCGAGTGGTGTTTTTGATACTTGCTTAAATTCTTATTATATTATTCTTTAAGATGTAAGTATCTCACCCCTTCTGTTTGAAGGTTACCCTTTTGTTGGTAACGTGCAGGTGAGCATGACAAGTCGAGTAGTGGTTAGTGAAGTCGATGTACTTCTCGTCTTAGGGTGTCGGCTCTGATACGTCGCTTTGGGAGTCGGGACGACATAGTTTTATCTGTTATTTTGTTTAGAAAACATTTTCTTGTAATTGGAGTTTAATGAGATTGATTTTAAAAATATTTTCGCTGCATGTTGAATACTTACTTTTCAAAACGTATCATTGAGCCATTTATGTTGGTTTTTGAAGTAGAATTATGACACTCAAATATTTTGTTGAGACTTTTACTCTGATAATTATTAATATCTCTGTGGGGTAATTTAGGTGTTACAGAGAATCTTTTACAACATCATCAATTAAACTTGATATCTCTAGTTTTGATGTTTTCAACTCTATTTGATGGATTTGAAAAATCACTTAGTTTTTTGAGTTTCATAGCACACTGGAAGAACAACGACTCTGGTTAGTTTCCTTCTACATGCATGACAAAGCTTTAACTTGATACTGATGGATGAATTATGATTGCCAACTCCTTTGTTGACAATAATTCCAGGATGTCTTGGAATTCAGTTCCGCACCTTGGCACTACGACAAACTAAAAAGAGTCCTTCTTTAAGCTTTGTCACCTTATTCAAAGACTATCAAACTACCTTCGAGTCTCTTATAAATAATATTAATTTCCTTCCATCACCGTGTTTTCTGAGTTATTTCATTTTGGGGTTGAAACCAAAGATTCCTCGAGAAGTGCAAGCTTTTCATGTTAGATTAATTATTTAATTAATCAATTATGGATTGACATAATTAATTATTAATTAATTATATTATGATATATTATTATTAAACACTAAGTAGATGAATTATTTGCTTGGATTTTGTGCATGAATAGACTGTGATAGGTTAGACCATTCCGTTAAGACCAATGAGAGGTATATATCTTCGGTCGTTTAGCTATTTAAGTGTCTTCTCATTAGACAATTAATATACTCTGCAAACCCTCACATATTCACTATCTCCGACAGTAATCTCTCCAATCCAACAAGGTACATCGTTCTTATTAATTTTGATTATTCCATAATATAATAATATGATATAATATTGTATTTATCCATTATTTAAATTCTATCAATTAGTATCAAATCCAAAAAATATATATATATATTATGGCTATTAATAATTATATGAACCTGTTTATTTTATATTGAAGTACTCTTTTATGTGTACTTAAGTAATAATAAATAAGGATTTTAATTCGATCCAACTTGGATCCAGACCCGCAAACCACATAATGTGCTTTTTTTTTCTTGATATGGATTACACATTCATGAATTATAATTTTTTATTCTATCATTGATTTTGTGGAGAAAAAAAATTAAGCAAGTTATAAAATTAAGAGAGTACAAAGGGGTACTCAAACCTGATTACAAAATGAACGAGACAAAGCTTGGCAAAAGCGGGAAATTGTCTACCAAATGAAATCTATGTTAAATAGAACAAAGGATTTTTGTTAAATTCATATAAGTTACAATTGGAGAGGGCAATATCACCAATGAAAATCCAACGCCAAACCGTATATTTAACCATCAAAAACGTGTCAATGACATTCCAACCCGCGTTTTGGAAAACAATGTCATTCCTGAGAATCCACAAGTTCCACCAAACCTCTAACCATATGCTTCTTTCTCTACCGGATTTAACGTTCTTAGATTTGCAAAAATGATACCAAACCATAAAATTTTCCATAAAACTACTACCCAAGGATAATGGGAAACCAATCCACTCCGAAATTTCTTTCCAAACAAGTTTAGCCACCGAACAACTCTGAAGCAAATGCCACAAGGCTTCAGAATGGGTGCTACAAAAAACACAACTCGGATCATTATCCACCGGAATGATGCATCTCGAAAGTAAGAGATGCTTGGTTGGAAACCTGTTCAAAAAGCACTCCAACTGAACGCTTTGATCTTCAATAGAGCCACCAATTTCCAAATCAACCCAAAAGCTAGATCGAATCTATTTGGAGGACCAAGAGGGATAAATAGATTAAGAGACAATTTGTAAAACGAACTAACGGAGTACTTCGAATTACCTTCCTGCTTCCAAACCACCCTGTCCTTATTGGATGGATCAAAAGACACATTATTAAGAACATTAATGATGTCAGCCAATTCCGCAAGATCAATCGACATCATTCTTGTTCGATGAGAATGCACTTGTTGTTGGTCCGAAAGTTGTTGTTCCGACGAAAGATCCGCTCCAACAACTGAATTATGTAGTCGGGCAGAATGTCATTGTTGAGCTGAGTCTTGAACCGAAGCCTGGTCACTACCGATTCTACTATAAGAAACTGCATTAGGAGAAAGCCTATCTAACGTGCAAGTTCCAGCAGACACAAGACCATTACGCTGCTGTATGAAAACGGAATCCATGTTTCCAGCTAGTGAAGTGGAAAGCCAAGACCGCAGAGCAATAAAAGTATAATTCAGACCCTGAAACACAAAAGGGCTAGCAGCATTATATAATTCCAGGTCCTGAGATTGTTGACTGCCAAGAGAGTCCATCATATTGTTGGAAAAAGAAAAAACAACCATGTCTAAGAAGGGAATTCCCAAATCCCCCCAATGCCACTGCCCATTTCTCCAACCGTCTAAACCCACCACCGAGACATTTTTTAACTGCGATAAATTGTAAAGTTTCGGAAAATGATTTTTAAGGCTCCCTATACCAGTCCAGTCAGTATGCCAAAAGGAGGTCAAAAAACCATTTTTCACTGCAAATTGGCAATTGTTCAAAAATAAATCTATCGGATATTTATTCGAAATCTTGAATAAGTCCGACCACTAAGTAAATTGAGAACTCCATTTGATACCTTCGCGTCTACTTCCCGTTAAATGAAGATTAATATCTCCAAAACGAGCACGCAACACTTTGTACCATAAATCATCAGGCACTTCTAAAATTTTCCACCTCCACTTATGAAGGAGGCCAGTGTTAAAAGTTCCAATCTGCTTCAAATTAAGACCGCCTTTATCAACCGGTAAACAAAGTTGATCCCAACCAATCCAATGAGTTCTCCTCTTGGACTCTGAACTCCCCCAAAGAAAACCATTTTGGATCTTGGCAATTTCGTTACGAATTTTTGCCGGAGCCAAATAAAAGGAAAGATGAAAAATCAAAAGGCTATTAAGAACCGACTAGAGAAGAGTTATTCTCCCTCCAAAGCTCAAGAATCTACTTTCCCAACTAGATAATTGTTTCTTCATTTTCAAAATCAAATGGTCCAAGTAGAAATCCTTCTAGGGTTCGAACCAATCGGAATACCAAGGAAAATAAACCTTTTTGGCTTCGTCCTATAAGAGAGAAAGAGAGAAGCGACTTCTAAAAAATTGGGAGGAGTGTTAGATGCCTATAAATTGATAATGGAAAATTAATTACGTTTAAAGTAGTTTATGTTTGGGATTTAAAATTGAGTTGACCAGAAAATATTCATGATAATTTTTTTTTATTATTATTTATTATTTACATAAATCATATTAATTCATTATTATACTTTTATAGTACGATATAAAGATTTACTTTCGATTTATGAATCGTTTTTAGATGATACTGCAATATTCTAAAAATCATCAAAATTTAATGACTCTATTTGCAAGGATGAATGTGATATTCTCAAAGGTTAGTCATAATTTATTTTCAATCATTTGTAACTAATTATATAATTGTATATAATGGAAAATTATTTTTAATATTCTATATCCATTGAAAAATATAAAAAGTGCATTTATATAGAATTATTAATTTTCCATAATATTTATAATTAAAAACTCATTATTTGTTGTCATAAATGGATTTCAACTTACATACTCATATAAATCAATAAGAATCTAGTTTTATGAGTATATTAGAAATATTATTAGTAATCACTATTAATTTGTATAATTGTAATCTCACATATATATCGTGGATATAATTATATAATTTTTCCTACTTTGAATAAAATATAACATTTTTAATTCGTATAATTGTAACTCACCTATCGAGTGTACAATTATAAAAATTTTGTTTAATAAAATAATTAAATTATTTTAATTATAATAAATATTATATTGATAATAGTTAGACCCTATTAGTATGTATTACTAATATAATTTGTTTTGTTCAATACTTATGATTTATAATTATGTAAATTATTGTTCGAGTACCCAATCGGTATTAAAAAAAATGGTGACATAATATTTGTACGTTGTTATATTTCTTATTTAATATTGTTGAAATTATTATTTGAGAAATAAGAAATTATTTTAAAGACGTGTAGTACTTTATGAAATCCAATCATTTGTTTTTATTAAAATGAATTTCAATTCTCTAAATATTATGTAAGGGATAGACATACCCTATTGGTATGACGTTACTTGACATGACAATTTTGTGATAGATAAAATAATTGAATTTTTTTAAGATATTTATAAACTCTTGTATTAATAATTCATTTATTAATCTCTTTCAAGTGGGATACTAATGATCAAGATAAAGTTTGTTTGTTTTGTTTCCAACTTGTTGATGATTCTAACCACCTTTTCTTCTCGTGCCATATTTCAAAAGCGAGTTGGAGTAATATTACCGATTGGGTTGATATAGGAAGGATAGTAGAGAATGAGTGTTGCGAACATGCTAAATCTTGGAGGTTAAACCTTAATGGTCGTTGTAAAGCGGATACGGTGAGTTCGATTTGGTTTATAGCTTGTTGGAGCATTTGGAAAGCTAGGAACAACATTTGTTTCAATGATGGTTCCTATTCCGTAGAAGACGTCGTTTTTGATATTAAGGTGTATTCGTGGAATTTGTTGGCTCTAGGTAGTTTGAATGGTAGGAGCTCTAGTCTTTACGAATGGTTTAAATTCCCTCTTGACTTTGTTTAATTCCCTAGTGTGGGGTAGGGGTGGCCGTTTGTCACCTCTCTTTGATTTGTAATTTTGCCTTGGAGACTTTCTCTTTCTCCATTTTAACAAAATTGTTTATAAAAAAAAAAGTGGGAGAATTTAACATGTTAATTGTATAGAAATTAGAATCAAATATTATTTCTTAAATATAATATTATTTTATGGAGGCTTATATTGAGGATATTATAGTCTTAAGTTATTGATGAAAATTTACGACTACTTGTGTTATATCCTCAATATTATTTAAATTAAAGTCTTGTGTTTTTCCGTTGCGTATAACATAATATATTTCTCAAATATGTGTAGTTATATTTGTAGCATTTGAGATTTGAGTGAGTTATTAAGATGTTATATATAATCTTATATATCATATTTTAAAATTTTATGGATTTGATCTCACTCAATTGATGGTAAGCCTTTTATATGACCATCATATTCTTTCATGTGAAATTATCTAAATAATATAATTTATTTGCGTGCAAAATATGTGGTTGAGTTTTGTAAATCTCTCATGATGATATATTATAGAACCATTTCTCTGTATAGAACCATTTCCCTTAATCGTTTAGCTATCTTCTCATTTCAAAAAGGGTAATAATCCTCTCCCCTTAGTCGTATATTCTAGAAATTCTAAACGGACAATAAAGATAATAATCCTCTCATGTCCACTATCTTCGACCATAATCTATTCAATTCAAAAAGATACATAGTCCTTATAATATAATGATATACTATAATATTATATCTATCCATTATTTAAATTCTATGATTTCAACCCACATCTTTGTCTCATGAATCTGCCTAGGCAATATTGCAAGATGTGAAACTAGTAAATCGTGGTTTTAAGAATCCAATTCCAACACCGAGCCATAAACCCTCTTTTCACCCTTCAATAAAGTCTTCACCCATTAAAAAAAAAAAAAAACACCCCACAAACTGATATTCTTATGCAACATTTATTTGTGGAGTTTGGCGATTTCTTCGATTTTTCTCCTACTCCATATTTTCTTTTGTTTGTGTTTCTCCTTTTATTTGCTAATTTGTTAGAATCATATCATTGGATTAGATCTTTAAATTCTATGGAAACATTTAAATCTATATCATAAAATTGTGGATTGTGGAGGCTAAGATTGACAAGGATGATTCAGAGGTTTCAATGCTAGACTTATAAAAAAAGAAAGAATATTAAGGTAGAAATCTTATCTTTGTAAAAATATATGATATTAATGCGACCCTCATGATTGGGGACCAAGTTGATAACACTACTATACTGGGTGTAAAGAGTGGTTCTTTACTCTAGAAAGCATATGTCACTATTGATTAGGGTCCAGACCACCTATATATGAAGGACTTATGGCCTGACAACATCTTGGCATGATTTGGCATCTAAGTTTGACCAAAAGGTTGGTCTACTGGAATTTGTTTTTATATTGGATTTTTTTTTTCTTCACCACCGATTTAATCCGGTTCAGAAGATTAGTTCTGGCATCAAGTGATTCCAACTTTCTTATATATATATATATATATATATATATATATATATATATATATATATATATATATATATATATATATATATATATATAATTTAATTGGCCAATTATTGTTGGTTTTCATAATAACCTTGAATTGGAACTTTGTAATTCGCCCTAAAAACACATGAAAGAAAATAATATCTTGTAAGCTTATCCATTTTCAAAGAAATATAACCACATTTGAATAGTATTCACTATCATCAAATTACAAAAGTTGCTTGAAATTACACTTAGATTTGTTGCACAAAAGAAAGAAAGAAAAAGAAAGAAAAATAAGATGTCTTTTAGACACCTTCAAAAGAACAACAGATTCTATGATAATTGAGGCATAACTTAATTGGTAGCACCAGTAAATATTGTTCAAATTTGTGCCAAGTGATTGATATCAAAAGGGTAAGCATCAGATGCAGATTGAGCATTGTAAGCTCTTTTACCAATAACTGTGTTTCCAGCTTCTGTTGGATGAAATGCATCCCAAAACAAATACCCATTTCTATCCCTACATGCTGGCTGTAGGGGCAGACATGTAATTTGTCCATTGTTCCTTCCCACACCACAGCATCCAGCATTTGTTACTCTGAAACCATAAGCTGATGGATTGTTTATGATGTCTCCAAAGATACCATAAACATTTACATAGATGAATCTGGCATCAGGAAATTGGTTGTTAAATTGATCAACAAGTGATTTTAATCCATTGTTGAATAATTGATTTGCAGAATTGATTCTAGCAACACATGTTCTACCATCAGGGCTGTTTTGAGCCAATTCACTTGGACTGCAACCTATTTGACCAACTCCAAATAATGCCATTTTCCTTGCTCCGTAGTTATATAGAATCTGATTCACAAACACAAAACTTGAGTGTAAGATTGTAACAAATAATTACTACAAAGAAAAGAAGGGAGTAACTAACCCTGAGCTGTTGAGCATATGCTTGAAGAAGAACATTAGCATACTGTTGAGGAGTGAATTGTCGACTGCTAGAATAGATTTGAGGCATGAAATAGTTGTTAAGGTAATCATTACTTCCCAATCCAATTGTATAAATGCATTTGCTTAGATAATTTGCAGTTGTATTCTCATCTCCAAAATTATTCACTAATTGGGAGACTGTCCTTTGGTAATTTTGCACTTGACCTCTAAAACTAATTCTTTGTCCCTACAAATTCGAAACACTTCTGTTAGAAAAAGGGATGATATAATTAATGTGAGAATAGAATGAAATAGGTACCAACCAATTGTTGTCCAGTTTCCTCTCTAATTCCAGCAGCGGCGGAAGCATAATTGACTCCTCTGAGTATGTCTCGACCTCTAGCAGATGCAAAGGAAGAAATGTAACGGTTGAATCCCAATTGTTCAGCTGTTAAGAGTAAAAGAAAAGAATGAATAAGTTGCATGCATAGAGAGTAATAGATAGTAATGAAAGAAGTTGAATACAAACTGACCAATAACATCAACAGAAGTTTTGCCATTAGAAAATCTTCCGGTAGGTCCGGCAGGAAAGTCAATTCCATAAGGAGCGTAATTAGCTTTAGCAATAGAAGTGAGTTGGTTGTTGTTACCATTATCAACCAAAGAGTCTCCAAATATAAAATAGCAAGGTACTTGTTGTGCATCATTTCCAATTCCATAACTCATAACTAACAACACTAATACTATCCTCCCTATATCTGCCATTGAAAAATGGAGTTTGAGAGAGTAAGAATGAGAGAGATGGATTGGATGATGAAAATGTGAAATGAGCAGAGCTATATATGTAGTGATCCAAGTGGAAGACAAATGAAGGAAAGCTTTAAGGCTTTCAGGTACAGTTAGGATATTTTGGTGGGAAATAGCAAGCATTAAATTTACGCGTAAATAGTGTGAAAATGAATGAAAATGATGACATTAGATTTCGTGGTGATGCATGATCAATAATCCCTGATACTATTTTTCACAAAATTGTTAATGGTATTCTTGCAGCCATACATCCTAAAAAGCCAGTGAAATGATATTTTTTTTATAGAAAAAAGCCAGCACTAGAAAAGTTCATGTGCATCAAATATCCAATATGTTCATACTTTGACACTTTCTCAGTATAGAGATGTTAATAAATGCTAGTGTGGATTTCGCCATCATATTAATTGGGCATGGAGCTATTCTACCATTTTTAACTACAAATGGAAAATACTATTCCTTTCTTTTTGAACAGTCGTATTTTTAAAGAAAATTTGATTTTAATTAATTTTTGTTTTTAAAATTCAATGTAATATTAATAATTTTTTAATATGTTTTTTTATAAACCGACAATTGCGGAGATTAATCTCTCAAATTGTGTAGGATCATAATATAATAGGCGATAAAATTCTCTTTAAGAAATTTAATATTATTACATGTTCAAAACTGAATTAAAAGAGACATTTGTTATCTCATTCAAATGCTCCTAAAAAAATAAATTATATATAATAGAACATTAAATTATTAAAAGTATTATAAAAAGTATTATAGAAAGATAAAATATCTTTTTATAATATTTAATAGAAAGATAAAAATTGATATAATAAAATATTCTGAATTATTTATAAACAACATGAAGCTTAATACTCACATTTAAATTCAAAAATAAGTGTGAGTCACACACATCACTTATCTTAATCCACAAGTTTTGAGTTTAAAATTTAAATTCGACGCAAATTATTGTTTTAAAACTTAAATCCGGCGTAAATCATGGTTTTGTGTTTTTTTCAAACTCATTAGTGTTTATCAAAAACATCGGTAAACACTAATGCACTAATAAATTAATATCTAGAACTCTGGTTAATTTCTTGATTGTGTTTTCAAGAATCACACTCGGTGATCGTGTTCCCGAGATCATGAATTGTTAATTGTGTTTGCTGCAAAGATGAATGGTAACAACGCCATTATGAATTCTCTTTTAATTCTTGACGTAAAAAATTGGATTGGATCGAGAAAACATATGCAATCTCTGTTTGACTTTCATGAAATCCTAGAAATTGTTACTATTGGCATCCCCGAACTTACTGAGAATGCAACTGATGCACATAAAGTCGTGAATAAGGAGGCAAAGAAGAAAGACTGCAAGACTGCATTTTATATTTAATCAGCGGTAGACGCGATAATTTTTTTATCAGATTTCTAATGCTCAATCGGAGAATGAGGCATGGCATAGTTTTGTCAAGTTATACGAAGGAGGTGAGAAGGTTAAAGTCTTCAAATTCTAGACATTGTGAATGTAACATGAATTACTGTAGATGGGAGAAGAAGAAAATATTGCAGGCTATGTCTCGAAGGCGAAAAAGCTTGTTCATCTCTTGAAAGGTTGTGGAGAAACCCTAACGGATAAGATGATAGATGAAAGCTAATACGTACATTGATCTCTCACTTTGATCACATTATTGTAGCTATTCGAGAATCCCACAATATTGAAACATTGGAATTGGAAGATTTGGTTGGTACATTGGAGGCACATGAGATGAGGATTGTCGAAAGTAAAAGGTTTTCAAGATTCGATACAAGCTCTACATGCTTAGTTATGGAAGAAACATTGTGGTTCCAACAAGTTCAAGGAAAAAGGAGACCAGAATTAGAGCAAGAAGTCTTAGTCAAACCCTCAAAAGCATAAGGTCGATGGCAGGGCTTCTGAATCCTCGAAAAGATGAGAAGGAAAATATTATCAGAAAGACAAAGAAGAGAAAAAAGTGTGCAGTGCTATAATTGTGAAAAATTGGGTCACTTGGCCAAGAATTATTGGTAAGAGAAAGACAAAAATGAAGGAGCAAACCTTGCATGCCAAGTTTCAGATGATTATGAAGATATGGTGGTTATGGATTCAAATGTAGATAACCATGTCGACACCAAAATCTGGTTTCTCGACATAGGTTGTTCGAATCACATGACCGATCAAAAAGTGTGGTTAGCTGATTTTGATGAGTCAAAAAAGATCAAGGTCAAACTTGCTGATAATATATTTGTTGCAAGCAGAAGGTACTAGCGACATTATTATTTAAAGGAGAAATGAAGCAAAATTTAAGATCAAACATGTAGTTGGAATAATGGTCAATCTACTAAGTGATGGACAATTGGTCAAAAAAGGTTTCTTAGTGGTTATGAAATATGGAGCCTTGAAAATATTCGACACTTAAAATAATATGTTCTAAAAATCTCCTATATCGAAGAATAGGACATTTAAGATCATGATCAATTCGACTGAGGTGACCACAAGACAGTCGGTTGTGGCATTTAAGATTTTGCCATCTGAATTTTAGGTCACTCAATCAACTGATTACTCAAGATATGGTAATTGATATACCAAGTATTGAGATGCTCGACAAACTTTATGAAGGTTGCTTAGTAAGAAAGTAATCCATAAAGTTTTTTGTTTCGACTATGCCAATGGGGCCCTCTTTCATACTAGAATTAGTATATTCAGATGTATGTGTCTCGTTCGAGGACCATACCATTGGTGGAAACATATATTTTGTCTCATTTATTGACGACTATAGCTGAAAGCTTTATATTTATATGATCAATCGAAATGATGATGTATTTGAAATCTTTAATAATTCAAGATGCTTTTCAAAAACCATAGTGAAAAGAATAACAAGTTCTACAAACATATGGAGGTAGATTATGAATTTGATTGTGGTTTTAATGATGATAAAAGAATAAAGCAAAATAATCAAGAAGATCATCAAGGAAAAATAAATTTAAGTAAATAAAAAAGTGAACCTAGAAGGTTCTGATGTTTGGTTCTAAGAAAGTCAAATGCTAAGAACAACATCAAATGAGTTGAAGTTTTTGAATCCTCGCCTTTGATCATATGCTTTAGCTGTTTTTAAATTTTTTTTTTATCATTAGTGTGTAGTATGTGTAAGTGGATAAAGTACTAAATTAATGCGCACATACACATACTTAAAATATTTTACAATCTCCATTTATTTTAAAATGCTCTTAAAATCATATATGGCCTACGTTAATCGATTAGGAAGCACACCTAATTAATTAGGAAACAAAAAATTGCTCTCTAATCAGTTATGGAGAAAACTCGCTCACTAATCTATTTTGAACCCTCTTAAACGATTATACTTCGAACCTTGCTAGTTTATTCCCTAAACACCTAAGATATAATCGATTGGCACCACATGTCAATCGAGTAGAGATTAGCTATGACCCATTTTTATTTCCTTTTTTAGCCATATTTTTTATATCCAAGGTGGGCTTGTGTTCACTTTTGAACAACACAACAAATATGATATTCTACTCTTATCTCTTAGTCACTCTCTTCTTAGAAACAATTTTATACACTTTATAATATTTTAGTTATGAGAGAGCTAAATAATTAATCAAGAGTTATTAAATATTATATGAATCAATTTGTACTATATTTATAAATCAAAAGTACCATTCTTTTGTAATATTGATATTACTATAAAGATTTCAACTTGAGTAAAAGCGTGTAAGAAAATTGTGGGTTGATCATGTGATAATAGCTCATATTGATATTGAAATTCTTAAGAGGAAATTCTATGAAACTAAAGTACACTGTGTTATTTAAGGCCGAAGTAATATAAATTCCTGTGTGTCTTTTCCTAACTCATCTATTTTATTTTCTTGCAATTTATCTCCTGCACTTATATCTCTGTTTCATCCATCTTCTTAAAATTAACCAAGTAAAATCAATCTTTAAAAAAAATAGTTTCAAAAACCTTTTAACAGAATTCACCCACTTTATCTTGTGTTAGAAGTCGCTTAATCAACAAAAACAAACCTATCATATGTTGGAATCATTAATTGATGAGTGCACACAATTTTAAATTGAGGACATGATAGGACATAAATATTGGCTCTAAGCCAAGTATACACGTAAAATTTTAAATGAATTGCAAAAGAAATGCTTAAATCCAAACTCACGATGTAATGCAATTTTATTGTTAGAGATTCTATCTCTGATCCATGAAATTACAACATTAAGACATTACAACATCGACCTCCAAACACAATAGTGTGATTGCACAAAATTTTCATGTGTCTTATTAACATATTATTGTGGTATGTTCTAGTATTGATCCCTAAGACTTCTTTTATTTACATAACTAGTTTTACAAAGTTGTTAAAGTCTTTAAAGATTACAAGGAAAACTCCCCCAATGTATTCCATAAAGATTACTAGCCTTAATATTAATGATATATTTTTTCTACTTTGATTAATTGTATTAATTTCAATGATTTTTTTTCAAAAAGAGAAATATATTAAAGAGAGAAAATGTACAAAGAGGGGAGACATAAACCAAAATCTTCGGCTAATTAACAAAAACGAAAGAGAGAATGCCTAATTTGTTACGAACCAGAGAATAAAAAACAAACACCGAAGCTTCATTCCACCAAACAAAACCATGAGTGGTAAGACCTAATAAAACTAGGGTGTCTGTGCACTGGTTTCCTTCCCTAAAGATGTGAGAAATATAAAAACAAATATGACTAGAAGAATTGATGCAATTATGCCAGCGGTTCTTCAGAGATCTCAGAACAAGATACAGATTGTTGATGGCCGAGGAAACAATTTTCGAGTCTGTTTCTATCCAAAGAAACTTCCAATTCTTGTCCCGGACCATTTCAACAGCTCTCAAAACTCTTGTGAATTCTGCTTGCAAAGCGAAGTTATCTCCTAAATTCTCAACGAAGCAACCAATGACATTTGAAAATGATCCCTGAAAATTCCCCCGTAGACAGCCTTACCCGGAGCTCCGAGCGAAGCACCATCAGTGTTACATTTAATCCAACAATGAAAAGGAGGAACCCAAAAAACTTCAATAATAGTAGAGGTTTTTGGAGGAAGAATTTTAACCTTGAATTTCTTTAGAATTTGAAAGTTTGTCATGTTGCAAGGTGAGGCTAGATTGGGAGACATACTAGAAATCCCAACCTGAATTAAGATACTGGTAATTGCAAACTTGGCCAAAGTGCCTTTGTTATTATGTTTTTTATGGTTTCTAGCTATTCAAATAGAATTTAGAATAAAAGTGATAGCTGCCAGAATTGCCATTTTAACTTGCTTTGACTGAGAGAGAGAGAGAGAGTACAAGATTTCCAAATTCCTGTGATATTGAGGGATGCAGTTCCACCTGTTGCATTTGAAAACCAGTTCCAAAGGTCCTTGGCAAAGGAGTAGTTCCAGAAGAGATGTTCGTTTGTTTCAGCATATGTGCCACAGAGATAACATTTTGAGGGGGGCATGCAAATACCAAGATTTCCAAGGGCTGCATCAGTTGGCATTTTCCCTAGTAAGAGTTTCCAAACAAACATAGACTTGGAGGGAGGAATATGAGAATTCCACAACAAATCGGTCATTCAAGCTTAGCACTGTGAGGATACATGTAATAGTAAGCATCCTTTAAAGTTAGAGATCTTGCTAGAGAGTGCTTCCAACACAATTCATCATTTCTGGGGGTGCTTGGGATATGAACCTGATTCAGCAAACCAACTAGAGTATGGAACATGAGTTGCAGGTCAAAAGGCACCGGCCCTTGTTGGTTTCAATTTTAGAGAATCTACCTTTAAAGGCGTAATTCCTCTTGGCTAGATGATTTTCCCATGTAAATTGTGCTTACAAGAGGCGAGTCCAGCCTGATATTCTTCTTCTAGAATGGTGATTGAAATTCTATCTCCCTTAATAATGAATTTTTTGTAGTTGGCTCGACGGAATGTCATAAACATTGGAAACTGTCTGAACAAAGGACTTTTTCTTAGTGACTAAGGGGTTTGTGTCGGATGCGGATTGAGTATTGTATTGGGGTTAGGAGGGTCAAGGCAAGACCACGAGACGGAAATCAGAATAGTCATGGATGGAGGATGGGCGATGGTGAATTAGGAGGTGGTGAAGAGGAAACCCATCATCGAAGGTTATGATTAATTTAAATGATAAAATGAATATTATTTATCAAAATAATTTTATTAGTAATAAATAATAAAAATAGTTACATTAATTAAATGACATGAAATAAAAAAAGTTATAGTGAAAAAAATTATAAATGCTATATTGATATTCTAAATGAATAAATAATTTTGAGACAAATAAAAAATAATAACACTGATTATAAAATAAATAAAATATAAGTTTTTGGAGTTTAGAGAGATATTTGAAGAAGAAAATTGTTCTGGACTGGGCCATGACGACATGCATGGCACGGCCCAATGCTTGTCGGGTACAGGCCCAATCATCCGGGCAGATGAATGCGTCGAGCAGAGGCCCCAACCATCCATGGCGATGGGACACCTCCTCGACAACTCTACTGTATGTCGGGCAGAGACTCGCATCCTCCACCAGCTGATCTTCACTCATATATCACCTACCTATATCACGGGCACGTGAGTTATGTCGAGCAGAACCACGTCTGCCAACTCATCTGACACGTCACCCAACTCCCCTGTATTATCTCCGAAGGGATAGGGGCAGTTGGACCAGGGAGCAGACCTTTGGTCTAGGTCTTCACGCTTCTTACGCGTCCCCTGGCAGCTCCTCCTTGGGCCTAGCTAAATCCAGCCCATTAGGAGCCTTGGCCCAGCGCTGGGGGCTCAATATAAATACCCTTTCATAGCAAAGGGTCAGGTATTCTAACTCACTCTGAAATAACCTTACTTTCTGTACCTCTTCTGACTTAAGCATTGGAGCACTTTGCAGGTACACCCCCTCACTCACCTCACTCTCTGGTCCAGTCTTCAAATCCTTGGAAGGCTTTCCTGATCAGGTAAGATCAGTGGCGCCGTCTGTGGGAACTAGCTATCCCCGTCTTCACCAACAGAGGATCAAAAGCTCATTCATTCCTGTCCTTCCAACATGGCCGGAGAACAACCTAGCGAGCGCAGCCGTCCCCTCGTCGACTACACTATGGACGATGGCCCGCAACCCCATGAAGCAGACGCTCGAGACGGTCTTCCATCTACCCCGTCTCCAGAGCCTCAAAACAACGGGGATGTCCCTCACGCCCAAAACCAAGGGGCCGAGACATTTCATCCCATCCCCGTTCCCGTCGAAGGAGACGCCACCATGATTGCCATGGTGAACGCCCTCAACCAGGCCGGCTCTATGCTCTACCAGCAGCACGAGAGAATCATGGCCCTCGAAGCTGAGCGACAAGAGGTCCGACCTCAGCAGGGGAGGAGGGCACAACAGCGTCCAGAGCCAACAAAGAAGCGAGGACGTCGCTCTCCAGAACCTCACGTCAGCAGGGCACGCGCCCGTCGTGACAGTGATCGATCAGGAACATCACCGAGGCGCGGGCGCAGCCCCGACAACAACGAACTATCTCCATTGAGGAGCGACGAGGAAGACTTGCATTGTCCCCTGTCTCGGGCAATAATGGAAGCCCCGCTCCCCAAAGGCATGGAGAAACCGCCCAATCTAGCTGTGTACGACGGGACTACCGATCCCGACGATCACGTCGACAACGTCAACGCGATGCTCGACTACCGCAATGATATCACCGGTCACCTCAAATGCCAGCTGTTTTCGACAACCCTCAGGAAAGGGGCCATGGCTTGGTACAAAAGTTTGGCTCCCGAATCCATCACATCTTGGAGAGTCATGAGGTCCATGTTCACCAGGCACTTCACGGCTTCCCGTCGTCACCCCAAGACTGAGGCGACCCTTGAAGCCATAGTACAAAAGAAGAATGAAACACTGCGCTCGTACATCGAGCGATTCAACCAGGAAGCTGTCGAGGTGGATACCACCGAACACATGAAGAAGTATCTCCTCGAAAGAGGACTCTTGCCAGGCAGTGAACTTAGCAGAGCCGTCGGGATCGAGCCTCCCCGCACCTTGAACGAACTCCTGCACAAGGCCCAAGCCTATATCAGATACGAGGAAAAACAGGTGGCCCACAACGCTCGCAGCGGCCGTGGTGCTGGGGATACCGACCACCCCAAACGCGAGGAGCCAAACATCCCCCGTCGCAACGGGGACAAGCGAAGGGAAGAAAGACCTCGCGAGCTCCGAGAAGGAAGAGGCCCCGCGGGCCGATACAGCGAGTACACCTTACTGACAGCTCCTCGCGAGCGCATCCTCGCGGAATGCATCAACTCTGAGTTCAAACAGGGTAGAGTAAGGTTCCCAAAACCATCTGCTCCAAAACCTCACACCGACAAATCCAAGTACTGTCGGTTCCACAGGAGCCACGACCACGTGACCGAAGACTGCGTCCACCTGAAGGATGCGATAGAGATTTTAATCCAAGAAGAGCACCTAAAACAGTACACGAGGAGGAACGAAACCCCCAGACATGACGAGGCGGAGAAGAAGAGACCCCGGGAAAAAACGCCCCCCGACAACTCTCCTTATCAAGTGGCCCTCTGCGTGTCACGCCCGGAAGATTTCATCCTCCCCGAGCCATTGCCCGAAGGCAGAATCACTGCACTCAGCCCTTGGGAAGATTTTCCAACCGCACTGGTTATATCAGGTGGAGGAATTAACGGTGAAGCCGCTGCCCTTTCGGTCAAACGCAAGTTCGACGAGCTCCTACTGACTGCCCCCGAGCAAAAGGCGACGCTGACAAAATATCGGGGTAAATCCAACCCAATATCCTTCTTTCTGGAGGAACTTCCGGGCGGATCCCCGAATTCGGGCATCCCACTGTTGATCAGGGCAAAGATGGCCCAGTTCGACGTCAGGCGCATCCTGGTCGATCAAGGCAGCTCAGTGGATATCATGTATGTCCACCTCTTCAAGACTCTGAAATTGGACAAAACCAACCTGGCCCCCTACGTCGGATCCGACCTCCAGGGATTCAACGGAGCAACAACAAGGCCGTGGGGATATGTCGAGCTCCTCGTCACCTTCAGGGAGCAGGAAACGGCCAGGGAAATCAAGATCCAATTCCTGGTCATGGACTGTCCATCCCTTTACAATTGCATCTTTGGACGCCCGACACTGGCCGAACTCACCGCGGTCCCATCCACCGTCCACCTGAAGATGAAGTACTACACCAAATTGGGTCGCGTGGTCACCATCCATGGTGACATCGAAGCTGCCCGACGATGCTACGACGCTGCAGTAAAAGGACAAGCCATGGTCAACACAAAGAGTAGCGACAACAACAAAAAACTCAGGACCGAGGATCCTCCCCGGGGAGTTAACGCCATCGACCTCGACTGTCGCATTGGGCCAAATGAAACCGAAGAAGGGAAGTCCACCGAGGAACGACCTCTCGAACACCCGGTCCGACCAATCCCCGACGGAGAGTTCGAACTCATTCCTCTCGGGGACGATCCAGAAAGGACAGTGAAGATAGGCAAGGGACTGCCCGAGGGAACAAGGGAGAAGCTCGTAGCATGCCTCAAAGAGAACTCTGACCTCTTCGCCTGGAATGCCGCGGAAATGCCCGGGCTAGATCCTGAGATCGCGTGTCACCAGTTAGCTTTAGATCGGGCAGTCAAGCCCATAGCACAGCGTAGGCACAAACAGTCCCCTGAGAAGGCGGAGGCTGCCGAACGAGCTGTAAAAGACCTTCTAGAGGCAAATTTTATTTCTGAAGCCTAGTACACAACCTGGCTCTCTAATGTAGTCCTCGTTAAGAAAAATAATGGAAAATGGCGCATGTGTGTTGATTATACTGATCTTAATAGGGCTTGCCCGAAAGATGTTTTTCCCCTCCCTAATATAGATATGCTCGTAGACAATTCTGCAGGTTTTAAACTCTTGTCCTTCATGGACGCATATAGTGGATACAACCAAATCCCTATGTCGCCCACAGACAAGAGGCACACGGCATTCATGACCCCAACGGGCAATTACTATTACAACGTAATGCCGTTCGGGCTCAAGAACGCCGGTGCCACGTACCAACGCATGATGAACAAAGTCTTCAAGGAAGAAATAGGGGACATGCTCGAAGTATACATGGATGACATGATCGTAAAGTCACATGAGGAGGTTACCCATGCTCGACACCTAACCAAAGTTTTCGAGCAGGCGAGGCAGTGCAAAATGAGATTCAATCCTGAAAAATGCACGTTCGGGGTACGGGCAGGAAAATTCCTAGGTTTCTACCTCACCGAAAGGGGGATCGAAGCCAACCCCGACAAATGCCGAGCGTTCTCAGAATTTCCGACCCCGAGGACCAAGAAATCAATCTAATCCCTCAACGGAGTGCTCGCCTCACTCTCCCGTTTCATCGCCAAGTCCGCCCAGCATGCACTGCCATTTTTTAGACTCCTTCGCAAAGAGGCCAGCTTCGACTGGACCGACGAGTGCGAGCAGGAATTACTCCATTTGAAAAAGGTTCTCTCCGAACCCCCGGTCTTATCACGACCATTGGAAAAGGAAACCATATACCTATATCTATCTGTGGCGACCGAGGCCGTCAGCGCCGTCCTAATAAGGGACACCGACGAAGGACAAAAACCCATCTATTTTACGAGCAAAGCACTCCAAGGCCCTGAGCTCCGATATCAGCAAATCGAAAAGGTCGCCCTGGCCCTCATAAATGCGGCGAGAAGGCTACGCTATTACTTCCTCGCACATACGGTAAAAGTAAGGACCGACCAGCCGATCAAACAATTACTCGGGCGACCAGATATGGCCGGCAGAATGCTCAAGTGGTCACTGGAACTCTCCGAATTCGACATACAATACGAAAATAGAAAGGCCTTGAAAGCCCAAGCACTGGCCGACTTCGTCGCGGAAATGACTCATTGCCCAACACCGGCGGACGGCGCCCGCAAGTGGACGATCTTCGTCGACGGCGCCTCCAGCACATCAGGCAGCGGAGCCGGGATCATCCTCGAGAATGAGGATGGGATCCTGATCGAGGTCTCATTAGCACTGGCTTTCCCGACGTCGAACAACCAGGCCGAATACGAGGCTTTTATCGCCGGTCTGAGATTAGCCGAAGACCTAGGAGCAAAAGAAGTGAAAATATCCACAGACTCCCAGCTCGTAGCATCACAAGTACGAGGAGAATACCAAACCAAGAACGACAACCTCATCGAATACTTGTCCCTTGTCAAAGAAAAACTTGAGAAATTCGAGAAGTGGGAAGTTCAACACGTACCTCGCGAGCACAATATACGGGCAGATATCCTCTCAAAACTAGCCAACACGAGGAAAAAGGGCGGAAACAAATCCGTAATCCAAGAAATCCTTCCTCGACCTAGCATCAAAAAATTACCTCCTCCATTCGAGGTCAACGCGATCGGGGATGCTCACTGTTGGATGACACCCATCTACAATTACCTAACAAAAGACGAACTCCCCGTCGACCCAAAGGAGGCGACCACCACCAAACGACGGGCATGCTCGTACGTACTCCTCGAAGGGAAACTCTACCGTAGAGGGTTCTCCATCCCGTTACTTAAGTGTGTCGAGGAAGAGAAAGTTCCCGACATACTTGGAGAAATACACCGGGGGATCAACGCTCAACACCTCGGCGGACGATCACTCGCGCGAAAAGCCCTTCGAGCAGGCTACTACTGGCCGACCATGCAAAACGACTCAAAGGAGCACGTAAAAAAATGCGACAAATGCCAGCGACACGCCGACATGCACCTCGCACCCCCGAATGACCTAAAATCACTGTCTTCCCCATGGCCCTTCGCATGATGGGGCATGGACATCCTCGGCCCTTTTGTCACCGGATCGTACCAGAATAAATACCTCATCGTCGGGGTGGATTATTTTATGAAATGGATTGAAGCAGAGGCATTGGCTAAAATAACCGCACAGAACATTCTTCGGTTCTTTAAACGCAACATCCTTGCTCGGTTCGGCGTACCCCAGACCCTCATCACGGACAATGGGACACAATTCACGGACGGAGGATTCCAAGACTTCGTCGCCAGCCTAGGTACCAAACAGCATTTCACGTCTGTCGAACATCCACAGACGAACGGACAAGCGGAGGCGGCCAACAGAGTAATATTACGTGGCCTAAAGCGCAGACTCGGCGAGGCAAAGAGGGCGTGGGTCGAGGAACTACATAGCGTCCTATGGGCTTACCGCACGACACCGCACTCAACCACCGGGGAGACCCCATTCCGACTGACTTACGGCACCGAAGCAGTCATCCCAGTGGAAATACGGGAACCAACGAGGAGGATAGAGGAACCCCTAGACGAGGAAATGAATGACGAGACCCTTAGAGCCGAGCTCGACCTAGTCGAAGAGATCCGTTCCGAAGCAGCCCTCAGGGAAATGTCCCTCAAACAAAAAATAGCACTTCGCCACGACGCGAAGGTTATAAGAAGAAAGTTCCAGGTCGGCACCCTGGTCCTCAGAAGAAACCAGAAAAACCCAAAAGAGGGCAAACTGGCCGCCAACTGGGAAGGCCCCTACCGCGTCCGCGACAAGACGAGCAACGGGGCCTATTACCTAGAAAACCTACAAGGGGAAGAACTCACTCGACCATGGAACGCAGAAAAACTTAGACAATATTACAGCTAAATGTCTCACGGGGAGACGTGGGTGGTACGACCACGCTCTTCGTCTCCAAAACCCCCAAGAGGAACCGCAAGACCCGGGGACGAACCGGGGCCACACAGCGAACACAACCCTCCCCGACGATGGGGATCTCGATCGAGACTCAACGTCGAAGTACCACGACAGGCAGGGCACCCAGCTCGCGATGGGAAAGCCCAAGCCTCGAAGCCAGAGTCCGAACAACGAACCCGGGCTTCGATCCAAACGGGCACAAAGCCCGACGCTTCTTCGGTTCCCTAAACCGAGGAGACTAACTAGGTCGAGCAGAGTATAAATTTATAAACAAGCAAATATAACGCATACCCGAACACAATGAATGACAACAGAAAACATTCATATATTTAAAAACAGAATAATATAACAACGGCCGAAGCCAAGTACGCCCGAAGGCCAAATTACATACGCCCGAAGGCCAAAATACACAACAAGGCACGCAGGCCATAACAAAAACAACAAATCAAAAGAAAAAAACAATAATCAAGACTCCGCCCGGAGCACCTCCTCAGCTTCTTCCACCACATCCTCGTCATCCCCCAGCTCCTCCTTAGCTTCGAAAGGGCATACGATCTCTCCCTCCCGGACACAGTAATTATGGGCCGACCCCTCCGTCACCAACTCAGGATTCAGAAGCCTCAGTTGTTCGACGGCATTGTCGAAACCCTCCTTGAAAACAGCCACGAGGTCCTGGTTGAGAGAGCGTATGTGCCCCAGCAGCTCGCCACGGGAACCAAGGGCAAGCTCCTCCTCGGTCTCATCAGCCAAAGGACGGACCTTTTCCTCGAGGGATTCAAGCTGAGCCCGCAATCCAGCATTGTCCTCGATCAGCTTTTGGTGCCCGGCCACCTGCTCCTCCAAGCTCATCTTGGCCGCCTTCAGCTGGTCCCGCTCCCTTTCTGCCTCTTCCAGCTTCTTATTCAGCCCATATTGCAGCTGATGCTCCTCCTTGTAGTCCGACAGGTCTTTGGACAGTCTGTCCTTCTCCGATCGAACCTGTACGAGAGCATCCTCCAGGGAGGCAGTAGATACGGAGGTATCGGTCAAGACCATGACCGTCTCCATCACCCGGATGACAGCTGCCAGGTCTCTAGCCAGCTCCTTGCGTCGGACACCAGCATCTTGGTCTAGGATAGCCTTCGCCTCAGGCGCCGGCACCGCGATCGCATCCTCGACCTTGAAGAACGACCGCTCCACATAGCAGGGGGGTAACAAATAGCTGCCCGGTCCACCCGGACTACCCAAGGATGACCTCGAAAGAGTCCCCGCCGGACGTTTCCGTTTATGGAGAGGAGAGGCCGATTGAGGCGGACTATCAGGTATGTTTATCGTCGACGCCCGAGGAGGAGAGGAAGGTGTTGGACTTGCTGTGTTCGAAGTCCCGACCCCAGCATCAGCAGCGGTCACCTGAACACGGGCCACAGTCTTCTTTTTCTTTTTCGGCACCCGGTCAGCCGCACCGACCTGGTTGGCCAGCTTCAGGACCCGATCACGCGTACTGGGCATAGCACCTGCGAAACAGAACACACAAACATTAGCGAGCGAAAACATTGACAAAAATAAAAGATCAAGAAAAAATCTGCCTACTCAGTAATTCTAAAGCCTTCTCCTTGGTCCTACACTCGAGCAAGGCCTTTGTATTGATATAGCGCGTCTCAGTAATTGGCATTCCGGCCTCGTCGAGATAGGGCACGCCCTGTCGATCCGTCCAGACCCCCAGATTGAAACTCTGCACGTAATCAACCAGCTTCTTGTATGCGAGCCTGTCCTCAACGCCGAGCATCGAAAATTTGACC
The DNA here is from genome assembly GCA_963966055.1 of Lathyrus aphaca. Taxonomy (NCBI): domain Eukaryota; kingdom Viridiplantae; phylum Streptophyta; class Magnoliopsida; order Fabales; family Fabaceae; genus Lathyrus; species Lathyrus aphaca. The sequence continues at coordinate 49,445,254 of OZ014519.1, forward strand.
CTATAGTGGGCAGTGGAGAGGTCGAAATGATCGCGCTGCCACCTCAGCGGTATCTTCGACATCAACGTCTCCTCCCCATTTGATGCTCGTTGATAATAGTAAAGAGAATGAAGGGCGGCACGGGTGATCGGCATCACTACATACCAACGACCTTTGAAATGTCGGGCAGAGTCCACGTACGTCTTGAACAAACGCACGAGCTGTTTAAAAGAAACCCAACTGTGGCATCCACGGAGGCCGGACCGCTGGAGGTGGAAGACGTGGAAGAAAAGGGCTCGAGTGCACCCGATGCCGAGGAAACGGCAGACCAACTCGAATGCCCGCATAAAAGCGAGGGCGTTGGGATGCAGTTGGGATGACGCCAGCCGAAGCCATTTGAAGATCGACATTTGGAAGGAGTTGAAGGGTAGCCTGATCCCCGCCTCCCGGAAAGCAAACTCGTACATCGTGAACTGCTTCCCCGAGAAATGATGGCAGATACGGTCCTCCTCCTTAGGGGCACAGCAATGCCAATTCTCCGGATCTTCCCGGTTTCTATCTTCGACCTCGGCGTAAGCGGAGATAGCCTCGTCACAGAAATAGGACTCCTCTTCCAAAGGTTCATCCGCAACCCAGGAGAGATCCACCTGCCCGGAGGATGAAGCATGCTCAGTACCATCCCTGGCACTACCATCCCCGACAGGTAGACGAGTAATGACCGCATCTTCAGACGAGGACCCAGAGTCTTCCCTCCTCGATCGTAGACGCCCGGTAGCACCTGAAACGTAGACAGAAAGAGTGAATTCGACATCATATCAAATCCACCCTTCCACCGCAGGTCAAGTGAAAGGGCGTAGCAGCAACGGACACTGACAACGTGTTCAACGCGAAGATACGCACGTTCTTAAGAGACCGGGCAGAAAGTTCATATATACCTATGCAAATATTGCCCGGCATATGTAATTTCTGCCCGGGACAGTCTAACCCTAACCCTATTTTCTACCATCTATAGTCCATCTACAGTCCATTTTACTATTCCTAAGTCAAATCTAACCACATACTACGAATATAACATGCATTTGTAGACATTTAACACAAACAGAAGGGAAAATGATGGATTACAGAAGCAAAATGGTACCTGACATATTGGAAGTTAAGAAAGAGACGGTGGCGCGCGGGCAGAAACAGTGGTTCAGGCAACAAGACGAGCGGAGACGGCGGTTCAGACGGCAAGACGAGCAGACACAGGAGGATTCTTCAGAGCTTCCGGTGAACGTAGGAGCAAAAAAGTGAAAATGAAGTCACTCAACTTCCTTTTATAGTCCCTGGCGCGTGGGCCCACGCGCTAGGTCATCATTGCCTACTACCTACGCCGTTTTTGCACACAAAACGAAGCGACACCATCAAGTCTGAGACACGTCTACCCAAAAAAAGAAACTGAAGCGACGTCGAGCATCTGTCCGTCTCCCCGACTCATCAAGACGCCCTATCCCCGTATCAAGCCCTCGGCCATTACGAGGAAGATGCACACCATCAACCACTTTCCATCCCCGACATTACCGTGGAAAGAGAAGCTCGCAAACAAGTCTATTGGAATCTTCCATGCCATACGTCCGCGCCTCCCCCTCGACATAGGGGACCCCGGTTGCAATACAAGTCATCACTCTAACTCAGAGACTCGACTTGGGGGGCTCCTGTTCTGGACTGGGCCATGACGACATGCATGGCACGGCCCAATGCTTGTCGGGTACAGGCCCAATCATCCGGGCAGATGAATGCGTCGAGCAGAGGCCCCAACCATCCATGGCGATGGGACACCTCCTCGACAACTCTACTGTATGTCGGGCAGAGACTCGCATCCTCCACCAGCTGATCTTCACCCATATATCACCTACCTATATCACGGGCACGTGAGTTATGTCGAGCAGAACCACGTCTGCCAACTCATCTGACACGTCACCCAACTCCCCTGTATTATCTCCGAAGGGATAGGGGCAGTTGGACCAGGGAGCAGACCTTTGGTCTAGGTCTTCACGCTTCTTACGCGTCCCCTGGCAGCTCCTCCTTGGGCCTAGCTAAATCCAGCCCATTAGGAGCCTTGGCCCAGCGCTGGGGGCTCAATATAAATACCCTTTCATAGCAAAGGGCCAGGTATTCTAACTCACTCTGAAATAACCTTACTTTCTGTACCTCTTCTGACTTAAGCATTGGAGCACTTTGCAGGTACACCCCCTCACTCACCTCACTCTCTGATCCAGTCTTCAAATCCTTGGAAGGCCCTCTTGATCAGGTAAGATCAAAAATGAATATTTATTAATGGTTAGAACTATCGAGTCATATTTGTATAACAGACCAGACATTATTTAACTATAAATTAATGTACTTGAAGTTGATGGATTGTCAATGAATTTGCATTAGAATGTGTCTCTTTACACTTAAATTTTATCTCCTCCCTAACACTTTATAAACAAAAATCTAATATTCATAGTAACAAAATTTAAATTTTATGTTTCTTTTAGAATATGTTTTATTGAAAAATATATTTAAAAAAATCGATTGATTGTTGTTTATGTAAAAAATGAAAGAGAAACCAAATTAAATGTGATTATATTTAATTTTATTTGAAAAATATGAATTTTAAAAAATAAAATGGTTATATAAAATAAAATAGATATTTTTTTTTATAATTTTAAATAAAAAATTAATATTCTTTATTTATAAATTGGTGGGAGTAATATTAATAAAGGAAAATTATATTAAAATATATTGTGAAGATACTAAACAAACACCCTTCCTTAAGAAGGATCTTCTAAATGGCACCGTCATTTTACATTGACTTGGATGATCCATCATGTGCGCAGTAATCACCGACACGAATGTCAAGGACAAGTTGTTTCATGGACTGTGGACTTTTTACTTCACACTTTTCAGTAGGTGTATTACTCTCATCATATTAAATGCACTTTTCTATCCAATCATCCTTAAATGTCAAGACATTGGTTATTAAGGAAATTGTGTCTCACTCACCTAAATAATAAAAAAATAGTTATTTAACTATTCTAAAAATTTGATATTTCCTTATAAAAAATATTCAATTGTTTTAATAAATATTAAATTGATCGGACTTAATCAAACTGACTTAATTGAATCTAACGAAAATTAAAATTTTATCGGTCGAGATATTGAATCATAAAATTAAAACTATAATTTACATTAAATTTAAATTTTAGATTCGAAACCAACTGAAATTCACCAATTATCCGATCGAATAGGAATGTACAAATAAATTTTAATCAAGTGAAATGTTTTATAAGAATATATTATAATACTCAATTTTGTTTAGCGAATATAATTTGAATAAACACATCAAAATTCAATGAAATAATGTTGGGTTCCTAGACTTTTCGTTGATAAGTATTGGCTACTGCCACTGTATGCCTAATAAATATGATGGCGATTCAGTCAATATGCACATGGGCATTTATTAACTTCTTTATGTTTCGAAAGTGTCTAAATATTGAAATGATTGTTAATCTGCCCAACGTCAACTTTTCGAGTGTTGACATATATATATATATATATATATATATATATATATATATATATATATATATATATATATATATATATATATATATATATATATATATATATATATATATTAAAGAGAAAAAATGAAATATGCAATGAGAGAGTGTATAATATCTATACACAATCAATCAATCTTCATGTATTCCACCATATCAAATTATAAAATTTAAATTAGTGGTATAACAAGATAGATTGATAAATTTCTATTTGATCACAGTATACAATTATTTTACATTGATATGTTCATTGAAAAATATTTTATTTAAAATGAATATGATTTTTAATAAACTAAATAGTTAATTATTTTGATTTTAATGATATGTTTATTAAATTCTTTTATTAATTCTAATTATAAATTAATTAAGTTGAAAGAAAATTTATGCATAAAAATATGATAATGTAAAAATAATAATAAATATTATATTAATATTATAACAAATTAATTAATTTAAGAAAAAAACAAATAAGATAAGAAGTTCAAATGATATGGTAAATAGTCAATTTTACACCAAAAATATAGTTAATTTTAAATAAAATAAATAAATTATGTGTAAATACATTTTACTCTCCGCAATGTGAGCGGATTTCAGTTTACCTCTATGATTATTTTTATTTTGGATTTCTCTTTTAATGTTTAGATTATGTTTCATTGGCCTCTTGGTGACAAGTAGGTGTGAGAATAGGCTGAGCCGAGCTAAACTTTGTAAGCCTGAGCCTGATATGCTAAAAAATTACAAGCCTAAGCCTGACATATAGCCTATCAAAGGCTTATGTTTTGGCCTAAGTCTGACATTTTCGAAGGCCTGATTGACATATTAGCCTATTTAAGAAGCCTATATCATTTAAATATGTGTAAATAAGAAATTTAACAAAGGTTTAAATAGATTATAGAATCAAAAGTATAATGACACTAAATGTTTGTTTTTATTGACTTATAATAGCTTACCTATTAGTATAAATTTTGTGAGATGATTTGTTTGAGAGAACTTATGAAAACACCTTATAACTTTATTCATAGGATTTCTTTTAACTTATTTTCATAAGTTCTTAAATATAACTAAGTTTTACTCTTGTATTTTAATATAAAGAATAAAATACAATATAAAAACAATAAATTCATTCATATTTCCTAAATAGGCCGACCTAATAGGCTTATAAGGTTTTTTCTATGGCCTGCGGCCTAGCCTATTTAACAAAATAGGCTTATAAAAAAGCCTAGGCCTTTTCTATTTAAAAAAAAAGCATGGCCTAGTCTTGACCTATGTAGGCTAGGCCTTAGACCCCTGTTAGTTGGTCTGACCTATTCCCACCCCTAGTGACAAGACACCAATATAATCTTCATATTTGTTGACTTATAGGTCCATGTGACATTTTATTTAAATTTTTTAATTTCACATTGATTTTTTATTTGTTTATTTATTGGCCCCTTTATAATTAATTAGCTTATTTGTTTATTTATTGTCCCCCGCTTATTTTTTAAATTTCATTGGCGACTTCAAAATTAATTAGCTCCTTAAAATTTTCTTATTTTTAAATGAATAAATTTGACTTAAATGCACTTTTGGTCCTTCCATAGTTTCATTTTTCTAAACAATTCATCCCCCATTAAAAAAATCCAGCTTTTAGGTCCCTTATTTTGTTTTTTTGGGAAAATTTTGGCCCCCTCTTCAATTTTGGGTATGTGGCATTGTAAAGGCTGATGTGGCATGTTGTATGTTGTTCACATCTGGAAATAAATTGTCATGCCAGTTATTAAGTCATATTTAATGAAATTTTAATATTAAAAAATTAATTTAATTAAAGAATTATAAGGAAATTTTTTATAAATACGTATGTGTTAGGATGTTCTTCCCCAATTCGTTTCTTTGAACCCTAGATATCATTTGTTTCCCCAATTCATCCCCAATTCGTTTGTTTCAATCTTCAATCCTCAAGATCCATTCGTCACGACCATGTCTGGGTACTCAGCTTCAAGCAATTGAAGTGTTTCTCACGCGCATCACATTGAATGCAAGTGTGGTATTATGTCACCATTGATGATAGCTGGGACAGAGCATAACCCATGTCACGATTTTTGAGCCGCGAGATGTACAAAGTTAGCTGTAAAAAACAATGTTTCATAAAAATCCATATTTTGTAGTAACATGTATGGAATTCCTAATCTCTTCATCTCTATGTCTAGAATCAAAGATACAAGAGATGTTCTCATTTTGTCTGGTTTGACGAAGAAATATCGCAACGTGCCAAAGAAGTTATATCTTCAATGCATCAAAAGTTGAACCAAGAAAATGTTAAGTTGAATGGAGTTGTGGTTAGAGAAGATAAATTGAAGTTGGAGATCAATTTTTTGAAGAAGATGAACAAATTGACTATGGAAATGACATTAGTGTTGTTAATTGGGTTTGTGTTAAAAAATGTATCAAATTAGTGTTAGGTTTGATTAGTGTTTTGCATTGTAATGTTGAAATTGTTAAGTTGATAGCATTGTAATGGCATGTAACAAATGTATGAAATTGTTAAGTTGATAGCATTGTAATGGCATGTTGGTTTGTAGTGAAATGGTGCTTCAAACTTTTCAACATTTTAATGTCTTTCATATATCAGTTTAATGGTTATTCAACATTTAATGGTTTAATGTTTTAATGGTTTAATGTATAAGACCTGTAATGGTTTAATGGTTTATCAGTTTAATGATTTAATGTATAAGACCTGTAATGGTTTAATGGTATAAGACTTGTAATGGTTTAATGGTATAATTTGTATAAGACCTGTAATGGTTAAATGGTATAAGACCTGTAAACAACAGATATGTAATTGTTTAATGGTTTAATGGGTTTTCACCTGTTTAATGGTCTTTGATATGCCAGTATAAGACCTATAATTTAAGACATGTAAACAACAATCCTGTAATTGTTTAATGGTTTAATGTTGTATCATTTGACACAAAATAGAAAATGTATCAAACTTGTTGTATTAGACATTATCATTTGTATCAAACCAAAATACATAATGCACAACATTCAACATTATCATTTGTATCAAACACATTATAACACAAAACACATACTACCATTACTCAAAATATCAACATTCATATTACATTATAGGTCATGACACTAAATTTAAACACAAAATCCAAACACCAAATCCAAAATGACATCATAGGTCATGACAGTAATAAGTTTCCAAAATGACACTAAATCTAGAAAATCCTAATCTTGAGTAGGTTGTGGAGCTTGAGAGCAAGAACTAATCTCCTGAGTTGAATCCTTTGAAGCCTTCTTTTGCTTCTTTCCTTTTGCACATTTCTTTTGCTATTTCCCTTGGCATCCTTCTTTTGCTCTTTATCATGAGTTTTCTGCTTTTTGTTTCCTCCCTTAGGCATGACCCTATCAACTGCTCTCTTCCCCTTGCATGTCCTCATGTTATGGCCCATGGATCCACATTTTTTACATGTGACAGTTTGAAGCTTCCTAGGTAAGACATATAGGTTTTTGGGTTCATCATTTGTTTTGTTTCTCATCTTCTTGGGGCGTCCAATTGTCCTTTTCATCACAAGGGGATTGATTACTAGTGCTTCATTCACAGGCCAAAGCTGAGGTCCCTTAGTTGGGAAGATGATGTGTGAGTAGGTCTTTTGAAAAGTAGCTTTTTTGCAAACAAAATAAATGACACACAATCATAACTACATAACACAACATATAACAAGGTAAATGGCACAAAATCAGAACTACATAACACAAAATCAATACCTATAATAATCAGAAGTAAATTCTTTTGGTTGTGTTTTGTTATGCCACATGCATGATATTTCACGATATTGCAACACTATGTTACTATTAGGGTTTGATGCAAGAAGCTCGTTAGAATAGGTTCTTAGATGGCTGAACTGATCCCTACCAGCACCTTGAATAATTTGCATTGCTCCCCTCTTAGCCCTATAAGCCTGATTAGTTGAAAGTTTAACACCCTAAAACCCTAAAACAAGGGGGTCCACCATGTACATTATAATACGCCAGAAAGAACCCAAAAACATTAGGGGACCACCACTAACATTAAAATAACCAAACAAGTTTTGTAGGGGAGAGAATACATACCTGAGACAAAATTTGACTTTGCTCTTCTCGGAACTGGTAACATGATTGGGAACATGATTCTCCATGGAAGACGATTGCGATAGTGATTGATGATTTCTCACGAACGAACGAACGATATTGACTGATGACTTTAGGATTTTCTCTCTTCAGGAAATACAAGCTAGAAACACAATGATGGATGACTTTAGGGTTTTCTTGCTAAATTTATAAACCATCACTCAATATGATTATTTATTTACTCATTTTCATAATTAAGAAATTCACATTATTCATGATACAAATGACCTGACATTACAGTCAGAAACATTGGTCAACATAAACATTGACATGTCATTAATTGGAGCGCCACATAAGCTAAACTAAAAGGGGACCACAATTTTCAACGAAAAAAAAAAACAAAATAAGGGACCTAAAAGTTGGGTTTTTTTAAAGGGGGATGGATTGATTAGAAAAATGAAACTATGGGGACCAAAAGTGCATTTAAGCCAATAAATTTTATTTTTAATTTAAGTTTTATTTTTAATTACTATAGTAAGATTATTATATAAAAAATGATTGTATAATAATTAAGTTTTATTTTTATTTTTAATTTAATAATATTATAAAAAAATAGAATTTTAAACACTTTTATTTTTTCAAATGAATGACCTAATTAAAAGAAACAATATTATTATTTATCGCAAACTGTTATATCAATAGAACACACAGGTCAATGCTTAAGGTGCCCTCTAGGCGAACTGTTATTTATCGCAAACTGTTTACAAGCCCTCCTTTGCCAGGCGAAAGTAGATATTTTTTTCCAGGTTGTACTTTTGTGTTGGTTGTGTGTGAGAAATAAGCATTTTCGCCGGCCGAGCCTCATTTTTGTCGGGTGAAAATGTCTGAACAAATATTCTTTATAAGTTTATTTCATTCATTTTTAGGGTTATGGTTTTGGGTAATTTTGCTTCCAACTCCATCAAACTCAATTTCAGTAGGATTAACTTAGAAAATAACATTGTAGCTTGCACACGAATGATCCGAGGTGGGTTTCTCATCGATCGGTGTTGACAAACCGCAAGTTGTTTGGTTCAATTATTTTCTTTTTTGTGTATTCTTCTTTGCTGGGTTATTGTTTATGTATTTACTTTGAACTCGTGTATATTTGTCACCCATGGCGTTATATTAAATTTGCTATACAAATCTTTATCGGTGATTGTCCTTTATTTTTTCTTTATGCTTCAGGTTTGGGATGTGTTAGAGATAAACATCACAAACCTTGATTAGGGATGATTATCTGTTAGGTTTTGGGTGCTAGAGATAGATTTAGATCTAACAACCTTTATGGGTGTCGAAGCTTAATGCTTCAGTGTTGGTTCTGTCGGGCAAGAAATTGTCGATGCAAGTGATATGGATGTCTTTTGTGTTATTTATGTCGGGCGAGAGATTGTCGATGCAAGAATATAGTGGTTCTATCAATTTGGGTTAGACATAATCTAGGTCGTGAGCAATGCCGGATGATATTGAGGAGTATTGTAGGTTGAGTATATTTGGTCGGTAAGTTTAATTTTGTGAGGAATGAATTATATGCATGTCTGACAAGTTTCTTCTCTCTGAAGAATGAATTATTTTTGTGTTAATATTTAATTTTCTGTTTCTATGTCTCAAACCATTTTAAACCCAAGTTTAGAAACTTAGAGATTATAGAACGACAATTTAATAGAACCGTGTGGACACAACAAATTCCCGAAAAAATACTTCCAAAAACTTTTGTTGCTTGCCACTATACCGCTTTCAACAAAATGGCATCGTTGTCGGGGATTGATTTTGATATTAAATTGTATTGAAATAGTTTTGTTTTGTTTTGTTTTGGAGCTTTGTACATAATTGTCTATATTGTATATATGCTTGTATAGATACTTGTTTTGCTTTTATTTTTCATTATGTGTTGTGCAAGTGTTGTATACATTTTGTTCTTGTAACTTTTTATTAAGTGTTTGGCTAGGACACTTGCTTTTGGTTTGCGTAGTGAGACATCACGATGGCATGAAGGGAGGAAGTTACTAGCTAAGAACAGTAAAGGCGGCGAGCTTACAACGTAAAACAAGCATGTTTTATCATTTTTTGTTTCGTTATTACTTTTTCATTCTAGCTTAGGTAATGTGGTGAACATTCATTAAACAAGTTTTACTCGGATTGTTCATAAAATTCTCAAATATTCACTTTATAACTTGTTTAATCCATTTTCACCCGGTTTTTTAGTTTGTTTATATTAATAGTTTTTGTGTTTGTCCAAGAGCTTGTTTTAAGTAGCTTGAGGAAATTTGATGTGATATTCCAAGTTTGATCGTTTCAACTTACAGATGTATGGTAATAATATTGTTAAGTCTTATACACGTCCAAGGTATGTGTTTATCACTTTCTAAACTTTAGCATATTCATGATACTTAGGTTTTTTACAAACTTCCATGCCGTTCATTCTTTTGTATATTTGTTCTTGATGTGAATCACTTTAGCTCCCACCCTTTTTAGGAGGAATCCTTCCATTGTTCATATATGTGCGAAGTACCAATATTCTTGTTTTAACTGGATTGTATTCTACTTAATCTTTTGTTTATATTTATTATATGAAAGCATGAAAAGAATCAAGGCATTTTGTTTCATTTTGAGCACAACTACCTAGCCAAATAGTCATTCACCTTATGAGTGTGTGATCATTGGTAACCCCTTTGTGCCTTTCTATCATTATCCATGTTGTTTGAACTTAACAATGTTTGTCTATGAGTATTTAATTCACTTTTTGTATGGATTTTGATTGATTGTTTTTTCTTGAACACTTAACTTTATGTTGTTGTATTAATTTTACCTTACCTTAGAAAGTAAGGAGTATTCACATAATGATGTGGTTGAATTCAAGTTGAGGAGAGAATGATTATTTACTCATTGGTTGGTTTCTATGAGGTTGAAAAAGAAAAGAAAAAAGAGAATTTTTTGAAAAAGAAAAGAAAAAAAAGAGAAAGAAAAAGAAAATCCTTGAGAAAGGAAATGAAAAGAGTTCAAATAATTGTGTTAAATAAGTATTGTGTTTTGTGTAATACTTGAGATTTTGGAAGAATTTGATTGGAATTTTGTGTTTGAGTATTTGTGAGTTGATAACTCCCTTAGGTTCAGGCAAGTTTTTGTTTCAATTACCTTTAGAAATTGCCCCTTATTTATTTATTTATTTATCCGACCTTACTACAACCTTGAAAGCCCTTATGATTCTTGCTTTTATGTTTTCAGTATGATTTTTGGATAAAATGTGTAATTTAATCTTTTGTTTGCAAGATTCTTCTGTGAGTGGAAAGTACCTCATTTTGTGTTTTTCATCTACCGATGATTGTTTTTGCTAGGTGTGATTCATTTGTAAACTAGTATTGTTTTAGAATGTTTGATATGGATCTTTGTATTTAGCATTTGTTTCGTGATTATGTTATCGTCATAGTTTAGTGGTAAGTATTTACTTTATGTGTAACATTTTTTATTTGAACCATATATTTGTTTATGTTTTTTTATAAAAAACTTGTTGATTCGTGATTTGGGTTTTTGCGTTTGTTTCCTTGAGCTAGTTGATTCTTGTTTAGGGACAAACAATTTTATGTTGGGGAGAGTTTGATAAATGTCATTTTGTAGTTTTTTTGTATATATATATATATATATATATATATATATATATATATATATATATATATATATATATATATATATATATATATATATATAGTTTTGTGACACTTATCAATTTTTAGTGTAATTTCCTTGAATAATTCTCCAACTTTGTGTATAAATACATTAGTTAGTGTATACTTGTGTTTTTGATTCATTTATGTAACGATTAATAGTTTTCCATTCATTTTGTAGGTGATTAAGCATTGTTGGAGCAATGAGTAATAGAAGCTCTAGGATGCACCATATGGATCAATAAAAGGAAGAAAGAAAAGAAAGAAAGCCATTGCAGAGAACCAAGAAGCTAAAATAATGAGTTACTGTCCGTCAATTTTCGTTGGGTTAAGCTTGTTTCGTTGGGCGAAACTACCCTTCAATGTGCGAAATACACCAGAAAAATGTTGTCTGCCATGCTTCGCTCGGCAAAGCTTCCTTTTCGTTGGGCGAAGCTGGAGTGAGAGAAAAATAAGGAAATTCCAATGGCTACATTTTATGCTTGCGTCTTGTTCGCTGGGCGAGTTTTGAGACTTTCGATGGGCGAAACCCTCCTTCGTCGAGCGAAAGTAGATATTTTTTGCCAGACTATACTTTTGCGCTGGCCGTGTGTGAGAAATAAGAACTTTCACCAGGCGAGCCTGATTTTCGCTGGGCAAAAATTTCTGAACTAAAATTATTTATAATTTCATTTCATTCATTTTTAGGGTTATGGTTTTGGGTATTTTTGCTCCCAACTCCATCAAACTCGTTATTTAGTAGGATTAACTTAGAAAACAACATTGGAGCTTGCACACGGATGATCCGGGGTGGATTTCTCATCGACCGACGCTGACAAAATGCGAGTTGTTTGGTTAATTTCTATTCTTCTTTGTGTATTCTTCTTTGTTGAGTTGTTGTATATGTATTTACTTTGAACTCATGTATATATGTCACCCATGGCGTTATATTAAATTTGCTTTACAAATCTTTATTGGTGATTGTCCTTGATTTTTGCTTTATGCTTGGGGTTTGGGTTGTGTTAGAGATAAACATCATAAACCTTGATTAGGGATGATTATCTGTTAGTTTCTGGATGCTAGATATATATATTTAGATCTAATAATCTTTATGGGTGTCTAAGCTTAATGCTTCCGTGTTGGTTGTGTTGGGAGAGAGATAGTCGACATGAGTGATATGGATGTCTTCTGTGTTGTTTGTGTCAAGCGAGAGATTGTCGACACAGGAATATAGTGGCTCTCTCAATTTGGGTTAGACATAACCTATGCCATGATCGACGCCAGATGATATTGAGGAGTATTGTAGGTTGAATATAACTGGTCGGTAAGTTTAAGTTTGTAAGGAGTGAATTATATGCATGTCTTATAAGTTTCTTCTCTCTGATGAATGAATTCTTTTTGTGTTAATATATACTTTTCTGTTTCCTTGTTGACACGATAAATTCCCGAAAAAATACTTCCAAAAACTTTTGTTGCTTGCCATTATACCGTTTTCAACAACTTCATGCACAACCACAAAGATAGAATGTAAATTATGAGAAGAATAGTCCATGAATTTTGTTTATGTCTCATATGGTGAAATAAATTATTTTCGTCAGTGGTAAGTCAAAGCCTAAGTTTCCTTGGCTCAAGAATATCCATAAATAATGAATCAATTTTCTTCCATTTCAATAGATCAACAACATGGAAAAAAATTTCATAACATATTCTTTCAACCACATTTCGTCTAATATTCTTTGCATCATTTATATCAGCAAACAATCTCTTGAACCTTTGAATTATCGGTGGGTACGACATCACCTTGGAATGAACACCCTTTCTAGTTACACCATCGTCATCTTTAGCGTCATTGTCCTTAAGCTTGTACCGTGACTCCCCACATCTTGAACACTCCTTCAAGTTTTCATACTCTTTCCTATATATTATTCAATCAGTATGACATGCATATATTTTGACATAGTCCAAACCCATTAGATTATATGTTACCTTCTAGAAGCATGTCTTGCAACAATTCAAGAAATTCAGTGAAACTTCCACTATTGCGTAAAAGCCATTTCATAATGGTTGTAAAAGGCACACGACCACGCTTGATCTACTGTGGTGAGATAAGGGGTAGTTGTAAGTATAATTCTTTCCACCACGGCCGTGTGACCAAAATTATAAACTATGTAGTGCACTACCTATCACAACAGTTACATTAAAACAACTGTAGTAACATTCTTAACTCTTAAAATTTAACAACGATTTTGTTAAACATAAATTTTGAAATATACACTACTACGAAAAAGACATTTAACAATGATTGAGAAAGACATATAACCATGCAAGACTAGGTGTTATTTTGTAGAGTGTCGTTATATGTGTGGTACTTACCATCATGGTTTTGGGACCGTTGTTGTATTCTAGAAAGAGCACGCCATATGACAATGGTTATTTTAAATATTTGTTGTTATATAGAACTAACTATAGCCACACTTATTTTAAAAAACCGTTGTAGTATGTCTTTTAATAAAAAAAATTGTAGCATTAGAATACGAAAAGAACATCAAGAACAATAACAAGAAGAAGAAGAAGAACAATAACAACAAAAACAATAACAATAATAACAACAATATTAAAAAAGAACAACAAGAAAAACAATAATTAAAAAAGAACACCAACAACTAACATTGTTAACTTGAATCCACAGTTTCCTTGTCTCTTTCTAGTTGTAGAGGAGATGATGGAATTCTGAAATTTGTTCTGAAATTTGGTTTAGTGGAGAAATAAAGTATCGTAAATGAAAGATGATGTTTGGAGGTAGAAGATGTAATTCCTCTAAGTTTTAGGTTTCACGCGGATCACTAATAGTAGTGTCTTGGTCGTTGATAATCACTAAATGGATGACCACGATTTACTTAAGGACATTGAATAAACTCAATATGTGCGCCATCCATAATGTCGGTGCTGAGACTTAAAAAATAAGTAAAAAACATAAAAATGTTGGTGCTGAGACTTGAACCCATGACTAAACGCTACCTATATGATCACAATTTTATTAAATAACCGTGGTGAAAGGCCTGTCAGCATTTTTAAAAAATAAGTAAAAAACGCTACCTATAATCACGATTTTTTAAATACCCGTGGTGAAAGGTCTGTCAGCATTTTTAAAAAAATATGAGTAATATGATTAAAATAAATTCAGAAAAATAAAAAACACAAAATTAATCTAACTGATTAAAATACGATTTTTGAGATTTTTTTTGAATTTTTTGAGACTATGAAAACAGTAAAAAATTCATTAAAAATAGAAAAAAAAAAGATGAATTTGGGGTTTCGAGGGTGAATACCCGTAACTATTTCACATTATAGGATGAATGATCACACGATTTTTCTGCTCAGAATGCACGAACCAGATTTAAAAAAGGAGACGATTTTCCCTAAAATCAGGTTTTTTGACCAGCAAAACCTAAAATTAAATTGTAGTTTATAATCACAGTTTTTTAAATACCCATGGTGAAAGGTCTGTTAGTATTTTGAAAAAATGAGTAAGAAACCAAAAATGATAGTGCTGGGACTTGAACCCATGACCAGACGCTACCTATAATCGCAATTTTTTAAATACCCGTGGTGAAAGATATGTTAGCATTTTAAAAAAAATAAGTAAAAAACAAAAAATATTGGTGCTGAGACTTGAACTCATGACCATACACTACCTATAATCACAATTTTTTAAATAACCGTGATTAAAAGCATTTTAATAAAAAAAATGCACGTGCCTAAATATCACATATTGCTACAGTGAATAGGAAGTCGTTCTTACTTTAGTGTTGTTGTTTGCATGTTTTGTAGTAATGATACACTTAAGTTTATTATAAATTGTGTGGAATACTTATTTTGCCAATGATCACTAAACACATAACTTTTCAATCTGATCAAGAAATTAATAATATGACAAATTAAGTTATATTAGAAGAACAAGTTACACTAATCAATGTTATACAAGATTTCTTCAAACCATTATCCATATTTCGCTCTTTAACGATTATATTTTATTTCAATATTCCTAGTTATTCAACCTCCCTTTCCTTCACCTCCAGTTCAATTTGCAAAATATTATTTACTTTGCAAACAAATATAGAACTCATAAGATTATGAAAATATCCTACAATATTAGTGTTTTGTTTTGAGAGACATTGGTTATTTACTAAAGTTAGATACCTTCACACACACACACACACACACACACACACACACACACACATATATATATATATATATATATATATATATATATATATATATATATATATATATATATATATATATAATACCTTTCACCATGGTTGATAATATAAATCGTGATGAAATATAAAACAAACCCTTTTTGTAAAGAAAAAAATAGAAAATTGTTGGTGCTGAAATTCGAACCCTTACACTTCAGGTACATTTCACCATGGTTGTTAACATTGACCATAATGAAATGTCTTTTAGTAAATAGAAAAAATAAAAGGCACTAAAAAACGAGTTATTACTACGGTTAACAAAACTACTGTACTAATATGGTGTTACAAAATATATATTTTATAATAGTGTTATATCCGTCCACTTACTTGTTATCTTAAGATTAAATAGTCTTAACAAAGCTAAAACACTTATAAATTTATGCGCCCCAAAAATAGAAGCTCTTCCAACTCATTCTCTAAAGTATCATTCACATGAATTTTCTTAAAAGAATCTTCTTCATGAACTTAATATCTACATGACACATGTATTTTTTTGTCACTTCACCATATCATGCCCATTTCGTATGATATTGAATAATTCCATCACAACTTAAATGATTGAATATGTGTTTCTTTGAATGTTTTTGCGTATTTCAAATATTTTATAAGGGGAACAAAAATCCCCTCATTGTCAGGAAGCTATTTTCTTTTTCCAAATTCAAGAAATTGAATCACTCCATTCAGATACTCTTTACTTAATCGATTGGTTTTCATCCAACTGAAATCCTCAATGGCGTACCTTATGAAAATAAAATAAAAACAATACACAAACAACAACAATGAACATTCAATCTCAACAAAACAACAATAACACTAAAACTTCAATCTCAACACAACAACTACAAATACTACAAAAAGAATAACAACATTATACCCTAAGACTCAAAAACAAAAATAAAATTAAACCTTAAATATCTCAACCAGAATAACATAATTGGTACAATTAATTACAGAGAAAGTTTTACGTACCGAAAACATGATGAGTGAGTCAAAGAAAGTTTTATCGCAATATCAATAATCAATCATTTTCGTATTTTTAGTCCATTAATCATTAATTATGCATTTTTCTATTCAATTTTTTCATTTTATGTTATTTTATTTTTGATTTTAGAATTTATTTTTGTTTAAAAATAGTTTTATTTTTTAATTTAAGTTGATTTTATTTAGTTTAATTTTAGTTGTAATTTATATTTAGTTTAGTTATAATTTAGTTTATTTTAAGGGTTAAACAGTGTTTACCCCCTGCCATATAGGCGTGTTTTGGTTTTACCCCGTCAAGAAAAAAATTTGAGATCCCCCCTCACCAAACCACCCTCACCAAACCAAGATTCTATTTTCACTCCCCCCTGTTGCTGACTATGCAGTAGAATCTTCATTTTTTTGCAGCCACGTGACATTTTTTTTATATTTTTGAATTATTTTTAAAATCCACGTGGCATTTAATTTTTTTAAATATATTTATTTAATTTTTAAAATTTAAATTTTTTTAATTATTTAATTAATTTTCTTTTTTTATTGAAAATTTGTTAAAAATTGACTTGGGCTTATGGCCCATATGAACTCTAGTTTATTTGGCCCAAGTATTCCTTTAATTACTAGTTTAATGCATAAGTTACTATATAAAGATCCTATTTGTCCCAACATCAATCGATGTGGGACTTATTATTTGAATATTAACACATTTTCATTCATTCTTTGAGTTATCAACTTTGCATCACTTTCCAAACCCTGTTTGCATCGCATACCTAAAGTACAGAGCTTGGATATGCTCTTCTATAGTGTTAAGCTAGCTTTGTTCCATCTCATTATGTGACTTCCAAAGAAAAATAAAATCTTAATAAATTACCCCATTGGCCATGAGCTGAAACACTACTGCAACAAGAGGATGACATCCAATTTTCCCCACCTCCATCTGTATGTATCTACCTGCTCAGGAGAACCGAAAGAAATAATCCACTTTGTTCAGCGAAATCAAATCTGGTAATTGAAGCAAGAACATCTTGAATATTAAACTGTTACTACTTCATTTAAGAAAATTGTTGCAAAGTATAAGGTTAATTTTTTAGTTTAAGAAAAGTGTGTGATGTTGATTTATTCTTATATGATTTTAGATGGATAACAAATCCATTTTTAACATCTCCCATTTTTAGAATGACAAGATCGTGCATGGATGCAACTCCATTTTTCCTTTCCATTTTATTTCTTATTAATACATGGATGTTTCAACAATTTGGTTGTTGCAAAGTGCAGTGACATATACTTTTCCAACTCCTAAGTTATCAACCACACGAAATTCATACCGGAACGGAATTAGCCGTGACACTTTGCTTATGAAATACTTAGAAAATTGTTTAGTTGTGATGTGTTGCAGATGTAGATATTGAGAAACAAACTTGCTCCCAAGTGGAAAGTGATAGAGATATTAGCTTGAAAGTGATAAAGATCTATTGAAAAACCTCCATAATATATATGACATGAATATATAACTCTTGTAATCCGATAACAATTATGAATACTTGAAAAGCTTGAATAGTTGTAGCAATGAGTATATAGCTTCCAAAACCAAGCTCACTTTGACGTGTTGTATATTCCAAGAGGTTTTCCACATGAGGCATGTATAAAGCTTTCGTTGCACCATACACTATGTATTAAGGTTAGACCTCCTTTTGAGTAATAAGCTTTAGTTATGATGATTTTGGTTATACAAGTTCTGAACCTTTTAAAAGAAAGAAATATTTAGTTATTTTGGAAGCTAAAAGTCACGCATTAGAACTGTCATCTCCAGCAAAGTCAATGTTTCTAAGTAAAGATTTTTTTGCATAATCTTGTTGTTTAGATCTTAGTGCTATTTATGATGCATGGATAATGGATGTGGGATGTTGGGTTGCAGTTCAAAACAGTAGCATTGCATTGCATTTTAGTGTTAAAAAAGTCCCACTTCGAAATTTGTAAAAGAAAAAGAAGTGTTTATATAATTCTTTTGCATACAAAATAGTAAAACTTGAGTTGGGTTGATTTGAAAGTGTTATTGAGTCTTAAATATCAAATTAAAGCCCAAGTGAAATTTTAATAAATTTTCATAACAATACTTATAAAATAAAAATTAAAAATAAAAATTAAACATCAATAAAAATAAAATTCAAATAAATAATAATAATAAAAATAATTTTAATAAATTTATTGCAGCTAATCTTTTGCCTCCACGTAAGCATTTAATATCCGCATATGCAAATTAGGGTCTGAGGAAAAGGAATCTGAATAAGTTGAGGGGGGAATAAAAAAAAATTCTTAAAGGGGGTAAACCAAATCTTGTTTGTTTGACAGGGGTAAATACTATTTAACCCTCATTTTAATTAGTTTAATAGCTTTTAATCTAATATTTTAATTTAGGTTTATAGTTTACATTATTTTTGTTTTTAATTAGATTAATTAGTTTATTTTATTATTTAGCTTATTTTAATTAGCTCGATTTTTTACTTAGATTATTTGAATTAGTTTATTAGTTATTTTAATTAATTTATTTAAATTAGTTTATAGGAATAGTTTATATGATTTAGTTTATTTAATTGGTTTAATTAATTTGTTCAATCACCATGTTACCACCTGATGCCACAATCATGTCTCAACCTCATAAGCTGTCTCTACTCACTAGCATCACAGACAACCAAAGCCTTGAGCCAACTCCTACCACAAGCCTCTTTCACTACACGCCATAATTATAAACCAAAAAAATCCACTTTCCACCCCATACCTGCTACCACTAGCTAGCCTACAACAACTGATAATACCTTCACTACACATAGTCTGCACCACCCACTGCGTGCCACAAACCTGCCACATACCAAATTTATACCAAATTAGCCACACCAACTTGCAAAAAAAAGTGATATGGAGACAATGCATACAAGACAAAGGGAATGAGAGTTGATTAAGAGGAGCCAAGTAGTCTGCAGAACCAAGAAAAAAATGACCCTCCTTCACTATAAAATCGAAGAATAGAGAAAACTTGAAAAAAAACCTATTTATCAGTCCTCTAAACAACCTTCACCCATCCTCTTCCACAAGTCGCCCTCACCTGCAAACCACAAAACAGACTTCCCCACCCTTAACCAACAGAACCTTGAACTGCTTAACTCACATCACCACCTATAATCACAAAACAAAATCGCCACCCCACCACCACAAACAATCGCTTTCCACCACCCTCACTCCTCAACATCACCCCTCAACACATTCATCATCTCTATCCAAACCTTACAAACCACCTCACAAACCCTTCATCATCATAAACACTCTTCTGCCATATTCAAGAAACTTTCCAACATCAACAAATCATACAAAGCCTACCACCATTCCGCCTAACCTGTTGAAATGTAATTCCTTGTGTTGAAGCAGGTTGCTCGACAGAAAGAATGGTGTGTCGAAATATTTGTTTCACACAAATTTAATTTATATTCGATTTAGTTCCAAAATAGGTATTTTAGGCTTTTATAGTTTTGGGCTTTTGCATGGGATGTAAGCAAACCTAATTCTATAAATAGGGAGCAACCCTTATATTTTGTAATCAATCAACACATTATAATTCACGATTTACAGTTGCAAGTGAATAGAAAGAAAAAAATCTCACAGTTTGTGGGTAACAACATTCTTCTCCAAATTCTCTTAGAGCCCTAATTTATTTTTTTTCTCTATTTACTTCTTTTCTTTGTTATTGTTGCGCTATAAACTCTTCTTATTCATAGAGAAAGGGTCGAAATTCCCATAAACTTTTGGGTTAATTCCAACAGAACCGACACAACCCACAACAAATCTGCAGCAACGCACTAACAACAACTTGCCGCAGCACGGCAAAACCGACGCGGAAAGGGAAGGAGAGAGCGGGGGAGGAGAATCGCAGTAGAAATAGAGGAAATATATTGAGAACTTTGAGAGAGAGACCGACAAATTGAAAGGAAATCACGTGAGGGTAGCTTTTCTCCCTTTTTCACTTTTGATCGTGTTCCTCTGAATTTATTTCTAATATTTTCTTATTTATTTTATTAATCATTTTTATTTAAATTATTGTTGTTGTCATGGTTTGAGTTTATTAGCCCATGTTTATTTGACAATTAATACTAACACACACTTTTTACTAATTATTTGTAACCCATTATCTTTCTTTTGTTTTTGTTTAGTTCCATTAGCTAATTAGTTAACATTTTTGTATTTAGATTAGAACTTTAATTAATATAATTTTATTTAGGTTTAAGTCAATTTTAACTTATTTAGAAAAATATAGTATTAGTTTATTAGGATTTTTAAGATAATAAGAAGAGTTTAATTTAGTTTATTTTCCTTTGATTTATTTTCTATTTTATTTTATTTCTTTAATATTAAAAATCTAAAAAAAAATTCTTTGTTTAATTTAAGTTATTATCATTAAGTTTTTTATTTAGTTTAGTTATTTTATTATTTTAGGTATTAAAAACGACAAAAAAATATTAAATATATGTTGATTTCTTTATAATTAATCTTTCACCTTTCTATTTGTTTTATTCGACTTGATTTTTATTATTTTTAAGTCTTGATACTCTGTCTTTCGCGCCTATGCCATGTTTCACCTTGACTAAATTCCTTAATGTTGACGCGATGTTTTACCGTGTGTGTCTTGCGATTTTATTCACTACATGATGTTTTGTCGTGAGCGTACTCTCGATTTTATTCATTCATGATACTTCTGACCCGATCCAAGGGAAAATGGACTTTTTTGTTGACTTATTGTCATTTATGTATCATTTGCGTGTTTCACCTTTTAATCTTTTTTCACAAGCTTTGCATTCAATCTTTCCCCCATTGTTGCCTTAGTTCTTAGGTCCCCTTTTACTCGTAGTTTTCCGAACTAAGGCGCTCTGAGTTTCCCATTGCATGAGGGAATACGTAGACACAAGGTTTCAACCCTTGGCGAGCACATCTTTTCTTTTTTCACATTTATTTCTCTTCCTTTTTTATCTTTTCTATCTTTTAGTTTTAGTTCCCATTCATTTAGCAGACAATTAAGCACAATAACATAGATATTACAAGAGGTTCCCGTAGAGTACTACGGATACTTAGGATGCTAGCACCTTCACAAGGTATAACCAACCTCTGTACATTTGATCTCTGATTGCTTAGTTTTTAGCCCCGCCTTTTAGCTTAGCATATTTTTAGGGTTTATTTGATCTTTTCCCTTTCCCTTGGATAAATTAAAGTTCGGTGGTGAATACAATGATTTGTGATCCAAGTTAACTTAATAGCTTGATATCTAGTTCTCATCGCAACACTAACGTTGTAATAAAATATTGTTAGGAGTTTATATCTATGTTGACAATAAAAATCGAGATAATAAATGAATTCTATTTTAATTAAATAAAAATAATAACATCATTTTTGTTATAAATAAAACACGAAATTGTAAGAGCTAAAACATTGAAGCTCGAACCTTGAGCAACATTTGCTCTCGATTGACATAAACATTAAGGGAATAGATAACTATTATAATTAAAAAATTAAATAACATAAGGGCGCCATTTGGTTCTAAATAAAACAAAAATGGTAGGAATAACTTGGAACAAAAATTAAATAAAACAAAAATTAAAAAACTTCAAACCCTGAGTGTTGTGCTTCCATCAAAGCATCTCTCTTCTTACAAGATGCACTTGTTGTGGTCACAATCAAGGAGATGTACTCAAAGAAATCATGAATAGATGAACAACTACTAGCGACATACACAACAACCAATTGCAAACGCTGAGCATAACAATGGACATAAAAAGCATAAGGGTTTTCATCTAGAATCTTTCTTTGCGAACCATTAAATTCACCTCTCATATTTGAAGCTCCATCATATCCTTGCCCTCGTCTCCTTGAAATAGATAACATGTACTTATCGAGAATACCATAAAGAGCATCCTTTAATGACTCATATGTAGTATCTTTGACATGATGTAGAGCAATAAATCTCTCCACAACATTCCCCTTGTTGTTCACAAACCTAAAACAAATTCAACAAGTTTACTTGACGACATAAATAACAACAGGTAATTAAATAAATTCAAAAAATTCAACTACTAACCTTAACATCACTGCCATTTTCTCTATGACGGATATATCATGTGACTCATCAATAAGAATAGAGAATTGTCTATCACCAAGATCTTCCATAATCACCTTAGTAACTTCATGTGCACAACAGATTGCAAGCTCCTTTTGAATGTCACCGAAAGTCATTGTTCAATTTTTTCCACCACGGTCAAAATCATCCCTCACTTGTTCATTCTTAGATTTTACCCAATCTACCATCTCTCTAAAATTTCCCTTATTTAGGGAAATAGAGGATTCATCATGGCTACAGAAAGCCATGCATTGTACAATGAGATATCTTGTGCAATCTACAGAACAAGTCAAATGAATCTTATACAATTCTTCTGATTCCTTGGTTGCTTTAACAAACTTACTTTCCACGCTTTGTCTTTGATTATTATAATCATCGTAGTTCTTAAAACATGAGTTGTGCAAACTATTATGACTACCAACGTGATCTTTTAAGCCTTATGATGCATGCTTCCAATCTTTATAGCCGATTTTAGTGAAGACTTCAAAACCAAAGTGCTCGGACCTTCAAGGATTCTTAAAGAAAAGCAATAAAAATAGTAAGCCGCATCCTTTATCTCATTGTATTCTAACCATTTATAATTCTTATACCATTACTAAATGCTCTATTAACACTTCCAAATGGAGTACGAGGAAAGCTTGGCAAATATGGTTGCATTGGACCCTTCAATATATATGCCCTCCTCACTTGGTCTTGAATATCCGGAGCATACTCATTAATTTGTTTCCTATGACCCGAATCACGCACAATCTCATTTGGGTTAAATTAATTAACCACATTAGGCGGCGGTGGTTCTGGTTCTGATTCTGACTCAACCAAAAATCTCTTCATCTCTAGAAAAAAATTCAAACATACGTAACAAATGAATCCAATTCCATAACTTAATCACTTAATTCATTATTACTTAATAATAAAATAACTTAATCACTTAATTCATTATTACTTAATAATAAAATAATACCTTACTTAAATCCATCTTAACTAGTAAAGTTTGGAAACCAACATACAAGCATAACATTGCATCATATAAACTTTATGCAATGCTAGATCACCAAATTAAATAATGCCTAGAAACTTTATGCAATGCCTAGAAACTAAACAATTCATCAAATTAATATAAAATTATGCAATGCTACATCACAAGCCAAATTACTAGCATTATCTAGAAATAAGATAAAGTTAAACAGTAACATTAACGAAATGAGATAAAATTGAACGGTAAAATAAGATAAATTTCCTAAACTAATTGAACAGTATAAATCCAAATCCAACAAAACACATGAGCACCGCCATCGCCATTATATTTAAGAATCCTGAATGAAACCCTTTTCAAATACATCAGTGATCAGTAACATTTACAAATATTGATTGCATCAGAAAATTTTCAAAAACAAATTTCTCACACTCAAGTTTCTGCAGAACAATGAATTTCATCAGTAACATTTACAAATACAAAACAATTTTCAAATACAAATTTCTCACTGTCAAGTTTTTGCAAAT
The DNA here is from genome assembly GCA_963966055.1 of Lathyrus aphaca. Classification (NCBI taxonomy): domain Eukaryota; kingdom Viridiplantae; phylum Streptophyta; class Magnoliopsida; order Fabales; family Fabaceae; genus Lathyrus; species Lathyrus aphaca. The sequence goes on from OZ014519.1 coordinate 49,469,492, forward strand.
TGCGAAGTTCTGAACGAAACCTTTTTTCGCTTCCTCTATGCTTGCGTTGCGTGAAACCGTGAAGGATGTGGTGAACGAACCCTTTTCCTTTGTTCTACTTCTTTTTTTCTTTTCTTAATATATTTTTTAAAAAACAACAGAAAAAAAATTTACAGAAAATTTTTTGGCCCCCCTAGAGCCTGGGCATGTGCCCAGCCTGGCCGGGCCCAAGAACCGCCCCTGATTGTTGTTTTCTGATTGCATCCATCTCGTCGTTCATCTTATTTTCTTTTACATATACTATGGTATATTGACCTACCTCCTTAGATGCATCACTATCTTCAATTATAGTTAAATTTCCATAAAAACATTTTATTGGATAATCTACCTCATCATCAACACTTATCATCGTAATTTTTATAATCATAATTTTTACAATTATAAGTGTTAATGGAGAGGCCGATTATCAAATAAGAATTATCTAATGAAATTTAACTGTAATTGAATACAATGATGCATCTAAGGAGCCAAGTCATTATACCATAATATATGTAAAAGAACATCAGATAAATGATGAGACATATGCAATTCGAAAACAATAATGGTTTGTTTAAATGGGTTTTCAAATACAACTTAATTTACAAATTATAAGTATCTATATCAATTTAAATGAATGTATTGTAAGTGAGGATTATTGAAACAAACAATCTACTTAGAATATAATAAACTCAAACAACATCATATACCAAAATCCTAACCGCATACAATATCACAAACTATGTTAATATTCACCACTTGAGTTTGAGTTTCATCTAATATTTGCCACACAAACCATATGAACCTTATCCACTCATACTATACACTTGATACCACCGTTTTCTATTACCATGTATCATCCCCTTAATCTGCAAGGAAACACATCAAACTTCAACAATGAGCATCTTCAGTTGAAACAAAACTCTAAAACTATAATCCAGTGAAGAGTAAAAAGAGATCAAAAGAGAGATCAGGAGAATATATAATCTTTGTCGCCGTTGTAGTGTAGGTCGTACCATATGAGTATATATTAAGTTCATCTAATTTATGTAGCCATGATTAAGAAATACAAGGTGGATGAAGTTTCCACAATGAATTCATACTTCTTGTATTCTTCTTCATTGCTACACAACATATGAACCTTATCAACTCATACCAATCGCGGAACAAAAATCATTTATGATGTTGATCTAGTTTGGGAAGCAATGAAAAAGAAATATAAGAAGGAAGAATCTTACACACAATCTTCACACTTCTTATATTTCTTTTCGTTGTTTCTAAAACTAGATGAAGCTTGCTACGACCGTTGTTTCTTCATTTACTAACATTTTATTTGTGAAGCTATGGAGAACAAGAAGTACAAGGTGGATGAAGTTTCCATCAAAGTTTCATTCTTCGTGTACTTTATTTTATAGCTACACAAACAATATGTAAGGTAGTAAAGATGAATCTGAAAAAATGAGAAGAATCAACAAAAACAACATGCAACAAACGAGATAATGAGAAATATCTAACAATAGATGGAAGAAGAATACCTTAATGTATGAAGCACAAGATTCACGACTAATATTGAAGAAGAAAAGAAAAAAGGGGTTCTAGGGTTTCTCTATGAAGGAAATGACGCTACTGTCAACAAGTGAAATTTAATTCGCTTATATATGGGTAAACAATATCACAACGATTAACCAGAAGAACCATAGTGATATCCCTCTTATTTATGAATTTTAAAATAAATAAAAAAGAAAATGTGTGCCTTAACGTTAAGAGAATAAAATATTTTATGGCGTGGAAGTTCAAACCGATGAAAGTTTGATTGTATCACAATGAATCGTTATGTGACCACTGTTATAAATATGGTAGCGTCTTAGTAAGTATATGTCACCATAGTGTATATGAATCTGATGTAAATACGGTGATGTTGTTTGTGAGTTTTGTATTAGTGCTCTTTACCCGACTTAATCCTCTTGGATTTACAAAAATAAAACCAATCCAAAAAACTAGCTTTAAAACCTCTGTCTCCGATTTCAGTGAATCCGATCCCTTTAGCCACCTCCCACCAAACCTACTTAGCTACCGAACAAATCAGAAAATAATGGTGAAAAGATTCCAAATGGATTTTTAAAAATAGACATTTAGAGTCGCTTGATGGAGAGGAAATACCTCTTATACCAAAAGAAGGTTCTTCGTTGGATGTTTATTTAAAAAACATATACACCCAAATGCCTTAACTTTTGTAGGGGTTGCTACATTCCAAACCAACTCGAAAGCTAAGTCATCCCGATTAATAGGCCCGAATGGAATATGAAAATAGCTAGACAACCGGTAGAAGGAACTAATTGAAAAAGTTAAAGCGTCCTTCATCGGCCAAAACACTCGATCCTTTGATTGATTATTTTGCTTAGCATGAGTTAAAAGCTACTTTTGAGGAAAAAATAGAACCTACCGCTGGGAATAAATACAAAACCGCTGTATCCGAAGTTGTGCCTAAAATATGTAGAGTATCTGCTATCGCAGAGGCTGCTACATCCTTCCCATGAACATCTGACATTGCATCAAGAGAGTGACTTTTTGCTTCCATAACCATGACTAGAGGGATATCTTCATCACTGATTATTCGCCACAAACCGTCTGAAGCATGAGATAAATACAGACCTGCAGAATATGATTCTGCCACCAAGAAGTCCTTAGTCGAGGCAATGGAATGACTTGGTACTAAATTGGAATAATCTGTGAAAGAACCAAAACTTGCCAAGCTACTATTTGCAATATTCTTCTGCACATAAGCACTCCCAACAGTAGCAGATGAATTTTGAGGGATTCCAAAGTCCCCCCCCCCCCCCCATAACCACTTCCCATCACACCAACCGCCCATACCTACCACAAAGACATCCTTCAACAACGAATTTGAAAATACATCCGAAAATAATCATTTAAGACTACCCACCCTGTCAGATTCACATGCCAAAATAATGTACCCAAACCGTTTCCAACCTGAAAAATACAATTATCGATGAAAATGTCTTCGAGATAACTCTTAATGATAAATAATAAATCAATCCACCACGAAGAGTGAAAATTACAACAAGAACGGGGAAAACTGTAACCCGACATATGTAATATAATATCTCTGTATCTAACTATCAAAACTTTGTACAATAATTCAGCTGATCCGACTAAAATCCTCCATTTCCACTTATAAAGAAGAGCCAAATTGAAATCTTCAATCCTTTTCAATTTTAATCCTCCTTTATCAAATGGGAGATAAAGAGAATCCCAATTAAGGCAATGGGTCTTCCTCTTCTCCTTCGTGCTACCCCAAAGAAAACCGCTTTAAATCTTTGTGACCTCCTTACAGATTCTCATCGGGGCCTTGTAGAAGGAAATAATAAAAATGGGGATAATATAAATAACTGATTTAAGAAGTGTGATTCTCCCTCCTATGCTCAAAAAATGACCATGCCAACAAGATAACCCCTTTTCCAACTTCAAAAGAAGAAGGGACCAAGTTGATAACCTACTCAGGTTGAACCAATCAGGATACTAAGGAAATGAAATTCTTTCCTCTCCATTCTAAAAGCTAAAAATAAAGTCGTTGCTTCTAAGAAAGAAGGTGATGTATTAACACCAATTAACTTACTTTTATGAAAATTGATACCGAGGCCCAAAACTAATTCGAAACCCCTAAGAACCGCTTTGATAGCCCACATATGTCTCCAACTTCCATCTCCAACCAAAAAAGTGTCATCAGCAAATTGAAGAATATCAATCAAGCACTTATTATTCTCATTTAAAGCCGCAAACTCACCTAACAAAACCGATCTCTTAACAAATCCCGAGAGACCTTCAGCTACCATAACAAAAAGAAAAGGAGAAAAAGGGTCACCTTGTCTCAAACCTCTCTCTCCACCACAAATTCCTTAGTAGGACTACCATTAACCAAAACATACATCTTACTAGAAAAAATCATGGCCTCTATCCAACACATCCAAAGATCCCCAAACCCCAAATGCTTCAACATGAACCTAAGAAAATTCCAATTCACTTTGTCATAAGCTTTTTCTAAGTCAACCTTGAAAAGCGATACAATATTATTCTCCTTACTAGCATAATCTACCACCTCATTAGCCACCAAAACTCCATAAAGGAGTTGTTTACCCGGGACAAAGGCACTTTGGCAATTAGAAATAATGGAATGTAATACCCTCTTTCATCTAGATGCCAAAAGTTTAGCTACCACCTTGTATAAACAACCTACTAGAAAAATAGGTCTAAAATAATTTAATTCCAAAGGATTCTCAAACTTAGGAATCAAAGTAAAAAAAAGATACAATTGCCTTAGATAGAACCGCCCCTCTATGAAATTCTTTGAAAAGGCGAAGAAAATCCACTTTAAGGAAAGACCAACACTTTCTAATAAATAGAATAGAGTATCCATCGGGACCCAGACTTTTAGACCCTTCACACCCCCACATCGCTTATTTTACCTCCTCCTCCGTAAAAGGACTTTCCAGTAAAACCCTCTCGTCATGATTGATCTTCTTGAAAGAAACCCCTTCCATGATAGGCCTAACCAATTCGGGTTCCACGAATTTGCTAGCGAAATGATTTCTCACCCCCTCCTTAACTTCCTTAATCGACACCAAAACTCCTCTATTAGAATTGATTGAGCCGATATAATTATGCCTCCTTCTCTCCTCCATAATACAATGAAAATAAAGACTTATAATCTCCATCGTTGAGCCATTTTAATCTCGATCTTTGAATAAGAATGTTCTCTTTAATCCTAAGATTCAACCAAAACCGTCTTGTAGCCTTCTTACGATTCACAATAGCTTCGCCCGGTAAAGTCCCATTGCCCAAAATGGCCTCAAGGTCCCCATCATTGATCTCCTCGACACACTCATTGACCTCCAAATTGTATTTTCCGAAAACCAATGAATTCCACCTTCTAAGACTACCTTTTAATAATCTAAGTTTCTCTTTAAGAACATAATCATTTCTCCCTACTACATGCAAATTGTTCCACTCCTTTTCAACAAACGGGATAAAGTTCTTATCCTTGAACCACTCATTGTTAACTTTAAATGGTTTTGGTCCCCAATTCGATGAATCCACCACCAACCAAACCAGACAATGATCGGATAAATCTCTCATCCCAATGAACTGACCCACAGCTCCCCACTTAGAAATAACATCCTCCGGTAACAAAAATTGATCTAACCTATTCATGGAAGATCCAGCCCCACTAAACCAAGAGAACTTTTTCCCCTTGCAAGGGACATCCACGAACCCACTATTTGAAATAAACTCTGAAAACTCCTTTATCTCCAAAATGTGACTACCCATATTTCTACCTTTCCTCTCCCTCAAATTATTGACCACATTAAAATATCCCCTACACACCACTCACCGTCTAAGAAAAGGGACTTCAAATCCAACTACTTTCTCCAAAGGATTCTTTTAGATTCCAACATGCATGGAGAGAAAACATTGACAACATAAAATATTACCCCTACAACAAACTTTGACGCTTACATAACCATCTCCCTTAAAACTTCATAAAACCTCCACACAACTAATCTTCCATAAAATAATAAGACCGCCCGACATACCCAACGCACTCGAGAAAGTCCATTCGATATCCTCCTTCCCCCAAAACTCCTAGCCAACACATCAGACACATAAAATAATTTGGTTTCCTGAACTAAGAACATATCAGCTTACCATTTTTAATAATTTGACTAATTCTTTTCCTTTTAATCAAACTACCACCCCCTCTGATATTCAAAGAACCGATAATCATTTTTGCATCTTTAAATTCGCCTTCCCTCCCCACTTCATGTCCTTATCAATTTTCTCCATCTCATCTAATATACTTTTGTAGTCCTTCATCGATTCGATAGCCACAATTCTGAGATTGGATATTGCCTCTCAAAGTTTACCTCCGACATTTGTTTCAAAATTGTCCCACAAACGTATGTTGCTCCTCACAATATCGAACTCATCCGAATTGCCGCCATGATAAGAAGAAGAGGAAGACATTAAACTAATCCTTTTGTCATTGGAATTCACGGGAATCACAAGAATGTGCTTAGAATACTTTCTTTTAGCCTTAACATTACCATCAACACCACATAAGCCCTCAAGGTCACTTAAAGACTTGTACTTCATTTTTTTATTGCACTTAATCAATTTGTGGCCCCACCATCACTTCCCTCCTCAGAATACCTATTACCCAACGAACAACCTACCCTTGTGTCTTCCGAATGTGAAGACATAATGGTTTTTGATTTTGTTTTCCTAATGTTAGTGATATTATTAGTAAAGCAACAACTAATTTTAACCCTTCCTACCGCCTGATCGAAAACCCCTTACGAAAAAGTTTATCAGCTTGTTGATAAATACCTTTCTATAAACAACACTCCTTTTTCTTCTTCTGAAATCATTCACGAGTCTACCAAACGTTTCTAACCAACCTCCCTTACCTATCTTCTCTGACTCCCCAGAAATCTCGTAAAAAGTTTTATCTTCTTCGTCTCCAATATCCTCTGGTTCCTGCTCTGACCACTCTTAATCGGAGCTGCTAGAGGCAATAGTCTTCTAAAAAAGATTAAAAGATGGAATGTGCATAGACCCTTATGTGTCCTCGCGAAGAAATATTAAACAAGTTACCATCAATTTCAACTAATAACCTCTCTTGAAGCACAAAATCAAAAGAGACTCGAACTAAGAGCTTGGCGACATCCATATTGGAACCATTCATGGTATTTTCGTCATGAACAAATATAAGTGCCAAAGGAGTTGTCCAAGCTTTAAAAAAAATCGAAAATTCCATGCTTGACATGGTAAACTGTAAACTCTTAACCATGTCACTCTCTCTCCATCAACATCCTTCTCCTCCCACATCCTAATCTCCGAAAACCATTGTTTCCACCAAGTAAAACCCTCAGCGATCAAATTCTCGATAGCTCCTTCCTCCATGTTTTATAACAGACAATATTTGGAACCCATGGGTGTAACCTTCACTAAAAAAACATCTTCAAGCTCAAAACAACGTTGAACATTGTATGTCATACCTGATGTTAACATTATTCCTACATAAGATTTTCTTAGTCTAGCTAAGTCCTCAACCACCGACTTGTATTTGATACAAGGCGTATTAGAAGCTACAACATCGTTGCCAAGCATCACTTCATCAGATTTTGATCCATCGAAAATCCTCGAACCAGAACCACCAAGCGCTATCTCCTTTGTTTTCTAACAGAAGCTCCATCTGCACCTTCGGCTGTATTCATCCTACCCACATTAATGTTCCCATTAGCCAAACCCCTCTCAAATCTAGAGGGGTTTGCATGAATCTTTTTCTTGTTGATCAATACATTGTCTAATTTTATCCCCAACCTTCTAACATCTTCTATATCTTTGAACCATGCAAACCCGAAACATTTTCCCAGTCTATTCCGCCTTGGAGAAATAACAACTTCCACCGCATTGTCAATGCAACCGAATAGAACGAAAATATCTCTCGTACATACACGGTACGAGAACTCAGAAACAAAGTATGAACAAAGACCACCAATCTCCTTGCTGCTCCTACCACTACCATAAGAAAAAACATCCCACTTTATTGACGCAAAAGGCATTTTTTCCAGCTCACCGTCGACCACTCAATTAACGCAAACGTAATAGTTAGAGAGAGATTGGAACCTCTCTCTCTAACATTTGTATTAGTTATCCTTTTGAATAATAAATAAATAATTTATGATAAAGGTAAAAGTAGATGCTTGTAATTATGAAGGTGTTTAAGTGTGTCTAGGGGTGTGCAAAATATCTGGTTGTAAGACCCAAAATCAATAACCAAATCCAAATTTGTTTTAAATATCCGGATATAATTTGAATGATTATTAATCAATTTAGTTTTTAATGGTTTTGGTTATCCATTCATATAATCCGGATATAATTAAATGGTTAATATCGGTTAAATTTTTTTAGATTCGGTTATAATCCGGTTATTATTCAAAATTCAAATTTATTAATTTTCAAAATAAAAATAATATATATTTTTTGATTTTTTTTTTAAACTGAATTTTTTTTTATTTTAAAAACCGATTACATAATCATAACGAAATTTATAAATGATTTTATAAGCAGTTTTGATTAAATTGTAGTTTTGGTTATAAATTCAAGTCATTTAAATTGTTTGAAAATAGTTATGGTTCGATTTCTAAAAATAATCAACAATGTCCACCCGAGACATGCCCACCCGAGACTGAGTCCATTATAAATGTTATATTTTGAGAATTATTGATATCATTGTTAGAGTGTGTCTAAATTCACTCTCATCATCAAACAAAGTTAAGAGAATATTGTATCGAAATAAAATGTATTAGGTGATCATGCACCACGAAATCTAATGGTAGCCTTTCATTCATTTTCACACTATTTACGCGTAAATTTAATGCTTGCTATTTCCCACCAAAATATCCTAACTGTACCTGAAAGCCTTAAAGCTTTCCTTCATTTGTCTTCCACTTGGATCACTACATATATAGCTCTGCTCATTTCACATTTTCATCATCCAATCCATCTCTCTCATTCTTACTCTCTCAAACTCCATTTTTCAATGGCAGATATAGGGAGGATAGTATTAGTGTTGTTAGTTATGAGTTATGGAATTGGAAATGATGCACAACAAGTACCTTGCTATTTTATATTTGGAGACTCTTTGGTTGATAATGGTAACAACAACCAACTCACTTCTATTGCTAAAGCTAATTACGCTCCTTATGGAATTGACTTTCCTGCCGGACCTACCGGAAGATTTTCTAATGGCAAAACTTCTGTTGATGTTATTGGTCAGTTTGTATTCAACTTCTTTCATTACTATCTATTACTCTCTATGCATGCAACTTATTCATTCTTTTCTTTTACTCTTAACAGCTGAACAATTGGGATTCAACCGTTACATTTCTTCCTTTGCATCTGCTAGAGGTCGAGACATACTCAGAGGAGTCAATTATGCTTCCGCCGCTGCTGGAATTAGAGAGGAAACTGGACAACAATTGGTTGGTACCTATTTCATTCTATTCTCACATTAATTATATCATCCCTTTTTCTAACAGAAGTGTTTCGAATTTGTAGGGACAAAGAATTAGTTTTAGAGGTCAAGTGCAAAATTACCAAAGGACAGTCTCCCAATTAGTGAATAATTTTGGAGATGAGAATACAACTGCAAATTATCTAAGCAAATGCATTTATACAATTGGATTGGGAAGTAATGATTACCTTAACAACTATTTCATGCCTCAAATCTATTCTAGCAGTCGACAATTCACTCCTCAACAGTATGCTAATGTTCTTCTTCAAGCATATGCTCAACAGCTCAGGGTTAGTTACTCCCTTCTTTTCTTTGTAGTAATTATTTGTTACAATCTTACACTCAAGTTTTGTGTTTGTGAATCAGATTCTATATAACTACGGAGCAAGGAAAATGGCATTATTTGGAGTTGGTCAAATAGGTTGCAGTCCAAGTGAATTGGCTCAAAACAGCCCTGATGGTAGAACATGTGTTGCTAGAATCAATTCTGCAAATCAATTATTCAACAATGGATTAAAATCACTTGTTGATCAATTTAACAACCAATTTCCTGATGCCAGATTCATCTATGTAAATGTTTATGGTATCTTTGGAGACATCATAAACAATCCATCAGCTTATGGTTTCAGAGTAACAAATGCTGGATGCTGTGGTGTGGGAAGGAACAATGGACAAATTACATGTCTGCCCCTACAGCCAGCATGTAGGGATAGAAATGGGTATTTGTTTTGGGATGCATTTCATCCAACAGAAGCTGGAAACACAGTTATTGGTAAAAGAGCTTACAATGCTCAATCTGCATCTGATGCTTACCCTTTTGATATCAATCACTTGGCACAAATTTGAACAATATTTACTGGTGCTACCAATTAACTTGTGCCCCAATTATCATCATAGAATCTGTTGTTCATTTCAAGGTGTCTAAAAGACATCTTATTTTTCTCTTCTTTTTTTTTCTTCTTTTGTGCAACAAGTGTAATTTTTCTCAAAAAATATTCATGTAACACTTATATTTTGCTTAATATTCAATGATAGTCATTGGTCAATACTATTTAATGCTAATGATATTTTCATTGAAAACGGACAAGTATTCAAGACTAGTCATTTTCTTCCAGCATTCAAGGCCACTATTAACATGAATATATTTAGGATTTAGTAAAATTTTAAAAGAATGTTACTAAATCAAGAAAAATACTTGCAGCATTTCAACAAATGCTAGACAAAGCCACACTTCTGAATATTCTTATTAATAACATTTGATAAATATAGGTTGTTGATCATTTTTTTTTTGTAACGCTTACTATTTGTAGTCAAGTGTTAAGTGTTTTAAAAATTGGATTGAATCAGTCGAATCAAGAATTAGTAGAGTCGTTGGTTTGGTTTGATTATAGAATCGAGTATGTTATTGAACCAGTGGAAATCGGGCAGAATCGGTCAAAATCGATAAAAACCCATGAACCGATGGTTTTGAAAAACCGAAGGGTTAAATACATGCTTTATTTTTCTCCAGAAAAATGAAGTTGTTTCGATATTTTTTTTGTTTTAAAATATAATTAGACTTTGCTATGTTGGAATTAACTCAAAACCTATGAGAATTCCGACCCTTTCTTTATGAATAAGAAAAGTTCTTACGGAACCATTAACAAAGAAGAAGAAATGTGAAGTAGAAAAGAGTGAGGGTTCTAAGAGAATTTGGAGAGAAAGTTTTGTTACGCACAAACTGTGGGATTTCATCTATTGATCCACTCTGCAACCGGCAGAACTGTGAATTATAATGTGTTGTGATGATTTAATTACAAGATACTCCCTATTATAGAATTAATTTGCTTGCACCTCAAGCCAAAAGCCCAGAACTATAAAAACTTAAAATATCTATTTTGGAACTAAATCGAATATAGATTTAAAACTAAATCATATATAATATAAATCAAATATGACATAATGAATTACACTTTCAACTTGCTCGAAATTCATTTTAAACAACTTTCCTTTGTTTGTAATTAGACATTATTCTAAATTTATTTGGATTTGTATTTTGTACTATTTTTTTTTGTGTGTGAGGACTATATTTTGAATTTGAATTTAAAGAATAAATATATTTTATAGTGTGTAATGACTATATTTAAAATTGAAATTTAAAGATTGGACATGAAATTATAATATTTTAAAATTTTGTAAGTGTTCAGTGATATTTTTTAGAAATAAGTCATTTGATTTGATCAGTTTAATAAATATATAGTTTTGTTATAGAGATCGATTTATTCAATCGAGTTATTTGATTTAATGTTGTTTAGTCAATGATTGAACCAATGACCTACTGACTCGACCAAATAAACCAGTGACACAGTACTCTAACAAGTTTAATGATCAGTCCGATTTTTAAAATATTAAACACCATATGAGTGATACATATTTATGTTTCTTGTAGCATGCAAATCCATAAATAATTTCATTACTACGGAAAACCCCTTTCACAAATGTTGGAAAAGGGTACCATCACGCCGGTCATACCGTTGTTAAGTAGAGTGTCGTTGTAAGTTCGTTTCTACAACGGTATGAAAACCGCTATTGAAAGTTAGAACGCGCGCCACATATCACAATGGTTATGCTTATAAATTATTGTGATATATACACTTAGGTACTGAGTTTGAAACCCATAAGCAGCAAATTATGTAAAACAGAAATTATCTTTAATCTCGGTTACAATAGATAATTGTCGTTCAAAGTAACCTGAGTTTAGTATATTATATAGATTGTGTGAGAGTATTGAGTGTTTTAATGATGTCAAAATTTGTGTGTTTCAGGAAGACATAGTGGATCACAAAATGTTGGCATGACAAAACATCAAAGAATTCAATTTCTGTTGATTCAAAGGAAATGTGTCAACTCATCAACATGAACAGGTCGACTCATTCAGTTAAGAAAAATTGAGTCGACTCATTTGATGATTTAGGTCGACTCAAATGAAGGTCATAAATCTTTGTAACTCACGGGTCCCAACAGACTAACTAAGGGCATATTTCAGGTCGACTCAAAACATTCAATAGGTCGACGCGAATCATCCATTAGGTCGACGCATTCCTGGACATAGATGCCTCTCTCATATTTTTCTCTCTCTTAATTAATTTTAAGTTTTCCCTTACTTTTGCTCATAAGTATAAATAGTTGGAGATTTTTATTTTGTCAAATAACAAGAAAAGTGAAAGATATACACAAGTGCTCTCTTCATCTTCTCCTTCTCTAGCATTTATCAACAACTACACAAAATTATTTTTGTTGATCAAGTGCAAGATTCAAGGTGATAATGTTCAAACATGGAATTGAAGTTTTAGTTTAGGTTGAGAGATTTGTGGGTTTTTCTTGAATAAACCTTAAGGATTTGTCCTCCAAGATCATTGTGATATGGGGATTTTGCACACATCATTCGTTCGTAGATTCAGTCGAGTGAAGAGGTTTGAAGATCAAGGTGATTGTTCAACCATATCACGGTAACCAGAGGATTGCGAAGAACAATGTGGGTTCACAAGTATCGAATCAAAGCGGTTGTGCTCAAAGTTTGGAGAATTGTGAATTCTTGCAATAAGGGAGAAATTAATCGAAGGTTTGTTCGATACGCGTGAAGAAGTTGATTCAACTTGAATCAAGGGGCAAAGAGAAACATGGCTACAACAACAATTATGATTGGTTTGTCGTTCCTATTTTCTCTTTGTATAAACATTGTAATTTAAATTAAAAAAATGCCAATTCGATTTTTGAATTGGGGGCAGAGGTACCCTTAGCGAAGACGGTAAGGGAACTGTCTAAACAAATTCATGTGTCCTTTGCATTTTTCTTTCGGTAAATTTTCTGCACAAGTTGAAATAATTGTGTTTTGAAAATTCTATTTTGCATAGTTTAGTGCACACCAAGTGTTTGTGAAATTGTTGTTATCAAAATTACATAGCAACATTAGAAAAATTATGCACTAGACTATTTGGTAAAATTCACTAAGTGTGGTGTGCACACCAAGTGTTCGATAAAATTCAAAACACATTATTTCTTGTTTGTTATGCCCATTTCTTCTCTCTATACATTGTTGGTAGTAGTTTAATCAAGGGTTAAATATGTTTTTAGTCCTTATAAATATCTCAATTTTGGTTTTTAATGCCTATAAAAAAAATGTCGAGTTTTACTCCCTATAAAATTATTTTTTGCACGCAAATTTAGTCCCTGGAGAGGGACTAAATCTACGTGCAAAAGTAAATTTATAGGGATTAAAACTCGACGTTATTTTTATAGGGACTAAAAATTAAAATTGAGATATTTATAGGGACCAAAAATATATTTAACCCTTTAGTCAATTGCATCAAATTTAAGTAATTAATTTGCTTGCAATTGATTAGTTAATTCATCTTCATTATCCCATTTGGTTTGATAACGCATATCCGATCACCAGTGACTTAAAATAATTTAGACGTGAATTTTTTCGGGGAACTTCCACCAAATATTTTTCAATTAATTTTTGAAAAGTAAAATATTTTAAAAGGGATCTATTCAACCTCCATTCTAGATCCGCGTCATCGTCTAACAGATTGCTTGTTTTCCATACACCTCACTAAAGAAATATATGGATTCAAATTGATGAAGAATTTTATAATCTGAAAATTAAACTATTCTTGAAAATCAACTTAAACAAACCATTGTTGTTTTCTGATTGCATTCGTCTCATCGTGCATCTCACATTGTTTTACATATACTATGATATATTGACCTGACTCCTTAGAAACATCGTTATCTTCGATTATAGTTAAATTTCCATAACAACAATTTATTTGATAATCCGTCTCATCACTTCACTTATCATCGTAATTTTTATAATCATAATTTTTATGATTATAAGTGTTGATGGTGAGGCAGATTACCCAATAAATTGTATTTAATGAAATTTAACTATAATTGAATACAAAGATGAATCTAAGGAGTCAGATCATTATACTATAATATATGTAAACAACGTGATATGAACGATGAGACGCATGCAATTTAAAAACAACAATGTTTTGTTTAAGTTGGTTTTCAAATACAACTTAATTTGAAAATTATAAGTATCTATGCCGATTTAAATGAATATATTTTAAATGAGAATTAGTGAAACAAGAAATCTACATAGAATATAATAAACTCAAACAACATCATACACTAGAAGCATATATTATAAATTTATCAACAAAACCTTAACCGCATACCATATCACAAACTATGTTAAACTGTTTCAAGAACGCACCTTTATTTAAAATTATCGTGGAAGTATGAATTTGATCTAGTTTGTGAAGCAATGAAAAAGAAACACAAGGTGGATGAAGTTTCCACAATGACCTCATTCTTCTTGAACTTTTTTCCATTGTTACACAAACCATATGAACATGATCAACTCATATTATACGCTTGTTACCACCAACATCATCACCATGTATCATCCCCTTAATCTGGAAGGAAACACCACAAACTTCAACAATGAGCATCCTCAGTTGAAAATAAACCCTAAAACCATAATCCAGTGAAGAGTAAAAAGGGATTGAAAGAGATATATTATAAATTTCCAGGATGCAGCTTCTAATGAAAATAATCGCGGAACAAGAATCAATTATGATGTTCATCTAGTTAGGAAAGCAATGAAGAAGAAATATAAGGAGGAAGAAGCTTACACAAAAGCTTCATACTTCTTATATTTATTTTTATTGTTTCTAAAACTAGATGAATTTGTTGCAACTGTTGTTTCTTCATTTACTAACATTTTGTTTGTGAAGGTATGAAGAAGAAGTACAAGGTGGATGAAGTTTCCATCATAGATTCATGCTTCTTGTACTTTTTTCATAGCTACACAAATATTATGTACGATAGCCAAAGTATGGTCTTTGTTAAGGTAGTAAAGACGAATATGAAAAAATGAGAACAATCACCAAAAACAACTTGCAACAAACGAGATAATGGAAAATATCTAACAATAGATGGAAAAAGAAGAATACATTAATGTATGAAGCACAAGATTCACGACTAATGATGGAGAAGAAGTGAAAAAAATTGGTTTTGGGGTTTCGCTATGAAGGAAACGACACTACTGTCAATAAGTGAAAGTTAATTCGCTTATATATGAGTAAACTATTTCACAACGGTTAACAATACCAACAATATATATAAATATTTATTTATTATAAATATATCACAACGGCTAACCAGAAGAACCGTAGTGATATCCCTTTTATTTGTGAATTTTAAAATAAATAAAAAGAAAAGGTGTGCCTTAACGTTAAAGGAATACAATATTTTATGGTACTGACATTCGAACCAATGAAAGTTTGATTGTATTACAACGGTTGGTTTTGTAATCGTTGTTATATACAAATAATTTTTAATCAAAAAACCAAATAAATATGGTAGCATCTGAGTTTTTTTTTAGTTATAGGGGTGATTTCTAGGTTTTTCTTGAGGTGGTGGGATGAATCTTTGAATGTGGTTGGGTTTTCTTTAAAGGTTGTTGGAAAATCTTTGAGTGTTTCTGGATTTCGTTCAATGTTGTTGAAGGATTCTGGATTTTCTTGGAATTTCTTTGAATGTGGTGAAAAGATAGTAAAGAGAGGCGAGAAAACAAGGTTTGTAGAGAGAGAAATTATTTTGAAATATGAAATGAATCGAGTGTGTTTTGGCATTTTTGATGAGAATGAACAAAAGGAAAAATGGAAGCATTTGATGAGCTAATGACAAATTAAAAAAGGATAGGAAAATGAGTGAAATTTGGAAAATCTTCCAAACACTGAACACATGTAGAGAACAAAAGGAGGAGGAATATTAGGGGATATACCTCTGATATCATCACAATGTAACAAACCAGATGTCATACATCTTTCAGAATAAAGGAATAAAGTTATTATTGAATTGAAGACACTAATGCCCCAAATATATATACACATGAGGACCATTAACACCCCCCACCCGGTTGTGCGCGCGGGTGCCTTCTACGTTGTACTGGGCACCCCCATTTTTTATATTTTTGAAACGGTCTCTGATATATTTACCCATCAAAATTTATTTTTCTTCAAAAAAATTCACTTTTACTAACTTGTTAAAAAAAAAATTTTGGTAGTTTAAAGCAAATTCCTAATACGATTTTTTTTCACATTTTTTAAAATCAAACATTTTTTCCAGTATTTTGTAAATTTTTGATGAAAACTACCGAAAATTTTAAAAATTCTGGTAGTTTCCTGAGAAACCCCAAACCCGTATCGGAAATTATTAAAATTTCTAGAAAACAAATAAAACTTCCAGAAATTTCAAATTTTTCAGTATACTGAAATTTTGATTCTCAAAATTTTCGTGAGTAGTGTAGAAAAATGCTTTACTTGTGTGATTCAACAAGGTTTTTACATATTTCTATACGTATTTTACCCAGATCTTTACCACTAACGCAATATGTTTTCTATGTAACAAGTTTAATTTAAATGTTCTCACGTTTCTATATGATATTGATAATATACTTTTTATATGTTGTAAATGATAGATATTTGAGTCCCGATCTGAAGTAGTAGTATGGTCACAAATTGTTAGTAAACATCATGATATTATTATTGTGATTGTTCGTTCCGATACTGCAAATGGGAAGCGAGATAGGAAAGATAAATTGATTATGGATTGTGAGAGAAAGGGAAACTACAAAAGGAAGAATGCATCTTAAAGCAATAATTCTTCAAAAGGAATTTAAAGTATGAAAGTCAAATATCCTTTTAGGATGAGATTTGTGTCAGGTGGTAGCGGTTGGAAGGTGATATTATGTGTCAGTTACACAATCATAAACTATCTAATGATTTAGAAGGTCATGACATATTGGGTCGTCTAAAAGATCATGAAAGACACTTTATGAATGATATCACCAAGTACAACATGGCTCCAAGGTACATAGTTGTTGCTTTGAAAGAAAAAGATCCAGAAAACCTCACCAGTGTTACTCAAGTGTAAAAAGCTAGAGTTACATACAATTCGAGCAAGAAAGGTCCATTGACAGAAATGCAAATATTTTTTAGTCTTATTCATAGAGAAAAACACATGTGTTGGACTAGAAATATGGAAGACTCAAATATTGTTATAGATATCTTTTTGATACATCATGATTCAGTGAAGTTATTGAATATGTTTCATTTGGTGTTAATCTTTTATTGTACATACAAGACAAATGTGTATTGGTCAGATGTGTTAGACGATAGCACGGATCTAGAAGGGGGGTTGAATAGATCCCTTTTTAAAAAATTACTTTTCAAAATTAAGTTGAAAGAGAATTGCGGAAGTTTCCCGGAAAATCGTCTAGTTCAAATTTGAAGTCACCGGAGATCGGATATGCGTAAAACCCAATTGGAATGAAATGATGACAAGAAGAAATAATATTTCACAAATGATTCACTTGATTATTCAGCACTTGATAAAACTATTCTTAACAATGATTGTAGAAGAAATCAAGCACAAAGATATTGATTTTGTGTGATTGAGCTTTTTATCAAACACTTGGAGTGCACTCACCAAAGACAATTTTGTTGTATCAAATAGTGCAGAATTTTACTCACTCTAGTTATCACTTTTGAGTGAAATAATTTATCAAACACTTTAAATGCACTAATTTGATACACCAGAATTTTTCAAGCACACAATATCAATATGAATAAAAGTAAAATGCGAGAAATGAAAAGAACACAAGGAATTTGTTGAGGCAGTTCCTTCGTCGTCCTCGCTCGAAGTACTCTGCCCCCAATTCGAAATTGAATTGGGAAATTTTATTAAATCACAATTGTTTTACAAGAAGAGAAATGAATTAACCAACAAACCAAACCACGTTGAATGTGCTGTCAAATCTTCTTCTTGTCCCTTTCAAAGTAGAATCAAGTCTTTCACGCGTGTCGAGAAAGCCTCTGATTAATTGCTCCCTTATTGCAAGAATACACGATTCTTCAAACTTTGAGCACGGCTGAGTTTCTCCCACACTTGTGAACCCACAAAGACCTTCGCAATCCTCCGTCTACCGTGATATGAAAGAACGATCCACTTGATCTTCAATCTACCTCACTCGGGTGAATCTACGAACGATCGATGTGTGCAAAACCCCCAAATCTTCAATGATCTTAGAGGAGAAAACCCTTCAGATTTTTCAAATGAAAACCCACACACTCTAAACCCAATCTGAAACTCTAATTCACGATTGAATGTTATCTTCGAAACAGGCACCGTAATCAAACAAAGATTGTTGTGTGTGATTGTTGATTGGTGCAAGAATGAAGAAGATGAAGAGAGCTATGTGTATATCTTTCACTTTCCTTGTTCTTCCTTCTCAAAAGAAATAAAACAGTTATTTATATTGGTTAGAGAAAATAAACATAAGAGAGGGAAAAATTAAATGAACCGGCTCAAACTAACAGATGAGTTGACCAAAATAAACAGAGAGGCAGCCTATTGAGACCCGTGGAAAATGAGAAGAAAACACTTCTTGATGAGTCGACTCATGAGGGGTTTTGAGTCGGCTCATCCTCACACATGAGTCGACCAAAAGTGATGCACCAGACAGCCTGTTTGGACCCGTGCGTTTGCCACCAATTTACAATTGAATGAGTCGGCTCATGACGGGTTTTGAGTCGACTCATCCATACTCATGAGTCGACCAAAAATGATGCATCAGGCAGCCTGTTTGGACCCATGCGTTTGTCATCAATTTAACACTGAATGAGTCGGCTCATTGATGAATTTGAGTCGGCTCATTCAGTATGTTTTTCCAAAAATGTCAATCCTTGCTTTTTCATTTAGAACCGCTCAAGGTTTCAATCATGCCAAGTTTTTGACACATTAAAACCATGCCATGTCATACAAACTCCCCCTTTTTTATGATGGCAAAAACTTGATGAATCAATCGCCATATGTTGGTGTAAAAGCTCCCCCTGATTATGTGACCCGATCTTATATACATCAATCTCAATATCATCTCCCCCTTTGACAACATCAAAAAGAAGAGAAACCATATGAGTGAATCTAACAATAGAGATAGCATGCAGAAACAATTGTCAAATGAGAAGCCAATTGCGATAGAAACACGCATCCACAAACACACAATTTGGAAAAGCAAGTAAAAATAGTGAGAATAAACAAAACAATGGAATTAAAGAGAAATAGATGTTCATTTAAACAAAAACAGAAACCATATTCATGATCATGTCAATTACATATGATGCAAATATTCTCTCAAGGGTGTGGATTACGATCTCTATTGGAAGGGTAACGGCGATGATAAGTGATGGGCTGTGAGTCATCCATGTCGGTTTCTGTAAACTGAAGAAAACTATTGTTGAGCGAGTTAAAGGCGGTGTCCTGAGCAACCAAATGATTCTGCAGCGTAGTGTACCGAGTGTCTTGAACAGACACATAATCAGCAAAAGCGGTATCTTGCTCATTTAAACGCCACTCTATCTCAGTGTATCTCTCAGTCTGATTGTTGTAGTAAGCTTGTTGTTGAAGTTGCATATTTTGGAGCATAGACATGATTCTTGAAGGATCATCTTGTTGCGGTTGAGATGGAAGAGGAGATGGAGGAGCAAAGCGAGTAGTAGTGTTAGTCCACTCGGTGTGTTGCCATTCACCCCAACCTTAATTTTCATAGGAATCATTTGATGGTATGCCATGCCACTCTTCATTGTCAGCGGGTAAGTCTTCATGAGGAATCTCATTTAGTTCATTTTAATCATCAAGAACATCTCCATCAGAATTGTCTTCAATTGGTTAATTTGGATCACTTCTTCCCACATACCGATACCTTCTTTCTTGAGAATCCCATATGTGACCCATAAGACTTAGGGTCTTTTGCTGAAACCAATTTGTGTCCGGTACAAATACCAAGGGAACATCAAAATTGACAATCTCAGCTTTGTCGATGATCTTCTGAATGATGGAAGGATAAGCAAGAGCAACGCCTTTCTTTTCCTTTAAGGCAAAAATGCGACTTGCAAAATAGTAAGGCCAGTTGACTTTGACCTTGTTCCGAAGAATATATACCAAATGAACTTCACTCATATCAATACGAGAGAAGCCACCTTTCTTTGGCCGTAAGTTGTGGGCAACGATCCAATGAAAGACACCGGCTTAACTTTTCCAGTAGTAGTGGTATTCGGAAATAATTCGGAATTAACAACGAAATCAATAAAAGGTTCTTTAAGCATACCATTGAGTTCAGTACGAAAGGTGTAATTTTCAACTTGAGATGTATCGGTCATCAAGATACTAGCTTCCTCAGGATCAATGCGAAATAGATCTTTCCACACTTGAGCATTAACCGCAAACATTCTGGAGCCCATACGGAAGTTGAATTCGAAACCCTTAAAAGTGCCAACCAGACCAGCATAGAACATCTTAACCAAATCCTCATTATAGTCAACATGACAGGATAGAAAGGGATTTATACCTTGGAAGTCCATCAGTTCAATAATGTGGGGAATGTGCATTTGAGTAGCAGTTGTTCTTGAGTAGACATATTGAGGAACCACTTTCCTGTTCTTGAATCTCTTGTTGTAATCTTCAACCAAATCAGATGGAAGAAGAGACAAAGCACTGACAGGAAGTGATGATTGAGAAGAGGAGCCACGGGACCTTTTACCTGTAGGTCTTGATGTCATTGTTGAGAAATATGAAGCTTTGAGAGAGGATTTGAAGGTTGGAGGATGAAGATGGAAACTTGAGAGAATATGAAAATATGATGTGTTGGTAATGATAAGATGAAATGATAATGAGTTTTAATGAAGAAAATAATAGAGAAATCATAAATGGAAAGTCAAAAGTGGATGGAGGCATTGATGTGCCGACCTAGGGAGACGAAATGACAGGCGGCACGTCTTTTCAAGACAGTCACACGTCAGTTGAGGCGACAATGAGCCGGCTCAAATTCAAAAATGAGTCGACTCAATTTGAATTTGAAATGAGTCGGCTCAAGGGAGAAGAGAGGTCGGTTCAATAGGCTCCATGAGCCGACTCATGAGTCGGCCTGTTGGGACCCGACAGATTTTAACACAAAATTTCACCAAAAACCTCTTAAAATACCTCAAAATATGAGAATATCATCATTTATGCTAATTATTTGACAAACAATCACTCATAATCCAAGAGAATAGAAGAAATAGATAACTATACAAACAAAAGACATGCAACACACACTTACTAAATACATATATCAAGAATGAATTGAGGTAACCAAGTAAAGAATGATATTACCTCGAGTATATGAGAAATGGATGAACGATAACACTCGATATCTTTTTATATCTACATCCTTACCTTTTTCATCACGATCAAGACTTACCGCCGTAGGCATTGGTGTATCAATAGACTTGAAGTTTGTCATATCAAACCTCTTGAGCAACTCATTGCAATATTTAGTCTGACTTATGAAGGTTTCATCTTCAAGTTGTCTAATTTGAAGTCCGAGGAAGAAATTTAACTCCCCCATCATACTCATCTCAAACTCACCTTGCATAGAACTTGAAAATTCTTTAACCAACTTCATGTTAGTAGATCCAAAAATAGTATCATCTACATATACTTGAACTAATATAGAATGTTTTCCTTCACGTTTAATAAAGAGAGTAGTGTCAACCTTTCCTCTTGAAAATCCTTGATTGATTAAAAATTTGCTTAGGCGCTCATACCAAGCTCTAGGAGCTTGTTTGAGACCATATAAAGCACGTTTTAGTTTGTAAACATGATTTGGTTTTTCAAAGATTTCAATTCCAGGAGGTTGACACACATAAACCTCTTCATTTATATACCCGTTAAGGAAGGCACTCTTAACATCCATTTGATATAGTTTAAAATTTTGTGAACAAGCAAATGAAAGTAAAAGGCGTATATCTTTAAGGCGGGCAACAGGAGCATAAGTTTCCTCATAGTCTATGTCTTCCTCTTGGTTATACCCTTGAGCAACAAGACGAGCCTTGTTGCGAATGATAGTGCCTTTTTCATCCAATTTGTTCCTAAAAACCCATTTGGTGCCAATTACTCAATGATTTAGCGAAGGTGGAACAAGGTCCCAGACCTCATTTCTTTTAAATTGATTTAGTTCCTCTTGCATGGCTAGGAACCAATTTTCATCAAGTAAGGCTTCTTTGGCATTCTTAGGCTCAATTTGAGATATGAAGGCATGATAAAGACAAAAGTTACTTAGTCTTGATCTAGTAATGACACCCTTTGAGATATCTCCAATGATGTTATCGATAGGATGATCTCTTGATGTCTTCCATTCCAATGGTAGATCATTTTGAAAGGATGCTTGACCTTCATCTTTGAGACTAGACACATCAACCGACTCCTTATTAACAACATCCGGAAAGGGTTCAACACGAGAAATATCAATGTCTTTAACAATCTCACTAGAATAGGCACCTACACCAATAACAACACTACCTTTTCCGACAACATTTGGATAAGTTTCATCAAAAGATACATGTACAGATTCTTCAACTATAAGCAACCTTTTATTGAATATTCTATATGATTTGCTTGAATTAGAGTATCCAAGGAAGATGCCTTCATCAGCCTTTGAATCAAATTTACCAAGATTTTCTTTTCCATTATTAAGCACGAAACATTTGCAACCAAAAACATGAAGATGTGAAACATTAGGCTTTCTTCCTTTTAATAGTTCATAAGGCGTTTTGTTTAGAATAGGTCGAATAGTGATCCTATTCAAAACATAGAAAGCGGTGCTAATAGCATCGGCCCAAAAATATTTAGGAAGACCGCTATCATTAATCATAGTTCTTCCCAATTCCTCCAACACACGCTTTTTACGTTCCACAACACCATTTTGTTGTGGTGTTCTAGGAGTGGAGAAGTTAAGATCAATACCATGGTTTTCATAAAAAAATTCAAAGAGATGATTTTCAAACTCACCTCCATGGTCACTTCTAATTGTTACAATGTTTGTGCCAAGTTTATTTTGAGATAATTTGGAAAAAGTTTCAAAGGCCGAAAAGGTATCACTTTTACTAGCTAATAAGATTTTCCAACAAAATTGAGAGTAGTCGTCAACAGTAAAAAAACCATAATAGTTCCCTCCTATACTTTTGATTCTAGAAGGACCAAAAACATCCATGTGTAGAAGTTCAAGAGGTCTAGAAGTAGAGACTAGAATTTTTTATTTAAAAGATATCTTAGTTTGCTTTCCCATTTGGCAAGAATCACAAAGATGATCTCTAGTGAACTTTATGTTAGGAAAACCGACTACTAAGTTTTTGGACACAACCTTATTTAGCAAGTCAAAGTTGATATGAGCTAAACGTCTATGCCAAAGCCAAGACTCTTCATTTTTGGAAATAAGACATTTAGGATTGTTGCACCCCAAAATTTGCCCTCACAATACAAGACTTTGTGTGCTAAGAAGGTTCACAAGGTTCACAAGATTCACAATTTTTTCAAGACCTTTCATGAGGTTCATGAAGTCTACAAGTTACTTTATGAAGGTTCACAAGGTTCACAAGATTCACAATGCTTACAAGACCTTTCATGTGGTTCATGAAGTCTACAAGGCACTTTATGAGGTTCACAAGGTTCACAAGGTTCACAATACCTCCCATGAGGTTCACAAGACATTTTATGATGGTTCACAAGGTTCACAAAGTTCACAAATAGTCAGAAGAGTTGACAATTCCCTCAGACAATGCATCTCCTAAACAGTGCATCCAAAACTAGGGTTTTGACTTTAATCAGGCTAAATGAACTTCCAAGACTTCAAGTGAGCTTCATAACATCTTATATGTGTGTAAGAACCCCCATGACAAGTTTCAAGACTTTTCTCAAAAGTTTGCTCAGTCAGATGATCAGATAAGTCAAAATCAGTTAAGATAGTTAAAAAGTCAAACTGAGGTCAACTGTGGTCAAACCAAAGTCAAACTTCATGATTTTTTGTCAACATCAAGTATATGAAGTAAAGTTCATCATTTGATCAAGGGTTGATCATGATTCATCAAGGAGATTTCAGATCATCAAGAATCAGAGGTTTCTAAATTAGGGTTTCCTCAGTAAAAGTCAACTGAACTTTGACCAGCCATAACTTTCACATACTTCATTACCAAGTCTCCATCCAAAGATCATTTTGAAGGAAATTGAATTCTCTACAACTTTGTGTCTCACAAGCCAAGCCCAAAAATGCTTCATTTGGAAGGTATGAGCTAAGACATTATAGGTCCTTTTGAAAGTCAACAAAAAGTCAACAACTTCAAAAGGGCATAACTTGAGATTGGTAAATGATATGGACATGAAACCAGTGGGGTTGGTTAGAGGACTCTTCAAGCTTTCCAAAATGTCCAAGAACACCCTCATACCATTAAAATTGAAGGATATGTGCCCTTGCAAAGTTGGGAAATTTTGGGTTGGTTCATGAAGAAAAAGGAGGTCTAAAACCAATTTTTTCCAAATGGGCTTGCCAAATAATGACCCAATCCACTTCATAACATCTTGCACGAAATTAATTTAATTTATTCATAATTTTATTTATTTTGTTTTTATTTATTATGATTTTTATATTAAAAAGTCATTTTAAATTCAAATAAAATATAAAATCATGAAAATTAATTTTTATTTTGCTTCTAGAAAATCTTAAATCACATTTAAGTTTGATTGATACAAGAATTATGAAAATCCTCCCAAAATAGCAAGGGTTTATACATGAATATTTGATTTTTAAGGCATGATCATTTTGGATCTTTTCATATCAAATTCTCCACACAACCATTCAATCTTATTGACCTAATTCACTCTCCTATAAGTACTAAACACAACCCTAACATGAATTCACGGATTTTTCAGCCTCCAAGCATAAGAACAAGCTTCAAAATTTTGAAAGAAAACTCAAATTCGGTTTGCTATTTCCAGCCACTCTCAAAGGATTTTGAAGGTTGCATTGTGTTCTTTAGGACTTGTAGAACATGAATACATCATCATCATACTCAAAAGCACACAGAATCGTATAAACCGCATCCATGTTGTTGTTTGTTTTAAAAAAAATTGATTTCACTTATTTATGTGTTGTAAATAACAATTGATCATATATTCTTGTTTGTAGTAACCTTCTGAATGTTTCTGGGTGATTTGATTTGAGTTTTGATACAGGAATGAGGTTTCGCCATTATTAGGGTTTTTTCGGCCAAATTGGGATTCAATGATTGAGCCAATATAAATAATTTCTAAAGACGTAGATTAGTTGCAAACATCCTCAGGAATTCAATGATGGTTCCAATTTTGTGAAATTTTGTTGTTTTGTTGATGTTTGAGTTTTATAGGGTTTACTGCAACTTGGATTTCGCAGGAAATATTGTAGGGAGATTCGCAGCAAAATTCGCAGGGCTGGAGGAAGAAGATGATCTCCTGCGCGCGAATTTCATATTTTAAAAACTGAATATAATATTTGTTTGTTTTTTTTGGATATTATTTCACAGATGTTGGCTGGCTTAGTTGGTTGTGTATGCGCATGTATTGCTGAAGGGTCTGAGTTTGATTCCTGGACCAAACCATCTTTTTCTTGTTTTTTTCATTTAATTAGCTAGTTTATTATATTATGAATTGTGGTGAGATTATGGACAGGCGCGCTCTCCCAGCTAGAATGGTTAAGGTGTTTGTGTAATGCTTGAAGGTCCTGGGTTCGATTCCCCCCAGGCCTTTTTGGTGTTGTTTTATTTTTTCATGATATTTTCAGGATTATGCAACAAAAGCAAATGGACTTCCTCCTTTGTTACCTGCGCACAGGCTAGCCCAGTGGATGAAGCATTTTCCAGGTATTGGGAGGTCCTGGGTTCAAAACCAGGCCTCCCCTTTTTTCTTTCTCTCTTTTATTTTTCAGTTTTAATTAATATTATTATTTGTTTTCTTAATCAAAATTAGTGAATAATTAAATTATAAACCTAATCTTTTTAGTTCTAAAATTTTCATAAACCTAATAACCTTTTTTTTTTATTATTATCATATAAATTAGTTTATTTTATTATATAATTTGAAAATAGTTCTTATTTGTAAATAATTAAGTTAAACCTAATTTTATTTTTCATAATCCAAAATTTTCTTTTATTTAAAATTTAATCTTATTATAATCTTTAATTTATTATTTATAAACCTTCATCTTATGTATATATTATACAATTTGTTTATAATTTAAATTTTATATATATAAATATGCTTAATATTAAAATCTTGTTAATTATAATTAAATTCCATAAATTGTTTATAATTCACTTTTGTATGTAAATAATTTTATTATATGTTTAAAAATATGTTAAAAATTGCTAATTTAATTTTTGTAATTATAATTTTATTTTCATAATATGTTCATAATTAATTTAATTTTTATAATTTACATATAATTCAAAACTTTCTAATAATTAATTGTTCATGTTTTCTTATTAACCTTAAATAATTGTTTACATAAAATTTAATCTTTTAATTATTATAATATTTTTGCTTATTATTATTATTAATTATGTTTATATGATATTTTATTATTACTAACCACATTGTGATTATTTTTATTATTATTTCACTAACCCAATTATAATTATTTATTTATTTTGCTTATTATATTTAATTTTGCTTAATTATTATTATGTAATTGTTCCTTGGTGTAATATTTATTTATAATGTTTATTATTTATATTTTATGCTATGGTTAGTAAATAGGGAGTGTAAAAATATGTTTGTATATTTAAAATTAATTTAGATCATTTAAATTAAAGATAAATATTAAAAATTGTACACTCACACACGTAAGTCGATCTTTGATCGCCATCTCACTTCCTTAGGGATACCTCTCATGTTGCCTAATCAAAAAGGTCAAGTAGGGTGTATAAAGCAAAAGTCCCTCAAAATAAAATCATCTAGTCCCTTAACAAATAAAAGATCAAGTCCCTTTTTGAATGTTGCCTTCGTAATGATCTTGTCCCTTTCGAATAAAGATGATAGTCCCTCCAAAATTGCTTATACACCCCACAGTTGCCTACATAAACAGATGTCCCTTTACTTGTCCCTCACATCCAAGGTAATGACTACCTATTCCTTAATGATAGGGATAGTCTTACCACTTAAGGGATTCAAGAACAGAAAAGACTCAAACTTAGGATAGGTTCCTCATAGTTACTTGCTCACTCTTCAAAACTTTTCAAACACTTCATAATTTCAAACAAATTTTCAAAACAAAGGTTTTTTACGCATCCGTACATGGATCATTATCAAACTCTTACGAAAATTTTTATTCACACACTTCACATTTCAAAAACATTTTAAAGTGAGCTAAGTAACTAAGAGCCCATGGATAACCATGGATGTAAAGGGTGCTAACACCTTCCCTTTACATAACCTACCCCCCGGACCCAAAAATCTTTTAAAGGTCTTTCCTGTTCTTTTATGCCTTTCCTTTGGATAAAATAAAAGTCGGTGGCGACTCTTGCTATCCGCAACATAACTAAAGTCAGTTCTCCCACCGTGTTACAGAACTGGCGACTCTGCTGGGGATTTAATAAAAGAGGGGTACCCTTAGGAATTAGATCACTTTAAAATTGCTTGCCTTGTTTGCTTTATACTTATCTGTTGGGTGCTCTTATGTGTGAAAGATCCTAACCCGGATCTAGTGTACCTTAGGTAAATGGCAATAGACCAAGGAAACTGTACGGCGTATACCGATATGGTTGATCTGGTGGCCATAGTTAGTGTGACTTCTTGGTTGGTGCTTATGTTCCTTAAGTCAAGTTGAGGATAATATGAGGCTGCCATATGTTGTCAATGCACTAACTAACTTTTAGAACCCTAGTTATCCCATCTTGGCCTTTAGAAAAGTAGTGAGATAACCGGCTTTGGTGAAGACTGAAGTTGGTTGATACTCGATACTACGCTCATTGAGATTCTAAACTTGGAGGGTTTTGGTTGGCAAGTAAGTTGCCTACTGAACAACCACCCTTGTGAAGGATCAATGATATTGAGATCCCTTAGAACCTGGTTACTTTTGTAGGACAGGATGAACCATCTAAACTTCAGGGGAGGGTACTTACCTTTGAACCTCATGCAAGCCTTTAAACCTAGGGCTATGGTGTGACTTGTGTGTGTGCCACATGTTTGTGATTGAGCATAACATCATGACATCATCATGCATCATAAGCATAGCATTTTCACTAACCATTTCAAGGACCAAAGGATTTATCTTTGTTCTTTGTTGCAGGTCATGGCTTCTGCTCGTAGAAACACCATCAGGATCAACTTTGTGGGCATACCTGCTAAGCTTAAAGAGTTGGTTTCTCATGTGTCTGATCATTCCCAGTTCATCAAGAGACATGGTCACCTATTGGATCTAGTCACTTCAGGGTTCAATGAAGACATGATGAGTGTTATGTTTCAGTTCTTTGACCCTAAGCACCATTGCTTTACATTCCCCGACTATCAGCTGGTTCCTACAATGGAAGAGTTCTCTAAACTTCTGGGTATACCTGTTCTTGATCAAAAACCCTTCACAGGCTTGGAGAAGGAACTTAAACCAGAAGTTATTGCTGCAGCTCTACATTTGAAGAAGTCTGATATTGTTCTAGAAACGAGAAGTGGAGTCAAGGGTGTTCTAGCTAAGGTGTTGATAGAGAAGGCTCAAATGTTCTTGAAGGCCATGAGTCATGATGCTTTTGAGGAGATCTTAGCCTTGCTGATATATGGCTTAGTATTGTTCCCCAATCCAGATCAGTTCATAGATGTTCATGCCATCAACATTTTTCTGAGTCACAATCCAGTGCCTACATTGCTTGGAGACATACTACATTCTCTTCACACCCGTACTACAAGGGCAAGAGGAACTTTGATGTGCTGCACACCTTTGCTTTCTAGGTGGTTTATTTCTCACCTTCCTCGCTCAGTAATAAAGAATGAGCAAGGGTTCAGATGGTCCAAGAGGATCATGTCACTTTCTCACTCAGATATCCATTGGTGCTCCAGATCTATGGAGAATGTCACCATCATTGACCGTTGTGGGGAGTTTCCTAATGTGCCACTTCTAGGCATAAGAGGAGCCATCACTTACAACCCCTCTCTAGCTTTACGACAGTTTGGTTACGCTCGGAGTGATGGTCCACATGATATGTTGATTCAGGGTATTGTGTTTGATTACGACAACGATCTTCAGGGTTACCGTCAGAGATTCATACGAGCTTGGGGAAAAGTAAACAGGGTTGACAGCAAGACACTGGAGCCTAAGTACACTATTCCTATGGAGGCTTATCTCAGATGGGTGTGATCTCGTGCTCAGACTCTCATGATGCCATATCCTGCTATCCTGCCAGTTACCATGGAACCTGTTGCTGAAGGAGATACTGCTTATACCATCCTTCACCCAGACATGCCTACTGACATGGAAGACTTGCAGAGATCTTGGATCCAATTGAAGGAGCAAAGGGATACTTTCGAGGCTCATTACAAAGCAAGCCAAGAAAGAATCCTGGAACTAACAAAGCAACTTCATGAGGAACGGAATCTCAACTCATACCTCAACACAAAGAGGAAACGTCCATGGGAGACTTAAAACCCCATCTTTTGTACTTATTTCATTTTCATTTTTGTAAGCCCAAGAGGCAAAACAAATTTATTACTAATAAAAGTTTACCTTCTTGTTTAAGCAAATTTAAATCCTGCGGTCCTTGAAAACATTGCATATGCATTCACATATCATGTCATTGCATCACAGGTTTATAATTGTGCACAGGTTTCTCATCTTCTCGCTGTTTATTTCAGCAATGGCTCTTGAACAATCAGTTAAGGATCTCCAGGCACAGAATGCACAGTTCCAAGAGCTGATCTTGAACCTATCCAAGGGGCAGGATGAATTGAAGACACTGCTGGCCAAGAAGACTAAGAAGACTAGAAAGTCAGGTGGCCTGCTCAACATGGGAAGAAGGTTCAGAGGTCCTGTCAAGACCAAAGAACAGGTTGAAGACTATGAATCTGAGGAATCTGAGAAAGAGGGAGGCAGTCTCCACAACACTATGGGGGACTCTGATTCTGAGGCCAATTATTACCATGATCCTAATGAGGACAAATTCAAGATGCTGGTGGATAGGATGGATGCTATGGAGTTGCAGAAATCTTCTGGGCTGGATTTTGAGGATCTGAGTCTGATATCTGGGGTTGTTATACCCATTGGTTTCAAGGTTCCTACCTTTGTTGTTTATGATGGGGTCTCCTGTCCCAAGCTGCATTTGAGGTCTTATGTCAGAAGGATTCAACCTCACACTGCTGACAAGAAGTTGTGGATCCACTTTTTCCAAGAGAGCTTATCTGGAGCTCAGTTGGAGTGGTATTATCAATTGGAGAGTGTCAACATCAGAGACTGGAATGATCTTGCTGAAGCTTTCTATAAGCAGTATCAATACAATGCTGACTTAGCCCCCACTCGCATGCAGTTGCAAAGCATGTCCATGGGTGCCAAAGAAAGTTTTAAGGAGTATGCTCAAAAGTGCTCAAAAGCTGGAAGAGTTCAACCCCCTTTGACTGACAGGGAATTGGTTGATATGTTCATGTGTACGCTGAATGGTCCATTTTACAGTCATCTCATTGGAAGCTCATCATCTGGCTTCACTGAGTTGATTATGACAGGAGAGCGAGTGGAAAATGGTATAAAGAATGGCAAGATCCAGGTGGGTACTTCTTCATCAGGTGCTGCAAAGAAGCCTCCTACTGGGAAGAAAGAATCCAATGCTGTTTATGGACAGCCTGATCGTAATAGAAGGCATCAGTCTGTTAGTGCAGTTCATATTTCAAATCCGACTCCTGCAACAACAGAGCAGCCACAGGGCAACCAACAGAGGGCTAGAAGGCAGTTCACGAAGATCAACATGTCACTGGCTCAGGCACTGCAACACTTGTTGAAGGCTGAACTTATTACTCTGAAAGAGGCTCCTCAGAATCCTAATGTTACCTCTCCCAGGTACAATCCCAATGCACGATGTGCATATCATTCAAACTGTCAGGGTCATGATACTAATAACTGCTGGGTCTTGAAGAACAAAATTCAAGATATGATTGAGGCTGGAGAGATTGAGTTTGACCCACCAGGTACTCCAAATGTGATTACTGCTCCCATGCCAAATCACGAGAAGACTGTCAATGCCATTGATGAAGATTTGCATATCCATTCAGTTGCGGAGTTGACCACACCATTGTCTGTCATCAGAAAGAAGTTAGTACAAGCTGGTTTCTTTTCGGGTTGCCGTGAAGATTGTGTCTATTGTGAGTATAATCCAGATAAGTGTTGGAGGTTGAAGGATGGGATTCAGCGTCTCATGAATAATTACACTATAGTGTTTGAAAGGAGACCACTTTCTGTGGAGAGTATGGTGGAGCATATTACTAGAGGTAAGAAGGTTGAAGAGGTTGATATGGTTGACAAAGTACCGGTAAGAATCACTTCAAAGAGACCTATTAAAATCACCCATCAAGGCCCAATCAGGATTACTGCTGAAGGTCCTGTGAAAGTTGTTGCTGAAGCCAGAGTAGCTCCTCTGGTCATTACTACTCCTGGTCCTATCCCTTATACGTCTGATAAAGCTGTGCCTTGGCACTATGGGTCTGATGTTTACATCCATGGTGTTAAGCAGGAGCCCTTAGCTGATGTTCCTGTTGATATTGATAATATTGCTGGATCAAGTAAGATCACGCAAAGTGGAAGAGTTTTCTTTCCTCCAGTGACTTCCAAGAATGCAGTTACTCCTGCTGCTACCTCTACCACTGATGCTCGGGGCAAGGGTCCTGTTATTGAGCCTATATCTGCTGATGTGCCAGCTGCTGATGATCTTGCTAAGCAGATGGAAGAAGTATTGAAAATCATTCGCAAGAGTGATTATGACATTGTTGATCAATTGGGGCATACTCCCTCAAAGATTTCTATGTTGTCCTTGTTGTTATGTTCTGAAGCTCATGCAAAAGCTTTGATAAAGTTTCTGAAGACTGCTCATGTGCCCAATGCCATTTTTGTTGACCAGTTTGAGAATTGTGTTGCCCACCTGACTTATGATAATGGGTTGGGATTTTCTGATGCCGATTTGACCCCTGCCAAAAGGGATCATAACAGGGCCCTGCATATTTCAATTGAATGCAGGGGCACTACCCTGTCACATGTATTAATAGACAATGGTTCCTCTCTAAATGTGTTGCCTAAGGAAGTCCTGAATAAGCTGAGTCCTGAAGATGTTGTGCTGAAGCCCAGTAGTATTGTGGTAAAGGCTTTTGATGGTTCTAGAAGAGTAGTGCATGGGGAAATTGATCTTCCAATCAAAGTTGGCTCCCAGGTTTTTACTGCTACATTTTATGTGATGGATATTCGTCCTTCATACTCTTGTCTGCTTGGTCGTCCCTGGATCCATGGGGCAGGTGCTGTAACCTCTACATTACATCAAAAGCTAAGATATCCGGTGGAGGGAAAGGTTGTTACTGTCTATGGAGAGGAAGAATACTTTGTCAGCCATGTAAACACTTTCAAGTATCTGGAAATGGAAGGTGAATACATTGAAACTCCGTGTCAGACATTTGAAGTGGTTCCCTGGATTGTTAATGATTATGTAGCTCCTCCCGTTGCGAAGAAAGTTCCTGTGGTCACCAGAAAGCCTCCAACAATGGCAATGGCCTCCCTCAATGATGCTAGGGCTGTGGTAGACGAAGGTGGTTGTACTATTTGGGGTCAGCTTCCTGATATCCCATACAAGTCTGACAAATTTGGTTTGGGTTTCACTGCAGAGTCCCAGAAGGCTGTTCGTCGTGCTCGTGCTGTTCGTATCACCAATCAAGGGGTTATGAAAGATCAGATCAATGCTGTGGGAGACTATGATGAAGACTACAATTTGGATGCTTGGATTTTTCCTACTGTGGGTGTTGGACTCAATAATTGGAAAGCTGAAGATGTTATCCCTATCTCCTTTAGTCAGGAGTAAATACTATTACTGTGTTGTTGCTTTTAAGTTTGTAATTTCTTGAACAATTGAACTCTTAAGCCTTGTGCCTTACCCGGGGCACAATGGTGTGCTTGTTACGGGCTGTCATTTCATTTGCATACTTCATTCAATAAAATCAGTGGACGTTTCGTTTTAGTAAATATTGTGTTCCTTGTCTTTCTTTTCTTTTATTTTTGCTTTATCAGCTATGTGTTCTTACACACACCCACATCACTAAAATGCAGATCCTCATCCACTCTGGATCCTGTTGATAACAGTTCTACTATTGCCAATTATAATTTCGAGAATCCGATCTATCAAACTGAAGACGGAAATGAGGACGATTGTGAAGTACCTGTAGAGCTTGCTAGGTTGTTACAACAAGAAGAGAAAGCCATACAGCCACATGAAGAGCCAGTCGAAGTTGTGAATCTGGGAACTGAGGAAAACAGGAAAGAGGTCAAGATAGGGGCTGATTTAGAGGATAGTGTCAAGAGCAGACTGGTTCAGATGTTACGTGACTATGTGGAGATCTTTGCTTGGTCTTATGAAGATATGCCAGGGTTGGATACAGACATTGTGGTTCACCGTTTACCAGTGAAAGAAGATTGTCGTCCAAAGAAGCAGAAGGTTCGTCGTATGCGTCCTGAAATGTCAGAAAAGATCAAGGCAGAGGTAATGAAACAGTTCAATGCAGGGTTCTTAGCAGTGACTTCTTATCCTCAGTGGGTTGCAAATGTAGTACCAGTTCCCAAGAAAGATGGTAAGGTACGTATGTGTGTGGACTACAGAGATTTGAACAAGGCTAGCCCCAAAGATGACTTCCCACTTCCTCATATTGATGTTCTGGTAGACAACACTGCTCAGCATAAGGTATTCTCTTTTATGGATGGTTTCTCTGGTTACAATCAAATCAAGATGGCACCTGAAGATATGGAGAAGACAACCTTTGTTACACAGTGGGGCACTTTTTGTTATAAGGTGATGCCATTTGGTTTGAAGAATGCAGGGGCAACATATCAGCGTGCTATGGTAGCTTTGTTTCACGATATGATTCATCATGAGATAGAGGTGTATGTGGATGATATGATAGCCAGGTCTCAGAATGAAGAGCAACATCTTGATCATTTGCATAAATTGTTTGAGAGGTTGAAGAAATACAAGTTGAGATTGAACCCAAACAAGTGTACTTTTGGAGTTAGATCTGGTAAGCTCCTGGGTTTCATTGTCAGTGGAAAAGGTATTGAAGTGGATCCTGCAAAAGTGAAAGCTATACGAGAGATGCCAGCTCCCCGTACTGAAAAGGAGGTTAGAGGTTTCTTGGGACGATTGAATTACATTGCAAGATTTATTTCCCAATTAACTGCCATCTGTGAGCCAATCTTCAAGTTGTTGAAGAAAGATCAGGTGATGGAATGGAATGATGAGTGCCAGACTGCCTTTGATGAAATCAAGAGATATCTGCTAGAACCTCCAATTTTGATGCCACCAGTTGATGGAAGACCCTTGATTATGTACTTAACAGTGTTAGACAACTCAATGGGGTGTGTGTTGGGGCAACATGACGAGTCTGGTCGAAAAGAGCAGGCAATATACTACCTTAGCAAAAAGTTTACCGACTGTGAAACAAGATACTCACTGCTCGAGAAAACTTGATGCGCTTTGGCATGGGCTGCTCGCCGACTAAGACAGTATATGTTGACTCATACTACCTTATTGATTTCGAAGATGGATCCAATCAAGTACATATTTGAGAAACCTGCTCTCTCAGGAAGAATTGCAAGATGGCAAATGATCTTGACAGAATATGACATACAGTATACTACTCAGAAGGCCATTAAGGGAAGTGTTGTAGCAGATCATTTGGCTCATCAAGCAGTGGATGATTATCAGTCAATGAGTTTTGAGTTTCCGGATGAAGACATTATGATTATTACCAAAGAACCTGGACAATATGACGGACCTAAACAAGGATCCCGATGGACAATGGTTTTTGATGGTGCCTCTAATGCACTTGGTAATGGTGTTGGTGTTGTAATTAGTTCCCCTGAAGGTTGTCATACCCCGATTACTGCCAGACTTTGTTTCTATTGCACCAATAACATGGTTGAGTATGAGGCATGTATCCTGGGTATTAAAGCTGCTATTGATATGAAGATTCAGTTCCTTGATGTGTATGGAGATTCAGCCCTGGTAGTTAGTCAGATTAAAGGAGATTGGGATACCAAGCATGATAACCTCATTCCTTACAGAGAGCATGTGTTGTCTTTGATCCCACATTTCAAAGAGATTACCTTTGGACATATTCCACGGAAAGAAAATCAGTTGGCAGATGATTTGGCCACCATGGCATCTATGTTTGAGATCAGTTGGGATGATGAAGCTCCCAAGATTACTATTGATAGATTTGAGAAGCCTGCATACTGCAATGAGATAGATACAGAAGGGGCAGAGGAGAAGCCTTGGTTCTATGAAGTGAAAAGATATCTTGAAGCTCAGGAGTTCCCTGAAGGGGCATCTGTCAAAGATAGGAAGTTCCTGAGAAGGTTCTCTGCTAAGTTCTTTTTGAGTAATGAGATTCTGTACAAGCGCAATCATGATTCAACTATGCTTCGTTGTGTGGATAAGAAGGAAGCTACAGAAATTATGGAAGAGATGCATGATGGGACCTTTGGCACTCATTCTAGTGGTCATACTATGGCAAAGAAGATATTGAGAGCAGGTTACTATTGGTCTACCATGGAAGCTGATTGCTATCAACACTCCAGAACATGTCATAAGTGTCAAATATATGCTGATAAAGGCCATGTACCTCCATCACCTTTGAATGTGTTGACTGCTCCTTGGCCTTTTGCCATGTGGGGCATTGATATGATTGGTGAGATCAAGCCTACGACTTCTAATGGGCATCGTTTCATCCTGGTTGCTATTGATTACTTTACGAAGTGGGTGGAAGCAGCTTCATTTGCATCTGTTACTAAGAATGTTGTGGCTCGGTTCATTAAGAATAATCTCATATGTAGGTATGGCATCCCTGAAAGGATTATTACTGACAATGGCTCTAATCTGAACAACACTATGATTACTGATCTCTGCACGCAGTTCAAGATTAAGCATCACAACTCTTCTCCGTACCGTCCAAAGATGAATGGGGCAGTTGAAGCTGCTAATAAGAACATTAAGAAGATTGTACAGAAAATGACTGTTACTTACAAGGATTGGCATGAGATGTTACCGTTTGCTCTTCATGGTTATCGTACTACAATACGTACTTCAACAGGGGCAACCCCATTCTCCTTAGTCTATGGTATGGAAGCAGTTCTGCCCATTGAAGTTCAGATTCCCTCCTTAAGAATTATGAAGGATGCAGGCTTGAATGAAGATGAGTGGATTCAGACTCGACTTGACCAGATAAATTTGATTGATGAGAAGAGGTTAGCAGCAGTTTGTCATGGCCAGATGTACCAGAAACGGATGATCAAAGCTTTTAACAAGAAGGTTAAGCCAAAGGTATATCAGGCTGGTGACTTGGTAATCAAGCGTATCATATTACCACAGGGTGATCCAAGGGGCAAGTGGACTCCAACATATGAAGGACCATTTGTAGTCAAGACAGTGTTCTCAGGAGGTGCCATGATACTCACTACAATGGATGGTGAAGACTTCCCACAGCCTGTAAACGCAGACATAGTTAAAAAATACTACGCATGAAAAGAGACCCGCTAGGTTGACAGGCCTAGGCAAAAATAAGGGCATCCCGGCAAACCAAAAGGGTTTGGGCAAAAATTAGGGATATATATAAAAAGATGTACACCCGGCAAGTCGAAAACCTGAAAAGGCGGCTTGGGCAAAAAAGGGTATCCCGGTGGATTGAAAACCTGAAAGGGCAATCTAGGCAAAAGTTAGGGATTAAAGCGTATGACTATGTCTCGTTTGGATCACCCATGAAACTGCAACCAGTTGTACTACTTACTCAAGTTTGAACAGATAAAGCTCAATTCAATCGTTTCCGTCTCAACAGCAGAAGATGAGATACTTGAAGATAATGGCAATAGTAGAATTGAAACTCAATAGGATTATTTCTCACATAGCTGATTCTCTTTGTTTGTAAAACTTTATGACAAAATCCTCTTACTAGGGTTTATGTCTCTTTGTACAAATCTACCCGTGTATGGGTCACTTTTTGATATAAATAAATTCCATCTTTTGAATCCAGATTTACTTTTACCCTATTTACATAAGCGAAACGTCCATTGGTTGTGTTTGAATGTATGTATGCTTTTGAATATGATTGATGTTTACCAAAAATGCATGTATGCTTTTTAATATGATTGATGTTTACCAGAAATGCATGAAAATGCAGTAATAGTATTTACTAAAGACGAACGAGGGAAAGATTTCAACGAAGCTTCGCCGGTTCATCTCTACAAAACAGTTACAAACCCTCAGTAGGACGAATCCATCTTCATAAAGTCTCATCTCCCCTGGAATTTATATCCATATCTTTTATCCTCATACGGATATACGGGAATTTACTTTCCAATAAGGGTACGACGAACGAAGACGGGAGGTTATATCTATCCTACTATCAAACGAAGACGAAGGTTATATATACCTTACTATCCCCAGCAGGCGGGAGGTTCTATATACCTTATTATCCCCAGCAGACAGGAGGTTATGTATACCTTATTATCAAACAAGACAGGAACAGGTTCCTTACATTCTTCAACAACGAATCGGGATTTATTTTCCCTGGCCAGCAGTTGTTATACGAAGATATCCAGACGCTTCCGGCAGCATCATATCATACATACATCATTTACATCATACCATAACATACATATCTATAGATGCATAATACATTACATAGGTGCATCATATTATACATGCATACATAATACATAAACTAATATTACCATACAGAATGCTACCTTATTTTCAGGTTAATTCTCCAGCAAACAGATTTGTGATTATCAGGACTGCTTTATCCTCCTGAAAGTTATCATCCCTCGGGATTGCTTTATCCTCCTGACAGTTTCTTGTACCTCAGGATTGCTTTATCCTCCTGAAAGCATACTATTACCCCAGGATTGCTTCATCCTCCTGGAAGATTATTACTACCTCAGGATTGCTTTATCCTCCTGACAGCTATCATCATTACCTCAGGATTGCTTCATCTTCCTGAAAGCATATTATCAATCTCTCAAGACTGCTTCATCCTCTTGAAAGCTTATTATCTCATCAGGATTGCTTCATCCTCCTGACAGCTTATTATTACATCAGGATTACTTCATCCTCCTGAAAGCATATTATCAACCTCTCAAGATTGCTTTATCCTCTTGAAAACATATCACTACATCAGGACTGCTCCATCCTCCTGACAGCTATCATCATTACTTCAGGACTGCTTTATCCTCCTGAAAGCTATCATTATACCTTCATACTTTGGACTGCTTTATCCTCCAAGAAATGTATCTGAAGAACTTTTCTCCAAGTGGCATCTTTAAGCCCACCCAAGCATATACAACCAACCATCAATATCACTCTATGCACTGGTGAGTGCAAATTTTTGGGCTTTTGTGTTCAATCCCCTTCAACCTTCCAGGTCACGACTGGCAAATATACCAATCTAACCCCTCAGGTTTCAGAAAATTGAACAGGGGCAGCTGTTGCACCCCAAAATTTGCCCTCACAATACAAGACTTTGTGTGCTAAGAAGGTTCACAAGGTTCACAAAATTCACAATGTTTTCAAGACCTTTCATGAGGTTCATGAAGTCTACAAGTTACTTTATGAAGGTTCACAAGGTTCACAAGATTCACAATGCTTACAAGACCTTTCATGTGGTTCATGAAGTCTACAAGGCACTTTATGAGGTTCACAAGGTTCACAAGGTTCACAATACCTCCCATGAGGTTCACAAGACATTTTATGATGGTTCACAAGGTTCACAAAGTTCACAAATAGTCAGAAGAGTTGACAATTCCCTCAGACAATGCACCTCTTAAGCAGTGCATCCAAAACTAGGGTTTTGACTTTAATCAGGCTAAATGAACTTCCAAGACTTCAAGTGAGCTTCATAACATCTTATATGTGTGTAAGAACCCCCATGACAAGTTTCAAGACTTTTCTCAAAAGTTTGCTCAGTCAGATGATCAGATAAGTCAAAATCAGTTAAGATAGTTAAAAAGTCAAACTAAGGTCAACTGTGGTCAAACCAAAGTCAAACTTCATGATTTTTTGTCAACATCAAGTATATGAAGTAAAGTTCATCATTTGATCAAGGGTTGATCATGATTCATCAAGGAGATTTCAGATCATCAAGAATCAGAGGTTTCTAAATTAGGGTTTCCTCAGTAAAAGTCAACTGAACTTTGACCAGCCATAACTTTCACATACTTCATTACCAAGTCTCCATCCAAAGATCATTTTGAAGGAAATTGAATTCTCTACAACTTTGTGTCTCACAAGCCAAGCCCAAAAATGCTTCATTTGGAAGGTATGAGCTAAGACATTATAGGTCCTTTTGAAAGTCAACAAAAAGTCAACAACTTCAAAAGGGCATAACTTGAGATTGGTAAATGATATGGACATGAAACCAGTGGGGTTGGTTATAGGACTCTTCAAGCTTTCCAAAATGTCCAAGAACACCCTCATACCATTAAAATTGAAGGATATGTGCCCTTGCAAAGTTGGGAAATTTTGGGTTGGTTCATGAAGAAAAAGGAGGTCTAAAACCAATTTTTTCCAAATGGGCTTGCCAAATAATGACCCAATCCACTTCATAACATCTTGCACGAAATTAATTTAATTTATTCATAATTTTATTTATTTTGTTTTTATTTATTATGATTTTTATATTAAAAAGTCATTTTAAATTCAAATAAAATATAAAATCATGAAAATTAATTTTTATTTTGCTTCTAGAAAATCTTAAATCACATTTAAGTTTGATTGATACAAGAATTATGAAAATCCTCCCAAAATAGCAAGGGTTTATACATGAATATTTGATTTTTAAGGCATGATCATTTTGGATCTTTTCATATCAAATTCTCCACACAACCATTCAATCTTATTGACCTAATTCACTCTCCTATAAGTACTAAACACAACCCTAACATGAATTCACGGATTTTTCAGCCTCCAAGCATAAGAACAAGCTTCAAAATTTTGAAAGAAAACTCAAATTCGGTTTGCTATTTCCAGCCACTCTCAAAGGATTTTGAAGGTTGCATTGTGTTCTTTAGGACTTGTAGAACATGAATACATCATCATCATACTCAAAAGCACACAGAATCGCATAAACCGCATCCATGTTGTTGTTTGTTTTAAAAAAATTTGATTTCACTTATTTATGTGTTGTAAATAACAATTGATCATATATTCTTGTTTGTAGTAACCTTCTGAATGTTTCTGGGTGATTTGATTTGAGTTTTGATGCAGGAATGAGGTTTCGCCATTATTAGGGTTTTTTCGGCCAAATTGGGATTCAATGATTGAGCCAATATAAATAATTTCTAAAGACGTAGATTAGTTGCAAACATCCTCAGGAATTCAATGATGGTTCCAATTTTGTGAAATTTTGTTGTTTTGTTGATGTTTGAGTTTTATAGGGTTTACTGCAACTTGGATTTCGCAGGAAATATTGTAGGGAGATTCGCAGCAAAATTCGCAGGGCTGGAGGAAGAAGATGATCTCCTGCGCGCGAATTTCATATTTTAAAAACTGAATATAATATTTGTTTGTTTTGTTTGGATATTATTTCACAGATGTTGGCTGGCTTAGTTGGTTGTGTATGCGCATGTATTGCTGAAGGGTCTGGGTTCGATTCCTGGACCAAACCATCTTTTTCTTGTTTTTTTCATTTAATTAGCTAGTTTATTATATTATGAATTGTGGTGAGATTATGGACAAGCGCGCTCTCCCAACTGGAATGGTTAAGGTGTTTGTGTAATGCTTGAAGGTCCTGGGTTCGATTCCCCCCAGGCCTTTTTGGTGTTGTTTTATTTTTTCATGATATTTTCAGGATTATGCAACAAAAGCAAATGGACTTCCTCCTTTGTTACCTGCGCACAGGCTAGCCCAGTGGATGAAGCATTTTCCAGGTATTGGGAGGTCCTGGGTTCAAAACCAGGCCTCCCCTTTTTTCTTTCTCTCTTTTATTTTTCAGTTTTAATTAATATTATTATTTGTTTTCTTAATCAAAATTAGTGAATAATTAAATTATAAACCTAATCTTTTAGTTCTAAAATTTTCATAAACCTAATAACCTTTTTTTTTTATTATTATCATATAAATTAGTTTATTTTATTATATAATTTGAAAATAGTTCTTATTTGTAAATAATTAAGTTAAACCTAATTTTATTTTTCATAATCCAAAATTTTCTTTTATTTAAAATTTAATCTTATTATAATCTTTAATTTATTATTTATAAACCTTCATCTTATGTATATATTATACAATTTGTTTATAATTTAAATTATATATATATAAATATGCTTAATATTAAAATCTTGTTAATTATAATTAAATTCCATAAATTTTTTATAATTCACTTTTGTATGTAAATAATTTTATTATATGTTTAAAAATATGTTAAAAATTGCTAATTTAATTTTTGTAATTATAATTTTATTTTCATAATATGTTCATAATTAATTTAATTTTTATAATTTACATATAATTCAAAACTTTCTAATAATTAATTGTTCATGTTTTCTTATTAACCTTAAATAATTGTTTACATAAAATTTAATCTTTTAATTATTATAATATTTTTGCTTATTATTATTATTATTAATTATGTTTATATGATATTTTATTATTACTAACCACATTGTGATTATTTTTATTATTATTTCACTAACCCAATTATAATTATTTATTTATTTTGCTTATTATATTTAATTTTGCTTAATTATTATTATGTAATTGTTCCTTGGTGTAATATTTATTTATAATGTTTATTATTTATATTTTATGCTATGGTTAGTAAATAGGGAGTGTAAAAATATGTTTGTATATTTAAAATTAATTTAGATCATTTAAATTAAAGATAAATATTAAAAATTGTACACTCACACACGTAAGTCGATCTTTGATCGCCATCTCACTTCCTTAGGGATACCTCTCATGTTGCCTAATCAAAAAGGTCAAGTAGGGTGTATAAAGCAAAAGTCCCTCAAAATAAAATCATCTAGTCCCTTAACAAATAAAAGATCAAGTCCCTTTTTGAATGTTGCCTTCGTAATGATCTTGTCCCTTTCGAATAAAGATGATAGTCCCTCCAAAATTGCTTATACACCCCACAGTTGCCTACATAAACAGATGTCCCTTTACTTGTCCCTCACATCCAAGGTAATGACTACCTATTCCTTAATGATAGGGATAGTCTTACCACTTAAGGGATTCAAGAACAGAAAAGACTCAAACTTAGGATAGGTTCCTCATAGTTACTTGCTCACTCTTCAAAACTTTTCAAACACTTCATAATTTCAAACAAATTTTCAAAACAAAGGTTTTTTACGCATCCGTACATGGATCATTATCAAACTCTTAAGAAAATTTTTATTCACACACTTCACATTTCAAAAACATTTTAAAGTGAGCTAAGTAACTAAGAGCCCATGGATAACCATGGATGTAAAGGGTGCTAACACCTTCCCTTTACATAACCTACCCCCCGGACCCAAAAATCTTTTAAAGGTCTTTCCTGTTCTTTTATGCCTTTCCTTTGGATAAAATAAAAGTCGGTGGCGACTCTTGCTATCCGCAACATAACTAAAGTCAGTTCTCCCACCGTGTTACAAGGATCACTCAAGGTCATCGAATTCAAATCAAGCATATAAACATTGTTAACCCTCAAGCCTTTAAACACATCCTCGTTGTTTTCATTATGTTCAATTATGCATCCTTCTTTAGAGAATGAGACATTATATCCCTTATCACATAATTGACTAATGCTAACAAGGTTATGTTTAAGACCCTAAACTAAAAGGACATTAGAGATAGATGTAGAAGAGGGATTACCTACACTACCTTTGCCGAGTATAGCTCCCTTGTTGTTATCACCATAGGTAACAAAGCCCTTCTTCTTAGCCACAAAGTCATAGAATAGGGAAATATCACCTGTCATATGTCTTGAGCATCCACTATCAAGAAACCACCATTTTTCCATAGTCTCAAGACACTCCACCTATATGATTATACAAGAGAGAAAGGTACCCAATTTTCATTGGGTCCTAGAGTGTGAGTGAAAATTTTGTTGCTTTTAGGCAACCATTGACAAATGCCTTTTGGGACCAAGTATCTCCTAAAACAACATTTGGCAATTGTATGACCTTCCTTGCAACAATAGAGACATTTCAAGAATGGTTTAGGTTTTCATTGACTATTTTGATCCTTCACAACATAGGTATATTTTTTATATGGATTGTTCATTGATTCCCTAAAGTTTGAACGATCAATAGTGAATGTCATTTTTGGTTGTGACAACTTGTCTAGTTTGGCTTGAAGAGTTTTGAATTCCTTTTGCCAAATCCAACATGTTTCACAACTATGAAAGTTATGTCATTCTCGTTTTTCTTCTACTATAGATTCTACCATCGATGTCTTAAGAGTTTTCATAGCATTTTCACTATCCGAAACCTTTTTCTCTAAATGTGCAAAAATTCTTTTATCGGA
This sequence comes from Lathyrus aphaca, assembly GCA_963966055.1. NCBI lineage: Eukaryota > Viridiplantae > Streptophyta > Magnoliopsida > Fabales > Fabaceae > Lathyrus > Lathyrus aphaca. The sequence continues at coordinate 49,513,280 of OZ014519.1, forward strand.
TGCAATGCGCTTGAAAGCTTCTTTAGCTTCTTGATGGAGAATATTAAAAGTACTAAGCAAATCATTATAAGACAATTTTTCAGCATAATCATATTTAGCATGTCTTACCTCTTTCTTGTCTTTCTTATGAGCCATGAGGCAAAGATTTACTCTCTCTTCCTCATCGCTTGAGGTATCTTTGCTAGACGACTCACTATCGCTTTCCCAAGCATATATGCTTTTCTAGCCTTGTTGCCTTTTCTTTGATATTTGTCATTTTCCTTGTCTTTCTTCAACATAGGGCAATCCGGTTTGTAATGTCCCGGTTTTCCACAGTTGTAACAAGATCCCTTGCCTTTAGTACTTTTAACATACTCTTGCTTAGAAGGATTAGATTTTCTTCGTTAGTTGATGAGACGCTTGTCCGAATGAGAAATCTCATTCTTTTTGAGATACCGATTGTATCTTCTTACGAATAAGTCCATATCTTCATTTGATTCGTCTTCATCATCACTCGTATCACTCCCATTATCTTTATTTGTGGAGGATTTTGAGGAAGAAGCTTTTAATGCAATAGACTTCTTCTTCTTCTCATGATCTTTATTTTTCTCGATCTTTTCTTTCTTTTCTTTGTCTTCATGCTCATTTAAGTTTAAGATCTCTTGTTCGTGCTCTTGTAGTTTTCCAATGAGAGTAGTTAGATCCAAAGTTCTTACATCATTGGCTTCTTTGATTGCCGTAACTTTTGGCAACCATTCCCTAGTAAGACATCTCAAAATCTTGTTAGTTACTACATCATTAGGAATAGTTTTACCAAGAGCATTTAATCGATTTGTCAAGTGAGAAAATATTTTTCCCATTTCACCAACGGTTTCCCATTGGCTCATGTGAAAATAATCGAACTCTTGTTGTAGAGTATTAATTGAGCAAGCTTAACATCATCGGTTCCTTCATGGGAAACTTGTAAGGCTTCCCACATAGCTTTAGCCGATGTGTGATGAGAAACTCAAAAATATTCATCCACTCCCAAAGAAGTTATGAGTATGTTTCGAGCTTTCCAATCGTAGCTATATTTCTTTTCATCATTATCATCCCATTGTGCTTCCGGTTTTTCAATTTGGACATTATCCGGTCCGGCCATGGTTATTTGAAAAGGGTCATCTTGGATAACTTTCCAAATTTTTATATCAACAGAGTTGATATGGATGCGCATACAATCTTTCCAGTGACTATAGTTTTCTCCGGTAAAAACTGGAGCTCTATTGTACGCCCTCGTTGGATCGTTGTCCATTTTCCAATAAGTTGTATGTGAAGCACTAGATGAACCAGTGCTCTTGATACCACTTGTTAGACGATAACACGGATCTAGAAGGGGGGTTGAATAGATCCCTTTTTAAAAAAATTACTTTTCAAAATTAAGTTGAAAGAGAATTGCGGAAGTTTCCCGGAAAATCGTCTAGTTCAAATTTAAAGTCACCGGAGATCGGATATGCGTAAAACCCAATTGGAATGAAATGATGACTAGAAGAATTAATATTTCACAAATGATTCACTTGATTATTCAGCACTTGATAAAACTATTGTTAACAATGATTGTAGAAGAAATCAAGCACAAAGATATTGATTTTGTGTGATTGAGCTTTTTATCAAACACTTGGAGTGCACTCACCAAAGACAATTTTGTTGTATCAAATAGTGCAGAATTTTACCCACTCTAGTTATCACTTTTGAGTGAAACAATTTATCAAACACTTTAAATGCACTAATTTGATACACCAGAATTTTCAAGCACACAATATCAATATGAATAAAAGTAAAATGCGAGAAATGAAAAGAACACAAGGAATTTGTTGAGGTAGTTCCTTCGTCGTCCTCGCTCGAAGTACTCTGTCCCTAATTCGAAATTGAATTGGGCAATTTTATTAAATCACAATTGTTTTACAAGAAGAGAAATGAATTAACCAACAAACCAAACCACGTTGAATGTGCTGTCAAATCTTCTTCTTGTCCCTTGATTCAAAGTAGAATCAAGTCTTCCACGCGTGTCGAGAAAGCCTCCGATTAATTGGTCCCTTATTGCAAGAATACACGATTCTTAAAACTTTGAGCACGACTGAGTTTCTCCCACACTTGTGAACCCACAAAGACCTTCGCAATCCACCGTCTACCGTGATATGAAAGAACGATCCACTTGATCTTCAATCTACCTCACTCGGCTGAATCTACGAACGATCGATGTGTGCAAAACCCCCAAATCTTCAATGATCTTAGAGGAGAAAACCCTTCAGATTTTTCCAAGGAAAACCCACACACTCTAAACCCAATCTGAAAATCTAATTCACGATTGAACGTTATCTTCGAAACAAGCACCGTAATCAAACAAAGATTGTTGTGTGTGATTGTTGATTGATGCAAGAATGAAGAAGATGAAGAGAGTTGTGTGTATATCTTTCACTTTCCTTGTTCTTCCTTCTCAAAAGAAATAAAACAACTATTTATATTGGTTAGAGAAAATAAACATAAGAGAGGGAAAATTAAATGAAAAAGGAGTCAGCACAGTAATGAGCCGACTCAAATCATTAAATGAGTCGGCTCAAACTAACAGATGAGTCGACCAAAATAAACAAAGAGGCAGCCTGTTGAGACCCGTGGAAAATGAGAAGAAAACACTTCTTGATGAGTCGACTCATGAGGGGTTTTGAGTCGGCTCATCCTCACACATGAGTCGACCAAAAGTGATGCACCAGGCAACCTGTTTGGACCCGTGCGTTTGCCACCAATTTACAATTGAATGAGTCGGCTCATGAAGGGTTTTGAGTCGACTCATCCATACTCATGAGTCGACCAAAAATGATGCATTAGGCAGCCTGTTTGGACCCGTGCGTTTGTCATCAATTTAACACTGAATGAGTCGGCTCATTGATGAATTTGAGTCAACTCATTTAGTATGTTTTTCCAAAAATGTCAATCCTTGCTTTTTCATTTAGAACCGCTCAAGCTTTCAATCAATGCCAAGTTTTTGACACATTAAAACCATGTCATGTCACACAAGATGTTGATTTTTGATATCTTTTGGACATATTTTGATTTATCATCTTAACAAATTTGATGTTTTATGTAGGCTTTGCCTATTTGGAACATGAAAGAGGGGAGAACTTCAAATGGGCACTAGAGAAGCTCAAAGAGTTCTCTTCTGAGAGTTTTCTAGCGAAGGTTATGGTGATGGACCAGGATTTTGCGTTGATGAATGTCATGGAGGTTGTGTTTTCAAATTCAACTCATTTGTTGTGCTCATTCCATATTTCAAAGAATGTTAGTATGAATGTAAAGAGTATGTTAAATCAGAAAGACAAGAACATGGCATGGATCTATGGGGCAACATTATGTATTCTAATAGAGAAACTGAATTTGTTGAACACTTAAAGCACTTTGAGATAGTTTGTGCTGATATTTCATTATTTGTTAAGTATGTGAGTGAAACATGGTTGACACCTTTTAAAGAAAGGTTTGTTTCTTCTTGGACCAACAAAGTCACTCATTTGGGAAACATAACAGTGAACAGGTACACAGATGTTATTTTGATGTTATTACATTGCTAAACATAAGTTAACATATATTTATATTTATGGTTTTTAGGGTGGAGTCTGCTCATTAGAGACTAAAAAACATGTTAACTACAAGCCGGAGAAATTTATGTCAAACTTGGGATGTTATGAACACCGTGTTAAAGTTGCAATTAGGTTCAATCAGAGTCTCTTTTCAAAAAAGTATTGTCAATATTGAGCATCGGTATAACACTCCATTATATACCAACTTGCATGGTTATGTTTCAAGATAATGTATATAACACATTGGAAAAGAACTAGAAAGGGTAAAATTTGTTGGTGCAAGCCAAAATGCATGTGCGTGACAACTTGTCAATTTCCAACTACAAAGAAATATTTTTCCTTTAGAGTCAATTCATGTTTTTCTGAAAGAAATTACTTATTGAAAAATATGATGTTAGTCATGAAGAAAATGGTACACGATAGGATTTATAAGCAGAGTGTGAAGAGTTGAAGACAAATTTTATTATTTTGGATATTGTAGGTCAGAGGGTGTTGAAGAAAAAAGTTTTGGAACTAACACATTCATCAATAACTTCTATGTGTCTACCGCCAGTGAGGTACAAGCCAAAAGGGGAGTTAAGAAGTGCAAAAAGGGTCAAGAGAGTGATATGAATTATGATCCTTCACAGTGGGAGTATGGTGATATCTCGCAGTGAAGTCAGATTACAAAGAGGTCATACACAAGATCAATAGAAAGTCAACTGTCAACTTTTTCGGCTAGAAGTCAATCGTCCACTGCATCTTCGAGAGATGTCTTAGTTTCCTGATTTCTTAAATTCTTACATTGATGACATTGTTGATATGGGTGACAATGAAAATTATAGTTTTCGGGCTATTGTAGCTTTACTTGGATGGGGCAAAGAGTTATGACCTTTGATTCAGACGTAATTAGATACTCAAGTTCATCAATGCCCTCAATTATTTTCCAATTTGTTCTATGACATGGTCTCTAGCGTTAGGAATGTGTTACAAGTAGAATACTTGGGTGTCTAGAGTATTGATAAATGGATGACTATTCTTGATGAGTTACCCTATTGCTTGTAGATATGGTGTCGTATTTGTCTCCCTATCAAAGATGTAAAAGCATGAAAAGTTGAAACCTGATTACCATTGTCTGACGTCATTGACAGATGGAGACAATATTGTACTAAATATGTAAAAGCATGAAAATCAACATATGTTGGATGCATTAGGTACTGCAAAGATGAAGTTAGTAAGTTATCCTAATTTGTGTTAATCTAATTTGTTTTATATTCTTGTATGTAACATAATTTTTACTATATGTATATTTTATGGATAGTTTTTTGTTTTTTTATTGAATCAATTATTCAAGAAAATTTAATGCATTTAACAAATTTCTCTCACTATATACAAGAAATTTCTTAATTTCTACAATTTTGTGGCAAATACCGAAAATTCTACAATTTTTCGGAAATTTCACAAATTCCGATAAAATATTACATGTCTCTACTGTAAATTTCAAAAGTTTCAGTATGTATATATCAGAGAAATTCCAAATCGACTGTATTTTTGAATTTGTCGCAGTAAAAAAACGCAACTTTTGAAAGTTTCTAATAAAAACTCAAAATTTCCAGTAAAATCAAGTATATTTCAAAAATTCCGATATTTGATGAAAGATATAACAGTAAAAATGTTCTAAATATGGAATTAGATGAGTATTCTAGAAATTTCATAGATTATCTTTCCACCACTTAAACATTGGATAAGCAATTCCCCTGTTTTTCATCTATCACCAGCGCCTATTATGCTTGGCCCGTTTCATATTGAAAACATGCACTCCATCGTTCACTTACCAACCCATTATAACTTACAAAGTAATTAACTATGTTTCCAAGTGAGAAGAAAAAATAAAGACGGAACAAATGAGTATGGTTCAAAACTTAAAATCTTTCACAGTAGCGTCATTTCTGCATAACCTTCCCCTGTCTTCTGACAACTGATTAGGAGAAATATGTTAAAATTAAGTCAACCACAGTGATGTTTCTTGAACGTGGTGATTTTGGCTTATGAACTGCTCAATAATGGTATTAGTTTTTGGATAATAGGAAGAAAAAATGACCCACCAACATACTTCTATCAAGGAAATTTGATATGCAACAGAAACTGCACAACTTCTACATACTACATGCTAAACATAGATTCAGTACTTGATATGCGAATGCAGTAGAGCAAACCAGCAAGACATATCGCAGGGGTTCCTGAATTTCTGAAATAACAGCAACCACGCAAATTGTAAGCAGATACTCAGAATCAGGTTTTATCTCACCAGAACCGACTACACCGACAAATATCAAACTGTTTGTTACTACCAACATAGATGTAAATTGAAGAGTACGATTTTCTACTGCTCAGTCATATATTCCAACTCAGCTTTGCCAACATTTTCGAAGTTGAGGTGGATTATTTCAATGATTTGTGCGCACATTCTGTATGCACATTGTATTCATGTGATTAATGTGTTATCTCAAAACAAATTTTCTCTTGAACAAAAATTATTCTCGTAAGCAAACTTCATAACAAGCCTTGCATCTACAATTTTTCTCGTATGATTACAGTTTAGTAGGAGGTTAGGAGATTAATGATACCACCATTGTATTATAACTTCAAACCTAACGTAAAAGCAACAAAACTAACTATAGCTCAGAGTTTTTATTATTCATAGGAAAAAATTGTAATACCAAATCCTTGGCAACTTTGATCAAATCTTTCAAATCATTGCCACCAAGTAAAAGACAATCTTTGATTAACCCGCCTTCCACAACCTCTATTCGCAGTATCTTCACTATTTCCCTCACCATTTCCTGCCAAACCATATTCCAAAATCAGTACATGCAATTGTCAAAGTTTTTTTTTTGGTATACATTTGATTCTTGTATCACAAAAATTGATTTAAACTAGAGCTCAAAAGCAAATGCATATAGAAAGGGTAAGTCACTGAATTTATATCCAATTTTTGCATATACAAAAATAGTAAACAAATTACCTATTGAACAATTAAATAGTTAATTTAGTCACTGAATTTATATCCAATTGAATGTACATTCTGAAATAACGGTTTTCTCTAATACCGTGGCTAACCATAAACATGAAATAAAAACAAAAAATAGAAGTAAATGAAACGACGTCGTGATACGTACCGATTGACCAAACGCTTTGAGGAGTTTACGAGACAGCGATTTCGTAACCGTAAGGAGATTTTGGTAATTTCTCGTTAGCCAAACAGCCCTTTCGGCGGCCGATTCCAAACGAGTTAACTCATTCAAACCCCTAAGAAACTCGTTGATATCAGAAACGGCACCATAGAGCTCCTTGAACGGGAGTTCCTTCAAGAACCAGTTCCACGACCAAGTGGACCACAGGAGCTTCAAGAATCCAAAGCCAGTGACTTTCTCCAAACTGTTTGCGATTGTCCTGGCTCTTTCGGCGCCGGCGACATCGCCTCTGGCGGCACGGAGGTTTGCGACGCCGGTGAAAATGGAGTGTGCGAGGGAAAAAAACTCTCTAAAACGGAAATAAGAAGAGAATGAGAGTGATTGGGAAGGTGTGATGAGGAGGATTAAGAAGAAGACGACAAAGGTTGTATTTGATCGGACGGTTGTCATTGGATCTGGAAATTCAACGCCAAGAGATTGGGAAAAACAACTGTTGTCAAAAGTGATAGCAAATTTGCAAGTTGGGGATGGTTCGGGTTGCCACCGCCTAAGATAATACTATATCTTCGGTTTCTTTTTCTTTGGGTCGGTTTCTTTTTCTTTGGGTCGGTTTCTTTTTAAGATCCTTGTCTTTTTATTTATCAATTTTAAATCAACTTAAATCAAATATTCTTTGATAATTAAATAAAATAAAAATAGATTATTTTCATTGATTTTTTTTAAAATGATATTTTTGTGTATATTTTTTTTATGAAAAAAATTAATTTATAAATAAATTTTTCTAAAAATTTCAAATGAAATTTGGTTTGAATAATTATTCTTAAGATATTATTTTTTTTTAAAAATTTGGATATCAACATTTCTAAAAAAAAATAATTTTGAAGTTATTTCAAATAATTTTTCATAAAAATTATTTTAAATATATAATTTTTTTTGTAAAAAAATCGTGATTTTAACTGTATTTTGATATTTATATTATAGAATGTTAAAATTAGTCTTTTAATTTATAAAAGAATAAATTTTAAAAAAAACATTTTTTTTTTAGAATCTATATTTAAAAATTCAAAGAAAAAAACCTTTTTTTTTAGTTAAAAAAACAAACTAGCTTTTAGAGCATGTTTTAAAATGGATTCTTTTGTGTTCTTAAAATTAATTTTTATAAAAATATTTTTCAACGTTTAAAAGTTTTTAAATTTAATCGAAAGATTAATTGTGACATACATGAAGATCAAAACATATGATGTATCTGACTTCTTTTAATCAATCTTTCACTTTTGTCTCATCCATGTTTTATTTGAAAAGATATTTGTTGAAGGTAAGAAAAACACAAGAAATTGAGGTTTAAATTGTATTGAAGTTTAAAAATTTATTTGTTTGTTTAAAACTAAACTCAATTCAATCATAAGTGCCGCCGAACTTACATAGATAAATGAAAAATGTCTTGCAAAGAATTTATCTTTGTTTACTTTATAATTTGGGTGTTCAAATTCAAAGCAATCTAAGAAAAAGTCACAAATCGATCCAAAAAAAATAAAAAATCGCAAAAAAATGATTTTTTATGTATTTGGATTTCATTTTGTAAAAACAGGTCAGTTCGGATCAGATTTCAGATTGATTTTTCAAAACCGATCCAAATCAAACAAAACCGCATGTATATATATATTTTTTATTTTTTTATTAGTATATATTTGTGTTAATTTAATATTATATGATACTTATTTTTTTAAATACTATTTATTTGTTAGATTTAGTCTATTCATTTTTATTTTTTTATCTTATAATATTAACTTTTGATATAGTACATTATATCTTATATCAAACTTTCTATTAACTAGTACTTTTAGAATATTAAAAAAACTATAATTTTTAATTTGGATATTCAAAAAACCGATCCAAATTAAATCGCATGAAATTGGATTGAATCGAATTAGATTTTTTAAATCAATCATCCAAAACTAAATCAAACCCCAAATAAATTTATCTTTGGATCGGATGATATTTTGCTTCAAAACCGATCCAAACCGAACCACGAACACCCCTAATTTGAAGAGAGCATATTAAAACAAAAAGCTAGGTCGAAATGGAATGTGGATGGAGATCGTAACACTAAATTTTACCATGTGTCAATTAAGCATAAATCGAAGATGAATATTATTGAGTCCGTGAATGCGGAAGGTTCCATTATGGAAGATGTGGAGGGAGTGAAGAATGAAATCAAGAAGCACTTTGAAAATCGATTTAGCAAAGTCAATCGGTCTTTGCCTTCAATTGGGAGTCCTGGTTTTAAAAAGCTAATGAGTCTTGATAGCATTATGCTTGGAGCTTCCAATTACAACTTTCATCAAAATTAAGAATTTTAGTCACACTAACCAAACCTTCGTCTTTCTCTCAACACTACCATCACATAACATCGTCACTCTAATAATCTTTGTTCAACATAAATTTCATCTCTTTTCTCTTCTGATACCGTCACATTCTTACAAATACCAACACTTTATTTCTTATAAATATTTCACACTTGTCTTCTTCTTTTCAAATTTTCCGCAATTATCGTTCAACTTCAAACACAATTATAAATTCCAATAAAGACCTCCCAATCACAAGATCATATTCCAAAATAAAGAGAATTTTGTGCATATTTCATAACTTCAAGAATCGCTTGAATCCGATTTACGAGTAAAAAGTTATCCTCCTTGCAATGGGACTGATCAACAAATCACGTATGCAGAATTTTTCCAAAAATTAGCATCAAACCCAACTATTAAAACACACTTATTTCCCTCATCACAAACCTCCTGAAGGCAAATCTTATATGAAAACTGTAGGAAATTTCGTAAACTTTCCGAAAAGTCTAGAATTGCTTATGTCCGAATAATGAATAAAAAGTTAAGCCCCTTTTACTGACAGCTACTCCAAAATTCCAAAATTTTGAATATGAGATTGACGAACATAAGCTTCATCTCTCTCCCTCTTGCCTCCAAGATCTACCAAAAACCTTTTCTTTTCATCCAACTACGAAAATTACTCGACTTTAATCCAAATATACTCAGGGCATATAATTTACCGACTTGATCCATCAACTTATCATTTCCATTGGACTAATTTCTTATTCTCAATCAATTTCATCATTCATAATTTACGCATATCTCAAATTCGACCGACACGAATTCATGAGTCCACACTTTCGCATGTAATGCCCCGTATTTTATTTAAAGCTCTGAATAATATTAATTGGTAATAATATTATTTCGGACTACTCTAAGAAATTTTAACGGAACTAAATAGAGAAATCCACGGGATATTATTTTATTAATTGATATTAGCTGACTCAGAGGTTTTATAAAATATCGGATTGAGAGACATTTTTTGGATACTCTCTAATTTTTGACCCATTGGTAAAAATATAAGTTTTTATATATTTATATATATATATATATATATATATATATAGAAAGAATATGAGAGGAATAAGAAGTTAGTAAGGAAAAGAAAAATAGAAAAGAAGAAAGAAGAGGAGAAGAGAAGAAGAAGAAGAGAGAAAAACCCTAAAGCTTCATTTCCTCATTCTCGATCATTCGTCCGTCGAATCGACTCAATCTTTCCGTCAATCTTCATCTCTCGAGGTGGGTTCTTAGTTATAAACTTTTATCTTTGATTTTAGTTGACTTTTAGAGAGTTTGTGATTTAGAGTTTTATTGGAAAATCTAAGAAATTGAAAGTTTAACGGTTAAAACTCGATTAAAACTTAACTATGATACTCATATATTGTCTATGAACATGTTTGGTTATGTTTTGCTGCGTTGGTTGATGATAGGAGTTGAATTTGGGTTGGATTAATGATTTCCCGTAAGCCTGGAAATTCCCTGAACTGGTATAGTTCGCTCAGCGAGCAGCCCTTGCTCAGCGAGAGTTCCAGGAGAATTTTCGCTCAGCGAGCAGAGAGCTCGCTCAGCTAGACCTGTAGGTTCCAACTTTGGTATTTAATTTGTAACTTCTGATCCGAGTATCCGTTTTTAACGTTCCACATATCGTTTTGAAGCTAATGACATAATCTATCTTTTGAGACCAAGAAATATTATTTTGAGCCGACTTTTAATCGACTTTTACCGACTTTTTCAAATGACCAAAACTTTGATAAATTGGAAAGTGTGAGTCAATGGAAATAAGAAAGGTACGACTTGTGAGGTATCTAGGTTTCCCTTAAGTCCAAATGAATCATGAATTTTGTATTGTTTTAGGGTTCTCCATAAAGTCTTGATTAAGTCTCTCCACGGTTACCTTGGGTTTCGCAAGAGCATCCGTAAAGACTTGAGGTACCGGTTGTTTAGAGGTGATTTGTGGTTTGATGACTGTAGGTCACGAGTCCTTCGTAAGGTCTTGAGTAAGCCTTGAGGTGGGTTGTCCCTAGTCCCACATGAAGCATCTGTAAGGACTCGAGGCAAGTGTTATACTAGTTATGTGTTAATCTTGAGTAAGTCTTGAGGTGGGTTACCTTTAGTCCCACGGAAAGCATCCGTAAAGATTGAAGAGAGTGCTATGTTAAATCCTCCGTAAGGTCTTGAGTAAGCCTTGAGGTGGGTTTCCCTTAGTCCCACGTGAAGCATCTGTAAGGACTTGAGGTAGATGTTTCTCTTATTGTACATTGAGATCGTGTGTGAACCTTAGTTCCCATATGTTTTTGGTCCTTGTGTGAGTTGGGTGTGAAAGCATGCGAGTTTCATTTGAGAATAACCCTTAGAGCCGAGAGAACTCTAAGATAGGGAACTCACTGAGATGTTTTATCTCACCCCATGTTGATGTTTTTATTTCAGGTACTTCATGTTCCGTTAAAATAAGGACAAGGCGACTTGATTATCCTTACTGGTTGATGGCTTTGTCTTCCGCTGTGGATTTTGAGATCTTCGGATCTAGTTCTTAGATCTTTTTGTAGTTTGAACATCTTGTATTATTTTATAGCCTTGTTTAGTACCTTATGTTGTAGTGGCTATACTTATGCAATGTGTTGCTAAGAACTTATTTGTATTTCAGTACCAAATTTCTAATATTATATATGAAAAATATGCTTTATGTATGTCTTTTGTATATGGGTATTACATCTCCGATCCGCAACAACATTCGCTTCAACAACCTCACACTCTTGCAAACAACATCAACTCAAACCAACTTCTAATTACCAATGACACGCCCGAGATACAAGCCTCCCCCCAGTTAATTCCAAACCAACATTTGTAGACAACAATTAAAACTAGCAATAAGTACCGACATTATTTCACACATATATTGCGTACTAAGGAATCAACGACATTGGACAACATTGGTCGGACATACCGGCCTGCTCTGATACCACTAATGTAACACCCTTATAACCCCAACATAAAAATCATCATATTTAACTGAAATAAATCAGAGTACTCAAAGAAGGTGTCACATTTTCTTCATAAAACCTTAATTATTAAATATTTTATTTAAAATAACATTTTATTCAAAAATCAAAACTTCATAGCGGAATCATATAATCAAAATATTTTCCTCTTATTGCATTAAAACATAAAGACCTCATGGTCAAAGTCAATATTCAACATTCAGCTCAATGCAACACATAATAACTCATTAACTCATCATAACAAATCGACAATTAATTATATAAGTGTTATATTCCCACGATGTTACATCTATAAGAGCAAGACACCAGACATTCTAGAATTAAGCTAAACAACTCCCAGCTAAGAATTCACGCACCGCGAACTCATCTCAGATATCTGCATGTTACCCACGTAGAGGCAATATTCAAATAGGCAGGGTGAGTAATCACAAATCATTATACGAGATATAAGAAATAGATATCATATGTATAACAATTAAATCCCTACAACATAACAATCATACTTCATACTCAAAACAACAACAACATCTCATTCATCATAACACGTCATACTCTAATAATTAATCATATATTTCACTTATCATCAAACATCATGTAATTCCTCAACCAATGCAAACGCAACATCATATGGACTCATGCATACGGTACTGAAAAACATCACTGATGACTTAGTCATCGTTATCTCCAAAGATCCCCACCAATAGGATCGGTTCCCGCTTGGAACCAGAGCACATCACAAATTGCACCTAATCCACACCATGGGATTAAGGCCATCACTATCCATTATTGTCCTACAATTCTTCACTGGATCATTATTATGCAAAACGTCACTGAACTATTCATCCTAAACAATGCTATGAATGCATGATGCGTAACAACAAATAAATACAACCACGACTAGTCAAAACACATCATCATTCATCAAGTTATCGTCATGTATATCATACAACCTCTTAATCATCATAATTGTCATAAACATCTTAATTATCATATTCTTTTCGCATACCTCATACAAACATATGTCTTAGACAACACAACATCATTTATCAAATCATCATATGCTTTTCACATACTTCACATATACACATCATATACAACACAAAAAAATATGTTGAGAAATATGTCTTAGCATAAAAATATGATTACTATAACTTATAGTTAGGAAATATGTCTTAGCATAAAAAAATATGATTTAGAAAATATGCTTAATGGAATTAAAACACATAAACCAAATTGTATAGAATTCATGTGGCACATGCCGCTTTTATTTTATTATATAAAAATAATGTGTCACATGGCTCCTGCCACATTGTTTTCTTTTTTATTTATTTATTTATTCTCAAAGCTTAACATAATCATATATTAGAAATTATGTGTTAGCAAATAATTATGATTTACGGGAAAAGCAGCCCCCCGCCCCACTAATTCACATGGCACTGGCCACTTGGTAAGTGGCAGCTACCACCTCTACCCATATAGCCAGTGGCGCAAGCCACTTCACAATGTGGCGCAAGCCACCCAGTCACCAATCACCGGGGTGGCACTCGCCACCCCATAAACAATGGGTTCACTTAATTGTCCCTGTATAATACGATTTAATTCAATATTTCTCATCAATTCCATATGACTTTATCAAACCCTTACGATTATGACTTTCGGCTTCTCATCAGCTTAAACAAAACCTTCATCAACTCAAACTCATACAAACTATCATAAACGACAGATTAAACCCAATATTAAGACAATACTTATACTGCAACAATATCAGTAAAATAGCCACTTCGTATACAACAAAGAATTCGTCAAATTCATCATGGTTTATTATAAACCCTAAAATCTGAAATCATTCACATATATAATCTACACCTTATATCAATTATAATGAAAGGTAATACTCCCCATACCTTAGATGTCGAACTTTGAATTCCCTTTCCTCGAGGTCTTCGAGAAACCTCTGAGTCCTCGCTTCTCTGCCTTCGTTCCTCAGAACAGTTTCACAAATACGACTGTCTCCCAAAATTCTCCCAAAAAAATATGATTATATTTTTTTTTCTCTTTTACCCTCTTGGACCTCAATATAATATTCCGATTTTAACCTCACTAATTCGTTCCAAAATACCTCTTTACCCTTAGTTGTTCTCTTTTTAAATAATAATAATAATTCAAATAATATTATTCTATTATCATTATTTAAATAATTCTGGTTACTCACTTAAATATCAAATTACACATCATTCGTCATAAAAACAACTTACACCACAATATTCCGTCGAGTTCACCGATAAATCCCGAATATTTATTATAAACCGACTAAATAAATATTCTAATTATTTTAAGGTGTTACAGTGCTGATTGTGAAACAATAGGCCATTTGTTATTTTGTTGTATGAAGACCAAAAATATCTAGACCCAGGTTCTGAATTTGTTGGAGATACAGCATCATCCAAGACAATGGAATGATGAACTTCAATGGCATATGTCAAATACCCATGGGAAGGACTTTAGATAAGATATCTTAAAGATAGCTATAGTTGAAACAGTATATGATGCTTGAACTTATATGAATAAAGCAATATTTAATATTATAGAAGATGAAAACATTATAATAAGAATAATAATTGATTTTATTGTGTATAGAGGGTGGATGAAACCCAAATATAGAAAACATATTGCTAGGCTTTTGATATAAAAGCTTAGTGTGGTTTTACTGGTCTTTTAGTTTTGGATCAGATTAATCATTTGATGTAATTGTCTTATTGAAATATAAAATCTTTTATTTCAAAAAAAAATAATTAATATTTTAAATCAATTTCCACTAAAAATATACAAGTAGGCCAAGATTTTAATGCTAAATAAAATATTCAATGTTTAAAAAAAGCACATAGAGAAGACAACATTAATCAAACAAACTTATATACTTCCAACAAATTACCAAAATATAATACAGAAAATCCTATTCCATAGCATGCCTATAAAATCTTGTCTTTTATTCAGATAACAACCACACTCTTGAGATGAGAGTAAGCATTGGTTAGAGATTCGTGTAATTAACTCTTACAAATACATCATCACATTATCAAATTGCGTTTTGTCTTCACTATAGAAAAATGAACAACATCATTTCCACAACATGTTTCTTCCTTCTCCTTCTTCCATTTGCCTCATGCACCAAAACCAAACAGGTTTTCATTTTTCTACTACTATAACTTCTTCTCTTAATCTCTTTTTTTATCCTTTCATCTGAAACTTTTTTTTTACAGATTTACCTAGTTGAATTTGGAGAAAACAGTGATGAAGATAGAACACTGCATGAAATAGAGAATACACATCACTCTTATCTGCTTTTGGTGAAAGAAACTGAGGAAGATGCTAAAACTTCACTTCTTTATAGCTACAAGCACACTTTCAATGGCTTTGCAGCATTACTTACACCAAATGAAGCCAATAATTTCTCAGGTAATTAATAAAGTTAAATTTGATAATTAATTTCTTTATTTTTTTCTACTTTTTGAAACAATGGAAATTATTAATTAACATGAATTACAGGAATGGAAGGAGTGGTTTCTGTGAGAAAAAGTGAGACAAAGATGTACTCATTGCATACCACAAGGTCATGGAAGTTTGTAGGGTTAGATAAGTCATTTGATTCTTTTGAAGAAAAATCCAATGAAACAAATGGAGAATTATTGGCCAAAGGAAAATATGGACAAGATATTATAGTAGGAATGATTGATAATGGTAAGTTGTTACATTATTTTTATTCAACTTATAAATAATTATTTTAAAAAATCGCATGAATATTAATCTCTGCACAATTCGAATACTGTCCAAGCATACGAATCCAGTAAACGAAGTAATGTTAAATTCTTTTGATGAAATACTTTAATGTTTATTGTGTTTTTTCTTTGTTTGAGATATTAGTCTCTGCAGTCACGCGCGTTGAGTTGAGAATATCGGATATGTATATTAAAAAAAGAAATTTGCATGAAGACAAGTCATGTGTGTTTTTTTCTTTCATATGTGTATAGGTGTATGGCCAGACTCAAAGAGCTTCAGTGATGAAGGAATGGGTCCTGTTCCACAAAAATGGAAAGGAGTGTGTCAAAATGGAACTGAATTTGATTCATCTAATTGCAATAGGTGAGTCATATTTTTCCTTATAATTTTACCATTTGAATTTCTACTACACTTTTTCTTCCATCCTATTATATTTATATGATAATACTGAGTTATTTTATTATGTGCATATTTGTTTCTATGTCAAAATAATTAATTTTAAAAACATTTATTTTGTAAAATTGAGTTAGGTTAAATGTAAATTGAGGATAAAATTTATCTTTAAATATATATTAATTTTGAATAAATTGATTTTATTTAAAAATTAGTTGAGTATAAAATAACTTATATTTTGATATATTTAAGCAAAAGTGGGTTAAATAATAAAATTTGATTTTTATTTAAAATTTATAAATTTTAATTTCAAATTAATTCAATAGTGGATGTAAAATAAAATCTATTTAAAATCAAGTCTTGCTACACCAAATATATGCAATAGGAAAAACTGTTTGAACAATAAATATTAATATAAAAATCAATTTTCTAAACAAAAACATCAATTTCTAAAAACCAAGGGGTTAAGTAAAAAAAAAAAATTTATAGGGGATAATTTTTTCAACTGAAGACAAAAGACTTAGAATTTTAAAATTACATAAGGATAATCCAAAATTATTTTTTTAAAATGAGTAAATCAAAACACGCATATAGTACAGAGATAAATGACTAATAACTTGTCTATATTATTTTTTACTTGTTAGAAACTATGTCTACCCTAAAATGAAGACAAAACAATTAATTATCTTTAATAATGAAAGTTATTTCATTGAACTTTGGAACCTTTGAATAGGTTCCTTTCTTAGGTATTAACCAACATAATTAGTAGTATCTTTTTCTAATTACTATAATATAATTTTGTAAGGAACATTATTTGGCTTGAACATTACGAAAGCAAAAGTTCCTTTCACTATCTCTTGCATAAACTATGAACATGTCATATTCATGGTATATAAATATTCATATACTTAGGAAAATGTGTAAAGAACAACATCAATTTTATCCTTACATGGTAAAAAGGCCTTATATTTAAAGGAAAAAAAATGTAGACATTCTTAAACAAGTTAGAACAAGTTAGACAAGAGTTCATTAGAATTAATTGCTTCTTAGAATATTAGAATTTGGGTTAAACCCTCCATTTACAAGTTAAAGTCATGAACAAGTTTTTAAAAAACAGTCAAATTATATAAGAATTTTCGTAATTTTGATCGATACAAGTGTTACGACAATACTGAATACATTCATCGTAATAATATAAATTTTGAAGTACATATGTATAGTTTATTAGTTAAAATAACTTTTGTCCTTTTGACTTGATTGTTTTTGGCTTCTATTATTCTCTCATCTCGTGAGTCCCTACCCTATATTCTCCTTTTGCTATTCAAGACACAAGAAATTGTCTATTCCAATTTTTAACTTGTTTCTTTTAGGTTCTGTCACTTCCTTTTCTCTCAGCTTTTCTGATACTCCATATCTCATAAGTCTATATAGAGATGATTGAATTGAAGGAAAAGATAATGGTATGGTCCAATTATTGAAGAAATGTACTGAAAACGGTCAACGAATGATAAAATATCCAAAACATATGCACGAGAAAGAGAGAGAAAGTTGTAAGATAAAACATTTTTTTGTCAGTGTATATTTGGATTTTAGAGTGATGCAAATTATGTTCTTATCTGACAAGTCATGCCTTGCTTCCTCGTGATGTTACTAGTTCTGTCTTGTGTGTGTTTTATTATACTTTTTTATTAAGTACATACTAAGAAGATTTTTGGTCTAAGTAATATCTAAACTACGATTTTAAATTGTGGTTGTGAATGTTGCGATTGTGTTTGTTGTGATTATAGCAATGCAGGATGCGACCGTTGTGGTTTGAATTTTGATTAAGAAGAGTTTGAAATATTCAATTGAAAAAAACTTACTATTAAGATTTTTAGAAGTAAATTGTTATTTGATGTGGCTCGAGACGTAGAAGAGGACGCGTGATTTTAAATCAAACTGCAATTGCAATCTGATGCGTTGTGGAAATTATCGCATCAGGAATATTACATACCATAGTTTACAACTACCGCTTGATGTCATATCTAATAACATCTTGTATGAAAAATTTATCTAAGTAACATTTTTTTTTCATGCAGAAAGATAATTGGAGCAAGGTACTACTTGCAAGGTTATGAGAGTATCTATGGTCCTCTAAACGAAACAGATGATTACAAATCAGCTCGCGACAAAGACGGCCATGGAACACACACGTCTTCGATAGTAGCAGGGCGAGCAGTTCCAAATGCGTCAGCACTTGGAGGCTTCGCCCGTGGCACAGCCATTGGCGGAGCCCCACTAGCTCGCCTTGCAATATACAAAGCATGTTGGGCGATAAAAGGAAAACCAAAAAACGAAGGGAACGTTTGCACGAACGTCGATATGCTTAAAGCTATAGACGATGCAATCGAGGATGGTGTTGATGTTATTAGTATATCGATCGGGTTTCCTGAGCCAATTAAATATGATGATGATGTTATTGCTAAGAGTTCCTTACAAGCTGTTAGGAAAAACATTGTTGTTGTTTGTAGTGCTGGAAATGCTGGTCCGGTTCCTCGTAGTTTGTCGAATCCTGCTCCTTGGATTATTACTGTTGGCGCAAGTACTGTTGATCGTTCCTTTGTTGCTCCTATTAAGCTTAGCAATGGCATAACCATTGAGGTAAATTTACACTCTATTTAAAAAAATTGATTGAGAAGTGTTTGAAACACGAAGTGTGCGGCCAATAGGTTAACTGCGTTAGAAATCGCATCAGACAATTTCATATTCTATATTATAGTGACATTGTGGTCACACCAATTGCAACCATTATGGTTGGTGCATGTTGCAAATTTCTTGAAACCGAGTTCGATTCGAATTTAAAAACTCTTGTTTGAAATTTAATTAACTTTTACCTTTGTTAATTAATTACAGGGTAGATCCATTACTCCATTCCACAAAGAAAACATTTTTCGTCCATTAGTTCTAGCTAGTGATGTTGAATATGGAGGCCTAACAAGTGCAAATTCTTCAGGGTAAATTTTCCATTACTACCACTAATTTGACCTCTTATACGTCTGCAAATCATAGTTCACCTGGCAAAAGCCGATATTTCAAAGTTAGCTGTCAACACCAGAGTTTGAACCCTGGCTTAAATGATTACATCTAAATTTAGTTATTTCATGATGCAGGTATTGTCTAGACAATACTCTTGATCCTATCAAAGTAAAAGGGAAGATAGTTTTGTGTATGAGAGGAATAGGTGGAAGATTGAAAAAAGGGTTGGAAGTTGAAAGAGCTGGTGGTTTTGGTTTCATACTTGGGAACAATAAAACTTATGCAAATGATTTATCTTCTGATCTTCACTTCGTTCCAGCCACTGCAGTTACCTATGACAATACCTTAAAACTTGTTCAATATGTGAATTCTACCCTTAATCTAATGGCACAGCTTTTGCCAGGAACAACTGTGCTGGATACCAAACCAGCACCCTCTATGGCCTTGTTCTCTAGTAGAGGTCCTAATATAATTGACCCTAATATTCTAAAGGTAAATAACTCCATTACCATATTATAAGACCAATATTGACGTGTCAGCATCATGTCTGCGTCCGCGTCTGTGTCAGTATCAGTGTCTGCGTCTGCCAGTACTTTATGTAACTATTGAATTATTTGTGGAAAATTTCAGCCTGACATAACAGCACCCGGAGTAGACATATTGGCAGCATGGACAGGTGAAGATGGACCTACAAGAATGAATGATCATGATAAACGAGTTGTTGAGTACAATATCTTTTCAGGAACATCAATGTCTTGTCCTCATGTTTCTGCTGCATCTGTTCTTCTCAAAGCCTTGCACCCTACTTGGAGTCCTGCTGCTATTAGGTCTGCCCTAATGACTTCAGGTAATTTCAATATCAATATATTTCCGATTACGTTTAAATTATTCATTATTTCAAATAATGACCAATGTTAACGTGTCAGTGTCGAGTTTCTGACTGTGTCACAACTTCAAAGATTTCAATGCCGATTTTTACTATTCTTGCAGCAAAAACAACAGACAATACAGGAAACACAATAACAGATGAAACAGGAAACCCTACAACACCATTTGCAATGGGTTCTGGTCACTTCAACCCTAAAAAAGCATCAAATCCAGGACTCATTTACGATGCAACCTTCGCCGATTATCTTCTTTACCTTTGTAATCTCAAACTAACACAAAACATAAGCATCACATACACCTGTCCAAATTCATTACCTCAACCATTTGATCTCAATTATCCATCAATTCAAATCCATAAACTCAACCACACCAAGACTATACAAAGAACAGTGACCAATGTTGGTGGAAGCAAAAGTGTTTACAAGTTTATTTCTAAGCCACCAAAGGAATTTACCATAAAAGCATCTCCAAGTGTTTTGAGGTTTACACATGTTGGACAGAAGAGGAATTTTGTCATCACAGTGACTGAAAATAGAGATGAGTTACTAAGTGAAAGTGATTCTGAGAAGTACTTTTTTGGATGGTATAGTTGGAGTGACAAATATCATGTTGTGAATAGTCCAGTGGCAGTGTCTTTTCAATAAGAAAACATTATAGTATTCTTGTACTCATTCATTATGGTGATTATTCTGAGAAATTATTGGAGAATTATTTGAGAGGAGCTGTGAGAGATAGGATCACAATAAATAGATAGGATAAAGATTATAGGATTATTTGAGCATTGATACTATGCATTGTTTGAGCCTTTTTTTTTTCTTCTTGTCTAGTGATTATTTTCTTTAAGTTTGTACTATTATGATTTATAAGCTATTTTCTATTTATGAAAAATTTATCCTTATTTTCTCTATGATTCCATAGAGATTGGGTCTAACAAAAGTGGTTAGACTCATTAAGATTCAAACTATGGTTGAAACAAATAGTATATTTAGTGTTTAATAAGTCTCGATATAAATTATCTTAAGTGATGAAATTTATAGAAGAATAAATTTGTGTTACAAAACAGTTTTTGAATAAGGGCTTGATTAAGTTACACATAAAGATAAATTTGATTGTATAATGTTAGGTTGGATGGATATGAAAAGTTAGTTCTTTTGTTGGACAAGCCATTTTAATTTTAGGGGTTGTTCTTTTTATCTTTATGGGTTCTTCTACACCACCGTGAAAAGACTAAATTGTTCTCAGTGTTTGGAGATGCATCTTTGGACGTATATTTGTACATACAATTGAGACAAAATTTGTGAAAATCCTTATTTTGTTAAAATTTGATCTGAAGATCATCTCCGTATGTCTGAAAGATTGATTCAGAGATGCATCTCCGTAACCCCTCTTAGCTCGTTAGTCAATGAGATTTTTGGAGATGTATCTTCGAAAAAATGTTTTGTTAGATCATACCAAAAAAGGGCAAAAACAATGGCAGAATGAAAAATAAACATAAATTAACTCAAAATAAACATTACATAGATAAACAATATATAAAATTAACATTACATGCTATTAAAAATGGGTGGTTTGAGACGTTGCAATATTTTTATAATATATTCGGGTGATATTTGAATCGTCACATCCACTTCAATCAGACCCATAATGGTAAAAGGTACTCCGCATCACCTTCAAATCAAGATTCGTCTTCAGTTCAAGTACAATGAACCGTATGCTCCATTCATTGTCTAAAAGGGTGAACGATACTTATGATTGATAACTCTCCGATTTTCTAGATATCGTAGGAGAGTATTCAGTTTGATTTTCAGGTTGACGAGAAGTATGTCTTCACAAATTCAAAATTGAAGTATGGGGTTTTGTGTCATTGAAATACACAAATGATGAAAGACTTTGTGTAAAGAAAATTGAATGAGAGACTGTATTTATAGAAGTTGTAGAGCATTAAGGAATTTACATACATGATGCATGAAATACTTCGGAGATACATATCTGAATATGTATTTTTTTTTCAAAAAACAAGGGTCTATCAAGAGACCCATCTCCGAATGATCTCCTGTTTTGTTTTGTTTTTTTTTAAATGATAAGAATATGTGTCCGGAGATGCATCTTCGGATCCACCCAAAAATTATGCAGAACATAACCATGCCAAAATACATAAAATAATTTGAAAAACAAAAATGTTTTTTAAAAATATCCTCCAATTTTATAACATTATGCAATGCGTTGATTACAAAAAAAATGTGTTACATTATTATCGTATAACTAAAAGACATCAATCCATATGTC
The DNA here is from genome assembly GCA_963966055.1 of Lathyrus aphaca. Classification (NCBI taxonomy): domain Eukaryota; kingdom Viridiplantae; phylum Streptophyta; class Magnoliopsida; order Fabales; family Fabaceae; genus Lathyrus; species Lathyrus aphaca. The sequence goes on from OZ014519.1 coordinate 49,535,782, forward strand.
ATGACCTAAATCTATTTGTGGCTCATTCTTCGACCTTTTCTTATTTGCTTCTCGTTCAATGTTGCTCAACTTGGTGAACTTTTCCATCCTTTTAAGAAAATGATCCGACCATATTTCAACATCATGTGTGAATATGATAGCTCATACTTCCCTCAGAGTATCATCTAAAGAGGATTTGTATTTTGACAGTGGCTGCTCTAGGCATATGACTGGAATAAAAAGTTTGTTGGTTGACATCAAACCTCATCCTACTAGCTATGTTACTTTTGGTGATGGATCTAAAGGAGAAATCAAAGGGGTTGGAAAACTTGAGTGTTCAGGTGTTCCAAATCTTGATGGTGTTTTACTTATGAAAGGATTGACTGCTAATCTCATTAGCATCAGCCAGCTATGTGATCAAGGATTTAATGTTAACTTCACCAAATCTGAATGTCTTGTCACAAATGAAGAAAAGGTAGTGATCATGAAGGGATTCAGGTCTAGAGATAACTGTTATTTCTGGGATAATCAAGATTCCAACTATTTATCTGTGTGTTCTATATCAAAAAAAGATGAAGTTAAATTATGGCATCAAAAACTGGGTCATCTTCATCTAAGAGGGATGAAAAGGGTTATAACTATGGAAGCTGTAAGAGGAATTCCTAAGCTTCAGATTGATGAAGGCAACGTGTGTGGTGAATGTCAAGTGGGAAACAAACCAAGATGTCACATCCAAAGATTCGACATCTTACTACATTTAAAGTCTTGGAGTTGTTACACATGGACTTGATGGGTCCTATGCAGGTGGAAAGTCTTAGTGGGAAGAGGTATGCTTATATGGTGATGGATGACTATTTAAGGTTCACTTGGATAAATTTTATCAAAGAGAAATCTGATATTTTTGATGTGTTCAAGAACCTTTGTCAAAGACTTCAGAGGGAAAAGGAAAGTTGTGTTATCAGGATTAGAAGTGATCATGGGAAGGAATTCAAGAATAAAAAGTTTTCTGAATTCTTCTCATCTGAAGGAATCAGCCATGAGTTTTCTTCTCCCATTACTCCTCGGCAAAATGGAGTTATGGAAAGGAAGAACGAAACTATTTAAGAGTCAGCTAGGGCCATGATTCATGTCAATAAACTTCTTATGTATTTTTGGGATGAAGCTATGAATACAACTTGTTATGTTCATAAAAGAGTCACCTTGAGAAAGGGAACTCCTACTACTCTTTATGAGATCTGGAAGGGAAGAAAACCTAATGTCAAATACTTTCATGTATTTGGTAGTAAGTGTTATATTCTGGCAGATAGAGAACAAAGAAGAAAGATGGACCCCAAAAGGGATGAAGGCATATTTCTGGGTTACTCTACTAACAACAGAGCTTATAAAGTCTTTAACTCTAGAACAAGAGTCATGATGGAATCCATAAATGTGATTTTTGATGATCTACATAAAGAAGTTGATGTCACAAATGGTGTTGGAACATTATTTGATACTCCAGCCGAAGTTACTGATAAAGAAGGTGATTTAAATCCTATTATCTCATAATCTGAGTCAGAACCAACAAACAAGGGACCCTCCATCAGAATCCAGAAGGACCATCCTAAAGATATTATTATAGGTGATCCTAACAGTGGAGTTGTGACTAGGTCAAGGGATGGCATTTTTAACTCTTGTTTTGTGTCAAAGATTAAACCTAAAAATGTTAAAGAAGCATTGACTGATGAATTTTGGATTAATGTTATGCAATATGAGCTAGAACAGTTCAAAAGGAATGAAGTGTGAGAACTTGTACCAAGACCTGAAGGAACCAATGTTATTGGTACTAAATGGGTATACAAGAATAAATCTGATGAACAAGGAATTGTGACAAGAAACAAAGCCAGACTAGTTGCTCAAGGATACATTCAGGTTGAAGGCATTGACTTTGATGAGACATTTGCTCTTGTTGCTAGACTTGAATCAATAAGACTGTTATTGGGAGTTTCCTGTATTCTGAAGTTCAAAATGTTCCAAATGGATGTGAAAAGTGCATTTTTGAATGGATACTTGAATGAGGAAGTTTATGTGGAGCAACCTAAAGGTTTTGTTGATCCAAACTTTTCAGATCATGTCTACAGGTTAAAAAAGGCTTTGTATGGATTGAAACAAGCTTCAAGGGCTTGGTATGAAAGATTAACGGAGTTCCTCATCAAGAATGGATACAGGAAATGAGGAATAGATAAGACTCTCTTTGTCAAAGATGAAAAAGGAAAGATCATGATTGCTCAGATTTATGAGGATGCTATAGTTTTTGGTGGGATGTCAGATAAGATGGTTAAACATTTTGTCATAAAAATGCAATCTGAATTTGAAATGAATCTTATTGGAGAGTTAACTTTATTTCTTGGCTTGAAAGTTAAACAGATGGAAGATTCCATTTTTCTCTCTCAAAGAAAGTATGCCAGGAACATAGTCAAGAAGTTTGGGATGGAAAGTGTCAGCCACAAAAGAACACCTGCTCACACTCATCTTAAGATGACTAAAGAGGAAAAAGGTGTAAGTGATGATCAAAGCTTATATATAAGCATGATAGGAAGCGTGTTGTATCTTACAGCTAGCAGACCTGATATTGCTTTTGCTGTTGGAGTGTGGGCTAGATATCAAGTAGAACATAAGATCTCTCACATAAATAAAGTCAAAAGAATTCTAAAATATGTGAATGGGACTTGTGACTATGGCATGTTGTACTCTCATGGGTGTGATCCTGTCTTATCAGGATATTGTGATGCTGATTGGGCTGGTAATGCAGATGATAGAAAAACAAAACAAGTATTTATACAAGCATATATACAATATAGAAAATTATGTGCAAAGCTCCAAAACATCGAAATTATCGTAATGCAATTCAATATCAAACCAATCCCCGATAGTGACACCATTTTGCTGGATACGGTAAAGCGGCAAGCAAAAATTATTTTTGGAAGAATTCTCTCTGGGATTTATAGTCTCCACAAAGATCGGTTTGAGGTAAAAAGTGTCGTTCGACAATCTCTAAGTTTCTAAGCTTGGTTTGAATGGTTTGTAAGTAAGGTGCCAAAAGAAAAACATAAAAAGCAAGTAAATAAAGTACGGAAAATAATTCTTCAGGAGTTGAATTTCGTTCTACCCATTAATTACTAAAACAATCTATGGATCAATTGCACTCAACCTAAATCACTCATCAAAACCCCCACATATCGCTCACAACCGAGCTTAACTTTAACCCAAATCTAAGAGATTAACTGTGTTCTCTCGTCGTTGATTTCTCACACAACTCAAAAACACATAGCATTAAGATTCGTTACCCACTGTGAATATTAGATCTAAATCTATCTCTAGAATCTAGAAAATAATAGATATCCTTCCCTAATCAAGATTTGTGATGTCTATCTCTAACACAATTCAAATCCAAACATAAATGCAAAATATCAAGGAAGAAATTTGATAACGAGAAAACGTATCGATTATATTGCTAGGTTTCATTAACGTTTTATCGAATAATCATCGTTTTAACACTCGATTTCTCGAGTTTTTCTTACCATTTTGCAGATACATCATTATGTGGAGCTAAATCATGAATTAAGAGAAAAAGGAACAAAATCAATCACAAAAAGATGAAGAAATGAAGCTTCCTGCAAAACTGCATATTTTGCAGCAGTCACGACCGTTACAAGGGTGTCACGACCGTGACACCCCAAAAGGAAGCATCACGACCGTAAGAGAAGTGTCACGACCGTGACACTTAAAAACTGCAGGACACGAACGTGAAAGCATTATCACGACCGTGACAAGGATTATTTTAGGTTTTTGACCAAGACTACGTCAAGCCATTACGTGAAGAATTTGTTTCCTAAATATTTGCCACGTTCCTGCATTCTCTCCACAAATTCAGCAAGGCCCAAACAACAAAGGTCCAAAAATCCAGCCCATTTAGAGTTCTATAAATAGTACAAGTTCTATGAACAATGTACAGAGCAATTTATTATTGAATTTTCTGCGGAAGCTCTGCCGAACTGATTTACGACCCTTTTCTTATTTCTGCATTAATTTTAGTTTTAGTTTTCTGTTTCGTTTTTATTGTATCCAAACCCGCCATATAACAATTTCCAACATCAGGAAATTGTTATACATTTATATTTTTTTCTAAACCTTCAGCCTTTGTTATTTTTGATTTCGCCAACTCCGAGCTTTCCGGTCTGTGGAAGAAGGAGTCTGCTCTAATATTGTTAACCAGGTTTTTTATTATATTGCAATTTAATTATTTATAATGTTTATTTATTTTTCTGCCATGAGTATTTTATTATTTAATTTTCTGTCTCTGTCTGGTTCAACATCGATGAGTAGCTAAACACCCTAGGGCGGTATGTAGTTAGAACAAACTTAACCGGTAAAATATAACCATAGGCTAAAAATAATTAATCACTTAACATTCTGGCTGATACTTTTTAATTAAATAGACCTTTTCGTTACGAGAGTAAGAAAAGAGTATTAGGTTAGGTCAAGACCACGAGAGTGTGAGGTTTTAACCAGATAGCTAAAGTTAGGCATTTAAATTAAACACAGCGAGAGCGCTTTAAGATAAATTAGAATTACTTAGTTTCCAAAAATTACCTCTAAACACTTATGGGCTAGCGAGAGCAGACATAGGGCTTTAGGGATAAGATCTGATATAAGACCACGAGAGTGTGAGTTGAGGATATTTAAACTGGTAATCTCTACCGAATAGATTAAGTAAACATCTTTATAAGCCTAGGTTAGATTGACCCACCTAAGTTAGTATAATTACATACCGACCGCCTTAGTATTACTTTAATTAAAACTTAAATTTAATTCCGCCTTTAATAGTCTTAAAAATCAACAAAAAATCGTGACAACCATTCGCCTTAGCTAAACTAGAAGTTCATCTAGCACTAGGTAACCATAGAATCCCTGTGGATCGATAATCTTAAATATTACTTCGATAGGCTGTGCACTTGCAGTAAGATACCGCTAGACGCATAATTAGACACGTCTTTAGCCCATCAAGTTTTTGGCGCCGTTGCCGGGGATTCCTTAATTTAGTTACTAGTGCATTTAGGTAGCATTGTCTAGACTAAGGTATCAACTATTTAATTTAATTTAATTTCCGAGTGTATGCCAAGTACTCGCTCTAAAAGCGAAGACTTGCAACCTCTAATCCCTGAATCGGAACGCTTCTTACACGTAAGAAGACGTATATTCGATTACGAAAATAATTACAATATTCCAGATCTTCAATTAGATCCGCCTAAACCAGTCATAACATCAAAGGACGCAGAGATGGCTGAAGAACAGAATCATCCACTCAAGTATTACGCCAATCCTTCGCAAGCTGAACCACATTCAAGCATTGCCGCGCCGGCTATCAACCGAAACGATTTCGAACTAAAACCTTCGTTGATATCAGTCGTGCAACAAAATCAATTCGCCGGTAATTCTACCGAGGATCCGAATCTTCATCTTTCGATCTTTGTGCAATATGCAGATACCGTAAAAGCCAATGGAGTTACCCAAGAAGCTATTAGACTACGTTTATTTCCTTTTTCGCTTCGAGACAGAGCAAGAGCTTGGCTTCAATCTCTGCCTTCGAACTCAGTAACTACGTGGGAGGAATTAAAGAGAGTTTTCTTGAACAGATATTTTCCACCTAGCAAGACAGCTATGCTGAGAGCTCAGATCAACGGATTTAAGCAAAGAGAAAGTGAATCATTATTCGAAGCTTGGGAACGCTATAAGGATCTGCTGAGACTTTGTCCACATCACGGATTAATAGAATGGATGGTCATCCATACTTTCTATAATGGACTCTTGTACAATACAAGAATGACAATTGACGTTGCCGCGGGCGGTGCATTGATGGACAAAGAATATAATGATGCTTATGCACTTATCGAAAGTATGGCTCAAAATCATTACCTTTGGGGAAGCGAGAGAGTCGCAACTGAGAAACCAACAAAGGGAGGTATGTACGAAGTAAGTAGTATGGACCAAGTCAATGCGAAATTTGACCAACTAAGCCAAAAGATCGACAACTTGGCCATAACACCAACAGCCAACGTGGCTGCAGTAACACCTAACTGTGAGTTATGTGGAGTTCCAGGACACGAAGTTTCTGATTGTCAACTATTGACAGGAACTCCCACTGATCAAGTGAATTATGCTCAAGGAAACCCTTACTCAAACACATATAACCCAGGTTGGAAGAATCATCCGAACTTCTCCTATAAGAATAACAATGCTTTATACGCACCAGGTCAAGCACCAGCTACATCACCAGGATATCAAAAGACTGCTCCTAATATCCCTAGAAAATCGAACCTTGAGTTGATGATGGAGAACTTTATAGCTAACCAATCTCAAACGAACAAGGACTTCTTAAACCAAAACATTCACACTAATGAGCAGATTAAACAATTAGTGAGCAAAGTAGATGCATTAGCTACACATAACAAAATGCTGGAAACTCAGATTTCACAAGTAGCTCAACAACAAGCACCTACTGCTGCACCAGCTGGAGTATTCCCTGGACAACCTCAACCTAATCCGAAAGGACATGCTAACGCTGTGATATTAAGAAGTGGCAAGGAACTTGACGGACCTACCGATCCAAGACTTGACAATCCAGCCATGTACCAAAAACCGGATAAACCGACTGAAGTGGTGAATGATCCAGAAGAAAAGGAAGATGACAATCAAGAGGTAGTGGAGAAAGAACAACCTTATGTGCCTCCACCACCCTATAAACCACCAATTCCGTACCCTCAAAGATTAATAAATTCCAAGACGACGGGTCAATTTAAGAAATTTGTCGAACTTCTGAAACAGTTGAATATTACTATTCCGTTTACAGAAGCAATTACCCAAATACCCTCGTATGCTAAGTTTTTAAAAGAAATCTTATCCAATAAGAAAAAGATAGAGGATAACGGAACTGTTACACTTACTGCCGAGTGTAGCGCCATAATTCAGAATAAAATGCCTCCTAAGCTAAAAGATCCAGGAAGTTTCTCTATACCCTGTGTAATAGGAAAATTCGTCATTGACAAAGCTCTATGTGATTTAGGAGCCAGTATCAGTGTTATGCCCTTAACGATTTGCAAAAGGCTAGACATGGGAGACCTAAGACCAACTAAAATGTCTGTTCAACTAGCCGATCGCTCTGTTAAATATCCTGTAGGCATACTAGAAAACGTCCCAGTACGTATAGGACAATTCTACATCCCTACTGATTTTATAATCATGGACATCTCTGAGGACTCCACTACACCTATCATACTAGGAAGACCATTCTTAGCTACCGCCGGAGCTATAATAGATGTAAAAAGAGGAAAGCTAACCTTTGAAGTAGGTGAAGAAAAAGTTGAATTTATTTTAACACAATTCTTACAATCACCAGCTATAGAGGATACATGCTATCTATTGGACGTAATTGACGAATGTGTAAGAGAAATGGAACTAAAAGAGACCACTTATTCTGAAATAATGAAAATTCAAATCCCTCCGATTTTCGAAGATGATAATTGGCGAAAACCGTATCAGGATGATAGTCTAAGCGAAAGTTTAGCACTTACACCGGATCCTATGCCAAGTAAAGATAAACCTACATTAGGATTAAAAACTTTACCTCATAACCTAAGGTACGAATTCTTAGACGTTGAATGTAAAAGACCAGTTATAATAAATTCCAGTTTAGGAACTATAGAAACAAAGAAACTTTTAGATGTTTTGAAGAAATATCCAACTGCATTAGGATATAACATATCTGATCTCAAAGGAATATGTCCTTCAGTTTGTATGCATCGTATTCTGCTAGAAGAAGATTGCAGAACCTCCAGAGAATCTCAAAGAAGAATTAACCCAACCCTTAGCACTGTAGTAAAAGAAGAAGTTAAAAAATTACTAGATGCCGGAATAATATATCCAATCTCTGATAGTGAATGGGTTAGTCCAATACATGTAGTGCCAAAGAAAGGAGGTATCACTGTTGTGAAAAACGCTCAAGGCGAATCGATATCGCAAAGAGTAGTGACGGGATATAGAGTGTGCATAGATTATCGTAAACTAAACAAAGCCACTCGAAAAGATCATTTCCCACTACCTTTTATAGATCAAATGTTAGAACGATTAGCCAAGCATTCTTACTTCTGTTATCTTGACGGTTACTCAGGATTTTTCCAAATCCCTATCCATCCAGATGATCAAGAGAAGACTACATTCACATGCCCTTATGGAACGTTCGCTTATAGACGAATGCCCTTTGGATTATGCAACGCTCCTGCAACCTTTCAAAGATGTATGATGTCAATCTTCGCAGATTTTATAGACAACATCATGGAAGTGTTCATGGACGACTTCTCTGTATGCGGGCAAAGTTTTGAAGGATGTTTATCGAACTTAGAAATGGTATTAGAAAGATGTGTAAAAGTAAACCTCGTGCTTAACTGGGAGAAATGTCATTTTATGGTCAACGAAGGAATCGTATTAGGTCATGTAATATCCGACAAGGGAATTGAAGTTGATAAAGCTAAGATTGAAGTAATAAAAGATCTTCAACCCCCTAAAACCGTTCGAGAAATACGAAGCTTTTTAGGACACGCCGGTTTTTACCGACGATTCATCAAAGATTTCTCGAAAATTACTAAACCTCTTACTGGTTTATTAATGAAAGACGCTGAGTTCATATTCAATGAAGATTGTCTTAAAGCATTCGAAACTCTAAAAACAGCCCTCATCACCGCACCAATCATGCAACCCCCTGACTGGAGATTACCTTTTGAAATCATGTGCGATGCGAGTGACTATGCTGTAGGCGCAGTTCTAGGCCAGAGGAAGGAAAAGAAACTTCATGCGATTTACTATGCCAGTAGAACCTTAGATTCTGCCCAGATGAACTACGCCACTACCGAAAAAGAATTGTTAGCAGTTGTCTTTGCGCTTGACAAATTCCGTTCTTACCTAGTTGGAGCGAAAATAATCATTTACACAGACCATGCTGCTATACGATATTTACTAACTAAGAAAGATGCTAAACCAAGACTCTTGAGATGGATTTTACTTTTACAAGAGTTTGATCTAGAAATAAAAGATAAAAAAGGTACTGAAAACGTCGTAGCAGACCATTTATCTAGAATAGAAGGTATTAAACCCGAACAAGTGCCGATTAACGATGATTTTCCGTATGAACAGCTGATAGCACAATTAGGAAGCGACCTAGCTCAGTTAGATATAAATGAACCAGAATCCGTGGAAACAATCCAGACAACTGTAGGACTGCCATGGTACGCTGACATTGTCAACTACCTAGCCGCAGGAGCTCTTCCACCCGATCTAACCTATCAGCAGAAAAAGAAACTCTTTCACAATCTGAAACATTACTATTGGGATGAACCATTATTGTTCAAAAGAGGACCAGATGGAATCTTTCGCCGATGTATTCCCGAAGAAGAAATAGAAGATGTCATTGCTCAATGCCATTCATCTCCTTATGGTGGACATGCAAGCACTTCCAAAACTTGTGCAAAAATCTTGCAAGCCGGTTTATTCTGGCCTAATCTATGGAAGGATGTCCACATCGCTGTTATAAATTGCGATCGGTGTCAACGCACCGGCAATATTTCAAGAAGAGATGAAATGCCTCAAAAAGGAATATTAGAAGTAGAAATCTTTGACGTCTGGGGAATAGATTTCATGGGACCCTTCCCATCATCTTTCGGTAATAATTACATACTCGTAGCTATTGATTATGTTTCGAAATGGATTGAAGCCATAGCTTCTCCTACAAACGATACACGAGTAGTAATAAAGCTTTTCAAAAATATAATCTTTCCCAGATTTGGTGTGCCTAGACTCGTCATAAGTGACGGTGGCTCGCACTTCATCTCAAAAATATTTGACAAATTACTATCTAAGTATGGAGTAAGACACCGTGTGGCTACACCATATCATCCACAAACAAGTGGACAAGTCGAAGTCTCAAACAGAGAAATTAAACAAATCTTAGAAAAGACTGTCGCCATATCTCGGAAAGATTGGTCATCTAAACTTAATGAAGCTTTATGGGCTTATAGGACCGCTTACAAGACACCCATAGGTACTACACCTTTCAAACTAGTTTATGGAAAATCTTGTCACCTCCCAGTAGAACTAGAACACAAAGCTTATTGGGCGATTAGAACTCTCAATATAAACTATAATGCTACAGGAGAAAAGCGAATCCTAGACATTAACGAATTAGAAGAATTAAGGTTAGATGCTTATGAGAATGCTAAGATATATAATGAAAGAACTAAGCGATGGCATGATAAACGCCTATCTAGGAAAGAATTTAGTGTGGGAGACGTTGTACTCCTCTTTAATTCAAGACTTAGGCTCTTTCCTGGAAAATTAAAATCTAGATGGTCAGGACCCTTTGAAATAATTAAAGTATTCCCGAGTGGAGCAATAGAAATTAAGGGTAGGAATAGTGAACCATTCATAGTAAACGGACAACGTTTAAAACATTATCATAAAGTTGAAAATAGAGATTATGCGAATAATCTAAAGCTTTTAGAATTGTCCACTGATTCCCCTGATTAATCTAAACCTAAGCATTACGTCAGGCTTTTGACGATAAAAACAGCGCTTAGTGGGAGGCAACCCATTTACTCATTTAATTATTTAAATTATTCTCTTTATCATTTTATTATTTATCGTTTTACTATTTGTTTATTTGTTTTGTCATTTTATAGTTTTATTGTATATTACTATTATTGCCATTACATTATGCATTTCATTTTCTTATTTTTATCTTAAATCACTTTTTACAGATTTTCTAAAAGTCTTTTCCACTTTCCTTCTTCCCCCGATTTGTTTCCTCCATATTTGCACTGACCATGGCTAACCAACCAATTAACCATATGGAAACCAAATTTAGAGGTAGGAACCAAAGAATGAAATTTGAAGAGTTATCACAGAGGCAAATGGATTTGACCCTGTACCCGGATGATCGGACTATGGAAACCTTAGGTATACATGATAGCATCATGTACTTGCTTAACCGACTCGGATGGGAGAATGCATTGATCCAACATAAGTTTGTGACTTACCGCGAGCTCACTCTTGAGTTCCTTAGCTCCTTAATTTACCTACCTGAGCGCGGTTTTGGATTTAGGAAAGGATTTATTAGTTTCCGCCTATTTGGAATAGAATATGACTTTAACCATAAAGAACTAGCTGACTTGTTAGGATTCCCTAGTGGACCATTTGCTTTCACTACCACACAGGTAGAATTGATGGATATTGAGCTAGATTTCTTTTGGGGAACTTTAACCAGAAACTACCACCCTGAACCAAATAGCATGAATAATGATGAGATCCATAACCCTGCTCTCTGTTACTTCCATAAAATCCTTGCCCACACCTTCTTTGGAAAAGAAGAAAACATTACCGGAGTTTCTAAAGATGAAATATTTATTATGTCATGTTTCACTAATGGACAACCTGTTAATGGTGTACCTTTCATGATGCAAACCTTCACCCGTATCCAAGAAGAACCTGAATTACCTATCTTAGTAGGAGGTCTTGTAACCATGATTGCTGATGCTTTAAGACTTAAGTACCAATTGCACAAGTGCAACCGTTTAGGTAACATCCGTCCTATGGATCTTAACTTCTGCTTTAATAGATATATCATAAGGAATTTAGGACATCCACCTTTTGAGTACCTAATCCGGAATGAGGTAGTAACCCTGTTCACATTGCCTAACCATGCTAGAGTAAGTGTTCACAATAAGGATAACTGGCTTTATGAGTTAAACCCACCTGATTATCCACCCACTCCTGAAACACCTCAGTCTCACAAGATAAAAGATGATACAATGACCGATGTCGAAACTGACCCTGAGACGCCTCCTGGTTACCATGACATTGACCACACTGAAGAAGTTTATGAAACCCCTGAAGTGAATCAAGGAGATTATGCTAACAACTTACAAAACATCATGAACACTCTCAATGCTTATCAAACTGACATTAACTTATTTAAAGAAGACATTAAAAGCATGCGGTTGGATATTATAGGGTTGACTGACATAACCTGCGAACAATTCTATCACTTGAACTCCGCCATCGAAGACTTGAAGAAACGCTTTTGATAATGTTATAAGTGATTTAGTTTATTTTTCCCATTGTTTTCGTTTCTAGTTAGATTTATTTTTCGCAACAATTTCTTACCGCAAATTTCCGTTTATGTAATTTCATTTTCAATTACTTTATGCAATGCATCTTTAATTCCAAAATTTCTCCATTTTTAGAAATTTATGTATTTTTCATTCTATGTACTGTTATGCTTGCATTTATTCATTATACAAATCTCTCATGCCTTGCAAGTTATTGAAGTACTGTGTTGAAACTATATACTATATGGTGTTTTTAAATTAATATGAGTGATAGTGAAGAAAATACCTTATTATAAAATATGTAAAATAAGTGAGAAAGTGTTTTCTGGAAATTATTCTAAGAAGCAAGCCCTCACGGTCGTCACTGCCCCATAACGATCGTGACGCGCTCATTTTGAGTGTCACGACCGTCGTACCCCTGTCACGACCGTGACGACCCATATACCAGGAATCGTGAGAAACAGAACTGTTTCTCTTCGTGCCTCTTCTTCTTCTTCTCCATAACTTCCTAAAAAACTACCCATCTTCTCCATAACCTCCGTAACCCCCCATTTACCATCTTTAAACTCATTAACCACCCATTATCACACCCTACTACATTCTCACTCTCCATTATTTATCCCGAATCCGTATTTCTTTCATTTTACCATTTTTTTCACAAAACTTAAAAAAAATCTTCATTCTTCACTCTAAGCTCTTGCATGCAATGGATGCTATTACTTTTAGAGAAGGTGATGCTGGAGAAACTCAGAGAGAACGATTTCTCCGATTCCAAAACCGCGGTGTGCAACCTACACGTTACATCGACACTGTGTGTTTGAGGGAACTCGGAATGCTTGCCAGTGTTACGAACCTGCTTCAAAAAGCCGGGCTCTGGGACCTTTGCAGTCAACCACAGCCAACCTTCGAACTTCTGACACTGGAGTTCTTAAGTTCATTCAGTTACATCACCGGTACCGGTTCTCTGAGTCAGCTCATCGGTTTCGCAAAATTCAGATTGCATGGCCAAGAGTTCAACCTTTCGCAAGACAGGATCGCCGAGTTATTAAACTTCGATCACGGAACTGAAGCTCACCGTCGCGTGCCCGATAATTTTAGTGAACAAGCTTTCACTCTATGGCACGACTTAACCAACACCCGTGCATCAGCCTTCCAAAGCCTAAACGCTACGCACATTCACAATCCGGCCATCCGCTATTTCCACCGAGTAATTTGCAACACCATCTTCGCTCGAGAAAGCAACCATAAGCTCAACTCCAAGGAGCTTCTATTCTTGCATTGTGCTCTTAATGACGAGCCGATCAACGCTGCCCCTTTCATGCTTTATCATATCCAGGCTATTGCACACAGAGGATCCACCCCGTTCTTCATAGGCGGCATTGTCACCACCCTCGCCATTCAGTTGGGGCTTGGTGACTTGGTCGCAGATCAGCCTCACCTAGCCGCAGAATACCTCACCAAGAGTTATTGCAGGCCCGCTCACCTGATTGCGCAGCGAGAGGATGGCAGGTATAGCCCTGTTGTCCATGGCACCATATTTCACCATATCATTCTGCCGTCCCGCGACCGCATCGACCCATCCAGCCGAGCCAACTGGCTCTTTGTTCTACCTGATGCTGCTGACCACGCTCCTATCCATGATCAGGCAGATCTCCCTGCGGATGAGATGCAGGACGCTATGGATGCTGCTGAGACTGTCCAAGATATACCAGAGTCATCTACCCGACAACCTCCTACACCGGAAGTCACACTTGAGGAAGTCCTCCGTGCGATTCATCAGCAGAACCAGATGAACGCCGCACTGGAGCGCAGGCATAAGGAGCAGTACGATGCTTTACTCGGCACTATTGCAGCAAACCAGGCAGCTACTAATGAGAGGTTTAACGAGATTTTCAGCGAGTTAGACGCCTTGCGTATCGACATCACTGGGACCACCAGTACCGGTTCTGATCCTGAAGCGACTCCTTCCAGACGCCGCTCCCGCACCAGAAGCCGACCCCGCGGTCCTCAGCAGCCATAGTTCTAGTTTTTCTTATGTTTGTTTTTCGTTTTTGTCGTTTGTACTGTTCTTTTACCGCATTTATATCACAACATTGAGGACAATGTCTGATATAGTGTGGGAGAGGTACCTTTCATTTCCGCATTTTTCCTTTTCGCATTTTTCCATTTCGTTGTATTTTCAATTCCGTTGTATTTCCTTTTAGTAAGTTAATGAAGCGTGCAAAATCTTTATGATATTTTCTTTAGTTTCGAATTTTCCCCGCTTATTTAGCCATAACCGAAAAAAAAATCTTTAATTATTCGCATTACCCGACTTACCTACGAAATCGTAATTAGGAAGCTGAGAACGATTAATCAAGACCAATACAATCTTGACAACTTTGACTTCCTACTTAAGCGATTCCATCTCCGATTACCATTACGAGTACACTTCTAGTTTCAGTTCAAAAGTAACCCCGAGTAGTTTATACTAGCAGTCAGCACCGTCTGAACACAAACCACGTGGGGAGCCGATGAATATAAGCGTTTGATGCCTAATCAATAATGATCCTTCATATCTCGATGCAAAATGAAAAGAAATTGCACCAAAGTACACGGTCGCATATAAGAAACGAGAAATATGAGAAGGAGTCCATTGCGGGTTGGTTCAGAGGTACTGGTTCTGAACTCGGTAGGGCGTGCTACGGCTCGATCCCCCACAACCTCCAAATCGGATACAAAATGTAGGGTTACCACACTCGTGTACCAGACCCCGTGCTTAAAAAGGATCAAAGTCGCTAACCGGCTACTCCACTACGTGCGTGCTAAGGCAAAAGGCTTAATGTGATTGCGCTAGAATGAAACCGGGCGAAATAAGATCGAAAAACTTTAGGTGAAATCGTAAAGTAATTGCCGATTGGCTCATTTAACGGGAAGTCGACGACATAGCTTGTTGCTTGTGTCATTAGTGTATCGGTAGTGTTCTATCAAAGTATCGGATTATCCGACAAAACGATCCCTCGTATGATTTGTTATGAGTATGCGTGAATAACATCTTGTCCGCCGATTTTCAACCGACTATTTGCTTGAGGACAAGCAAAGGTTTAAGTTTGGGGAAGTTTGATAACGAGAAAACGTATCGATTATATTGCTAGGTTTCATTAACGTTTTATCGAATAATCATCGTTTTAACACTCGATTTCTCGAGTTTTTCTTACCATTTTGCAGATACATCATTATGTGGAGCTAAATCATGAATTAAGAGAAAAAGGAACAAAATCAATCACAAAAAGATGAAGAAATGAAGCTTCCTGCAAAACTGCATATTTTGCAGCAGTCACGACCGTTACAAGGGTGTCACGACCGTGACACCCCAAAAGGAAGCATCACGACCGTAAGAGAAGTGTCACGACCGTGACACTTAAAAACTGCAGGACACGAACGTGAAAGCATTATCACGACCGTGACAAGGATTATTTTAGGTTTTTGACCAAGACTACGTCAAGCCATTACGTGAAGAATTTGTTTCCTAAATATTTGCCACGTTCCTGCATTCTCTCCACAAATTCAGCAAGGCCCAAACAACAAAGGTCCAAAAATCCAGCCCATTTAGAGTTCTATAAATAGTACAAGTTCTATGAACAATGTACAGAGCAATTTATTATTGAATTTTCTGCGGAAGCTCTGCCGAACTGATTTACGACCCTTTTCTTATTTCTGCATTAATTTTAGTTTTAGTTTTCTGTTTCGTTTTTATTGTATCCAAACCCGCCATATAACAATTTCCAACATCAGGAAATTGTTATACATTTATATTTTTTTCTAAACCTTCAGCCTTTGTTATTTTTGATTTCGCCAACTCCGAGCTTTCCGGTCTGTGGAAGAAGGAGTCTGCTCTAATATTGTTAACCAGGTTTTTTATTATATTGCAATTTAATTATTTATAATGTTTATTTATTTTTCTGCCATGAGTATTTTATTATTTAATTTTCTGTCTCTGTCTGGTTCAACATCGATGAGTAGCTAAACACCCTAGGGCGGTATGTAGTTAGAACAAACTTAACCGGTAAAATATAACCATAGGCTAAAAATAATTAATCACTTAACATTCTGGCTGATACTTTTTAATTAAATAGACCTTTTCGTTACGAGAGTAAGAAAAGAGTATTAGGTTAGGTCAAGACCACGAGAGTGTGAGGTTTTAACCAGATAGCTAAAGTTAGGCATTTAAATTAAACACAGCGAGAGCGCTTTAAGATAAATTAGAATTACTTAGTTTCCAAAAATTACCTCTAAACACTTATGGGCTAGCGAGAGCAGACATAGGGCTTTAGGGATAAGATCTGATATAAGACCACGAGAGTGTGAGTTGAGGATATTTAAACTGGTAATCTCTACCGAATAGATTAAGTAAACATCTTTATAAGCCTAGGTTAGATTGACCCACCTAAGTTAGTATAATTACATACCGACCGCCTTAGTATTACTTTAATTAAAACTTAAATTTAATTCCGCCTTTAATAGTCTTAAAAATCAACAAAAAATCGTGACAACCATTCGCCTTAGCTAAACTAGAAGTTCATCTAGCACTAGGTAACCATAGAATCCCTGTGGATCGATAATCTTAAATATTACTTCGATAGGCTGTGCACTTGCAGTAAGATACCGCTAGACGCATAATTAGACACGTCTTTAGCCCATCAAGTTTTTGGCGCCGTTGCCGGGGATTCCTTAATTTAGTTACTAGTGCATTTAGGTAGCATTGTCTAGACTAAGGTATCAACTATTTAATTTAATTTAATTTCCGAGTGTATGCCAAGTACTCGCTCTAAAAGCGAAGACTTGCAACCTCTAATCCCTGAATCGGAACGCTTCTTACACGTAAGAAGACGTATATTCGATTACGAAAATAATTACAATATTCCAGATCTTCAATTAGATCCGCCTAAACCAGTCGTAACATCAAAGGACGCAGAGATGGCTGAAGAACAGAATCATCCACTCAAGTATTACGCCAATCCTTCGCAAGCTGAACCACATTCAAGCATTGCCGCGCCGGCTATCAACCGAAACGATTTCGAACTAAAACCTTCGTTGATATCAGTCGTGCAACAAAATCAATTCGCCGGTAATTCTACCGAGGATCCGAATCTTCATCTTTCGATCTTTGTGCAATATGCAGATACCGTAAAAGCCAATGGAGTTACCCAAGAAGCTATTAGACTACGTTTATTTCCTTTTTCGCTTCGAGACAGAGCAAGAGCTTGGCTTCAATCTCTGCCTTCGAACTCAGTAACTACGTGGGAGGAATTAAAGAGAGTTTTCTTGAACAGATATTTTCCACCTAGCAAGACAGCTATGCTGAGAGCTCAGATCAACGGATTTAAGCAAAGAGAAAGTGAATCATTATTCGAAGCTTGGGAACGCTATAAGGATCTGCTGAGACTTTGTCCACATCACGGATTAATAGAATGGATGGTCATCCATACTTTCTATAATGGACTCTTGTACAATACAAGAATGACAATTGACGTTGCCGCGGGCGGTGCATTGATGGACAAAGAATATAATGATGCTTATGCACTTATCGAAAGTATGGCTCAAAATCATTACCTTTGGGGAAGCGAGAGAGTCGCAACTGAGAAACCAACAAAGGGAGGTATGTACGAAGTAAGTAGTATGGACCAAGTCAATGCGAAATTTGACCAACTAAGCCAAAAGATCGACAACTTGGCCATAACACCAACAGCCAACGTGGCTGCAGTAACACCTAACTGTGAGTTATGTGGAGTTCCAGGACACGAAGTTTCTGATTGTCAACTATTGACAGGAACTCCCACTGATCAAGTGAATTATGCTCAAGGAAACCCTTACTCAAACACATATAACCCAGGTTGGAAGAATCATCCGAACTTCTCCTATAAGAATAACAATGCTTTATACGCACCAGGTCAAGCACCAGCTACATCACCAGGATATCAAAAGACTGCTCCTAATATCCCTAGAAAATCGAACCTTGAGTTGATGATGGAGAACTTTATAGCTAACCAATCTCAAACGAACAAGGACTTCTTAAACCAAAACATTCACACTAATGAGCAGATTAAACAATTAGTGAGCAAAGTAGATGCATTAGCTACACATAACAAAATGCTGGAAACTCAGATTTCACAAGTAGCTCAACAACAAGCACCTACTGCTGCACCAGCTGGAGTATTCCCTGGACAACCTCAACCTAATCCGAAAGGACATGCTAACGCTGTGATATTAAGAAGTGGCAAGGAACTTGACGGACCTACCGATCCAAGACTTGACAATCCAGCCATGTACCAAAAACCGGATAAACCGACTGAAGTGGTGAATGATCCAGAAGAAAAGGAAGATGACAATCAAGAGGTAGTGGAGAAAGAACAACCTTATGTGCCTCCACCACCCTATAAACCACCAATTCCGTACCCTCAAAGATTAATAAATTCCAAGACGACGGGTCAATTTAAGAAATTTGTCGAACTTCTGAAACAGTTGAATATTACTATTCCGTTTACAGAAGCAATTACCCAAATACCCTCGTATGCTAAGTTTTTAAAAGAAATCTTATCCAATAAGAAAAAGATAGAGGATAACGGAACTGTTACACTTACTGCCGAGTGTAGCGCCATAATTCAGAATAAAATGCCTCCTAAGCTAAAAGATCCAGGAAGTTTCTCTATACCCTGTGTAATAGGAAAATTCGTCATTGACAAAGCTCTATGTGATTTAGGAGCCAGTATCAGTGTTATGCCCTTAACGATTTGCAAAAGGCTAGACATGGGAGACCTAAGACCAACTAAAATGTCTGTTCAACTAGCCGATCGCTCTGTTAAATATCCTGTAGGCATACTAGAAAACGTCCCAGTACGTATAGGACAATTCTACATCCCTACTGATTTTATAATCATGGACATCTCTGAGGACTCCACTACACCTATCATACTAGGAAGACCATTCTTAGCTACCGCCGGAGCTATAATAGATGTAAAAAGAGGAAAGCTAACCTTTGAAGTAGGTGAAGAAAAAGTTGAATTTATTTTAACACAATTCTTACAATCACCAGCTATAGAGGATACATGCTATCTATTGGACGTAATTGACGAATGTGTAAGAGAAATGGAACTAAAAGAGACCACTTATTCTGAAATAATGAAAATTCAAATCCCTCCGATTTTCGAAGATGATAATTGGCGAAAACCGTATCAGGATGATAGTCTAAGCGAAAGTTTAGCACTTACACCGGATCCTATGCCAAGTAAAGATAAACCTACATTAGGATTAAAAACTTTACCTCATAACCTAAGGTACGAATTCTTAGACGTTGAATGTAAAAGACCAGTTATAATAAATTCCAGTTTAGGAACTATAGAAACAAAGAAACTTTTAGATGTTTTGAAGAAATATCCAACTGCATTAGGATATAACATATCTGATCTCAAAGGAATATGTCCTTCAGTTTGTATGCATCGTATTCTGCTAGAAGAAGATTGCAGAACCTCCAGAGAATCTCAAAGAAGAATTAACCCAACCCTTAGCACTGTAGTAAAAGAAGAAGTTAAAAAATTACTAGATGCCGGAATAATATATCCAATCTCTGATAGTGAATGGGTTAGTCCAATACATGTAGTGCCAAAGAAAGGAGGTATCACTGTTGTGAAAAACGCTCAAGGCGAATCGATATCGCAAAGAGTAGTGACGGGATATAGAGTGTGCATAGATTATCGTAAACTAAACAAAGCCACTCGAAAAGATCATTTCCCACTACCTTTTATAGATCAAATGTTAGAACGATTAGCCAAGCATTCTTACTTCTGTTATCTTGACGGTTACTCAGGATTTTTCCAAATCCCTATCCATCCAGATGATCAAGAGAAGACTACATTCACATGCCCTTATGGAACGTTCGCTTATAGACGAATGCCCTTTGGATTATGCAACGCTCCTGCAACCTTTCAAAGATGTATGATGTCAATCTTCGCAGATTTTATAGACAACATCATGGAAGTGTTCATGGACGACTTCTCTGTATGCGGGCAAAGTTTTGAAGGATGTTTATCGAACTTAGAAATGGTATTAGAAAGATGTGTAAAAGTAAACCTCGTGCTTAATTGGGAGAAATGTCATTTTATGGTCAACGAAGGAATCGTATTAGGTCATGTAATATCCGACAAGGGAATTGAAGTTGATAAAGCTAAGATTGAAGTAATAAAAGATCTTCAACCCCCTAAAACCGTTCGAGAAATACGAAGCTTTTTAGGACACGCCGGTTTTTACCGACGATTCATCAAAGATTTCTCGAAAATTACTAAACCTCTTACTGGTTTATTAATGAAAGACGCTGAGTTCATATTCAATGAAGATTGTCTTAAAGCATTCGAAACTCTAAAAACAGCCCTCATCACCGCACCAATCATGCAACCCCCTGACTGGAGATTACCTTTTGAAATCATGTGCGATGCGAGTGACTATGCTGTAGGCGCAGTTCTAGGCCAGAGGAAGGAAAAGAAACTTCATGCGATTTACTATGCCAGTAGAACCTTAGATTCTGCCCAGATGAACTACGCCACTACCGAAAAAGAATTGTTAGCAGTTGTCTTTGCGCTTGACAAATTCCGTTCTTACCTAGTTGGAGCGAAAATAATCATTTACACAGACCATGCTGCTATACGATATTTACTAACTAAGAAAGATGCTAAACCAAGACTCTTGAGATGGATTTTACTTTTACAAGAGTTTGATCTAGAAATAAAAGATAAAAAAGGTACTGAAAACGTCGTAGCAGACCATTTATCTAGAATAGAAGGTATTAAACCCGAACAAGTGCCGATTAACGATGATTTTCCGTATGAACAGCTGATAGCACAATTAGGAAGCGACCTAGCTCAGTTAGATATAAATGAACCAGAATCCGTGGAAACAATCCAGACAACTGTAGGACTGCCATGGTACGCTGACATTGTCAACTACCTAGCCGCAGGAGCTCTTCCACCCGATCTAACCTATCAGCAGAAAAAGAAACTCTTTCACAATCTAAAACATTACTATTGGGATGAACCATTATTGTTCAAAAGAGGACCAGATGGAATCTTTCGCCGATGTATTCCCGAAGAAGAAATAGAAGATGTCATTGCTCAATGCCATTCATCTCCTTATGGTGGACATGCAAGCACTTCCAAAACTTGTGCAAAAATCTTGCAAGCCGGTTTATTCTGGCCTAATCTATGGAAGGATGTCCACATCGCTGTTATAAATTGCGATCGGTGTCAACGCACCGGCAATATTTCAAGAAGAGATGAAATGCCTCAAAAAGGAATATTAGAAGTAGAAATCTTTGACGTCTGGGGAATAGATTTCATGGGACCCTTCCCATCATCTTTCGGTAATAATTACATACTCGTAGCTGTTGATTATGTTTCGAAATGGATTGAAGCCATAGCTTCTCCTACAAACGATACACGAGTAGTAATAAAGCTTTTCAAAAATATAATCTTTCCCAGATTTGGTGTGCCTAGACTCGTCATAAGTGACGGTGGCTCGCACTTCATCTCAAAAATATTTGACAAATTACTATCTAAGTATGGAGTAAGACACCGTGTGGCTACACCATATCATCCACAAACAAGTGGACAAGTCGAAGTCTCAAACAGAGAAATTAAACAAATCTTAGAAAAGACTGTCGCCATATCTCGGAAAGATTGGTCATCTAAACTTAATGAAGCTTTATGGGCTTATAGGACCGCTTACAAGACACCCATAGGTACTACACCTTTCAAACTAGTTTATGGAAAATCTTGTCACCTCCCAGTAGAACTAGAACACAAAGCTTATTGGGCGATTAGAACTCTCAATATAAACTATAATGCTGCAGGAGAAAAGCGAATCCTAGACATTAACGAATTAGAAGAATTAAGGTTAGATGCTTATGAGAATGCTAAGATATATAAAGAAGGAACTAAGCGATGGCATGATAAACGCCTATCTAGGAAAGAATTTAGTGTGGGAGACGTTGTACTCCTCTTTAATTCAAGACTTAGGCTCTTTCCTGGAAAATTAAAATCTAGATGGTCAGGACCCTTTGAAATAATTAAAGTATTCCCGAGTGGAGCAATAGAAATTAAGGGTAGGAATAGTGAACCATTCATAGTAAACGGACAACGTTTAAAACATTATCATAAAGTTGAAAATAGAGATTATGCGAATAATCTAAAGCTTTTAGAATTGTCCACTGATTCCCCTGATTAATCTAAACCTAAGCATTACGTCAGGCTTTTGACGATAAAAACAGCGCTTAGTGGGAGGCAACCCATTTACTCATTTAATTATTTAAATTATTCTCTTTATCATTTTATTATTTATCGTTTTACTATTTGTTTATTTGTTTTGTCATTTTATAGTTTTATTTTATATTACTATTATTGCCATTACATTATGCATTTCATTTTCTTATTTTTATCTTAAATCACTTTTTACAGATTTTCTAAAAGTCTTTTCCACTTTCCTTCTTCCCCCGATTTGTTTCCTCCATATTTGCACTGACCATGGCTAACCAACCAATTAACCATATGGAAACCAAATTTAGAGGTAGGAACCAAAGAATGAAATTTGAAGAGTTATCACATAGGCAAATGGATTTGACCCTGTACCCGGATGATCGGACTATGGAAACCTTCGGTATACATGATAGCATCATGTACTTGCTTAACCGACTCGGATGGGAGAATGCATTGATCCAACATAAGTTTGTGACTTACCGCGAGCTCACTCTTGAGTTCCTTAGCTCCTTAATTTACCTACCTGAGCGCGGTTTTGGATTTAGGAAAGGATTTATTAGTTTCCGCCTATTTGGAATAGAATATGACTTTAACCATAAAGAACTAGCTGACTTGTTAGGATTCCCTAGTGGACCATTTGCTTTCACTACCACACAGGTAGAATTGATGGATATTGAGCTAGATTTCTTTTGGGGAACTTTAACCAGAAACTACCACCCTGAACCAAATAGCATGAATAATGATGAGATCCATAACCCTGCTCTCCGTTACTTCCATAAAATCCTTGCCCACACCTTCTTTGGAAAAGAAGAAAACATTACCGGAGTTTCTAAAGATGAAATATTTATTATGTCATGTTTCACTAATGGACAACCTGTTAATGGTGTACCTTTCATGATGCAAACCTTCACCCGTATCCAAGAAGAACCTGAATTACCTATCTTAGTAGGAGGTCTTGTAACCATGATTGCTGATGCTTTAAGACTTAAGTACCAATTGCACAGGTGCAACCGTTTAGGTAACATCCGTCCTATGGATCTTAACTTCTGCTTTAA
Organism: Lathyrus aphaca; assembly: GCA_963966055.1. Taxonomy (NCBI): domain Eukaryota; kingdom Viridiplantae; phylum Streptophyta; class Magnoliopsida; order Fabales; family Fabaceae; genus Lathyrus; species Lathyrus aphaca. The sequence goes on from OZ014519.1 coordinate 49,559,287, forward strand.
TAGATATATCATAAGGAATTTAGGACATCCACCTTTTGAGTACCTAATCCGGAATGAGGTAGTAACCCTGTTCACATTGCCTAACCATGCTAGAGTAAGTGTTCACAATAAGGATAACTGGCTTTATGAGTTAAACCCACCTGATTATCCACCCACTCCTGAAACACCTCAGTCTCACAAGATAAAAGATGATACAATGACCGATGTCGAAACTGACCCTGAGACGCCTCCTGGTTACCATGACATTGACCACACTGAAGAAGTTTATGAAACCCCTGAAGTGAATCAAGGAGATTATGCTAACAACTTACAAAACATCATGAACACTCTCAATGCTTATCAAACTGACATTAACTTATTTAAAGAAGACATTAAAAGCATGCGGTTGGATATTATAGGGTTGACTGACATAACCTGCGAACAATTCTATCACTTGAACTCCGCCATCGAAGACTTGAAGAAACGCTTTTGATAATGTTATAAGTGATTTAGTTTATTTTTCCCATTGTTTTCGTTTCTAGTTAGATTTATTTTTCGCAACAATTTCTTACCGCAAATTTCCGTTTATGTAATTTCATTTTCAATTACTTTATGCAATGCATCTTTAATTCCAAAATTTCTCCATTTTTAGAAATTTATGTATTTTTCATTCTATGTACTGTTATGCTTGCATTTATTCATTATACAAATCTCTCATGCCTTGCAAGTTATTGAAGTACTGTGTTGAAACTATATACTATATGGTGTTTTTAAATTAATATGAGTGATAGTGAAGAAAATACCTTATTATAAAATATGTAAAATAAGTGAGAAAGTGTTTTCTGGAAATTATTCTAAGAAGCAAGCCCTCACGGTCGTCACTGCCCCATAACGATCGTGACGCGCTCATTTTGAGTGTCACGACCGTCGTACCCCTGTCACGACCGTGACGACCCATATACCAGGAATCGTGAGAAACAGAACTGTTTCTCTTCGTGCCTCTTCTTCTTCTTCTCCATAACTTCCTAAAAAACTACCCATCTTCTCCATAACCTCCGTAACCCCCCATTTACCATCTTTAAACTCATTAACCACCCATTATCACACCCTACTACATTCTCACTCTCCATTATTTATCCCGAATCCGTATTTCTTTCATTTTACCATTTTTTTCACAAAACTTAAAAAAAATCTTCATTCTTCACTCTAAGCTCTTGCATGCAATGGATGCTATTACTTTTAGAGAAGGTGATGCTAGAGAAACTCAGAGAGAACGATTTCTCCGATTCCAAAACCGCGGTGTGCAACCTACACGTTACATCGACACTGTGTGTTTGAGGGAACTCGGAATGCTTGCCAGTGTTACGAACCTGCTTCAAAAAGCCGGGCTCTGGGACCTTTGCAGTCAACCACAACCAACCTTCGAACTTCTGACACTGGAGTTCTTAAGTTCATTCAGTTACATCACCGGTACCGGTTCTCTGAGTCAGCTCACCGGTTTCGCAAAATTCAGATTGCATGGCCAAGAGTTCAACCTTTCGCAAGACAGGATCGCCGAGTTATTAGGCTTCGATCACGGAACTGAAGCTCACCGTCGCGTGCCCGATAATTTTAGTGAACAAGCTTTCACTCTATGGCACGACTTAACCAACACCCGTGCATCAGCCTTCCAAAGCCTAAACGCTACGCACATTCACAATCCGGCCATCCGCTATTTCCACCGAGTAATTTGCAACACCATCTTCGCTCGAGAAAGCAACCATAAGCTCAACTCCAAGGAGCTTCTATTCTTGCATTGTGCTCTTAATGACGAGCCGATCAACGCTGCCCCTTTCATGCTTTATCATATCCAGGCTATTGCACACAGAGGATCCACCCCGTTCTTCATAGGCGGCATTGTCACCACCCTCGCCATTCAGTTGGGGCTTGGTGACTTGGTCGCAGATCAGCCTCACCTAGCCGCAGAATACCTCACCAAGAGTTATTGCAGGTCCGCTCACCTGATTGCGCAGCGAGAGGATGGCAGGTATAGCCCTGTTGTCCATGGCACCATATTTCACCATATCATTCTGCCGTCCCGCGACCGCATCGACCCATCCAGCCGAGCCAACTGGCTCTTTGTTCTACCTGATGCTGCTGACCACGCTCCTATCCATGATCAGGCAGATCTCCCTGCGGATGAGATGCAGGATGCTATGGATGCTGCTGAGACTGTCCAAGATATACCAGAGTCATCTACCCGACAGCCTCCTACACCGGAAGTCACACTTGAGGAAGTCCTCCGTGCGATTCATCAGCAGAACCAGATGAACGCCGCACTGGAGCGCAGGCATAAGGAGCAGTACGATGCTTTACTCGGCACTATTGCAGCAAACCAGGCAGCTACTAATGAGAGGTTTAACGAGATTTTCAGCGAGTTAGACGCCTTGCGTATCGACATCACTGGGACCACCAGTACCGGTTCTGATCCTGAAGCGACTCCTTCCAGACGCCGCTCCCGCACCAGAAGCCGACCCCGCGGTCCTCAGCAGCCATAGTTCTAGTTTTTCTTATGTTTGTTTTTCGTTTTTGTCGTTTGTACTGTTCTTTTACCGCATTTATATCACAACATTGAGGACAATGTCTGATATAGTGTGGGAGAGGTACCTTTCATTTCCGCATTTTTCCTTTTCGCATTTTTCCATTTCGTTGTATTTTCAATTCCGTTGTATTTCCTTTTAGTAAGTTAATGAAGCGTGCAAAATCTTTATGATATTTTCTTTAGTTTCGAATTTTCCCCGCTTATTTAGCCATAACCGAAAAAAAAATCTTTAATTATTCGCATTACCCGACTTACCTACGAAATCGTAATTAGGAAGCTGAGAACGATTAATCAAGACCAATACAATCTTGACAACTTTGACTTCCTACTTAAGCGATTCCATCTCCGATTACCATTACGAGTACACTTCTAGTTTCAGTTCAAAAGTAACCCCGAGTAGTTTATACTAGCAGTCAGCACCGTCTGAACACAAACCACGTGGGGAGCCGATGAATATAAGCGTTTGATGCCTAATCAATAATGATCCTTCATATCTCGATGCAAAATGAAAAGAAATTGCACCAAAGTACACGGTCGCATATAAGAAACGAGAAATATGAGAAGGAGTCCATTGCGGGTTGGTTCAGAGGTACTGGTTCTGAACTCGGTAGGGCGTGCTACGGCTCGATCCCCCACAACCTCCAAATCGGATACAAAATGTAGGGTTACCACACTCGTGTACCAGACCCCGTGCTTAAAAAGGATCAAAGTCGCTAACCGGCTACTCCACTACGTGCGTGCTAAGGCAAAAGGCTTAATGTGATTGCGCTAGAATGAAACCGGGCGAAATAAGATCGAAAAACTTTAGGTGAAATCGTAAAGTAATTGTCGATTGGCTCATTTAACGGGAAGTCGACGACATAGCTTGTTGCTTGTGTCATTAGTGTATCGGTAGTGTTCTATCAAAGTATCGGATTATCCGACAAAACGATCCCTCGTATGATTTGTTATGAGTATGCGTGAATAACATCTTGTCCGCCGATTTTCAACCGACTATTTGCTTGAGGACAAGCAAAGGTTTAAGTTTGGGGAAGTTTGATAACGAGAAAACGTATCGATTATATTGCTAGGTTTCATTAACGTTTTATCGAATAATCATCGTTTTAACACTCGATTTCTCGAGTTTTTCTTACCATTTTGCAGATACATCATTATGTGGAGCTAAATCATGAATTAAGAGAAAAAGGAACAAAATCAATCACAAAAAGATGAAGAAATGAAGCTTCCTGCAAAACTGCATATTTTGCAGCAGTCACGACCGTTACAAGGGTGTCACGACCGTGACACCCCAAAAGGAAGCATCACGACCGTAAGAGAAGTATCACGACCGTGACACTTAAAAACTGCAGGACACGAACGTGAAAGCATTATCACGACCGTGACAAGGATTATTTTAGGTTTTTGACCAAGACTACGTCAAGCCATTACGTGAAGAATTTGTTTCCTAAATATTTGCCACGTTCCTGCATTCTCTCCACAAATTCAGCAAGGCCCAAACAACAAAGGTCCAAAAATCCAGCCCATTTAGAGTTCTATAAATAGTACAAGTTCTATGAACAATGTACAGAGCAATTTATTATTGAATTTTCTGCGGAAGCTCTGCCGAACTGATTTACGACCCTTTTCTTATTTCTGCATTAATTTTAGTTTTAGTTTTCTGTTTCGTTTTTATTGTATCCAAACCCGCCATATAACAATTTCCAACATCAGGAAATTGTTATACATTTATATTTTTTTCTAAACCTTCAGCCTTTGTTATTTTTGATTTCGCCAACTCCGAGCTTTCCGGTCTGTGGAAGAAGGAGTCTGCTCTAATATTGTTAACCAGGTTTTTTATTATATTGCAATTTAATTATTTATAATGTTTATTTATTTTTCTGCCATGAGTATTTTATTATTTAATTTTCTGTCTCTGTCTGGTTCAACATCGATGAGTAGCTAAACACCCTAGGGCGGTATGTAGTTAGAACAAACTTAACCGGTAAAATATAACCATAGGCTAAAAATAATTAATCACTTAACATTCTGGCTGATACTTTTTAATTAAATAGACCTTTTCGTTACGAGAGTAAGAAAAGAGTATTAGGTTAGGTCAAGACCACGAGAGTGTGAGGTTTTAACCAGATAGCTAAAGTTAGGCATTTAAATTAAACACAGCGAGAGCGCTTTAAGATAAATTAGAATTACTTAGTTTCCAAAAATTACCTCTAAACACTTATGGGCTAGCGAGAGCAGGCATAGGGCTTTAGGGATAAGATCTGATATAAGACCACGAGAGTGTGAGTTGAGGATATTTAAACTGGTAATCTCTACCGAATAGATTAAGTAAACATCTTTATAAGCCTAGGTTAGATTGACCCACCTAAGTTAGTATAATTACATACCGACCGCCTTAGTATTACTTTAATTAAAACTTAAATTTAATTCCGCCTTTAATAGTCTTAAAAATCAACAAAAAATCGTGACAACCATTCGCCTTAGCTAAACTAGAAGTTCATCTAGCACTAGGTAACCATAGAATCCCTGTGGATCGATAATCTTAAATATTACTTCGATAGGCTGTGCACTTGCAGTAAGATACCTCTAGACGCATAATTAGACACGTCTTTAGCCCATCAACATTGATAATGATTTGTAAAAAAGATTTTATACAAAGATCCATAAATACACATACAATCAAAGTAAAAATACATACAACAACCTCAACAAATACTGGGTACAAAGAGAAGAGAGAAAATGAAGAGGAATCTCTCAGTTTGTCAAAGCTGATTGAAGCTTATCCACCTCCAGATCATCAAGATATGCCCTCCATGTGTAGTTTCTGACTTATTTCCTCAAAAAATGTTAGCTCTATCAGAAAATCCAGCATCTTGTTTTTGTCATAACTTTTGAATTGTAACTCCGTTGAGGCGCGATCGGAAGCGTCATAAAGCTTATTCAATGCTCTATATGAATATGAATCGAAATCATGGCTTGAATGCCTACAAATAAGAGTCGTAACTCCGTTGAGGCGCGGTCGGAAGCGTTTGAAAGCTTATTCAATGCTCTATATGAATATGAATTGAAATCATGGCTTGAATGCCTACAAATATGAGACAAACAAATTAACAAAGAATTAAATTTATTTAATACCGTGTTAAGCTGCCACAGGTCGTGTTTAAGTGAGATCTCACTTAAAATACACTTAAACCGCCTTAAACTGAGCTAAGCGCGGCTACAACGTGACTGCGGCACGAGGAATTCTAGAAGCTACTGCCTCTGGTCCAGAAAGCGGGCTTAAAGCTCGTTGTAGATGAGCTTATAGTACTTGTAAAATTTGGCACTTTGAAGCATCCTCTTCGCTCAATTGGGTCCATACTTCAACCATGCGTTATTACTTATAAAAACATCTGAAAAACTATTAAACTCAACAATATGTACATAATATCGCAAAATATACAAAAGTATGTAAAGGTATATAAAAATAGGGGATTATTAACGGAGAACCATAAATTAAGTCAATAAGTGCCAATTATTTACACTCAAAATCACTATAATTTTGCACTTATCACATGTCAGTCATTTTTTTCTTTAACTCTGTAAAGGCTAAAGCAACCTTTATACTCCATGTAAATTTATTGAACGCAACAAATAGGTGAGAGGAGCAATGAGAGTGGCGTAATCACGTACAAAGCGTCTATAAAATACGGTGAGAACGAGAAATCCATGAAGTGTCGAGAGAGAAAATGGTGGAGGCCAATCTAAAATGGCTTGCACTTTATCAGGACTGGGTGCAACACCACCCACTGAAATCACATGGCCTAAGTAAGCAACCTTATCAACTGCAAAAAATACACTTTGTTAACTTCACAAAAAATAAATGAGATTTTAGTAAGTCAAACACAACCTGCAAATGAGTAATATGATCATTGAAATTGTTACTGTAAATCAAAATGTCATCAAAGAAAGCTAAAATAAATTTTCATAAATGGGGTCACGATAAGTCGTTTATAGCAGACTGAAAAGTGGAAAGGGCATTAGTGAGCCCGAAGGGCATAACCAGAAATTTGTAATGCTCGTCAAAAGTCTGAAAAGTTGTCTTATGTGTGTCTTCCGATGCAACTCGGGTCTGGTGGTAACCTAAACGTAAGTCTAACTTGGTGTAAAGTTTGGCAGATCCCAATTCGTCTAAGAGTTCATCAATGGTATGGATAGGGAAATGATCTTTAATAGTAACATCATTGAGAGCATGATAATAAACACATAAATGCCAAGTGCCATCTGTTCTTTTACAAGTAAGACGGGTGAGGAAAATGGGCTATGACTTGGAATAATGACACCTTGGTTTAACATATCTTTGATAATTGTTGTCATTGCTTTCTTTTTGTGAGTGTGTGTAATGGTATGGTTTAACATTGATAGGTGGTGTGTTGGTTTCAAGGATAATGTGATGGTCATGTGTGCGTTTGGGTGGGAGGGTTAATTGTTGTTTAAAAAGTGTGATGTAATTTTGGAGCAAGTTATGAATTTTTGGGTGTAAGGTTTGTGGTAATGATTAAAAAGTAGAGGTTGTAGTAGAGCAGAGGGTTGGTGTAGTATGAATTTTTTGAAAAGTCATTAAGTGGAATGAGGATACATAGTTTGTATGGATAAGATGGCGAAGTTGGTGGAAGGTGGTATAGGTTGGGTGAGATGTGGGATCTCCCTTTAAAGTTATGGTTTTCTCTTGATGGGTAAAAGTGATTAAGGGAATAGAAAAACTAGCCTGAATTTTGCCCAAAGTGTGTAACCACGCCATGCCCAAAACCACATCAGCCCCTTCAATCGATAATAAATAGAACTGTGATACCTTCACATTGTAAATTTGAACCATTTCCCACCATTATTGAAAATTTAGGTATGGGGGTTGTCTCGAGGTTGAGATGGTGAACAATGCGAGGTTGGAGAATGTTGTCAGTGTTACCCGTATCAACAAGAGCCATGACTGATAATCCACTAATGATGCCTTTAAACTTGAGTGTTTAGGGAGAAAATTGACCAATAATGGCCTGAGTTGATAGTTGAAAGTAGGTGTCACTTTCTTCTTGCTCATTAGTGTCTTGTTCCATGTTGTCTTGAGCTAAAAGTTTGTCGTCTAAAACTTCATCTTCAGCCAAAAGAAGAAGAAATCTAATGGTGGCGCACTTGTGTCCTGAAATAAATTTTTCATTAAAATTAAAAACATATCCCTTTGGTCGCACATTCTTGAAGTTGAGCTTGAGAAAGGCATCAAATGGGAAGTTTTATAGTGAGAGTGGATGGTTGAGGTTTAGAGAGGTTGGACGCTTGTGGGTTAGGAAGAATGGGAAACTTTGAGGACTGGGAGTTGGGAAAAATGGTGTTGGTTTTAAGGTAAGAGCTAGTGAAAGGCTGGGAATATTTAGGCTTAGAGTTTTTGAGTTTAGATTCAATGAGTTTAGCAAGTCCAATAGCTTGGGAAATATAAGTAGTTTTATGAATAGCCATTTCATTACGAATTTCCATGGTCCGCCTAGAAATAAAATAATTCAAAATTGCATCGAGAGGTAAACAAAAAACTTGATTGTCTAACTTTTCAAACATAGTTTGGTAATCCACAACAGGCCCTTCTTGTTTCAATTTGAATAATTCAGCTTGATGATTCTCATAAGAAGATAAACCAAAATGTAATTCCAAGGCTTTTGTGAAAGAGACCCAATTTATTAATAATGAATTATGATGCATCCATTTAAACCAACCCAAAGTGTCATCGTTCATGTAAAAAGAAATTAAGGATAATCGATTTTCATGTGGCATATTGTAAAAACTGAAAAAATTGCTCCGCTTGGAATAACCATTCAAGTGGGTTTGAACCATCAAACATAGTAAACTCTAACTTAAGGGTATGGAAAGGTGTTAAAGGGGGAATATGAGAAATTTTTGGGTAAAGGTTTTGCTGAAAAAATGGGACAATATAGTTTGGGGTTGGAATGTATGGTGAGAAATGAGGTAGTGACTGGGCTACTGTATTTCTCATCATTGTTGTAACAGCGGGATGTATGGATGAGTTGGAAAAATTTATTGATTGTCTTAATGGGGTATTTGTGGGTGAGATAATAGGATTAACAGAGGTGGAAACCATGGGTGTAAGTGAAGGTTGTTGAGTAATACTTGATGAAGTTATTTTTGAATGAACAATAACATGTTGTTGTTCTTTTTCTGGAGGGATGACATGATGGAATCATGTCTAAAATCATATATATGTTTATCATTATCCATTCTGGTATGGATCTGACCCAAATTTTGCTTCATAACATCATTAATCTTGTCAAATCTTTCGTCCATTTGCTGTTGAACTAGTGTCATATCATTATCTAGACGAAATTGAGCAGTGTGGGTAACTTATTCAACAAGCTCTCTTGAAGGAGGGTTGTTGGGTTTAGGTGAAGCCATGAGAAGATGAAAACACCAAATGTTAGACTAAAGTTTTAAACCATAGATATAATGTTGCATTGAAAGATAATAAAATACGACAATAATTCTTTCTTGATTCAAAATCAGTGTGAGAATACAATAAATAGTTAGGGTTTATCAACTCATCATGGGCCATGGGCCACTTGAAAGAGAACTAAGACAACAAACATAATAAGAGTTACTAAATACACCACCTAGTGTAAAACAAATTCTTTTAATATGACTAAAATTTTCTTTTTCCTAATGAGCCTAATTAACTTCTTAACAATATTTGTGTGCATTAAAACCTTCAAACAACATTTTACAGGCAAAATAGAAGGATAATACTTGAAGAGTAATAATGTGATTTTAAACAAGACTTGAAATAAAAGGTTTTGAAAATAAAAGTGACTGAAATCGAAATGCATAATGAAGTAAAATGACAAGAATTGTAATGCAAATTGAAATGTAACTGAATGTAGAAAAAGGCTTGGATGTAAAGGTACTTGAAATTTATAAATGTGGAACGCATATGTACATTTTCTTCACTCGTTTCTCAAATATGCAGATACTTTGAATATATAGAAATGTGAGTACAATTGCAGACCCTTTACAACATGAACATGAGCTCCTTTATATACTATTCCAAAATAACTACCTATAAACGGTTGACTAACCCTATCATGACACGTTTAAGTCCCATGCAATCATTTTCTTAGATGAGTTTCCACGTGTCTTAGAGTAACCGTTTGTTTCAAATCAATTCCCATTCATTTAACACCATTCAAATGTTTTAACTACTTTTACTGGTCACCAAAAATTGACTTAACGATGTCATAATCACTAGGATCAACAATGCTAAGACAACACACATTGTAGTACTTTCCACATGTGATACCCAAATCGATATTGTTTCCATTATAATGATGAACTTCAATCTTAACCAACATAGCATATCACTCAAACAGGAAACAACTGATCATAATACTTTAAAAATTTCTCTAAGTCCCCAGGCCCTAACAACCTTCGTCGATCTCCGGTTGTTTCGACCAACATCATCATGTATAATTTTCGACATTAAATCAACTCCTGATTTTGATTGACTACACTCAATTTCAACTTTCCACTTACCACAATTATTAGGTCGAAAAATCAAAGGTGATGGTACCAAACTTATATGAATTAAAATTTAACGGGAAGGAGTATCAAGTATCTACCATATAAGAAAAATATAGGTTGTGGAAAAGTCACAATTGACCTAACCTATAAATTTTCCACCTCCCAAAAATGGGGGCAATTTGTGTCTAAAAATTACTTTTTCCAACCTAACTGTACTATTGGTTCTAACTCAAACATACTTACTTTCATTTATGTACAAATTCCAAACCTATTTTATCCAAATAGTTGAACTACAACTAATTTATGGTAACTAAAGTGTACATTATTTGAATTCAAAAATAACTTTTTCGGTGAACAGTTGTCACCCTTCTTTTCCAGCCACACACAAACCCTTTTCTTTCTAATCTGAATCTTTTCTCTCTCTTCACATTCCTCATTCTTCCTCTTTTTCAAACTTCTCTCTTTCTACTTTTATATTCTACTCTCAAACTTCATATACTTTCAGCTTTTGTTTTCCCATCGTATGAAGCTCACGAGAACTTTCCATATGATCAATGATTATTATTCCGAAAGAGGTTCAATTTCAACATTTCCAACAATGGAGCGACCTTTCGAACTCATCAATGATATCAACGACCGTGAAAAGTTGTGGAAGATCGCTGAAAAACCAGTTCTGCAAACTCATAATCTGTTCTTCAACATCTCCAACAATGGCGGGAGAGGAGGTAATGTTTCTGTTTTTCTTGCATGTTCAAATCAACTATCACATTTTTTGGTTTTCTGTATAAAATTAGGGTTTTTATTTTGTGGGTATGATTTTTGAGTTAGTATGATACTTTTATGGTTACAGTTTTTGTGGTTATGCTTGATATGATGATTTAGTGGTTAGGGTTTTTATGGTTGTGGTTGATATGATGATTTTGTGGTTAGCGTTTTGGTTCTCCATCGTTGATTTCTAGCTTGAATCTTGCAGAAGAAATCAACGGAGGGAGCTGGTAGAGGCGAAATGGCCAATGTCTCTAAATTATTTTCATTTATTTTGTTTTAACGATGAAAAAATCATTTGTCGCTGGCTCTCTTACTGAAATTCTGTGATCAGGTATGAGATGTCCTATGAGATGTCCCAACACTTGACAGATTTAACCAAAACTTAAAGTGCAAGAAAATTAAACAACACGGTAGTTTGTTAACCCAGTTCAGTGTATAACCACACTTACATCTGGAGGCTACCAAGCCAGGAGGAAATCCACTATAAGTAATATTAATTCTAGACTTAAACAACCCAGTTTAATCTTTCACTTAATATCTACCCAATGCAATTTCTACCTAAGACACTACTTAGATATGAGTACCAACTCACTCCCCCTCAATCACACAGTGATCTTGTTTACAAGTTTAATAAAATTGAAGTCATACTTCAAACAAGACAGCTTGATCTTACTTCATAGTTTCAATCAAGTCACAAATGCACTTATGCTTAAAAGCTCATAAAGTGGTACAATAAAAACAACCTGCTATTAAAACACAACACCCTATTTTGTCTTCTGAAATTTGTCCTCAATTCTGTGAGTTTCTGTTGATTAAATAGGTGTTTGTATTTTGGGCTTTCTGTAGGTCAATCCAGTCCTAAAAACGCATGCAGCTTCCACCTTGAATTAGGGTTTGTTACTTCCTAGATTCTAGGTGATTTAGTTCTTCTGATTATGCTGAAGCCTCATAACAATACTCCCTACATATGCGCCTTATTCTGTTTTTGTCCATCCATAATTAATTTCAGATAACTTTCCTTAAATATCTCAGATCAGTTTAGTCATTAATTAATTCTGGTAGCAGGTTTGAGATGTCTCAACATCTGTTGGGACATCCTGAAAAACTGAACTTAAATCATTTACACAATGTCCCAATGTAACACGGTGGGAGAACTGACTTTAGTTATGTTGCGGATAGCAAGAGTCGCCACCGACTTTTATTTTATCCAAAAGGAAAGGGTATAAAAGAACAGGAAAGACCTTAAGAGATATTTTTGGGTCCGGGGGGTAGGTTATGTAAAGGGAAGGTGTTAGCACCCTTTACATCCATGGTTATCCATGGGCTCTTAGTTACTTAGCTCACTTTTGAATTGTTTTTGAAAGTGTAGTGTGTGAATAGAAAATTTTTCATAATAGTTAATAATGATCCATGTACGGATGCGTAAAAACTTGTTTTGAAAATTTGTTTGAAATTGTGGAAAGTTTGAAGAGTTTTGAATGAAGTGAGCAAGTACATAAGAGGAACCTACCCTAAAGTTTAAGTCTTTCTTGTTCTTTATCCTTTAATTGGTAAGACTATCCCTACTATTAAGGAGTAGGTAGTCATTACCTTGGATGTAAGGGACATGTGAGGGACATCTGTTTTGTGAAGGCAACTGTGGGGTGTATTAAGCATTTAGGAGGGACTATCATCATTATTCGAAGGGACTTGATCTTTAAAGGCAACCATTAGGGACTTGATGATTTTTTCTTTTTAGGGACTTGCTTTATACACCCCACTTGACCTTATTAGTAGGCAACATTGAGGGATAACCTTAGGAATGTGAGATGGCGATTAAAAATCGACTTACGTGTGTGAGTGTTCAATATTATTTATCTTTAATTAAAATGATCTAAATTTATTTTTAAATAGAATACATATTTGCACTCCCTAAATTACTAACCATAACAAAAATTGAATATTTACAAAAAATTTACATCCAGAAGCAATTACAAAATTATAAGCAAATTAAAAATAAATGGCAAAATATAAAGCAAAATATAAATAATAAGCAAAAATAAATAAGCAATAATAAATAAATAGGGGTTAGTAAAAATAATAAAAAATAGGGTTAGTAAAAATATTAAAAAATAAATAAAGTTAGTGAAATAATAATAAAATATATAAGATTAATGAAGCAAAAAATAATAAATAATAACATGGTTAGTAACAATAATTAGAATAAATAAAATTAGCCAAAATATTATAAGAATAAAAGATTAACAATTTTTTTAATATAGACAATTATATTTAAAAAGAAATATGAACAAATAATTATTTTAATTTACAAATTATTAAATTATTTTTAAATGTGTTATAATTACAAAATTCAATTATTATAAGTTCATTTAAGAAAATTATTTACATATAATTTAGATTACAAACATAGTATATAAAATATATTTACATAAAAAAAATAGGTCATAATTATATCATATTAAATAAATATAGACATGATAATTAAGAATTAGAAAATAACAATTAGGTTTTTTTAATGAATATTTAGAAAAATAAACTAGGGTTTTTTAAGATTAGGGTTTTGTTAGAAAATATTTTTTTAGGGTTTTTAATTTAATTATACAAAATTATTTGATTAACATGCATATATTATATTTACATATATAATAAAGAAAATAATTTCTTGAAAAAAAAAGAATAAAGTTTAGAACTTTAGAAAATAAGATGTTATTTTAAATATTTGAATATATATGATTTATTTATTAATAACAAGAAAACAATTAAGCTAATTACATAAGAAATTAAAATAGAAAAAGTAGTAAAAAAAACATACCTTGGCTGGGTTTGAACCCAGGACACTCAGGCTGCAACCATCAAAACGTACCACCAGGCCAGCCATGCTTTGGTGATAATAGAAGGGATCAACTCTGTTTTGTGCCTTGCCTTGGAAAATCCAGAAAATACAAGAAAGCAAAAAGGCCTGGGGTGGTGTTGAACCCAGGACCTCATAGCTATACACACGCGCGCATTACCACCCGGCTGGAAGAGCCCATCTGCTTACAAAACAACTACAAACAATAATATATTAAGAATACGATTTAAATGAAAAAAAATGTTAAAAACTTGGCTGGAGGCAGGATTCGATCCCCTCCCCTTTTGTCAAACGCACACAAGCCTTTCCACTGGGCCACGCACTGGCTTGTGCTAATGAACCAATAACATAAAATAAAATATTTTAAACACAAATTCAAATTTCCTGCGCGCGCCAGAACTCCTTCTTCAACCTCATACCTACGTTTTTACCTGCGAAATCAGCTATGAGTTTTCCTGCGAATTCCTCAATGCTTCAAACCTACGAAAATGAAACTTGTACAAAACAGTAACGATTCAAGAAATTAAAGACATCAATGAGTTCCTTATGACTCATACAATCTTTCTACGTTGTTAAAATTCATTTATATGGCTTGAATCATGAAACCCTAAAATTGAGTTCTAAACCCTAACAATGGCCGCGGGTAGTATAGGTCATGAAGCTTCAATCCAATTGTCCAGAATCGTGCTAGGCATCAAGATAAACACATATCAGTCATCAAAAACAATTTATAATGCATATGTTATCGAATTCGAAAAATTTAAATTCAAGACAAAGTTTGATTCGGGTAGAGCCATATGAGATGGTATTGATGCATATGATTGATGGTTTATGATCAGTGATGTCTAATGAAGCTTGCCATGTCCTTCTTTTACCTTCTAAAGCCCTGAAACTCCAAATCCGAATATGAGTTTTTGGAGGATTTTTTGAGGTTTGAAACTTACACTTTGAGGCAGCAAATTAGTGTCTTAGTGATAGGGTTATGATCAGTACTTATATGTGAATGAATTAGGTTAAGAAAATTGAATTGTTGTGTGGAGATTTTGATATTTGAAGATTGAAAAAGATCATGGTTTAAAATTCAAATATTTGTTCATGAAGGCTTGCTATTTTTGTACCAATCTCATGATTTCCTTCCCTTTCAATTCAAATCAGTATTGATGAGATTCTAGAAGCTCAATCTTCATCAAATATTGTATTTTCATATTTTATATTTATTTAAAATGATTTTTATGAATTAAATCAAAATAAATAAAAATAAAATAATAAAAATTCTGATTTTTAATCATTTGGGTCGTGCATGATGATATGGTATGGATTGGATCACAATTTGGCAAGCCCATTTGGAAGAAATTGGTTTTAAACCTCCATTTTCAACATAAACCATCATAAAATTTCCCAACTTTGCAAGGGCACATCTCCCTCAATTTTAATGGTATGAGGGTGTTCTTGGACATTTTGGAAAGCTTGAAGAGTCCTCTAATCAACCCCATTGGTTTCATGTCCATATCATTTACCAATCTCAAGTTATGCTCTCTTGAAGTTGTTGACTTTTTGTTGACTTTTGAAATGACCTATAATGTCTTAGCTCATATCTTCCAAATGAAGCATTTTTGGGCTTGACTTGCAAGATCAAAGTTGTAGAGAATTCAATTTCCTTCAAAATGAGCTTTTAGTGGAGACTTGGTGATGAAGTATGTGAAAGTTATGGCTGGTCAAAGTTCAGTTGACTTTTACTGAGGAAACCCTAATTTAGAAACTCCTGATTCTTGATGATCTGGAATCTCTTTGATGAATCATGATCAACCCTTGATCAAATGATGAATTTTACTTCATATACTTGATGTTGGCAAAAAATCATGAAGTTTGACTTTGGTTTGACCACAGTTGACCTCAGTTTGACTTTTTAACTACTTTGACTGATTTTGACTTATCTGATCATCTGACTGAGCAAACTTTTGAGAAAAGTCTTGAAACTTGTCATGGGGGTTCTTACATACATATAAGATGTTATGAAGCTCACTTGAAGTCTTGGAAGTTCATTTAGCCTGATTAAAGTCAAAACCCTAGTTTTGGATGCACTGCTTAGGAGGTGCATTGTCTGAGGGAATTGTCAACTCTTTTGACCAATTGTGAACTTTGTGAACCTTGTGAACCATCATAAGATGTCTTGTGAACCTCATGGGAGGTATTGTGAACCTTATGAACCTTGTGAACCTCATGAAGTGACTTGTAGACTTCATGAACCTCATGAAAGGTTATGTAAACATTGTGGATCTTGTGAACCTTGTGAACCTTCAAGAAGTAACTTGTAGACTTCATGAACCTCATGAAAGGTCTTGTAAATGTTGAGAAGCTTGTGAACCTTGTGAACCTTCATAAAGTAACTTATAGACTTCATGAACCTCATGAAAGGTATTGAAAGCATTGTGAAACTTGTGAACCTTCATAAAGTAACTTGTAGACTTCATGAACCTCATGAAAGGTCTTGTAAGTGTTGGGAAACTTGTGAACCTTGTGAACCTTCTTAGAACACAAAGTCTTGTATTGTGAGGGCAAATTTTGGGGTGCAACAGCTGCCCCTGTTCAATTTTCTGAAACCTGAGGGGTTAGATTGGTATAATTGCCAGTCGTGACCTGGAAGGTTGAAGGGGATTGAACACAAAAGCCCAAAAATTTGCACTCACCAGTGCATAGAGTGATACAGATGGCTAGTTGAATATGCTTGAGTGGGCTTAAAGATGCCACTTGGAGGAAAATTATTCAGATACATGTCTTGGAGGATGAAGCAATCCAAAATATAATGGTAGCTGTCAGGAGGATAAAGCAATCCTGAGGTACGAGAAGCTGTCAGGAGGATAAAGCAATCCTGAGGTATAAGATGATAGCTTGTCAGGAGGATGTAGCAGTCCTGATGTAATAATGTGTGTTTTTCAGGAGGATGGAGTAATCCTGATGTAATAGGAGTTTTCAGGAGGATGAAGCAACCCTGAGGTATAAGAAGCTTCCAGGAGGATAGAGCAATCCTGAGGTAATAATAAGCTCTCAAGAGGATGAAGCAGTCTTGAGAGGTTGATGATATGCTTTCAGGAGACTAGAGTAATCCTGATGTAACAGCATGTCTTCAGGAGGATGGAGCAGTCCTGATGAGATCATAAGTTTAGATTGATGATATGCTTTCAGGAGACTGGAGTAATCCTGATGTAACAGCACATCTTCAGGAGGATAGAGCAATCCTGATGATCATAAGTTTGTTTGCTGGATAATTAACCTGAAACAAAGTAGCCTTTGTATAATAATATTAGTTTATGCATTATGTATCTATGGATATATATGTTATGGTATGATGTAAATGATGTATGTATGATATGATACTGCCGGAAGCGTCTGGATATCTTCATATAACAACTGCTGGCCAGGGAAAATAAATCCCGATTCGTTGCTGAAGAGTATGAGGAACTCGTCCCTGTCTTGTTTGATGATGAGATATACATAACCTCCCGTATGCTGGGGATAGTAAGGATGGATATAACCTCCCGTCTGCCGGGGATAGTAAGGTATATATAACCTTCGTCTTCGTTTGATAGTAGAGTAGATACAACATCCCGTCTTCGTTCGTCGTACCCTTATTGGAAAGTCAATTCCCGTATATCTGTATGAGGATAAAAGAGATGGATATAAATTCCAGGGGAGATGAGACTTTGTGAAGATAGATTCGTCCTACTGAGGGATTTGTAACTGTTTTGTAGAGATGAACCGGCGAAGCTTCGTTGAAATCCTTCCCTCGTTCGTCCTTAGTAAATACTATTACTGCATTTTCATGCATTTCTGGTAAACATTAATCATATTAAGCATACATGCATTTCTGGTAAACATTAATCATATTCAAAAGCATACATACATTCAAACACAACCAATGGACGTTTCGCTTATGTAAATAGGGTAAAAGTAAATCTGGATTCAAAAGATGGAATTTATTTATATCAAAAAGTGACCCATACATGGATAAGTTTGTACAAGGAGACATAAACCCTAGTAAGAGGATTTTGTCATAAAGTTTTTACACAACAAGGAAAATCAGCGATGTGGGAAATAATCCTATTGAGTTTCAATTCTACTATTACCATTATCTTCAAGTATCTCATCTTCTGCTGTTGAGACGGAAACGATTGGATTGAGCTTTATCTGTTCGAACTTGAGTAAGTAGTACAACTGGTTGCAGTTTCATGGGTGATCCAAACGAGACATAGTCATACGCTTTAATCCCTAACTTTTGCCTGGATTGCCCTTTCAGGTTTTCAATCCACCGGGATACCCTTTTTAGCCCAAGCCGCCTTTTCAGGTTTTCGACTTGCCGGGTGTACATCTTTTTATATATATCCCTAATTTTTGCCCAAACCCTTTTGGTTTGCCGGGATGCCCTTATTTTTGCCTAGGCCTGTCAACCTAGCGGGTCTCTTTTTATGCGTAGTATTTTTTAACTATGTCTGCGTTTACAGGCTGTGGGAAGTCTTCACCATCCATTGTAGTCAGTATCCTGGCACCTCCTGAGAATACTGTCTTGACTACAAATGGTCCTTCATATGTTGGAGTCCACTTGCCCCTAGGATCACCCTGTGGTAATATGATACGCTTGATTACCAAGTCACCAGCCTGATATACCTTTGGCTTAACCTTCTTATTAAAAGCTTTGATCATTCGCTTCTGGTACATCTGGCCATGACAAACTGCTGCTAGCCTCTTCTCATCAATCAAATTTATCTGGTCAAGTCGAGTCTGAATCCACTCATCTTCATCCAAGCCTGCATCCTTCATAATTCTTAAGGAGGGAATCTGAACTTCAATGGGCAGAACTGCTTCCATACCATAGACTAAAGAGAATGGGGTTGCCCCTGTTGAAGTACGTATTGTAGTACGATAACCATGAAGAGCAAATGGTAACATCTCATGCCAATCCTTGTAAGTAACAGTCATCTTCTGTACAATCTTCTTAATGTTCTTATTAGCAGCTTCAACTGCCCCATTCATCTTTGGACGATACGGAGAAGAGTTGTGATGCTTAATCTTGAACTGCGTGCAGAGATCAGTAATCATAGTGTTGTTCAGATTAGAGCCATTGTCAGTGATAATCCTTTCAGGGATGCCATACCTACATATGAGGTTATTCTTAATGAATCGAGCCACAACATTCTTAGTAACAGATGCAAATGAAGCTGCCTCTACCCACTTCGTGAAGTAATCAATAGCAACCAGGATGAAACGATGCCTATTAGAAGCAGTAGGCTTGATCTCACCAATCATATCAATGCCCCACATGGCAAAGGGCCAAGGAGCAGTCAACACATTCAATGGTGATGGAGGTATGTGTACTTTATCAGCATAAATTTGACACTTGTGACACGTTCTGGAGTGTTGATAGCAATCGGCTTCCATGGTAGACCAATAGTAACCTGCTCTCAAAATCTTCTTTGCCATAGTATGACCACTAGAATGAGTGCCAAAGATCCCATCATGCATATCTTCCATAATCTCAGTTGCTTCCTTCTTATCCACACAACGAAGCATAGTTGAATCATGATTGCGCTTATACAGAATGCCATTACTCAAAAAGAATTTAGCAGAAAACCTTCTCAGAAACTTCCTATCTTTGACAGATGCCCCTTCAGGGAACTCCTGAACTTCAAGATATCTTTTTACTTCATAGAACCAAGGCTTCTCCTCTGCCCCTTCAGTGTCAATCTCATTGCAGTATGCAGGCTTTTCAAATCTATCAATGGTAATCTTGGGAGCTTTATCATCCCAACTGATCTCAAACATAGATGCCATGGTGGCTAATGCATCTGCCAACTGATTCTCTCTTCGTGGAATGTGTCCAAAGGTAATCTCTTTGAAATGTGGGATCAAAGACAACACATGCTCTCTGTAAGGAATGAGGTTATCATGCTTGGTATCCCAATCTCCTTTAATCTGACTAACTACTAGGGCTGAATCTCCATACACGTCAAGGAACTGAATCTTCATATCAATAGCAGCTTTAATACCCAAGATACATGCCTCATACTCAGCCATGTTATTGGTACAATAGAAACAAAGTCTGGCAGTAATCGGGGTATGACAACCTTCAGGGGAACTAATCACAACACCAACACCATTACCAAGTGCATTGGAGGCACCATCAAAAACCATAGTCCATCGGGATCCTTGTTCAGGTCCGTCATATTGTCCAGGTTCTTTGGTAACAGTCATAATGTCTTCATCAGGAAACTCAAAACTCATTGACTGATAATCATCCACTGCTTGATGAGCCAAATGATCAGCAACAACACTTCCTTTGATGGCCTTCTGAGTAGTGTACTGTATGTCATATTCTGTCAATATCATTTTCCATCTTGCAATTCTTCCGGAGAGAGCAGGTTTCTCAAATATGTACTTGATTGGATCCATCTTCGAAATCAACAAGGTAGTATGGGTCAACATATACTGTCTTAGTCGGCGAGCAGCCCATGCCAAAGCGCAGCAAGTTTTCTCGAGCAGTGAGTATCTTGTTTCACAGTCGGTAAACTTTTTGCTAAGGTAGTATATTGCCTGCTCTTTTCGACCAGACTCGTCATGTTGCCCCAACACACACCCCATTGAGTTGTCTAACACTGTTAAGTACATAATCAAGGGTCTTCCATCAACTGGTGGCATCAAAATTGGAGGTTCTAACAGATATCTCTTGATTTCATCAAAGGCAGTCTGGCATTCATCATTCCATTCCATCACCTGATCTTTCTTCAATAACTTGAAGATTGGCTCACAGATGGTAGTTAACTGGGAAATAAATCTTGCAATGTAATTCAATCGTCCCAAGAAACCTCTAACCTCCTTCTCAATGCGGGGAGCTGGCATCTCTCGTATAGCTTTCACTTTTGCAGGATCCACTTCAATACCTTTTCCACTAACAATGAAACCCAGGAGCTTTCCAGATCTAACTCCGAAAGTACACTTGTTTGGGTTCAACCTCAACTTGTATTTCTTCAACCTCTCAAACAACTTGTGCAGATGATCAAGATGTTGCTCTTCATTCTGAGACCTGGCTATCATATCATCTACATATACCTCTATCTCATGATGAATCATATCATGAAACAAAGCCACCATAGCACGTTGATATGTTGCCCCTGCATTCTTCAAACCAAATGGCATCACCTTATAACAAAAAGTGCCCCACTGTGTCACAAACGTTGTCTTCTCCATATCTTCCGGAGCCATCTTGATTTGATTGTAACCAGAGAAACCATCCATAAAAGAGAATACCTTATGCTGAGCAGTGTTGTCTACCAGGATATCAATATGAGGAAGTGGAAAATCATCTTTGGGGCTAGCCTTGTTCAAATCTCTGTAGTCTACACACATACGTACCTTACCATCTTTCTTAGGAACTGGTACCACATTTGCAACCCACTGAGGATAAGAAGTCACTGCTAAGAACCCTGCATTGAACTGTTTCATTACTTCTGCTTTGATCTTTTCTGACATTTCAGGACGCATACGACGAACCTTCTGCTTCTTTGGACGACAATCTTCTTTCAATGGTAAACGGTGAACCACAATGTCTGTATCCAACCCTGGCATATCTTCATAAGACCAAGCAAAGATCTCCACATAGTCACGTAACATCTGAATCAATCTGCTCTTGACACTGTCCTCTAAATCAGCCCCTATCTTGACCTCTTTTCTGTTTTCTTCAGTTCCCAGATTCACAACTTCGACTGGCTCTTCATGTGGCTGTATAGCTTTCTCTTCTTGTTGTAACAACCTAGCAAGCTCTACAGGTATTTCACAATCGTCCTCATTTCCGTCTTCAGTTTGATAGATCGGATTCTCGAAATTATAATTGGCAATAGTAGAACTGTTATCAACAGGATCCAGAGTGGATGAGGATCTGCATTTAGTGATGTGGGTGTGTGTAAGAACACATAGCTGATAAAGTAAAAATAAAAGAAAAGAAAGACAAGGAACACAATATTTACGAAAACGAAACGTCCACTGATTTTATTGAATGAAGTATGCAAATGAAATGACAGCCCGTAACAAGCACACCATTGTGCCCCGGGTAAGGCACATGGCTTGAAAGTTTTATTGTTCCAGAAATTACAAACTTAAAAAGCAACAACACAGTAATAGTATTTACTCCTGACTAAAGGAGATAGGGATAACATCTTTAGCTTTCCAATTATTGAGTCCAGCACCCACAGTAGGAAAAATCCAAGCATCCAAGTTGTAGTCTTCATCATAGTCTCCCACAGCATTGATCTGATCTTTCGCAACCCCTTGATTGGTGATACGAACAGCACGAGCACGACGAACAGCCTTCTGGGACTCTGCAGTGAAACCCAAACCAAACTTGTCAGACTTGTATGGAATATCAGGAAGTTGACCCCAAATAGTACAACCACCTTCATCCACCACAGCTCTGGCATCATTGAGGGAGGCCATTGCCATTGTTGGAGGTTTTCTGGTGACTACAGGAACTTTCTTCACAACAGGAGGAGCTACATAATCATTAACAACCCAGGGAACCACTTCAAATGTCTGACACGGAGTTTCAATGTATTCACCTTCCACTTCCAGATACTTGAAAGTGTTTACATGGCTGACAAAGTATTCTTCTTCTCCATAGACAGTAACAACCTTCCCATTCACCGGATATCTCAACTTTTGGTGTAATGTAGAGGTTACAGCCCCTGCCCCATGGATCCAGGGACGACCAAGCAGACAAGAGTACGAAGGACGAATATCCATCACATAAAATGTAGCAGTAAAAACCTGGGAGCCAACTTTGATTGGAAGATCAATTTCTCCATGCACTACTCTTCTAGAACCATCAAAAGCCTTCACCACAATATTACTGGGCTTCAGCACAGCATCTTCAGGACTCAGCTTATTCAGGACTTCCTTGGGCAACACATTCAGAGAGGAACCATTGTCTATCAGCACATGTGACAGGGTAGTGCCCCTGCATTCAATTGAAATATGCAAGGCCCTGTTATGATCCCTCTTGGCAGGGGTCAAATCAGCATCAGAAAACCCTAACCCATTATCATAGGTCAGGTGGGCAACACAATTCTCAAACTGGTCAACAGAAATAGCATTGGGTACATGTGCAGTCTTCAGAAACTTGATCAAGGACTTGGCATGAGCCTCAGAACACAGCAACAAGGACAACATAGAAATCTTTGAGGGAGTATGCCCCAGTTGATCCACAATGTCATAATCACTCTTGCGAATGATTTTCAATACTTCTTCCATCTGCTTGGAGAGATCATCAACAGCTGGCACATCAGGAGATACAGGCTCAATAACAGGACCTTTGCCCCGAGCATCAGTGGTGGAAGTAGCAGCAGGAGTAACTGCATTTTTAGAAGCAACTGGAGGAGAGAAGACTCTTCCACTACGAGTGATCTTGCTAGATCCAGCAATGTTATCAATGTCAGCAGGCACATCAGGTAAAGGCTCCTGCTTAACACCATGGATGTAAACATCAGACCCATAGTGCCAAGGCACAGCTTTATCAGATGTATAAGGAATAGGACCAGGAGTAGTAATGATCAGAGGAGCCACTCTGGCTTCAGCAACAACTTTCACGGGACCTTCAGCAGTAATTTTGATTGGACCCTGATGAGTGATTTTAATGGGACCCTTTGAAGTGATTCTTACCGGTACTTTGTCAACCATGTCAACCTCTTCAGTCTTCTTACCTTGAGTCAGATGATCCACCATACTTTCTACAGACGACGGAGTCCTCTCAAACACTATAGTATACTTATCCATGAGACGTTGAATTCCATCTCTCAATATGAAGCAACTATCCGGCTTATAGGTACAATACAAACAATCTTCACTACAACCTGGAAAGATCCCAGCTTGTACTAACCTCTTTTTGATAACAGACAATGGTGTGTTCAACTCCATTACTGAATAGACATGTAGATCTTCATCAATGGCATTGACAGTCTTCTCGTGATTTGGCATTGGAGCAGTAATCACATTTGGAGTACCCGGAGGATCAAACTCAATTTCTCCAGCATCAATCATATCTTGAATTTTGTTCTTCAAGATCTAGCAGTTATTAGTATCATGACCCGGACAGTTTGAATGATATGCACATCGTGCATTGGGATTGTACCTGGGAGAGGTAACATTGGGATTCTGAGGAGCCTCTTTCAAAGTAATGAGTTCAGCCTTCAACAAATGTTGCAATGCCTGAGCCATTGACATGTTGATCTTCGTGAACTGTCTTCTAGCCCTCTGTTGGTTGCCCTGAGGCTGCTCTGTTGTTGCAGGAGTTGGATTTGAAATATGAACTGCACTAACAGACTGATGCCTTCTGTTACGATCAGGTTGACCATAAACAGCATTGGATTCTTTCTTCCCAGTGGGAGGCTTCTTTGCAGCACCTGATGAGGAAGCACCCACATGGATCTTGCCATTCTTTATACCATTCTCTACTCGCTCTCCTGTCATGATCAACTCAGTGAAGCCAGATGATGAGCTTCCAATGAGATGACTGTAAAACGGACCATTCAGCGTACACATGAACATATCAACCAATTCCCTGTCAGTCAAAGGGGGTTGAACTCTTCCAGCTAAGTCTCTCCACTTCTGAGCATACTCTTTAAAACTTTCTTTGGCACCCATAGACATGCTCTGAAGCTGCATGCGAGTGGGGGCTAAGTCAGCATTGTATTGATACTGCTTGTAGAAAGCTTCAGCAAGATCATTCCAATCTCTGATGTTGACACTCTCCAACTGATAATACCACTCCAACTGAGCTCCAGATAAGCTCTCTTGAAAAAAAATGGATCCACAATTTCTTATCAGCAGTGTGAGGTTGAATTCTTCTGACATAAGACCTCAGATGCAGCTTGGGACAAGAGACCCCATCATAAACAACAAAGGTAGGAACCTTGAAACCAATGGGTATAACAACCCCAGATATCAGACTCAAATCCTCAAAATCCAGCCCAGATGATTTCTGCAACTCCATAGCATCCATCCTATCCACCAGCATCTTGAATTTGTCTTCATTAGGCTCATGATAGTAATTAGCCTCAGAATCAGAGTCCCCCATAGTGTTGTGGAGACTGCCTCCCTCTTTCTCAGATTCCTCAGATTCATAGTCATCAACCTGTTCTTTGGTCTTGACAGGACCCTTGAATCTTCTTCCCATGTTGAGCAGGCCACCTGACTTTCTGGTCTTCTTAGTCTTCTTGGCCAGCAGTGTCTTCAATTCATCCTGCCCCTTGGATAGGTTCAGGATCAGCTCTTGGAACTGTGCATTCTGTGCCTGAAGATCCTTAACTGATTGTTCAAGAGCCATTGCTGAAATAAACAGCGAGAAGATGAGAAACCTGTGCACAATAAACCTGTGATGCAATGATATGGTATGCATATGCAATGTTTTCAAGGACCGCAGGATTTAAATTTGCTTAAACAAACACGAAGGTAAACTTTTTATTAGTAATAACTTGTTTTGCCTTTTAGGCTTACAAAAAATGAAATGACATAAGTACAAAAGATGGGGTTTTAAGTCTCCCATGGACGTTTCCTCTTTGTGTTGAGGTATGAATTGAGGTTCCGTTCTTCGTGAAGTTGCTTTGTTAGCTCTAGGACTCTTTCTTGGCTTGCTTTGTAATGAGCCTCGAAAGTATCCCTTTGCTCCTTCAGTTGGATCCATGATCTCTGCAAGTCTTCCATATCAGTAGGCATGTCTGGGTGAAGGATGGTATAAGCAGTGTCTCCTTCAGCAACAGGTTCCATGGTAACTGGTAGGACGGCAGGATATGGCATCATGAGAGTCTGAGCACGAGATCGTACCCATCTGAGATAAGCTTCCATAGGAATAGTGTACTTAGGCTCCAGTGTCTTGCTGTCAACCCTGTTTACTTTTCCCCAAGCTCGTATGAATCTCTGACGGTAACCCTGAAGATCGTTGTCGTAATCAAACACAATGCCCTGAATCAACATGTCATGTGGACCATCACTCCGAGCGTAACCAAACTGTCGTAAAGCTAGAGAGGGGTTGTAGGTGATGCCTCCTCTTATGCCTAGTAGTGGCACATTAGGAAACTCCCCACAACGGTCAATAATGGTGACATTCTCCATAGATCTGGAGCACCAATGGATATCTGAGTGAGAAAGTGACATGATCCTCTTGGACCATCTGAACCCTTGCTCATTCTTCATTACTGAGCGAGGAAGGTGAGAAATAAACCACCTAGAAAGCAAAGGTATGCAGCACATCAAAGTTCCTCTTGCCCTTGTAGTGCGGGTATGAAGAGAGTGTAGTATGTCTCCAAGCAATGTAGGCACTGGATTGTGACTCAGGAAAATGTTGATGGCATGAACATCTATGAACTGATCTGGATTGGGGAACAACACTAAGCCATATATCAGCAAGGCTAAGATCTCCTCAAAAGCATCATGGCTCATGGCCTTCGAGAACATTTGAGCTTTATCCATTAATACCTTGGCAAGAATACCTTTGACTCCACTTCTGGTTTCTAGAACAATGTCAGACTTCTTCAGATGTAGAGCTGCAGCAATAACCTCTGGTTTAAGTTCCTTTTCCAAGCCTGTGAAGGGTCTTTGATCAAGAACAGGTATACCCAGAAGTTTAGAGAACTCTTCCATGGTTGGAACCAGCTGATAGTCGGGGAATGTAAAGCAGTGGTGCTTAGGGTCAAAGAACTGAAACAGAACACTCATCATGTCTTCATTGAAACCTGAAGTGACTAGATCCAATAGGTGACCATGTCTCTTGTTGAACTGGGAATGATCAGACACTTGAGAAACCAACTCTTTAAGCTTGGGAGGTATCCCCACAAAGTTGATCCTGATGGTGTTTCTACGAGCAGAAGCCATGACCTACAACAAAGAACAAAGATAAATCCCTTGGTCCTTGAAATGGTTAGTGAAAATGCTATGCTCATGATGCATGATGATGTCATGATGTTATGCTCAATCACAAACATGTGGCACACACAAACAAGTCACACCATAGCCCTAGGTTTAAAGGCTTGCATGAGGTTTAAGGTAAGTACCCTCCCCTGAAGTTAGATGGTTCATCCTGTCCTACAAAAGTAACCAGGTTCTAAGGGATCTCAAATCATTGATCCTTCACAAGGGTGGTTGATCAGAAGGCAACTTACTTGCCAACCAAAACCCTCCAAGTTTAAGATCTCAATGAGTGTAGTATCGAGTGTCAACCAACTTCAGTCTGTACCAAAGCCGGTTACCTCACTACTTTCTAAAGGCCAAGATGAGTTAACTAGGGTTCTAAAAGTTAGTTAGTGCATTGACAACATATGGCAGCCTCATATTATCCTCAACTTGACTTAAGGAACATAAGCACCAACCAAGAAGTCGCACTAACTATGGCCACCAGATCAACCGTATCGATATACGTCGTACAGTTTCCTTGGTCTATTGCCATTTACCTAAGGTACACTAGATCCGGGTTAGGACCTTTCACACATAAGAGCACCCCAACAAGATAATATAAAGCAAACAAGGCAAACAATTTAAAGTGATCTTAATTCCTAAGGGTACCCCTCTTACATTTATATCCCCAGCAGAGTCGCCAGTTCTGTAACACGGTGGGAGAACTGACTTTAGTTATGTTGCGGATAGCAAGAGTCGCCACCGACTTTTATTTTATCCAAAAGGAAAGGGTATAAAAGAACAGGAAAGACCTTAAGAGATATTTTTGGGTCCGGGGGGTAGGTTATGTAAAGGGAAGGTGTTAGCACCCTTTACATCCATGGTTATCCATGGGCTCTTAGTTACTTAGCTCACTTTTGAATTGTTTTTGAAAGTGTAGTGTGTGAATAGAAAAATTTTCATAATAGTTAATAATGATCCATGTACGGATGCGTAAAAACTTGTTTTGAAAATTTGTTTGAAATTGTGGAAAGTTTGAAGAGTTTTGAATGAAGTGAGCAAGTACATAAGAGGAACCTACCCTAAAGTTTAAGTCTTTCTTGTTCTTTATCCTTTAATTGGTAAGACTATCCCTACTATTAAGGAGTAGGTAGTCATTACCTTGGATGTAAGGGACATGTGAGGGACATCTGTTTTGTGAAGGCAACTGTGGGGTGTATTAAGCATTTAGGAGGGACTATCATCATTATTCGAAGGGACTTGATCTTTAAAGGCAACCATTAGGGACTTGATGATTTTTTCTTTTTAGGGACTTGCTTTATACACCCCACTTGACCTTATTAGTAGGCAACATTGAGGGATAACCTTAGGAATGTGAGATGGCGATTAAAAATCGACTTACGTGTGTGAGTGTTCAATATTATTTATCTTTAATTAAAATGATCTAAATTTATTTTTAAATAGAATACATATTTGCACTCCCTAAATTACTAACCATAGCAAAAATTGAATATTTACAAAAAATTTACATCCAGAAGCAATTACAAAATTATAAGCAAATTAAAAATAAATGGCAAAATATAAAGCAAAATATAAATAATAAGCAAAAATAAATAAGCAATAATAAATAAATAGGGGTTAGTAAAAATAATAAAAAATAGGGTTAGTAAAAATATTAAAAAATAAATAAAGTTAGTGAAATAATAATAAAATATATAAGATTAA
Source organism: Lathyrus aphaca (assembly GCA_963966055.1). NCBI lineage: Eukaryota > Viridiplantae > Streptophyta > Magnoliopsida > Fabales > Fabaceae > Lathyrus > Lathyrus aphaca. The sequence continues at coordinate 49,587,666 of OZ014519.1, forward strand.
TGAAGCAAAAAATAATAAATAATAACATGGTTAGTAACAATAATTAGAATAAATAAAATTAGCCAAAATATTATAAGAATAAAAGATTAACAATTTTTTTAATATAGACAATTATATTTAAAAAGAAATATGAACAAATAATTATTTTAATTTACAAATTATTAAATTATTTTTAAATGTGTTATAATTACAAAATTCAATTATTATAAGTTCATTTAAGAAAATTATTTACATATAATTTAGATTACAAACATAGTATATAAAATATATTTACATAAAAAAAATAGGTCATAATTATATCATATTAAATAAATATAGACATGATAATTAAGAATTAGAAAATAACAATTAGGTTTTTTTAATGAATATTTAGAAAAATAAACTAGGGTTTTTTAAGATTATGGTTTTGTTAGAAAATATTTTTTTAGGGTTTTTAATTTAATTATACAAAATTATTTGATTAACATGCATATATTATATTTACATATATAATAAAGAAAATAATTTCTTGAAAAAAAAAGAATAAAGTTTAGAACTTTAGAAAATAAGATGTTATTTTAAATATTTGAATATATATGATTTATTTATTAATAACAAGAAAACAATTAAGCTAATTACATAAGAAATTAAAATAGAAAAAGTAGTAAAAAAAACATACCTTGGCTGGGTTTGAACCCAGGACACTCAGGCTGCAACCATCAAAACGTACCACCAGGCCAGCCATGCTTTGGTGATAATAGAAGGGATCAACTCTGTTTTGTGCCTTGCCTTGGAAAATCCAGAAAATACAAGAAAGCAAAAAGGCCTGGGGTGGTGTTGAACCCAGGACCTCATAGCTATACACACGCGCGCATTACCACCCGGCTGGAAGAGCCCATCTGCTTACAAAACAACTACAAACAATAATATATTAAGAATACGATTTAAATGAAAAAAAATGTTAAAAACTTGGCTGGAGGCAGGATTCGATCCCCTCCCCTTTTGTCAAACGCACACAAGCCTTTCCACTGGGCCACGCACTGGCTTGTGCTAATGAACCAATAACATAAAATAAAATATTTTAAACACAAATTCAAATTTCCTGCGCGCGCCAGAACTCCTTCTTCAACCTCATACCTACGTTTTTACCTGCGAAATCAGCTATGAGTTTTCCTGCGAATTCCTCAATGCTTCAAACCTACGAAAATGAAACTTGTACAAAACAGTAACGATTCAAGAAATTAAAGACATCAATGAGTTCCTTATGACTCATACAATCTTTCTACGTTGTTAAAATTCATTTATATGGCTTGAATCATGAAACCCTAAAATTGAGTTCTAAACCCTAACAATGGCCGCGGGTAGTATAGGTCATGAAGCTTCAATCCAATTGTCCAGAATCGTGCTAGGCATCAAGATAAACACATATCAGTCATCAAAAACAATTTATAATGCATATGTTATCGAATTCGAAAAATTTAAATTCAAGACAAAGTTTGATTCGGGTAGAGCCATATGAGATGGTATTGATGCATATGATTGATGGTTTATGATCAGTGATGTCTAATGAAGCTTGCCATGTCCTTCTTTTACCTTCTAAAGCCCTGAAACTCCAAATCCGAATATGAGTTTTTGGAGGATTTTTTGAGGTTTGAAACTTACACTTTGAGGCAGCAAATTAGTGTCTTAGTGATAGGGTTATGATCAGTACTTATATGTGAATGAATTAGGTTAAGAAAATTGAATTGTTGTGTGGAGATTTTGATATTTGAAGATTGAAAAAGATCATGGTTTAAAATTCAAATATTTGTTCATGAAGGCTTGCTATTTTTGTACCAATCTCATGATTTCCTTCCCTTTCAATTCAAATCAGTATTGATGAGATTCTAGAAGCTCAATCTTCATCAAATATTGTATTTTCATATTTTATATTTATTTAAAATGATTTTTATGAATTAAATCAAAATAAATAAAAATAAAATAATAAAAATTCTGATTTTTAATCATTTGGGTCGTGCATGATGATATGGTATGGATTGGATCACAATTTGGCAAGCCCATTTGGAAGAAATTGGTTTTAAACCTCCATTTTCAACATAAACCATCATAAAATTTCCCAACTTTGCAAGGGCACATCTCCCTCAATTTTAATGGTATGAGGGTGTTCTTGGACATTTTGGAAAGCTTGAAGAGTCCTCTAATCAACCCCATTGGTTTCATGTCCATATCATTTACCAATCTCAAGTTATGCTCTCTTGAAGTTGTTGACTTTTTGTTGACTTTTGAAATGACCTATAATGTCTTAGCTCATATCTTCCAAATGAAGCATTTTTGGGCTTGACTTGCAAGATAAAAGTTGTAGAGAATTCAATTTCCTTCAAAATGATCTTTGAGTGGAGACTTGGTGATGAAGTATGTGAAAGTTATGGCTGGTCAAAGTTCAGTTGACTTTTACTGAGGAAACCCTAATTTAGAAACTCCTGATTCTTGATGATCTGGAATCTCTTTGATGAATCATGATCAACCCTTGATAAAATGATGAATTTTACTTCATATACTTGATGTTGGCAAAAAATCATGAAGTTTGACTTTGGTTTGACCACAGTTGACCTCAGTTTGACTTTTTAACTACTTTGACTGATTTTGACTTATCTGATCATCTGACTGAGCAAACTTTTGAGAAAAGTCTTGAAACTTGTCATGGGGGTTCTTACATACATATAAGATGTTATGAAGCTCACTTGAAGTCTTGGAAGTTTATTTAGCCTGATTAAAGTCAAAACCCTAGTTTTGGATGCACTGCTTAGGAGGTGCATTGTCTGAGGGAATTGTCAACTCTTCTGACCAATTGTGAACTTTGTGAACCTTGTGAACCATCATAAGATGTCTTGTGAACCTCATGGGAGGTATTGTGAACCTTATGAACCTTGTGAACCTCATGAAGTGACTTGTAGACTTCATGAACCTCATGAAAGGTTATGTAAACATTGTGGATCTTGTGAACCTTGTGAACCTTCAAGAAGTAACTTGTAGACTTCATGAACCTCATGAAAGGTCTTGTAAATGTTGAGAAGCTTGTGAACCTTTTGAACCTTCATAAAGTAACTTATAGACTTCATGAACCTCATGAAAGGTATTGAAAGCATTGTGAAACTTGTGAACCTTGTGAACCTTCATAAAGTAACTTGTAGACTTCATGAACCTCATGAAAGGTCTTGTAAGTGTTGGGAAACTTGTGAACCTTGTGAACCTTCTTAGAACACAAAGTCTTGTATTGTGAGGGCAAATTTTGGGGTGCAACACCCAACATCTGGTGTGACATCCTGAATTAAGTTCTTATACTCTGTTTGATAATGTACCAACATCTGATAGGACATTCTGAACTGAATTCAATATTTCTTGTTGGTCAAAAATTCTGCCAATTCTAAACATCTACAAACTCCCCCTTTGGCTAATTTTTGGCTAACATCCTTTTCTGATTTTCAGAGTGCAACAGAAGTTCTTTTATCAGAGTGCAACATTTCTTTTCTGTTGAATCATGTGTGAGATTACTCCCCCTCAAACATCCATGTGTTCAGTCTTGTTGCAACAGAAATATTTTACAGATTTAGTTCAGAAGCAAACAGAGATTTTTCATTAATTAATCAAACAACATTATACATTGTTGTTGTTGATGTTCTCCCCCTTGTTAGACATAAATTTGGGGCCAAAGAGACTAATTTAAAAATACAATGCAGAAGCTGTCATTACATAATCCTCACATACAATTTTCACTCAGATTCCTCACAGTCAGTTTCTTCATCTTCCTCAGTTTCCTCATCAGAAGCAGCTTTCTGATCACTTTCAATCTCCAGCCTTTGGATAATCTCCTCAAGCTTCTGCTTCCTTGCATCCAGTTCTTTGCAAGTACTCTTCAGTTCAGCAATCAATGCAGCTTTTGAGATTGGAGACTTTGCATTTGAAGGACTAGCAGATGTCCCAGAGGGTGCTTCAACATCAGCTGCATGATGACTCAGGAACAGCTTGTAGTGGAAGGCCAGAGGGCTTTCTCTTTTGCACATTGTGTCCTTTTCAGTGAGGATCCCAGGGTACTGACTCAGCACTATTCCACATAGCAAGGAAGGGAAGGCAATTGGCAGCTTTGTTGCAGATGAGCTAGCATGCTTCAATGTCTGATCAAAGATGTAAGCTCCATAATCCAGCTTTGTTTGTGTGCCTACAGCATAAATGAACCTGCCCAGGCAAGTGGATATTGAGGATGTATGATTGGTAGGAACCCAATTTGCTGTACCAATCCTGTTCAGCATGGCATATTTCCTTGTCAGCATGCTCACTGAGAGCTTTCCTTTAACTGGCCAAGTCTTGACCTGGTTAGCAGTGATAACCTTGCAGACCTGGTTATCAGTCTTCCCTAACTCATTTGGACCATCAGATTCTCTTCCAAGGTATTGGTTGATGACCTGAGGAGAGAATTCTACACACCTGCCTCTAACAAATACTTTTCTAAATTCAGCAGACTTACCATTGGCACAATCTTCTTGAAGGTTGACTATGAATTCCTTGACAAGCAACTCATAGCAGGGAGAAAAGTTGGAGACAGTTTTGAAGAGGCCAGCAGAAGAGATGAGATCAATTAACTCTGTGCACTCAAGTGCATTACTGCTCAGCTCTCTTTCAAGTGCTACCCTTCTTTGATAAACAAACTTCCATCTGTTCACACTTGAAACATGATGGAAGGAAATGTTGTCCAAGGGAGCTTCTGGAACAGCAGTTGATGACCTTGAGGGTACTAATTTCTTCTTTGGAGGAGATGTTGGGACATCTGTTTCAACATCTGAATCTGGAGGAGTGACAGCTTTCCTCTTTTGTGTTTGCACCTTGCTCCATTGTTTTGTAGGACCAAAGACAGCTTTAGCTTTGTCCTTCTTTGGGGTAGCTTGCTTCTTCTCAGGAATTTCATGTCCTGCATGCATCTTTTCTTTCCTAGTTCTGAGCCTTTTGGCTATGCTAGGTTTTACAGAGGCAATGATTTCTGTATCAGAATCATGCTCTAGGTTCACAACAGTAGGGGATTGAGCAGTCTCCTCTTCAGCTGGTGGATCAACAGAGATGTGCTCTTCAGTTGAGGCATTGGTCTGGTCCTCAGATGCTTCTTCATCACTATAATTTGAGGCCTTTTTCTGGTCCTCAGATGTTTCAACAGCAGCATCAGATGAGGCCTTTTGCTGATCCTCAGATGTTTCAACATCTATTGGGACATCCTGTTGAGCAGGAGTGTCCTCTGCAGCTTGAGGTTGTTGATCTTCTTGTGGAGCTGGCATGGTGCTCAGAGGGATAGAAATGCCACTAACCACTCTTTGTTCAGAAAGAATCCTGTTTACCAACTCCTTTATGGAATCATCCACATATTCAGAAGATTTTGGAGGTATGTTTGCTGGTGAAGGAATGCCTTTGGATTTGCTGCAAACTTGATCTTTTGTTCTTTTTGGAGTTCTTGGCTTTTTAGCATGAGGAACACTTCCTCTGATTTCGTCCATTGGAGTTGAATCCATGGGTACCACAGAAATGGGGGTTGCATGAACCACATCTTCCTTGTTGAGGATTTCTTCAGGAATGTTAGGGTTTTGAGACATTTTCGAAGAAGGTGGATGAAGAGTTTTAGGTTTGATGATTTCTGAAAAGCAGTTAGAGAATGCAATTCATTTTTGAGAGTATGATGAGAAGATGGAGAGCTGAAAGCAAGCTGATATAACATAAGTAGCCGTTACTTTGAGACTTTTTAGGAGAGGAATACTCAAGGTCCTTGACCAGACTGGTGTTGCCATCTGGTGCTTATGCCACACAATGTCATATGACATGTTGGCACATCTCCATAACTGCTAAATTTCACATAAGCAGATTCCTAATTTGCCCCTTAAGTTTTCAAATTGAGTAGCATCTAAGGCTTTGGTAAATATATCAGCCAACTGCAGATTTGTAGCTACATGTTCCAATGAAATCACTTTCTCTTCTACAAGATCTCTGATGAAATGATGTCTGATATCAATATGCTTGGTCCTGCTATGTTGGATAGGATTCTTTGATATGTTAATTGCACTTAAGTTGTCACAGTACAATGTCATGACATCTTGTGGGACATTGTACTCAGTGAGCATTTGCTTCATCCAAACCAACTGTGAACAACTGCTTCCAGCTGCTATATATTCAGCTTCAGCTGTAGATAAGGATACACAATTTTGTTTCTTACTGAACCAAGAAATCAAATTGTTTCCTAGAAAGAAGCATCCTCCTGAAGTGTTTTTTCTGTCATCAGCACTTCCAGCCCAATCAGCATCACAGAAGCCAGTGAGAATTGGTTTACATCCATGAAAGTACATTATGCCATAGTCACAAGTACCATTAACATATTTCAGAATTCTCTTGACTTGATTAAGATGACTGACTTTTGGATCAGCTTGATATCTTGCACATACACCTACTGCAAATGCTATGTCTGGTCTACTAGCAGTCAGATATAACAAGCTTCCAATCATACTTCTGTACATGCTTTGATCTACATTCTCACCCTTTTCATCTTTAGTCAGCTTTAAATGTGTGGGGGCAGGAGTTCTCTTATGAGTAGCACTGTCCATTCCAAATTTCTTGACTATGTTCTTGGCATACTTGCTTTGGGAAATGAACATGGAGTCTTCCATTTGCTTTATTTGCAGTCCAAGAAAGTAGGTTAATTCTCCTACTAGGCTCATTTCAAATTCAGATTCCATTTGGTTGACAAAATGTTTAACCATCCTGTCTGACATCCCACCAAAGACAATGTCATCTACATATATTTGAGCAATCATGACATTTCCTTCTTCATCTTTAACAAACAAGGTTTTGTCAATTCCACCTTTCCTGTACCCTTGCTTGATAAGAAAAGTAGTCAGCCTTTCATACCATGCTCTTGGAGCTTGCTTCAGACCATAAAGAGCCTTCTTTAGTTTGTATACATGATTTGGACAGCTTGGATCAACAAATCCTTTAGGCTGTTCTACATATACCTCTTCATTAAGATAACCATTTAAAAAGGCACTTTTCACATCCATTTGAAATAGCTTGAACTTTAAGATACAAGCAATTCCCAAAAGTAGTCTGATTGATTCAAGCCTTGCTACTGGTGCAAAGGTTTCATCAAAGTCTACTCCTTCAATTTGTGTGTATCCTTGAGCTACAAGTGTAGCTTTGTTCTTTGTAACAACTCCTTGCTCATTTGACTTGTTCTTATACACCCATTTAGTTCCAATCACATTTATGTCATCAGGTCTAGGAACAAGATTCCACACTTCATTCCTTGTGAATTGACCTAATTCCTCTTGCATAGCACAAATCCAGTATTCATCAGTAAGAGCTTCCTCGATGTTTTTAGGTTCTATTTTAGAAACAAAATAAGAACCTGAAATCACTTCTCTTGATCTAGTGCTTACACCTCTGTTGGGATCACCAATTATCAAATCTTTAGGATGATCCTTCTGGATTCTGATGGAGGGAGGTTTGCTGGATTGTTCTGTCCTTGCATTAGTTTGAGTGAAGTCAGAATGATCACTCTTTTCTTCAGCTTCAGTCTTGATATCAACAGATGTTCCAACATCTTCTGGGACATCTGTAGGAGCATCATCAATTATCACATTTATGGACTCCATGATAACCTTGGTTCTAGAATTAAATACTTTATATGCCCTGCTGTTTATAGAGTATCCAAGAAAAATCCCTTCATCACTTTTAGGATCCATTTTTCTTCTTTGCTCCCTATCTGCCAGAATATAACAGTTACTTCCAAACACATGGAAGTACTTAACTGTGGGTTTTCTGCCCTTCCAGACTTCATAGATTGTGGACAAAGTTCCTTTCCTTAGAGTAACTCTGTTATGGATGTAACAAGCTGTGTTCATAGCTTCAGCCCAGAAGTACAAAGGTAACTTTTTAGCATGGATCATAGCTCTTGCTGATTCTTGAATAGTTCTATTCTTCCTCTCAACAATCCCATTCTGTTGAGGAGTGATTGGTGAAGAATATTCATGATTGATTCCTTCTGAAGAACAGAAATCTAAGAATTTTTGGTTCTCAAATTCTTTTCCATGATCACTTCTTATTCTGATCACACAGCTGGCTTTTTCCCTTTGTATTCTTTGGCACAAGTCTTTGAATACATCAAATACATCAGACTTTTCTTTGATGAAATTTATCCATGTATACCTTGAAAAGTCATCAACCACCACATAGGCATACCTCTTACCACCAAGGCTCTCAACCTGCATAGGTCCCATAAGATCCATATGCAATAGTTCCAAAACTTTGGAAGTTGTCAGATGTTGGAGCTTTGGATGGGACATCTTGGTTTGCTTGCCTATTTGACATTCACCACATATTTTGCCATCATGAATCTTCAGTTTAGGGATACCTCTTACAGCATCCATAGATATTATCTTCTTTATGCCTCTGAAATGAAGATGACCTAGTCTTTGGTTCCATAGTTTCACTTCTTCTTCTTTAGCTAAAGAGCAAGTTGAAGTGAGACTGAAGTCTTGAGATTCCCACATGTAACAGTTGTCTTTAGATCTGGCTCCTCTCATGACAACCTCTTGTTCTTTGTTAGTCACTATGCATTCAGTTTTGGTAAAGTTTACACTGTACCCTTGACCACATAATTGACTTATGCTGATCAGGTTAGCAGTTAAACCTTTAACCAGTAGCACATCATTTAGTCTTGGTACATCTTGACAATCCAAGGTTCCAACTCCCTTGATTTCTCCTTTAGCTCCATCTCCAAAGGTTACATATCTGGATTAATGTGACTTTAAGTCTACTAGCAGATTCTTCAATCCAGTCATGTGTCTTGAACATCCACTGTCAAAGTACCAATCTTCTTTGGCTGATACTCTTAGTGATGTATGTGCTATATATGCAACACCTTTCTTTGACCATTTGAGTTGAGATTTCTTTTGATACCTCTGCCCTGTGTATTGTTCATCAGTAGAGCTCCAAGGTTGTTTGTTGATCTTGTTCTTGGGTATGTAGCTTTGATCAGCATGAAGACTAGCTTTTGGTCTCCATACCTTCTTGATGACCTCTGTCTTCTGCTTAGAAGGTTGCTGATCTCTTTGATGTCTATGCAGCACTTGCTTGGTAACTTCTATCTTCTGCTTAGGGGGTTGCTGATACATCTGATTTGGATATCCATGCAACTTATAGCAATGAGGTTTGATATGTCCAAATCTTCCACAATGATGACATCTCCATCTTTGATATTTCTTCTTCATTATGTTCTTTTCAGAATGATGAGACATCTGTTGGAACATTATGTTTGACTTTGTGTTCTTTTCATGATGTTGAAGCATATGTTGGGACATCTTGTTTGACTGTATGGACTTTGAAGTAGTTTTGCTAGAGCTAGCTTCATCCTTATGAACTCTGTTAAATCCCAGTCCACTTTTATCCCCTGAATGCTTATTGTTGTTGAGAATAACATCCAGTGTACTTGAGCTACTGTTCAGCATTCTAACAGATTTGGACATGTGTTCCAACTTGGAGTTGAGAAGACTTACTTCACTTTTCAAGGTGTCAATGATCTCTTGATCACTTGCTTTTTCACTCTTTAGTGCTTCATTCTGCTTCTTTAGCTTTATAGTCTCACTGCATATTTCAGTGCTTCTTTTGAATAGATCTTTGTATGCTTGCTCAAGTTCTTCAAAAGTAAGCTCCCCATCACTGGATTCACTTTCAGATTCACATAATCCAGCTAGAGCAGTGATATGCTTAGCTGATTCTTCTTCTGAATCACCTCCTGAGTCTTCATCAGACCAGGTTACAGAGAGTCCTTTCTTTTGCCTTTTTAAGTAGGTAGGACATTCATTCCTGATGTGTCCATATCCTTCACATCCATGGCATTTAATACCTTTTTCTTGACTGGTCTTTTCATCATAATTTGACCTTCTGTTAGCATCATAAGGTCTTTTGTTCTCAGAAGAGTTTGTGTATCTTCCACTGAGTTTGGATTTGCCTTCCATCCCTCTGAGGATCTTTTTGAATTGTCTTCCAAGCATAGCAATGTTGTCTGATAAGCTTTCACCAGTTTCTGATTTATCATCTTCTTCTTCATCAGTATTTGTCACCAAGGCTATGCTTTTGTTCTTCTTTACATATGTGTCATTCATTCCCATCTCAAATGTTTGAAGGGAACCAATGAGCTCTTCAACTTTCATTGTGCATATGTCTTGAGCTTCTTCTATTGTTGTAACTTTCATGTCAAATCTTTTTGGCAAAGATCTGAGAATCTTTCTTACAAGCTTTTCATCAGTCATCATTTCTCCTAAGGCTCCAGAAGTATTGGCTATATCTAAGATATTCATGTAGAATTCATGAGTTGTCTCATCTTCCTTCATTCTCAAGTTTTCAAACTTGGTGGTGAAAAGTTGAAGTCTTGACATTTTTACCTTTGATGTTCCTTCATGAGTTGTTTTGAGAGTGTCCCAAACATCTTTGGCCAGCTCACAGTGATGCACAAGTCTAAAGATGTTCCTATCAATGCCATTGAATAAAGCATTTAAGGCCTTGGAGTTGCCTAGTGCTGAATCTTCTTCCTCCTTACTCCATTCTTCTTCAGGTTTCAACACTTTTGATCCATCTTTGGTGTCTTGGACAGGATGTTCCCATCCAGTGTTGACTGCTCTCCAGGCCCTGTTGTCAAGTGATCTTAAGAATGCAATCATTATTGGCTTCCAGTAGTCATAATTAGATCCATCCAATATAGGTGGTCTATTTACTGATCCTATATCTCTGTCCATGTTTCCAGAATTTGTATTCCCTAGATCTCACCCAGTATAAACAGGCAGGGTGCCTGCTCTGATGCCAATTGAAATTCTGTGATCAGGTATGAGATGTCCCAACACTTGACACATTTAACCAAAACTTAAAGTGCAAGAAAATTAAACAACACAGTAGTTTGTTAACCCAGTTCAGTGTATAACCACACTTACATCTGGAGGCTACCAAGCCAGGAGGAAATCCACTATAAGTAATATTAATTCTAGACTTAAACAACCCAGTTTAATCTTTCACTTAATATCTACCCAATGCAATTTCTACCTAAGACACTACTTAGATATGAGTACCAACTCACTCCCCCTCAATCACACAGTGATCTTGTTTACAAGTTTAATAAAATTGAAGTCATACTTCAAACAAAACAGCTTGATCTTACTTCACAGTTTCAATCAAGTCACAAATGCACTTATGCTTAAAAGCTCATAAAGTGGTACAATAAAAACAACCTGCTATTAAAACACAACACCCTATTTTGTCTTCTGAAATTCGTCCTCAATTCTGTGAGTTTCTGTTGATTAAATATGTGTTTGTATTTTGGGCTTTCTGTAGGTCAATCCAGTCCTAAAAACGCATGCAGCTTCCACCTTGAATTAGGGTTTGTTACTTCCTAGATTCTAGGTGATTTAGTTCTTCTGATTATGCTGAAGCCTCATAACAATACTCCCTACATATGCGCCTTATTCTGTTTTTGTCCATCCATAATTAATTCCAGATAACTTTCCTTAAATATCTCAGATCAGTTTAGTCATTAATTAATTCTGGTAGCAGGTTTGAGATGTCTCAACATCTGTTGGGACATCCTGAAAAACTGAACTTAAATCATTTACACAATGTCCCAACATCTGGTGTGACATCCTGAATTAAGTTCTTATACTCTGTTTGATAATGTCCCAACATCTGATAGGACATTCTGAACTGAATTCAATATTTCTTGTTGGTCAAAAATTCTGCCAATTCTAAACATCTACACTTACCAATATGATTTTATTTGGGTTGTAGGACTTGCTGTAATATTTGAGTTTCAAAAATCCTTCACATATATAAGGTAATTCACATTGATGAAAAGCACATAACATGTTTCTTCTAATGTTTACATTGATGAATTGTTTCTTCTAATGTTTACATTGATGAAGAGCACATAACCTATTTCTGCAAATGTGTAAGGTAATTCACTTCATAAACTCATTGTTAACTACCAATAAATTATCTTAGTCTTAGTATGTAATATCCTCTTTGCTGAGTTTTTCTTTCCTGCTTTTTGTAAGACCCCAGATTTTTTATGCCAGTTCAGAGAGGGCTTGTCGGTTCAGAAAGTTTATCAAGCTTTGGGTATGTATGAGGTATTAATCAAATAAGATCGTAATGATATATATGGGTTGTTATTTGTGTTGTTGTGTCTGGTGCAAGGTTATTGTTATAGTTAATGGTGTTGCTGCGTTATTTGTGTTATTGTGTCTGTCTGTTATTTGTGTTGTTGTGTCTGTCTGTTATTTGATGATTTATGTTCTTTTAGTTTTTAAAACTTTGTACAGGTAACCCTATGATGTTTTAGGTTCTTTTGTTATGGGATCATGAAGCTGATATCTATGAGCTCGCTTATTAGAAAGCATATTGCTCTCACATTCATAAGGGTCGGCTTAAGATACATGGAATGTAAGCGAGTTTACGAGGTCTGGTCATTAGCTCTATTGTCATATTTCACATCTCATCTCGAACTTTGAGATGCAGGATTCAATTGTGGATTACTTATGAATCATGAAATTTCTACTTCTTATCATAATTATTTTGTATGTCTAATAGAAATTTGCTACTGGATTTTCAGGATCGAAGACGGAAGAAGAGTAATGCCATAGATGTTGACGTGGAGACGAATGTCAATGATTCCTATCACGTTTCTAGTGAATGCAAAGTAATTGGTAATGAAAATTTCATTTTCAAATGGGTGAGTTTAGTTAGTGACATGGTTTTGTTTATTGTATTTGCTTTACGTGTTGAATTCATATCACACAGGAGGAGAGGGACGTGCTGCCTGCAAATGCAGAGACGACGACTTTTGTTCATACAAGTGCGGCGACCACTACAACTACTCATGGAATTGAAATGGTTGTGGAAATTCTTATATAGAATTTTATTCTTAAATTCATAGGTTTGGATATTCTTAGGTTTGGATATTCTTATTTTTAATGATTCTTTTATCATAATGACGATTCACTTTGTAAATATACTGTAGGTTGTTCTAATGGAATCTTTACATAATGTGGCAGTCATGCTTATCTTACTTTTGTAACAATAAATTTTTCTATTCAAATTCATGCATTAGAAAATTCATTACCTATGGTGTATACTTAATGATTACCTTGACCATCTGAATTCTCTTTTATGGTTTCAATAATAATTATTGCATTTTTTTATTACATTTACATTTACAAGGTGGGAGAGTATATTAAGAATCACACACTCACAGTTATAAATCAATCCTTTTTTCTCAACATGTATCATATACGATTCAGCATACTCTCATATTTTGTATGGCGTCCACCCATTGTCCAAATAGAGCGAATGAGTTTGATCTTCAACAATTTAACCATCAACTTCATGAACAGGTTCAACCTTTCGTTTACTATTTATTGTTTATATCTATGTTAACATGCCTCGATTCAAAACTTATTCTTTTCAACCCTTTTTTCTTTCATCAACAGCCACACAAAAAGGAGAAGGAGCAGAGTATTGATGAGTTGAAAGAAGCACATAGAGTAGCCCATGAAAAGAGTGAGAAACATAGGGAAGCATTGGTGGAACAAAAGCGGGCTAAGGAGGAATTTGACGTACAAAAAATCCCAGATGTTGAATTCAAGCAGGCTGGATTTTAAAATGTGAAGAAGCCGGAAGCGGGATGGCAGAAACATCTTGAAAGTGTGAGTACCCATTATGTCTTTCGTTTACTATTTATTATTTATATCTATATTAACATTGCTCGATTCATAACTTCTTCTTTTCACCGCTTTTTTTCCATCACAAGCCGCACGAACCTTTTGTTAAACTCGTGTTGGTCCAACCACCACCTAAAGTCCATCCACCAACGAAGGTTCAACTTTAAACTCTGTATTTAACATTTCGATATAACTTATATATTTTACTTGGCAGAATTCATGCGTTCATTTTGTTCCACATGTGCATCAGCTGCAACAACTTCCCAAAGATCCCATCCCGATCTATGCACCAGTTGCTGTGCCGCAACAAAGGGCCAAAAGGCGAAGGAGGAAATCATCAAAAAACGGCGAAGACTGCAGAGGTATCATTCAGATGTTGAATAAGAAGAGCCACAAATCTTGGAGTCCGACGATGATGATGAGGCGGACTACACAATGGGAATTTTTTCTCGGGTCTAAGATTTTGTTTTCATGATTGAAACAACGAATGTATTTGTACTAATCATTTGGATTTGGTTTCCTTGGTTCTTCTATTTAAGGTTTTGATGTATGTATTGGTGTGTATCCCAGCTTGCATTTTGGAATGTGATCTTTAGTCATGTTTGTTTGTTTAGTAATGAATTGATACTTATATCATTAACCTTTGTAGTAAATACATGAATGCTATGAATACTTATGTCCCTTTTGAATGACTTTATCTTTAAAAGTAGAATAATTATATGAATGGTCATAGTATTTGTATGTTTGTTATAGTATCACAGTGGTGATATAGAATTACTATTATATGTCTGCAACAACCAGAAAGATGAAGTGGTGAGGTTCTTAGTCCCTAACATATTTTATATCAACAGTTTGATGACTAACAAGAGTGAAGCTCAGGTCTGAAGAGATAAACAGAGATACGAAATTGATGGCCATCAATTTCAACAAGTGGTGTTGGAACTATCGCGACTTGTCGTAAATCAGAAGACAAATTAATTGGTGACCTTAGTAAGTGACTTTCACTATGCATTTTTTATATGTTTTTGAACTTCAACAAGTGAGAAAGTTTATACACTGTAATGTGTTCGGTGGTACCGAGAATCAGAACTTGTGGCGGTAGTAGTAGTAGTAGTAGTAGTAGTAGTAGAAGAAGAAGATGATGAGAGAATAGAAGGATATTCCAGTTGAACTTCTGATGCAGATTTTACCTAACGGGACATGGTTTCTCCGAGTCTTAAAACTACTTTGACTCAGATTCATGGTTTCCGCTAGGTCGTATCATCAGTGGTACGCTTTATCTTCCATATGACTCAGAAGCTGGTACACTATTATTTGTTCTTTTAACAATTCATGGTACACTATTATTTGTTCTGGTATTCTACTTAAGTTATAATGCTTTTGATCTAAATTTATAAGCATGGAAGTCTTATGAAACTATACTTTTATGACGTGCAGTAACTTTGTTCTCTTCTTATTGAGAAAGCTAACGAGTGGTTGGCTACCAATGACAATCCCGAATCCAAAGGTTGGAACTGTTTCTATCCTTTTCTGATATACCTCTTTTGTCCTTAAATATAATTAGTTTTTGCTAGCAATGAATTTATTTTGGGTGGTATTTTAATATGATGAGTCATTTTGATTTGCAGAGGGTTCGCTTCCTACTGCATGTAAGTTTGTGTTTGAAGAGGTAACAACTTCCTCAGTCAATATCATTTTACTTGAAATCTCGAATGTAATTGCCGAAAACATTAATGGATTCAAGTTCTGGTATTACAAGAGTAGGGTGGAATCACACATACAAGAACATGTATGCGTTTCCATAAGCTCAGAGGAAGATTTTGATATCTAACCTCAAACCTTGCAATCTGGACCTCTTACCATTCTATTTCTTCCTGGTGAATTGATTACTATGATGTTTGTTTTATGTATATTTTACACTTTTGCTATTAGGAATTTTAGATGTCTGTCTGCAACATATAAGCACAAACAATGTATGATAATTAGGCCTTGTTAATAGTATTTTACTATGATTGAAATTCAGTTCTTTCTACGTATTATTGTACTAAGTTTTAAGGTAACGTGAAAAGTAGTATACTCGTGCGTTCAAATGTGTATGTATGAACATTAATATGAGATGTAAATTTTGTGCCATCTCTCTTTCCAATTTTGACATTTTTGTCTTGCGGTGGAAGATTTTATCTCTTGAACGCAATTGATTCCTAAGAAGTATAGTTAGCAATGATCACATCAATATTCACTATTTAGCAATAAAAAGTTTGAATCAATTTTGTGCCATCTCTCTTTCCAATTTTGACATTGTATCCTAATAAATATAGTTAGAAATGATCACATCAATATTCTTTATTGAATCCTAAGAACTATAGTTAGCATCATTGTTGTTTCAGCTTTTTTTCTGACCAAAATCACTTTTGATAATTAAGGGTGTTTATGTAAAGTTTAGACTAAAAAATAAATAAACAAGTATCACAACTTTTTTCCAAAAAAAAAAAAATAGTCAATGCTAAGTACATACATTGGAATTTTATTAATTTAGATTATGTTTAGATAAACAATTTAAACAAGAATAAGCACCCCAAATAAGTTCTTAGATAAGTTATCTAATATTATTATCTAATAGTTTTCAATTCTAGAAATGCCTCAATACTACTACTATTTCACGTCGATAAATTATGTTTTTTTTGTTGTCTGCCATTTTAGAGATGTCTCTAGAAACAATTTAAAAATGATTTCTTCAATTAAAAAAATGATTAAAATGTTATAAACGCACACAATGTTTACTTTTGATTCAAACTTTTTTATATACAAAAACAACTTTACAATTAATTCAATTTTTTTATTTCTAGATAGTGTAAAATAAAGTTAATATTTATAAACGAAAACAACTTTACAATTGATTCAGTTTTTTTTATATCTAAATAGTGTAAAATAAAATTAATATTTATAAACGGGAATAACATTCAATTTTTTTTTAATTTCTAAATTGTATAAAATAAAATTAATATTTATATACGAGAATAATTTTATCATTAATTCAATTTTTTTATTTCTAAATAATATAAATAAAATTAATATTTATAAACGGGATCCCACTCATTATAAGTAAAAGAAATAGCAAATAGAATATGAGATCATAGCGTAGTGGAAGGTGTCAACTGTTTTATGGGTGGAGACGTTAGAAATAATGATACGCAATGTTAGAGACATAATGGATGAAAGAGTGTGTGGGACACTCGTGATTATTCCCTTGGAAAGTGTAGCCGCAAGAAATGCCGACCTGCACCAAAACACAGGCAGATATCTTTGTAACTACGAGTTCTTTTTTTTAACCAATTTCAATCATTATCGCCATTCCCTATAACCTGAATTAACGGCTACTATATTGCTTTACATCCTCAACCCAACCACAAATTGTTTACTTCTGTTAAAATTGGATTTGAATAATTTGTTCTGATTAAAACTAGTTCAAACAAAAGCTAATTAAATTTTAATACCTTCTCATAATGAGATGGGTTAAACAATATACTTAGGTTTGATTAATTTAACTAGCCAAATGTTTAATTAAACATGCCTTAATTCTACCTATCAAAGTTAAATTTAAACTTATATATCCAATAACAATTATAAGCAAAAGTAATTAATTTATATTGATTACAAAAATTAGTTAGATATAATTATTTTTTTATATTTTATGCACAATCAAAAGAAATTTTACTATAATATTTTTGTTTGGAAAAATCAACTATTAACATTAAATATTTAATATTTAATTATATTATATTATATTTTTTTATCTCTTAATTTTATCTAATTCACGAAATTATTTCTCCTATTTTAAATTCAAATAATTTTGGTTCCCTGTTGCTTTTTTTCATAGAAAATCGACAAAATATTTGTTTTAACTTATATTTTTATCTTTAAAGTTTCATAATCGATTTATCAATACAACAAATAACGTTTTTAAGACGAAACTTTCACCACGGACAATATAATACCAATGGTGTATGAAATAGGAGCGTCTTATTTTATTTAATAAAAAAATCAATATGTTATCTCAGTTTTATGAAAAATCGACATAAATACATGTTCATGATTTGAGATTCGATTCTCAACTCCTACAGTTTTATGTATTATATGGAACCAAAATGACACCTTTAAATTTTATAGATTTTACGTCGGATATGTTACTCCGATTTTCGTTAAAATCGAGATAAATACTCTCTAATTTTTTATTCTTTTTGATACCAAAAAGACACCTTTTTTTTTTATAAATTTTACAACGGATATGTTACATCGATTTTCAATATAACCGCGATAAATACTTTTTTATATTTTTTATTCACTCAGTGTCTACCTCATTCACTTCTCGGGTCCTAGTGAAAGAATGTTTCTTCTCCAGCCAACGAAAGAACACTTTATTCTCCAAAAGAGCCCTAGCGAACGAAAAATCTCTCTCACCATTATTCTCTAGTATGTTATTATTATTGTTGTTGCTTTGGTCCATTATTGTTGTTCTTGCTATTCTCCGTTACTGTTGTTGTTGAAAGCTTTATTTTTTGTTGGTCATGTACTTTTTTTTCTTCATTTTTTCATTGATCAAAAGGAAAAAACTTTATTTTGTTGGTTGTGTACTTTATTCAGGGATTACATAATTTTTTCCACATCAGAACAATATCCACTAGCACTACATGATTCTTCCCAATCTACGACTCGTTCCTCACTACCCTCATCTAAGTCACAGTGAACAATCTTCCTCGGTACTTTATCTTCTTCTTCTTCAGCATCTTTTTTTTCTTCTTCTTAGCCTTCCTCACCCTCAGTGGATCCCTAATAGTAATTGATCCAGATGGTTGAGCCTCCTTAGTTGACTACTGATGGTGTTGTACCGTGGTGATGGTTTTGTTCTCAACATTGACTTCTATGGAGATAATGTTCTTAGCCTTCTCAGATGGAAAACTCATGTTGCTAAGAAGTTAAGAAGAGTAGGTTGAAGATGAGGAAATTCAGTATATGAAAGTGTGCATTTATAGAAGGGGTTGAATGACTCAAACGTTGCTCATGGAAGATGAAACATCTGGTGATTTAATGCTTGCAATGATTACTTTTGATGGTTGATATTCTTGAATGATGTGTGACCATCTTGAGAAATAAAGAAAATTTTCAATCATTATTCTCTTGGGAAAAGTAAATGTTGTTCTTGTTTTATTATCAGAATTCAATTTTCCCACATATTTTCCATTTGCAAAGAGAGTAGTGCATCAAATCTTTGTAAATGGTTGTCACGTATGTTTGAGTTTAATGTAATTTTTTGGAGTGCATATGATATTTCTAAATGTAATTTTTCATTTCTAATCAGGTTTTTTGTCACTGATCCGTCTAACATTAGATGGTCAATTGTTCTTCAAGTTAAACATATTCTCGATAGTATTGATGAAAATCAAGATTCTAACTATGAGACGCCTTGTTTAGCAACACATGTACATCAAGCATTTGAAAAAGTGATTCAGATGATGTGTATGATATTCGTCGTGATCTTAAAGAGGGGATATGGGAAAACTAGAAAGTAAATATTTTATATCCCTTTGAAATTTATAATTAATCAATTTACTCCTTTTTAATCATTGTACTATATATTTAAATTTGTTGTTGATTTACCTAATTAGTTTCAAATATTGTTCAAACTATAGGTGCTTAAGGATTAGTGACAAATCCTATTAGACACATACATAACTTTCTATTTTGGTAATTGCTTTTGTTTCATAATCCTTTGTTTTAGTTTTGATGTAAAATTATAAAGTGCTTGCCATTTTGGGTTTGCATTTGGTTTAATCAATGAATATATGTGGTACAATGTTTCAATTTGAGAAATTGATAAAATGTAAAATATTTCTTTTTAAGGAATTTGCAAAATATGGTTTTATATTCAGGAATATGGTTATGTAAATGGTTATGTAATAAAGGTACAAACGACAGTACAAAAATTCTATTATTCACTATTTTATTCGTATTTTTATTTAAGTTTGACAAATTTATACATATTTAATTTAATGGTATTATCAAAACCAAAACGGCGAAAAAAATGAAAAATAATAATAATTTTTTTAGTTTGAAAATGATTTCTTGAAAATCAAAGGTGAACTCATATATGCACGTAATCTGAGTATTTTCAAAACTCTATTTTCTTCGTTAACCTACAATAGATTAATTGAATATTCATCTGAAGTAGGTTAAGGTGTATAGTGTTTTTTCTCTTTTAATAGATTCTTATATGTTGATGGTGATTGTGATGGTAAGGATTCTAACATAAATCCTAAAAGTTTGTTTATTTAGATGTTTTAGCACTCATTCTTGTCTTTTTTGTTGGATTTGTTATTCTATTGGTTGTGATGTTTTTTATTTATTTTTCTTGAAACTTTATTTGTACTTTTGTAATAAACATTTATTGTACTTTGCAATTATTTGTATTTGAGTGATTTTTACATATTCTATTAATATTTTTTAAGAGTGCATAGTGCTCACGTAGGACTTAAACTCTAATTATCTTTGGATTTGGATTACATAATTTAGATTATATTATATCTCAACAAGTAGGTGTGAAAATATTTTAGTGGGTTCCAGCATTATACTCTTATATGAGTCTTTAGTAGGTGTTATGAAAGCCTTGTTAGTTCCTCCATTGTTTTTCAATTTGAGTCTTAGATAAGCGCAAGGAGAATTTGATGGGTCCCTGCATTATGCTCTAATTGGAGTCTTAAATAAACACAAGGAAAGTCAAATGAATCGCTACATTGTGATATAGTTGGAGTCTCATATAACCACAAAGAGTGTTAGATGAGTTCATGCATTATGTTATAGTTGGAGCTTAGATAAACAAAAGTAGAATCTAATGGATTCATATATTATGCTTTAGTTATA
This sequence comes from Lathyrus aphaca, assembly GCA_963966055.1. Taxonomy (NCBI): domain Eukaryota; kingdom Viridiplantae; phylum Streptophyta; class Magnoliopsida; order Fabales; family Fabaceae; genus Lathyrus; species Lathyrus aphaca. Next base: position 49,608,350 of record OZ014519.1, read on the forward strand.
TTCTTAGATAAGGGTAATAAGAGTCTAATGGATCCATGCATTGTGTTCCAATTTAATCTTAGATAATAAACACAAGAAAATTACGGTAGGGTCCTTCATTGTGCTCTAGTTGAAGTCTTCAAGACGTTATCTAGTCATATGCCTCGTGCATCATAATGATGAGTTTATTTTCTTTTTTTCCTCTTTGATTGGTGAATCATTAGCTTTTGACTTTGCGTCTTTTTTTAGTAAGCAAGTTGATTAAAGGGAGAACTAAGGGCTCTTCAACCTGTTTATAACCAAAAGGGGGAAAAACCCAGCAAAAGAGATATTACAAACCAATTGACCTTAAGAAAGAAATAGTAAATAATCTTTACTAAAATCATAAAAACTACAATTGGAATGTGTAATCTCTCCATAAAAAGACCACTCCAAAGCAAATATTTTATACCCCACACCGTATTGTTAAAATTCCAATCCTCCATCCGGAAACAAACACTGTTCCTTAAAACCCATAATGTCCAAAAAATTGCTAGCCAAACTACTCCCGATTTGCCCTCTTTTACTTTTTTTACACGGCAGAACGATTACCAATCCATAAAATTTGAAAGGCACTCTTCCTATAATCCATCCAATTTACCTATCCAAATGGTTATTTCCCTCCATATCGACTTCACCACATTACAAGCAAAAAAGGAATGATTCCTACTTTTTGGAATAACCCCACAAAAAACACAATCCAAAGCATCACTAAGAAAGTTAATACCTCTATAAGCCAAAAGATCCTTTGTTGGAAGCGTATTCACAAGAAGTCTCCACCCAAAAGCTTTATTATTGAACGGAACCTCCATCTTCCATATTAAACTCAACGCTTCATCATACATATTCAAAGGGCCAAAAGAATATGATAGAAAGCGTAAAAGTGTAGCAAGAAGCCACCGAAAAACCCACATCGGGTTTCAGATTCCAAGAAATAATATCAAAATCTTCCTCCGAAATGCCATGAGCTAAAATCCGCTCATTCAACGGCACCACAACGACCCTAATGTTTGGGTCAATAGCCATCGTCCCACTAATGCAAAAAACTTCCCAAATCGACATTATGTTCCTCCACCCTCCCATAGCCGCAATTAATACCCTTTTCAATTGTGTTTCCGCAAACAAAACCGAATACTCATCCTTTAAAATAACATCCTCCAACCATCTTGTTTCCCAAAAAGGTATAGTAAAACATTTTCCAACCTTGAATCTACTACACTCAATAATGGGATTAAAAAGACGTTTCTTACAAATATAAGAAATATCCTTCCACCAAAAAGACGAAGAGGGAGAAAATAATTTGTTTGAGTCTTCACCACAAATAACCTTAGAAGCAATGTCTCCATATCGAGCTTTCAACAAATTAAACCAAAATGCGTTTGACTTTTGAAGAATTCTCCATCCCCACTTGTTAAGGAGAGCTAAATTAAAATATTCCATATTTTTTTGGGCTAATCCCCCTTTCTCATAAGGAATACACACATTCTTCCAACTAACCCAATGAATCTTCCTTTTCTCCTCTACACCACCCCAAAGAAAATTACTTTGAATCTTTATGAATTCTTTCACTACTTTCACCGGCATTTTGTAAAAACATAAAGTGAGAATAGTTAAAGAGTATAAAATAGATTTCAAGAGAGTGATCCTACCTCATAAGTTAAGAAACGATGCTTCCACCCCCAAAGACGCTTCTTCATCTTCATCAAAAGAGGATTCCAACTTGACAATTTCATTGGATTAAATCCAATGGGAATGCCAAGAAAAATGAAATTACTATCTTCCACCTTGCAAGAAAGAGCACACGCCGCCGCCTCCAAAATTTAGGATTAGAATTAATATTGATCAACTTACTTTTATGGTAATTAATTCCAAGTCTCGAGAAAATCTCAAAAGCTTTCAATACCATTTTAATGGCCCAAACATGCCTCCAAGTTACATCCCCCACCAACAAGGTATCATCCGCAAATTGGAGAATATCAACCGAACAATTTCTTTCAATTCCAAAGCTATCGAATTCAGCAATTTCATAAGACTTTTTAACCAACCCCGTCAATCCTTCCACAACTAAAACAAAAAGAAAAGGCAAAAAGGATCACCTTGTCTCAAACCTCTCTTTACTTAAAATTCCTTCGTAGGGATACCATTAACTAGCACCGACATCTTACATTGAAAGAATGTTTCCTTCATGAAAGCTATCGCAAAAACAGATAAAATCGTCTTTAAGAAAGTACCAACACTTCTTAAAGAACATGAAGGAAAACCCGTTCAGGCCCGGGCTTTCAGATCCTCCACACCCCCAAATAGCCTCCTTAATATCTTCCTCTTGAAAAGGACTCTCAATATTCAACCTCTCTTCCACACTAATTCTTTTGAAAAATACACCCTCCAACAACAGCCTCCCACTCTCCGGTTCGACAAACTTGTTAGAAAAATGACTCTGAACCTCATCCTTTATCTCATAAACCGACTTGATAAATCCTCTTGAAATGATTAAAGGACCCAAGTGATTATGTATTCTTCTATCCTTCATTACCTTATGGAAAAACCTATTATTGCAATCGCCCTCCTTAAGCCACTTCAATCTCGATTTTTGTAAAAGCATGTTTTCTTTTATCCTTAAGTTTCTCCAAAATCGAGTCGTCACTTTCTTCTGGTGAGTTATAATATGGGGATTTAATCCTACATATTAGACCTCTACCCTATCATCACCAAGATTAATATCACCAACTCCCTCCTCCACCTCCAAATCGATCTTCCCAAACACTTCCTTATTCCACCATTTATGCTTTTCTTTAAGAAGTCTTAACTTCTCTTTTAGAATAAAATCTCCTCTCCCTTCAATAAAAACTCTTTTTACTCCTTCTCCGCAAAAGGAATAAAAGAAATAAGGGAAAACCATTCATTGTTGAACTTGAAAGGTTTAGGCCCTCAATTAACATTATCCTTTGTCAACCAAATAGGACAATGGTCTGACAAGTCTCGAGAACCAATGAATTGACCAATGAATCCCCATCTATCAATAATACCATTCGATAAAATGAAAAATTCAATTCTACTCATATACTTACCATCACCACTATACCACGAGAATTTATTCCCTTTACATGGGACATCCATCAATAAACTATCTTCAATAAATTCTGCAAAAGAATTCATTTCAATGTTGTTATCCACCAACACCCTCCATTTCCTCTCTCTCCTACTTTTAACCGTGTTGAAATCACCCCCTATAATCCATCCATAATCGTTATATAATTCCTTTAAATCCAACAACCTTTTCCACAACAACTCTTTTTGAACAAAAGCACAAGAGGAATAAACATTAACCACATAGTATATATAGGACTTCCAAAACAACTTGATACCTAAGTATTCGTCATCTCTGAAACTGGGCAAAACTTCCCTGACATCTTCCTTCCAAAGAGTTAAGAGACCCCCCGACATACCTTCTGCACTAGAAAAATAGTACCCAATTTTAGAATGATTCCAAAAGCTATAAGCCAAAGAATCTTGAATATTTGAGAGTTTTGATTCTTGGATAAAGAAAATATCTGCATTACCCGTATTAATCAGAGAACTTATTATTGTTCTTTTAAGGATGTTGCATCCCCCTATTATGTTCATAGAACCAATAATCATTGATAATTGGTTAAATTCGCCATTCGTCCATCCACGTTGTCTCTATCTTCCTTATTCAAAGAATCAAAACTAAATTTCCCAACCTTATCACCTACGAGCTCCGTCACACCCAACACCTCAATAGCCAACCAAAGTTTACTATCGACTTTACACACCACATAATCCCACTATCTTCCATTGTTCCTACAAATAGCGGAATTTTCGGGTTGTTCTCCATGGAGGACAGAAAAACTGTTGTCAGCCTTCGGTATAGGTTCCAAAAAATGTGGCAGAGTGTTAACTATATCATTTGGAGCAGACATTGTCAATACCGGAAGAATCTCCACACCATTTTGCACACACATTGTTGACTGATACGCCTTCCGACTCTTCTACTTCAGCCCAAATTTAATCTTCCTCTTGACCTTCATATTATAAAAGCCCACCTTCTTATTGAAAGCATTGTGAACTTCCTACATATTAAGGAATTTTAGTTTTTTTTCTTCTACTCCTGTTTACTAAAGCCCCTAGAGTGCATGGCACAAAAGTGTTAACTGAATTAACAGTCCCCACAACATTCTCTCTAAGAACAATACCAATGATTGTATCATTAGAACCAGTAGCCTTCTGAATCTGCTGCAGACCTGAACCCACCGATATCGCCAAACCTCTAACATTAGAAATGGCCATGTCAAAGGAGCCTACTGTTGTCCCAAACCCGGAATTAACCGACAATTCGACTCTAACATTGGAACTAACCTTGTCAACAGAACAAACAACTTTTGTTGGCACTTGATTAAAAATCACATTAGAGGGTACTTCACCACTTTGATTATGTTTTAAGCTTCTGCTAGTCATTACACAATCCGCCTTATTACTTTTCACCTCCAGTGGAGCAACAAATCTCCCAATACCAGAATTAGAAGTACCTCCAGAAATGCAATTAAAAATTTCCCTATCGATTGAACAACCCGCCCCAATACCAAAATTAAAAGCACCTCCAGAATTGCAATTAGCAATTTCCCTGTCGACTAAACAAACCGTTGTAGCTATCACAGAATTGACAAATGCAACAAAGAGAACTACACAACCTTGGACCTATTTTGAGCAAATGACCATCCTATCACAAACCACATTGATATTGTTCTCCTTACAAGAAAATGTAGACCTTCCAATACCCAATTCAGGTGAATTTACAAAATTGCAATCGGCCTCGTCAACAAATTTGTGGTCCTCCTTCATACCATCTTTATTCGTAGGAAAACAGTAAGGAGAAAAGTCCTTTATATTGTCATCTGATATAATATTTCCTGCAACGATTTTTTCCGAACCTGATTCAAAAGACCAGTCTTTTTCTGATTCAAAAGAGGAACTTCAAGTAATTTGAGTTTTGAAGTTGCCTGTTTTGACGCTAGACCACTCGTAAGACTCTTCTGAGATTACCACCGAAACAGTTCTGCCATCGATTGAAATTTTCATTGAATTAGGAATCACTACATCCAACGATACTCTAACATAAATCCTCGCGACATCAAGTATCCTACCACTCGATGTATTGTCGTCAACACTAGCAAAAGAGCCAATAGAATCTGCTAATTCCATAAAGAAATCACAATTCTAAGCGTGTGTGGGAATACCGAAAACTCTAATCCACACCAACCTATTATCGTCTACTTCAACTTCACTCCATTTTCTAATCTCTGAGACCCAATGCTTCCACCAATCATCCACCTCTGCCAAAAGCTCATCAAAAATAATCTCTCCGTCTCACAATCGTGTCCTCTATGAGATTTTCACACTTTTTAAGATAATGTTTTTGTGTTGATTTCAATGATAAAATGAGTGTTATTTACTAAACTAAGCTTATTAATAATAGATAGTGGAGTAGTTATATGAATTAAAATACAATAAATAAGAGTAAGTTAATGGAAATAAATAATAAATATCACATTGATAATCTAAATGGAAAAATAATTTGAGACAAATAAAAATTAGAAAGAGGACACCTGTTGTGAGACGGGGGGAGTACCTTCTTATGATTCCTCAAGTAGGCATAAATTAGCGCCTAAAGGAACAACTTTGACAGCAAAAAAACCCTCAATTTCAAGATATGATTGAATGTTATAAGACTTACCAGGAATAATAACCTTCCCAACATATGCTTTCGCCAATCTAATCTTATATTCCTCTTTAGATGAGTATTTAAATCTCGTTACTTCTTTTGCAGACCCACGATAAACATTCCCACCAACCACCTCCGCAAAAGATCTTCTTACATTCCCAAACCTCATTCCCACCTCACTTCTCCAAGCAACTTTCATGTCTCATACTTTCTTCGATGTGAAGGTTATTGAGCTTCACAACTAATACCATCACATATTTGACCTCTTTGAACTTGGCAGAATCGAACTTCTTTATAAACTTTGTTCTTTCTCGACGAGATAGACACCTCCATTATTTCTCCGATACACCCAAAAATCTCAAAGAAATCGCGAGCCTTGCTGCTATCAGGAAACTCCGAAAATAATATCGAAGTTAGAGATGAAAACTCTTCACTCGCGAATCTCCTTCCAATTGGAAATGAATCCCAATGAGTAACCAATTGCTTGAATCTCCTATTCTGAACTGTCATCCATCCTCCCTCCCCAAGAGCACTACCACCGATCATTGTGGTGAACACTTGACCAATCCCCCTTTTAGAGAGAGGTTGGAACACAACTTAGAGAGAGGTTTTTTGTACTTTCTCCTTTTGTATTATTGTTCGGTTCGTTTGATCATTACTATTCACCAAAATCTAAGTACAATTTTGTATTAGGATCAACTATATGTCCTCGTTAGTCATATAAATGAATAAAACATTCATAAAAATAAATAAAAATAATAATAGTAAAAATATAATTAATATTATATTATAAATTGAAGTATACCAATCATTTTAAAATATATAATGTTTAAATAAATCAATTATTTGTAGACATTAAGAATTAGGATTAACACTAACTATGACTCTAGGCTTATAGTGAGATTCTTTTATTAAACTCAAAGAGAATGGAAAAATATACAGTATACCTACTTTATAAATTTCTTGTATATGTATAGTTTGATTTAATTTCAATAATGGAAGAGTAAAGAAACAAATCTATCAGCATATTAGGATAAAATTGAAAGGAATTTAATATATTTCTTAAATCTTAATTTGAACATGCTTAGAAAAATATATAGAAGCAAAAGTAAGATTTGTTTAGTATGTTATAGATTATCAATGAATGCAAGTATATCTTACTTCTTTGACCAAACTTTATGTTTACGTTTTGATAGGATATGAAATTAATTTTAATGTATCTTAATTGAACCTTTATTTTAAATATTGTTAAGATGTGCTTTTAGTTTTACTATTTATTATTGTTGTTATATAATGTAGTATCTCTGACACATTCGAGATATCAATCAAATGAAAAATCTTATATTCTAATTTACATTTTTTAGATAATTTTTATTTTTCTCTCTTTATCATCGAAACCCTAGTCCCCAAGCTTTGATAGGAAAAACTTCTTATCAATTGGTGATTTCATTACCATGAATTCTCTCCCCCGCCATTACTACCATAATGAACCTACCATGATCAATTTTCATACATTGTCAAAACAACAAACCTATCAACATTCAAGTTCCATCAATTCCAACCTCATATTTCATTCTTCACAACAACATCAACCTGAGGTAGAAAAACATATTTTTGTGTTTGACGATGGAACAAATGCATACTAATTGATAATTTCACTACGCCAAAGAAGCGAAAAGAAAACGTTTTTTTTTTGTCCTTTAACAACGCTTAAAAGCGTTGCCTAAAGTGACACCGTTGTAGGTAAAAACAACGCTTTTTTAATGCAAAAAAGTTGTCTTATGTATACGTTAGACATTGCTTTCCTTGAAAAGCGCTTTCTAAAGTAGGCCTTTAGCAGCGTTTTTTCATGAAAAATCGCTTTCTAAAGTGGGCCTTTAGCAACGCTTTTTCTAGCCTTTTATGCTTTCTAAAGTGGGCCTTTAGTAGCGCATTTTCAAGAAAAAGTGTTTTCTATTGTCCCCCTTTAGACAACGCTGTCTAATGTATTTTTTATTTCTCTTTTATGTAGCGCTTTTAAAGGAAAACACTTTCTGTTCTCTACTATAGGCATCTTTTTCTAAAAGTGGTTTCTTTTCTTCACGTAAATAGTTCTTTTTATTTAAAAACGTTGTTTATTCTTACTTTTTTAGACCTTTATAATTCAAGCCTTTATTTCAACACATAGGTACTATATGACATTCAACAAGCCTTATAAATCCATATAGGCATTATATTTCAACACATAGACTTATATATATTTCAACCAACTTGCCTTTATTTCAACATAGGCATTATATACCATTCCAACATATATACACCATTATAATTCAACACACAAACATCATATATATACACCAATTTGTCATAATTCCAATAATTTTCAAGACACATTTAGGTTTAATTTAGTGCTTTGGTAAATGATAAAACTGTACAATTTCCTAATTATGCTTTTTGTTAGTGGTGTGTGTGTGTATATATATATATATATATATATATATATATATATATATATATATATATACATCTGATTTCACTACACACACTACATTACCTCACAACTACAGTGTGTTTTCTTAGCAAACTTAAAACCCTAAACCCTAAAATATCCTCAAATTCTTCCATGGCCGCCTCTCAACCTAAACTAGCTGAGATAGTTAAATCTCTGACAGAAGCCCCTGTTGAACAACCCAATGAGCGCTCTATTTTAGATCTACCTGATCAAGTCTTGTTAGAAACTCCAGAAAAAGGTTTTAAAGTGTGTTACAAAGTGTTGGTTGATTTCATCAACTTGCGTGATAATGGAATGGATTTAACTGAATATCTAGAGGCTCAATAATGGGAAGGTTGTTTTGATAGGCTACATGGTCCTATCTATCCTCTTATAGTTAAGGAATTTTAACACATGTTGATGCAAATGAATTTGTCATTGTATCACATGTTCTGAAGAAAAAGATTGTCATCTATGAAAAATCCATTGTTATTCTTCTAGGAATGGAAAACGTCAAAGGGGTACGATTTCGTGGAACAGAGATGTATGTATCTGATGAAGTAAATGCATCCATATTTTCCAAATTTTCATTAGAGACAGGAAAGTTCAAAGCCTTTGACCTAAATCTAATTACACGGGTCTGGCACAAAATTATTCTGGGAACAATGAATCAGATACCCTCTCTCAACTCTCTTGACTACATCAACTCAACTCAAAAACTCATGTTGCACTACATACAGAAGAAGGAAAAAACTTGTATTCCATCTGTTTTGTTCAACTACCAGAGAGATTCAATTATGGAAAACAGGAAACCAGGCAAGAGTCCAAAAGGATACATTCCCATGGGGAGATTGATTTAAGATATTCTTACTGAAAGCAAAAACATTTATCACATCAATGATAAAGGAAAATTGAAGACAACTATTGGGTCATCTCTTAATAGTAGGACACTATTAAGAATGAAGCTTATTGACAAAGTTGTAGTTGAACCAACGACTTTTAAGCCTGATGTGATAAAAGAGCAAATAACTCATGTGGATACATTTCCTATCTTCTCAAGTTATGAATCCCTTGAGACACTTCAAACGTATGTCAAATCACTAAAGCTCAGTGAAAATGACAAACTTGTGCTCTCTGAAATTCCCCTTGAGAATTTTGAAGGAAAAAAGCGATTAAGGGCATCCAGTTCCATGAAAACCCCGATCAAGAAGAAGAAGGGAGAAAATGGTCAATCTGTGAAAATTTTGGAACCTCAATATGAAAGACCTGAAGGAAATCTAACTCTGGACATTCCTAACATCTCCTCTCACTTCTAAACAAACACAATTGTTACATCTTCTGTAACACCTCTGGTCTCTGCATCCATGATGATGGAAGTACCTCAACCTCTAATAATGTCATCTTAAATCCCTGTTATTCCTGAGCAACTATTTTCTGCCATAAAACAAACCATCTCACAATTCATCTCTAAATCAACATCACCCACTGTTCTGGAAAATGATCAATCTGCTGAAAACATTCAAGTGTCAGCTTCATCCAAATTGATTGATTCATCTGCTGAACATGAGTCCACAAACTCTCATCTCAGGAGTGTGTCTGATCAACCCACTCTTATTTTTGGTGAACATGTCAAATCATTCAACACGAAAGTTCTCAACAGATTTCAAGTATTGTCTGAGGAATCTAGTTATAGCATCAATCCTCAAGCTCTAAGAGTATCATTTGATGAGTTCAAATAATGGATATCTCAGGAATATCTGAACATTCTGAAACTCGTAAATGAGTTCAGTAAGAGTGAAGCTTTAATGGCTGACAAACGCTTGCAAGAGCAGCAAAAAGCAAAAGAAGCCTCTAGAATAACTACTAAAAAGGAAAAAGCAGAAAAGGAAAAGGAACTGAAAGATCTTGAAAAGACTGGTTCATCATTCCTTCATCCATTCCATAAATTTATCGAAGACTCAAAATTGAGACAAGATTAATTGGAAGCGGGTATGATTGAAAATTGCTTAGCCATAAATGAGCTCAGAAACGACATGGTTGAACTACTCAGAAGGATTCTACCACCTCCTCCAAACCCGTAGGAACAAATAGGATAAACCTTAGGATTTATTCTGTTTTTAAACTAATATTCTGCAATTATGTTTTGATGATCTTTTATGAATGAATTTTTTTCCTGCAAAATGTTCTTGATTTATGTGTGTGTGTGTGTGTATGTGTGTGTGTGTGTATGTGTGTGTTATGCATAATCTTAATTGTGAAACATTCATATGCATTAATCATAATCATTATCATATTAACAAGCTTAAACTGCTAAAATGCTCTAACTTTTTTATGATATCAAAAAGGGGGAGAAATTGAAATATGATTTTGATAATAACCTAAAGAATGCAAACTCAAACAAATCAAATGATATAAATTGTTTATCACTAAAGTTTGATGTTTATCCAAGGAACTTAACAAATTCACTAGGCATTCTTAGAAACAGGTTATAAGATCCAAGAAAGAATATCTAGATATGAAGATCCAAAGAAAGAGGTTTTGAGATGAAGGTTTGTGTTCTATTCAGACTCTGATGAGTATAGAGAAGTAATCCTTCTCTATCATATGTTCTGAACAACTCAAAATTTGTATTTTGTAAGTCTTGGAATCAGGGGGAGACTCTGATCAAGCATTAATAAAATTTTGGGGATAACACATTCAGGGGGATTGTTGCTCTAGAAACTCTAAATATGTTCTCACTGGTGATTACCCGGTTATTACCCTATTACGGTTGGTGATTGCATGTATAAAATGTTCTATCAAAATACATGGTTTTGTCATCATCAAAAAGGGGGAGATTGTACGAACAAGAGTTTTCTTTGCATTTCATCTCTATATTTTGATGATAACAATTGAGTATTTATGAAAGAACCATTTTATGTTCTAATGTTTGTTAAAGTTTGGATCCCAAATATTTTATATATTAATATCAAACAAACATTATGAATGAGTACGCGAATCCTAATATGTGAAGTTACTATGTGTAACATTAGTCGCAAGCGTGTTGAAGAAGCAAGTGTGCTTCTGAATCTAAACACAATCAGAAAGATCCAAGGATGCTGATGTTGCATTGGCAATCCTCTTGTGGATGTTGTTTTGAAGGTGGTTTTGATCAGATAATGAAGCGAAGCTTCTGAAATTAATATTCTAAAGAACTAAGTTCTGAAGACTCTGATGACTTGAAGTTCAGAAGACTTAACGTTTGAAGACCAAGTGCCTGAAAGATTCTGAAGACTTACGAGTTCTGAAGATTAAGATTCTGAAGAACTAAGTACTGAAGACTTTGTAGACAATGCTCTATGTGAACAAAGTTCTGAAGACTCTAAGACTTAAAGTTCTGAAAAATGGTTATGAAGAACCAAGTACTGAAGACTTTGAAGACAATATTATATGTGAACAAAGTTCTGAAGACTCTAAGACTTGAAGTTCTGAAGACCATGGGTTTCAAGACAAGTGTTGAAGTCCTCAAGAACATAGTTCTATGTGAACAAGTTCTGAAGAATAAAGACTTAGGTTCTCTGAATACACAATTATCATTGTCTCTAAAGCATGCCTCATTCATTGATTTATAATCAGAAGCCTTTGAAGTTCGGATGATAATGTTACCGTTGGTAAGGATAATACATAGTACGATAATGCTTTATGCCACTACCTCTCCACTATCTTTTAATTTTGGAAAAAGACAATATGTGGCTGTACTATTTGATTCCTTGTGCAACGGATTCATCAGTAGCCGAATTGGGCTGTAACGTCTCTTTTATGTTTGGATATAAAAGGAAAACATCACATGCTTTATGACATTGTTGATTTCAATAGAATCCTTGTTGGTTTCTAAAGGAAACACAACCACATGTGTTGATGTTGTTGATTCCTATTGAAACCAAACGAACAACTACACTTTTAAGTGTTGTTTATTTTGAATAGGAACTCAACCTGGTTGATTATCCACAAAAATTGAATATTCTTCTATATAAAGTAATCAAGGATACAACCATTTGGTTTATATGTTGATGTTGATTGATATAACCGAAAGGTTTCTAAACACACATACAATCAAGTTGTCAAATGGTCTTTGAACCATGTTGTTGATGATGTCATACAAACACATAAGGTTGATGATAAACAAAGATAACATTGGAACAAGCCATAAAGAGTCTACCTGAATATGCAGATCTTCTAGCTGATTACTCCTTGATAACAGTCTGCTAAAAGCAGAGAGATCTTGAATTCACAATGTGCTTAATTTCATATGTTGCAGAAGACTTGCAAAGTCGCTTAAGACAATGAAGATGATCGTGGAAGCTTCAACAACAAATCAACTACTTAAGTGATCATTGGATTAAAGAAAAACATAGGTTGTTGTCCATAAATGTTCTTATGTGAATCAAGACGAAGATGTCCTTCTGGTGCCTCAATGAAGATTAAACTAGCAAAGCTTTTGAAGAAGAAGAAGACTTCAACCTTCAAGTGCTCAATGAAGAAACAACTTGAAGATGTAGAAGACCACACAATGGAGCAAGAATAAAATGTAATATTTTTATTGTGTATTAGGATCTTCTAATGTACTTAAGTGAGTTTACAATCTGCTTATTAAGAAGCACAACATTTGTAAACAACCTTTTCCCTAAAGGACCATATGAAGGTCAGAACATTAGGAAGGCACAAAAATTAGTTAATAGCACATTCATATAACTATGTGTTCTGATGATATGTTTTGGGGTTAAGGTTTTGGTGCAGCTCAGAACGGTTGGTTTTGGAGCATGAAGTCACAATAGGTTATTGTGCAGTTAGTCACAGTTGTAGGTCGTGCAAGTTCCTTCTCAAGTAGACATTATATCCTGATGGGATCCCTGAACGGTCTAGCTGTGAGTTGAGATGAAATTCTGGTAGAGGTTTTGTTAGGTCAATGAACATTATATCTGGAAGGATCCCAGAACGATTCTTTGAGTTAGTCACAGTGCGGCTGTGCAATTGTAATCATAGATCTTGGGTATAGTGGATTAAGCCATTGATTAAGGAAAAATCACCTTGGTGTGTGGACTGGACTAGCTTGAGAAGTTCTCAAGTGAACCAGGATATATCGTGTGTTCTTTACTCTTGCTTTATGCTTTTATTTCTTTATGCTTCCACAATGCATTTATAGCATAGCTTGACGCAACTCATCAAGTGCAAAAAGTAGTCAAGAGATAAAACCTCAATTCAATCCCCCCTTTCTTGTGTTTTTCTCACACCTTCAAAAATAATCAGTGAAATAATGAGGTAATATATTGTTGCAATAGACTTATGATTCTGGTGTAGCGGAGACGGGATTGACATCTATGATTAGCATTCAAATCCCAAAATTAGTTAGAGAATAAGGAACAATGTAAGAGTAGGAATATATGAATATCTGACTCCTTGTTGTCTCTTCCTAACTCATTTTGGAAGCATATTCTATTGAGAATAGTAGAAAATACACATAAGTATATGTTAAATAATTTATTTTTGTTGCAAGTTGATATGCAACTATTAATTAGAATAAGAAATAATTTGGATAACTATATTGCATCTTTCTGACAGTCTATCATCTTTCTTTTCTTTGATTATTTTTATGTGAACAAATAGTTTTTTTTAACTTTTATTTTTATTGTAGGTCTACATTATCATGAAGAAGCATGAGAGTCCTAAGGTTTTGGTGTTGATGATTTTGGGGTATCACATTTAAAGCTTAATGTCTGTTGAAGAATCCATTTAAAGTATGTTATGTTTGGTGATGTAACTTTTATGTAGGACAATTTCTTAATACACCCCTTGGATTTCTTAGGCATCGCGTGCAATTTTATTTTTGTCCCATGTTTTCGGATATGCACATCTGAACACACTACTACACTAATATTGCTGATATATTTGAAACCTAGATGATCACTCCCCCATTCTCACCATTTCAACCTTTCTTCTTCCACACTCACTCTCAACACCCTAAAATAACGACTTCATCAATACCATTTCTCACTCAAAAAATCCAACTTTTTGGTGCATTAAATCAAAAGAAGTAAGAGAAGACCGAATTTACGGTAAATACTCATATTCATCCACTACATTGCTCACATTATTAATCTATTTTTTTGAAAAAAACTGGTTACGTTACTTCCGGATGTGCACATCCAGAACATATGAAGGATGAACTTTTCCGGATGTGCACATCTGGAAAAATGCCTGGCACTTCAGAATTTTAATTTTAATTTTTTTTGTATCTCTTTGAGTTATATATGTTGATTAGGTTATATTATTGTTTATAAATAGATATGGTGCACCCTGATAACGTTGCGAACGAATTAGTGTCGAAGAATTGTCTGAAAGATGTAGGCATTATTGTGAAGTCGGTTGATGTCCGCAGTGACTTTCACAACAAGCAAGAGTTTGATGATCGTGAAAGCATGCTTGGATATATTTTTAGGACGGCTATTAACTTTGGTTTTTTGTGTTAATATCGGAAGATCGGATAATGATACCGAAAGAAGAACCACATTTGTAATTTTGGGGTGCGAAAGAAGCGGTAAATATCATGCTCCTCTATGCCGGCTAATAAAAGACGACATCGTTAGTAGAAAGTGTGAGTGTCTGTTTAAGATTCCTTGTTACATGGTAGCTTCCACAAAATGGATATTTAGTGTTATTTATGGTTTACATAATCACGAATTGACATCAAAGTTTCAAGGCCATCCGAGTGTATGTTGGCTCAAGGCGGAAGAGAAGACATGTATTACCGACATGACATTGAATCTTATCCAACCGAAGAATATACTTTCCACGTAGAAACGGGAGGAACCCGACAATGTGAAAAATATAAAGCAAGTGTATAATTTGCGGTATCAGGCGAACAAGGCAATAAGGGGCGATAGATGTGAGATGTCAAACTTGATGAAATTTCTGGAAGACAATAGTTACGTATCTCGTTACAGATATTGGGATGATGGAGTTACATTCCGAGATATATTTTGGACTCATTCGGATTCTATAAAGTTGTTCAAAACATTTTCAACGGTTCTTATCCTCGGTTGTACCTACAAGACAAATAAGTATCTCCTTCCATTATTTAAGATGATAGGTGTTACGTCTACATATAAGAGGTATTCCATTGGATTTGCCTTTTGGAGTGCGAAAAGGAGGACAAATTTACATGGGCATTGGAGACATGTCGGTCACTATTGAAGAAACATGTTCTGATGCCTAGTGCGGTTGTCACGGACCGCGATACCGCTTTAATAAATGTAGTTGCATAGGTTTTTCCTACGTCTTATGCATTTCTTTGTCGTTATCACATAACAAAGAATATGAGAAGTCAGGTTAAACCCGCGGTGAGTGTGAAACAAGCCGAATCGGAAGATGGAAAGTTGGTCAAGGCCGGTGTCGTGGTGGAAAAAATAATTGATGCTTGGAATCATATTATAAATTCTTCAACAAATGAATTATATGCGGATAAGGTCATGAAATTACGGAAAGTATGCGAGAAGTACCCAAGTTTGGTCAAATATGTTGAAAGCATTATTCAAATATGTTAACCAAGTGAAGGAGAAGATCGTATGTGCTTGGACGGATAATGTGCGACACCTTGGAAATACAACAACCTATAGAGTTGAGTCGACATATGCTACTTTGAAGAAATGGTTGGGTAATAGCAAGGGTGACTTATGTAGAGATTGGGAATTCGTGGGTCACATGATTAAAAACCAACATAACGAGATACAAACCACATTTGGTCGGAGTATTACCGTTTTGGAACATCGATTTAAAGGTAACATTCTTTACTCTCATTTGATCAGCAATATGTCTCGGGCGAGTTTGAGCTACATTTTTCATGAGATCGTCTGAGCCGAAACGGTCGGTTCCGATAGTGCAAAGTGTGGTTGCACTATTTTGAAAACCTACAGACTCCTGTGTGCTTGTTCGATTGCCACAAAGTTGAAACTAGGTGAGCCAATAAAAATTGATGAAGTTTGTCTGCATTGGATGAAACTTATTTTTGATGATAATGGTTGTGCGGAAGGTGATAAACCGAAAATATCTATTTTGTCGGAAATGGAAGCAATTCAAGTCACATTTTCTAAGGCCGATGAAAACAGGAAGCTACATATCAAAGAAGAACTGAGGAAGATTGTATTTCCCGAAACAACCACTATGATACCACTGTCTCAATCGGTCAAGACTAAAGGTGCTCCGAAGAAGATGAAGCCTACACTAAATGACAACTCGGCAACTCAGTCTTCTTCATATAGTGAGCACGTTAAAAAAACTTTATTCGGACTCACCAACTCCCAAATCTCAAAAAGTTCCATGAAAGGTGCTCGCATTACCAAATCGGCTCCGACACCGAATGCATAGATTCCACGATCTCCTACTCCGAATGCACTGGTTCCAGCACCAATTCCATGATCTCCTACATCGAATGCACCTATAATTTCATTTATTAACGAGATGCCGATTTTTATGCACAAGCATATTGACAGTATCATCGATGTTGCGGGGAATGGTAATTATGGTTACCGAGTGGTTTCGGCTCTACTCGGTAGAGGAGAGGAAGGGTATAAGCTTGTCTGTCATCAAGTTATCCTTAAGTTGGAGGAGCATAAAGAATCATACGTATGTTTGTTTGATGGTAAAAAAACTATGACAAGTTTACGAGTCATTGGTTTCGTGGTTCCGTGGTCCGGCCCCGACGTCGAAATGGATGAGATTCCCCGAGACGGGACATCTCATTTCATGTACCTATGATATGGTATGTGTTGATTTGACGCGGTATGGTTTTTCGTAAACATTTTTTCCGCTCCACAAGGCACCACCGTCAAATACAAATGACCGTATTATGTGTGTAGCGTGAAAATCATGAGTGTAAGCTATTAGTTAACTTAACTCAAGGTAAACAGAGTCGACACCGCTCTTTTATTTTATTCCAAGTGGAAAAGGAAAAGAGAGCGAATAAATCCTAATGAATCTAAGAGAAAAAGGCTAAAGAAACAAACAGAGAACCGGGTAAAGGGATAAGTTACAAAATTGGAAGGTTTTACGCACCCAAAATGTTCGTGGTACTCCACGGGAACCCTTTGAAAAATTTATTGCTTTTGTAAAAAGAGAGTGGAGGGATGAGAAAAGAATTAATTTTAATATTTTTTGTGTTTGGAGAGGTTTACCACCTCATGCCTACGTACCCACAAAGTGCAACGCGAGATCAAACCACGTAGTTCGTGGTACAAATAGTGAAAAATTAGTGTGTTGGATTGATTTTTAAATGCAAAGATAAGTCGTCATTATTTAGCGAATAATTCCGCTAGAAAGAATGAATCATATATAAACATGTAAAGAAAAGGTTAAAATGAAAAATGTACAAAGGCACAAAAATATTTGATGAGTTTTATATTTTTTATGGTCTTTTGAAAAATGTTTTAATATACTTATATGGTCTAACATTTATTAAGAAAATAAAAGAAAAGGTAAAAATCACTTGACCTAAGTCAAGGTTTGATTATGAAAGCGATTTTAAGTTCGAAAACAAAGAAGTTTTTGAAAATAGGGAGAAGTTTTAAAAATTTAAGAAGGGGAGGAGATGAAGAGACTATCCTAAAAGGAAAATAAAAGAGATAAAAGGAGGAAAGATCTAACCAAACTCGATGATGCTTCACTTTTTATGATCATAAGAATTCCATCTTTATAAGCTAGCAAATGGCCAAATAAATGCAAAGCTACCATCTCCGTGAAGATTAAAGCAAAGGGAAGGTGTCATAGAATCTAAGTCCAAAACTCTAATTCCAATGCAAAGGATAGTAACCAATAGTCCAAAATTAAGATCACAAGTTTTTTAGAGGTTTAATCCTTTATTAATATTTTTTTGTGCCCAAATGGACAAAAGGAAAATCAACACAACAATATAATAACAAAAATATAAACATGATAATGGATGATAAAGCAATATAAAGCATAATAAAAATAAAGAAGATAAAGGTGCAAGAAGGAAATTAAAAAGTTATTATAGTAATATTAATAATAATATACATAATATTGATATCGTGAACTTAATCATCCACGACCAAAAGAGTAACCAAGGTACTTAGTACCAAAAACCAAAAAGACAACCAATTCCGCTTAGTATCATACACTATTGTGATTAATCAAGGCGGTTACATCCAAATTCAATGAAGTTTGAAAGAAGATTGGAAGACCCAAAGCAACTACGTATCAAACTTCACAAGTCTTGGATCTTAATGCAAAAAGATCAATCACTTTGGGATTACGCGACCAACACGAGGTCCGGTCCATGAAAGTGCAAGTATCCAATTAGATCTTTATTCCGAATTCGGGACACATTTTGGTCTATGTTAAGCAATCAACGAGTAATTTACGAAGTAATTACCCTACAAATGAGGTCGGTCAACACCAATTAAGTTGAACGATATATGTGCTAATGCATGCGAGATAAAGATATGTAAATCGCCATTCGAAAGCAATACTGAATGAAAATAAAGATAAATATCAAATTGAGTTTCATTTATGGTATTCTTTTATCTTTAAGTTCAATCACTCATCTTGGTGGATTCAAGTATGAAAATATCTCACTAATGCAAAGTACCTAAAGTGAATTAAATAATTCACTTAAAGGTAGATTTGGACTAATAAATATTAACCACTCTAATCTACACCCAAAGTCTATTGAGATTAAAGAGAAGTCAGTACCAATAATGTCTCCCAAGGTAAAAATAGGAAGGAGGAAGAAGAAGAAGCAAGAGGAATAAAAAATAACTAAAAAATAAGTCAAAAATTCAGTTCTGACTCAGAGTAACTGGTTACTACCTAAGCAGTAATCGGTTACTTGAACAAAAAAAGAAGTTTTCTGGAAAAATTAACACAGGTAACTGGTTACTACCTAGACAGTAACTGATTACTCTGTGTGCAAAATCAAAAATCTGCTAAAATTCAGTATGATCCATCTTTTAAAATATTTTTTCAAACACCAAATGATCATGAACGAAATTAGCACAAATTTTACAATCAAAACACA
This sequence comes from Lathyrus aphaca, assembly GCA_963966055.1. Classification (NCBI taxonomy): domain Eukaryota; kingdom Viridiplantae; phylum Streptophyta; class Magnoliopsida; order Fabales; family Fabaceae; genus Lathyrus; species Lathyrus aphaca. The sequence goes on from OZ014519.1 coordinate 49,627,646, forward strand.
GTGAAATCCCTGCAATCAAACAACAATTTATTATCTAGAAGATCAACAACCAAAAGCATCAAGGATCTACATCTTGAATGTTGTTGATGAAGGTAGAACCATGGAAAAATTGAATTACCAAGAACACTCTTCAAATTGATCAAATATAAAGCTTGATCTACTGAAATTGATGAACAAAAAAGAATAGGATGAAGGTTTAGCGCAAAGTTGATCAAGAATTCAAGGTGAATTCTTGATAACTTTCAAAAAGAGAAGAGCTTTAGTGAATTTTTCGTTTGGGGGATATTTTGCAAGAGATTTGTTGGCTATCAAAAGCTCTAAAAATGAATGGAATGAGGCCTCTATATAAAGAGCTTAGGTATGAGAATTTGGTGGAATAAAGCTTGCTTTGGTAATTCAAATTAGGCTAGATAATTCAAAAATTAGAGGGAATCATGAAAAGAGTGGTGATTAGTGAGGGTTTATGGTGGGAATTAATTTCAATGATGTATGTGAATTAAATGGAGATGGTCTAGAATATTCCAAGAGTGATCAAAAAATGAAATTGGTGCCAAAATTCAAAAAATGAGATTGCTGCCAAAATTTTCAAATTTGCACGCAAGTAACCGGTTACGCCCTAGGTAGTAACCGGTTACTCAGTGCAAAATTGGAAAAATGTGTTTTCCTTTTACACTGCATGATTCCGGCTCGATTCTTTTGCACATCAAAGAAGGAATGAAAATAAACACATGAACCTTGGAATTCCTTGAATAAGTCAATTAAATCGAGAAATCTTTGATCAGATAAATTTGAATTATTTGCGGATCAATTTCGACTTTTATCGGTGAAATTCATTCGAGCTGTGGGACTGTTGTTTTTGGCATTTTTTTACCAGAAAAATGATTAACAAAAGTAAACAGAAATATTTTTTGGATTTTAATTAGTGGTTAGTAAACATAAACAAATAAAAGCAAATGATGATCCTCTATAAGGCATAAACCTACATCCGAGAAAAATCGAGAAACCAATATGATCTTGTTTGTATTGCAAGATGCAGAGGAAAAAATGTGAAGAAATCTTAGGGAAAAAATTAGGGGTCTACAGCTGCCCCTATTTAAGTTTCTTCAATCTGGAGATATGAAGATTGACATATTCGTCTCTACAAGATGGGAGAGACTTAAATATAGAAAACCCAATTTTTGTCCTAAGAGACCATGATATGATATATGAATATGATATGCAAACACAAGAGCTTTGTAGGGAAAACATGATCACTAGAGGAAAGCTAAAGCTTGGGGACACAGAAGAAAATCCCACTGGGGAGAAGTAAAAGACAACAAGAGAGTTTTCCAGGAAAATAAATCACTAGATAGTTGACTTAACTTTGGGAAAAGATTATGAAACATAATCAGGATAAAATTCAATAGGGAAGAGTAAAACTCCGCCAGGGAAATATCAACCAAACAAAGTATTCAAGTCCAATAAATGGAGGAATAATGAATTGGGAAAGTATTATCAACTACCGATGCATTTGGTAGGATAAAAGAATCAATTACCAGTGCATTTGGTAAGAAAATAAGGATTAACTACCAGTGCATTTGGTAGGAAATACGCTCAACTACCGGTGCATTTGGTAGAAATAGGCTCAACTTCTGCTGCATTTGGTAGAAAATAAGGATCAACCTCGGTGCATTTGGTAGGAATTAGGATCAACTACCGGTGCATTTGGTAGAAATAGGCTCAACTACCGATACATTTAGTAGGATAAAGGTCAAAAGGGACTGAAGCTCAATCCAAGAACAATTTGGAGAGAAACAATCAAACAAGTCTCATCCCAAGGAGGAAATATCTCAACTGGGAAAGTTCCATCCAGATAATAGGTTGGGTAGGAAACTGAATCAAAATCATCCACGAGGAACAAACTCAGTGGGGAATTTAGAAAGGATAAACACTTTATGCTTAATGTTGACACTCTAAATTTGAGAGAAGACAACACACACATAATCTGTGGGGGAAATTCGCACCAAAGAGTGGGGAACAATGATATATCAAAGAATGCGAGAATGCAATCATATGATGTTGTGCACAAAAAGAATGCATGAATGTGCGTATGAATATTGTGACAAAACAGACATAAGGATACGCAACAGGTGATATAAACACCACAACAACCGGATACTCGGTTAATCCCAAGGCAACAAAGCTGGGAAATCCTGCTGGAAAATCAACTTGAAATTCATTAAGTTTGATGAGTTGGAACTGTTATAATTCATTATTACTATTATGATTGGTTTTCCGATGCATAATAAAAGTATGTTACAGGTCTATCAATGAGCAAGTTTTTGGATGAAAAGTAATGCCTTAAATTTTGATTGAATGTTTTTACTCTGACTTTTCAATTAAATTATACGGGGAAATTTAGGGTGTTACAAAGTGGTATCAGAGCATGTCGGTAAGTTCGACCAAGTAGTCGAGTTGTAGAGTTGTCGTTGTGTGTGACCGTTGATTATTGTCGATGTAGGTTCCTTAACCATTGTTTTTTGTTGTTGATGCGTAACAGATAGAGAATGGCGGGAAGGAATGAGACTACACTTGTTGCCGCTTTACATGTTATTGCTCAGGTAGTGCAGAATTTGCGTAACGCTGGGAATAGCGAGAGTGAAGAGTTTCAGAAGAATAGTCCGCCTACTTTCAAGGGAAGGCATGACCCAAATGGATTGTAGGAGTGGCTCAAAGAGATTGAGAGGATCTTCAGGGTGATGGAGTGTCCTGAAGCACGAATGGTGTGGCTGGGTACTCACATGTTATCCGGAGAAGCTGATGATTGTTGGGTTATCACTCGCCAACGTTGGAAGTGACCGGTGAGGCAATCACCTGGGCTATGTTCAGTAGAGAGTTCTTGAAGGAGTATTTTCTTGAGGACGTTCGAGGGAAGAAAGAGAATGAATTTCTGGAATTTAAGCAAGGTAGTATGTCAGTCACAGAATATGCTGCCAAGTTCTCGGATACGACCAAGTTTTATCCGCACTATAACAAAGCGACTACTGAGTTCTCAAAGTGTGTTAAGTTCGATAATGGTTTGAGGCCTGAGGTCAAACAGGTGATTGGTTTCCAACGAATCAGAAGATTTACATATTAGGTTTATTGTTGTAGGATCTTCAAAGAGGATAGCAAGGCTCGATCGACTCACTTTAAGGGGTTGGCTGAGAGGGGAGAAAAACAACAGATACACCATAGGAAACCTTATGTAACTCCTACTGATAAAGGTAAGCAAATGCATGTTGATGGAAAGAAGCCAAGTGGGGGAGGAGCTCATGTTCCTCTAAAGTGCTATAAGTGTGGTGAGTTAGGTCGTTGTGTTAATGAGTGCATGAGTGACGTAAAGAAGTATTTCAAATGTGGACAACCTAGACATCTAATTGTTGATTGCAAAGCTAATGTGGTGACTTGCTACAACTGTGGGGAGCAGGGCCACATTAGTACTCGTTCTTAGAAACCGAAGAAAGTTTCAACTGGAGGAAAGGTGTTTGCTTTGATAGACATTCATACTTCCAGTGAAGCTTGACTTATCAAAGATATTTGTTACAATAATAATACGCCTTTGATTGCTATGATAGATATTGGTGCTACTTATTGTTTTATTGTTGTTTATTGTGTGAGAAGGTTATGCCTTATTGTTTCACCTATGAAAGGAGAGATGGTTATCGAAACTCTTGCTAAGGGATTGATAACTACTTCTCTAGTTTTTATGAGTTATCCTCTATTGATTTATGGTAAGGACTTTGTTGTAGACCTTATTTATTTGTCGTTGGGAGGTTTAGATGTGATCTTGGGAATGCATTGGTTGGAATTCAATCATGTTCATATTAATTGTTCCAACAAGGCAGTGAGATTTCTTGCTCTTGAAGAAGTAGAAGATGAGGCTGGTTATCTATCTTCTAGAGAGTTGAAGAAACTTATGGATGAAGAAACTCAAGTGTTAGAGTCGTTTGCATCCCGTGGAAAGTGAAACGGAGATTAGTGAGTTGCAAGTGGTGAGTGAACTTTTGGAAGTGTTTTCAGATGACATTGTTGATGTACTCCCGGAAAGAGAGATGAAGTTTAGTATTGACCTTGTACCTGGTACTAGACCTATTTCCATGGAACTGTATCGGATTTCGGCATCAGGGTTAGCGAAATTAAAGAAACAATTGGAAGAATTATTGGAAAAGAAGTTTGTAAGGCCAAATGTGTCACCTTGGGGAGCTCCAGTGTTGTTGGTGAAGAAAAAAGACGGTGGTATGAGATTGTTTATTGACTAAAGACAGTTAAATAAAGTGATGATTAAGAACAAGTATCCACTTCCAAGAATAGACGGCTTAATGGATCAGTTAGTGGATGCTCGTGTGTTTAGCAAGATTGACTTAAGGTCAGATTATCATCAGATACGAGTAAAGGATGAAGATATTCAAAAGACGACTTTCAGGACTCGATATGGACATTAAACGTATTTAGTGATTCCATTTGGAGTTACTAATGCACCTGGAGTATTTATGGAATATATGAATCGGATATTCCATGATTATTTGGACCAGTTTGTAGTTGTCTTCATAGATGAAATCCTAATCTAGTCTAAGTCAGATGAAGAGCATGTTGAACATCTACAGATAATGTTGCAAGTGTTGAAAGAGAAGAAGATTTATGCTAAGTTGTCAAAGTGCGAGTTCTAGTTGAAAGAGGTGAGTTTTCTTGGTCATGTTATTTCAGGCGATGGTATTAATGTGGATCCATCTAAGGTAGATGCAGTTCTACAGTGGGAGGCTATGAAGTCGGTGACTGAGATCAGAAGATTTTTAAGACTGGCTGGTTATTATCATAGGTTCATTGAATGTTTCTCGAAGTTGGTACTTCCATTGACCCAGTTAACTTCTGAGGATAAGGAATTTGTGTCGGACATCCAGTGTGAGTAGAGTTTCATTGATCTAAAGAAGAAGTTGATTACTGCCCCAATTTTGGTTCTACCTAAACTAGACGAACCATTTATGATGTATTGTGATGCTTCTTTGATGGGTTTGGGTGGTGTGTTAATGTAGGACAGTTAAGTAGTAGCTTATGCTTCATGTCAGTTGAGGATTCATGAGAGGAATTATCCTACCCATGATTTGGAGTTGGCAGCAATAGTGTTTGTACTAAATATTTGGAGGTGTTATCTCTGTGGATCTAGATTCAAGGTGTTTAGTGATCATAAGATCTTGAAGTATCCTTTTTACCATAAGGAATTGAATATGAGGTAAAAACGTTGGTTGGAATTCTTGAAGGATTACGATTTCGGCTTGAACTACCATCCTGGTAAAGCTAATGTAGTGGTTGATGCTTTAAGTCAGAATACTTTGCAAATGTCTGCCATGATGGTTAAAGAGTTGGAATAAATTGAGTAGTTTAGGGATATGATTTTGGTTTGTGAGCAAACATTGCATATCGTGATGTTGGGAACATTTAAGATTAACAATGATTTTCTTAATAGTATCAGAGAGGGTCAGAAGTTGGATGTGAAATTAGTGGACTCGATGGTTGGTGATGAACATACTGGAAGCAGTGATTTTCAAGTTGACGACCAATGTGTTCTAAGATTCCATAAATAGATTTGTATTCCCGATGATTCTGTATTGAAGATAATGATTCTTGAGGAGAGTAACAAAAGTAGTATAAGTGTTCATCCAGAAGCTACAAAGATTTATTAGGATTTGAAAAGGATGTTTTGATGGCCTAGATTGAAATGTAATGTAGCTCAGTTTGTTTATGCTTGCTTGACTTGTCAAAAGTCGAAGGTAGACCATCAGAAACCTGTTGGTTTGATGCAACCATTAGATATTCCAGAGTGAAAATGGTATATTATTTCTATGAATTTGTTACGGGGTTGCCTAATACTTCGAGAGGACACGATGTGATTTGGGTAATTGTTGATAGACTGACGAAGTCAGCACATTTTATTCCGATTAATATCAGTTTTTCGTTGCAGATATTGCCAGAGATTTATATCAGTATAATTGTGAAGTCGCATGGAATTCCTTTGAGTATTGTGTCGGATAGAGATCTGAGGTTCACTTCTAGCTTTTGTGAGAGTTTGCAAAAAGCATTAGGTTCGAAGTTGTGGTTGAGTTCAGCTTCTTATCCATAGATGGATGGGCAGACAGAGAGAACTATACAATCTTTAGAGGATTTGTTGAGGGCTTGTGTGCTTGAATAAAGAGGTGTTTGGGGTATCTATTTACCGTTGATTAAATTCACTTATAAGAATAGTTATCATTCCAGTATCGGAATGCCACCTTTTGAAGCTTTGTATGGTCAGAGATGTATGACGTCTTTGTGTGTGCATGAGTCTGATAAGAGTGTAGTGCTTGGACCTAATATCATCCAACAGACTACTAAGATGGTAAGATTGATTCTAGAAAAGATGAAAACTTTGCAGAGTATGCATAAGAGTTGTTATGATAAGAGACAGGAGGATCTTGAGTTTCAAGAAGGAGACTATGTATTCTTGAGAGTTGCAGAGGTAACTGGTGTTGGATGTGCTTTGAAGTCGAGAAAACTTACTCCTTAATTTATTGGTCCATATCAGATTGTTGCAAGAGTTGGACTTGTTGCTTATATAGTGTCGTTGCCACTGCGGTTGTCAAATTTGCATGATATATTCCATGTTTCGCAACTTCAGAAGTATGTTTCGGATCCGTTACATGTGATCCCGATGGATGAGATAGAAGTGAGAGATAATCTCACGGTTGAGACTTTACTAGAGTGTATCGATGACTGCAAAGTGAAGCAGTTGAGAGGTAAGGAGATTTTCCTCGTGAAGGTAGTATGGGGAGATGTTGTCGGTGGGAATTAGAGAGCAAGATGCGAGAGTCATATCCAAGTTTGTTTGCATCAGGTAATTTTTTAGGACGAAAATATTCTAAGTGGGGGAGATTTGTAACTCCCGTTTTCTTTTATTTATTTATTTGCAAATAATTCTGAATTATTGTGATCAATTGTGTGATTGTTGTTGATTTATTTTATTAGTTGAGTGATAATAACAAAATAATAGAATAAATAATATAATTAGAGTTGTAGTGAGTGGAAGGGTATGGTGGTAATTATAGGAGGATTAAGTGGGATCAAATAATGCAATTCATTATTTGGGGTATATGAAAGAATTAGAGAGGGAGGGTCATTTTTCATTCTACGTAAAAAGTGAAGGAAAAAGGGAGAAAGGGTGAGAAGAGTTAGGGAAAGAGAATGAAGAGAGACTCCATTGAAGAAAGGAAAGCTTATCACTTTAAGGTAAGGGTGTGATTTCTTTCATCTCACAGGGATTAAATGATGTAGGTATGAGGTAGAAATCGTTAGGTTGGAATCTATGGAATTGTGGTTTGGGGTTTGAATGAGGATTTTGGGAGGATTTATGAAAATATGATTGGAATTGATGACTTTGTTGTGTTTAAATTGTTTGGTTGGATTACAATTGTTAGATGTATGTTATTGGTGCGAAATGTGTGAAAAATTATTAGAAATTGAGTTTAGTGCAGAAAAATGCAGGTGGAGAGTTGTTGTCATCGCAGGATTTGGATTGCAGAAATCGCGAAGCGTGCTTAGCGCGGTCTGGAGGAATTTCGCCTCTTCGAGGAAGAGAGTAGCACGCTCAGCGTGGACTGGGCTCGCTTAGTGCGACCTGGGACTGAATTATATTATTTTTATTAATTGAAAATTAGTGGAAATTATATGTTTTATATTATATAAATTATGTTTTGTTGTTGTGATGTTGTGAGCATGTATTGGAGTGTTATATGCTTGTTTTATTGATGTTCATGTGATAATATGACATGCATGATTGAATGATGTAAAGATGTGTAGTTACAATAGTAATATAATGATGCATGTTCGATAAATGCATGTCATAGTTGAGTGGTATTGATGTGATGATGAATGTGCTATGGGTGTGCATTTAGTCATTGTTGCTTGTTGTCATTGATGGTGCATAACATGTGCATAAATGGTGAGATGGTGTGCCCGAATGGAGTGTGATCGTCTATCCAGATTCCTTGATGGAATTATTGTTGTTGGCGTGATTGTGCCCGGATGGGGCGCGAGCAATCACATTTGTCGTGTGACCATGCATGGGTCGAGAGTTCCTACGGGAATTGTGATCATGAAACAGGGATCGATATTGGTACCACATACATTGAGTCTAGTTAGGTCTCACTTGCATTCTTTTGATAGTTGTGTTACATTGTGTTTTGGCGTGATTATATGTGATTTAGTTGAAATGTGCAATTCTTACGGGAAGATGTACCCGTGTGAATGACTTGATGATTTATGTTTTTATATTTATATCATTTTTCTCTTTTTTTGATTTAAGAATCTCACCCATTCTGTTTGAATGTTGTCTCTACATGGACAACATGTAGGCAATCAGGAGTAGTTAGAGTTCGTGGTCGATGAACTCAAAGTACTTCACACTAGTGACGTTTGCTCTGATATGTAACATTGGGAGTCAGGAACACTATTTGCATGGTTTACTTTGGTTAAAAAGATTTTGTGATTTTTATAATTTTCAAATTAAGTTTGATGGGCTGGAACTGTTATAATTTGTTATTACTAATAAGATTGGTTTTCCGTTGCATCATAAAAGTATGTTACATGTCTATTAATGAGCAAGTTTTTGGATGAAAAATAATGCCTTAAATTTTGATTGAATGTTTTTACTCTGATTTTTCAATTAAATTATTCGAGGGAATTTAGGGTGTTACAAGTTTAGTAACCCTTTAAATTGCATCATATGCGATAAGTAATCGTTATGCATCGCCGATGAGATCTTTAACCATTGGCAGATGTCATACAAAACACCCTAAAACACCAAACACTCAAAGGTAATATGGGGCACCGACTCTTCTTTACCACACTCCGCAACATACAAACCCTTGATGTTACTAATAGCTCATCTCTTTATTAAGTTAGGAACTGCTCTTAATTAAGGCCTTGAACCATATCTATTAATTAAGGCCTTGAACCAAATGCCTCTCCTCTCAAAAATCGATTTTCACTCCCATTTTCTCAATAACGATAGATTAAACTCCCTCAAATTTCTAATACATAAACCGCCATCGCCAACAGTTCTGCACATTAAGATGTAAATCTAAAGCCTAATCAGTTGGACAAACATGAAATAACATATCTTTGTTATTTCATGTTTGTCCAACTTATTAGGCTTTAGACTTGCATCTTGATGTATCTGAGACTATTGACCCGAGTGAAGTTGCTCTTTGGTTTTCTTTTTTCTTGAGCTTAGAAATAAAAAAGAATAGAGAGATGTGGTTTGGAAAAAATTCAAGTTTAGGGAAAAAAGATATAAAGACATAAAATGAGTTTATAAATATGTGACACACTATTTTTTAAATTAATTTTGTAAGAGTGAATTATGCAAAATATAAAAACATAATATAATTTTTGGTTTTTGATTGGTTAATAGTTTTAGTTAGGATGGATTTTGACATGAACACTTCTATCTCTAATGAATTAATAATCTTATGTGAAAAATTTGAAATTACACCAAAGCAATATTGGCATTATTCGTAAGATTTGTCCATATTCCCTCTTCTTTCCCATAAGCCTATCATTAATTAAATTAGTATAAAAGAATAATTCTGAAAAATATTCCTAGATGTTTAAGAACGTAAAAGTTTAGAATTTTTAGTGCCCAAATAAATTGTTTCCTTGGAAGTACAAAACAAATATTCTCAAAAAAAATCCTCCTCACAAGCAAGTTAAAGGGAAAACCTTCAAGTTAATAAATAATTTATCTAGAATAACCAAGACATATCAAGTTATGAGGCGGTTTTTTTAAAAATGTATATATTTTTACAAATCATAATAATATTATTAAGAAAAGTATTTTCCATTTGTTTTATGATACAAAATAATTCATTAAATTAATTTTAATTTAATAGTAATCAATTTTATTTAATATTTATTTTTAAACTAATAATAAACTAAATTAATTTAATATTTGTTAAAATAGCATTCATTTATATATATATATATATATATATATATATATATATATATATATATATATATATATATATATATATATATATATATATATATATATATATATATATATATATATATATATATATATATATATATATATATATATATATATATATATATATATATATATATTATGGATTTAAAATTTTAATATTTCTAAAGGAATACATTTTTTTAGTATCCATTTATATTGATTAAAATAATTAAAAAATTTAAGTTAAGGAATTTTTTATGAAAATGCAAACTAACTAGTATTTTATATGTTTCAAAATAAATGATATGATTCAAAAATATATTGCTAACAAGACTCTGAGTAAAAGTTAGTTATTGAAACACTTATTCACAGACCCAAAAAAGGGGAACTTTTACTCGATATAGAAGTAAATTTATTTATTATCTTGGTTAGTAAATATATTTGATGTATGTAAAGTTTTTATTAAAAAAAATCCATATTTTATTTACGTAGTATAGAAAAAGAGCAACTTCTAGTTGATAAAGAAGTAAATTTATTTATTATCTTGGTTACTAAATATAGATCTTTAAACAACAATTTAAAATTGACCTTTATCTAGCATGACCAAGCCCTTGAAAAATTGGTTAAGGGAATAAAAGAAAAAATCCTCTTTTGTTGTTAACTTAACATTACAGAATATACTCTTATTGCAATAGTATAAGTTTATTTTTGAGAATAAATAATTTAAACTTTTTATATAATTCTTAAACAGTTCATTGCATGTAAAACTTCATTAATTTTCATATGATCTTTTTAAAAATGAAATAAGTCCCTCATGAATTGCATGACTTCACCTTCTAGATAAGTTATCCTTTGTTTTTACAAACCATGTACCAGTTCCATCTTTAACAGTTACGTAAGCACATGGTATTGGTTTTCTTTATCAAATTTTTTAAAAAAATATCTATTTTTTTTAAGAGCATTTAAAACTTAAAACATTGAAATATATATCCTTTAAAAATATAAAATTTTATATTATGAATTTTAAACAATTTTTTATTATTTTGGAAAAAAGAAGCATAAACACAATTTTAAGGATATGATTTTAAACACGTTTTTACTAAAAAATTATAAACAAATAAACAAGAATACTAGTTTTGTTCATACTTCTACTTATATATAAAAAATAAAACAAAAATAAAAGTAAACAATTCCTTTACACTTTTGGCTGGATATTCATCACCAGTCAGTAAACAAAGTACCACAAGAAAGAGATGTTAGATCATTCACGAATCTGTTACTATCTATCAATGATAAGAATAAAGTATCTTAGTAAAACAAAATTCATTTTCTTTGAAAAGTAAATGAATATTGCAGTTGCAGAGTATACGTAAGTAAATAAATAAATAAAGCTACACTCGTCATACACAATCATATTAAAAAATTATATAAAGAAAAACAAGTATCCACATAATTAATTCATAAAGGGTTAACTATTTAATTTGAACTTCTTTAACTATAAAAAAAATAGGTAAAAAAATTATTTTCTTTGTTCAATTAATTTTAGACTATATTAAGAGCATCTCATGAGAAAAAAATAGTTTAAAAATATATTAATAAATATAGATAACGTGTCAAATGTTATAGTCCTATATAGTATTGATGCATAATGTGAAGAAGAATATGATTAGATTTCGGATTAGTACAAAGAATAGTAAGAAAGATAGGAAAATGCAGAAACACGAAACTCACGAGTTGTGTCTATTTAAATAATGTGATTAACCACAAGTTACATCTTAATTAAAATAATTAAATAATTAAATAATTAAAAAAAGTGGGACCCATGAAGAAAAAAACAAAGAGGTAGTTTTTTTCACGCAGGCGGGGACCGCACTCAAAGCATTGGGAGATGACGTCATCTGACAACATAAACCAATCACGAGTTATTTGCTCACTACGTTTCTCATTATTATTTTCTTTTCTTTTTTATATATATATTTTTTTTATTTTCAATCATTTTTCTCATTTTCTGTTCTTTATAAATTCAACTAAAACTTTTTCACTGTTTCATTCCAAAACCAAAACCATAACCTTTTACAACAAGTTTCTCTAACTACACAACTGAACCGAAATGGCTGAGGAGTTTTTTGAATCCGATGTTGTTTTTTCCGAGCGGGTTGAATCTGAAGAAGAAGAGAAGATAACAGTGAAGGAGGAGGAGGAGAATTCTGGTGATGAGAAGAAGAAGACTGTGGTGAGCTCAAAGCCGATGAGAATTCCGGAAGAGAGGTATCATCGATGGGGGAATGATCGATATGATTACGACGACGAGGAAGAGATGGTGCCACCGCACGTGATTATGGCACGGAGGCTGGCCGGAAAGATGACATTCTCGATGTGTTTTGGGAATGGAAGGACTTTGAAGGGAAGGGATTTGAGCAGGGTGAGGAATTCGATTCTTAGGATGACTGGTTTTATTGAAGTCTGACATTGTTTGTGATTGGATGGTGGGAAATGGAAGGGAAAGAATATGATTACTTTACTTGTTTTCGTTTTCTGCTAATCATTTTAGTTTCTCAGATTGAACTTTTTTCGGAGTCTCGTTGATTGTAAGAGGGAAGAGAAAACTATAGAAGAATATTTGGAGATAAATATTAATGAAAGTGAATTTAGTTGTTAAATGTCATGCTTTTAAATTTTATTTTTTGTTGGATTCATATCTTTTTTATGGTTTATGTTATTAATAATGTGTGGTTTAATTAGGACATTGTTGGAGCTTTTGTTTGATTGAATTCTTGCTAACTTGCGCTTTTTGTGCGCATTGAACACCCATTTATGACTAATGTCTCTCTTGCTCATTTTTAGTAGTTTAAACTTCTAGTTTTATTAGTAGTTCTCAAAGAATCTTCTAAAGCATAAGACTCTTAAAATAAGGATAAAAATGCCACTCTCATTTACACACATTTATTGTCTCTAAGTGAATCAGGAGTTTAATATATAAAAAATATTATATTTATATTTATAATTTTATGATACATATGTATTACTCTGGTTAAAGATTTTATAATTAGATGTATCTGTTTTATTTAACTGAATAGTGTATAAGTAAACAAAAAATGGTTTAAAAAAGGACGCATTTAGTTTTAATTTTAAATTAAATACATATATATTTTAAAACTAAACTTTAATCATATTTAAGACCAAAAAATAATATAATATTAGTTAAAGTTGATTTGTTTACCAAAAATATTGCTCTCTTATTCATTGACATTGTTGATTTTAAAGGATGGAATCTCACATACACTCAAAAATTGAATTTTTATTTAAAATAACATAGTTTATTAAAAATAATTCTGAAATAACATAGTTTTTGGATTAATTAAGAAACTAACGTACTTTGAACTGTATTCGCCAATTGAAATAGCGAATGGGTGAAAAACTTGTTTAAAAAAAACACACATTTGTCAATTAGTATGACTAATGTGTGTAATCCTTTTTTTTTATGAAATACAAGGATTCGCCAATTGGTATGGCGAAAGTGCATAACTTTTTTTTTAAAATTTTGTATACGTTCGCTAATTCATATGGCAACAGCATGATATTAATTTCAACTCATTCGCCATCTCATATGGCGAAACTATGGAAAACAAAAAATGTTTTTCTTACCATTCGTCAATTCATTTGGCGAACATATACATAAACTACGTTAATCTGATAATTTGTTTGAATATTATGTTATTATGGAAACGGGAAACAAGGTCAGAAGCTGGAAACTTGGTGGGAAGAGCCACAAAATGCGCATATTTTATAAACCTTTCACAGATCACCCAAATCACTGTGTGACCAAAAGAGCTTAGAAGGTGTGTAATAAAGTCTATGGTGTATTCTTTCCAAACTTGGTTTGGAATTGGTAATGGTTGTAGTAGTCTTTTTTTCTTCTATGGTAGATATTTGTTGTGTTGACATGTTGAACAATGTTTAACATATTCTTTGACATCTTTGTAATCTTATGATAGCGTGAAAAGTATCATATATTTTGACCAGATTCACATGTTATTTAGCGTCTTTTTATTATGCTTATATAGTATTATGCGGTATTTTGTCTTCTTTTCAGGTACATAGCCAAATAAGAGCCTATCGCGAAGAAACGAAGCAAAAAGAGCGAAAACGGGGATTTTAGTGTTAATTACACATGGCGTTCACCATAGAAGTGGCCATGAGGTGTATAACTTTTCCCACACCTTCAACATTTACAAGACCATGTTTTTCCATTTTGGGAGCATGGCAGTCGTTGTCTTTGTATTTTTGCATATGGTCAAAGACGGTTGGAGAATCACCCCATGACTCTCGTTTTTTCCTCACACGAATATTGAAGGAGTTACACGGATTCTAGGGTTTAGTACTAGTATAAATAGGACTTAGTTTCCACATTTTGAGTCATCCAAGTTTGATGCACACTTAGGTCATACTCTCTCCAATTATAAGCATAACCCTTCACATCAAAGAGTTATCGTGTCACGAATCGAGTCTGTATCAAGTTTGGATCATCCATGTATAAGTTTTATTTTCGTCAAGATTACTTCAAAAATTATTGTACCATATTCAAAACTCCGTTTGGAGCAGATTTTTAATTCATTCCGCTTTTATATTTACTTTGTATTGCCTTTAATTTTTTGCTTTATTTACCTCGCAATTATTCTCTTCGTCTTACTTACCTCTATCGCAACTTTATTTCAAAATGCTTTTTACCAATCATTATGTTTGCACTTAAAACCCTTTATGTTTTGTTTTCAATAACCATGTCTGTCTAACTTATTAGTGTTGGGGTGTGAGGATCGTCAATAGACGATGCTCTACATGTTGTCTCTTTAAAGTTATCTTTGTGGGTTGTTTTGATTTAAACACAATTTTTCTAAACTTATTTTAATTTGCCTTCACGATGGTGATGTAGTGAAAATGTCAGGTAAGATTGAAAAACTTCTGACACTAAAGACTAAAATTGGTTTTTTATTAACAAATACTGCGAAAACACTTTGTTAATTAATTAGGGAGTCTAATATTTCTAGAAAGCAATTTTAAAATTATTTACGAAAGCGCGCCATTTATAGGTTTAGGATCTGATTACCTGAGCGAAAGCCTGGAACCCTTTTAAGTTAAACTTCCAATTAAAATCATTTTTCCATTAAGCTAAGAGTTTAATTTCTTAAAAATAGGTTCACTACTCTAACATGATAAACACCTTCCATAAGTGACAAATGAAGGTCATGAACTAGAGAGTAAAACTCTGTTCTGAATACGCGAAAGCGAAAATTCCTGTTAAATTAATACTTTTCAAAGTGAAAATATTTCCCCATAAGTAATCTTAGTAGAGACGATTATAGTATTGTTGATTGATGTGAATTACATTCCAGTATTGTTATTCATCTGAATTTATTAAAGTTATTTACTTCATCATTCTTATTCTTAATTCAATCGCCTTAGATAAACACCGTAACAATTAAGTAACGACAGGTTTGACAATTGTTCTTTGTGGGTTCGATAATCTTTTATATTACTTTGATAGGTCCGTGCACTTGCGGAATTCACCTATCAAGTTTTTGGGTCGCTGTCGGGGATCAATTATGTCAAATATCGTAACTTTGTTGTTGCACCGTATAGATTAAGGCATTATTGTCTCTATTACTATGTATCACCAAAATTTTCTCTACAATTACCACTCCCAATATTTTGAGGAATCACGATATTCCCTTAAATTCGACCTTAAAATAATAATGGAGAATTTCATTATGATGCAGACTCTCTGTAGGCTAGAATCTATGTGGATGAGGTTTATGGCGACACAAACTCTTCAGATTAAGGAGTTTAGAAAACAAATTATCCACATTAATGAAAATCTTAGGCAACTGAAAACCTTGTGGCAACATCCACATGTCTCTCAGGCGACACAAACTCGCAACAAGACATTTGAGAAAGCGCTGTCTAAGATATACCTATAAAAGTGCTTTGAGAAAGCGCTGTCTAAAGAGCACCTTAGACAACACTTTTTAAGATATTTTGTGAACAGTTTCCGTGTTTTATTTTTTCCACTTATAACAGCGCTTTTTTAAATAAGTGTTGTCTAAGATGCGCTGTTAAAAGACTTTTTTGACGTAGTGTCATTTAAATTTTCTATCTTTTTTTATTATATAAATTTAGAAGTTTGTATTTATATTTTAATATTATATATTTTGTACTTATTTTATCTTACCAATTGGTTAATTTATATACTTTTAGTTATTATAGTATGGATATTTCTATAATATATATTTATTTTATCTTAATAGTTATATAATTATTTAAATTAGAGTAATTATTATTAAAATAGTTTCTTTTTATATTTTATGATAATATGGATACAATTAATTTTATTATTTTTTATTAAAATAAATTTTTGTGTCATTCCTAAAAATAATACTAAATTTATTTTTGATGACAAAATTATAACTTTATGTATCATTTATGTAAATTAGAGACTTTTTAGTTTTAGTTTATGTATTTGTTTTAAATAATATTTAAATGTTAAATTTGTTGGTATTTGTCTCTAAAGTTAAAATCGGTAGAAAAAATATTATTTTTTTTTGGATTTTAGGGCTTGTTTGTTTTAGTTTTGAAAAAACTAATTATTTTTTTTATTTTTAAAAATGGATTTTGTAAAAAAAAATTTTTTATAAATATTATAATTTTTTTTAATTGTAAGACTAATTTTGACATTGTACAACATAAATATATATATATATATCATTGAAGATCAAAATATAATATAAATCGTAATTTTTGAAAATGAATTATATTTATAAAAAACTATTTGAGAGAGAGTGAGAAAGAGAGAGACTCAACATTATAAATTTGTATATGTCTCAAATGCATTAGTTACTCATAATATTAACTACATACATAAAAAGTTAACCTAGCATAATATTTTCTTTTGGAAAAATTATAATCATGTATGTTAAAAAAAGTTAACCTAACATAATATTTTCTTTTGGAAAAATTATAATTTAAAATGATATAAACATTTTCCTCAGTTATATATATATATATATATATATATATATATATATATATATATATATATATATATATATATATATATATATATATATATATATATATATATATATAGTGAGAATGACATTTTTATGTGAGAACATGAAAATGAATCTGAACTATTAGATTTTAAAATAAATGATTGAGATTATTTGTCATTTATTATAATATTTTAATTTAATTCATTTATTTTAATAATGATGGAGAGAGAAAATAAATTTAACATAATTTCATCTATTTATTTTAAAATCTAATGGTTCAGATTCATTCTCACATAAAAATATCATTTTCACTTGAGTGCTAACGTAGATCCACTTATTTTTATAAAGATTTATTTTAGTAAATTTCAACTGAGTGTGTTTAATAACGTAGATATACTTGTTTTTATGAAGTTCTGTTTTAAAAAACTTTAACTAAAAAAACTTTAAATGCATCTTAAGATGTATGTTACTAAAATACACAATTATAAAAGCAAATATGTATCATAGTAAATCCCACAAATAGGTGTATTTTAACAAGTTTTAACTAAAAGATAGTTAAATATATCATAAGGTGCATGTTATTAAAATAGACATTTATAAAAATAAGTAAATATAAGATATTTGATATAGAAACATTTTAATAGATTTTAGCAAATATTAGTGATATTTTAAAAATAAAATAAAAATATGTTAGTGTCATTGTAATTGATCTTAAGGAATGTAAGTGTAATTTTTTTATTTTTTTAATATTCGTGTATGTATGAGACATATCTTTACAAATATTTTCATTAAATTATCCCCAACCAAATATTTTCACATTTTTTCCACAAAACGATCAAATTAGTAATTAAGATATGAAAAGTTATAACCATACCCAAACATGTATTTCATGATTGGATATGACTTGGTATCTCTCCAACCAAACCATGTTTCCTCAAAATAATACATGATATAATAAAAGTATTTTTTTTCTTCTTAAAAAATAAACAAAACATTTCCAAACAAGCAACAAAGTAGCAAATAAGGAAGCTAAAGTATATTATTGACATTCCCTTGGAAGTTAGAAGAAACTTGTAATTTATGAATACATTATAAGAAACCCAATAACACAACAACCCATATGGTTTATCTGAACTCTTAAGTAATCTATTCATTAGAAGCATTATTTTGACAAATATGATTTTTAATTATTTAAGTATAAACATATATATGATATTTTAATGAACAAGAGGATTTATTATGAGAAGAGAAAGCGTGGTGGGATCCTCAAAATCTAAACCAGAATTAGATGACACAGCAAGGCCACGTGTAGTGAAAGATAAAACTAGAAAGATGTCAATGATACGTGTATTAATATTAATATTATTTTGATTAAATACTTAGTTGATTTATTAATTAATTAGCATCCAAGAACCATATAAAACCAATCATATGACTTAGATACATATCACAAGCAGGTTGAGTGTTCCATAATACCGGCTCAGTTGTATTAAATTATGAGTTAAATTAAGGGCTGATTCTTGTATTAAGGAAGTTTCACTCATTTGATACGAAGTTAATTTATAAATTAAAGATTTTGGATGACTCGTACATCCAAAAAATAAAGATATCTTTGATGAATTTTAAAATCCAGTTTGCATAACTTTGATGTAATTAAAAAATAGTTGAGTTTGACAAAATATTAAAAATTATAATACTATAGTTAATTAAAATTAAAAAATTTAGGTCTAAACTATTAAAATACAAATTTTTTGAAGAAAAAAAAAATCATGATTTCAACTATGTTTTGCATTCAATAATATATATTTATGTTATAGGGTGTTAAAATTAATTTTTCAATTTAAGAAAACCAAATATAAAAATAATCTATAATATTTTAAAAAAACGATTTTATAAAATTTATTTTTGAAAATTAAACAAAAATCTATTTTTTAAAGCTGAAACAAAGAGACTCTTACACCAAATATAAAGTATTTTAGTTGTTATTTATATTACAAGTACTTATACTTACGATTATATATACATGTAAAATATTACTTGACATGTATACAATTAAGAAATAAAATTCATTCTACAATTTCCTCTCTTCCTCTCTCTTGCAAATTCCTTTATTCTTTCTCAATCAAGTGCATTAGCACTAACTATTTGGTATCTAAAGCATTTAGGTACATCATTCTTGATTTTTGTTCAAGATTTGCACGTTGGTGGTCATGTTTCAAGGGATTATGAGTCTCATTTGCTGAAGAAGTGAATATGGCAATGGTATTCCTAACTCTCTTTCAATTCTTGAATGCAAAAATTGGAACCGGTGGTATAAGCAGCTGAAGTCTTTATTTAGTTTTCAAGAAACCTTTAAAATGGTTACAAATGGTTTCCCTGAGGATCAGAGGATAACACGTAAGAATTCGAAGAAGAAAGACTGCAGGACTATGTTTTGTATTCAATCTACAATGGACAATGCTAAATTTGATAGTATTTTTTATGATGAATCTGCAAAGAAAGTGTGGGATTTCCTTGTCAAATATTATGAAGGTAGTGAGAAAGTGAATTGTGTCAAATTGCAAGCATTACGAAGGCAATATGAGATACTGCAGATGGGAGAAGATGAGAAGATCTAAAGTTATGTATCAAAGATGCAGAAAATTGTTCACCTTATGAAAGGAAGTGGTGAAAGCTGGACATATAATATGATAGTTTAGAAGGTAATGTAGAGGTTTACCTCTCACTTTGACCATGTTATCGTGGTTATTAAAAAATCCAACAATTTTGACACATTGAAGTTAGAAGATTTGGTCGGTTCATTATAGGCTCATGAATTACAAATAGTCAAGATAAAGGATGTTCAAGATTCGATACATGCGTTACAAGCTCAAAATGGAAGAATAATGGAGGTTCCAACCAATTTAACAAAAAATGAGACAAGACTCAGAGAAAGAAGAGTTCTTGGTTGCACTTTTAAAAGAAAAAGGTTGATGGTATGACTTCTGAATCCTCCAAAAATAGGAGAATGAACCTCATATCACAAAGACAAACTAGGAAAGAAAATTGTGCAATGCTACAACTATGTAAAAGAGGGACATTTGGCTAAGAATGACTAGTATAAGAAAGGTAGGGGGATACATAAGGTGAGGACAATGAAAGAGAAAATCTTGCCCATGAAGATTCATATGACTCTGATAACATGATGCTTATGGTTGCAATCTCAGATGAACATGTGGATTCCAAAACGCAGTTTATGGATACAGGTTGCTCAAAACACATGACTGGTCATAGAACTTGGCCAGTAGATTTTGACGACACCAAGAAAAATAGGATTAGGCTTGCAAATAGTAGCTCATTGCAAGTAGAAGAAGCAACACACATGGTCATTCAGAGAAGCAATGTAGCACAAGACATAATCAAAGATGTGATTTATGTTCCTTGGATGAAATACAACCTTTTGAGTGTTGGCCAACTCGTTGAAAAAATCTTCTCAATGGTCATGAAGAATGAAGCTTTCGAATTGTTTGGTACTCATAACTAGTTGGTCTTGAAATCTCAACTCTCAAAGAATAGGACATTTAAGACCATTATCAAATCAACTGAGGTTCAATGTTTGAAAGCAATTGTAGAAAATAAGAAAAATTGGATGTGGCACATAAGGTTTTGCCACCTAAACTTTAGGTAACTTAATCAACTCATTACTTAAGATATAGTAATTGGTATAACTAGTTTTGCTATGCCAGATAAGCTATGTGAAGGTTGCTTGATAGGGAAGCAATACAGATAGTATTTCATCACTCATATGCCAATGAGGTTATCTTACATTCTAGAAGTTGTCCATTTTGATGTATGTAACCCTTTTGAGGATCTCACCATTGGTGGAAATAGATACTTTGTCTCATTTGTTGATAAGCATAGAAAACTTCGGGTCTACATGATTAAACATAAAGATGAATTATTTGAAATCCTTAAGAGATTAAAAAAATGGATTGAAACTCAGAGTGAAAAGGGGATAAAGGTTGTAATAAAGTATAGAGGTGGTGAATATACATCCAATTTATTTTAGGAATTTTGTGTAGAACAGGAATTGACCATGAAGTAACTGCTCCTTACACCCCTCAACATAATGGAATAGAAAAGATAAGGAATATGAGCATATTAGATATGTCCATATGTATGTTGAAACAAAAGAACTTTCCTAAATCTTTATGGGGTGAAGTAGTCACCATTGTTGCTTATGTGCTACACATATGTCCTATCAAAAGGTTGGAGAACAAGGTTCTTGAAGAAGTGTGGAGTGGCAAGAAACCATCTTTGAGTCATCTAAAATTGTTTGGTTCCATCTGCTACAAGTATGTTCCTGATGCTAGGAGAAGAAAACTCGATCACAAGAGTGAACTTATGATTCTGGTAGGTTATCACAAGGTTGGAGCATAAAGGTTATTCAATCCAATAAATGGCAAGATCCTGGTGAGAAGAGACATTATGGTTGATGAGACCTCTACATGGAGTATGAAATTAAATGATACATCCAACTAGCCATTGATGAGAAAATAATTTGTATGAAGAAAGTAATGAGCATGATGAGGCTCCAGCTGTTGAACATCAACTCAATGAAACTCTAGTTGTTGAAATAGAAGATCATGAGCATGGAAATGAAGTAATCCAACATAATGAAGTAGCCATATCATAAAGGCCTCAAACTACCATAATTCCTCCAATTAGACTTTAGGAATGTGAAATGTTTAGTGATAATGAAGTCACAACAGATGAAGACCTGGTTCTTTTTTTTTTGCTTGCAGAGGCTGAGCCTATCAACTACAATGAGGCTTTGAGGAGTAAATAGTGGAAAACAACCATGATAGAAGAACTACAACCTATAGAAAGAAACAATATATGGGAACTAGTTAAGTTGCCATCAAAAACCAAATCTATTGAAGTGAAATGGGGTTTCAAGGTGAAGCATAATCATGATGGTTCAATTGCAAGGCATGCGGTAAGATTGGTAGTTTGAGGGTTTCTCCAAAAAGTGAGACTTGACTACTCTAAAGTGTATGCCCTAGTTGCAAGGCTAAAAAATGTCATACTAATGGTTGCCTTAGCATACAAGAAAGACTGATCAACATTTCACTTAGATGTGAAATCAACATTTTTAAATGGACCATTATATGAAGTTATGCATGTCACTCAACTACCTAGTTTTGTGATACAAGGTGAAGAAAGAAAAGTATACAAATTTCATAACTCCTTTTATGGCCTCAAGTAGGAACCTAGGGTATTGAACTAGAAAGTTGACTCATACCTAATGAAATTGGGATTCATAAAGTGCAAGTCAGAGTATGGTGTCTATGTATAGGTCATGGCACAAGACATAACCATTATCTGTCTATATGTTGATGACCTGCTTGTAACTTGAAGTAACACTGAAAACATGATGGAATTCAAGGAGCTGATGAAGATGAAGTTTGAAATGTCATACCTGGGAAGCTTATCATATTTCCTAGGTATGGAGTTTCAAAGGACCAAAAATGGTATGTTCTACATCAAAGATGTATGTAAAAGAAATCCTTAGGAGATTCGGGATGCTTGGCTCAAATCTTGCATATTTACCTATTTAACCAAATTTGAAACTTGAGAAGCATGGAAATTAGGACAAGGTTGATGTCATTTTTAAGAAAATTTTAGGCTTTTGAGGTATATTTCCAACAATAGACATGTTATAGGATTCTCTGTGGGACTAATTAGTAGATAGATGGATGAACCTATAGTGCTACACATGAAGAATACAAGGAGAATAATGAGATATCAAAAAGAATCACTCAATTGTGGAATCATATTTCGACAATCAAGTGAAGGCAAAGAGGCATTGATCAACTGTTTTCTGATGTTGAATGGCGTGAAGACAAAGAGGATAAATGACACACAATTGGATATTTCTTTCAAGATTTTGGTTCTCAAATTTCATGGTGTTCAATGAAATAACATATTATTGGATTGCCCTCGTATGAAGCAAAATATATAGCAGGGTCTTATGTTGCTTGTCATGCCATCTGGATCAAGTATGTGCTTGATGAAATGTTATTCCATATTATGAAACCACTGGTGCTAAGATTGACAACAAATCAACCATTAACATTACAAGAAATCCAAGTCTACATGGCAGAAGCAAACATGTCAAAGCAAGTTTTCATTTATGAAGGGACAAGGTGAACTAGAAGTAAGACATTGTTCAAGTGAATCACAAGTTACATACATTTTCACCAAGGGTTTGAAAATTGAGAAATTTTGGTTTTAAGAAAGAAGTTAGTTTTTGTAAAATTGACTATTAAGAACGGGTTTAGTATAATTGGATTTTAAGGGGGTATGTTGTAATATAATCCAAATATAGAGTGTTTTAGTTGTCAGTTGTATTACAAATAAGTATAATCATTACTATATTTACATATAAGATGATACTTGACATGTAAGCAATTAAGAAATAAAAAATTTATTCTATAATTTCATCTCTCTCTTGCAAATACTCTTATTATTTCTAAACTAATTACATTAGCATTAACAAAATAGACTTACAAAGGCCTATGGTTTGGTTTATTTAATCTGACCTTATTTAGCCTATTTAATAATAAAAAGTTAGGCTTAGGCATTTTTAAAAGTATATTTAGTTAATCAGACTATGCTTAAGCTATTAAAAATGCATATAAAATCTTATAGGTCAGCCTATATATGCATATCCTTTAGAAATAGACTAATAGTATATAAAAGGTCATGTTTGACCAAAAGAAGAATGGTAGGAAACTTAAGTAGAGGCGTGGACGACCCAAAAGAAGCACCACCAAAAATTCAGGTTCATTTGACCAAATCTCCCTCCGGAGTACTTCATTCTTGATCCCTCTTGCTATTGGTAGTAAAAGATAAGGCCCGGTTTTCAACACATACACCAAAAATCCCAAAATCAGGTTAGCCCCGACCATATGAGACCCGGGAGATTTCAGTTGCAGCAGATGCTCCAGGACCAACAGGAGGAGGAGTGGGGCCCAAGTTGAATAAGTGGTGTTTGCAACTTTGGCCTCCTATTCTTTAGCAATATCAAAAAACTTCTTCAAGGAATCCATTTATTTGCAAATACCAAACATACCATGTTTAAAATATAAGGGGGCATGGAGGGGATCAATATATATCCTCCCTAAAAATCTCATTTCTTTCTAAACTATTACTCATTCCCACCATAGAACTAGTGTTGATAGATCACTTCATCTGCATGGAAAATGTTACCTCGGAAAGGTTAAATTGCTTTTCATAACTGAGACCCTCATAGAGAGAGTTAAGGTCTATCTTCATCTTGATCTCTTCGGGAGAAATAGAATCCAAGGAGACGACATACTCGTGAGGCTCACGTTTAAAGTAAACCCAATCCTAATACTTTCAGAACCTATCTATACAAGTATTAGGGGTAAACCTTGGAATCTGATAGTGAAGGCAATCAATGTGAGAACTTGGAATAAGGTAGAATGAGCTCCCACAATGCAAGGCTTTACTAACACAAAATAATCTTGGAACTCATCTTAGTTCTAGGTCTAAGTGTTGAACCAAAGAGCTTCTTGTCTCAGTAAAATAAGCTATTGTTCCAAATATTATTTAATGAAGTATGTGCCACAATAAAATGATGGAAGAAAACCCAATAGGTGGGCTTCCAAAACTAATGATCATCCCAGAGTTGGAACGCATGTATAAATGTCAGGAACTGGGATAAATCTACATAGGGGAAATCATTAAGAACTTCAACACTTCCAATTTGAACTTGGACAATGGCAACCACAAATTTATTAGAGTAAAAAGAAATTCACAACAGGAATATAACACTCTTCGAAGCTGCCACATATCGTTTTGCCTAATTTTACGAGGAGGGCCAACTAATCTGAAGGCGACCTACTTTCACATTAGTCTCTCTCACGACTGCAAGACTATCTAAAGTATAGAGGGTTCCCAATAACTCATAATCCATCCACCTAGAGTTATCTCATCAAACCGAAAGATATTTGATGGACTATGCCAATATACACCAATACGTTAGGTCCCACACGCAAGATGATCCTAAATATCGGCATCCCTTAGACCCTGACCAAAGATGGAATGATATGTTTTTATGAAAGTTTGAGCCCCCTCCTTATTCAAGGCAGCAACTCCCGTCTTCGGTGAAAACAAAGTAGGGAAAGCTAAAACCTTATGTTTGTGGATGAAACAGACATAGATTTGACTGCACGATCACTTCTAGCATTATCATCACACAAGAGAGTATCGAATGAAGATTCATCAAAGGAATTTTCTTTACTAGGAGAACCGCTAGAAAATTTCTCTAACTCGAAACTATCATATGCATTTATAATAGCTGGAGCGAAGCGACTAGTGTTTGGAAGAAAAATCTAAATCAATAGATGTTTCTGCTTTACAAGAATACAAAGAACTTTCAATCCCAAAATAACTATATAGGGTTACTAGGTCATTATTTATATGAGCCATAGAAGAAAAAAAATTGCATATGAAGAAAATAAGCTTAAGGTAAGAATGGTATATGGAAATAATATAAGCAGGTGAAAGGGGGGAGACTAAATTCATGATGGAATGGTTTGTTCCAAATAAGACAATATGAAAACTTTTGAAGAAGGAAAGAAAATTACCCACACAAGGGGAACCTGAATATCAGGAATGGTGAAAAAAAACTCTCCCAAAAAACTAGGAAACCCTTATATGGGGGAAAACGAGCAACAGGTCGAATCGAAGAGGAAACATAAAGTTAAAAATCAACGTTCAAATTTCACCTTAGGAACATAAGCAAACTCAAGTGCACCCGAATTTCCTAGAGAAGAGCATCTTCCCTAACTTGCGAGTCTAAAGCCACATGCCTGAAAATTCATCAAAACCTATCAATGATTAGAAATTCTTTTAATGCACTTATTCCCCACTACTTTTGCAACTATTCCATAGCCTTGTCACTTCTCTATATAATTTGATTTGATAACAAGGTATCAAATGCAACTTTGAAAGACTTCATAGCTAATAAATCACCCGAAAAAACTTGGGTGGAAATTATTTTGGGCCAGCCAAAGACTCAATATGGGTGAGATCTAAGGAATCTATCTGTCCCCCCCCCCCCCACTCATACCTGGCACCCCCTACATCCAATTAAAAGACCAAATTGACCATGGAAGAAAACATTTTCACATTTTACACATTACCAGTACATTCACAGATTTTTCAAAACTCATACGATACTGGAAATTTCGTTGCACTACCAGAGATTTTCTTTTTTACAAGTAAGTTTTAACGATTTTCTCTAAATTACCAGTGAGAATTACCGAAAATTTCAAAAAACCTGGTACTATTTACCGGAAATTCCAAAATTACCGGTAATTATTTTTGGAGATTTGAAATTACGGTAGTTCAAATTTTATGCTTTTTCTACCGGTAATTTGAAATTACCGTTAGTGTGTTATTATTTTTATTTTTCCAGGAATTTCAAATTCCCGGTAGTTTTATTTTTTTTGTTAATTTTTTTAATTTGTGTTTTTTTAAGTGAAGGCTAGAGGTATTGATGGTAGCATCGGTGGTAGGGCACGTGATTTGGTAGCATCTGGTGGGGGATGGGTACAATCGCTCCAGATGTTGAGTCTGCCCATGTACGGGTTGGACGAGTGGTCCCAACCAGTTCACACCGGAAGCGGATGGCCGAGCAACGGGGATGTTTCCAGGAACCTCGCATCGTTAGGAGACGCGGAGGTATTTCTTCACAGCAGGCCACACCTGAGAATGTCCTAATTATTCAGCCTCAGCCGGTGGATGTTATTTAGAGAGATGTTCCGGAGGAGGTTGTTGTTAGGGATGCGGTAGAGGAGACTGATGTTAGAGTGTTAGTTGAGGGAGTGCACGAGGGTGATGCTGATGGTGAGGGTGATGGCATTGGAGGGTCCGTCGATACAAGAGACATTGAGGAGACCATTCAGACGGATGTGACAGCTCCTTCGACAAAACCATCCGTACACAGGAAACCAGGATTCCCTGGTGGGCCGATAGATATGTTTATACTTACAGAGTACAGTGAGTACGTAGCTTTGCGTCTATGGCAGGGGCAGGTATATGGATTTTACGTTTAATTTTAACATTTTTTTACTAATGCATAAATTATTTATGTATTAACAAATTTGTTTATTGGTTGGTGTCATAGGTGCGACTTGTACTGAGGGTTCAGTCTCACGCCACGAAGATGAATGGTTTCCCTCGTATTCCCTTCCCTGATGTTGTGAGGACAATTGTGAGGGACTTTGACTTGCTTCATTTTGGCCACTTCTCCCTAACCATGTTAGATACGAAGCTGCTCAATGCCTTCGTCGATAGGTGGGACAAGGAGACATCGTCATTTCATCTCCCATTTGGAGAGATGACTGCAACTTTAGATGATGTCGCTTCCTTGTTCCATATTCCTATCGGCAGTAGATTTTGGACGACTCCTATATTAAGTGTGTCCCAGGCACAGGAGTTGGTTGTTCGTGATCTGTGTTTGATTGAGGCAGTGGTGGCACTTGAGTTCGCTGATACACGAGGTGTTCACCTTCGTATGTGGTGGTTATGGGATAGGTATGATGAGCTCGTTGTTGATGGTAGGTATTAGGTTACCATTAGGGCGTACATGTTGTATGTAGTAGCATGTAGTTGCATATACTCTCTTTGCGGACAAGTCTGGTACGTATGTGGATACTTGTTATATGTACCTCTTCAGCGATATGGAATCGCATAACTAGGCTTAGGGTTGTGCAGCTCTAACTCAGTTGTATCATGCGTTCGGGGAGGCGATCCGATTTGAGACGAAGTAGCTAGCTGGGTGTTGCACCCCTAAATTTTCCCTCTGATTTTCTAACCCTAACTGACTTTTCGCTTCACATTTATATGCATCCTCGTTAGATCACTTTACATTCAATCATTCACATAAGCTCATAACATATGGGATCGATGTCATCTGAAGAATTAGAGTTTTACGCCCTATTTATGGTTATTAGAAGAATTCAAAGGTTTTGGCTAAGCAGCCACCAATGGTATCATCTTCTCATGCTCCTGTCACTTGATTAGGGTTTATTTCCCTAATTAAGTAGTATTCAAGGATTTCACTTGCAAAGACTGTTCACGGGCGCATCTGGCCCATCATCAACATTGAAGTGTGAATCAGGGGTCTCTTCTTCTCAACATCTTAAGGCTTTTCTTCTTACCCAACATCTCAAAAGCTCTGGTTTTAGTTCAAGTGTGGTTATTCAGGTACGATCTAATTCAAATGGATGTTTGACCTAATATTGGTCAAACTATCAGAACTTCGTTTCAATTCAGTTATCCGTTTCAGTGGACTATTTATCAGTCAGAGTGCGTCTAAGATCAAATTGTTGTGTGAAATTCTTCAGATTATTGAACATTGGTTTATTTGCAAGTCATCCAGTGGCTCAAGATTGATTCATTTGTTTTAATCAGGATGATTCATGTTGCGAATTATTTTGTGGTGGTTATGTTCATTTTACCCGTGGTTTTTAGAAAAAGTGCAAGATTAGTTTTGAATTGAAAAATCAAGATTTCATTGTTATGTTGTTGGAAAATAGTGGTTAAAGTTCATATATTCTTAGTCCTTTCAATAAGCCAAGTTCTTGACCAATTTCATTTTAAATACACTTAACTTTTTTTTTAATTCACCTCATTAACCATTTACATATCCATATCAATTAGTCAAATATTCTAAATATTCTAAATGTTCATATCCATATCCATTTTTATTTTTAGCATTCCATCATAGTCCAATACCAATATCCAAAGCCCATTAGCATGATCAAATAAACAAAAAAATTGGAAAAGATGCACATGAAGGAAATGGGGATTTGGCCCATACTTTATGTTGTTCCCAAATAATGCAATACACGCCATGATATTAGAATATGAGGCCCACCATTCATTCTTTGTATGCATGTACACTAGCCATAAGAATACAACTATACACACACCCTTTCCAAATGAAGGCCCATCATTCATTCTTTTTATGCATATACACTAGCCATAAGAACACAACCATACACACGCCCTTGCCAAATGATATCAGACATGCCAGCTAGTACACCAAAACAACGTATCCATTCCTTACCGCAAATGCAATCCGCGTGATACACACAAAACAATTCTGCAACGTACAATCTCCAACTACTGTACATGGTACTACACTCATTCCACTCACAACAGATAGCAGCAACGGATACCACACCCAATCCAAAAAATGAATTCACCTGCATAACTAATTTTTGCAGCAAGGTTTTCCATACAATTCCATCGTACAATTTACCAACGAATTCACCACTCCACCAAAACGCAACTGTTATACAATGTACAACACATTTTTTCCATACTGCTAACACTCTCTCTGCATAATGATATTTCTCCTTCACTAATACATCCCACTCTTTTGAATTCTCTTCTCACACTCTAAAAGCACAAAACTCTTCACTCTCTAAAAAACCGAATTTCACTCTCAACCCCCTGCAACTTTCATCATCAGATTTTCCTCACAAATCATCTCCACCCTCATTATTCCTTGAATCCTTTATCAACATCATAAAATCCTACAAAACCAACAAACCCTGCTACAACAAAATCCTCCTCATACACTCCTTTTTCTCTCTCGCACTACACCCTCAACAAAAAATTGAAACCAACCCACAACTCTCTTCAATCTTCTTCAACTCCAAATACAACATCCTCAAACCTATAACAAACCACCTTCAGTTTTCAACAAAACAAAATAAGCCTACAAACCATCCCCTGCAAACCTGCACAAACCATTTCTTCTCCATTAAACCTTAACAATAAACCGCCTCCATCACACTACTCTGCCAAATATCATCCTCAACAACCCAAGAAACAAACCGAGAACCGAAAATCACCCTTCGCCACCCTCTTCACTTCATACAACAACCACTGAAACTTCATCCTATCAACAACAACCCTCAAAATCTTTCATCCTTTTTTCCACTAAACACTTCAACCGAAACTCACAAACACAATAAACCAATCTGAAATACTCCATCACCTCCAAACAACACAAACCAGAAAACTCAGAGAGAGAGAGATGAAGTGAGAAAGATACGGAATCTGAGACAAAGAACAAACCGAAATTCAGATCGAAACAGAGCCGAGAATACATAAAGAAATTGAGACGAGAGGAGAATCACGACAGAGAGGAGTACAAGAGGGAGGTCGATACGGTTTTCAGACGAAAAAGGTCGGTTTCCGGCCGTGGACTTTGTTTTGGATGCCACGATTTTGCTATTGAGAAGAGGGCCACCGCGGCGCATACAAGAAGATGAAGAAGCTTTGGTTTTGATTTTTTGCTTTTTGACTCATTCTTCCGTGTCTACTCTTTAAACAAATAAGAAAAGCTTTTATTTTTTATATAATTTTTTGTTTATTATTTCATTTTTTATTTTTTTTATTGAATGTTCGTTGTTGCTGGTTGGACTTAGGGGTGGCAAAACGGGCCGCCTGCCCCGCCCCATCCCGCCCCGCCTAATGCCCGCCAAAAAAAGAGCGAGGCGGTGTAACACGGTGGGAGAACTGACTTTTAGTCATGTTGCAGATAGCAAGAGTCGCCACCGACTTTTATTTTATCCAAATGGAAAGGACATAAAAGAACAGGAAAGACCTATTTTAAAAGACTTGAGTTCGGGGGGTAGGTTATATAAAGGGAAGGTGTTAGCACCCTTTATATCCATGGTTATCCATGGGCTCTTAGTTACTTAGCTCACTTAAATTGTTTTTTTGAAAAATGTGTAGTGTGTGATTAGAAAAAATTTCTTTAAGTACTTGGTAATGACCCTCGTATGGGTGTATACAAAGCCTAGTTTAGAAATTGTGAGGTGTAAAAGTAAGTTTGAAAAGTGTGAGCAAGTAACTATGAGGTACCTACCCTATACTTAAGTCTTTCATGTTCTAGTATGTTCTTTCAATGGTAAGACTATCCCTATTATTAAGGAACAGGTAGTCATTACCTTGGATGTTGTTAAGGGACAAGCGTAGGGTCATCGTATGGTCATAGAAAGCAACAAGTAAGGGTGTCTTTAGCACTTCGTAGGGACTTATCATCTTTTATTCGAATGGACAAGATCATTATTCCGTAGGCAACCTCGAAGGGACTTGATCTTTTAAATCTGTAGAGACTTGATGATATTTATGAAGGGACTCTGCTTAAGACACCCCTATATTCGAGGGACTTGACCATATTTAAGGCAACAAAGAGGGGTAACTTAGGAAGTGCAAGATGGCGATCAAAGATCGACTTACGTGTGTGCGTGTTCATGTTCAAGTATTTATCTTATTTAAGTTAATTTTCTAAGTTATTTAATTACACATAGGTTATGCACACCCTAAAGTTACTAACCATACAACAAATAATTACAAAAATAAAGCAAAAATAAACCTATTACATGGCTTTAGCAATTACATAATAATAGAAATAATAATGATAAATATAATAATAATAAGAATAGTAAATAAATAATAATCACATATTAGTAATAATAATAATAATAATGAGGGTTAGCAAAATAAATAAATAAAGGAAATAAGAATTTAACAAGAAAAAATTAATATTAGAGAAGTTTTTAGAAATTAATTAAGAAAATAAGTTTAATAATAATAAACAAATTATTTACATGTTAAAAATAAGGATTAATAATATAATTAGGGTTTAGAAAAATTAAGTTAATTTTTAGGGTTAGAATAAAAAATTAGGGTTGTCAAAAAATTAGGGTTAATATTTAAATTAAGAAAATTAGGATTTTGTTAATTATAATTATACATTATTAATTTATTTACAAAAAATACATAATAATTATATATATAAACATATTATAAAATAAATACAAACAATTTATATTTAAGAAAATAAAATATGAATTTTAGAAAATATAAAGTTTTTAGGAAAATATTATTGATTATTATTTAGACATTATTTGAATTATATTAAATTAAGTTAAAATTAAGAAAATAGTTAAAAAAATAAGAAAATGAAGAAAAGTCCTAAAAAGATAGGACCTGGGATTTGAACCCAGGTCCCTTACCTCAACAACAACACTCAAAACCAGCTGAGCCAGCATGCGCTGGTGATAACCATATGCATCAAAATCATTATATCATAAACCTGCCAAAACAAAATAATTATGAAAAAAATGTGGGAACCTTGGATTCGAACCCCTGACCATCAGACAACAACCAAACACTCCAGCCACTAAGCCACATGGGGCGTGTCTGCTAAAACACCAACAATCAAACATAATATATTAAGTCAAATGAATAATGGAAAAATAAACAAAAAGATGTTGTCACCAAGGATCGAACGCAGGTCACAACCAACAACACGCGCAAACCATTACCATTGGGCCAAGCAACGTTAGCTGATATAATATGAAAACAAAACAATAAAATATTATGTTTAAATTTGAATTTCCTCCTGCGCGCCAACTGACTTCATCTTCTTCATATTACCTGCGAAATTTCCTGCAAAGATACTTACGAATTTTCCTGCGAATTCTCACTATCAAGAACCTGCAAAATTGGATCTCTCACAAATACATAAAATTTCAATAAATTGATTACATAGACATGATCCACACATCAAACACAGTTCATTGACGTCTTTAGAACTCATTTATATTGGTTTAATTGAGAAACCCTAAACGGCCACCCTAAACCCTAACAATGGCAACTTCTTGGTCCTGCATCGAAACTCAAATTAAACTATCCAGAAACATTCCTTGGATCATCATAAACACAAAACAACAATCAAACACAATTTATTATGCATGAATATTAGAAAACAAAAAAAATCATAAAAGTGCAAGAACATTGATTCGGTTTATGCAAATGGTAATGATTTTGATGTTGTTGATGATCGAAACATGATCAGTGAGCCTCAAGGAAGCTAAAGCAACCTTTGTTTTGTCTTGAAAGTGTCTCTAGGTCAAAAACTGAGTGTGACTTTTAGTGTGAAAATTTGAAGTTCAATGGTGTTCTTGGAGGCTCTGAAAATCGTCCCTAATGCAATGGTCTTCTTGTGTTAATGTAGTAGAGTGAATTAGGTCAACAATCTTGTGGATTTGTGGGTTTTATGATGTAGCTTGATCATGAAGAAATCAAATATTTGAAAATCACCAAAAATCAAATCTAACAATGCCAAATTGATCAAGCACGAATTTGGATGTGATCAATCAACTTTAAACAATGTTTATGACCTTCTAGAACAAGAATCAAATTTAAATATTGAGTTTTCATATTTTATTTTAATTTAAATTGATTTTTAATGAATAAAATCAAAATAAATAAAAAATAAACTATAAAAATATGAATAAATAATATTTGATTCGTGCATGATGTCATGGTAGAGATTGGGTCATAAAAATGCAAGCCCATGTGAAAAGAATTGGTTCTAAGACCCTTTTTGCTCAACAAACCTCTCAAAAAATTTCCCAACTTTGCAAAGGCATAAATCCCTCAATTTTAATGATATGAAGGTGTTCTTGGACATTTTGGAAATATTAGAGAGTCCTCTAACCAACCTCTTTGGTCTCATGTTCATATCATTTACCATTTTCAAATTATGCCTTTTGGAAGATGTTGACTTTTTGTTGACTTTTGAAATGACCTATAATGTCTTAGCTCATACCTTCCAAATGAAGCATTTTTGGGCTTGGCTTGTGAGACACAAAGTTGTAGAGAATTCAATTTCCTTCAAAATGAGCTTTGAATGGAAAATTTTTGATGAAGCATGTGAAATTTATGGCTGGTCAAAGTTCAGTTGACTTTTCCTATGAAAACCCTAATTTAGAAACTCCTGATTCTTGATGATCTGAAATCTCCTTGATGAATCATGATCAACCTGTAGCGGTAAAATCGTGAGTGTAAGTTATTGATTAACTTAACTCAAGTACACAGAGTCGCCATCGCGCTTTTATTTATTTCCAAAAGGAAAAAGGTAAAAGAACGAATAAAAACCTAAGGAATCTAAAAGCAAAAGCTAAAAGAAACAAACAGAGAATGGGTAAGGGGATTGGTTACAAGTCGGGAAGGTTTTACACACCCGACTTGTCCGTGGTACTCCACGGGAGCCCTTTGAAATATTTATTGCTTTTTTTGGTTTGAAATTGGTTTGCTTGAAAAATGATTGAAGGGATGAGGAGAAGAATGTTTTTTAAGATTTTGTGTTTGATGAGGTTTTAACGCCTCATGCCTACGTACCCACATAGTGCAATGCGAGATCAAAGCCTCGTAGTTCGTGGTACAAAATTCAAAAAGAAACAATGAGTTGCATTAGTTTTAAAATGTAGAGAGAAGTCGTCATTCCTTAGCGAATAATTTCGCTAGAAAGAATGAATCATATCTAAACATATGAAAAGAAAAGTGAACAAAGGCACAAAAACATTTGAATGAGTTTTTTGATTTTTTAAAGTATGTAAGAAAAGAATTTCGATATATTTACATGGATTAACATTTATTAAGAAAATAAAGTGAAAAGATTAAAATCGCTTGACCTAAGTCAAAGTTTGATTGCGAAAGCATTTGAAGTTTGAAAACAAAGAAGATTTTTGAAATAGGGAGAAGTTTTGAAAATTTAAGAATGGGGAGGAGATGAAGGGACTATCCTAATACTTGAATTAAAAGTTAAGAGAAGAAGCGATCAAACCATATTATGAACATATCTTCAAGGTAACCGGAATTCCATCTTCAAAGACAAATGAACTTAATTTGAGGCTAAGGTCTTCAATCGATCACAACTTGAGCAAAGGGAGAGATCCTAAAATCTAAGTCCAAACTCCAATGCTAAGGATAATAACCATAGTCCGAAATTAAAGTCACCAATCTTTTTAATGTTTAATCCTTTATTAGTGTTTTTGTGTCCAAATGGACAAAAGAAAAATCACAAGCAACAAGATAAACATAAACAATATGATATATGATATAATATGATAAAAGCATAATAAAGAGATAAGGAGCGAGAAATTAAAATAAAAGGATAAGGTGCAAGAGATTAAATTTAAATGGATTATTATATTCACATTATTATAATATTTACATAATAAGTGGTATGATGAACTTAATCAAGCACAACCACGAAAAAATAACAAAATCGAGGCAACCGGATCCAAGTGGATCTTATTCCGAATCGGGACAAATTTAGGTCTATGTTAAGCTATCGCCGAGTAATTTACGAAGTAATTACCCTACAAATGAGGCCGGCCACCACTAATTAAAGTGGAAAATATTCGTGCTAATACATGTTAGAGAAACGATATTATGAATCGTTCTCCGAAAACATGTCGCACTAAAAGAAAAAGAACGGTCTAATCTTAATCGAGATTTTCGTTGAATTTATCGAAGGCAACCTATCACGACCTCAAAGTATGGAGAATGATCCAAATGATCATTCATCCATAGATTTGAAATAATGAAGATTAAACCTATTCGAAATTCAACAATCACGAATCGGAGATTGTCATCGACCAAAAATAAAAGATGAAGAAAAATGGATCTAATAATAAATCCAAAAAGGAAATTGACATATTTTTTTAAATCCTTTTCTTAAAACATATTTTCTAAATACT
The DNA here is from genome assembly GCA_963966055.1 of Lathyrus aphaca. Taxonomy (NCBI): domain Eukaryota; kingdom Viridiplantae; phylum Streptophyta; class Magnoliopsida; order Fabales; family Fabaceae; genus Lathyrus; species Lathyrus aphaca. The sequence continues at coordinate 49,663,366 of OZ014519.1, forward strand.
TTTCTAAAATACCTTTTCTTAATCTTTTTTCTAAAATATGTTTTTATAAAATTCTTTCATATTAAAAGGTGAACTATAACAAAATCATTTAAAAAATAGGAAATAAACTAAAGAACAAAAAAAATAAAAAAATGGAAAGGGGAGGGGGAAGGACCCACGGGTCATGTGGTGGATAACAGCATAATCCAAATAGATCCACCAGCCAAAACTCTAATCCATCATTCTTTTCTTAAAATTTAAAATGAAAAAACAACAAATTATATAAAAAAGGAAAAATCACAGAAGCAACAGAGCCTCTTTCTTCTTCTTCGATGCGCAGCGAAAACAGGGGAGAGGTACAGTAATTTCCTCACCTTCAAAAATCAAACAAGACAAATCAACAACTCTCTCTTCTCTTCCAACTTTCGATTTTCTTTCTTCTTCTTCTTTCACTTCCAATTTCGGATTTGGTTTTTTTGGATGAATTAGATTTAGGGATTTTAAGAAGTTAATTGAAAAAATTGATATAGAAATTGAAGGTTGAAAGGAGGACGAAATGAGGTTAGAATTTTGAAGCTAGGGATGGATTTGGGGACGGATTTGGGCAGAGATTCGGAGGGCTTTTGAAGCTTGAGGATTGAAGGAGGAAGAGCTTCCTTAAATAGAAGAAAAGTGAAGAATCATTGATGCCGTTTTGACGCAATTTGGGGCGTTTTGAAGGGTTCACGAAAATCTCGTGTGCATTCGCGTTTCAAGGCTTTGCGTTTTGTGTTGAGGAGTGTTGCGTTTTGATTTTTGTTTTTTCAGGTGTGATGTTTTCGCGTTTTAATTGTTGTGATGCGTTTCAGGTGCTTGCGGAATGGCTTATGAGCTGGGCAACTTGCGGCTTGTTTGATGGGCGTGTGAGGGAAAGTTTTGGCTTCAGCTGTATTGTTGTTGTTGCTTGGCCTGGGAAGCTTTGGCTTGCGAAGCTGATACGCATAGGCTGAAGTTACTGTGGCTTGGCTTGCACGCGCGGGATGCATATTGGGCTGATGTTGAAAGTGTGATTTTGCGTGTGGGATAGCTGCAAGTGTGTATCACGTGTTGGGGCTATTGCTTGGTAGCTTTGTGAAGATAAGATGGCTGGAAGGCTTGGCGTTGGGAAAAGTGTGATGGAAGCTAGCTGATGTTGTTATTGCTTACGGATGTAGCTGGGTTGAGGGAAAGTATGAGGCTTCAGGCGTGTACTTGCTTCGTAGCTGGCTGTGTTGATGCTTGAAGTGTGGGGCTGGCGTAAGCTTGTTGTTGTTGTTGTTGTGAGCTGGATGCAAGTGTGGGCCAAAGGCCTTTCTTTTTATTAAAAAAAAGAATGTGTTATATAAAAAAAAGCTTTATAATAGAATTGTTTTCTTTTGGATTTTTTTGTATTTTTTCTAACTTGGCTTTTTTATAATGATTTTTTTTTATGATAGGTTGTAACAAGAAAAATGGACCTATTAAAAAAATGTTGATAAAAATATAAGAAAAGAAGAAAAATAATGGATATAGAAATGGGATATGAAAAAAAAAATGGAAAATTGTTAGAATAATGATTTGGATGATTGAGCTAAAAAAACAGATAATCGGAAAAAAAAAATGGAAAAAGTGGTTGTTGAATAATAATGAGTAATGGTTAAAATAAAAAAAATGAATAGAAATGGATAATCGGGTAAGTGAAATAGAAAAGATTGGTTTATGGATCGAGTAGTAAAATGGATAGAAATGGATCAGAGATCTTGATTTTAAACCCACGACCAAATTTCGATTCCTCTTTCCCAAGCCTTTGATACAAATGAACACAGCCAACACAGACCCACTGGGTATTTCACAACTTAAGCCAAATGTTATCTGAAAATTGTCTGATTACTTCCCTGATAAACTGAATCCATACTGAGGAAAATGAATCCTCATGTGAATCATTGTTGAACTGATGAACTGATGAACTGATAAACACTGAAGATTCAAATCAAACTTCGCACAAAATACTGCCCGATAACTGATGTCTTTCACACCCAACACCACTTGGACTTTGGAAACGCATTGTCTGAGGAATAGACCACTGGCACACATAACATGCAGTCAAAACAATATTTTGATAGTTTGACCAATATTAGGTCAAACATCCATCTGAAATCGAATTGTGACTGAACAAACGCTTCTGAATTGAAATTACTGTCTTATCTTTGAAATCCTGCAACACAGAGAAGAAGAAGAACACTGCAACATATTTTTGGTATTTTGGTTAGAAGTCAGTAAATATAAACAAATATAAAGAAGTAAAAATAGTGGTGATCCCCTGCGAAGCATAGACCCTACATCTGAGGGAAACTCGAAAGCCAGTGCGATCTTGTTTGTATGCAAAATGCAGATGGAATGCGAAGAAATCTTAGGGCAAAAATTAGGGTGTTACAGCTGCCCCTATTTAAGTTTCTTCAATCCGGAGATATGAAGATTGACATCTTCGTCTCTACAAGATGGGAGAGACTTAAATACAGAATACCCAATTTTTTTCCTAAGAGAACAATGATGTGATATGAATATGATATGCAAACCCAAGATCTCCGTGGGGAAAATATGACCACCAGAGGAAAGCAGAAACTTGGGGACACAGAAGAAAATCCCGCCGGGGAAACAACAACAGACAACCAAAGAGTTTACCATGAAACTAAATCACTGGATAACAGACTCCACTTGGGAGAAGATATGATATAATCAATAATAAAATTCAACCAGGGAAAGATAAACACCCTGCCAGGAAATATCAACCAAACGGGTCCAACAATGGAGAAATACTGAGTTGGAAAAGAATCATCAACTACCTGTTTACTGGGTAGGAAAACAACGGACTCGACTATCGATTTACTGGATAGGAGCAAAATAAAGGGGTATAACCTCAATTACCTTTTTACTGGGCAGAAAAAAATTCTCAATTACCTGATTTACTGGGTAGAAAATATAAAGGACTCGACTATCGATATACTGGATAGGAGTAAAATACAGAGGGATGACCTCCACTACCCTTTTACTGGGTAAGAAATATTCTCAACTACCTGATTTACTGGGTAGAAGCATGATCAACTACCTGATTTACTGGGTAGGAACTCAATCAAAGGGAAACAACTTTTATTACCTTTTTACTGGGTAAGAAGAAAAAATCTCGACTACCGGATTTACTGGGTAGAACAATTCTCGACTACCTGATTTACTGGGTAGGAGCTTAAGCAAAGGAAAACAAACTCTATTACCTTTTTACTGGGTAAGAGGATAAAATCTCGACTACCGGATTTACTGGGTAGAAAAATTCTCAACTACTTGATTTACTGGGTAGGAGTTCAATCAAAGGAAAACAAACTCTATTACCTTTTTACTGGGTAAGAGGATAAAATCTCGACTACCGGATTTACTGGGTAGGAGTACAAGCAAAAGAACTTGATCAATTTGGTAATATTACCCGCTATCGATTACTGATAGCTTAATTCCAAAGTAATATACTCAAGCTGGAGAAAATTGCCCACTATCAAACAATGATAGCTTAATTCCAAAGCAATATATTCACCAAAGGGGGACCAAAGTTCAATCCAAGAACAAATTGGAGAGAAACGGTCAAGCAAGACTCATCCCGAGGAGGAAATATCTCAACTGGGGAAAATTACATCCAGATAATAAACTAGGGAGGAAGCTGAATCAAAATCATCCACGAGAAACAAACTCAGTGGGGAATTAGAAAGGATAAACACTTTCGGCTTAATGGTCGACATTCTAAACTTGAGAGGAAGACGACACACACACTCTGTGGGGAAAACTCCACACCAAAGAGCAGATAACAAAGATAACCGCAAGAATGCAAGCAAACAATGTTATGCTTATGCGTATGAATATGCTTATGAATATGCTGACAAAACATACATAAAGATAAGAAACAGGTGACATGAACACCACAACAACCGGATACTCGGCTAATCCCAAGGCAACAATGCAGGGAGACATGCTGGAGATTCAACTTGAAATCTTGCAGGGGGAAATCATAAGCCATCAAAGGAATACAATCCTACTACAAGGCTTAAATCATGATGAGGCAACATCTGCTAGGGATATCATCCTGCTGAGGAAAGGTAATAATCTGCTGAGGATGGAAGTATTCTTGATAAAAATCAAACTTCACGAGGAACAATTGTCATACCACTCCTGCTCCACTTGGGGATAGAGTGCAAGACCTGTTGAAAATCACATAGGAACCTGCTGGAAATTAACACATGCAGACCTACTGGGGATCCATATGGGGATATCAGAAATTAACATCATAGCCAAAACAATTACGAGGGATTTTAAATCAGTACCCACCATCGGGTAAAAGAAAACCTCTAAATTGACTGTTATATTAATACTTCTATTTTCAAGGATGCAAACAATTCAAACTGAGGAACAAGAGCTCAGCTGGAGATTCCCAATGCTTCTCAAGTTAAAGATAACTTGCTGAGGGAGAAATCAACACTCAGCTAGGGATTCTTAAGAATATCCCTTCCAACAACTCTTCTGGGGAAAACATGGGAACTCAGAACAAATACCTCCGTTCAACATCATTAACATCAAACTGTCAAGACTATCCAGGAACTTCGCATGGACACAACCGAATCAAACCCTGCTTTGGGAGAGACAAGTTTCACACATCCAGACTTTACCATCCTTGGAATCACTATCGATATCCTTTCTTTGTTCACATATCAAAAGAAAAATGTTTTTATAATCTTCAAAAATTAAATTTATTAAATTTGTTTCAAAAATCATCATCAACAATAAATTGAAATCTTGTAAACAGAAACAATATAAAGAATTGCAAACAATTGGATAAAAGCTCAAATTCATTGATAGAATGGTAGTCAGCAAATGGCATGACTCCATGGATCATTACAAGTTTAAAAAATGGTAAATATATGGAAAAGGGCTACATTGAGATACAATGATCACTATTCTCCCTATCAACTTTGAACTCCACTGTGTCTGAAACTTCAATCAAGGATGAGTGAATAAGAATCTTTGATGGGAAATTCTTCTGAAGGATAGAATCTGAAATCCTCGGTTGCTACAAGTGATCCATTCTGTCGACGCAGTTACTTGCCATGATCCCTAACTTTTGCCTAGATTGCCCTTTCGGGTTTTCAATCTACCAGGATAATTATTTCTGTTTATGTCTCTAATTTTTGCCTGGACCGCCCTTTCGGGTTTTCAATCCACCGAGACGCTCATTTTTGCCTAAGTCGCCCTTTCGAGTTTTCAACTTAGCGAGCTGTTCTTTTATTTTTTTTAGGCGAAGTATTTCTTGACTTCATCCGCATTCACAGGGCGAGTGATCTCCTCACCATCCATAGTTGCAAGAATTAATGAACCTCCAGAGAAGGCTTTCTTAACAACATATGGGCCATCATAGTTCGGAGTCCACTTGCCCCGAGAATCTTTAAGGAAAGACTGAATCTTTTTGAGCACGAGGTCGCCTTCCCTGAATACACGAGGTTTGACCTTCTATTCAAAAGCTTTCTTCATTCTTTACTGGTACAACCGACCATGACACAAAGCTGTTATTCTCTTTTCTTCAATTAAATTCAACTGATCAAATCTACTCTGACACCATTCAGCCTCAGTCAACTTGGCTTCCATCAGAACTCTCATTGATGGGATCTCAACTTCAATGGGGAGCACTGCTTCTGTACCATAAACAAGTGAGAAAGGGGTTGCCCCTGTTGAAGTGCGGACAGATGTACGATACCCATGCAAAGCAAACGGGAGCATCTCATGCCAGTCCTTGTAGGTCACAACCATCTTCTGAATGATCTTCTTAATGTTCTTGTTCGCAACTTCAATAGCCCCATTCATCTTCGGTCTATAAGGAGAAGAATTATGGTGTTGAATCTTGAATTCTTCACAAAGCTCTTTCATCATCTTATTATTCAAGTTCGAACCATTATCAGTAATGATTCTATTCGGAACACCATATCTGCAGATAATATTATTCTTGATAAACTGAACCACAACTTGCTTGGTCACATTAACATACGATGCCGCTTCCACCCACTTGGTGAAGTAGTCAATTGCCACGAGAATAAAACAATGTCCATTCGAAGCCTTGGGTTCAATCATACCAATCATATCAATTCCCCACATAGAGAAAGGCTATGGGGAAGAAATCACATTGAGATAATCTGGTGGCACGTGAATCTTATCAGCATACACTTGACACTTATGGCACTTTTTCACATACTTGCAACAATCAGATTCCATTGTCAGCCAATAGTAACCTGCTCTCAACATCTTTTTAGCCATTGCATGCCCATTAGCATGAGTGCCAAAAGATCCTTCATGAATTTCTTTCATCAACATGTCTGCTTCGTGTCTATCCACGCATCTAAGCAAGACCATGTCAAAATTTCTCTTATAAAGCACATTCCCATTCAAGAAGAAATTGCCTGCCAATCTCCTCAAAGTTCTCTTATCCTTATCGGATGCCCCAAGCGGGTATTCTTGACTCTGGAGGAAACATTTAATATCATGATACCAAGGCTTATCATCCTGGACCTCTTCAACTGCAAACACATGAGCTGGTCTTTCAAGTCGCATCACACTGATCATGGGAACATCATTCCACTGGTGCACTTTTATCATAGAAGCTATAGTTGCTAAAGCATCTGCCATCTTTTTCTCATCACGAGGAACATAATGAAACTCAATTTTAGTGAAGAAAGTTGATATCTTCCTGGAATAATCTCTATAAGGGATCAAGTGGGGTTGATGAGTTACCCACGTACCCTGGATCTGATTAATTACCAAGGCAAAATCTCCATACACATCAAGATGCTTAATCCTCAGATCAATAGCCTCCTCAAGACCCATAATGCAGGCTTCATACTCAGCTTCATTATTGGTACAAGGAAAAGTCAACCTTGCGGCAAAAGGAATATGTGAACCATGGGGAGTAATGATCATTGCCCCAATTCCTCTTCCGCGTGCATTCACAGCACCATCAAAAACTAAACCCCATCGAGATCCAGGCTCCGGCCCTTCCTCAATCAAAGGTTCATCACAATCTTTCACTTTCAAAAACATCACATCCTCATCTGGAAAATCAAACTTGATAGGTTGGTAATCATCAATCGGTTGATGTGCCAAATGGTCAGCCAAGATACTACCTTTTATAGCTTTTTGAGCTCGGTACTCGATATCATATTCTGATAACAACATTTGCCAACGAGCAATCCTCTCAGTTAAAGCAGGCTTTTCAAAGATATACTTGATTGGATCCATTTTAAAGATCAACCAAGTTGTATGATTCAGCATATACTGGCGAAGACGCTTTGCAGCCCATGCTAAGGCGCAACAAGTTTTTTCAAGCATGGAGTACCGAGACTCACAATCAGTGAATTTCTTACTCAAGTAGTAAATTGCATATTCTTTTCTTCCAGCTTCATCTTGCTGACCAAGCACACAACCCATGGAATCTTCCAACACAGTCAAGTACATGATCATCGGTCTACCTTCCACCGGAGGAGACAAGATAGGAGGTTCAAGCAGATATTCTTTGATACTTTTGTCGCTCCCACCAGATGACACCGGGGCCAAGAGGGGTACAGACGTGAACGGCCGGCGAGAGGGAAGAGAGAACACACAAGGGTGAACTCAGAAGACAAGAGTCGCCAGCTAGGCATTTTTTATCCCGAAGGAAAGGTAATGCTGCATAGACCTAGAAAGATATGGATAAGACGGTCGCGAACCAGAGAAACTGAGAAAGGGGGTTGGTTACAACCTGGGAAGGTATTAGCACCCAGGTTGTCCGTCGTACTCGACGGGATCCACGCTTGAAAGATTTCTGTTTTAAAAGGGGTAGTGTCAGTGCAATTTGTGTATCAGAGCTGGAAAGAATGCAAGTGTCAGTGCTGGAAGAAAGTAAAGTGAAAAATATGGAATGTCAGTGTAAGAAGAGAATATGAAGCTCAAGACAATGAGGCTTAAAGAATAATACTGGAAGGAGGGGGAATATACAGAGACTTTTGTTCGATAACTGTTAAGTTATGCCTACGTATCCTCTCGTGCAATGAGGAAGTCAGAACACCGTAGTTCGACTCAAAGAGACTGATAGATAAATTAACTTGTGAACTGCTTGCTTGTCTATGCTCAAGTGTATGACCTGTCTGGCTCAGGTGCTAACTGTCTTGCATTAGACGGAAGAAGTGAGTTCTCGTTTGTGAGTGAATGAGGTGAGAAAAGAATCCCGGAGGAGACGATTATTGTTTGTTTTTATGTTTTCAATCTTTTATTACTTTTTGGTGTTTGTCATAAGTTAATGAGCTTAAGCCTAAACCAAGGGTTAGTAAACTCATCACATCGTCCCTCTGATTAGGGGTGATGAGAATACCTTAAGTATGAAGTAAACACCTCACACTTAATCACCATGATGTAAGATTAAGATCATTATCCTACTTGTAATTACTTAGATGTTTTTTTTGGTGTTTTTGTTTAGTGTTAAGTAATGAGTTTAAGCCATAATCAAGGATTTAATGGACTCATTACACCATCCTAATAGAAGGATAATAGATGAGAACATTTAAGCTGAGGAAGGCTCCTCAACTTAATCCATGATTAGGGATTAACCTCATGACAAAACAAAGCCTTTATTAAAGTGGATTTTAGTTAATGGTAATATTAAGAAATGGATTTTATGGTTTGTAAAACAACTTGAGGGGGACTTGTCCATTAACACTAGGGTTAGTCCTTCTTAACCAATTAAGGAAGAATTAGAACCCTAATGCAAGGCCCAAGTTACAAGCTTGATGTTTTAATGATTATTAAGTGGATTGATTGAAGGAATTAAACACATTAAGGGTTTAACACTTAGGATTAAAATTATACACTCCATCCTAATAGAAGGATACAGGCATAACCCTAATCACAAAGTCTTAAAACCTTTAAGGTTTAGTCCTTGATTATGAGATGAGAAGAGAAGACTCAAGGATGACACAAAGGTAAAACTAATGGGGGACTAATCAAACCCTAATTGTGATCATGCTTGGTTGTTCCTAGGGTTTATGAGGCTTAAGAAAGAAAGAAATCTTCAAAGGCCACCAAGGGAGAACAAGATGAAAGGAGGAGAAGAAAGGAGAAGCAAAACAACTTGCTTCACTTAAGAAGACAAGTTGCTTGAAGAAAGAAAGTTAGAAGGAGCATGAATGAGCAATCTCACTCTAATACACATACAAAATGCAGCAAAGAAGGCATAAAAGAGATGAAAAGAGATTGTGAGAAGTGAAGGCAAGTTCACTTCTCAAACAACTTACCACCTGAAAAGTTAGAAAAAGAAAGTGAAAATGAAATGAATGCAAAGATGAAAGTCAAAACCAGAAGCATGAGCATGATGTTAATGATGCTAAGAGTTGGTGCAAACATAAGACAAGTGATGAGAATGATCATACAAGGATGAGGATGCAAATGAAGCATGCTTTGAACCATGAAGGTTCATGAAAGTTTATGAAATGGAATGAATGCATAACATGGCAAATGAAAGATGCAATGATCAAACATGATTCTAATATGTCCTAAGATGTCTTAGAAGTCATGTGGATGCACAAAATGTCATGGCAAGTTCATGTGTGCAAGCAAATGAAAGATGGATGCAAATGAAGAAGCAAATTAGGGTTTATGCACAACATACAACACAAAATTCAAAATCAGAAGCAAAAGACATGATAAAAAATTGAAAATGGGATCAAAAGAAACCTAACCCTACACAAGTTCATTGCCCAAAAGAGGGGACCTAACTCTTAACCTAATGGGAGTTATGATTTTCTCAAGTCAACTAGGGTTTTGGGATACCTCACAATGAAAAATGCAAAACAAATTGAAAATGAAAGATAAATTCAAATCAATTTTACCCTAGAAACTACATGATATGAAGGATGCAATGCAAGAAAACTCTTCATGGTTAGGCATAATGAATTTTTCTAAGCTAGGACCAAAATATTGCCTTTAAATAAATTTAATTCCAATGAAAAAGGTCAAAATGGGTCAAGAACCAAAAAGAAATTTGTTTTGAGAGTTTGATAATGTTTCTAAATGTTTTAAAATGCAATGTGAATTTTTTGGTGATTTTTAAATACCTAAATGCATTTTTAATTAATTAATTTCCATTAACTAATTAAAAATAAACATTTAAATGATTTAAAAATAATTTTTAATGCAAAAAATAAAAAATAAAAATATTTTTGGGGTTCTGAAAATTAATAAAAGGCTTGACAAAAGATTTCAGAATTTTTTAATATGTTTTGCTATTTTTAAAAAATCGTGGAAGTTTAATACAAATAAAAAGAAATAAAAATGAATTTATGGAGAAGTATGCAAATCCTGTGGCTAGAATTTAAACTTGGGGGGAAAAGTTTGACTGCGCGCGCAATCTGAGGGTCAGGATTGACTCTGGCTTAATTAACTTAATTATGATTTATTAAATTAATAAAATCAGATTAGGGTTTAATGACTTAATCTGGGCCACTCAAATATTAAACTAATCCACATCCAATGGCTACAAACGCATCTGGCAAACTAATTAGGGTTAGGGCTTAATGACTTTCAGGTGACCGGAGGGAAGCTCCGGTCATCTTCTCCGGCGGGTCAAAAACCCTAGTTTCTTCTACAGGTCACCTCACATCAAATTGAACACAGGGAAATGATCCTCTACCCAAACCCCATTCAAATCACCCCTCAAACATCATTTATAATCCAAGAACAGAGGGAATCGAAGCAAACAAATTTCACGGGTGAAATTTCAGAGAGCAAACAAATAGTCATTTCTTCACCATTTTTGATTCTAAAGACATCAGCATGACCAGTGTTGCACCCCAAAATTTGTCCTCACAATACAAGACTTTGTGTGCTGAGAAGGTTCACAAAGTTCACAAGATTCATAATGCTTACAAGACCTTTCATGAGGTTCATGAAGTCTACAAGCTACTTTATGAGGTTCACAAGGTTCACAAGGTTCACAATACCTCCCATGAGATTCACAAGACATTTCATGATGGTTCACAAGGTTCACAATTGGTCAGAAAAGTTGACAATTCCCTCAGACAATGCACCTCCTAGACAGTGCATCCAAAACTAGGGTTTTGACTTTAATCAGGCTAAATGAACTTCCCAAGACTGCAAGTGAGCTTCATAACATCTTATATGTGTTTAAGAACCCCCATGTCAAGTTTCAAGACTTTTCTCAAAGGTTTGCTCAGTCAGATGATCAGATAAGTCAAAATCAGTCAAAGCAGTTAAAAAGTCAAACTGAGGTCAACTGTGGTCAAACCAAAGTCAAACTTCATGATTTTTTGCCAACATCAAGTATATGAAGTAAAATTCATCATCTGATCAAGGGTTGATCATGGTTCATCAAGGAGATTTCAGATCATCAAGAATCAGAAGTTTCTAAATTAGGGTTTCCTTAGTAAAAGTCAACTAAACTTTGACCAGCCATAACTTTCACATGCTTCATCACCGAGTCTCCATCCAAAGCTCATTTTGAAGGAAATTGAATTCTCTACAACTTTGTGTCTCACAAGTCAAGCCCAAAAATGCTTCATTTGGAAGGTATGAGCTAAGACATTATAGGTCCTTTTGAAAGTCAACAAAAAGTCAACAACTTCAAAAGGGCATAACTTGAGATTGGTAAATGATATGGACATGAAACCAGTGGGGTTGTTTAGAGGACTCTTTAAGCTTTCCAAAATGTCCAAGAACACCCTCATAGCATTAAAATTGAAGGATGTGTGCCCTTGGAAAGTTGGGAAATTTTCGGTTGGTTTATGAGGAAAATGGAGGTCTAAAACCAATTTCTTCCAAATGGGCTTGCCAAATAATGAACCAATCCACCTCAAAACATATTGCACGAAATTAAATTGATTTATTCATAATTTTATTCATTTTGTTTTTATTTATTATGATTTTTATATTAAAAAATCATTTTAAATTCAAATAAAATTTCAAATAATGAAAATTAATTTTGATTTGGTTTTTAGAAAGTCTTAAATCACATTTAGACTTGATTGATACAAGAGTAATGAGAATCATACCAAAATAGCAAGTGTTTATGCAAAATATTTGATTTTTAAAAGGCCATCTTTTTGAATCTTTTTAGATCAAAATTTCCACACAAGTGATCAATTTTTCTGACCTAATACATTGTCCTATAAGTACTTAGCACAAACCTAGCACAAAGAACGAATTTCAGCCTCCCCAAGTGTAAGTTTGCATCTCACAAAAACCTTCACAAACTCAAATTCGGATTTCTTGATACAAGACATTTGAAGGTATTTGAAGTACATAGCCATGATCACTGAACATCATTGAGTGAAAACCAATACTCATATGCATCCATAACCCCTTAAATTATGCAAACCGAAGCATTGTTCATTCACTTTATGATTTTTTCGATTCCCATAATATTGATATTATTGTCTGAATTTGATCATATATTTGTGTTTGTGATGAAGTTTGAGGCGTTTCTGGATCAATCAATTCGATTTTAAGTGCAGGATGAAGGAACCACCATAGTTAGGGTTTTATGGCCGTTTTAGGGTTCTTCGATTCATCAACTATAAATGAACTTTAAAAACATGGTTGTGTTGTATAGACCTCATAGAACGTAATGCACTAATCAATTTCACAAAATATTGCTGTTTGCTTGATGTTTGGTTAAATGCAGGAAAACCTAGGAAACTAAATTCGCAGCAAAGACCCTAGCAAAATTCGCAGAAAATTTTGCAGGTCTGGAGGAAGAAGAAGGTCCTGCGCGCGTTCTGGAAAATTTGAATTTTATTTTAAAAATTTTATGTTTTATTGTTTGTTTAATATCACAAGCGTGCAGCTTGTCCCAGTGGTAAGGCTAGCGTGTGTTTGGCTATAGGACCTGTGTTCGAATCCTGGCTTTGTACAAATTTTTCTTATTTTTCAGGATAACTATGAAGCTTAATATATTATGCCTTCTTGCCACTCCAATATCAGACACGCTCATCTAGCTGGAATGGTTATGTACTTGTGTGTTTGTGTATAAGGTCCTGGGTTCGAATCCCCCAGGCCTTTTGGTTGTTTTTCTTATTTTTGTGATTTTCCAGGATATTGCATAAAACAAATTGGGTCCATTCCTTTATCACATGCGCGCATGATAGCTTGGTGGTGGGTGTTGTTGCTGGCAAGCAGAGTGTCCTGGGTTCAAACCCCAGCCAGGTAAGTTCTTTTTCTTCTTTTTTCTTGTTTATTATTCTATTTTAATTAATATGTTTATAATATGATTAAATAAGTTTAAAATATATATATATATATATATATAATGTATATTATTATTTTCCCTATTATAATCTAATTTTTTTTTTTATTTCATTAAATATCATTAGAAAAATAATTTAATCCTAATTTATTTTCTAAACATATAAAACCCTAATTTTCTAAAAAACCCTCAAAAATATATTTCTTTTCAAAACCCTAATTCTTGTTTATAATTTTAATTAGTAAAAATTTTAACCTTTAAATTTATAAATAATGGTATGATCACATTTTTTTTATTATGTACATATTTTATTTAATATAATTAAATTTTGTAAATACAATTATAATCAATTCTTTTTTTTATATAATATGTAATTGTTTCTATAATTTGTTTATAATCTAAATTTTATATATAAATAATTTTTAAATATATGTTTAGAAATAATTGAATCTATGCTAATTTATTCTTGTAATTATAATATGTTTAAAAATAATTTAATAATTTGTATATAATTCAAAATTGTTCATATTTTCTTTTATTTTTAAATAATTGTCCATATTAAAATCTAATCTTTTAATTATTATATTATTCTTTTTTGCTTATTATTTTAATTATGTTCTTATAATATTTTTGCTAACCCCCTTTATTTTAAATTATTATTATTATTACTAGTCATCTAGTCCCTTCATAATCAAAGATCAAGTCCCTTAAATGGTTGCCTTCATAAAGATCTTGTCCCTTTCGAATAATGATGACAGTCCCTCCAAAATGCTTAATACACCCTACAGTTGCCTTTATAAACAGATGTCCCTCACATCCAAGGTAATGACTACCTATTCCTTAATAATAGGGATAGTCTTACCATTTAAAGGATTCAAGAACAGAAAGACTTAAACTTTAGGGTAGGTTCCTCATAGTTACTTGCTCACTATTTAAAAAACTTTTCAAACACTTCATAAATTTCAAACAATTTTCAAACACAAGTTTTTTACGCATCCGTACATGGATCATTATCAAACTCTTATGAAAATTTCTATTCACACACTCCACCTTTTCAAAAACAATTCAAAGTGAGCTAAGTAACTAAGAGCCCATGGATAACCATGGATGTAAAGGGTGCTAACACCTTCCCTTTACATAACCTACCCCCCGGACCCAAAAATCTTGTAAAAGGTCTTTCCTGTTCTTTTATGCCTTTCCTTTGGATAAAATAAAAGTCGGTGGCGACTCTTGCTATCCGCAACATAACTAAATCAGTTCTCCCACCGTGTTACAGAACTGGCGACACTGCTGGGGACATAAATTTAAGAGGGGTACCCTTAGGAATTAGATCACTTTAAATTGTTTGCCTTGTTTGCTTTATATTATCTTGTTGGGGTGCTCTTATGTGTGAAAGGTCCTAACTCGGATCTAGTGTACCTTAGGTAAATGGCAATAGACCAAGGAAACTGTACGACGTATATCGATATGGTTGATCTGGTGGCCATAGTTAGTGTGACTTCTTGGTTGGTGCTTATGTTCCTTAAGTCAAGTTGAGGATAATATGAGGCTGCCATATGTTGTCAATGCACTAACTAACTTTTAGAACCCTAGTTATCCCATCTTGGCCTTTAGAAAGTAGTGAGGTAACCGGCTTTGGTGCAGACTGAAGTTGGTTGATACTCGATACTACGCTCATTGAGATTCTAAACTTGGAGGGTTTTGGTTGGCAAGTAAGTTGCCTTCTGAACAACCACCCTTGTGAAGGATCAATGATTTTGAGATCCCTTAGAACCCGGTTACTTTTGTAGGACAGGATGAACCATCTAACTTCAGGGGAGGGTACTTACCTTTGAACCTCATGCAAGCCTTTAAACCTAGGGCTATTGTGTGACTTGTTTGTGTGTGCCACATGTTTGTGATTGAACATAACATCATGACATCATCATGCATCATAAGCATAGCATTTTCACTAACCATTTCAAGGACCAAAGGATTTATCTTTGTTCTTTGTTGCAGGTCATGGCTTCTGCTCGTAGAAACACTATCAGGATCAACTTTGTGGGCATACCTGCTAAGCTTAAAGAGTTGGTTTCCCAAGTGTCTGATCACTCCCAGTTCATCAAGAGACATGGTCACCTATCGGACCTAGTTACTTCAGGGTTCAATGAAGACATGATGAGTGTTCTGTTTCAGTTCTTTGATCCTAAGCACCATTGCTTTACATTCCCTTACTATCAGTTGGTTCCAACCATGGAGGAGTTCTCTAAACTTCTAGGCATACCTGTTCTTGATCAAAGACCCTTCACAGGCTTGGAGAAGGAGCTTAAACCAGAGGTTATTGCTGCAGCTCTACATCTGAAGAAGTCTGACATTGTTCTAGAGACGAGAAGTGGAGTCAAGGGTATTCTTGCTAAGGTGTTAATGGATAAAGCTCAAGTGTTCTTGAAGGCCATGAGCTATGATGCTTTTGAGGAGATCTTAGCCTTGCTAATATATGGCTTAGTATTGTTCCCCAATCCAGATCAGTTCATAGACGTTCATGCCATCAATATATTCCTGAGTCACAATCCAATGCCTACATTGCTTGGAGACATCCTACATTCTCTTCATACTCGTACTACAAGGGCAAGAGGAACTTTGATGTGCTGCATACCTTTGCTTTCTAGGTGGTTTATTTCTCACCTTCCTCGCTCAGTAATGAAGAATGAGCAAGGGTTCAGATGGTCCAAGAGAATTATGTCACTCTCCCATTCAGATATCCATTGGTGCTCCAGATCTATGGAGAATGTCACCATCATTGACCGTTGTGGGGAGTTTCCTAATGTGCCACTGCTAGGCATAAGGGGAGGCATCACCTACAACCCCTCTCTAGCTTTACGACAGTTTGGTTACGCTCGGAGTGATGGTCCACACGACATGTTGATTCAGGGCATTGTGTTTGACTACGACAACGATCTTCAAGGTTACCGTCAGAGATTCATACGAGCATGGGGAAAAGTAAACAGGGTTGACAGCAAAACACTGGAGCCTAAGTACACTATTCCTATGGAAGCTTATCTCAGATGGGTGCGATCTCGTGCTCAGACTCTCATGATGCCATATCCTGCTATCCTGCCAGTTACCATGGAACCTGTTGCTGAAGGAGACACTGCTTATACCATCCTTCACCTAGACATGCCAACTGACATGGAGGACTTACAGAGATCCTGGATCCAACTGAAGGAGCAAAGGGATACTTTCGAAGCTCATTACAAAGCAAGCCAAGAAAGAATCCTGGAACTAACAAAGCAACTTCACGAGGAACAGAATCTCAACTCATACCTCAACACAAAGAGGAAACGTTCATGGGAGACTTAAAACCCCATCTTTTGTATTTATTTCATTTCATTTTTTGTAAGCCCAAGAGGCAAAACAAATTTATTACTAATAAAAGTTTACCTTCTTGTTTGTCTAAACAAATTTAAATCCTGCGGTCCTTGAAAACATTGCATGTGCATCTACATATCATTTCATGGCATCACAGGTTTATAATTGTGCACAGGTTTCTCATCTTCTCGCTGTTTATTTCAGCAATGGCTCTTGAACAAACAGTCAAAGATCTCCAGGCACAAAATGCACAGTTCCAAGAGCTGATCCTGAACCTGACCAAGGGGCAGGATAAATTGAAGACACTGCTGGCTAAGAAGAAGAGTCCTGAGGACAACCAGGATGGTCAGTTGGAACAATTGCAAGATGAGATAACGGAAATGAGGATCCAGCTGAATGTCCAGGTGGCTCTTATTCAAAGATTAGCTCAGGGGCAAGAAGAGCTAAGAACCTTGGTCCACAAACTTCAAAGTAATAGGGTCAGGGATCTAATTGTCAGTGAATCTCCATTAAAACAAGCTGATTTGGTTGAAAGGAGGATGAAGATAAAAGAGGGTAAGAGATAGGTTGCCATTAATTGTTCTTCAATTGAAGAAGAAAGACCTGATAAGGTTAATCCACCTCAACACCAGAAATGTAGAAGGCAGTTTGTCAAGTTCAGCACTCCAATGTCACAAGTTCTGCAATGCTTGTTGGAGATGAACCTAATTTCCTTGAAAAATTCTCCTCAAAATCCTAAAACTTCCTCTCCTCGCTACAATCCCAAGGCAAGGTGTGGTTATCACTCCAACTGTCCTAGACATGATACTAATAGTTGTTGGACATTGAAGAAAAAGATCCAAGACCTGATTGACGAAGGAATCCTAGAGGTTACTCCAGAAGGTCAAGTTGAATTCTACTATCACCCATCAAACACCGAAGCTGCAAGACAAGTTGCCCAGTATAGCAAGAAAGGAAGCCTACCTATTCCTGTTGAGATATGGGGCACCTTGGGATATCCAAGTGGTAAATTTGATTTCATGGTGAAGTATACTGCTCCTCAAAGTTCACAGATTGCAATTGAGGACATTCAGCCAACTGGATGGGACAACATTTGAATTTTTCATTTGTAATTTCTTTTATTTGTTTGAACACTTACTATTATGTTAAACTTTTGTTTTCTTTAATGCATTGCATATGTTTGTCTTGAATTAATCCATTCGTTCCACTATATTTTGAATTATGCTTCTTATTTCTATCTTGTGATATTTAACTCCTGATAAAGCTATAAGCCTGTAGAGGGAGGATGACGAAAACAATACCATAATATTAGGCAGTATGCTTTTGAACAGACTATGCTGACGATGTACATGCATTGTTTCAATTCCTAAACAGTGGAGATATAAGGAAGTTAATCCCTAGTCAACCCTTTTGAGCCTATGAAGTAGGAGTTTTTATTCTCGTACAAATTAAAACCCTTATTCATAACCTGGAGCAGGGTAGTTACTCAGTTAACTCAAATATGCCAATTGCTTGTGTTGTACACAACTAATGATGGTTCTCTGTAATCATTAAACCTGATAGTCAATATCCAGCAAAAGAAAAGCTTACTAAGTCAAAACCTATGAAGGAGACTTAGTAAAACATTAAGACATCCCACTGACTGTAACCTTGAAATAAACAGTTCAGGCAAAAGGAAGGGATAATAAAGCCAAAAAGAAAAAGAAAAAAGGGAGGTCACTATGAATCCTCGACAAAGAAAGATGACTAAAAGTTCAAATAAATTTTGGGTTTCTGAACCATCACAAATATCAGTGTTACAATACCAAACTTCTTTGGAACTTCAATGCATAAGTTAACTGAGTATAGGACTGAAGAACATCATGGAGATTGGGTTGGGTACAAATAAAATTTGAGCCTTTATCCTTTGTTTCTTAAACCGTGAACCAGGCCACGTTATAACCCTTTAAAAGTCCTAACTGAAGCATGGTTAGTTCGAAAGCGTACTGCTACACAAAGGTATCCTGACTCCTTTAGGGCTTATTATAAAACTTGAGTTAATATCACAGTTTTCTAAAAAAAAGTTTTAAAATAATTCTTTTTCAAAAACTTCAAGACAGACATAAGCATTGCATTTTTGAATATATTTGTTTGCATATACCTGAGTGTTTGACAAATGGAGAAACTTACAGGATGAATGTTCAATGAACCAAAGTCCTTCCGATAAACAAAGTTGTTTCCTGGATCAAAGTCCATGTATACAAAGGGGCATAATCATTATCTCCCAATCAAGGGGATAGGCCATGATACTGCCTAACTCATTTGGGGCAATCAGGACAAGATTCAACTATGTTTAAGCAGCCAGAGGCAGATCTCCTCATCTATCTGAAGTGCCAAGGGTAACATTACAGAATTCATAAGGCCAGGGGCATGGTCATTGTTTCCTAATCAAGGGGGCATACCAAGTTACTGTTCAAATCATTCGGGGCAATCAGTCCCAGATCCAACAGTGCTTAATAGCCATGGGCAACTCTTCTCATATATTTGAATTTCCAAGGGTAACACTACAAAGTTCATGATGTCAAGGGCATATTATTATGGGGCATTCTGTTTAGTTCTCCTGAGGTAACTACATTCAGATACTTCCCTTTTGGGACAATTCATCCCCAACCAAGGGGCAATGCTTTCTTTTCAAATCTAGTATCCGAAGCGTATATGGTCCATCACAATTTGAAGACACGTTCCTCTCATTGTGTTACCTTGATATTAGATTCTCAGCAGAAGCCATTGTGGAAATTAATTGTCTACGCCAGTAATATCAGATGGTGTCAGTATCATGTCTTCAGGTATTCAGGAAAGTTAAAAATTTCAGGAGCTCCAAATCCAATTGATTATACACTCTCGAAGTTGAAACAATTCTGTTTTCAAGTTCAGCTTTACTTTTCCCTCTGAATCCAGATTTACTTTTACCCTAAGCGAAACGTCCATTAGTTGTGTTTGAATGTATGTATGCTTAATATGATTGATGTTTACCAGAAATGCATGAAAACACAGTAATAGTATTTACCAAGGACGAACGAGGGAAGGATTTCAACGAAGCTTCGCCGGTTCATCTCTACAAAACAGCTACAAACCCTCAGTAGGACGAATCCATCTTCATAAAGTCTCATCTCCCCTGGAATTTATATCCATCTCTTTTATCCTCATACGGATATACGGGAATTTACTTTCTAATAAGGGTACGAAGACGGGAGGTTATATCTACCCTACTATCAAACGAAGACGAAGGTTATGTATACCTTGCTATCCCCAGCATACGGAAGGTTATGTTATAATATATTATCAAACAAGACGGGAACGAGTTCCTCATATTCTTCAACAACAAATCGGGATTTATTTTCCCTGGCTAGCAGTTGTTATACGAAGATATCCAGGCGCTTCCAGCAGCATCATATCATACATACATCATTTACATCATACCATAACATATCCATAAATACATAATACATTTACTTAGGTGCATCATACTCTACATGCATACATATTGCATAAACTAACTTTTTCCTTGCAGGATAGTTATATGCAGATAAATCAATATCAACAATTTACAACAGGTCAAAAAATGATATATACATTACTCAAGATGTCCTCGGAGAGTAGGCAAACGGTCTGTAAAAAGATCTATTCCCTAATCCAGGATATTTCCAGAAGATTTCATCTATCTGGTCTTGAATAGCAGGCAAACGGTCTGTACAAAGATCCATTCCCTGGTTCAAGATATTTTCAGAAGATTTAATCTATTTCCTCGGAGAGTAGGCAAACGGTCTGTAAGAAGATCCATTCCCTAATCCAGGATATTTTCAGGAGTTAATCCTGACACTTTTTTGTCCTTAGAGAGTAGGCAAACGGTCTGTAAGAAGATCTATTCCCTAATCCAGGATATTTCCAGAAGATTTAATATGTCTGGTCTTGAATATCAAGCAAACGGTCTGTACAAAGATCCATTCCCTGGTTCAAGATGGTTTCAGAAGATTTAATCTATTGGCCCTTGAATAGCAGGCAAACGGTCTGTAAAAAGATCTATTCCCTAATCCAGGATATTTTCAGAAGATTTCATCTATCTGGTCTTGAATAGCAGGCAAACGGTCTGTACAAAGATCCATTCCCTGGTTCAAGATATTTTCAGAAGATTTAATCTATTTCCTCGGAGAGTAGGCAAACGGTCTGTAAGAAGATCCATTCCCTAATCCAGGATATTTTCAGGAGTTAATCCTGACACTTTTTTGTCCTCGGAGAGTAGGCAAACGGTCTGTAAGAAGATCTATTCCCTAATCCAGGATATTTCCAGAAGATTTAATATATCTGGTCTTGAATATCAAGCAAACGGTCTGTACAAAGATCCATTCCCTGGTTCAAGATGGTTTCAGAAGATTTAATCTATTGGCCCTTGAATAGCAGGCAAACGGTCTGTAAAAAGATCCATTCCCTGGTTCAAGATATTTTTCAGAAGAACAAATCCTGACGTTCTTTTGACCTTGGAGAGTAGGCAAACGGTCTGTAAAAAGATCTATTCCCTAATCCAAGATATTTCCAGAAGAGATAATCGTCACGAAGATTTATTTCTACTGGTCTATTCAACAAATTCAAATTATAAACGATTCAGAGACGGCCTATACGAAGACCTAGTACTGAGATCCAGTATCAACACAAAGTATATCACCCCTACCTCAGGATTGCTTTATGCTCCTGAAAGCATACTATTAACTCAGGACTGCTTTATCCTCCTGAAAGCATATTATCTCCTCGGGACGTTGTTTATCTTCCTGAAAGCTATCACCCCTACCTCAGGACTGCTTTATCCTCCTGAAAGCATACTATTAACTCAGGACTGCTTTATCCTCCTGAAAGCATATTATTACCTCGGGATGTTGTTTATCTTCCTGAAAGCTATCATTATATCTTCATATTTTGGACTGCTTTATCCTCCAAGAAATGTACCTGAAGAATTTTTCTCCAAGTGGCATCTTTAAGCCCACTCAAGCATATTCAATTAGCCATCTGTATCACTCTATGCACTGGTGAGTGCAAATTTTTGGGCTTTTGTGTTCAATCCCCTTCAACCTTCCAGGTCACGACTGGCAAATATACCAATCTAACCCCTCAGGTTTCAGAAAATTGAACAGGGGCAGCTGTTGCACCCCAAAATTTGCCCTCACAATACAAGACTTTGTGTGCTGAGAAGGTTCACAAAGTTCACAAGATTCATAATGCTTACAAGACCTTTCATGAGGTTCATGAAGTCTACAAGCTACTTTATGAGGTTCACAAGGTTCACAAGGTTCACAATACCTCCCATGAGATTCACAAGACATTTCATGATGGTTCACAAGGTTCACAATTGGTCAGAAAAGTTGACAATTCCCTCAGACAATGCACCTCCTAGACAGTGCATCCAAAACTAGGGTTTTGACTTTAATCAGGCTAAATGAACTTCCCAAGACTGCAAGTGAGCTTCATAACATCTTATATGTGTTTAAGAACCCCCATGTCAAGTTTCAAGACTTTTCTCAAAGGTTTGCTCAGTCAGATGATCAGATAAGTCAAAATCAGTCAAAGCAGTTAAAAAGTCAAACTGAGGTCAACTGTGGTCAAACCAAAGTCAAACTTCATGATTTTTTGCCAACATCAAGTATATGAAGTAAAATTCATCATCTGATCAAGGGTTGATCATGGTTCATCAAGGAGATTTCAGATCATCAAGAATCAGGAGTTTCTAAATTAGGGTTTCCTTAGTAAAAGTCAACTGAACTTTGACCAGCCATAACTTTCACATGCTTCATCACCGAGTCTCCATCCAAAGCTCATTTTGAAGGAAATTGAATTCTCTACAACTTTGTGTATCACAAGCCAAGCCCAAAAATGCTTCATTTGGAAGGTATGAGCTAAGACATTATAGGTCCTTTTGAAAGTCAACAAAAAGTCAACAACTTCAAAAGGGCATAACTTGAGATTGGTAAATGATATGGACATGAAACCATTGGGGTTGTTTATAGGACTCTTTAAGCTTTCCAAAATGTCCAAGAACACCCTCATAGCATTAAAATTGAAGGATGTGTGCCCTTGGAAAGTTGGGAAATTTTGGGTTGGTTTATGAGGAAAATGGAGGTCTAAAACCAATTTCTTCCAAATGGGCTTGCCAAATAATGACCCAATCCACCTCAAAACATCTTGCACGAAATTAAATTGATTTATTCATAATTTTATTCATTTTGTTTTTATTTATTATGATTTTTATATTAAAAAATCATTTTAAATTCAAATAAAATATCAAATAATGAAAATTAATTTTAATTTGGTTTTTAGAAAGTCTTAAATCACATTTAGACTTGATTGATACAAGAGTAATGAGAATCATACCAAAATAGCAAGTGTTTATGCAAAATATTTGATTTTTAAAAGGCCATCTTTTTGAATCTTTTTAGATCAAAATTTCCACACAAGTGATCAATTTTTCTGACCTAATACATTGTCCTATAAGTACTTAGCACAAACCTAGCACAAAGAACGAATTTCAGCTTCCCCAAGTGTAAGTTTGCATCTCACAAAAACCTTCACAAACTCAAATTCGGATTTCTTGATACAAGACATTTGAAGGTATTTGAAGTACATAGCCATGATCACTGAACATCATTGAGTGAAACATATACTTTCATTTTGTAACAAAAAAAACAAGCTCTGAAAAGTATGATGTTTAAAGCTACCTGAGGTGATGAACTGTGAATATGAGCTTTCCAGACCTTTCTTTTATGCAAAGTGTCTCCTCTTGACCTCCTGAGATCAATGGAATGCTCAAAATCTTTTGTTGGTGACTGATTTGGGAGTTTGAGTTCTGGTATAGCAGGTTTCACAGTTGAGATACATGGGGTTTCAGGCTGTTTCAGTGGTGGATTTTGGTTCCCTGGAAGATGTGTGATTCATTGGTGAAGGAAAAATGAAGGTTTGATGGCTGTGTGAAGATATTTGAAGAGGAGAAGTTTTGGACAGATTTTGTGCAAGCTGGAATGTGGGAGGTTTCTGGCTTGTGTGTGGTGTGTTTTATGATCCTTGAGGTCCACATATTAGACTCTGATTGGGCAGAGAGTTGGTGGTGGCACAGTGTGATTGGCATGGCCCCCTTTGCAAAAAGTCAAGTCTATGTGTACTATAAGCATGGGCTGGAACAGAAGAGATCTAAAGGGGTGTCTTGCCTCAGCATGATTTATGGTGAGCCCTAGGATCAACAAGATGCAGTTGGATGGCTTGGATAGCAAGATGACATGAGTTTTGCATTTTGCCCTCTTTGAAGTTTCTTGTGAACCAAGGCAAGAAATCTCATGATTTCTTGGGAAATTTGTAACAAAATGAGTTATGTGATATTGTTATGGTGTTTTGATACCAATTAGAAGTCAAACCAATCCTTGGACATCATTCTTGCAAGAATTCCTCTTTGGAGAATTTCATGGAAAATGGCTTATGAAAGTTTGTGATCCAAGGCATGAACCTTGTAAACTCTTGGGCAATTCTGATTTTGCTAAGTTGCAATATGTTGTAATGATGCCAAGAAGTCATTTAGAGGTCTTTAAAGTGCTTAGAACTTGAATTTTCAAAAATCCCTCTTTGGTGCCAAAAGTGGAAATTTAGTGATTTTGTCCAACTTTGACAAGCCATAACTTTTGATTAAAAATGAATTAGAATGAGTTCTTGTACTTTTTGAAAAGGGAATGATCCAATCTACAACTTTCATGACCAAAGTTTTCTCATTTGAAGCATTTTTGAATCAATAAGAGGAGGTTGAAAAACTTTCCCAAAATGGCAAGTTTACATTATAAGTCACTTTCCCAAAAAGGCAACTTTGCAAATGGCTTGAAATTCTTCAATTTTGTGAACTTCTAACATCTTCTATGATCAAATAAAGATCACACACATTCAAAATGATGGAGAAACCTCTTTGGTTGGGTCATTGGGGGCCTCAGATGTCCTAATTTTGCACTGACTTGCTCAAGAAGTCATCTCCTGATCAGACGCCTTCCTCATTGAATTTCTTCATGAAAATTGATATGCATGATCCTCATAACATATGGAGACCAATAGAAACAAGAATGACCAAAAAAATGGAGTTATGGCCTCTGAAACCAAAACCCTAATTCTAGGTCATCTGTGCAGTTAAGCCTGGCTCTGCTTCCATGCCTTTCTCATTTCTTGTGATTCTTTGACTCCTTTGACCCTGTGAGGATATAATATGATGCTTGAACATACATGGACCCTCTTGAGATGATTGAAGACCTTTGGGGTGGCTCAGATAGCTCTTGGATTACTCAGATCACAAACCCTAGATGCAGATGACTTAGAATCAATGCAGTGAAGCAAAAATGCAATATGATGTGATATGAATGAAGTTATGCAAATGCAAAGATCACAAGCCATGGTGTGAATGAGTGAGGGCAAATTTGGGGTGTTTACAGCAGCCCCTATTCAAACATGAGTTAGCTGTGCAGGATTTAAGCATCGGCTTAACAGGCAAACAAGGTAACTTGTGGTTGAATACCAAAGACAGTCCAAAATTTGCACTCACTAAAATGAAGAAGAAAAGGGATATAGATTGTAAAAGGAAGTAATGTATGATTATAAAGTGCGGGCGACGGAGGACGACCGCCGGGTAGAGGGCGACCGCTGGGGATAAAGCGATGACGGGGACGGCCGACATGCTGGGGAAACAGAGAGATCATGATGGGGACGACCATTAAGTAAAGAAATAAGACTTTCTGGGAATTAAAGGTAAATGATGGGGACGACCATCGGGCTGAAGGAATAAATGATGAGGAACGGTCATCAAAGGTGAAGGACGATCACCTAGCAGGGGACAGCTGCTCTGTTGGGGATAAGATGAGGGACGGTCATCTAAGGGAGGTGAAGGACGATCACCTGGTAGGGTACGGCTGCCGAAAGTTACGACATATGACGAATGCCAGACGAAAAGAGGTCAACGATGGGGACGGCCATCGGATAAACATTATGAAGGACGATCATCAAGAGGTGAAAGATGATCACCTAGCAGGGTACGGCTGCTCTCAGGGTATATCATGACATAGGACGAATGTCAGATATTAAGATCAACGACGGGGACGACCATCGGATAAAATGATGAAGGACGATCATCAAAAGGTGAAGGACGATCACCTAGCAGGGGACGGCTGCTGAAAATATCACGACATAGGACGAATGTCGGATAGAAAGGGATTCTAATGAATAGAGACTCCGCTGGGGATGATGAAGGACGATCATCAAGAAGGTGAAGGACGATCACCTGGCAGGGTACGGCTGCCGGAAATATCATGGCATAGGACGGATGCCAGATAGAAAGGAAATAGTTTATCTAGATTGGCTGGGAATTCTTCTGGGGAACGGTAGACACAGACGAGTGTCTAAGGTATAAGTGTTTGACGCCGTGTATAGATTAAAGATGCGGATGAGCATCCTTAAGACTATGATACGGACGAGTATCAGTAGAAACAAACGCTTGACGCATGTTCAGAGACGATGATACGGACGAGTACCAACTAGTTAACAGAGAACACGGACGAGTGTCAATTATGAGGGGATTTAAGTGATGTATACAAGATACGGACGAGTATCTGTGTGGGTAAAAAAGTGATGAGTAAGACATAGACGAGCGTTCAACTCGCTGTGGAGAGCACGACACGGACGGGTGTCGGAAGAAGTGTATTATAAACAAGTATTTAGGTTTACAAAGTGTTTAGGCAACCATGCTGGGGAAGGTGACACAGACAGGTGTCAGGGAATCGCATGTATATGTGTATCTGTCTGTAGAGAACTTTTACTGGGGATGGTGACACGGACGAGTGCCCAAAAGGGCGTTTCGGCTTTCTGTTGGGGAGTTTGGGAAGTATTTTGTATACCGTTGATGGAACGTCAGTATTTACAAGTGTTTGTTTCAAAGCATGGCTTATGATTTATGCAACATGTTTGATTTTTGCTGTAATGCTCCGTATTAGACGGAATGCTACGCTTTGGGGGAAAGTATGATGTGAATGCCATGATAATGCAAAGATACCGATCCGGGATTCAGATCCCGTTGCTGTGAAGATCTCTGGTCGATCTGTTTGAAGTGGATATCCCAGCTGAGGATGAGATCATTCGTAGATCTGATATATGACTCTGCTTGAGGAAATAGACCACTGATAGATCTATCTTGGTAATGAGGGACCCAGTTGGGGTCTGTGGGAGCTTCCGTCACTCTGTTGTGAGATCTTTAGGCATTGTTCTTCTGAATAGAGGTTGAAACTCTGCGGGGATAATAGTTCCCTGTCTGACATTTGGTCGAGGAGGAATGATGTCTGGCAACTCAGCTGGGGAGGAAGCAGCCCTGGTTTTGTTTGGAAGATGTGTTGTGGAAACGGTGATTTGACAGCCTGCTGGGGAGAAACTTTTCTTGCCCCATGTTGCACTTTGACTACCTGCAATCCTGTATGGCAAAGAAACGCGCAAGTATCCCGAGGTATCCCTTACTGGATTCCATCATAGGAATTTAGACACTCCCGGGAGCAAATATATTTCCTGCAAGCATGTAATTTAGAAACGACGCATTTGTATTCATGCAATCAACATCTTAAGGACATCGGACATTTTGCAAATGAAAATAAAATGTACGAGACGAAATACGACTGAAAATTTGATTTTATTAATTTGTGTGCCCTGAATTGGAAAGATACTGTCAAAGAAACGGATCCCCTGAAATGAGGGAATCGTTACAAATTGAGAAACAAAAAAAAGGTGTTGGCAATGTTGATGACACTTCAAGGAGCTTCCTTTTTTGCTATGACTCGTATGACCTTGACGTTCTTCTCATCTTGCTTTCTGCAGAAGGTTGATTCTGACCGATGCTTTATATTTTCGAAGCTTGTCGTGTTGTAAGTGATACAGACGAATTCGGAATGCAGTTGTTCGCTTATTCCCTTATTTTGCGTGGATCGCCCTTTCGGGTTTTCAATCCACCGGGATACCCATTTTTGCCTGAGTTGTCCAATGCGGCTTTTCAACTCAGCGGGTGTACATCTTTTATTTATTTTCCCTTATTTTTGCCCGAGTCTTTTATTCTGTTTTTGACTCGCCGGGATGCCCTATTTTTTGCCTGGACTTACATTCTGTTTTCATGTCCAGGGGTCATTTTTTATGCGAAATATTTTTTAACTACATCTGAATTCACAGGGGACAGGAAGTCTTCACCATCCATAGTACTGAGCATCAGTGCTCCACCAGAGAAAACTTTCTTTACTATGAAAGGACCATCATAATTCGGAGTCCATTTGCCCATGTGGTCTGTATGAGGAGGGAGGAGTCTCTTCAGCACAAGATCTCCTACTTGGTACTCTCGGAGCCTGACTTTCTGATCGAAGGCTTTCTTCATTCTTTTCTGATACAGCTGCCCATGACAGATTGCAGCTAATCTCTTTTCTTCGATCAGATTCAGTTGCTCGTATCGAGATCGGACCCATTCTGCTTCATTCAGTTTAACATCCATTAGTACCCGTAAAGATGGTAATTCAACTTCAACAAGTAAGACTGCCTCCATATCATACACAAGCTGATACGGTGTTGCCCCAGTAGATGTTCTGATTGATGTATGGTACCCATGCAAAGCAAATGGTAGCATTTCATGCCAGTCTTTGTAGGCGACCACCATCTTCTGCACAATCTTCTTGATGTTTTTGTTAGCCGCCTCTACAGCGCCATTCATCTTTGGCCTGTAAGGAGAAGAGTTGTGGTGTTGGATCTTGAATTCCCGGCACAGTTCTGCCATCATTTTGTTGTTCAAGTTGGAACCATTATCAGTAATGATTCGCTCGGGCACTCCATACCGACAGATGATATCTCTCTTCAGAAATCTGGCTACCACTTGCCTTGTAACATTTGCATAAGAAGCTGCTTCGACCCACTTGGTAAAATAGTCAATAGCAACCAGGATGAATCTGTGGCCATTTAAAGCAGTCGATTCAATCTTGCCAATCATATCGATGCCCCACATGGCAAAGGGCCAGGGTGAAGACATCACGTTCAGAGGATTCGGAGGCACATGCACTTTATGTGCATAAATCTGGCATTTATGGCATTTTCTGGCATAGGCACAACAGTCTGCATCCATTGTAATCCAGTAATAGCCCGATCTTAACAACTTTTTAGCCATAGCATGCCCTCCAGCATGGGTACCAAAAGATCCTTCGTGCACCTCGTGCATCAGCAAGTCTGCTTCTGCCCTATCAACACATCTGAGAAGTACCATATCAAAGTTTCTCTTGTACAAGGAACCATTAGTATTTAGGAAGAAACTACCAGCTAGCCTTCTTAAAGTCTTCTTATAATTGGATGATGCCCCAGGTGGGTATGTTTGATCCTCCAAGAAGCATTTGATGTCGTGGAACCAAGGCTTATCATCTTTAGCAAGGTCTGCTGAGAATACATATGCTGGTCTGTAGAGTCTGGACACTGAAATCCGGGGCACAAAATTGGCAGCTTGAACTTTGATCATGGAGGAAATGGTAGCCAGAGCATCTGCAAACTGATTTTCATCTCGAGGGATATACTCAAGCTTGACTGTTGTTAAAAAAGTCAATAACCTCCTTGTATAATCCCGGTAAGGTATCAGATGATCTTGGTGTGTGTACCATTTGCCGTTGGTTTGATTAATTACCAGAGCTGAATCTCCGAATACAATCAAAGTCTTGATCCTGAGGTCAATGGCTTCCTCAAGACCCATAATACAAGCTTCGTATTCAGCTTCGTTGTTAGTGCAGTTAAAGGTGAGTTTTGCCGAGAAAGGCATGTGGACTCCCTTAGGTGTAATGAGTACGACACCAACACCACGACCATTCATATTAACAGCCCCATCAAACATCATAGTCCATTCTTCTTCTAGGTCAGGCCCTTCAGTGTGAATAGGCTCTTCATGATCTTTTGCTTTAATGAACATGATGTCTTCATCAGGGAATTCAAATCTCATAGGCTGGTAGTCATCAATGGGTTGCTCAGCAAGATAATCAGATAATACACTGCCTTTGATGGCCTTTTGAGATGTGTACTGAATATCATATTCTGTGAGGATCATTTTCCATCTTACAACCCGTCCGGTAAGTGTTGGCTTCTCAAAAATATATTTGACTGGATCCATCTTGGAGATCAATAAGGTAGTGTGGGTCAACATATACTGTCTTAGTCGGCGAGCAGCCCACGCTAAAGCACAACAAGTTTTCTCGAGCAGTGAATAACGTTGTTCACAGTCGGTAAACTTTTTGCTTAGGTAGTATATTGCATACTCTTTTCGACCAGACTCGTCATGTTGGCCCAACACACACCCCATTGACTCTTCTAATAATGTCAAGTACATGATTAGAGGTCTTCCTTCAACTAGAGGCATAAGGATCGGAGGCTCTTGTAAGTATTCTTTGATTTTGTCAAAAGCCATCTGGCAGTCTTCATTCCACCTGACTGTTTGTTCCTTTCTTAATAACTTGAACAAGGGTTCACAGGTTGCAGTAAGGTGAGATATGAACCGTGAAATGTAGTTAAATCTGCCTAAGAACCCCCAAACTTCTTTTTCAGTCTTAGGTGCAGGCATTTCTTGAATGGCTTTGACTTTATCAGGGTCAACTTCAATCCCTTTCTCGCTTACAATAAATCCCAGCAGCTTACCGGATCGCACCCCGAATGTGCATTTGTTGGGGTTTAACTTCAATTGGTACTTCCTCAGACGCTTGAATAATTTCAACAGATTCACCAGGTGGTCTTCTTCTGTGAGGGACTTGGCAATCATGTCATCCACATAACATTCAATTTCTTTGTGGATCATGTCATGGAATAATGTTACCATAGCCCGTTGATAAGTGGCACCCGCATTCTTCAGTCCGAATGGCATCACCTTATAACAGAATGTGCCCCAGGGTGTGATGAAAGTTGTTTTCTCCATATCTTCAGGTGACATTTTGATCTGTTTGTATCCTGAAAATCCATCCATGAAGGAAACACCGAGAACTGAGCCGTATTGTCGACCAATACATCAATGTGAGGTAATGGGAAGTCATCTTTCGGGCTGGCTCTGTTCAGGTCCCGGTAATCCACACACATTCTTACCTTGCCATCCTTATTAGGCCCGGGTACAATATTAGCAACCCCCGGCGGATAACTAGTCACAGCAAGGAAACCGGTGTCCCACTGCTTTTGTACCTCTTCTTTTATCTTCATTGCCATATCTGGGCGAGTACGGCGCAGCTTCTGTTTTACTGGCGGGCAGTCTTCTTTCAGCGGCAGCTTGTGCATGACAATATCAGTGTCCAACCCTGGCATATCCTGATAAGACCAAGCAAAAACATCCACATATTCTCGAAGCATGGCAATCAGTTGCTCTTTCACTGAATCTTGTAAGCAGGCCCCGATCTTGACTTCTTTCACTTCTTCTTTTGTACCAAGATTAACCGTTTCGACCTCCTCCTGATGAGGAGTGATAGCCTTCTCCTCTTGTCTCAACAACCTAGCTAGCTCTTCAGGTAGCTCATAATCTTATTCAACCCCTTCATCAGCTTGATTGATTGGATTATCAAAGTCATACGAAGTCATAGCAGTGTTGTTATCGGTGCAGTCTGGAAGGCACTTTCTGCAAGGGTTTAGATTTTTTCATTTTAGTAATCAGTTTTATCTTATTTTAGAAAAGGAGTGAAAAAATGAAGTTGTTTATTTTGAAAAACATTGCCATTTTATTTTTGTACAAAAAGTGAAAAATGAAAAACAGTGAGCGAAAAAGAAAAGACTCATTTGCGAAAGATGTCCTGATATTCATTAATTGATCTTTGCACAAAATACAAGATGGCCCGATTACAGAATGAGTCTTGACATCTTGGGCAAGATGCAAGACTTGATGCATGCTTAAAAATACAGGAAATAATAATTACTCTGCAGGAGTAACCCTTATGATTTCCTGGGAAGACCGGTTTGAGACATGGCTCCCCGGGGTCCTTGGACGTATCCAGCTTTCCAGGTTGCGCTTATCTTCCGACTCATCTTCCAAGTTGTTCACAGCATCCGGGGCGAGCATTCCCCCACTGACAAACTTGGGCTCTTTGGCAGCCTCTGGTTGATCTTGTTGAGTTGGTTTGTAACCCAATCCAAATCGGTCTTCTTTCTTTTCCACGGGCAGCAGCTTGCCCCAGCCTTGGGCGGTACCGTCCTCAACAACCTTTTGGGCTTGCTGATACGACGTTATGGAAGTTCCCAGTACAGCAGATGCTTCATTGATGTTCAAGGCCTCAAACCCTTGGCTCATGGTTTCATGGATCTCCCCGTCCATTTCTATGTACTTATACGTAGCCAGCTGGCTAACAAAGATGTCCTCTTCCCCACAGATGGTGATGATCTGGCCTTCCCACTCGAATTTTAACTTCTGGTGAAGGGTAGACGTAACAGCGCCAGCGGCGTGGATCTAGGGTCTACCCAACAGACAGCTGTAGGCCGGCTGTATGTCCATCACAAAGAAGGTAGTTTTGAAGGTCTGCGGGCCAATCAACACAGGCAGATTAATCTCCCCAAGCACTGATCTTTTAGAGCCATCAAATGCTCTCACCACCAAACTACTCGGACGCATTACCAAGCCATCATACTCCAGCTTCACTAAGGCTTTCTTTGGTAGAACATTGAGTGATGACCCAATGTCCACCAGCACATGAGATAGAACAGCACCCTTGCATTCCAAGGTGATATGTAGAGCCTTGTTATGGTTACGTCCCTCTGCTGTTAAGTCAGCATTGGTAAAGCCCAGTCCATGACTGGTGTTGACATTTGCAACCACGGTTTCTAGCTGATTAACAGTAATCTCCTCCGACACGTATGCTGCGTGCAGTACTTTCAACAATGCGTTCCTGTGAGCTTCAGAACACATCAACAGTGATAATATGGAGATTTTGGAGGGGGTTTTGTGAAGCTGGTCCACCACCTTGTAATCACTTCTTTTTATGATTCTCATGAATTCGTCTACATCTTGTTCAAAAGATGTCTTCTGAGTTTCTTTGGTAGTCGGCTCTTCAGATACCACATTCTTTCCTTTTGCTTTGGCAGCAGCTTCTGGTTCGGCATTAGGTCTTTGTGTTTGTGAGGCAAAAAGGCGTCCGCTTCTGGTGAAGCCTCTGCCTCCCCCAACATTATCAATTTGTGGAGAAGAGTTTGATGAATCCAGAGTGATTTTCTC
Organism: Lathyrus aphaca; assembly: GCA_963966055.1. Lineage (NCBI taxonomy): Eukaryota > Viridiplantae > Streptophyta > Magnoliopsida > Fabales > Fabaceae > Lathyrus > Lathyrus aphaca. The sequence continues at coordinate 49,696,263 of OZ014519.1, forward strand.
CCCGTTGCAGTAGAGATCAGAGCCATAATGCCAAGGTATGGCATTACTGCTTTCATAGGGAACGGGTCCAGGCACCGTAATAGTAACTGGGCTGACTGCTGCAGAGGATGGTACTATAATAGTGTGCGGATCATAGTAAATTGTGACTGGTGATCTGGTAGGAGGTGTCATGGCTCGTTGTTGGAAATTGCTGTTGGGAGGAACACTTGATGGGTCATAGTAGATTGTAACTGCTGAGATATCTTCGTTAATTTTTGCTGGCGTTGTAGAAGATTCTGCTAAAAACATGGATGCTGATGTTGTAGAAGAAAGGATTGTCGACATTTGATTTGTTGAAGTGATGGACGGAGCCATTGCTGATGATATTGATGAATCGGTAGGAATGACTGTTGCTGCTGTTGTAGAAGAATCGGGAATTGTTGTTAACGGAATTGCTGGATTTGTAGGCGCCGTTGTTGAAATCTGAAGGATACCATCCTTGATAAGACCGTCTATGCCGTCTCTCAACCTTTCACACCCATTGACTGCAATGTTGCAATACCCACAGCCGAGCTCACACCCGGGGAACACTTGGCACTCCAGAAGCTGAGCTTTAATTTCAACCAAAGGTGTTCGAATTTGTGCAACACTGGTGATCAAGATAGATGGTTTGTCTTCCTCAATGGAATTAATCCTCGGCCTGCCGTGATTAGGCATAGGATTTTTGTTGACATTCGGGGGAGGTACAAAGTTAAGAGCTTTCGAGTCCACCAGGTCTTGGACTTTCATTTGTAAGGCCCTGCATTTTTCGGTGTTGTGACCAGGTGCATTGGAGTGGAAAGCACACCTGGCGTTGACATCATAATTCTTTGGGAGATTGAGGGGATCTGGTGGTGCCAATGTCCTTAACTCAACCAAGTTAAGCTTCAGGAGTTGTGGCAAGAGTGCAGCATACGGCATTGGGATTGGGTCAATCACCCTGTTTGCCTGTGATGGCCTTTGTTGGAATGGGCGCTGTTGTTGACCGTTGTTGTTGTTGTAGGTTCTCTGCTGTGGAAAATGAGATTGTTGCTGATAGTGAGGTTGTTGTTGTTGAGGATATGCTGATTGTTGAGGAATTGGGGCTGGAATGGTGACAGCTGCTACTGACCTGGGAACATACTGAGATCTGCCCCTGCTTGCATGAATGGAATTGGTCTCACCGGCTCTTCGGGGCCCCACAAAAGGCTTCCTGGGGTTACTGGATGAACTTGCACCACTGTCAGAAATCTTGCCCATCTTCAGTAGACTTTCAATCCTTTCACCTGCTATGACCACATCAGCAAAACTGGTAGAGGAAAAGGCGGCCAGTCTATCAATATATGTTCCTTGCAGAGTATTCATGAACATGTCGGCCATTTCTCTTTCCGACATAGGTGGTTGGACAGCAGCAGCAAGTTGTCTCCACCTTTGGGCATACTCCCTGAAGCTTTCTCTAGAAGACTGGGACATTCCCATCAGGAGGGTCCTGTTAGGAGCCATGTCCAGATTGTATTGATATTGCCTGATGAAGGCTTCAACTAAGTCCTTCCAGCATCTAATGGTAGCCCTGGTCAAGTGTGAATACCACTCTCTTGAAGCCCCGGTCAGACTGTCTTCAAAGTAGAACATCCACAGCTTCTCATCCATAGTATAAGCTTTAAGTCTTCCCAGGAAAGACTGCAAGTGAGTTCGTGGACAGGAGGTACCATTGTACTTTTCAAAGCACGGGGGTTTGAATTTGTGGGGAATTCTCACCCCATCCACTAGCCCCATGTCCATTACATCGAAGCCCAAGGAATTCTGAGACTCCAAAGATCTCAACTTCTCAGCAATTTCATCTAACCTCCTGTCATAGACTTCATCCCCTGCTCCTATAACAGTAAACTGTTCTTATTGGGGATCCTCTTGCAGGATTCTCCCTCCAGCGGTATTACCTTGCACATTTCTCGGGATGTTAGCTTCTGGTTCCAGATGAGGTCCAATTACTGGTGGATCAATACGAGGCTGGCCCCGTTCATTGTTACTAGTTCCTCCTGTTCCAAGATGAGGCTCCTCAGGAGTTTGTCTTTCCACCAGCTCTCTTAATCTTTCTTGACTCTGGGCTAGGCCAGTCATCACAGCCATGAATTAAGACATCTGATTTCTCATCTCTACTCTCTCATTAGCCATCTGATTTCTGACCTCAGTTAGATCTTGCTGTACTTGATCCATTTAAATACCAGGAAGGTTGTTGCGAGTAGGGTACCGGTGCGTGCGGTTTACAGGGAACACTCGGCGACGAGCAATGTTTCCTGAGATGACAACAAAGTTAGAAACAATAATAACAAAACCTACAAAACAAAACACAAAGTTAGTATGCAATGCAGTATGCTTATTTGTTTTCCAAGGTATCCGGCTAGGTTCTTAGTTTTGACCTTTCCAGACCTCGAGGAAGATGCTTGATATTGCCGAGCAAAGAAACCCAATGAAAGCAAACCAATATATTGCAAATGATGAACAAGTACATAGTTTGTTTTACAACACATGCCCCTGGAGGGTAAAAGTACAAAAGAAAGAGAAAAGTACATCAAATGGAAATGAACAACAAACAAAGAAATCAAACATCTAGTCCAAACTCATCCTCCTTGACCTCCTTCAGGAGTGCCTCAGTCACTGGACCAGCTGGGTGCTCTATAATGGTACTAATGAGGAGGTTCCTGGTGGCAATGGCAGTGGTCAGCTTCTTGTGCCTGTCCTGGTCTTTTGACCTCTTCAATCCAGCTCTAAGTCTCAACTCTGAAATCTCCTTCTGGGCTGCCAACAAAGCTTCCTGCTGCTTCTTTTCATTGGCCTCCAACTGTTCAATTTTAGCTTGAGTTTTCTAATCTTCTTGTGTCCGGGCTTCAGTGATTCTGACCCACCTAGCCTGACTCTCTTGCAGATAGAGTTCAGTCCTAGCCTTCTGGAACTTGGCTTCTTTACAGGCATTCTTCAATATTTGTTCCGCAGCTCTTGCTTTCCTGATGTAGTCCTATGTCTTCTCAATTTTGGCCAGATGCTCCACCTTAAGCTTCTTCAACCTCTCAATGTCTAGACGACCGTCACTCCTTTCCTAAAGAGTCTTCTTCAATGCTTGAGATAGATTCTCATTCATTTCCTTCAGTTTCTCAAATTCTTCAAGGCTGACAGTTGCTGTAGGTTGTACTGTAGATGGTCCAGGTATATCCTCAATGGTGAAAGGCATTCCCGTAATCTGAGCTCTAGTACGGGACCAATCATAGTACTGAGCTGAAGCAACATTATTACACCTTCCTAGAATAGCCATCCCTTTCGTTTGAATGTTGTCCCAAGCCCAGGATGCTTGTCTGACAGCAGCTGAATTAGGTTTCACTTCACAATACAGGGTCTCAGCTAAATCTTGCACTCTGGGAGGGTGAACCAAAGCATAGCCCAGTTGTCTCTTAAACAACAAAGGATTGTAATTGATGCAACCCTTTACTCCTATCAGAGGTACATTTGGGTATTGTCCACAGCTGGTGATAATGTCCTTGCCCTTGGTGCTCTGGGTGCACCACCTAATATCATCTGAAGTCAAAGCAATGAGCCTCTTAGCCCAATTCTTCTGTTGGTGAGGGTTCAGGAAGGCATCTGACTTAGGTAGGTGTCTGAGCAGCCAGGTGTAAAACAAAGGAGCACAACATCTCACCAACTTCCCCCTTTGTTTCTCATTCCTCTGATGAATGGAGTAGTAAAAATCTCCTAGCAATGTAGGCACTGGGTTCCTCAGAAGAAACAGATGGATGGCATTCTTGCTGACAAATTTGGGCTCATCTGCAAATAGTATAGCCCCATATATGCTGAGGGCCAATAATGCACAAACTGCCCTCCACTCTCCCAATGAGGCTTTCAGGATGGCCTGAGAAATCAAGAAGTCTAATTGCAAACCAGGGACCCCAGCTTTTGTTGTCATACTTTGCTCAATCAAGGCAGGCTCCAAGTACAGTGCTTTTGCTACTTCCCCATTTCTGGGAGCTGGCATCTCTGGGTTGAAAGGGATTCCACCCCTGATAGGTACTCCAATCAATGAGGAAAACTCTTCCAGCAGAGGCCCTAACTGAAAGTCTGAGAATGTGAAGCATCTCAAAGGAGGGTCATAGAACTGCAAGCATGTGTGGATCATGCTCCTCTGAGAAGAGTCAAGGTCCATAACCATATCCAGGATACCTCCATAGTGTTCCCTGAATAATGGGATGTGGTCAGGAGTGATAAGTGACTGGACCTGCCTGATACCAGTCAACACAGGCTCAAAGAAATGGTAGGATATGTTGCTCTTCCTGGGAGTAGTCATGAGTGCTGCTGAAGAAGATGAAGATAGGTGCTGATGAAGATCAAGGCTGATACTGGAGATGAGCCACTGACAGGCTGATGCTGGTGATGATGAGAATAGTTGAAGCAGATAACTGATGAAGCAGAGGTCTATGTAGAAGAAGGGGTCAAAACCAAACCAGATATAATGTGGATACCCTGAAAAACAAATAAACAAATGTTAAATGATGCAAATGATATGCAAGGGTTTGTGATCAAGCTGGATCTGATATCTGCCCTGGTATAAGTCCAAGTATGTTCAAAGAGGGTCCATATGAGGTTCATAAATCCAGTAACCAAGGTGGGGTGCTCAAATAAAGAGTCACATGTCCAGGGTTAATCACAAGAACTGTCCAAAATGAGGTACTCTTAAACCAAATAGTAACAGGGTATGATGTAGCCAAAGGTGTAACACGGTGGGAGAACTGACTTTAGTTATGTTGCGGATAGCAAGAGTCGCCACCGACTTTTATTTTATCCAAAGGAAAGGCATAAAAGAACAGGAAAGACCTTTTAAAAGATTTGTGGGTCCGGGGGGTAGGTTATGTAAAGGGAAGGTGTTAGCACCCTTTACATCCATGGTTATCCATGGGCTCTTAGTTACTTAGCTCACTTTGAATTGTTTTTGAAAAGGTGAAGTGTGTGAATAGAAATTTTCATAAGAGTTTGATAATGATCCATGTACGGATGCGTAAAAAAACTTGTGTTTGAAATTGTGAAGTGTTTGAAAAGTTTTTGAATAGTGAGCAAGTAACTATGAGGAACCTACCCTAAGTTTGAGTCTTTTCTGTTCTTGAATCCTTTAAATGGTAAGACTATCCCTATTATTAAGGAATAGGTAGTCATTACCTTGGATGTGAGGGACAAGTAAGGGTCATTTGTTAATGTAGGCAACTGTAGGGTGTATTAAGCATTTTTGGAGGGACTGTCATCATTATTCGAAAAGGGACAAGATCATTACGAAGGCAACCATTTAAGGGACTTGATCTTTTATTGTTAAGGGACTAGATGACTTTATTTTGAAGGGACTTTTGCTTTATACACCCTACTTGACCTTTTGATTAGGCAACAATGAGAGGTAACCCTAGAAAGTGAGATGGCGATCCAAGATCGACTTACGTGTGTGAGTGTTCAATTTTAAATATTTATCTTTTGAATTAAGTGATCTAAATTAATTTTAAATGACATATATATTACACTCCCTATTTTTACTAACCATGGCATAAAATAAATAATTTAAACATTACAAAATATTACATCCAGGAGCAATTACAATAATAATAATAAAAGCAATTTAAGCAAAATAAATAAACCAAAATAAATAAGTAAGCAAAAATAAATAAATAATTATAATAGGGTTAGTAGAAAATAATAATAATAATAACAATTTAAAAATAAATGGGGTTAGTAATAATCATATAAACATAATTAATAATAATAACAATGAAATAAACAAAATATTATAATAAACCAAATTTAAAAATTAATAAGAAAATACAAACAATCATATTAATTATTATAAAATTTGAAATTATATAAATTATAAATAAAAAAAAATTAAATCAATTATGAACACATTATGAGAAATAAATTATAATTATTAAATTTGCAATTTTTAGAAATTATTTACATGTATAATTTAATTATAAACAATTAGAGAATATTTTCATATTATAAATAAATTGAGCATTTTAATTTTTACACATATTTAGATACAAAATTTTAAATTATAAACAATTGATGTATTTAATAAAAATTAGATTAATAATAATGAACAAATAGAAGAAGAAAAATTAGGGTTTTATATACGTTTTTTAGAATAATAAAATAATTATATATATAATTTTAATAATATTAATAATTTACAAAAAAAATAAATAAATTTTCTTATAACATTAAAAAGGATGAATTTAAAATAATATGAACATACTATTTATTATTTGAATTTATTTAAGATAGAAAATTAATTAAATCAAAAAAAATAAGGAAAAGAATGAGAAAATAAAAACCTGCTTGGGCTGGGATTTGAACCCAGTCCCTAAGCTTGCAGACTCCAAGACCTGCCTTTCATCCACTGGGCCATGCGCACGCTGGCAGTAGAAGCAAGGGACTAATCCCTTTTGTTCTCAACCTGGAAAAATCATAGCAAAAATAAAAACAACACAAAAGGGCCTGGGGAGATTCGAACCCAGGTCCCTTACAATACACACAAACATTCTTTCCATCCAGCCGGGAGGGCGCCACTGGTAACATATTCATAATAACACATAATATATTACAATGGCTAAATATTTGGAAAAATAAGCAAAAGGAATTGAAGCCAGGATTCGAACCCCTGCCCTTCTATCATATACGCGCATGCTTCACCACTGGGACAAGCATCAGCTTGTGCTATTAAACAGAAACAATACATAAAAATATTAAAATCAAATTCAAATTCCAGCTTGCGCGCGCAGACTTCTTCTCCTACCTCCAGACCTGCGCAATTTGCTACGAATCTTCCCACGAAATTTCCTGCGAATTTTTATTCATGGGAAAACCTACGAATTTCAAATACACACAAACAGTACAGTTTTATCAAATTAAGGACATCTTTGAGTTCCTTGTGACCTGTACAATCCAATTATACCAACAAAATTCATTTATATTGTGTAAATCAAAGAACCCTAATTTGGAGCTTTAAACCCTAACATGGCATCTCACGGGTTACTCACGGTTTCTTCAATTTCTTTGCCCAGAAACGTTCTATACAACACCACAAACATGATTAGACAAACAAAATTCATTAAAACGCATTGAATTAGTGAAATCGAAAAAAAATAATTCATGATTAAGAATGCTTCGGGTTATGCTATGTGAATGGTTTTGGATGCAACCAAGTATTGGTTTCCACTCAATGATGTCTAGTGATCATGGCTGTGTTCTCAAATTACCTTCTAATGCCTTGTATACAACAATCCGAATTTGAGTTTTTGAGAGTTTTTTTTGAAATATGAAGACTTACACTTGGGGCTGGAAATTCGTGGCTTGTCATTAGGGTTGTCTCAAGTACTTATAGAGTGATCAATTAGGTCAGAAAAGTTGGATATTTGTGTGGAAGATTTGATCCAAAAGGATTCAAAAAGATAGGCTTGAAAAATCAAATATTTTTGCATAAACACTTGCTATTTTAGGCCAATCCACATGATCTTCTTACTATTTTGATGCCAATCATCTTAATGAATTTCTAGAAGCTCAATCATATTTAAATCTTTGACTTTTATATTTTATTTTAATTTAAAATGATTTTTAATGAATTAAATCAAAATAAATAAAACTAAAATGATATAAAATTCTGATTTTTGTTTACTTGGGTCGTGCATGAGGTTATAGTATGGATTGGGTCATCATATGGCAAGCCCATTTGGAAGAAATTGGTTTTAGACCTCCATTTTCTTCATAAACCAACCAAAAATTTCCCAACTTTGCAAGGGCACATATCCTTCAATTTTAAAGGTATGAGGGTGTTATTGGACATTTTGGAAAGCTTGAAGAGTCCTCTAACCAACCCCACTGGTTTCATGTCCATATCATTTACCATTCTCAAGTTATGCCCTTTTGAAGTTGTTGACTTTTTGTTGACTTTCAAAAGGACCTATAATGTCTTAGCTCATACCTTCCAAATGAAGCATTTTTGGGCTTGGCTTGTGAGACACAAAGTTGTAGAGAATTCAATTTCCTTCAAAATTAGCTTTGGATGGAGACTTGGTGATGAAGCATGTGAAAGTTATGGCTGGTCAAAGTTCAGTTGACTTTTACTGAAGAAACCCTAATTTAGAAACTCCTGATTCTTGATGATCTGAAATCTCCTTGATGAATCATGATCAACCCTTGGTCAAATGATGAATTTTACTTCATATACTTGATGTTGGCAAAAATTATGAAGTTTGACTTTGGTTTGACCACAGTTGACCTCAGTTTGACTTTTTAACTACTTTGACTGATTTTGATTTATTTGATCCTCTGACTGAGCAAACTTTTGAGAAAAGTCTTGAAACTTGTCATGGGGGTTCTTACACACATATAAGATGTTATGAAGCTCACTTGAAGTCTTGGAAGTTCATTTAGCCTGATTAAATGCAAAACCCTAGTTTTGGATGCACTGCTTAGGAGGTGCATTGTCTGAAGGAATTGTCAACTCTTCTGACCAATTGTGAACTTTGTGAACCTTGTGAACCATCATAAAATGTCTTGTGAACCTCATGGGAGGTCTTGTGAACCTTGTGAACTTCATAAAGTGTCTTGTAGACTTCATGAACCTCATGAAAGGTCTTGTAACCATTGTGAATCTTGTGAACCTTGTGAACCTTCTTAGCACACAAAGTCTTGTATTTGTGAGGGCAAATTTTGGGGTGCAACAGCTGCCCCTGTTCAATTTTCTGAAACCTGAGGGGTTAGATTGGTATATTTGCCAGTCGTGACCTGGAAGGTTGAAGGGGATTGAACACAAAAGCCCAAAAATTTGCACTCACCGGTGCATAGAGTGATACTGATGACTAGTTGAATATGCTTGAGTGGGCTTAGAGATGCCACTTGGAGAAAAGTTCTTTAGATACCTTTCTTGGAGGATAAAGCAGTCCAAAATATGAAGGTATAATGATAGCTTTCAGGAGGATAAAGCAGTCCTGAGGTAATAATATGCTTTCAGGAGGATAAAGCAGTCCTGAGGTATGAATATGCTTTCAGGAGAATAAAGCAGTCCTGAGGTAGGGGTGATAGCTTTCGGGAAGATAGACAACGTCCCGAGGAGATAATATGCTTTCAGGAGGATAACAACGTCCTGAGGAAGTGGTAACCTTTGGGAAGATAACAACGGCCCAAAGTAATAATATGCTTTCAGGAGGATAACAACGTCCTGAGGAAGTGATGATATGCTTTCAGAAAGATGAACAACGTTCTGAGGTATGAATATGCTTTCAGGAGGATAAAGCAGTCCTGAGGTATAAGAAGCTTTCAGGAGGATAAAGCAATCCTGAGGTGATGATAACCTTTGGGAAGATAAACAACGGCCCAATGGTCACAATTTATTGATGAAATTTGCTTGTTGGAGAATTAACCTGAAAACAAGGTAGCATTATGTATGATAATATTATTTTATGCATTATGTATGCATGTATAATATGATGCAATGTATTATGTATCTATGGATATGTATATTATGGTATGATGTATATGATGTATGTATGATATGATGCTGCCGGAAGCGTCTGGATATCTTCGTATAACAACTGCTGACCAGGGAAAATAAATCCCAGTTTATTGCTGAAGAATATGAGGAACTCGTTCCCATCTTGTCTTGATAATATATAGTATACATAACCTCCCGTCTTCGTTCGATAGTAAGGTATACATAACCTTCCGTCTACTGGGGATAGTAAGGTATACATAACCTTCGTCTTCGTTCGTCGTACTCTTATTGGAAAGTAAATTCCCGAATATCCGTATGAGGATAAAAGAGATGGATATAAATTCCAGGGGAGATGGGACTTTATGAAGATGGATTTGACCTACTGAGGGTTTGTAGCTGTTTTGGTAGAGATGAACCGGCGAAGCTTCGTTGAAATCCTTCCCTCGTTCGTCTTTAGTAAATACTATTACTGCATTTTTATGCATTTCTGGTAAACATCAATCATATTCAAAAGCATACATGCATTTCTGGTAAACATCAATCATATTCAAAAGCATACATACATTCAAACACAACCAATGGACGTTTCGCTTATGTAAATAGGGTAAAAGTAAATCTGGATTCAAAGATGGAATTTTATTTACATCAAAAAGTGACCCATATACGGGTAAATTTGTACAAAGAGACATAAACCCTAGTAAGAGGATTTTGTCATAAAAATTTACAAAACAAGGGGAATCAGGTATGTGGGAAATAATCCTATTGAGTTTCAATTCTACTATTGCCATTATCTTCAAGTATCTCATCTTCTGTTGTTGAGACGGAAACGATTGGATTGAGCTTTATCTGTTCGACCTTGAGTAAGTATCACAACTGGTTGCAGTTTCATGGGTGATCCAAACGAGACATAGTCATACGCTTTAATCCCTAACTTTTGCCTGGATTGCCCTTTCAGGTTTTCAATCCACCGGGATACCCTTTTTTGACCAAGCCGCCTTTTCAGGTTTTCGACTTGCCGGGTGTACATTTTTTATATATATCCCTAATTTTTGCCCAAACCCTTTTGGTTTGCCGGGATGCCCTTATTTTTGCCTAGGCCTGTCAACCTAGCGGGTCTCTTTTTATGCGTAGTATTTTTTAACTATGTCTGCGTTTACAGGCTGTGGGAAATCTTCACCATCCATAGTAGTGAGTATCATGGCACCTCCTGAGAATACTGTTTTGACCACAAATGGTCCTTCATATGTTGGAGTCCACTTTCCCCTAGGATCACCCTGTGGTAATATGATACGCTTGATTACCAAGTCACCAGCCTGATATACCTTTGGCTTAACCTTCTTATTAAAAGCTTTGATCATTCGCTTCTGGTACATCTGGCCATGACAAACTGCTGCTAACCTCTTCTCATCAATCAAATTTATCTGGTCAAGTCGAGTCTGAATCCACTCATCTTCATCCAAGCCTGCATCCTTCATAATTCTTAAGGAGGGAATCTGAACTTCAATGGGCAGAACTGCTTCCATACCATAGACTAAGGAGAATAGGGTTGCCCCTGTTGAAGTACGTATTGTAGTACGATAACCATGAAGAGCAAATGGTAACATCTCATGCCAATCCTTGTAGGTAACAGTCATCTTCTGTACAATCTTCTTAATGTTCTTATTAGCAGCTTCAACTGCCCCATTCATCTTTGGACGATACGGAGAAGAGTTATGATGCTTAATCTTGAACTGCGTGCAGAGATCAGTAATCATAGTGTTGTTCAGATTAGAGCCATTGTCAGTGATAATCCTTTCAGGGATGCCATACCTACATATGAGATTATTCTTAATGAATCGAGCCACAACATTCTTGGTAACAGATGCAAATGAAGCTGCCTCCACCCACTTCGTGAAGTAATCAATAGCAACCAGGATGAAACGATGACCATTAGAAGCAGTAGGTTTGATCTCACCAATCATATCAATGCCCCACATGGCAAATGGCCAAGGAGCAGTCAACACATTCAATGGTGATGGAGGTATATGTACTTTATCAGCATAAATTTGACACTTGTGACATGTTCTGGAGTGTTGATAGCAATCTGCCTCCATGGTAGACCAATAGTAACCTGCTCTCAATATCTTCTTTGCCATAGTGTGACCACTAGAATGAGTGCCAAAGATCCCATCATGCATATCTTCCATAATCTCAATTGCTTCCTTCTTATCCACACAACGAAGCATAGTTGAATCATGATTGCGCTTGTACAAAATGCCATTACTCAAAAAGAACTTAGCAGAGAACCTTCTCAGAAATTTCCTATCTTTGACAGATGCCCCTTCAGGGAACTCCTGAGCTTCAAGATATCTTTTCACTTCGTAGAACCAAGGCTTCTCTCCTGCTTCTTCAGTGTCAATCTCATTGCAGTATGCAGGCTTCTCAAATCTATCAATAGTAATCTTGGGAGCTTCATCATCCCAGCTGATCTCAAACATGGATGCCATGGTGGCCAAAGCATCTGCCAACTGATTCTCTCTCCGTGGAATATGTCCAAAGGTAATCTCTTTGAAATGTGGGATCAAAGACAAAACATGCTCTCTGTAAGGAATGAGATTATCATGCTTGGTATCCCAATCTCCTTTAATCTGACTAACTACCAGGGTTGAATCTCCATATACGTCAAGGAACTGAATCTTCATATCAATAGCAGCTTTAATACCCAGGATACATGCCTCATACTCAGCCATGTTATTGGTACAATAGAAACAAAGTCTAGCAGTAATCGGGGTATGACAACCTTCAGGGGAACTAATCACAACACCAACACCATTACCAAGTGCATTAGAGGCACCATCAAAAACCATAGTCCATCGGGATCCTTGTTCAGGTCCGTCATATTGTCCAGGTTCTTTGGTAATAACCATAATGTCTTCATCAGGGAACTCAAAACTCATTGACTGATAATCATCTACTGCTTGATGAGCCAAATGATCTGCTACAACACTTCCCTTAATGGCCTTCTGAGTGGTATAATGTATGTCATATTCTGTCAAGATCATTTGCCATCTTGCAATTCTTCCGGAGAGAGCAGGTTTCTCAAATATGTACTTGATTGGATCCATCTTCGAAATCAACAAGGTAGTATGAGTCAACATATACTGTCTTAGTCGGCGAGCAGCCCATGCCAAAGTGCAGCAAGTTTTCTCGAGCAGTGAGTATCTTGTTTCACAGTCGGTAAACTTTTTGCTAAGGTAGTATATTGCCTGCTCTTTTCGACCAGACTCGTCATGTTGCCCCAACACACACCCCATTGAGTTGTCTAACACTGTTAAGTACATAATCAAGGGTCTTCCATCAACTGGTGGCATCAAAATTGGAGGTTCTAGCAGATATCTCTTGATTTCATCAAAGGCAGTCTGGCACTCATCATTCCATTCCATCACCTGATCTTTCTTTAATAACTTGAAGATTGGCTCACAGATGGCAGTTAATTGGGAAATAAATCTTGCAATGTAATTCAATCGTCCCAAGAAACCTCTAACCTCCTTCTCAGTACGGGGAGCTGGCATCTCTCGTATAGCTTTCACTTTTGCAGGATCCACTTCAATACCTTTTCCACTGACAATGAAACCCAGGAGTTTACCAGACCTAACTCCAAAAGTACATTTGTTTGGATTCAATCTCAGCTTGTATTTCTTCAACCTCTCAAACAATTTATGCAAATGATCAAGATGTTGTTCTTCATTCTGGGACCTGGCTATCATATCATCCACATATACCTCTATCTCGTGATGAATCATATCATGAAACAAAGCCACCATAGCACGCTGATATGTTGCCCCTGCATTCTTCAAACCAAATTGCATCACCTTATAGCAAAAGGTGCCCCACTGTGTAACAAATGTTGTCTTCTCCATATCTTCAGGAGCCATCTTGATTTGATTGTAACCAGAGAAACCATCCATAAAAGAGAATACCTTATGCTGAGCAGTGTTTTCTACCAGAACATCAATATGAGGAAGTGGAAAGTCATCTTTGGGGCTGGCCTTGTTCAGATCCCTGTAGTCTGCACACATACGTACCTTACCATCTTTCTTAGGAACTGGTACCACATTTGCAACCCACTGAGGATAAGAAGTCACAGCTAAGAACCCTGCATCAAACTGTTTCATTACCTCTGCTTTGATCTTTTCTGACATCTCAGGACGCATACGACGAACCTTCTGCTTCTTTGGACGACAATCTTCTTTCACTGGTAAACGGTGAACCACAATGTCTGTATCCAACCTTGGCATATCTTCATAGGACCAAGAAAAGATCTCCACATAGTCACGTAACATCTGAATCAATCTGCTCTTGACACTATCCTCTAAATCAGCCCCTATCTTGACCTCTTTCCTGTTTTCTTCAGTTCCCAGATTCACAACTTCGACTGGCTCTTCATGTGGCTGTATGGCTTTCTCTTCTTGTTGTAACAACCTAGCAAGCTCTACAGGTACTTCACAATCATCCTCATTTCCGTCATCAGTTTGATAGATCGGATTCTCGAAATTATAATTGGCAATAGTAGAACTGTTATCAACAGGATCCAGAGTGGATGAGGATCTGCATTTTAGTGATGTGGGTGTGTGTAAGAACACATAGCTGATAAAACAAAAATAAAAGAAAAGAAAGACAAGGAACACAATATTTACGAAAACGAAACGTCCACTGATTTTTATTGAATGAAGTATGCAAATGAAATGACATCCCGTAACAAGCACACCATTGTGCCCCAGGCAAGGCACAAGCTTAAGAGTTCAATTGTTCAAGAAATTACAAACTTAAAAGCAACAACACAGTAATAGTATTTACTCCTGACTAAAGGAGATAGGGATAACATCTTCAGCTTTCCAATTATTGGGCCCAGCACCCACAGTAGGAAAAATCCAAGCATCCAAGTTGTAGTCTTCATTATAGTCACCCACAACATTGATTTGATCCTTCGTAACCCCTTGATTGGTGATACGTACAGCACGAGCACGACGAACAGCCTTCTGGGACTCTGCAGTGAAACCCAAACCAAATTTGTCAGACTTGTATGGGATATCAGGAAGCTGACCCCAAATAGTACAACCACCTTCATCCACCACAGCTCTAGCATCGTTGAGGGAGGCCATTGCCATTGTTGGAGGTACTCTGGTGACCACAGGAACTTTCTTGACAACCGGAGGAGCTACATAATCATTAACAATCCAAGGAACCACTTCAAATGTCTGACACGGAGTTTCAACGTATTCACCTTCCACTTCCAGATACTTGAAGGTGTTCACATGGCTAACAAAATATTCTTCCTCTCCATAGACAGTAACAACCTTTCCTTCTACCGGATATCTCAACTTCTGATGTAACATAGAGGTTACAGCACCTGCCCCATGGATCCAGGGACGACCAAGAAAACAAGAGTACGAAGGACGAATATCCATCACATAAAATGTAGCATTAAAAACTTGAGAACCAACTTTGATTGGGAGATCAATTTCTCCATGCACCACTCTCCTCGAACCATCAAAAGCTTTCACCACTATATTACTGGGCTTCAGCACAGCATCTTCGGGACTCAGCTTATTCAGGGCTTCTTTGGGCAATACATTCAGAGAGGAACCATTGTCTATCAATACATGTGACAGGGTAGTGCCCCTACATTCAATTGAGATATGCAGAGCCCTGTTATGATCCCTCTTGGCAGGGGTCAAATCAGCATCAGAAAACCCTAACCCATTATCATAGGTCAGTTGGGCAACACAATTCTCAAACTGGTCAACAGAAATTGCATTGGGTACATGAGCAGTCTTCAGAAACTTAATCAAAGCTTTGGCATGAGCTTCAGAACATAACAACAAGGACAACATGGAAATCTTGGAGGGAGTATGCCCTAACTGATCAACAATGTCATAATCACTCTTGCGAATGATTTTCAATACTTCTTCCATCTGTTTAGAGAGATCATCAGCAGCTGGCACATCAGTAGGTACTGGTTCAATAACAGGACCCTTGCCCCGATCATCAGTGGTGGAAGTAGCAGCAGGAGTAACTGCATTCTTGGAAGTCACTGGAGGAGAGAAGACTCTTCCACTACGTGTGATCTTACTAGACCCAGCAATATTATCAACATCAACAGGCACATCAGCTAGGGGCTCTTGCTTAACACCATGGATGTAAACATCAGATCCATAATGCCAAGGCACAGCTTTATCAGACGCATACGGAATAGGACCAGGAGTAGTAATGACCATAGGAGCCACTCTGGCTTCAGCAACAACCTTCACAGGGCCTTCAGCAGTAATCTTAATTGGACCCTTATGAGTGATTTTAACAGGTCCCTTTGAAGTAATCCTTACCGGTACTTTATCAACCATATCAACCTCTTCAGTCCTCCTACCTTTAGTAATATGATCCACCATACTCTCTACAGACGATGGAGTCCTCTCAAACACTATGGTATAGTTATTCATGAGACGTTGAATTCCGTCCTTCAACCTCCAACAACTATCTGGATTATACTCACAATAGACACAATCTTCACGACAACCCGGAAAGAACCCAACTTGTACTAACTTCTTCTTGATAACAGACAATGGTGTAACCAAATCTGCAACTGAGGAAATATGTGAATCTTCATCAATGGCGTTGATAGTCTTCTCATGATTTGGCATTGGAGCAGTAATCACATTTGGAGTACCCGGAGGGTCAAACTCAATCTCTCCAGCCTCAATCATATCTTGAATTTTGTTCTTCAAGACCCAACAGCTATTAGTATCATGTCCCTGACAGTTTGTATGATATGCACATCGTGCATTGGGATTGTACATGGGAGAGGTGACATTGGGATTCTGAGGAGCCTCTTTCAAAGTAATAAGTTCAGCCTTCAACAAGTGTTGCAATGCCTGAGCCATTGACATGTTGATCTTAGTGAACTGCCTTCTAGCCCTCTGTTGGTTTCCCTGTGGCTGCTCTGTTGTTGTAGGAGTTGGATTTGAAATATGAACTGCACTCACAGACTGATGCCTTCTATTACGATCAGGTTGACCATAAACAGCATTGGATTCTTTCTTCCCAGTGGGAGGCTTCTTTGCGGCACCTGATGAAGAAGTACCCACTTGGATTTTACCACTCTTTATACCATTTTCCACGCGCTCTCCTGTCATTATCAACTCAGTGAAGCCAGATGATGAGCTTCCAATGAGATGACTGTAAAAAGGACCATTCAGCGTACACATGAACATATCAACCAATTCCCTGTCAGTTAAAGGGGGTTGTACTCTTCCAGCTAAATCTCTCCACTTCTGAGCATACTCCTTGAAACTTTCTTTGGCACCCATAGACATGCTTTGCAGCTGCATGCGAGTGGGGGCTAAATCAGCATTGTATTGATACTGCTTATAGAAAGCTTCAGCAAGATCATTCCAATCCCTGATGTTGACACTCTCCAATTGATAATACCATTCCAATTGAGCTCCAGATAAGCTCTCTTGGAAAAAATGGATCCACAACTTCTTATCAGCAGTGTGAGGTTGGATTCTTCTGACATAAGACCTCAGATGCAACTTGGGACAAGAGACCCCATCATAAACAACAAAGGTAGGAACCTTGAAACCAATGGGTATGACTACCCCAGATATCAGACTCAAATCTTCAAAATCCAGCCCAGAAGACTTCTGCAACTCCATAGCATCCATTCTATCCACCAACATCTTGAATTTGTCTTCATTAGGCTCATGGTAGTAATTAGCCTCAGAATCAAAGTCCCCCATAGTGTTGTGGAGACTGCCTCCCTCTTTTTCAGACTCTTCAGATTCATAGTCTTCAACTGGTTCTTTGGTCTTGGCAAGACCTTTGAACCTTCTTCCCATGTTGATCAGGCCAGCTGACCTTCTAGTCTTCTTAGTCTTCTTGGCCAGCAGTGTCTTCAATTCATCCTGCCCCTTGGTCAGGTTCAGGATCAGCTCTTGGAACTGTGCATTTTGTGTCTGGAGATCCTTAACTGTTTGTTCAAGAGCCATTGCTGAAATAAACAGCGAGAAGATGAGAAACCTGTGCACAATTATAAACCTGTGATGTAATGAAATGATATGTGAATGCATATGCAATGTTTTCAAGGACCGCAGGATTTAAATTTGCTTAAACAAACAAGAAGGTAAACTTTTATTAGTAATAAATTTGTTTTGCCTCTTGGGCTTACAAAAAATGAAATGAAATAAGTACAAAAGATGGGGTTTTAAGTCTCCCATGGACGTTTCCTCTTTGTGTTGAGGTATGAGTTAAGATTCCGTTCCTCATGAAGTTGCTTTGTTAGTTCCAGGATTCTTTCTTGGCTTGCTTTGTAATGAGCCTCGAAAGTATCCCTTTGCTCCTTCAGTTGGATCCAGGATCTCTGTAAGTCTTCCATGTCAGTAGGCATGTCTGGGTGAAGGATGGTATAAGAAGTGTCCCCTTCAGCAACAGGTTCCATGGTAACTGGCAGGATAGCAGGATATGGCATCATGAGAGTCTGAGCACGAGATCGCACCCATCTGAGATAAGCTTCCATAGGAATAGTGTACTTAGGCTCCATTGTCTTGCTGTCGACCTTGTTTACTTTTCCCCATGCTCGTATGAATCTCTGACGGTAACCTTGAAGATCGTTGTCGTAGTCAAACACAATGCCCTGAATCAACATGTCATGTGGACCATCACTTCGAGCGTAACCAAATTGTCGTAAAGCTAGAGAGGGGTTGTAGGTGATGCCTCCTCTTATGCCTAGAAGTGGCACATTAGGAAATTCCCCACAACGGTCAATGATGGTGACATTCTCCATAGATCTGGAGAACCAATGGATATCTGAATGCGAGAGTGACATAATTCTTTTGGACCACCTGGACCCTTGCTCATTCTTCATCACTGAGCGAGGAAGGTGAGAAATAAACCACCTAGATAGCAAAGGTATGCAACACATCAAAGTTCCTCTTGCCTTCGTAGTACGAGTATGAAGAGAATGTAGGATGTCTCCAAGCAATGTAGGCACTGGATTGTGACTCAGAAATATATTGATGGCATGAACGTCTATGAACTGATCTGGATTGGGGAACAATACTAAGCCATAAATCAGCAAGGCTAAGATCTCCTCAAAAGCCTCATAACTCATAGCCTTCAAGACAACTGAGCTTTATCCATTAATACCTTAGCAAGAATACCTTTAACTCCGCTTCTCGTTTCTAGAACAATGTCAGACTTCTTCAGATGTAGAGCTGCAACAATAACCTATGGTTTAAGTTCCTTCTCCAAGCCTGTGAAGGGTCTTTGATCAAGAACAGGTATACCCAGAAGTTTAGAGAACTCTTCCATTGTAGGAACCAGCTGATAATCAGGGAATGTGAAGCAATGGTGCTTAGGATCAAAGAACTGAAATATGACACTCATCATGTCTTCATTGAACCCTGAGGTGACTAGATCCAATAGGTGACCATGTCTCTTGATAAACTGGGAATGATCAGACACTTGAGAAACCAACTCTTTAAGCTTAGCAGGTATGCCTACAAAGTTGATCCTGATAGTGTTTCTACGAGCAGAAGTCATGACCTGCAACAAAGAACAAAGATAAATCCTTTGGTCCTTGAAATGGTTAGTGAAAATGTTATGCTTATGATGCATGATGATGTCATGATGTTATGCTCAATCACAAACATGTGGCACACACAAACAAGTCACACCATAGCCCTAGGTTTAAAGGCTTGCAAGAGGTTCAAAGGTAAGTACCCTCCCCTGAAGTTTAGTTGGTTCATCCTGTCCTACAAAAGTAACCATGTTCTAAGGGATCTCAATATCATTGATCCTTCACAAGGGTGGTTGTTCAGTAGGCAACTTACTTGCCAACCAAAACCCTCCAAGCTTAGAATCTCAATGAGCGTAGTATCGAGTATCAACCAACTTCAGTCTGCACCAAAGCCGGTTATCTCACTACTTTCTAAAGGCCAAGATGGGATAACTAGGGTTCTAAAAGTTAGTTAGTGCATTGACAACATATGGCAGCCTCATATTATCCTCAACTTGACTTAAGGAACATAAGCACCAACCAAGAAGTCACACTAACTATGGCCACCAGATCAACCATATCGGTATACGCCGTACAGTTTCCTTGGTCTATTGCCATTTACCTAAGGTACACTAGATCCGGGTTAGGATCTTTCACACATAAGAGCCCAACAAGATAATATAAATCAAACAAGGCAAACAATTTAATGTGATCTAATTCCTAAGGGTACCCCTCTTTAATATTAAATCCCCAGCAGAGTCGCCAGTTCTGTAACACGGTGGGAGAACTGACTTTAGTTATGTTGCGGATAGCAAGAGTCG
Organism: Lathyrus aphaca; assembly: GCA_963966055.1. Classification (NCBI taxonomy): domain Eukaryota; kingdom Viridiplantae; phylum Streptophyta; class Magnoliopsida; order Fabales; family Fabaceae; genus Lathyrus; species Lathyrus aphaca. The sequence continues at coordinate 49,716,127 of OZ014519.1, forward strand.
CCACCGACTTTTATTTTATCCAAAGGAAAGGCATAAAAGAACAGGAAAGACCTTTTAAAAGATTTTTGGGTCCGGGGGGTAGGTTATGTAAAGGGAAGGTGTTAGCACCCTTCACATCCATGGTTATCCATGGGCTCTTAGTTACTTAGCTCACTTTGAATTGTTTTTGAAAAGGTGAAGTGTGTGAATAGAAATTTTCATAAGAGTTTGATAATGATCCATGTACGGATGCGTAAAAAAACTTGTGTTTGAAAATTGTTTGAAATTGTGAAGTGTTTGAAAAGTTTTTGAATAGTGAGCAAGTAACTATGAGGAACCTACCCTAAGTTTGAGTCTTTTCTGTTCTTGAATCCTTTAAATGGTAAGACTATCCCTATTATTAAGGAATAGGTAGTCATTACCTTGGATGTGAGGGACAAGTAAGGGTCATTTGTTAATGTAGGCAACTGTAGGGTGTATTAAGCATTTTTGGAGGGACTGTCATCATTATTCGAAAAGGGACAAGATCATTACGAAGGCAACCATTTAAGGGACTTGATCTTTTATTGTTAAGGGACTAGATGACTTTATTTTGAAGGGACTTTTGCTTTATACACCCTACTTGACCTTTTGATTAGGCAACAATGAGAGGTAACCCTAGAAAGTGAGATGGCGATCCAAGATCGACTTACGTGTGTGAGTGTTCAATTTTAAATATTTATCTTTTGAATTAAGTGATCTAAATTAATTTTAAATGACATATATATTACACTCCCTATTTTTACTAACCATGGCATAAAATAAATAATTTAAACATTACAAAATATTACATCCAGGAGCAATTACAATAATAATAATAAAAGCAATTTAAGCAAAATAAATAAACCAAAATAAATAAGTAAGCAAAAATAAATAAATAATTATAATAGGGTTAGTAGAAAATAATAATAATAATAACAATTTAAAAATAAATGGGGTTAGTAATAATCATATAAACATAATTAATAATAATAACAATGAAATAAACAAAATATTATAATAAACCAAATTTAAAAGTTAATAAGAAAATACAAACAATCATATTAATTATTATAAAATTTGAAATTATATAAATTATAAATAAAAAAAAAATTAAATCAATTATGAACATATTATGAGAAATAAATTATAATTATTAAATTTGCAATTTTTAGAAATTATTTACATGTATAATTTAATTATAAACAATTAGAGAATATTTTCATATTATAAATAAATTGAGCATTTTAATTTTTACACATATTTAGATACAAAATTTTAAATTATAAACAATTGATGTATTTAATAAAAATTAGATTAATAATAATGAACAAATAGAAGAAGAAAAATTAGGGTTTTATATACGTTTTTTAGAATAATAAAATAATTATATATATAATTTTAATAATATTAATAATTTACAAAAAAAATAAATAAATTTTCTTATAACATTAAAAAGGATGAATTTAAAATAATATGAACATACTATTTATTATTTGAATTTATTTAAGATAGAAAATTAATTAAATAAAAAAAAATAAGGAAAAGAATGAGAAAATAAAAACCTGCTTGGGCTGGGATTTGAACCCAGTCCCTAAGCTTGCAGACTCCAAGACCTGCCTTCCATCCACTGGGCCATGCGCACGCTGGCAGTAGAAGCAAGGGACTAATCCCTTTTGTTCTCAACCTGGAAAAATCATAGCAAAAATAAAAACAACACAAAAGGGCCTGGGGAGATTCGAACCCAGGTCCCTTACAATACACACAAACATTCTTTCCATCCAGCCGGGAGGGCGCCACTGGTAACATATTCATAATAACACATAATATATTACAATGGCTAAATATTTGGAAAAATAAGCAAAAGGAATTGAAGCCAGGATTCGAACCCCTGCCCTCCTATCATATACGCGCATGCTTCACCACTGGGACAAGCATCAGCTTGTGCTATTAAACAGAAACAATACATAAAAATATTAAAATCAAATTCAAATTCCAGCTTGCGCGCGCAGACTTCTTCTCCTACCTCCAGACCTGCGCAATTTGCTACGAATCTTCCCACGAAATTTCCTGCGAATTTTTATTCATGGGAAAACCTACGAATTTCAAACACACACAAACAGTACAGTTTTATCAAATTAAGGACATCTTTGAGTTCCTTGTGACTTGTACAATCCAATTATACCAACAAAATTCATTTATATTGTGTAAATCAAAGAACCCTAATTTGGAGCTTTAAACCCTAACATGGCATCTCACGGGTTACTCACGGTTTCTTCAATTTCTTTGCCCAGAAACGTTCTATACAACACCACAAACATGATTAGACAAACAAAATTCATTAAAACGCATTGAATTAGTGAAATCGAAAAAAAAAATTCATGATCAAGAATGCTTCGGGTTATGCTATGTGAATGGTTTTGGATGCAACCAAGTATTAGTTTCCACTCAATGATGTCTAGTGATCATGGTTGTGTTCTCAAATTACCTTCTAATGCCTTGTATACAACAATCCGAATTTGAGTTTTTGAGAGTTTTTTTTGAAATATGAAGACTTACACTTGGGGCTGGAAATTCGTGGCTTGTCATTAGGGTTGTCTCAAGTACTTATAGAGTGATCAATTAGGTCAGAAAAGTTGGATATTTATGTGGAAGATTTGATCCAAAAGGATTCAAAAAGATAGGCTTGAAAAATCAAATATTTTTGCATAAACACTTGCTATTTTAGGCCAATCCACATGATCTTCTTACTATTTTGATGTCAATCATCTTAATGAATTTCTAGAAGCTCAATCATATTTAAATCTTTGACTTTTATATTTTATTTTAATTTAAAATGATTTTTAATGAATTAAATCAAAATAAATAAAAATAAAATGATAAAAAATCTGATTTTTGTTGACTTGGGTCGTGCATGAGGTTATAGTATGGATTGGGTCATCATATGGCAAGCCCATTTGGAAGAAATTGGTTTTAGACCTCCATTTTCTTCATAAACCAACCAAAAATTTCCCAACTTTGCAAGGGCACATATCCTTCAATTTTAATGGTATGAGGGTGTTCTTGGACATTTTGGAAATCTTGAAGAGTCCTATAACCAACCCCACTGGTTTCATGTCCATATCATTTACCATTCTCAAGTTATGCCCTTTTGAAGTTGTTGACTTTTTGTTGACTTTCAAAAGGACCTATAATGTCTTAGCTCATACCTTCCAAATGAAGCATTTTTGGGCTTGGCTTGTGAGACACAAAGTTGTATAGAATTAAATTTCCTTCAAAATGAGCTTTGGATGGAGACTTGGTGATGAAGCATGTGAAAGTTATGGCTGGTCAAAGTTCAGTTGACTTTTACTGAAGAAACCCTAATTTAGAAACTCCTGATTCTTGATGATCTGAAATCTCCTTGATGAATCATGATCAACCCTTGGTCAAATGATGAATTTTACTTCATATACTTGATGTTGGCAAAAATTATGAAGTTTGACTTTGGTTTGACCACAGTTGACCTCAGTTTGACTTTTTAACTACTTTGACTGATTTTGATTTATTTGATCCTCTGACTGAGCAAACTTTTGAGAAAAGTCTTGAAACTTGTCATGGGGGTTCTTACACACATATAAGATGTTATGAAGCTCACTTGAAGTCTTGGAAGTTCATTTAGCCTGATTAAATGCAAAACCCTAGTTTTGGATGCACTGCTTAGGAGGTGCATTGTCTGAAGGAATTGTCAACTCTTCTGACCAATTGTGAACTTTGTGAACCTTGTGAACCATCATAAAATGTCTTGTGAACCTCATGGGAGGTCTTGTGAACCTTGTGAACTTCATAAAGTGTCTTGTAGACTTCATGAACCTCATGAAAGGTCTTGTAACCATTGTGAATCTTGTGAACCTTGTGAACCTTCTTAGCACACAAAGTCTTGTATTTGTGAGGGAAAATTTTGGGGTGCAACAAAGGGTTCCTGCATACCTGTAAACAGCCCAACCCCCTTATAGGTGGTGTTCTAAAACAAGGATCCTCAGACTTGGATCAATTATGAGAAGTGTAAACACTTCTAACCTGGAGGTACAGTGTTTGCAATAATCATAAAAGATCCTCCTCTAATTCACCCCAGTTTCTGAAGGTCATAATAAAGGTCATCCAGACTTAGCAGGCTTCCCAGATAGCCCTAGCACTACATGAGATCTGTAGCACAGAGTTCTCAAGAAGAAACCCACATCTGAATCGTGTTTCATATTCCCGCACTAGACCGAAATGGAATGGGAAAGAACATGAACCACTCTAGCCTAGGTGTCACTCAGGTCCCAGGTATAGGACCTCAAACTCTCAATGGAACCCCACCCAACAAAAATAGAAAACCAGATCCAGCAATGATAATGACAGTATGAAATATGAAAACTGTTAAGAAAGCAATAAATAAAGCTATACAGAAAGCAATAAATAAAGCAATATAAACACACAATTAGCACATAACACCCCGGTAAACACAAATAAAACAAGCGCTAGGAGGAACCCATAAAAAGAACCAGAAGCCCTGGTTACAGTATAAGGGTCCCCAGTAGAGTCGCCAAGCTGTCGCTCCCACCAGATGACACCGGGGCCAAGAGGGGTACAGACGCGAACGGTCGGCGAGAGGGAAGAGAGAACACACAAGGGTGAACTCAGAAGACAAGAGTCGCCAGCTAGGCATTTTTTATCCCGAAGGAAAGGTAATGCTGCATAGACCTAGAAAGATATGGATAAGACGGTCGCGAACCAGAGAAACTGAGAAAGGGGGTTGGTTACAACCTGTGAAGGTATTAGCACCCAGGTTGTCCGTCGTACTCGACGGGATCCACGCTTGAAAGATTTGTGTTTTAAAAGGGGTAGTGTCAGTGCAATTTGTGTATCAGAGCTGGAAAGAATGCAAGTGTAAGTGCTGGAAGAAAGTGAAGTGAAAAATATGGAGTGTCAGTGTAAGAAGAGAATATGAAGCTCAAGACAATGAGGCTTAAAGAATAATGCTGGAAGGAGGGGGAATATACAGAGACTTTTGTTCGATAACTGTTAAGTTATGCCTACGTATCCTCTCGTGCAATGAGGAAGTCAGAACACCGTAGTTCAACTCAAAGAGGCTGATAGATAAATTAACTTGTGAACTGCTTGCTTGTCTATGCTCAAGTGTATGACCTGTCAGGCTCAGGTGCTAACTGTCTTGCATTAGACGGAAGAAGCGAGTTCTCGTTTGTGAGTGAATGAGGTGAGAAAAGAATCCCGGAGGAGACGATTATTGTTTGTTTTTATGTTTTCAATCTTTTATTACTTTTTGGTGTTTGTCATAAGTTAATGAGCTTAAGCCTAAACCAAGGGTTAGTAAACTCATCACATCCTCCCTCTGATTAGGGGTGATGAGAATACCTTAAGTATGAAGTAAATACCTCACACTTAATCACCATGATGTAAGATTAAGATCATTATCCTACTTGTAATTACTTAGATGTTTTTTTTGGTGTTTTTGTTTAGTGTTAAGTAATGAGTTTAAGCCATAATCAAGGATTTAATGGACTCATTACACCATCCTAATAGAAGGATAATAGATGAGAACATTTAAGCTGAGGAAGGCTCCTCAACTTAATCCATGATTAGGGATTAACCTCATGACAAAACAAAGACTTTATTAAAGTGGATTTTAGTTAATGGTAATATTAAGAAATGGATTTTATGGTTTGTAAAACAACTTGAGGGGGACTTGTCCATTAACACTAGGGTTAGTCCTTCTTAACCAATTAAGGAAGAATTAGAACCCTAATGCAAGGCCCAAGTTACAAGCTTGATGTCTTAATGATTATTAAGTGGATTGATTGAAGGAATTAAATACATTAAGGGTTTAACACTTAGGATTAAAATTATACACTCCATCCTAATAGAAGTATACAGGCATAACCCTAATCACAAAGTCTTAAAACCTTTAAGGTTTAGTCCTTGATTATGAGAAGAGAAGACTCAAGGATGAAACAAAGGTAAAACTAATGGGGGACTAATCAAACCCTAATTGTGATCATGCTTGGTTGTTCCTAGGGTTTATGAGGCTTAAGAAAGAAAGAAATCGTCAAAGGCCACCAAGGGAGAACAAGATGAAAGGAGGAGAAGAAAGGAGAAGCAAAACAACTTGCTTCACTTAAGAAGACAAGTTGCTTGAAGAAAGAAAGTGAGAAGGAGCATGAATGAGTAAGCTCACTCTAATACACATACAAAATGCAGCAAAGAAGGCATAAAAGAGATGAAAAGAGATTGTGAGAAGTGAAGGCAAGTTCACTTCTCAAACAACTTACCACCTGAAAAGTTAGAAAAAGAAAGTGAAAATGAAATGAATGCAAAGATGAAAGTCAAAACCAGAAGCATGAACATGATGTTAATGATGCTAAGAGTTGGTGCAAACATAAGACAAGTGATGAGAATGATCATACAAGGATGAGGATGCAAATGAAGCATGCTTTGAACCATGAAGGTTCATGAAAGTTTATGAAATGGAATGAATGCATAACATGGCAAATGAAAGATGCAATGATCAAACATGATTCTAATATGTCCTAAGATGTCTTAGAAGTCATGTGGATGCACAAAATGTCATGGCAAGTTCATGTGTGCAAGCAAATGAAAGATGGATGCAAATGAAGAAGCAAATTAGGGTTTATGCACAACATACAACACAAAATTCAAAATCAGAAGCAAAAGACATGATAAAAAATTGAAAATGGGATCAAAGGAAACCTAACCCTACACAAGTTCACTGCCAAAAAGAGGGGACCTAACTCTTAACCTAATGGGAGTTATGATTTTCTCAAGTCAACTAGGGTTTTGGGATACCTCACAATGAAAAATGCAAAACAAATTGAAAATGAAAGATAAATTCAAATCAATTTTACCCTAGAAACTAAATGATATGAAGGATGCAATGCAAAAAGAACCATCATCAAACTCTTCATGGTTAGGCATAATGAATTTTTCTAAGCTAGGACCAAAATATTGCCTTTAAATAAATTTAATTCCAATGAAAAAGGTCAAAATGGGTCAAGAACCAAAAAGAAATTTGTTTTGAGAGTTTGATAATGTTTCTAAATGTTTTAAAATGCAATGTGAATTTTTTGGTGATTTTTAAATACCTAAATGCATTTTTAATTAATTAATTTCCATTAACTAATTAAAAATAAACATTTAAATGATTTAAAAATAATTTTTAATGCAAAAAATAAAAAATAAAAATATTTTTGGGGTTCTGAAAATTAATCAAAGGCTTGACAAAAGATTTCAGAATTTTTTAATATGTTTTGCTATTTTTAAAAAATCGTGGAAGTTTAATACAAATAAAAAGAAATAAAAATGAATTTATGGAGAAGTATGCAAATCCTGTGGCTAGAATTTAAACTTGGGGGGAAAAGTTTGACTGCGCGCGCAATCTGAGGGTCAGGATTGACTCTGGCTTAATTAACTTAATTATGATTTATTAAATTAATAAAATCAGATTAGGGTTTAATGACTTAATCTGGGCCACTCAAATATTAAACTAATCCACATCCAATGGCTACAAACGCATCTGGCAAACTAATTAGGCTTAGGGCTTAATGACTTTCAGGTGACCGGAGGGAAGCTCCGGTCATCTTCTCTGGCGGGTCAAAAACCCTAGTTTCTTCTACAGGCCACCTCACATCAAATTGAACACAGGGAAATGATCCTCTACCCAAACCCCATTCAAATCACCCCTCAAACATCATTTATAATCCAAGAACAGAGGGAATCAAAGCAAACAAATTTCACGGGTGAAATTTCAGAGAGCAACCAAATAGTCATTTCTTCACCATTTTTGATTCTAAAGACATCAGCATGACCAGCATAACATATACTTTCATTTTGTAACAAAAAAAACAAGCTCTGAAAAGTTTGGTGTTTGAAGCTACCTGAGGTGATGAACTGTGAATATGAGCTTTCCAGGCCTTTCTTTTATGCAAAGTGTCTCCATTGGACCTCCTGAGATCAATGGAATGCTCAAAATATTTTGTTGGTGGCTGATTTGGGAGTTTGAGTTCTGGTATAGCAGGTTTCACAGTTGAGATGCATGGGGTTTCAGGCTGTTTCAGTGGTGGATTTTGGTTCCCTGGAAGATGTGTGATTCATTGGTGAAGGAAAAATGAAGGTTTGATGGTTATGTGAAGAAATTCGAAGAGGAGAAGTTTTGGACAGATTTTGTGCAAGCTGGAATGTGGGAGGTTTCTGGCTTGTGTGTGGTGTGTTTTATGATCCTTGAGGTCCACATATTAGACTCTGATTGGGCAGAGAGTTGGTGGTGGCACAGTGTGATTGGCATGGCCCCCTTTGCAAAAAGTCAAGTCTATGTGTACTATAAGCATGGGCTGGAACAGAAGAGATCTAAGGGGGTGTTTTACCTCAGCATGATTTATGGTGAGCCCTAGGATCAACAAGATGCAGCTGGATGGCTTGGATAGCAAGATGGCATGAGTTTTGCATTTTGCCCTCTTTGAAGTTTCTTGTGAACCAAGGCATGAAATCTCATGATTTCTTGGGCAATTTGTAACAAAATGAGTTATGTGATGTTGTTATGGTGTTTTGATACCAATTAGAAGTCAAACCAATCCTTGGACATCATTCTTGCAAGAATTCCTCTTTGGAGAATTTCATGGAAAATGGCTTATGAAAGTTTGTGATCCAAGGCATGAACCTTGTAAACTCTTGGGCAATTCTGATTTTGCTAAGTTGCAATATGTTGTAATGATGCCAAGAAGTCATTTAGAGGTCTTGAAAGTGCTTAGAACTTGAATTTGCAAAAATCCCTCTTTGGTGCCAAAAGTGGAAATTTAGTGATTTTGTCCAACTTTGACAAGCCATAACTTTTGATTAAAAATGAATTAGAATGAGTTCTTGTACTTTTTGAAAAGGGAATGATCCAATCTACAACTTTCATGACCAAAGTTTTCTCATTGAAGCATTTGTGAATCAATAAGAGGAGGTTGAAAAACTTTCCCAAAATGGCAAGTTTACATTATAAGTCACTTTCCCAAAAAGGCAACTTTGCAAATGGCTTGAAATTCTTCAATTTTGTGAACTTCTAACATCTTATATGATCAAATAAAGATCACACACATTCAAAATGATGGAGAAACCTCTTTGGTTGGGTCATTGGGGGCCTCAGATGCCCTGATTTTGCACTGACTTGCTCAAGAAGTCATCTCCTGATCAGATGCCTTCCCCATTGAATTTCTTCATAAAAATTGATATGCATGATCCTAATAACATATGGAGACCAATAGAAACAAGAATGACCAAAAAATGGAGTTATGGCCTCTGAAACCAAAACCCTAATTCTAGGTCATCTGTGCAGTTAAGCCTGACTCTGCTTCCATGCCTTTCTCATTTCTTGTGATTCTTTGACTCCTTTGACCCTGTGAGGATATAATATGATGCTTGAACATACATGGACCCTCTTGAGATGATTGAAGACCTTTTGGGTGGCTCAGATAGCTCTTGGATTACTCAGATCACAAACCCTAGATGCAGATGACTTAGAATCAATGCAGTGAAGCAAAAATGCAATATGATGTGATATGACTGAAGTTATGCAAATGCAAAGATCACAAGCCATGGTGTGAATGAGTGAGGGCAAATTTGGGGTGTTTACAAATTTCAAACGCTTTCTGACAATCATCTGTCCAGACATAACCTTTGTCTTTCCGAAGCAACTTGAAGATCGGAGCGCATGTGGCAGTCATGTGAGAGATAAACCTCGAAATATAATTCAAACGGCCCAAGAATCCTCGTACTTGCTTTTCGGTTCTTGGAGCATGCATTTCCTGAATAGCTTTTACTTTATCAGGATCAACTTCGGCACCTCTTTGGCTGACAATGAAACCTAACAACTTTCCAGAACGTACACCAAATGTGCACTTGTTCGGATTCAAACGAAGCTTAAACTTCCTTAGCCTCTGAAACAACTTCAGCAAATGTTCAACATGATCTTCTTCAGTCCTCGACTTAGCGATCATATCATCAACATATACCTCGATTTCTTTGTGCATCATATCATGGAAAAGTGTAGTCATAGCTCTTTAGTACGTTGCACCAGCATTCTTCAATCCAAAAGGCATCACTCTGTAGCAGAATGTTCCCCATGGTGTAATAAATATGGTCTTTTCCATGTCCTCGGGTGCCATCTTTATTTGATTATAACCGGAAAATCCGTCCATAAAAGAGAACACATCAAACCTAGCCGTATTATCTACCAACATATCAATGTGTGGCAAGGGAAAATCATCTTTCAGACTGGCTTTGTTCAAATCTCTGTAATCAACGCACATTCGGACTTTTCCGTCTTTCTTCGGAACATGAACAATATTGGCCACCCATTCAGGATAAGTTGATGTCACAAGAAAACCTGCATCAATCTGCTTTTGAACCTCCTCTTTAATCTTTACTGCCATGTCAGGATGAGTTCTTCTTAGCTTCTGCTTTACAGGTGGACATTCAGGCTTCAACGACAATCTATGCTCCACAATATCAGTATCAAGACCTGGCATGTCTTGATAAGACCAAGCGAATACATCAACATATTCTCTGAGAAGCTCTACAATCCTCTTCTTAACATCAGGACCAAGCAATGCTCCAACTTTGACTTCTTTCTTTTCATCTTCAGAACCCAAGTTGACCATCTCTATAGACTCTCCATGAGGCTGAATAACCTTCTCCTCGTGCTCAAGCAACCGAGAAATTTCATCAAGAATCTCGTCAACATCCTCTTCCTCAGCTTCAAACACAGAGAATTCAAAGTTGGGAGAGGGCATAGGATCATTGTTTTCAATGGGTTTATCAATCAATCTGCACAATGATTTTATTTTTATTTTAGAGTATGAACAAAAGTGCAAACATTATGCAGATAAACAATTATTATTATTTTGGTTTTTTTTATGTTACCATTTTTCAGAATAAAGCAAAAAGGAAAAAACACATATGGAAATAACAAAATAACATTTTATTGATGATGATAAAATTTGAAACAAAGCCCGACAAACATCACTTTCACCTTGGGCAGAGTGAAAGGATTTTTTGAAAGAAAATAAAACAAATTACTTTGAAGCATGAACAATAAAAGGAACATCAACAGCAATCCAGTTCTGGAAAATCTTTCCGTGCGTAACGAAGTCAGGCATTTCTTCATCTTCATCATCTTCAACGATGGCAGCAGCGGAATGATCGTTGATAAATCCAGCACTTCGAAAGCCTTCTTGAATAGTCTTCGGGTCATTGAGAACTGCACCTGGTGCAAAGCCGATACCAAAACCTTCTTTGTTGTCGACATCATCAATAATTCGCCCCCAACCAACAGACTGACCAGCTTCCAGCACTCGCAGAGCATCCTTGAAAGAAGACATGGGCATGGCATTCTTCTTAGCAACATTATCCACAATAGAAAGAGCTTGAAACGAAGTTCCCACCTATTCTTCAGCGTCAATATAGGAGAAAGAAGACAAATTACTCACAAGCATCGCCCTTTCACCTTCGATAGTCACCAATTTCCCTTCTTTCATAAATTTCAACTTCTGATGAAGAGTGGATGTCACAGCTCCGGCCTCGTGGATCCAGGGTCTTCTGAGGAGACAACTGTAAGCGGGACGTATATCCATTACTTGAAAAGTAATTTTGAATATAAACGGTCCAATAAGAATAGGAAGATCCACTTCACCAATCACTGTCTTCTTCGACCCATCGAAAGCTTTTACAATAATCCCACTATGTCTCATGGGAGCACCTTGATACGCCAGCTTTGACAAAGTCGACCTCGGCATGACGTTCAGAGACGATCCGGTATCAACTAGCACCTTGGACATAGCATCTTCCTGACAATTTACCGAAATATGCAACGCCAAGTTATGATTCTTTCCCTCTTCAGGCAAATCATCATCACAGAAGCTTAAATTGTTGCACGATGTGATATTAGCCACAATACTATCAAACTGTTCAACAGTCACATCATGATCAACATAAGCTTGATCAAGAATCTTCTGCAAAGACTGCCTATGAGCCTCAGAGCACATCAAGAGTGATAAAACTGATATCCTCGATGGAGTATGCAACAACTGCTCAGTAACGTTGTACTCACTCTTCTTTATCAATTTTAGCACCTCATCTTCACTATTACCAGATTGGCCTGATTGGACTACAGCATCCATAATCTGCTTACTTGCACTTGTATCGTCAACTCTCTTCGGAGGGTCTGAAGCATACACTCTACCACTTCGAGTAACCTTTGTCACATCAGCAATGCTAACCACAGACTTTGGAGTAGGAATAGGAACTTCCCTACCATTTTCTATCATCGTAGCATTATACCGGTACGGAACAGCTTTATCAGACTCATATGGTACTAGACTAGGCAAATTAATCACCAGTGGAGTAACATCATTTTTGCGACTATCAAAAGAAATAACCACCCTCTCATGAGCAACTCTCTCAGGAAGATTGAACTGAGGCATAATAACATTCACTTCATTTTCATACTCATCTCTTTTTGCTGTCACTTCAATCAACTTATCATCCATCATCTTTTGAATATCTCTCTTAACAATCACGCAACCACGAGGATTCACCGAGCAAATACAACATCTAGCATAATCGTGATCAATATCGTGATATTCACTTAAGAAAGCATGCATCTCAACCAAAGACCTTCGAATATGACGGACCTCATAGATCTCGAACAAACCAGGACAACCATCAACCATATTCACAGACACATTACCATGCTTCGGTAACGGATTTTTCTGCACATTTGGATTAACATCATTGAAATATAGAACATTGTTCCTCATCAACTTCTGTACTTCGAACTTCAATGGATAACAATTCTCAACATCGTGCCCCGGGGCACCTTGATGAAAAGCACAGCGAGCCTCTGGCTTATACCACCATGGAATAGTCTCTGGAACTGGAGGTGGAGGACGTGTTTGCACAAGATTCTTTGCAATCAAAGATGGAAGCAAGTCCGCATACGACATCGGAATAGGATCAAAACTCGGCTTAGCCCGAACCTGTTGATTACTACCTTGTTGCATCGAAGGTTGTTGATAACGAGGTTGGTACTTTGGAATAGCTGGCACAGTTGGAGCCACGTTAATCGTTGGTGTTACAGAAGCTACATGATGCGAATGGTGATTCCCACGACTGTGAGGTCTTCTATAACTTTCACGGGATACTGCATTAGTCTCATTTTCTTTCTTTTTCCCGAAGTTGAACCTTCTAGAGCTTGAACCATTACTATTCTCTTGACTCAACCGTCCCTCACGGACACCTTCTTCTAAACGCATCCCCATGCTCACCATTTCAGTGAAATCAGAAGGAGCGCTTGCTATCATCCTCTCATAATAAAAAGAACCTAAAGTCTTCAAGAAGATCTTCGTCATTTCTTTTTCTTCCAGCGGAGGAACAATCTGGGCTGCCAGCTCGCGCCATCTCTGCGCATATTCTTTAAAAGTCTCTTTGTCCTTCTGGGACATAGCACGAAGTTGATCTCTATCTGGCGCCATATCAACGTTATACTTGTACTGCCTCACAAAAGCTTCTCCCAAATCATTGAAAGTCTTGATTTGGCTATTATCCAAGCTCATATACCACCTCATGGGTGCACCGGTCAAACTATCCTGGAAATTGTGAATCAGCAGCTTATCATTATCTGTCTGAGCAGACATCTTCCTAGCATACATAGTCAGATGACTCAACGGACAAATGTTGCCTTTGTACTTCTCAAACTCAGGCAACTTGAATTTGTAAGGAACTTTAACATTAGGGACCAGACAAAGGTCATAGGCATCTTTTCCGAACAAATCCTTATGCTTCAAGGCTCTCATCTCCCTCTGTATCTCAACAAAGCGTCCTTGGAAGTCATCAAGTCTTTCAGCCACTCCAGCGCCTTCACTGGGCTCAGCATGGTAAATCATTTCATCATGGTGCGGAATAGTGTGCACCACAGGCGGTGCAGTAGTCACAACTGGAGGAAGAGTAGTCCACACTGGTGGGAGAGTATTAAATGCAGCAGTCTCAGGATGATGCGGAGGACGATAACCGGCAGGAATAAAATCAACCGGCATGCCCCAAGGTGTGCTAGCAGGCATACGATAGCGAGGAGATATTACAGTCTCAACAGGAATTTATGCGGTAACAATCTCGGAGATGACAGTATTCTGAACAAGAGAATTAGGAGGTGGCTGATTCTGAGCAGCCACCAAACTTTCCATCATAGCATAAACTCTTTCCAAGCTTTCCCTCAGATAAGTAACCTCTTCGCGCAGCTCGCGATTTTCTTGTTGTAAAGTTTCCATCACCCTTCTCCGATTAGCTCGAGTATCAAATCGGTGAGTCAGCTTGACAGGAGAACTTAATGAAGACCAAGAAACAACATAAGACCCCTGGAGAGCACTCAAAAAGCAAGACAAATGCGGGTATGATGCATGGTATGCATATGAAAATGCAAAGATTTCAAAGGACTATAAGATAACTTGCAATATTCATAAAGAGACATTTTTGAAATACTTAAAAAAAACTCATTCTTATTACGATCTGAAATTTTGCAAAAGTTCCTTATAAGTCCCTTGAAATCTTAAACACAATGCTTATGAATGTATGATGGCATGTATGCAACAACCACAAACAAGATCACACAAGGCACACGGGCTTAGGTTCCGAGTCACGAGCATGAAGTCAAGGTAACAGAACACCAACCCACACAAGTAGGTACTAAGGTTTGTCTTCATTGTACCTGCAGAAAACCAAAAGGGTGCTAACAGAGGTGCCCGGAGTTAACAGTCATCTTTAGAATATTATCGGTACGTTGGATTACTCCCCAACTGATAACATTCTTAAAATAGACCTCGTCCGAGTGTAGTATCGCGTGACAACCGCCTTAGGTTTACACCCAGACAGTTTCCGCACTACGTTCCTAAATTGGCTTGGATGGGTTAAGGGTTCTACGGTCCTCAATATGATCAGCTCAAGGTCGGAAAATAATGCCACGTACGATTACTCGTCATGACATTGATAGTCCAAGAGAGCCTAACCGAGTGGAGATTATCAAATTGATATCGCTTTGGACTACTCCATCGCGTATCGCTTCGAATATCGCCGTCCTATCATAAGTTCCACTCAGATCCGGGTTAGAATCTATCTCACACAGAGGATCACCAAAACCGAAACAGAACAACCAAATAACAAACAAATCAAACCAAAGCAGTAAATAAATCAAAGTAGGCTGAATCCGCTTAGAGATTACATCCCCAGCAGAGTCGCCACTTTTCTGTAGCGGTAAAATCATGAGTGTAAGTTATTGATTAACTTAACTCAAGTACACAGAGTCGCCACCGCACTTTTATTTATTTCCAAAAGGAAAAAGGTAAAAGAACGAATAAAAACCTAAGGAATCTAAAAGCAAAAGCTAAAAGAAACAAATAGAGAATGGGTAAGGGGATTGGTTACAAGCCGGGAAGGTTTTACGCACCCGACTTGTCCGTGGTACTCCACGGGAGCCCTTTGAAATATTTATTGCTTTTTTTGGTTTGAAATTGGTTTGCTTGAAAAATGATTGAAGGG
Organism: Lathyrus aphaca; assembly: GCA_963966055.1. Taxonomy (NCBI): domain Eukaryota; kingdom Viridiplantae; phylum Streptophyta; class Magnoliopsida; order Fabales; family Fabaceae; genus Lathyrus; species Lathyrus aphaca. The sequence continues at coordinate 49,731,748 of OZ014519.1, forward strand.
ATGAGGAGAAGAATGTTTTTTAAGATTTTGTGTTTGATGAGGTTTTAACGCCTCATGCCTACGTACCCACAAAGTGCAATGCGAGATCAAAACCTCATAGTTCGTGGTACAAAATTCGAAAAGAAACAATGAGTTGCATTAGTTTTAAAATGTAGAGATAAGTCGTCATTCCTTAGAGAATAATTCCGCTAGAAAGAATGAATCATATCTAAACATATGAAAAGAAAAGTGCACAAAGGCACAAAAACATTTGAATGAGTTTTTGGATTTTTTAAAGTATGTAAGAAAAGAATTTTGATATATTTACATGGATTAACATTTATTAAGAAAATAAAGTGAAAAGATTAAAATCGCTTGACCTAAGTCAAGGTTTGATTGCGAAAGCATTTGATGTTTGAAAACAAAGAAGATTTTTGAAATAGGGAGAAGTTTTGAAAATTTAAGAATGGGGAGGAGATGAAGGGACTATCCTAATACTTGAATTAAAAGTTAAGAGAAGAAGCGATCAAACCATATTATGAACATATCTTCAAGGTAACCGGAATTCCATCTTCAAAGACAAATGAACTTAATTTGAGGCTAAGGTCTTCAATCGATCACAACTTGAGCAAAGGGAGAGATCCTAAAATCTAAGTCCAAACTCCAATGCTAAGGATAGTAACCATAGTCCGAAATTAAAGTCACCAATCTTTTTAATGTTTAATCCTTTATTAGTGTTTTTGTGTCCAAATGGACAAAAGAAAAATCACAAGCAACAAGATAAACATAAACAATATGATATATGATATAATATGATAAAAGCATAATAAAGAGATAAGGAGCGAGAAATTAAAATAAAAGGATAAGGTGCAAGAGATTAAATTTAAATGGATTATTATATTCACATTATTATAATATTTACATAATAAGTGGTATGATGAACTTAATCAAGCACAACCACGAAAAAATAACAAAATCGAGGCAACCGGATCCAAGTGGATCTTATTCCGAATCGGGACAAATTTAGGTCTATGTTAAGCAATCGCCGAGTAATTTACGAAGTAATTACCCTACAAATGAGGCCGGCCACCACTAATTAAAGTGGAAAATATTCGTGCTAATACATGTTAGAGAAAAGATATTATGAATCGTTCTCCGAAAACATGTCGCACTAAAAGAAAAAGAACGGTCTAATCTTAATCGAGATTTTCGTTGAATTTATCGAAGGCAACCTATCACGACCTCAAAGTATGGAGAATGATCCAAATGATCATTCATCCATAGATTTGAAATAATGAAGATTAAACCTATTCGAAATTCAACAATCACGAATCGGAGATTGTCATCGACCAAAAATAAAAGATGAAGAAAAATGGATCTAATAATAAATCCAAAAAGGAAATTGACATATTTTTTTAAATCCTTTTCTTAAAACATATTTTCTAAATACTTTTCTAAAATACCTTTTCTTAATCTTTTTTCTAAAATATGTTTTTATAAAATTATTTCATATTAAAAGGTGAACTATAACAAAATCATTTAAAAAATAGGAAATAAACTAAAGAACAAAAAAAATAAAAAAATGGAAAGGGGAGGGGGAAGGACCCGCGGGTCATGTGGTGGATAACAACATAATCCAAATAGATCCACCAGCCAAAACTCTAATCCATCATTCTTTTCTTAAAATTTAAAATGAAAAAACAACAAATTATATAAAAAAGGAAAAATCACAGAAGCAACAGAGCCTCTTTCTTCTTCTTCGATGCGCAGCGAAAACAGGGGAGAGGTACAGTAATTTCCTCACCTTCAAAAATCAAACAAGACAAATCAACAACTCTCTCTTCTCTTCCGACTTCCGATTTTCTTTCTTCTTCTTCTTTCACTTCCAATTTCGGATTTGGTTTTCTTGGATGAATTAGATTTAGGGATTTTAAGAAGTTAATTGAAGAAATTGATATAGAAATTGAAGGTTGAAAGGAGGACGAAATGAGGTTAGAATTTTGAAGCTAGGGACGGATTTGGGGACGGATTTGGGCAGAGATTCGGAGGGCTTTTGAAGCTTGAGGATTGAAGGAGGAAGAGCTTCCTTAAATAGAAGAAAAGTGAAGAATCATTGATGCCGTTTTGACACAATTTGGGGCGTTTTGAAGGGTTCACGAAAATCTCGTGTGCATTCGCGTTTCAAGGCTTTGCGTTTTGTGTTGAGGAGTGCTGCGTTTTGATTTTTGTTTTTTCAGGTGTGATGTTTTCGCGTTTTAATTGCTGTGATGCGTTTCAGGTGCTTGCGGAATGACTTATGAGCTGGGCAACTTGCGGCTTGTTTGATGGGCGTGTGAGGGAAAGTTTTGGCTTCAGCTGTATTGTTGTTGTTGCTTGGCCTGGGAAGCTTTGGCTTGCGAAGCTGATACGCATAGGCTGAAGTTACTATGGCTTGGCTTGCACGCGCGGGATGCATATTGGGCTGATGTTGAAAGTGTGATTTTGCGTGTGGGATAGCTGCAAGTGTGTATCACGTGTTGGGGCTATTGCTTGGTAGCTTTGTGAAGATAAGATGGCTGGAAGGCTTGGCGTTGGGAAAAGTGTGATGGAAGCTAGCTGATGCTGTTATTGCGTACGAATGTAGCTGGGTTGAGGGAAAGTATGAGGCTTCAGGCGTGTACTTGCTTCGTAGCTGGTTGTGTTGATGCTTGAAGTGTGGGGATGGCGTAAGCTTGCTGCTGTTGTTGTTGTGAGCTGGATGCAAGTGTGGGCCAAAGGCCTTTCTTTTTATTAAAAAAAAAGAATGTGTTATATAAAAAAAAAGCTTTATAATAGAATTGTTTTCTTTTGGAATTTTTTGTATTTTTTCTAACTTGGCATTTTTATAATGATTTTTTTTTATGATAGGTTGTAACAAGAAAAATGGGCCTATTAGAAAAATGTTAATAAAAATATAAGAAAAGAAGAAAAATAATGGATATAGAAATGGGATATGAAAAAAAAATGGAAAATTGTTAGAATAATGATTTGGATGATTGAGCTAAAAAAACGGATAATCGAAAAAAAAATGGAAAAAGTGGCTGTTGAATAATAATGAGTAATGGTTAAAATAAAAAAAATGAATAGAAATGGATAATCGGGTAAGTGAAATAGAAAAGATTGGTTTATGGATCGAGTAGTAAAATGGATAGAAATGGATCAGAGATCTTGATTTTAAACCCACGACCAAATTTCGATTCCTCTTTCCCAAGCCTTTGATACAAATGAACACAGCCAACACAGACCCACGGGTATTTCACAACTTAAGCCAACTGTTATCTGAAAATTGTCTGATTACTTCCCTGATAAACTGAATCCATACTGAGGAAAATGAATCCTCATGTGAATCATTGTTGAACTGATGAACCGATGAACTGATAAACACTGAATATTCAAATCAAACTTCGCACAAAGTACTGCCCGATAACTGATGTCTTTCACACCCAACACCACTTGGACTTTGGAAACGCATTGTCTGAGGAATAGACCACTGGCACACATAACATGCAGTCAAAACAATCTTTTGATAGTTTGACCAATATTAGGTCAAACATCCATCTGAAATCGAATTGTGACTGAACAAACGCTTCTGAATTGAAATTACTGTCTTATCTTTGAAATCCTGCAACACAGAGAAGAAGAAGAACACTGCAACATATTTTTGGTATTTTGGTTAGAAGTCAGTAAATATAAACAAATATAAAGAAGTAAAAATAGTGGTGATCCCCTGCGAAGCATAGACCCTACATCTGAGGGAAACTCGAAAGCCAGTGCGATCTTGTTTGTATGCAAAATGCAGATGGAATGCAAAGAAATCTTAGGGCAAAAATTAGGGTGTTACACAACCCTTGATCAAATGATGAATTTTACTTCATATACTTGATGGTGGCAAAAATTCATGAAGTTTGACTTTGGTTTGACCACAGTTGACCTTAGTTTTACTTTTTAACTGCTTTGACTGATTTTAGCCTATCTGATCATTTGACTGAGCAAACCTTTTGGGAAAGCCTTGAAACTTGACATAGGGATTCTTGAAGACCTATAGGATTCCATGAAGCTCACTTGAAGCCTTGGAAGTCTATTTAGCCTGATGAAATCCAAAACCCTAGTTTAGGATGCATTGCTTAGGAGGATGCTTTGTCTGAGGGGATTGCCAAATTTTCTGACTAATTGTGAACCTTGTGAACCTTGTGAACCTCTTGGGACACCTTAGTACATAATGTCTTGTCTAGGTGAGGGCAAATTTTGGTGTGCAACAGGCGGACATGCCCGTCAAGTTGAAATGGGCATAAAAGTCTAGCCCGCCCCGCCAAGATGGCGGGTTGGCGGGCTTGCCCGCCTTTTTAAAAAAAAAAAAATTAGATGTTTTTTTTTACATTTCAATAAAAAAACATTAAACCAACATTTAGAAAGCTTAAATTGGTTATTTGGAAGATGAAATTAAATTGATTTATGATTTGAAACAAGTTATGTAATCAATTTTAGTATTGGTTTCTGGGAAAATACCTTAAAAAGTGTTAATTTTATAGGTGCGGCAGGCTTTGGAGGGCGGCAGGTTTTGGCGGATGGCGGTCTTTAGCAGGGCGGGCTTTGGCGGGTGGCGGTCCCAAAATCTCAGCCTAACCCGCAATTATTTGGCGGGTGCGCGGGCCAGCCCGGTGGGTCACTACCCGTTTTGCCACCCCAACTTGGACTTGATAAGTCCATTGATTTCCATGTATACACCACTGATCTTCTTGTTTAATCCTCCCTCATTTTTTTTAAATTATTTTTCTAGTTGTTGTTTAGTTTATTTAATATTAATTGTGATTAGTGTCTTGTTATAAGTTTTAGATTAATTTCTTGACTCTATTGTAATTAGTTTCTTGTTAACTTTTGATTAGAATTAGATATTAATTTTGATGTTAATTGTTTAAGTTGATATTGATTAATTAGATGTCATTCCTTATTTTAATTATTGATTGATTTTAATTGAGTTTGATTGTTGATCTTAGTTGAATCTTGAGTATAGTTTGATATTACGCACTTGAGGACTAATTGGATTGATCGTGTTAAGTTTCTTCTTGATGTTTATTTTTGAGATTGTTTGCGCGCATTGAAGAGGCAACAGACCTTCTCCGTTAGGTACCACTGAAACTCAACTTTACATTTTTCATGCCTCATTCTAGTCCTTATGTCATGTTAGAAACATAATGGTACATCTGAAGTCCTACCTTGAGTGAGCTCTTTTTGCGTATTGTCTGATTACTTCATGTTGCATTCTCTTCTCAGACTTGTTGCATTTTTCTTTCACTCGCACAGTGACTTCTTCTTCATCTCATTTTTTTTTCTTTTAACTCGAGATTTACTTAAATCTTGAGTTTGCTTTCATTCATGTTTGGTTTATCTGTTGGTTCACTTGTGTCTAGTCCATAAGTTTTCCTTTAGGTGCCTAGTCCAACTTAATATTGAATTAAGTTGGAATAGGATAGAAACCTCAACTATAGGATCAATCATTGCATGATAACTTTTAGAATCGAGTCCCCCTTAGTGTGTTTATTTTTAACCCTTGAGTCTTTCTCTTCTCTCTCTTAAACAAAAAGCAAAAAACACTTAATAAATAATGTGTATATGGTGCACCACGAGCCTTAAGTACATGGGAAATGATTAGGGAAGGTCTCCTTTGCTCTTTTAGGGTACTTTACAAACGTCCCATTTGGGGGCGATTTTGTAAAGTATTTGTTCCTGTGTCATAGTCTTTAGTGTTATACATACAACAAACAGAAAAACAAAAAATAATTTCTTTAAAAGACTTTAATCAAGCTTCGATCATATTTCTTGCGGGAATTCTCTTCTCATGTCATTCTGGTGCAGACGCAAGATATGTCAAGTCCGTTCTACCGCAAACAGGTAAACGCTTGAGTGGTAACACCTAAGTGCTAGAACACGCACTGGACACAGTCTATCTAAAACCCCGCATTGATTCTCATTAGGAGATACGTAGGCACAAGCGCGATGCTTGTCGACCCAAATCCCGTTCTGTTCAGAACTACGTGGACTCTGATTCTCGTTGCGATGAGATACGTCAGATTGGGGTGCGATGCCTTCTCGAGTTTGTTTCTTTCTATCACCCATTTCATTTTTGTTTTTTATTATTCATTCACGTTCTTTTCCATTCCAATCCTTTCCAGTTTAGGAGCAGTTGGAGCTTCAGATGACTAATCCTATTAAGCAGAGCAGCAAATGTAGTTCCCATCGAGTACAATGGAAACAAAGGGGTTCTAATATCTTCCCTTTGTGTAACTGACTCCCAATCCCAGACTTGGTTGTGATGACCTCGTCTTTTCCTTTTCCCTCGGGGTTTCTTCGTTCGTTCTCTTTTCCCTTGTCAGGATAAAAAATGGATCGATGACGACTCTTCTGTTTTCTGCCGGTTGTTTTTCACGTTGTGACACTGAGTATCTTAGTTTGTTACAGGTATATCTTAATTCATTTTCTTACTTACTTTTTGTTCTATTTTTTTAATACTATTAGTTCTAATTTATTGTTTGTTGTGATCTCAGTGCTAGATCTATGAGCATTTCTCGCAGATATGCGATAGCAAGATCCAACCCTATACACCAGGGGAGCCATGGGCGAAGAGGTGGAAGGCGAGACAGAAACAACTAAGAGGCATAATTGAGTACAGGAGGAGATTGGATGAGCTGACCGTAGATGATGACATCTGGACACTCTACGATGAGCATAGAGTCATACGTGACTTTGAGGAATCGTCATTATATCTCGGTTATATGTGGGAGACTAATTGCCATACACCTGCCAGAGAGATGTTTGCGTCAGTTTGGATACATTCAGACCATACCACTAGCAATTTCGGATACATCCTCTGAGGGTATTGATAGGTGGTTTCAGACGCATTTCCTCAGTTCTGCTCGCACCATTGTTGCTAGATCTGCACCTGTGCAGTATCCCTCGTAGTGTGAGGATTCCTACTTGGAGTGGTATCTTAGTGTATCCCATCCACGCATCACTCCACCATTGACTAAGGAAGCACCTTCAGAGGATGTACCTTTTGGTGACTATGAGCCTGTTGGTGACGCACATTTTCCTCCTCCTGCTTCAGCACATCACCATGATGACGTGCAACGATTTATGATGATAGTAGTGTTGGTTGATGAACTCATGTGCTTGGTAGACCCTGATGGTAGTATTGTTGCTTGATTAGCTAGGATTGCACACTTAGCCCGTAAGGGGCCTATTTAGTGTTATTTATATTTTATGGATGATTTGTATATGTTTGTATTATATGTATATTATGTCAGAACATCAAATTATTATTATACATTCATTTATGTCATTACATTGCAGTGATCAAGATTAAAAAACTTAAACAAATAAAAATCCAACAATACAACATGATTAATCAATATTAAAAATCTAAACATTACCAGATGCTTCAGGGCATTTTAGCATCGCCATTATTTCATCAACTGATCTTGTCAGCTGCACATCTAATGCCAGCGGGCCCCTTGTTAGCCTTCGACGAAATAATCTTCATATTTTGCTGACGTCTTCATTGTGCTTCAGGTCAATTAGATTATATTTCACACTACCATCCCCCCAATCCTCTCGAAACTCGATCTTCAACATCTTTCTATTCTCATCATCAGACAACAATTCCTTCAACTTCAAAGTCAGACCGACAAATGAGGTTGTGTCATCCGGGAGCATGAATTCGACAGGTTGAGAACCTCTCTTGGAGTAAACTTCTGCCTTAATTAAAAATGTTGGAATAGCCATTTTTCATATCTGTTTAACCACAAAACATGACCCTTATTAATACAAACGTACAACAATTCTGGACCACACAAATTGTCGGTGCAATCACAACCATACAAAATTGTCGGCAAAATCTCGACCGTTTAAATAAAAAAAATCCTAAAATTATGCATACCGGGAATTTCAAAGGATTTGAAATTCCCGGTATTAAACTGTATTTTTCCAAAAATCCGATTTCCTGACAATATACCGGGAATTTGAAATTACTAGTATACCAGTAATTTCTAATGAACTACCGGAAATTTGGTTTCATACAGGAATTTTTTTTTTACTTCCGAGAATTTGTTCCAAAAATTGTTTGAAAACATTTTAGGGGCATTTTTGTCATTCTCAAAATTTGGGAAGGTGGCATATAGATTCCGCGTGAGATCCATGCATCTAGCTCAATCAAAACTATCCAATATAAATTATTATTACAATAAAACTCAATGTACATTTTTCTAATCATATAGTTTCACCTCAATCATCTTGGATTCTATAACTAATTTGAACATTAGAGTACTAATTTTGAATATCCACCTTCACACTATTGTATCATCCACTTTACACTATTATATCGGAGATCAACATCGCCGTATTCAAAACCCATTATCAGTAATAAGTACAATTCTAGTTCCACCAAAAAAAAGCATTAATATTAAAAATATATAGTAACACTTTGTCAAACTTGATATAGTAACACTTTGTTCGTTAGATCAAATATATATTACTAAAAGGGTTTAGCAACACTTTTTAGCTTATCATTCAATATATATTACTAATTTATGTATTTGGTTAGTATAGTGGAATTGAGAGATTTGACCAAACAAAAAGTGAGAATTCAAGGATTAATATATAACCGTTCTTTTAGGTCACCCGTCACCCATTCAAATCTTTACAAGACTATTTAAAATGGTTGAATAGGATTATTCCTTTGGAATTTTACTTAAAATAGCATTATCATTATCCTACATATGAAAGACTAGTTCAACATTATCCATATACTTTTCATTTTATTAATGTATTTGAGAGTAATTCCAAAACACCAATGAATGACAAAAAATCATAGGAATAATTCCCTTATCCTAATTCTCACACTAAAACATTGACCGACAGGAGAGGAAGTTTCGTGTAGAGTACAGTGAACAAATTAATAGCTTTGGAAAATTGATTGTGACACAAATATTGAATCATTAGACAAAAACTTCACTTTCAGTCTTTGACATTAGGAACTGGTTCTACATATATGTCTATTTCTTGTCATATACTAGTATATGCACTCTATCAATCTTGGAAATCAAAAGTCATACTTGTTGAGATTATAATCACGTAACAGATATTTAGGTCAATAGTGGTTACCACAACCAATAGTTACTATATATTCAATGTTTTAAAATTTTGGACAAAAGTTTGGTAACTAAACTCACTTGCATTGCATGGTTGCTCCTAGTCCAATATGATTCACCTCATTATTTTAGACTCCTAGTTCAAATTGGTGGGTGAGAGAGAGTATATTCTAATGTTGGAAATATATATCATAATTATTGAGATGATATTATAAAAAAAAATTATAATTCTTAAATTTTATAATTATAATTAATAATATAAGTTTATGGTATGAAACTAAATAAAAAATGAGAAGGAATAGTTTTAAATTGTATATTATAACGAAGAAATGTAATAGACATTTAAATTTCTATTTAATTCACAGTATATATGTTTTTTAGAATGAAGAAAAGATATATATTATATATATTATATATATTTTGGAAAAAACTTTAAGCATATATATATATATATATATATATATATATATATATATATATATATATATATATATATATATATATATATATATATATATATATATATATATATATATTATATATATTTTGGAAAAAACTTTAAGTATATATATATATATATATATATATATATATATATATATATATATATATATATATATATATATATATATATATATATATATATATATATATATATATATATATATATATATTTTGGAAAAAACTTTAAGTAAAAATTGAAAGTACACATAGAGTTTTATAAATTTAAGTCTATTATGATCTTATTATAATGAAAAGTTTGATTTTATATTTGTTATTAAGGATAATATTAAGACATTAATTATTGATAATATTAAATTTTAATGAAGGTGTAAGTGACTCTTGGTGGTTGGAGTTTATTTCTTAAGAATCTTTGACTATATGTTTCTTCACAGTCCAACTTCTGTTTGATTTTTGATAGATATATATTCATTGAAAGTGTGTACAGTAATCCTGAGAATGGATGACAAAATCCTATTAGGCATATTACACAAACTTTCATGCGGAAAATCAAAGACAAAAACCTTTAAAAAAAGTTGTAAATGTAGGATATGTTTTAACTCAACCATCGTTGTGACACTATCGCGAGGAAATTAGATTGTCAATTGTGAATGCATTAAGGTGGGTGTATAACATTTCATTAGAGAAGTGGACATGAGCATTTGGCGAAAGACGTTGATGGGGTCACATGACAACAAACCTTATTGAATCCATGAACGACGTCTTCAAAGACATTAGAAACCTATTAATAATTGTGTTAGTGGGAGCAAACAATTTTATGTTAGGATTACTTTTCGCAATTAGAGGCAAAAAATGAATTTTGGTGTTATGGTCGGGGAAATTATTCAGTGAAAGTTGCATGAAAGTGATGAAGGAGGAAACTCTTAAAGCTTGCACACATGCCTTTACAATCTTTGACCGTCATAGACGCATTTTTAGTATAAAGAAAACATGGGACCATAATGAGAGGAAGTCGAATGGAGACTATCGAGTCCAACAAAATAGGGGTTGGTGTGGCTGTGTCAAGTTTAAAGCCTTATGTATGTCTTGCTCTCATGTCATTGTGACATGCATCTATCTGAGGTTTACAAAGTCATAAATGTTTTCAATGTGTAAAACAATAGCTTCCCGGAGGTAGCATTGGAAGATTATTGGCCTACATATCAAGAACACATAATTTTGCACAACGAAAATATGTGACAGAAGAAAATGGGTTGCCCCAGTAGCACGTAAACTAGAAAAGAAATGGATACAACTGATAAAATGGTAAGTTTATATGGTATATGTTGTCAGCCCGGACACAAACAGACAAATTGTCCCAATGTTGGAGCAAGTTTTACATGATTATTTATTTTTTTCTTTAAATTTTGTAACATCGGAATATTTATAATATATAGGCTTAAATGCAATTTTAGTCTCCCTTCTTATATTTTTCTAAATTTTTTAATCCCTCTTTAAAAAAATCAACTTTTAAGTCCCTTACTTTGAATTATCTTGAGATTTTTTTGTCCCCTCTTCAGTTTGGTATATGTGGTATGGTCAGCACTGATGTGGCAAAGTAATAGTCGACCAATTAAAAGTATTAGTCCCTTAATATTAGTCACTAATCTAATACTTACAATTATTTATTATAAAAAATATTATTTATTCAGACTCATAATTCCTCTTCCTTCAACTTCATGTTCATCATCCCTAACGTATCTCAACCCACAAACTCATAATTACTTCTCATCCTTCAAACTTTTCAATCAATTTCATATTCGATCAATTTTTCATTCATGTCACCAACCAATTCAACCATCTGTTGGAACTTGGTTTTGTCTTTCAATCAATTTCATTGTAAACAATTTCACCAATATCTCCTCTCCTCCATGTTGATTAATGTATACACTAACCTTCCACCATAAATAATTTTATCATCTGCTTTCAACAAGCAACTTTACCTCTCTATTTTACAAAACTAAAAGTAAGGGAAATTCTCAATTTTTTTTTGTTAATGCATATAACTTTGGTTTTTTTTTTTTAACCATGGAAGATGAGATTTTTTTCTAAAAATCCTAATAAGTTTAGAAATTTTTGAAATCTAAACTCCATTAAAGTGTAAAATAAAACCAATTATAAATAAAAATGAACATAGTTTTATTTTATGTCTTGTCAATTTGTATCAAAATGTGTACAAGTTGAAATTATTAATTAAATCCTTCTTTTGGGAAAAAAATTAAAATCTAGGATTTGTTTCAATTGAAAAAGGGGAAGAATACGGGATTAATTTCAATTTATTATGTAATTAATAATAATAATAATAATAATATAATAATAATAATAATAATAATAATAATATATTATTATATTTTAAATTCATATTATTATTAAATATTTAAAATAATATTTTTAATGACGTGACAAATTAATTCAAGTTTGGATCAACTATTATTTTGTCACATAGTGATCATGCTAGATAGACCAAATTAAAGAGGGGATAAAAAAAAATCCCAAAGCAATTCAAAGTAAAGTAAAGGATTTAAAAACTGATTTTTTTAAAGGGACTAAAAGTTTAGGAAAAAAATATAAGAATGGAGAGTTTGGTTACAACAAAAATAACATAAGTACTCTTAAAAAATACTTTTCGCACACACGTATAACATATGACATTGCATACCAACATAAATATGTATAAAACAACAACGCAGACAACATATCATTTGATGCAGACATCATATCCCTAACATCGACAACATTTAAGTCTAATATATATAATATTTTTTTGTTACAACAAAAATAACATAAACATCCCTAAAAAAATACTTTTCGCACACACACGTACAATATATGGCATAGCATACCAACATAAATATGCATAAAACAACAACGCTGACAACATGTCATCTAATGCAGACATCATATCCCTAACATCGACATCATCTTTAACTCGTATTCACATACGATTGGTAGCATAATTGTCGTTTGCAATTGAGATGCACGGAACAAATCTCTCTATAATTTTAATTATTTCTTCATCATTAATCTTTTCATGTAACCAACTTTTCAATCTACATTTAAGATGCTCGAAATTTTGGATGTTTCAAAAAAACATTTTTATCGGAAGTTTTGTTGTCGAATAACATACATGCCTATATCTTTTAACAATCACGATAGAGTAGGTGAAAAAATAGAAAATAAAAATTGAAATGAGATGTGAAGTGAAAAAATCACAATACACATGGTTACAGATGAATTGACCACCTTTGATAAGGTACGCATTGGCATCATCAATTAGTTTATGCATTTTGTTCAACCTAATTTGCTGGCCACGATCCATTTAACTATTTGTTCCATGATTGCAATGCTAAAAGATTCATTTTTAGTAGGAAATGCTACCAGAAAAGATAATCACAGCATAGGATCTAGAAGAATGTAGAAGAATATAGAAGATGTTAGAGTAGTTTATGATGCACTTGAATGAAGAGCTACTAATGAAGCATAAACCCCATCAGTGATCTTCATCAACACATCATGTCTTCCCTTTTCTGCAACAACTCCATTTTTAATCACTGCTATTGTATCAGCTCCTCGAATCGTTGTAAGACGGTGAGCCACCACCACAGTAGTTCTGTTCACACTCACTTTGTCTAGAGCCTCTTGAACTATACGCTCTGACTCGGCGTCAAGTGCACTTGTGGCTTCATCTAGCAGAAGTATTTTCGGGTTTTTCAGCATGGCTCTTGCAATGGCAATGCGTTGCTTTTGTCCACCTGATAACTGTGTGCCTCTTTCGCCGACTGATGTGTCGTAGCCATTTGGAAGACAACTTATGAAGCTGTGTGCATTGGCTGCTTTAGCTGCTATAATGATCTCCTCTTCTGTAGCATCTCCTTCTTTGCCATAAGCTATGTTGGCGCGAATGCTTTCGTTGAACAGAATAGGCTCTTGACCGACTAAACCCATCTGTTGCCTCAACCAGCTTAATCTGAAAGTTTTTATATCCACTCCGTCGAGTAATACATGTCCAGAGTCCGGGTTATAAAATCGCTCTAAGAGGCTTATAACTGTTGATTTTCCACTGCCACTTTCTCCAACCAAGGCAACAGTTTGCAGACAAATATATCAACAATTTATCTCCAATGAGAGTATTTTCTTTTTCGACTCATTAATAGTACATCGCTAAAGTAATGTTTACCTTTCCGGCAGGGATATTTAGACATAAATCTTTGAAAATTTGAATATGAGGCCTTGTTGGGTAATTGAAGCAGACGTCTTGAAGTTCAACATCACCTGTAACCGTTTCTGATATTTCGCCTTCATTGCTACTGGAGTCAATAGTAGGTTTACTATCAAGAATTCCGAATATCGAAGCGGCAGAATCTTTGGCCTTACTAGTGTCTGGTGCCAAAGTACTAGACTGAGAAATGCCGACTGCTGTTATAGTTAAGCTGAAGAAAACCTGCATAAAATCTCTCATGAGATTGTCAAAATAAGCGCCGAGTAAATGTTGAGAATATTAAGTCGATTTAGTGATTGTTTTTGTACCTTGAAAACCTCTTGAAAAGTTGCTTTATCATGCTGCACTAGAACAGCTCCTATGTAGAAGCAAAAAGCTGACATGCAATATAGAGCCACAAAAGAGAAGCCGAATCCTGCGCCACTTACAAGCCCTGAGCGAACACCTTGTTTTTCTGGCCCTGAACATTTCTTCTGATACATATCCATAACCTTTGATTCTGCGCAAAATGATGCAACGGTTCTGATGCTACTAACAGCGTCATTCGCCACTTGACTTGCCTGTTCATACATCACCTACATAGATAAATGAAAGAAAAGAAGTCAGGATTTTCACATTTATAATCGTCTTAATCTAACGGACGAAACTAAAAGTAAGGCAAACCTTGGCATCTCCACTGAATCCTTCGAGAAACTTCATCTGAATGATTCCTTGCACAAGAACCACCGGTGACACAGCCAAAACTATAAAAGCAAGAATCCAATTAGCAGTGAATGCTACAACTAGACCAGCTGTGATAGTTGATACGTTTTGCACAATAAGAGCCAATGTGTCACCAACAAGACTTTTAACCGTTGAAGCATCTGTCGATAGTCTTGCACCAACTGCACCACTGTCAGGTGATTCATTTCTTTCAGTTTGATTACTCAAAAGTATTGTATCTTTATTTTAACTTGAATCATAACAAAAAAGAAAAAAACATTTTCACATACCTTGAATTTGCAGGGTCATCAAACCAACTTATTTCTTGGTGCACAACCTTTGCAAATGTCAGCGAACGAATTCTTTCTACAAGTTTTCCACCTGCAATCCCAAAGAAGTAATTCTGAAGCGGTAAAACCACTAATGTAACCACACCCAAACCGACATATAGAAGCGACCAGAGCCTAGCCTCTTTCTTCTGTTGTTCTGGAGGTTCGTAAAACATGCTAATGGCTGATGAAAACACTAGGCCGAATATCGGGAACACTACACCATTCACTATTGCAGCAATGGATCCAAGCATTAAGACAGGAATCTCAGGTTTGTTCAAGTAGGCCAAACGTCTTATAGAAACATTTTTGTGTTTCTTCTTATTATTATCATCAACTCGACCTTCTTCAATATCTGGTTCTTCTATTTGTACACCAATTTGGGAGATTCTCCCTGATAATCTTTCGCTTATTGAATTGACAAGGGAATTTTTTCCTGTGGAAGATCTAGACAGGTCTCTATTTAACATGTGACTTGACTTATCTGCTTCAGAATTTTTGGTTTCTTTTTCTCCTTCTTGTAGACGAATAAGCTGAGAATAAGCACCATCTGCATCCTTGATTAGCTCATCATGAGCTCCTATGTAAAAAGGAAGCATGCAAAAGTGAATACAGTTTCCATGATTCTTAATAACAACATTTAAGGAATATATAAGAAACTACATATGAATCATGATATAGATATCGAATATAACCTTTCTCCACGATTTTGCCCTGATGAACCACTGCTATGGTGTCAGCGTTTCTGATAGTTGTTAAACGATGCGCGACAACAACAGTTGTCCTTTTAAACATAATTTTTTCTAAAGCTTCTTGAACAATACGTTCAGACTCAGCATCCAATGCACTTGTTGCTTCATCAAGAAGCAGTATTCTCGGGTTCTTCAGTATTGCTCTTGCAATTGCGATTCTTTGCTTTTGCCCGCCAGAAAGTTGAGTACCATTTTGTCCCGACATGGTGTCAAGGCCCTGAGGCAGTTTCTCGGTGAACTTTTTGGCATTAGCAAGTGTTATTGCTGCTATTATCTCCTCATTAGTTGCACCTTCTTTCCCATATGCTATATTCTCTCTGATAGTAGTAGTAAACAAGATCGGTTCTTGACTAACCAAACCAATCTGTTCCCTTATCCATCTAAGCTGCAAGTTCTTCAAATTCACACCATCTATAAGTACTTCTCCAGCATCAGGATCATAGAATCTTTCCAACAAACTGATTACTGTAGACTTTCCGCTTCCACTTTGACCGACCAAAGCAGTAGTTGTGCCACTTGGAACAAACAGTGAGAATCCAGCAAATATCTGCACATCCGGCCTCGCAGGGTATCTAAAGTTAACATCTTTGAGTTCAATATTTCCCTTTATGTCTTCCAAGATGACACCACTTGTGTCATATGCATCGATTTTCGGCTTTCTTTTAATTGTCTCAAACATTTTATACGCGGCTGCTTGTCCTGCAGTAAATGCATCTATGCATGGAGATGTCTGACCCAATGACCTGTAAATGAATGCAAACTTATTCTCATCAAAGGTCTATATAGAATTATCATATCTCAAATTTTTCGATTTCAAATGAAAATGCCGCACTTACATTCCACCGGTCATCAGAGCTATAATTACACTCATGACAGTTCCACCAGTATATCCCTTCTCAAGGACTAACATGGAACCATACCACATTGCAAGTCCATAGGTGCTAAACACAATCAATGAAAGTAACCCCATTCCAAATCCTGTCGCAGTTCCTTGTAGAACCGTAGTCGTATAAGCAACTTTTAACCTACTATTGTACTTTTCTATTGCTTTTTTCTCCCCGGTAAAAGACGCAACCTGGTCAATTTTATAAAACAAAAGTCAGATGCATCATCGTTCGGTTGCAGGAAGCAGAACCGAACTAAACTGTTATAACGATGCATTGAAGCAAGTGTCTTACTGTTCTGATGGCTCCGACGGTTTGATCAACAACATTTCCTGCTTCCGTATAAGCAGCGTGTCCACGAGTCGACATTTTAGCCATGAGCATAGACATAACTCCGCCAACAACAACAACACAAGGTACACATGCAAGCAAAACTAAAGCTAGTCTCCATCCCTTAATGAAAGCAACCACAAAGCCACCAAAAAATGATGTAGCAAGTTGAGTAAACTTCCCAACCTTTTCTCCCATGGCATCTTGAATGAGAATTGTATCACCAGACATTCTACCGATTACCTCTCCCGTGTTCGTTTCAGTGTTGAAAAACGCAATATCCTGTTTTAATATTGTCTTCAAGTACAAACTACGAATCCTCGCAGCCTGTCTTTCTCCTGTCACCATCCAACATGATACCTCTGCAGAATAATGCAGACCGCAATTTAAAACCATCGATTAATAATACAGTATAGTATAAGAGAAGGGAAAGTGTCGAAGTGTGATCTTACGTAGGAACGATACTATTCCGGTCCCAACTGCGAGGTAAACAAACAATAATGAAGCCTGAAATTTCATCAAGTGCATTAGTTTTTCTGTCATCAAAATCTGTATATTACAAAATAGTTAAAAGGGTTAAAAAAAAACTTAGAAACTTCTTTGAGAATATGGTGTGGATCAGTGTAACCAAAGGCATCGATGATTCTACCAAGAATGAGAGTCATGATAGGCTGTGACATTCCATTAGCAATCGCAGAGATAATGCCAATGATCATCAAACTGACATCAAGAGTATCTGCAAAAGTGAAGAGTTTGTAGAATGAAACTTTTTGGTTGATTTTCTTGTCTCTTCCATTATCATCAACCTCAGTATTCTGTTTCTGTGCCATCACTGCCTATAACCAATGTGAAATATTAATTTTGTGATTTATATGACAATAATCATAACATTTATTTAAATACTCACTCAATCATTTTCACACGGTATCTTGTATAATTTTTTT
The DNA here is from genome assembly GCA_963966055.1 of Lathyrus aphaca. Classification (NCBI taxonomy): domain Eukaryota; kingdom Viridiplantae; phylum Streptophyta; class Magnoliopsida; order Fabales; family Fabaceae; genus Lathyrus; species Lathyrus aphaca. The sequence goes on from OZ014519.1 coordinate 49,749,549, forward strand.
AAATTAAATTCTTAAATTTATTTACATATTTCATATATAAAAGTTAATTTCCTAATAAAAAAGTTATATATAAAATCAGTAAGTATTAATATTTTTCTAAGGATTTTTTTTTTCTTGACCAAAATTAACTATTCTGTCTTGAAGAACTTGTTTTTGGACAGTTTTTTTTTTTTTTCATAAATGAAGGGATAGTACTATTGGTGGAAACTGTGATAAAGAATAATAATTTCACAAATTCGCATATTTATATTTAGAGGAAAATTTATTGTTTGAGAATTGTTTATATTTAGTATTATGATTAATATAGGAAATTTTTTTATTTTGAATCAACTGCAACAATTTTTCAGTTTTATATATATATATATATATATATATATATATATATATATATATATATATATATATATATATATATATATATATATATATATATATTCATCGTAGTGCTATAATAGTATTGGCATTGATAGTTACCATAACAAAGATTTTCTAGAAGTATTTTTGTTATCTATTAAGCTACATTTTTTAAAACACTGTAACAGTAAATAAATAAAATCAATTTATTATGTACAATCATTTTTATTTTTATTTATTTTGATTTTGATTTAAAATATTAATTATATTATTTTTTAATTATTATTAAAATAAATTAAGAATTAATAAATAGCTTACAGTTAATAAATAAATCAATCAATACAATTAGAATATATTTCCTCCATTTTCTTTTATAAGAAAATTTTAATTTTTTTTACATTCATTAAATAATTAAATAATAATTTTGCATGAAAACAATAGTTGAATCTTATTTTGACTGAGACTTGTTTGACATTAAACAATAATGATTTTGAAACAATAAGTAAAAGAAGAAGAATTGAATAATAAATATGGTCAAATAAAGATTTTTTTTTTAAGATAACATAGTTTATTAAATTAATTTCCAAAATAACAATGTTTTAAAAAAAATTAACAAACTAACATAGTTTGGATGCATGTTCGCCAATCCATTTGGAGAACATGTTCATTTTCTAACTAATTCGCCAAATGGATTGGCATGATTCAAATTTTTTTAACCAATTTGCCAAAGGATTGGCAAATGAGTGTAATTTGGTACATGCATTCGCCAAATGATTTGTTGTGCATGTGTTAGTGTTATTTTTGTGTTTGTTATATATATATATATATATATATATATATATATATATATATATATATATATATATATATATATATATATATATATATATATATATATATATATATATATATATATATACTTATACATATACATATATATATATATATATATATATATATATATATATATATATATATATATATATATATATATATATATATGTATATGTATAAGTATATATATATATATATGTATATGTATAAGTATATATATATATATATATATATATATATATATATATATATATATATATATATATATATATATATATATATATATATATAAGTAAATATATATATATATATATATATAAAATATATATATATATATATATATATATATATATATATACTTATATATATATATATATATATATATATATATATATATATATATATATACTTATATATATATATATATTTTTTTTTTCTTTTATAAATATATATATACTTATATATATATATATATATATATATATATATATATATATATATATATATATATATATATATATATTATATAAGTATATATATATATATATTTATATAAGTATATATATATATATATATATATATATATATATATATATATGTATGTATAAGTATATATATATATATATATATGTATGTATAAGTATATATATATATATATATATATATATATATATATATATATATATATATATATATATATATATATGAATGAGTATACATAGATATATACTTATATAAATATATATATACTCATATATATATATATATATATATATATATATATATATATATATATATATATATATATATAAAAGAAAATTATAATATTAAAGAAAATTATATTAAAAGAAAATTATTCATATAAAAGAAAATTAGAGAATCTGACAAAGAGAAATATAATTTAAAATAAAATTATTATTAATAATCCAACAACGACAGTACAAAAACTAATTTCCCCCCGATCTAAATGTCCCCCAGTACCACATCCACGGGGATGACCCCGTCTTCGAACTCTACCACCAGGTGGTCGAGGTTCCGCTTGTATTTGTGTGTTTGGTGGAGGCGGTTGTTGTTGAGTCCATGATTCTGCTTGTCCCCAATTACGTGGAAGGTTGCTGCCAAAGGCGCTGCCGTAACTCAGTTGTGTGCCCATGTTTTCAAAGCTGGGTCGGATAGGTTGGGCTGGGTTGGATTGGGTTGGGTGAGGACGATAAGCTTGACCAAATGAGGATATTGCCTCGTTTTGAGAACGAAACAAAGGTGGGGGGCTATAGGTTGGTGTGGATATGAAGGGGTTGTCGGGGGTATATTGGTGTTGGTAAGGCTCTTGTTGTTGTGATTGGGTTTGTGGCATGAAGGGGTTACGTGTTTGGAGGAATGGTCTATGGGTGTTTGAAGTAGATGGTTGGAATTCGGTGGGGTAGTCATGTTGTGGGGTTGGTGGTTGGGCGTATGCTGCAGCCTGCGAGCGCGGGTCAATCAAGTATGGGTTATCAGACACTCATTGTTGCGTAGTAACTGACCTAAACCAAACTAAATATTCTCTAGTTGGTTTGACATTTTGAAGCACTTAGTCAGTTAGGACATGTTGACGTCGATCCCTCCATTTTTGACGTAATTCCCTTGCAAAGTCTCTCCAATCTTCCATATTCCACATGTCACTTACTCTTTTCAAATGCCATTCTCCCAAACATGTCGGAGGGCCCGGAATATCCTGTTGCATTCCGAACTGCATTTTCACCCGATCTGTTTGCTGCATTTCAATCGTAGTGAACCGGATGATTGGTGTTTTTGCTGTCCAAATTTCAGCATCCTCTGCGTTAGGCTCATGTTCGAGGGCTAAATATGGCCGCCAAATGAACTACGTAAAAAAAAATTCGTTTAGTAAAAAATTATTTTAGTGAATAATATGCATTAAAACGAAAAGATATTTTTTATATATGACAATACCTGATCGATCCCCACGTGGTCTAACAAACTGCGATATAAAACTATGGAACTTCTTGGATTTCTACTATAATCCATCCCAAGATCGGACCAGCTAAGCACAATAGATTTAAAAGCATTTAGATACAATAACAATTTAAATATTTAAAATTTAATATGTTTGGAAATAAAAATTAATAGTAGACTTACTGGTTTGCGTAGGGGAACGTGCATGGATTCATGTTGCGTGGGGCAAGCATCGGCAGTCTTGAATACCCCCAAGCTTGTAACAAAAATGCACAACCAAAAAATGTACAAGTATCCTTTGCGGCATTTTTACAAAGGCTATTGTACAAATGTGCCAAAACAGCTGAACCCCAACTATATGTATTTACATTGTTGATGTTTCGCAACAATGGTAAATACATCATATTTATTGTGTTTCCGGTACCGTCGGGAAATAAAAAATGACCGAATAAAAGCATAATATAACACCGAGTTTTTTGAATTTTTTCTAACTCGGTTGATTCTTCGTTTAAAATAAAACTAGCATAGTGGGCTCTAAGGACTCCTAGATTAATACCTGAACCCCTGCTACGAGTATTTGTTGGCTGCTCCTCGTCAATGAGAGGGGCACCCAGCAAGTCCGCTACTATAGAAATTTCATGGTTGACCTTACCAAAGACAGCTCTGCCGGATACACGTAACCCCAAAAGCATATAGACGTCTTCCAATGTGACAGTGCATTCACCGAACGGCGGGTGAAAAGTGTGTGTCTCGGGCCTCCACCTCTCTTGTAGTGACAAAATGAATTTTGTGTCTATAGAATTGTTGTGCACCTTTATGACTTCACCAAATCCGCATGAACGTAGATACGGTTCAATGATCGGATCAAACTCTATATAGTCGTGCACCCGACATCGAAATCTTCTTACATTCTGTAAAAATATTATTCGAAATAAGTTAAAATATGCAAGAGTAAAAAGTATATATAAATATATGTGTAAAAAAATATACGAAGATAAAACTTACAAATGACGCGATATTTTCGATTGTGCCTCGATGTTGATCTCCCATTGTTAGTAAAGCCATTGAAAATATTTTGTAAAAAATGTCTAGACCAATTTATGAATTGATTGTGTGATTTATGCCTAGACCAATTTATAGAATGATTGTGTGATATATGAATTTTTAGGTTTGATTGTGTGATTTATAGAAATATTTGCATGCAGTAGCCACACCTTGTGACGAATTGAAACAAAAACATTTGTACATATTCGCCACACCATGTGGCGAATTCAAACAAAAACACTTGCACTTATTCGCCACACCATATGGAGAATTCAAACATAAACTTGCTTGCATGTTCTCTGATTGGTTCAACAGCATAGTTGTGGATTCTTCATCTTCATTCTGATTGGCGAATGAAGGTCTTGAAGGATCACCAACTCAATTCACATGCATTCAATGGAATCTTGACCATGGCAGGACTTGGCAGAACATTGAAACCAAGCACGAATCTCTATTTTTTTCCAGCTTTAGCAGGTGTGTTCAGTAGCCATGTTGATTGGCTAAAGTATGTAAGGATTCGCCAATCCATTTGGCGAATAGGTTTAAATCAGCCTTGGTTAGCCAATCCATTTGGCGAACGTGTTATACAGGTTAGGGTTTAGTTTAGTTTATTAAGTTTATGTTAGTTAGGGTTTAATTAAGGTAATGTTAGTTAGGGTTTAATTAAGGTAATGTTAGTTAGGGTTTATATATGTAGGGTTTATTAAGTATGTTAGTTAGGGTTTAATTAAGGTAATGTTAGTTAGGGTTTATTTAAGTATGTTAGTTAGGGTTTATATATGTAGGGTTTATTAAGTATTATATATATATGTAAGTTAGGGTTTACTTATTAAGAATTATGATATATATATATATATATATATATATATATATATATATATGTGTGTGTGTGTGTAAGTTAGGGTTTGTTAAGTTAATACATTTAAGATGTATGTGCAGAAGATAAGACATATGTGGAAAAATAATATAGTCTATATGTGCAGAAGATAAACCTATATGTGCAGAAGACAAGACATATGTTGAAAAATAATATAGTCTATATGTGCAGAAGATAAATCTATATGTGCAGAAGATAAGACATATGTGGAGAAGATAACCCTATAGGTGCAGGAGATAAGCCTATGAGACAATTAGTACACATTAATTCAGAACAGTAAATATATCCATAAAATAATTTTTGACTTTACTATTTATAGATTATTTTCATATCTTCATTGTACCATAAACTTCAAAACATTTTCGTATCTAAAAGTGTCTTTGTATATGAACTTTGTCTCAATTACCCCAGTATATGATCAACGCTCATATAAATGGCGAAATATTTGAATGTAACCATTCTGGTTTCGACTTTCGTAACTCCGAGGTTACTCGGTTCTCAATCACCCGACAATCTAATTTTGCTCATCTAAAAAAGAGATTGGAAAACAAAATGCAGCATGGTCCAGTGGACGTCATTATTTACAAAAATCCAGTATTCTATGAGGATAACCAGGTCATGTATTTCCAATTAACTATATTTGATGACGAAAGTGTTCGTACTATGTTTCTAAGCCATGAGTATTCTAGTTTCAATGATATCGAGCTCTATGTTACGCTTCACCAACAACAAATGTCTCAGACCATTGATCTTTCGCAAGTCTTTTTCGAATCTGACAATGATTTGGCTGAAGTCGATGTTGTTGATGAGGACGAGGAACAAGAGGAGGCAGTAGTTGATGAAATGGTCAATGAAGACGAGGTCCCGGCCAGTCATGTATATCGTCCTCCTCCACACATGACAAACTTGAACTTGGGAAGTGAAGGCCCATCTTCAGACATATTTTATGATCCGTATCCACAAAGACAAGGTGCATTAAAGGAGGGCGACCATTTTCGAACAAAAGAAGAATGCGTTCGAGCTATAAAATTTTACCACATGGATTTATCAACTGATTATAAGGTCGACCGAACGAATCCTACACTATATATGATACGTTGTCGTAACTTGGCGTGTCCGTTTCGATTGACAGCATCATACAGAAAGAGAAGTGAAGATTGGAAGGTTGCTTCTATGGGACCGGAGCATACTTGTGTAATAACCAACTCATTGCAGGATCATCGACAACTGAGCTCTCAGCTAATATGCAATGATATCCTATCAATCGTTGTCGACGATCCTTCGGTAAAGGTCATCACGATAATTAAGCACATAGTACAGAAGCACAATTATACTCCATCATACACGAAAGCATGAATTGCTAGAACTAATGTTGTTGCCGTTGTATTCGGAAATTGGGAGGACTCGTACAAAGAACTCCCAAAGTTTTTGCTGGCACTAAAGCACTATGCACCAGGGACCGTTGTCATCCTTGAGACCTTGCCGACGTATACTTCGGAAAGTCATTGTGTTAGTGGAAATGGCATATTCCACCGACTCTTTTGGACTTTTGACCCATGTATAAAGGGTTTTTCCTTCTGCAAGCCATAATCCAAATTGATGGAACATGGCTCTACGGCAAATACAAAGGAACTCTATTGATGGCAGTGGCACAGAACGGCAACAGCAATATCTTCCCAATTGCATTCGCTATAGTCGAGGGAGAGACTGCCGAGGGATGGAGTTTTTTCCTTAAAAATCTTCGCTTGCACGTGGCTCCCCAGTCTAACTTATGTTTGATTTCGGACAGACATGCATCAATTGAGAGTGCATGGAAGAATGTTGATAACGGCTGGCAGGAACCGCCTTTAACACATGTCTATTGTATTAGACACATCGCGCAAAAATTCATGAGAGATATCAAAGACAAGACATTGTGGAAGAAGGTCGTGAACGCAGGGTACTCATTAACCGAACCGTCATTCAAACATTATCGTGACGAAATCAGACTGACAAATGAAGATGCATTCAGATGGATAAACCAGATTCCTTTGGATAAGTGGACCAGGGCCTACGACAAAGGACAACGCTGGGGTCATATGACAACAAACCTCGTGGAATCAATGAACTCTGTTTTCAAAGGAATCCGCAACCTACCGATAACCGCTTTGGTGAGGTCAACCTACTTTAGGCTCGGAGCACTTTTTGACACCAAGCGTTCAAAGTGGAGTTTAATCCTACAGTCTGGTCAAGTGTTCAGCGATAGTTCTATGACATTCATAAAAGACGAAGCATCCAAATCTAACACACATGTGGTCACCGTGTTTAACCGCAATAAGGGACATTTCAATGTTGATGAGATCATGGATCACAACGAAGGGAGACCGAGGGGATCCTATCGGGTAGAACTTGATAACAATTGGTGCGACTGTGGAAAATTTCAAGCCTTTCGCATGCCTTGCTCCCATGTCATAGCGGCATGTTCGAAGGTTCGGCTGGACCCTTCAGGCTTACTATCCCCTGTTTACCAAGTGCACAATCTTTTTAACGTCTACAACAAAAGCTTTTCGGTTGTTGCAAATGATGACTACTGGCCCTCCTACAACGGGGAAATAGTCTGGCACAATGAGAACATGCGAAGAAAGAAAAAAGGGCGTCCTAACAGCACGCATATTCGCACCGAAATGGATACGGCGAATAAGATGGTGAGACTGTGTAGTTCATGTCGTCAGCCCGGTCACAATCGTAAAAAATGTCCCAACGTTGGACCAAGCTCAACATCATAAATTAAACCATTGTAACCGTATTTATTTTAAATAGAAGCCTAGTTCGTTTCATTCATATCAGTAAAATCATACAACCACAAACACGAACATACATAAATAAAACAAGGAAATACATGATTCAAAACATGACCGTACATAAATAAAACTAAAAAATACATAAATTCAAACATGACCATACATAAATAAAACAACTGGAACATTCAACATATCTAGCCTATCAGAACCATCAGGACAACTTCACCTTCGCCTAACATCATCGAAAGAACGCCTGCATCATTGACAACTTTTCTCCATTTCGTCACACCAGACTCCACAACCCGCTTCTCAATTTTAATTATCTTTTCTTTGTGGCCGATCTCTCCTTCTAACCAGCGGGTTAATTCTCTATGCAAGTGTTCCAAAGTTTGGGGGTTCCATAACAACATCTTCAAAGGAGGCTTTGTTGCCGAGAAAAACACCAAAGCATTTTTCTTCAAAATATCAAATTTTGGAAGCGGTTCTTCTGATGTTGAGGAAGACGGTGTCGATGCAAAACTAGATGGACGAGGAGAAGCCATGTTGTAAGAGGGAGAGATTGAAAGGAATGAATGAGAGAGGGTTTGTAAGGAAGGAGTGAGATAAATATGATGTGTATGAGTGATAACCGGGCATATGCATTTATAGGAAAAAATTTGCAAGCCCTAAACATGCACAACATACCATTTGGCGAATGCATGTATCAAATTAACACTCATTCGCCAAATGGATTGGCGAACTAGTTAAAAAAAATTGAAACAAGCCAATCCATTTGGCGAATTAGTGAGAAAATTCACTTGTTCAACAAATGGTTTGGCGAACATGAATCCAAACTATGTTAGTTTGGTAATTTTTTTTAAAACAATGTTATTTTGGAAATAAATTTAATAAACTATGTTATCTTTAAAAAAAATTCTCAAATAAATGTTAAATTCTGTATTTCAGAAAATGAGATTAAAATTGAATTTAAAAATAAAATTAAAGATATAAAATTGTGGGGAATTTTTTTAATAATATTTTCAAATTATCACATTTTATAGGTAGAAGAATTTTCAAAATTATTAAATAAATATTATAAATAACTTATAACAAAATTAAAAATCAAGACAAATGATAAGGGAGCCTTAGACATAACTGACTTATGTAAGGTTCACCTGAAAGTAGACATTTATATTGAACACCCTCTGGCCCAACCTGAGTATGTTGATGTTCCATTAGATGAACATCCATCAAACATGGAGGAGGAACCATTAAATGAAGAACCCCTAAACACGGTTGTTCCTGAACACTATGACATTGTTGCGGAGTTGGTTGAACAAGTGATTAAAGATGTAGAGAAGCAGCATAAGGAAGTCAATGTAGGTGAGAGAGCCAATCCAGGTGAGGGAGTGAATGTTGATGAAGGAGTCAATCTAGGTGAGGGAGTGAATGATGATGATGGAGTCAATCAAGGTGAGGGAGATGATGCTAGTGAGGGACTGAGTACAAGAGATGGATTGAAGTCTGGTGAGGGACTAAAGACTGGTTCTACTGTGAAACTCAATGTCCCACATGTTCAAGAGGGGGTTAAGGATACAAGGCCTTATTTCAAGAGACTCTACATTTGCTATGCTGCTTGCAAGAAGAGTTTCAAGTTCTGTAGGACAATAATTGGACTTAATGGATGCTTTTTGAAGGACCTATGTGGTGGTCAGATTCTGGTAGCAATTGGAACAAACCCCAATGACCAAATGACGCTTATTGCTTTTGTTGTGGTGGAAGGTGAGACTAGATATAGTTGGACATGGTTTTTGACCCTACTGATTGATGATTTAGGGGGAAGAGAAGAATGTAGGATTTATACATTCATCTCTGATCAACAAAAGGTACCACTATATTGCTTTATGATTGTATATTATTTTGTATATTATTCTGATATAGGATTGTATATTATTCTGATATGTATGTATATATTTACAGGGTCTGATTCCCGCTATGGATGAATTATTACTAGGTGTTGAGCAAAGCTTTTGTGTGAGGAAGTTATACAACAATTTCAGGAAGAGATTTCTAGGAAAAACATTGAAGGAGATCATTTGGAGAGCAGCTAGAGCAACTTACCCACAAGCTTGGGAAATGGAGATGAGATGTATGAGACAAATACATGAAGATGCCTACAAGCACATGCTGCAGACTCGACCAAGATTTTGGAGTAAGTCATATTTTAGGACCACACAAAATCTGATATTGTGCTAAATAATATGTTAGAGGCATTCAACAGTGTGATTGTAGAAGCAAGGGCAAGACCATTGGTAACAATGTTAGAAGAAATAAGGGGGCATATAATGGAAAGATGGGCAGGAAATAAATTGAGGTTCTCTAATTTGAGTGATGGGGATGTTTTACCAAATATCAAGAAGAAATTGGAGAAAACCAGTAGCTACACCAATTCATGGATAATAAGGTAACATTTATTCTTGTGTTTGTATAGATAGGTAGTATAACACTAATTCTAGTAAGGTAACACTTATTCTTCTATTTGTATAGGATGTCAACAAAGTATATATTTGAGGTGAAGCATATTGAGAACCAGGGTGATATCTTTGTGGTCAACCTGAAGGACCATGAATGGTCTTGCAGGAAATGGCAGCTGACAGGTCTTCCATGTGTCCATGGAATTGCTTCAATGAAGGCTAGAGATCTTTGTGTTGATGATTTTGTGCCAGATTATTACAAGAAGGCTAGGTATCTTCAGGTTTATGAACCAATAATCTATCCACTTAATAGTACCAATTTATGGGTTAGGACTGAGTACCCTGATGTCCAGCCACCCAAATACAAGAAGATGCCTAGAAGGCCCAAAAAAGGAGGAATCGTGAACAGGGTGAGATTGATGGATCTGAAAGAAAAATAAGGAAAATGGTATGGTTCTGAGGTGTACAAGGTGCAGAAAAATTGGACATAACAAATCTACCTGTAAGCAGACACCACATACTACTCAAGCATTTGCATTAGGTCAGTCAACACATGTATCTCAACCAACTCAGGCTTCTCAACCAACTCAGACTTCTCAAACATCTCATACAACTCACAAGAGAACTGCACCACAGGCTAGACACAAACTTCCTTTTAGAAAACCAACACAGGTTTCAAGAGGTCTCACTACAAGGCTGAGTGCACCACAAAATGCAGTAGATCCAACAACTAGGAGGACAACTCCTACTAAAAGGAACACCCCATAGAAAACCTCTTAGAATCTGTATCTTAGGAGTTGTTGTGTACTGATGTATTTTGACTTGTTATTTTGTGCAATGTTGCTATCTAATGGTACTTGTTACGGTATGTTGTTATGTAATGTGCAAGACTTAAGAGCTGTATTTTGTAATGATACTTGTTATGTACTGATGTATCTTAGGATTCTGCTATGTAATGGTACTTGTTATGTGCAAGACTTAAAAGCTGCATTTTGTAAAAACTTAGAATTTGTTATGTAATGCATTTTGTCAAAATATGTTACTTAAGTATCAACTTGTTATATGCAAAACTTGTGTATCAACTTATTATATCTATGTTAGTGTTAAGGTATCAAATTAAGGTATGCATAAAATATGTTATATGCAAAAATATGTTATATTCAAAACATGTCAAATTGTGCCAACAATTGTTATGTCAACAACAAATTATGTTCAAGTTATGTACACAACATGTTATGACATGTTATGGTCAAATTATGTACACAACTGTTATCAAATTATGTCAACAAATTAAGACAACAAATTGTTATTATATTAAGGCAATAACACTAAAACATAACAACTAAACTAACCCTTTTTCATTCATAATAAACTTGGTACAACAGAAATGACAACTTTAATACATCTAAACTATAACACCTAATTTTCATAACATTCTAACTACTAAGACAAAGAACAGTGAGTAACACAAGCACTTCCATATAATCTTCCATTTCTTAGTGTTCTTCAAGCATTCATCTAACTGCAAACTCTCCACCTTCAAAACTTCCACCATTTCTTTTGTCTCACCCAATTCTTTTTTGAGTTCAGCCAGCTCTTTGTATTGCATATCAATTTTTCATTGCATATTCCTTATGCTTTCTTCATTTTCACCATTAGCAACATCATAGAACCATTCAAAGAATCCACGCCCCAAATTTGTGCTTCTCTGTACAACAATGTTTTTCAATCAAAACATTGAAGAGAAGAATGTCAATCCAGGTGATGAAGACAGAACATTACCTTAAAATGTTGACAACCTAAAAAAAGCTTTTCGTAGTTGTTGGATGCTTTTGCTTTTCGAAGAACAGCTAGATATCCACAATCACACATAAGCTTTCCAAAACTTGTGTACACTTGTGGATCAAACGCAGTTCTTGACGAAGAAGATGAACCACGTGAGGCACTCATAATTTAGGGAAGATTGTCGTTTCAATTTGAAGAAGAAGAATTTGTGCCCTAGCTTTTGGTAATGAAGAAGGAGATGAACCACATACCTGATTTTATAAAAAACACAACACAATGTAAAAGGAGATGATGATTGTACATTTACAATGCCACCTCATAATATATCTCATTATTTTTAACATTGTTAGCATCTATTTGACGGTTTGGACCAACGTAAAACAATTTAATAACATATGAGACCAATTTTAAAAATAAAAAAAAAAGACCCAATTCCTATCCTATAGTTAAATGACGAAAAGGCTATTAGCTTCTTCTTTCTTTTTTTTTTATAAATATTTTGTTGGGTAAAATGCAAAATAAATGGTTTAGCCCAAATCGAAGAGCAAAGAATCAACAAAATCGCTTGCTCTGTGCGCTTGATTGAGTTGAGAGGTAGTCGAAAATGGCGTGCTTGCATGACCACAGTTGTGAAGATCATGATTGTTCATCTGATTGGTCTCTCTACAAACACATCGACCTCACCAAGGTACAACAATCTCTCTCTCTCCCAAACCCTCTTTCCTTTTCTTTATTTTCTTCAATTTTTTCAACAAAATCACAATTCGGAATTCTCTTTCAGGCATCTGCTTTGAATGAGGCAACTCCTGGCAGTGTTAAATCAGTCTTCAAAGCTTGGGAAAACCGTTTGAACACTTCTGGGGTAATATGAATATGAATTTTTCATGTTACCTTCGTTGCTAGATATGATTAATATGAATATTTAAGTTTTGTTTGTTGTTGTTGTTGTTATGGCTTCAATTCAACAGGAACACTTGGAAAGCAATGAGGGTGATCCTGAGTTACTTGTATTCATTCCGTAAGTTACTTGTATTGTGTTCATCTTTTAATTAGTAAGACCTGCGATGTTGTACGAGACAAAATATTTGGCGGTTAAGAACTAACACGAGAATAAAATAAGTGTAATAGAGATGGATGTTACATTGGATGTGTGGTAAGACTATACAGGATAAGATTATAAATGACAATATTAGAGAGAGTGTTGGGGTAACACCTATAGTAGAATAGATGATGGAAAATAGACTTAGGTGGTTTGGGCATGTAGAGAGGATATATGTAGATTAGCAGATCAGATGGAGAGAAATCAAACAACTAGAGGTAGAATAAGACTTAGAAAAACTATAAGAGAAGTTATTAAGAAAGATCTCGAGATTAATGATTTGGATAGAAGTATGGTTTTGGATAGAATATTATGGCGAAAGTTGATCCATGTAGCCAACCCCACTTAGTGGGATAAGGTTTGGTTGTTGGTTGGAACTAGATTATATGAGTATATTATATATTTTGTTAGCTACAATACCTTTTCTTATGCTTTTTCTTTAAGAAAGAACAATACTTCAGCTTCTTTAAGTTACAAGAGCCAGAGAAATCAGCAGCATTAACTGTAGTCCTTAACTGTATAGGTTTTCTTTGATGCTAATGAACTACTCTATTTAATAGTAAGAAATAAATGTGTGGGAGTGGCTATGATTTTTAATATGTATTGAATATTTTTCTTTTCATTGAAAAGCTTTTATTTATTTTGCCAAACTTGAGATTTGTATGATTATCATTCTGCCAAAGCAGTAATCACAATGATTGTCACATTCTTCATTTTTTATTTAAAACCATGCTCTTACAAATTCTTATATGGCTTGTTATGCTGCTTTGTGAAATAGATTTACTTCAGATGTCAAGCTTAAGAGCATATCCATTGTTGGCGGAGCTGATGGAACAAGTCCTTCCAAGATGAGAGCGTAAGTTGTTATGGTTTTGAAGCAACTTTATTGTATTTGGTGGACTCATTCACAAGCAACTTTTTGTACTAATTTCTGAAAAAGTTTGTTTTAAGTTCAGATGAAAGTACTCGCTTCTTTAATTTAATGCTTGGCTTTGACATCAACCTAGTTTAAAATGGTTGTCGTTGCTTTATTAGTTTACGATTGTGAATATCCCTTCTATGACATTTAACATTGATGATTAGCTCGAAATTGTGACCTCTATGTTTTCTTAGAGAGCAGTGTTTGATTGTGTTCTTATATTTTTGGTTAGGTATCGAGGTGATTAATATAAGTATCTTAAGAGACTCATCTGCAAAATGAATTTCCTTGTGCATTTTGTTTACAAGTACACCTTTGTTTTTCTGTTCCTTTATAATTGTACCGGGGATTTACCTCAGAAGGGCATGCCATAAGATGAAAGATTAAACTAGCAATGAATGTTTTCAACCGTTTTTCTAATTGTGACTTTTGCATAAAGGCAATGATTTAGTGCTCGGACCAACTAGGATTATTTCATCTATTTTCTCAGTGTCTTCTATCTAGTCAGTAGATGCAACGAAATCATGCAATACTTGAATATTCAATTACAATAATTTATACTTATATCAAATATTCTACACACCAAAGACTGAGATTCAACTTGATTTAGGTTTATCAATCGAGATGGCATTGACTTTTCTGATGCACAAAGCATGCAAGCCATTCAGGTATATTTTCCTTCAAAATTTTCAATGAATTAGTTGACAAATTGACACCACAGATTGTATTATACTGATTTTTATTTATATAGGAATGGGATTTAGCCGAGAATATGCAAGGAGTACTGGAATACCAGACAAGGTAATCATTATCGTTTGAGTTTAATGGAGATGTCCTGACAGTGTAAAATACTTTTACACTTTCATCCAATGAAAATATATCACTCTGCTATGTCATTCAAGTAATTTAAAATTTTCAATTTGACTTGGCAAGATACATGGTCGTTACTGGTTGACACTGTAAAAATTAATGTAAAAATTAATTTACAGTGTCGGTGCATCATCCCTTTTCTCTTATAATTACTAACTTTCATTAAAGCAATAATTAACGTACGAAATTCAATTGCTATGTTATATAAGACAGCGGTGCTTTATATCATTGAACTTTTCTTGTGTCTCTGCTACCATGGTTTTTTAATGTATCTATTCTTTTGATTAGGTATTCAAAATTTCAAAGTGTAGGGAATATTACATTGCACTTTCCTGATAATTTTGGAGGCGACACTACCAAAATACACTATATTGGTCTTAAAGGCGAAGCTACTCAGGTAATTTTTTTACCGTAAAATTCAGGGCTGTTTGTTGAGTAGTTTAGTGCAAAGTATTAACTTTATTGTTTATTGTATAGCTAAAGAGGGATGTCGTGGCCACTATTGTTTACGAGCTTATGCCAAATCCTTCGGATCACAAGTAAGTATTGAACTCTTGAAACCATCACTTCATCATATGCATTTTTCTTTCCTAATCCTTAACAAATTATTCTATAGGACACGTGCTGAAAGCGGCGGGGGTCTTTCACATGTCGAGTGAAATGTCGAGCCGTAAACAATACAGTTGGATAGCTAAAAAATATAAATGTAAAATGAAATAATTTGATCCCGTGGTTAGAAACTTGTTGATCTAGATGATCAATAGCAATGCTGTTATGTAATGAGTTATTATGACAGTATAAATATCTTGTAGAACAATGGAAACCCTAAGCATTATAAATTCGTTTTTGTATGCTATTGAAAGAATATATCCTTTTGGCAGAAAGCAATGGAAAGGGTTGGATGCTATTTTTGTTGGTATGTAATTGTTGCAGAAGTTTGGCAAAAAAGAAATGAATCTGATTCTGTTCTAGGTGACCACAAGTTATGCAATTTATATCTTTTTGTCTTCCTTATATAAGTTTTCTTATTGTGTTCAAAATTATCACAAATCGTATAGGTTATTTTTAAGATATTACGTTCAAAGATTAATTTGACTAATTAAAAAGAGAAGAAAAAAATATTTTTAGAAAGGAAATCAAACAATTGAAATTTAGTGGAGAAGACAGACAAAATTAAAAAACTAGAGGCCAAAATTACATTTAAGCATTTTTTTAAAAACTATAGTTAGATTGGCAGATGTAAGGACTTTGATATACAAGAATGTTAAATTTTTATTTTTTAAGGAGAAGATCAAAGAGAAACTCAATTTCACATCTTCTTTATATTTTTAACTTGTTATCTTTCATTAGATAGTTTAGGTTTTAATTGGAGAGTTTGAAACTTGATTCTCTTTGATTAACTATTCAATTAAACAATGCTAACTTTAAATAAATATTTTAAAAATCGGATCGAATCGGTTGGATCAAAAATCGGAGTTGAATCTGGTCCGATCAAGCTTTCAAAAGTGCTATGGATTAAAATCGGAGTAAAATCGAAAAAATCGATTTGAACCGTTCAAAATCGTTCGAACTAAACAATGAGTGTCGATTTTGTAAAACCACTCGGTTAAAAAAAATACATCAAATTAACTTTTTTATATTTTAATATGTAAATATCAAAATTTAAATTATTATTCAATAAAAAAAACTTACTTTTTCTACAAATATACAATCATCTAACTTCAATCATTCAATTATAATTTTTTTTCAACCACACTTCATCATTATCATTACCACGTCGTCTTTTTAAGTCAAAATTATTTGTCATTATTAATTATGATTTATTTATTATCGTTCAACTCGAATTTACTTAATATTGTTCAATTAAATATATTGTATTATTTTGTTAATCTATCTAATTTAATTTAAGCATTCTTAATTATTTGAATTTTATTTTAGTTATTGTTATATTATTTTAATTTTAATTTTGGTTAGTTTAATTTGTTCAAATTATTGAAAGATAAAGAAGAAAAGAACATTAAAACAAAACCAAAACCATTTTAGCGAAAAATCAGCGTAAAAACAGGTTTATTGTAATTAGCACCAAATAAAAACAGTATTTATCCTTTAATCACCAACCATTTAGTAAAACAGTACACCGGTTCACCATTTTTGGAGCTACATGAGCTGGATTAGTTTTTTCACGAAACGGGTCGGGTTTTTCAAATACAGTAACCGGTTCACCCCTGCTCCCTAATTATAACATCTCGCCGTTCTTTCATTTCATTTCTTTCTCTGTCCATTTCCTCATCGTCCTGTTCTTAGACCAAACCCACAGTCACATTACAAAACCCTAATTCCCAAAATGCCTGCGGCGTGTACCGGAGCTGCACTCATGGGTTCTTTGCAACAACCACAACCTCTCTGGTCTAAGCTCCAGAATCATGGCTTTTTACCTCACCTTAAACTCAACACTAATTTCAAACCTTGCAAGGTTTCTCACGTTGAAGGAGCTTTTGTCACTGCCCCTCAAATTGGAGGTAACTCTAATTTTCCATTTCATTTAAAGATATCTTCTTTGGTCATGGAATCATATGTTTTTTGATATATCAGGTGATGGGTCTAGTTTCCTAGACTATGGTTTGAGTGAAGCTGATCCTGAGGTTCATAGGATAATTGGCAACGAAAAAGCTCGTCAATTTAATAGTCTTGAACTTATTGCTTCTGAAAATTTTACATCTAGAGCAGTCATGGAAGCAGTTGGTTCATGCCTCACAAACAAGTACTCGGAAGGTTTGCCGGGTAAAAGGTATTATGGTGGCAATGAGCATATTGATGAGCTTGAAATCCTGTGTCAACAAAGGGCACTTGCTGCGTTTCATTTAGATGCTAACAAGTGGGGTGTAAATGTTCAACCATTATCTGGATCCCCGGCTAATTTTGCAGTATACACAGCGATTCTTAAACCACACGATCGAATAATGGTTAGCTATTTTTCGCTCGCTTATGTCTGGCTTTTTTGAATTCCACAATGGAAATTCCTTTTCATTATGTAATGATATGTTGTCAGGGTTTGGATTTGTCTCATGGTGGACATTTATCTCATGGATTCATGACACCTAAAAGACGTGTATCAGCCACATCAGTTTATTTTGAATCTATGGCTTATCGACTTGATGAATCAACAGGTGCTTATAATTTTTCATTAAAATGGCTTCAGATATATTGACTTATTTGTGGAATAACTTTAGATGATGACAACAGGTCTTATTGATTATGATATGCTGGAGAAAACTGCTAGTATCTTCCGACCGAAGCTCATTATTGCTGGTGCTAGTGCTTACCCCCGAGACATTGATTATCCCCGCTTTAGAAAAGTATGTTCTTTACTTGAGCAATCTATGGAATTATAATCCAATTATCTTCTCTACATCTTGTGATTTTTTTCTCTCGCAAAAAGCTAATTACATATTTATATGCACGGAAAGATTGCAGATAGCGTAGGTGCCTTCCTTATGATGGATATGGCACACATAAGTGGACTCGTTGCTGCATCTGTGCTTGCCGACCCCTTTGAGTTTTGTGATATTGTGACCACCACAACCCACAAGGTTTGCTTCAAGATATTTGTGTCCGCTGTGTGTTTATGCACTCAAAATGAAAGAGAGAAAAATATGTATTTTTTCGTGTGAAAACATAATTCTAGTTGGGCAAAGCTGTGAGTTGAGTACTTTCCTTTGTAATAATACTTACAACATTAATGCCTTTCTCCAGTCTTTGAGAGGTCCTAGAGGGGGTATGATTTTCTTCAAGAAAGATCCTGTGCATGACGTTGATCTTGAGACTGCCATCAACAATGCTGTTTTTCCCGGTCTACAGGTTGGAATGTCCTCTAATTTATTCTGTGTAAAACTATTCTAATTGAGATATTACATGAATCCTTATGTGCCTGTGGAGTCTGATGCATTTGCTTCTTTACCATACTATTTTGTGATTTTAACATAGTTTAGAATTATTCAGGGTGGTCCACATAACCACACAATTGGAGGACTAGCCGTTTGCTTGAAATATGCTCAGTCACAAGATTTTAAAAATTACCAAAACCAGGTATATATCAATGTCCCTTTTCATTGTTGGGTAGAGTTTTACATAAAACACTTCTTATCCTAACAATAACACTCCTAAACCTACCATCCTCCAGGTGGTTGCCAACTGCAGAGCTCTTGCTAACCGATTAGTTGAGCATGGATATAAACTTGTTTCTGGTGGTAGTGATAATCACCTGGTTCTTGTTGATCTGAGGCCATCGGTAAGCTTCTCCTACTTTCTAGTATCAATATTACAATATTTCCCTCTTTTGTTTCTCCTCAATCTGTTATAAAATTAACGTAAGTGTGAAATTTTCACATAAAATTGCAATGATATGTAAGCTATTGTCATCATGTGATTTTTCTTATTGATGTATATTCCTTTTAGTACCCCGACTGTATTTCATATTAATCAACATATCCTTTAGGGTATTGATGGTGCTCGGGTGGAGAAAATTCTTGACTTGGCCTTTATAACCCTCAACAAGAATTCAGTAGCTGGTAAGTCACATGCTGCTTTTTGACATGACTTTTATGTAGAGACCCTTTTTGTTCATAGGAATCATGTTTCCGAAATATGCATAAATGTGTTTGTTCTGCCATAGGGTTTTCATCTTTATAGGAATTTTGGATTCCCCTGCTATAGATTCTAAGGAATATTTTCTCTTGTTTTTTTTTATTGCTTATTCTTTATGGTTATTACTGACATGTGGTGGTTACAAAAGGTGACAGAAGTGCCCTAGTTCCCGGAGGCATTCGCATTGGGTCACCCGCAATGACAACAAGAGGACTTGGTGAGAAGGAATTTGAACTCATTGCAGACTTAATTCACGAGGGTGTGCAAATAAGTCTTGAAGCCAAAAGTTTGGCCTCGGGAACCAAGGTTCAAGAGTTCTTAAACTTTGTGATATCTCCTGAATTTCCTTTGAAAGATAAGGTTTCAGATTTGCGAAGGAAAGTCGAAGCTCTTGCCACGAAGTATCCTATTCCTGGAGTCTAATCCTACTTAATGAGTTCCACAAACTAGAACACTGCTGAAAATTTTGATATGATCATAATTTACTCCTTTTGATTTTGTGCTGTTGTTATCATCCCTGATATACTTTTAAGTTCCTGGTTTGTCTAAAAGCAAAGCTTATCATGGTGTTATTGTTGCATGTTGCTATAAAAAAGTGATGAGTATTGAATGCTGAATCAATAGTTTTAGTTTAGTTATACCAGATTTTAATTTGGTGAAATAAGTCGGTTCAATATCTGAAACCAAAAACCATCAAATTTAACATATGAGCAGTAAATGTGTTAGAAATCAGAGGGTCTCATAGTTCCAACTTCCAAATCATACTCACAAAGGAGATAATGATGCTCGGGAGTTTTCTCTATTTTTTTGGAGTTTTTGAATGATTAACTACCTAATTACTTATTAACAGTCACCAACTAATTTTGAAGTTAGTTATAACTACCTAACTAATCAAGAAACTAACTTCACATTTCTACAATTAAGAACAACCTAGAAAAACATTTTCAACTCCTTAGAAATATTTTATTTTTCTTTAAGATCAAACTATATTATATGACTTATTGAGAAGCTGAGAACTCTATTAATTAAGGTGAAATTAACTCAACACCCTTCCCCAAACATTAAATTAATTAAGGTACTTTGAGATTAATTATACTTTTGAATAATTTTAAATATCAAAAGGAGAGTAAAAAAATCTTGTATCCAAATACCCATGTTTTTCAAGAAAATTTTATAAATAACTCAGTTTTCAGAAATATTCTCAAAGTACTTCAGTTTAAAAAAAAAAATGAAGAGCGACCTCCAGATGAATTGACGACTGTTTATTGTGTTTAAGAGGTGTCGTCAATTGAATTGAAGACACCATATGCAATCTCCATTCCAATTGGCGATTATGTTGAAATATTGTTAATGGTCGCCAATTCAATTGAAGACAATGTGTATTTACAAAATTTATTTAAAAAATAAAAAATTTAATAATAAATGAAAAATAAAATAATATTGATAATTAGGCTTAAATGCACTTTTGGTCCCCTTATTTTGAAGTTTTTTAAGTTTTAGTCTCCTCATTTTAAAAACCAATTTTTTAGTCTCTAAACTTTACTTCACTTGGGATTTTCATGGTCTCCCTCTATTTTGGTACACTTGACACACTCATTAATGATGTGGCTTTGCTACAATAAATCCAAATCAGATAATATTTCATTTTTAAATTTTAAATTAGGAATTTTTTATTTTTATAATAATTTTAATTAAAATTAATTTTTTTAATTATATTTAAAAGAAACACAGGTATGAATTAATCATCTTCGTCCTCATTCTTACCTGTAACCCTAATGTCCATTAAAACTGAATCTTCTTTGCCAATATTATTTCCCAAATAAAAATACAACATACCATCGTCAGACGTTATGAAATTAAAGTCCTTATCATGAATCTGGTGACCTTTCTGAAGATGCTGAGAAGCAACATGAGCAAGTTCGTCCCAAATGTCAAATGAATCCATGAAGTTTGCTCAGTGTTTTTCTTGACGGAGGGGAGGTGTTTGATTTCGATGGGGTTTGCGACGAAGTCGATTAAATTGACGGGGTTGCAGAGTTCTTTGTTCCATGGAATTTCAGAGGGTTTGGGGTATTCTACATTGGGGGTGGAATTGGAGCAATTTAATTTTAGGTTAAAGTTGAGGTTTCTATTGGTGAGTTTGGAAGGAAGTGTTGTGAAACATGGTGGTTTTGAGGGAAGGTGATGAGGTTTCTCAAACTGGTTGATGAAACGGTTTGCTCCAATGCCATTTCTGTATATTTTCCCATTTTTTAATGCTCGTAATGTTTTGCAGATTCTTTGATTTTGCATGTTTTGAATTTTAATGTTTTTTGATTTGCATATTTGGGATTTTAATGTTTGTTAATATTTCAGATTTGTAGAATTTTTAAGATTTGCAGATTTAGAACTTTATTATTTTTCAGATTTGAAGATTTCTTGCATTTATGTATATTGAGGAGAAATTGAAGATGATAAAATTTTGTAGATTGTGTAGATTTTTTTTAATTTGTTGAGAATTGATGAAAGATAAGTTGAAGATGATAAGTTATGATGTTGAAGATCAACAATAAAGAGATTTTGGTAAATTTCTCAATTTATTCTAATTTAATTTACATTAATATTAATTTAAAATTAAATAAAAAGTTTAATAATTAATAAATTATAAAATTCTTATTTTTAATTAAAATATTCAACAAATATGATGTGGATCCATAATGGTGTTGCCATGTCATTAATGAACGTGCCAAGTGTACCAAAATGGAGGGGGCCATGAAAATCCCAATGGAAATAAAGTCCAGGGACAAAAAAATAGGTTTTTAAAATGGGGGGACTAAAACTTAAAAAACTTCAAAATAAGGGGACCAAAAGTGTATTTAAGCCTAATAATTAGTTAAAGTTAAAAGTACATAATTTAACGATCACGGTCGGGTTGGGCATATGTCCCGCCGGTCCACATCCCCTAGGTACCCTTACCCGCTGTCCTCGTTGTTAATTCACTCCCGGTGTTTGTGGAGTTGAGTTCTCCGGAACATCGCTAGACTCCCTCAGTAATTCTTGCATCTCTACAATGTCTTGTGTATGGAAAGACGGCATGTCGTAACTGAGGTTGTGACCCATGTCCGAGTAGTTTGGATGTGATGATGGGGTCATTGGTGTGCGACCTGGACGATTGAAAAGGGACATTGGTGTGAAGGCTTCGTTGGTGAAATGTTGAAATGGTTGTGGTGTTTGAAAGCCATAGGGTGGTTGTGATGGTTGCGTTTGTCGGTTGTGTGTGATGTTTGTGTGTCGGTTATGGTGTGATGTTTAAGCTTCTTAATAATAGTTATTTTGTTGGACATGGTAAGGGGGACACTTTTGGTATTGTGGTTGGGTGTCTGACATGTTTGAAAAATGGGTTTGTGTATTTGTCGCTCAGTAACTTAGTTGGGTAGGAAGTTGTGAGTAACAAGGCTGATAATTTTCTCGTTTGCTAGACGTGGTAGCTTCTTGTGTGTAAGTTGTCTGGCGTGGGTCATGTAGATACCTATCTTCGGATAGAAAACCAGTTGCAACCGATCTATCCAAACCATATAAGTATTAGTTGGTATAGACGAGGTTGTCATCACCAGTTCACGTAAGACATATTGGCGACGGTTCCTCCATTTACGACACTCAGTTGTGGCAAAGTATTTCCGATTATTATAGCCCCATTGGTCGTTGACTTTTTTTAGATGTCATTGACCAAGATCAGTCGGGGGATCTACGATGTTTTGATGCATTTCAAACTGGAGTTTGACACGATCACTGTTGTGCATCTCCACAGTGGTGAATCTGATGATCGGCACACATGCAGTCCAAACTAATGCGTCTTCATCTTTGACTTGGTGATCATATTCCATTCCTAGATATGGACGCCAAATGAACTGTATAAGAAAAAATTGTTAGATTATAGAAAATTTTATGGTTAAAAATAAGTTGATTAATTTAGTGACATTACATCTGCAGGCGTAAGGTAATCCAAGAGATTGCAGTACTGGATGATACAGTCTTGGGCATCTATTGTAAGTCATAACGTGTACCGACCATCTGACACAGAAAATAGTTTAAATATATCAGTTAGAAACAATAATCAATAAAGTGGAATAATAAAGTGAAGTAATTAATATGAAACAATTAACTTACTTTTGAGCATACGGGAATGAGAAGGCGTTTTCGTTGACCGGGGCAATGGATGGCAACCTAGACCAACCTCATGCTTGGAGCAAAACGACACATCTAGAAAATGTAGAAGTGTCTTTCGTTTAATTTTTACATAAAGATCTATATAAATAGGACAAACATGTGGAACCCCAACTATACTCTCTAGTCCTTTCTAGGTTTGTTAGTAATGGTAAATATATAACGTGCATAGAAGAATCAGTGCCTTCGAGAAATAAAAATGAACCAAATAAAATCAAAAGATAACACCTAGTTTTAATTATTTTTTGTTTTTCTGTAGAGTCTTCATTTAAAATTAGAGAATGATAATATGCATTGAGACGTGAAAGTAAGATACCTTGGCCTTTGTGATATTCTTTCAACAAGTCGGCACCCAAAAGTTCCATGCAAATTGAATTTGCGAGGTTTGTCTGTCCATTGACTGCGTTGCCATCAATAGAAAACCCAAGTAACATGTACACATCTTCTAAAGGGACAATACATTCACCCATTGGAAAAAAGAAAGTGTGTGTCTCTGGACGCCACCGCTCTTGCAAAGCTAGTATAAACTTTGCATCAACTGAGTAAGACATGATTTTGCTTACATGTCTGAAACCAACAAGCTCAATATAAGGTTCGATTAAAATGTCGGGGGCAACATATTCGTGGACACGAGGACGAAATCTAGAAAAATCCTATAAAAATTGAACATTTGTTAATGAGACATTTAAAAATGAGACAATGAAAAAAAAATATAGTTTGTAAATGAGATAATGAAAAAAAATAAAATTTGTAAATGAAGGTACATAATCTGCAATGTTAGCGACTGTGTCTCTGTGCGTTTCACTCATTATCAATAACAACATTGTTCCATATCACCGATTAACCGGGGAAGTAATTATCAGGGAAGGAATAATCGGAAAAGGAATAGTTAAGATAGGAATAGTTTTGATGAGTCTACAAGAATCAAACCCCATGCATTTATAGGGCATGCTTTCATGTATTCCTTAAGACTAGCTCACAATATCAATAGGCGACAAAGAAATTTTTTTAAACATGGTCGCGAGGTCAATTGGCTATGTTGACCACACATTTTGAGGCCTACTGTGCTCAGACTTACAAGTGCATGTGTATGGAAGGGTCTGCATGGGAATCTTACATAGGCTACGTAAAGCCTTGCAGCAGTTTGCATGCATTGGAATTAGAATGCTTTAATGTTGTTGCCAATTTGAATGGCGACAATGTATTAAATGTAAAATTGTCGCCAAGTCAAATGGAGACACCATTAATGATCCATGCATATTTAAATACGTACCATGCAGTGCAATTCAAATTGTAATAGTTTCTATCTTCACCAATTAACAATGTCATCTGCATCAAGATACACTGTTAATGCCCACAATGAAAAAGAAGAAAGTGAGACACAACTCGATCATCTATTGAACACCACCACTGAAGATGACGCCCATCCAGTCCCTCAACACTAGGCATATTGTCCGCCACAACATATGACAGAGTTGGAGTTGCGTGATGATGATGTCTCCGGAGATGTTTTTTTCAACCCGTATAAACGCTTTGTGGGTGAATTGAAAGAGGGAAACCAGTACCGTACAAAGGAAGAATGTGTAAAATCTATTATAAAATATCACATGGATATTATGTTGATTTCAACGTGGATCGAAGCGATTCAAGAAGGTATGTCGTTATTTGTCGTAACGGACTTTGCAAATTTTGGCTTGTTGCGTCTTACAGTAAAAAAAATTGATTCTTGGAAGATAGCTTTATTAGACCCACCACATATATGCACTGCCACTAACATTGTCCAGGATCATCGAAAATTAAGTGCTGACTTAATATGTCGAGACATTTTGCCGCTTGTCAACAGGGATCCATCAGTGAAGGTGAGTATAATAATCTCTCGTATTGTCTGACAACATAATTATACTCCCCTGTAAAAGAAGGCGTGGATTGCAAGAATAAAGGCCATTGAACACATGTATGCAATTGGGAGGATTCTTATAAAGAATTACCACGATTTTTGATGGCACTTAAGATACAAACATCGGGGGTTGTTGTCATCATGCAGATAGTTCCGACATGTAGGCCAGATGGATCTATTATTGATGGAAATGTAATATTTCACCGACTCTTTTGGACATTTCAACCATGCATCCAAGGTTTTTCATTCTGCAAACCTATTATTCAGATTGATGGAACATGGTTATACAGAAAATACAAGGGTACATTGCTAATGGAAGTTGCACAAGACGAAAATAATAATGTATTTCCCATTGCATTTGCTCTAGTTAAAGGTGAGACTGCTTCTGCTTGGAGTTTCTTCCTTAAGAATCTTAGAATACACGTTGCTCCACAAGCTAATCTCTATTTGATTTCAGATAGGAATGTTGCTATTGAGAGTGCTTACAATAACCAAGATAACGGGTGGCATAATCCTTTATCTACCCATGTCTATTGTATTATGCATATCGCACAAAACTTCATGCGTGCAATCAAAGATAGGAACCTTCACAAAAAACTTGTGAATGCAGGGTATGCTTTAACTCAACCATCATTTCAATACTACGGTGACAAAATTATATTGTCAAATGTAGATGCATGAAGGTGGTTGGAAAATAATCCAGTGGACAAGGGCATTTGATGGTGGATGTCGTTGGGGCCACATGACAACAAATCTTGTGGAATGCATGAACGATGTCTTCAAAGGAATTAGAAACCTACCTATAACAGCAGTGGTAAGATAAACCTATTTTAGGTTGGCATCTCAATTTGCATCAAAAGGAAAAAAATGGAATGCAGTGTAATGTCTGGTCAAGTTTACAGTCAATGCATAATGAAAGTTATGAAAGATGAAACTATCAAAGCTAACACACATTCAGTCACAAACTTTGACCGTCATGGGAGAAATTTCAATGTTAAGGAAACAATTGATCACAATGAAGGAAGGCCATTTTTAGAATATGATGTCAGACTAGATAGATATTGGTGTGATTGTGGCAAGTACCAGGCCTTCCGGGTACCTTGCTCCCATGTAATTACGGCATGCGCGCATGCTCCTCAGGACTCGTACAACTATTTAATGTTTTCAAGACTGTTAATGTGATGAATGTCTACAACGAAAGCTTTGCAGTGTTACTAATGGAGACATACTGACCTTCATACCAAGGGGACATAGTTTGGCACAACGATCAGATGTGAAGAAAGAAAAAAGGTCATCCAAACAACACCCGTATTAGAACAGAAATGGATACAATTGATAAAATGATAAGATTGTGTAGTATATGTGGTCAGCCTGGACACAACAAGAAAAAATTTCCAAATGTCGGATCCACCTCTACACAATAAGAACTTGTTGTAACCTTATATTTTAATATATTAAGAACTTTTTATTACAACAATGTTAATAACAAACATCACAATAACTTAAATAAACTTAAACTAAACAACACATACAACAACTAAACACAAAATTTCTAACTAATTATAACAATCAACTTTATTTCATTAGGTCCAAACATCATTTTCCTAGCTTCTGCGTCAGTCTTAACTCGCACTCACCCACGCATCCTATCATATCTCTCAATACTGCGAATTTTTTCACCTTCACCAATTTCTTCCTCTAACCACTGATTCAACTCCCTTTGCAGTTGATTGAGACTTTGGATATTCCAGAACAACATATCGATCGAAGGTTTCTCTCTTGAAAAAATCACTTTCTCATAGCGGTGCGTATACATGATATCAATATTACTTGTATATCAGAAGAGATGAGAGAAGAGATGTGAAAATAATTGAGCACACCACCACTATTTATAGCAAAACTTCAATTAGAACTATGTCTCCATATCAATTGGCAGCCCTTCCCTATTTTTACATATAGTTGCCAATTGGATTAGAGACTGCATATGGTGTCTCCAGTCCAATTGGCGACACCTCTTTAAGTTTGTACATGGTCGTCATTTTGATTGGAGACTCCTCTTAAAATTGTCCAAAAGTGGGGTAGATAGGGAATTAAATTGAAAAGTTGGTTATTTGGGATTTTTTTTTGAAAAACAGGTGTATTTAATTAAAAAAATTGAAATAATTTCAGTAAAAAAAATATAAATGAGGAGAGATGTTCGGTTGTGGAATCCAAACAAGAACAATTTTGGAAAGATACATGGGATAAGAGGTGTAGGGAAAAGTAATTTCACTTAACTAAACATAGATGTATTACATGTAATGTAAATATAAATGAGTGGTGTTTACTACACTACATGAATTTATCACACATACTAAGGAAATTCAAAAATATTCTTAGTGTCTGGTGATTGAAAACCAGACGCGTCTATTTTACAACAAAATCATCTCATCAAAGAGATATCTCATTTTTACTTAAAAAAATTGAAATGTAATATCCAATTACATCCTAGTAAATCTGGATTTAAATCTCTGAATAAACTCCACACATAGTCTAGGGTTTGTATTTAATCACAAGATGGTTCATATTAAATGGACTGAATTCGAATTTCAAAATCTAAACAAATCCAAGATATTATTTGTACACCATGATAATAACTTGAAGAAAACTTTCATTATTAATAAATCACACATTATAAGTCACTTATAAATCATACCCATAATAGACCATACACATTAGCCATTCATTAATAAGATCAAATTGTAAAACATAATTGTTGGTAAACCATACATCAGTGTTCATAAAATACAAAAAACATACAAATTCTCAAATTATTAATATCAAAATACAAATTAAAACATAGCTACTTGGTATATCTAATGTCTTTGTTCCTCATTAGTCTCATATACTATAACATTTGTCGTGTATCAGCTAAGACTGCTTGTAAAGTGACCATCTAAGTTTTGCCTTCTTGAAACTCTCCTTTAGTTATGGGCTCACTCCCAATAGGCACAATACAATGACATATATGTAACACATCCACAACATGTTCTGCCATTGTCTGTTCCTCTTCTAGTATCTCCTAATTAACTAACCTAGGAAATTTTCCTTCTACATCTGGTGTCTTGAAGGATGTGACACTCTATAAAATAATTTAATGTAATGGTATATTATACTCTATGAATGAGGAGCTGACACACTATGTACATCCTCTGACACAAGATGCTCATCGTAGTCTGCAAATATCTCATCAACATCTTTGTAGAGGACAGTGGCAGGAGAAACAATTAGGGAGACCATAAGTATACCATGTAAATACCTGAATTTCCGCGGTACTCGCTTAGGTCGATGTGAATATAAAAGTTGTGACTCACAAGGCATTTATCCAGAGTACTTGGATATCACCTCCAAAGATTGCGTCTGACAATGCTCATTGTACGACATGAAATAAATATCACTCAACATGATGCAGTCAAATGTAGTTTGGAATGACTTAGTCACCTAATTCCCGTTGAATGGGAAAATGGAACTTGCACATGGAAATTCCTTAGAGTAGTATTTAACATATTCCTAGTCAGGGAGACATGGAAAATTTTGGCGAATCCATGTTTTGAAATGGTTCAGATGAAATATCACTTATAATGTAGCACATGTAGGCATGTCAACATAACCAGTACCTGTAGGTACTGATAGGAGCCAAAATATGGTAAAAAAGACACATGGAGTTACTGCATTTATTTTTCTTGTTTCGCATTGAATTAGTGCATTTATTGTATCAAAACTTCAACCATAGTGAAAATATTATATATCAGTCATTTATGCATTGCATAACTAATTCTAACCATTTTTTGTAGGTATTTTTATTCACCTTGAAGATTGGTCAAGCAAAACATGGGTTTGAGTTTCACTATTCTCACCCCATGAGCATCAAGCGAGCTCCAGTAAAGGAAAAATAAAATGCCAAAAGTATTAAAATCATCATCCTCGCTTATCCAAAGTTCATGAAAGCTCTCTCCCAACGAATATCAAGCGAGCTCCATGCGAGGGAAAACAGAATGCCAAAAGTATGAAAATCATCATCCTCACTCACCCAAAGTCCAAGTGAGCTCTCGTCCAGTGAGCCCACTGTGAGTTCCAGACGAGGAAAAATAGAATGTCAACATATCTCAAATTTAGCATTTTCGCCCAATGAGGTCAAAGCGAGAAATCTCGCTAAGCGAGCCAACTCTCGCCAAGTGAGATATGGAAATTTAAGGCTGACATGGTAGAATTCTTAATGGTAAAGAAAATACATCTTGTTAGGCGAGACTATTGGTCGCTAAGCAAGATCAGTAATTCAGGACCAGTATATATCAAAATTTTCAGAGATAGAAAATAGAGAGAAACATAGTAAAAGTCAGAATTCATAGAAGTGAAGGTGGATATGAAATAATCGTCGAGAAATTAACATTGATTCTCATTCATCTCTCTTCTTCTCATTTGAACCAAGCTACCATAATAATGTGTAGCTAAATCTCTCTCCCTCCCTCTCTCTCTCTCTCTCTCTCTCTCTCTCTCTCTCTCTCTCTTTCTCTCTCTCTCTCCATCTCTCTCTCTTCTCTTGTTGGGATTATATATAATTAATTGTACTTCTATGTATCTCTTTAGATCATTGTTATATATGTACTAGTTACTTATAAATACTGATGTTATCTTTGTTTCAAAGTTTATTTTATAAATTTAAATTGCTCTTGAGAAATACCCTTTGAATCTCGGTGTAGGGCAATCATCAATTAGAAGCTAAACTCTAGAGATACACTTAGATATAACATTCACCACAAGTATCAATTCTTAATGCTAATGTATTGTTCAATAGGCTGAGAGATTGTCGATTAAACAATACGATTGAACTCACAACATTATTTAGACATGAATAATGTCGGTGAGCAATACATGATAATATTAAATAGTAATTAGGACTTATATAGTCGATCAGGAAGATACATGCAAATTAGGTTAACAAATTCTAATCCCAGCAAGTTCATATCTTTGTTACTTTATTTATCATTTACTATTTTTACATCCCTTTACTTTTCCCAACCAAATTTCTTACAATCATCACTTAAAATCATATTAATTGTTGAACAACGATAATATCGCATTAGGCCTTATGGATACAATAACAAAATACATACTTTTGATTTAATACATCAGGTACCGATATGAACCCGCCCAGAATTTTACGGGGAAAACCCGGTTTGACTGAGTTTGGATTCGGGTTTAGGTTTTCTCCGACTATAAAAGATGGGGACAAGTCGATAATGGAGACACTAGTATCTACCATGCCCTCACCCTCAAACTCATCCCGCTTTATTTTATTATTTGGTTTTGATAATTTAGAATATTAAATATGTGTTAGTGTTATGATATTTTGATTTGTATTTACTATTTAAAATATTCGAAATGTATGTATGGAATTATTTGAAATTGTGTCTATTTTATTATTTGTATTTTAATTTGATTTTGGAAAAAAAAGTTCTATTGAAAAATTGATTTCACTAAATGGATGATGGTGGGGCGGTGATACCCGAACCCATTTGGGATGAGTTTGAGTTTTATTTCCCCATCTCCATTGGGGATCAGCCCGAGAAATGAGGATTATTTTGGGATTTAGATTTGGGTTTGGGGAAGGTGAAAATCGTCGCTGACTAACCTCGTTGCCTTGCATCACATGTATTACAGAATTAATATCAATAAGGGTGAAAACAATTATTGTAGATAGACAGATGCTTCCTCAGGTTTATTGATTATGAAGTGATCTAATAATCTTTCTATGATCGTAATATGTATGAGGCATGATACATCATTAAGTGTGATGGTCATCTCATCGACCAAAAGATGAAGTGATAATGTTTATTCATGTCATCTCTCAACAAATGTGGATAATAAACCATGGTTAATATAACCATTTTCAGTTTTGTAGAAATTCTTCAACAAACACAGACATTTCAATTATTATAACACAAATTTTTAACATAAATAATTTAATTATTTATGTTACTTAAGTCTCTCACGCGTGCCTCATAACATGTGTGCATATAGAGGAAGTAGTGAAAGTCTAAGGGCCTTCGAAATACTATTAGGCATGACAATATCATGTTCAACATCAGGTACAACATGATGTACTAGAGCAACATGGGCTTTGTAATGAGTTAGAGATACATGACCCCGACAAGATGATCCCTCAACTGCAAACAAATATTCTTCAATCGTAAGTCGTGAGGGTCTGAATGTTTTCCTGTGCACTAGAGCATGTTAGGCCACTCTACCATGTCTCGGTCTTTGTTGGTTGTCATCCATTTTTCCTATAGTCAAACAAGAAAATGTCTATCATAACAAAATAAGCGGAGACAGTGTATTAGCAAACCAAATTTCAAAATATAACAGAAAATAGAGGTATTCAAATTTTGTTATCCAGATTTTAAAATCCGGACTGCACAGAATAAAAAAAAGAGCATGCATTATGAAACCTAAGTTCAAAAGTTCAAAATTTTGAACCAAATATAATTTGGACAGATAAATACAACAGCTATATTGCATTTAACCTAATGTAGCATAAATATAACTTATATATGAAAGCATGCATGACAAATAAAAAAAAATAAGAAATGTAAAACTTACCAAAATTGAGAGATGGATGGTCTTGGCTTGAATGTAAAGGATTAGAACTTGACAAATGTGTTAAGCTTGAATGTAGTGGAGTAGAAGTTGTGAGAAAGATTGAAAAATGTTGGTGCAAGAGTAGAAAATAATGAGCTTTATTATTACCTGTGTTCAAATTTGATTACAGAAAAAGGATAGGGAATGGTTTGAGCGCGAATACTTAAATGAAAGTGTTCGAAGATTGAAATCTAGATAAACCCTTTATCGTTTTTCGTAGCTCAAAGTTTGGGTTTTTGTGTAATATGCTGATGCGCGTCCGAATTTCAATATTCATAAGTTTTAAATTCATATTTCAATATGCATACCTATTTTCAAGTTAGATTTGATGTGATTTAGAAAGAGTTTATTGTGTATTTGGTGCGTCTAAAGATTGAAATCTAAAATCTATGAATAGTTTTAGAGTTTCGCTAGGATGTATGAGTATGGCATAAGGTGTAATGAGTAATGCCCATATAAATATTAAAAATCTACCTCTCACACCCTCAATCGTATAAAATAAATAAATATGTCATTTTTACCAACAAATAAAAAACAAATTATTTTGACATATTTGTAGATTTTGCCATTTCTAGAAAAGTTATGCATATATCTTCCTTTGAAATCAAGAAAACAAATATTATTTTATAAAAACACAATTTTACCATACATTTTAATTGGAAAATGCATGAAAAAATCATTGTCAACAATATATATATATATATATATATATATATATATATATATATATATATATATATATATATATATATATATATATATATATATATATATATATATATATATATATATATATATATATATAATTTTTCTATATTGTAAGTGAAATACGCGACGGGGTGGGATTTTTCCCTTATATTTATACATTATATGCCCAAATAGCCAATAATATTTTGATGTGGTTTTAATGTATTGTAAGTGAAAAATGTGATACGATGTGATTGTTTTCACATATTTATACAATATACGCAAAATTGGCATATGGTGAATGCACTTGCTAAAAGTACAATACATAACAACCGCTTATGGTTACCTTCTTTTGACTCACTCTCTCATACCGTTATGGATAGGGATATATCATATCTATGTTTTTGTAGGAAGGCGACTGATATGGAGAATATGGGTCATAACCGAATTATGGTCATTTGCTCCAACAAAATGGACAACCATGAAGCTGACTTGGGTGATGTGTTACATGGTTCGTCCCATAGTGAACTTCTTATATCGCTTCTTGTGGAGTCTTTATAAATATATTAATACATAATCTCTTAACTACGAGGCATTTGTAAAGGGAGAAGTGATTTAATCTTTTGACCCTCAGTGAAGTTCCAATTGGAATCCCTTAAGCGATACTTTAAGTTGAGTTCCTCGGGTGAGACTTCCAATTGAGTCCCTCAGACGAGACTTTAAATTGATTCTCTCAGCAGAGACTTTAAGTCGAGCCTCTGAGGAAACTTTAAGTCTAGTCCTTCACGTGAGACTACAAATTTAGTCCCTCAAGCGAGACTCTAAGTTGAGTCCATTAGAAGACAATTTAAGTTGAGTACCTCATACAAGCTTTGAGTTAACTCCCTTAGGATAGACTTTAAGTCAAGTCCCTCAGGCAAGACTTTAATTTGAGTTCCATATACGATACTTTAAGTAGAGTCCCTCGGGAGATACTTTAAGTTGAATCCTTATTCCAATGTAAGTCCATCATTTATATTACCCTTTGAGGGCGACAAGGATCTTCCAATGGAAGTCAAATATTTATATTACCCTTTGAGGGCGACGGGGATCTTTCAATGGAAGTATATATATATATATATATATATATATATATATATATATATATATATATATATATATATATATATATATATATTATTCTTTGAGGGTGGCAAGGATTTTCCAATGGAAGTCCAACATTTACACTACTTGAAAATTAGAATAATTCGATGTAAATATGGTAATGTAACGGTAAAATCATGAGTGTAAGCTATGAGTTAACTTAACTCAAAGTAAACAGAGTCGCCATTGCGCTTTTATTTTATTCCAAAAGGAAAAGGAAAAAAGAGCGAATAAATCCTAATGAATCTAAAAGTAAAAAACTAAAAAAATCAAGCAGAGAAGGGGTAAGGGGTTGGTTACAAAATGGGAAGGTTTAAGCACCCAAAATGCATGTGGTACTCAACGGGAACCCTTTGAAATTTTTTTGTTTATAGTTTAAAAATGGTTTGTTTAAATGATAATGGGGGGATGAGAAAATAATTAATTTTTAATGTTTTTGTGTTTGACGAGACTTTCATCTCATGCATACGTACCCACAATGTGAAATGTAAAATCAAAACCATGTACTTCGTGGTACAAATAGTGAAAATTGATATGTTGGATTGATTATAAAATGTAAAGACAAATCGTCATTCTTTATCGAATAATTCCGCTAGAAAGAATGAATCATGTCTAAACATATGAAAATGATTAAAAGGAAAAGTGCACGAGGGCGCAAAAAGGATTGAATGAGTTTTGCATTTTTTAGAGTCTTTTGAAAAAGGTGTCAATATGATTATGTAGTTTAGCATTTATTAAGAAATGAAATTAAAAGAGTAAAGTCACTTGACCAAAGTCAGAGTTTAATTTATTAAAATGGTGAAAGTTTGAAAATAATAATCCTTTGAAAAAGAGAGAAGTTTTGAAAATTAAAGGCATAATTAGTCTTCAAGTCCCTAAAAATAATTATGAGTTGCGATTCAGTCCCTAAAAAAAATCGTTTCAGTTTGGTCCCATAATATTACTTCCGTTAACCTATTCAATCTATTTTGTTAGTTCAGATGTTAAAATGTTAGAAAATGCCAAGGTGGCCTACCAACCATGCAATGAGTCAGCAAAAATAATAATAAATAATATAAATTCAATTATTATATATAAAAAAAATTAATTAATTTACAAAAATAATTAAAAAAAAACTTTTTTACTAATATCATAAATTATTCTTAAAGTAACACCTTAAATCATTTTCTACTATTCTGAAAAATAATCCAAAACACTTATTTTAATTGTTTTTTATTTTATCCAACATTAATCTTAATCTGCAAATCTTAATTTCAAACACAATCTTTTTCTACTGATTCTTTTAAAACTAATAAGATCTGAAAGATAATCCAAAACTATTATTTCAAATGTTTTTGATTTTTTCCAACATTAATCTTAAGCTGCAAATCTCAATTTCAAACACAATCCTCAATTAATCTAAATTTCAAACCAAAAATCTAAAAATAATACTTCTTTTCCCAAACAATTTCTTACAGAAAAAACAACATAAATCTAAGTCATTCAAAATCAACACTATTCAAAACAATAACAACTAATCCTAATCTTAGCCGAAACCGAAACAAATTGAAACCTTCCTTTTTTGTAAAACTGAAGCATTTCTTAACAGTATTCACTTCAGACTCACCACCACCACCCATCAAAACCTTCTTTTTTTATAAAACTGAAGCATTTCTCTGGTATATAAATGCATCTTCCCATGGCGTTTCAGGATCCTTAATTTTTTGTTTTATTTTTTTATGTATTCTTCTTCATGATCAGGCTCATTGCATCTTGTTGAAAATTTGTGCCTAAACTGAAGCTATGTGGCATGTTTTACAAAGGGGAAGGGTTGTGTTTCGGAAAGGGGTAAATGAATTAGAGGAAAATATTGTTGGAGAGTTTGAATTGTAAGTTTTCCTTTGAGATAAAAACAAAGGAATTGCAGAAGATGAATGTTTGTGTTTTCTCTCAGTTTTTCATTAATTCCACGGTAGAACATGCAAACCATTTTTCTTCAGATTTTGTTTCACTATCTTAAAAGTTATGGTTACAATACTTTATAAATGAGGGAGGGAGAAGAGATAGAACAACAAGAATTCGTGGAAATGGGCAAAGAGTGAAAGAGGGAGAGAGAAAGAGGGCAAAGAGTGACGGCTAGGGTTTGAAGAAGAGAGTGAAGTTGTTTTATATATTAATAAATTAAAATAATTTTATATCAAATAAAATAATTTTATTAATAATGGAAAAACCCAAATAATATGCCATGTCATATTTTAAAGTACTGTACAACTGCCACGTAGGTGATCTTTAACGTTTTTCCTATCAAATTTAACAGAAGTGACTTGTTAGACTAACGGAAGTGCTTTAAGGGACTAGAACGTAACATTTTTCAATTAAGGGACTAAATCGAAATAATAAATTAAGTTAAAGGACTAAAAGATGAATTAAGCCAAAATTAAATAAGTGGGAGGAGATGCAGAGGCTATCCTAAAAAGAAAATAAAAGAGATAAAGGAGGAAAGATTTAACCAAACTTGATGATACTTCCAAGCATAAGTATAAGAGTCCATCCTTAT
The DNA here is from genome assembly GCA_963966055.1 of Lathyrus aphaca. NCBI lineage: Eukaryota > Viridiplantae > Streptophyta > Magnoliopsida > Fabales > Fabaceae > Lathyrus > Lathyrus aphaca. Next base: position 49,786,305 of record OZ014519.1, read on the forward strand.
AAGCATAAGCTAGCAAATGGCCAAATAAAGGCTAAAGTATCAAATCCATGATGCTCAAAGCAAAGGGAAAGTGTCCTAGAATCTAAGTCAAAAACTCCAATTCCAATGCAAAGGATAGTAACCATAGTCCAAGATCAAGATCACAAGTTTTTTTAGAGGTTTAATCATTTATTAATATTTTTGTGTCCAAATGGACAAAGGAAAAAGCACAAGGATATATGAACATAAACATAAACATGATAATGGATGATAAAGCATAATAAAAGTAAATGAGATAAGGGAGCGAGAAGGAAATTAATGAGGATAAGGTGCAAGAGGAAATTAAAATGTTAGTACAGTAATAGTAGTAATAATATGTACAAAATAATGGTATGGTGAACTTAATCATCCACAACCAAAAGAGTAACAAAGCATTTACTGTCAAAACCGAAAAGGCAACAGATTCTGCTTAGTATCTTACACTATAGTGATTAACTGATGCGATTATACTCAAATTCGATGAAACTTGAAAGAAGATTGGGATACCTAAAGCAACTATGCATCAAGCTTCAAAAGTCGTGGATCTAACGCAAATGACTAATCACTTTGGGAATACGCGACCCAAACAAGGTATGGTCCACGAAAGTGCAAGTATTCAATTGGATTTTTATTTCGAATTAAGGACATATTTAGGTCTGTGTTAATAATCGTTGAGTAATTTACAAAGTAATTACCCTACAAATGCGGTCGGCCAAAACCAATTAAGGTTAACGATGTTAGTGATAATACATGCGAGATAAATGATATGTAAATAGCCATCCGAATGCAATGTTGCATACAAATAAAAGATGAATACCAAATTGAGTTACATTTATGATATTCTTTCATCTTTAAGTTCAATCACTCAATTTGGTGGATTTAAGTATGAAAATGTATCACTAATGCAAAGTACCTAAAGTGAATTAAATAATTCACTTAGAGGTCGCACAAAAATAAAAGATGAATACCAAATTGAGTTACATTTATGGTATTCTTTCATCTTTAAGTTCAATCACTCATTTTGGTGGATTCAAGTATGAAAATGTATCACTAATACAAAGTACCTAAAGTGAATTAAATAATTCACTTAGAGGTAGATTTGAACTAATGAATATTAACCACTCTAATATACACCCAAAGTCTATTGAATTTAAAGAGAAATTGGTCCAAAAAATGTCTCCCAAGGTAAAAATAAGAATAAAGGGGAAGAAAGGGAAAAGGAAGTAAAATAGTCCCAATAACAAGCCAAAAACACATTTTGGTTTTAGTGCAATCGATTGCAGTAACAGTGCAATCGATTGCACTGAGCAAAAAATCAGTAGAATCTGACAAAACAGGGTTGTGCAATCGATTGCACACTGTACAGTTTAAAAAAAACAGCAATCAAATGGCAAAATCCTTACTCAATCATTCCTTCAAACACCTTATGATCATGGATTCCATTGAGCACGAATTTTTGACTAAATCCACAGCAAATAACACCAATAAGAATACAATTGCAAGATCCAAAGATCAAGCAACAAAAATCAACCAAGATCTACATTGTTGATGATGAATATGAATGTGTAACAATGGAGGAAGATGAATTACCAAGAACAAACTCATAATTAATCCACAAGCAAGCTTGATCTACTGAATTTGATGAAGAAAAATGAAAATGATGAAGGTTTATCTCAAAGTTAATCAAGAATTCAATGTGAATTCTTGATAACTTTCAAAAGAAGAAAACGAGCTTTGGTGAATTTTGTGGTCTTGGGAAGATATTTTGCAAGAGGTTTTTTGGCTATCAAGAGCTTGAGAAATGAATGAGAAAAGGCTTTTATTTAAAAAGTTTAGGATTGGGAATTTGGTGGAATGAAGCTTGCTTTGAAAAATCAAAATTAGGCTTGGGATTAAAATTGGAGGGAAATTCATAAGAGAGTGGTGATTAATGAATGTATATGGTGGGAAATTATCAAAGTCATGTAGAGGAATAAAAGTGAAATGGTCTAGAATATTCTCAAATGATAAAATTGGTGTCAAATGCCTCAAAACTTTAAAAATGTTGATTTTGGCCAAATTCGTCCTCGTGCCATCGATTTTCACATTGGTGCAATCGATTGCACTGCTGGAAATTACATAATTTGGGCAAAATACACAGGGTGCAATCGATTGGACTAAAGGTGCAATCGACTGCACAATGAAAAACCTTGAAAAAAGCCTTGTTTACTGGATTGTATTGGCTCTTAGCTCAATTCTTTTGTGCGTCGAAGAAGGCATCGAAATAAACACATGAACCTTGTAAATCTTTGAATAAATCAATTAAAAGTTGAGAAATCCTTGATCAGATGAATTTGAATTGTTTGCGGATAAACTTTGACTTTGTTCAGATTAAATTCGTTCGAGCTGAGGAACAACTATTTTTGGTATTTTTGACCTGTTATTTTCCCTGAAAATATTAGTAAAAGAAAACAAAATATTTTTTTGGATTTTAATTAAAGGTTAGTAAACATAAACAAAAAAAAATGGTGATCCCATGTGAGGCATAAACCTGCAACCAAAAAGGATATATGAAGTGGTACGTGATTTTGTTTGTATGCAAAATGCAAGTGAAAATATGAAAAATCTTAGGGGCAAAAATTAGGGTATGACAGGTAACATTGAGTTTTTAAAAGGAACTGGTTGGCTACTCGTCTTTCGCCCAAAAAGAATAACAAAATAATAATAATTAATTATAATAATAACTTAGGTTAATTGAGATACTGGTCATTGGGATGAGTTTTCTATTGAGCTCTTCAAGCTTGTAGGTCTCATGAGGTAGTTTCTGATATATATGCGATATGGGCACCCCTAATTGGGTTGTAGCTCCTCTTGCTAGATGGGCACAATCACATGCTTAAGCATAAGGTCACCTTCTTGTATCTCTCTTGGGACCACCTTTGAATTGTATCTTTTGACAACTCTTTGTTTGGCGAAGAATTTCCTTATATGGGTGATGTATCAGGTCTCATCAATTGGGTCGACTACGCATCCAAGCCCTCCTTAGTTATCTTCTTCATTGAATTGAGAATGCATTTACGTGGGCATGTTGATTTCAATGAGTAACGTGACATTAACATTGTATACCATTGTAAATGGAGTCTCTTTGGTGGTTGAATGAGGGTGGTATGATACGTCCATAGTACTTCGTGAAGTTTTTTGGCCCATAGTCCTTTAACTTCTTCCAATTTTTTTCTTTATTCCCCCCAATATCACTTTGTTTGCTGACTCGGCCTTCCTGTTCACTTGGCGAAGATAAACATTGTTTGCACCCCAAATTTAAGATAAAATTTGATCACAACGGAGCTGGAGAATGAGTATTGTTGTTTGAAATAATATCTCTTGGTAAATAGAACCTACACATGAGACACTTCTAACAAAAGTGATAGATTTGTTTTGTCGTGATCTTGGAGATGACTTTAACTTTTATCCATTTTGTGAAATAGTGTACCCAGACGATCAAAAACTTATGTTAACCAGGTGCTAGTGGAAAAAGACCCAAATATCCACACCCTATTGGTATAATAGTCGAGGCGAGTTGACAAAGTGAAAAAATTTAGCTGGTGAATGATGCAGATTGGCGTGTTTATCACATTTTTTAATGAATGTCGTAATATCCTTCATCATAGTGGATTAATAATAGTCTCCCCTTAGTAATTTATGGATCAAGATTCGTCCAATAATGTAACTGCTAAAAACCCCTAATATACCTTAACAAAAAGTAAGATAATTTCTTACTCTCCTAAACATCTCAGAAAGAAAGAAGCTCTTTCCATTTTGTGAAGCTTCCTTACTCTCCTACACATGAGACACTTCTAACTCTTCGGAGGTAATTCATAGATAACTTTAAAAAGGAAAAATATTTCAATGATAAAAAATTAGGAACAAATCTAAGTTAGTCCCTTTTTTGGAAGTGGGAAGTACATTGAGGGGGTGAGAAGTAGATTTCTCCTTTATAAGTTACCAACCAAGCCCATTAGCATCACATTACCTTCAAATTTTTTCATCAAAACCACTCTACGAGTAACTTCACAACTCATTTGTAATTGGGAATTGAGAAAGAAAACGAGAGAGAGCAAAAATGGTTGTAGAAGACACCCCCAAATCCATCATCACCGACGATCAAATCACAACAAACCCTAATCGGGTTATGGAAGACGACAACAATCTTGAAGAAGGAGAGATCCTCGATGAAGACGATTCCTCCGCCACTTCCAAACCCGTCGTCCACCAACCTCACCTCCTCGAGAATTCTTGGACTTTCTGGTTTGATACCCCTGCCGCAAAATCCAAACAAGCCGCTTGGGGTAGTTCAATGCGACCCATCTACACTTTCTCCACTGTTGAAGAGTTTTGGAGGTAAAGCTTCAATCTTTTCACTTTTAGGTATTTAGGGTTACACTCAAAAATTGTTAATTTATTGTTTCTTGAATGTTTTTCTTTGTTTTTCAGCATTTACAATAACATTCATCATCCTGGTAAGTTGGCTGTGGGAGCAGATTTCTATTGCTTCAAGCATAAAATTGAACCTAAATGGGAGGATCCTATTTGTGCTAATGGTGGGAAATGGACTGCGAACTATCAGAAGGGAAAATCTGATACCAGTTGGTTATACACGGTATGATTTTGAATCTGTGTTGAGTGTATTGGTTTTGATTGTTTATTTGTGAAAGATTGGTTATTCTTTTTTTTTTCTTCTTGATGATTGAAGTTGTTGGCTATGATTGGAGAACAATTTGATCATGGAGATGAAATTTGCGGAGCGGTTGTGAATGTGAGGGGTAGGGCTGAGAAGATTTCTATTTGGACTAAGAATGCTTCGAATGAAGCTGCTCAGGTAATTTCTTGTTTTTTCATTTCTTCTAGTTGTGTAGGAACTAGATGGTTGCTATGATGTTAATCGGTCATTTTCTAACTTCTTTAAACTTCTTTTTATTGTTAATCGTGATTTTCTAACTTCGTTATACTTCTTTTGGTTGTTATGATGTTAATCATGAAATATGCATTTGTTATGTGAACCTGAGTGTCACCCCAATGAAAGTCCTTGAGGAGCATATATATTCACATTTCACGAGCTTCTTAAATGATTCACATTTTTTTTGTTGTTTCAATGACTGTATTTTTTGGTTTCATGTTATATCAAATTGTTTTGAGTGAACTACCACTTTTGTCTCTGAAATTAGAGATGCTAGGCTATTTGGTCCCAGTAACTCGCTAAATTTCCTAGTTATCTCTGATATTGAAAATCCTCGAGAACATTAGTCCTTTTGGGTCGACCATTTAAGTCCTTAAAATTATCATTCTGAGATCACTTGGTAGTTTCATTGATTTCAAGGGCCAACTGTCTGGCTGTAGTGTTTTACTAGCTGGAGAGGATGTGTGTGAGATTATACCAAATGTTGTGAACGTTGTGTACTGTGTAGTCAAAAATTGAGTGCTGGATCGTAAGATTGTTAGAACTTACGTGCCAGGGATGCCTGAGAGTGCTACAATCAATCTGAGAAAGATTGTTTTTGTTGCTAGTGTGGTCAAAATCGAGTTTTTTAAAGCAAGATCGTAAAAAAATGTACTAGGACTGAATTTTAATTTTCATGTTTGTGTATGTTTGTGTAAATATATACATGAAATTGCCATTTTTTCCTTCGGTGGGATCTCACGTGCCGTGATAACGATCCGAGTTTTATGATCTTTCACAAGCTGACCGATCTTACATTGGTTGTGATAATTCCATTTAGTTCACTTTTGAACTTGCCAAACTAGCTTTCTGTTATGACTTATGATGCCATGAATAATATACCACATGATTATAGGCGTTGTTGTGGCAATTCCATACAATTTACTCTTCCACTTGTCAAGCTAGCTTTGTGCTGGTGTCTGTTTCAATCTTCTGACTGAACTTGTAGCAACAGAACTTGTAAACTTAATTTTGTTATATTTCAGGTGAGCATTGGAAAACAGTGGAAGGAGTTTCTTGATTATAATGAGACCATGGGCTTTATATTTCATGTAAGTAGAACTAACTGCGTGCTTTCTTATTTGTGGCACACTATCTTAAGTCAGCCTAACTGTTGTTTTTGCAGGATGATGCAAGGAAGCTCGACAGAAATGCTAAAAACAAATATGTTGTGTGAACTGTATAGCACCCTTTTACATGGCAGCAAACTAGCAATTGCATGAGATGCATCTCAGATATTCAACATGTTGCTTAATGCTTTCTAAGCCTTTTAAATCTTGTCTCGAGTAGTATTTCCAGATTTGTGTACGGATACTCTTTGACTGTAGACGATGTTTCATCAATAATAGAGTGATTTAGTTAATTGCTTTTTTTGATTGAATGTAGACAGATTCTTATATCCTAGCGTTTGAATATCTGCTAGACTTTTTCTTTTACTTGCTGTTAAGTTTTGGAAATTGCCAATGCGTTCTGTTTTTGATTGCAAACTCGTGAGTATTTGGATTAAATACCCACCTCTACTCAGGTGATTTGTTTGTTGTGCAAACTAGTTTCTTGGTTAAAGTGCATTTTTGTTGAGTCTTTTTAACCTTGATTTTTGTTAAGCCTTAATCTATTGCAGCCAGACTGAGTGCATGGATTGTAGAATTTGGCACTTCAACCTTGGGTTGCAAAGAACACCAAATATTATTTTCAACAAAGTTGCATTATTTTCACGCTTAAGGTTCTATATAAGCTTTTTAAGGTCAAAGTTAGCCGTGTTTCTCTTAACGTATGTTTGTTAGTATAAAAGTTAGTTTGGTTCTAGACTTCTTGGAGAGAAAATTTGAACTGCATTATAAGTTCTAGCTAGCGCTGCTTTGCTTTGTAGTAAAGCTAAAATACGGCTGAATTATTAATAACTACAAAATGACATCTAAACACATTCATTATTCAATTTTTGATTTTATTGAATCAGTTTAAACACCCTTGAAGGATAAAATTATATTATAGCATAAAACATATTGACAATGAAGAGCACAAGCACAATATTTTTGGTTTTAAGCATAATCTCAACATTTTTATATAACAGACAACACTAAGTCTAGCTTGCTTTCTAAGTTTGCAGGAGGATTCCTCCATGTAGATCCCATCAGGACTTTTTATATATTCCAATAATAGGGCACACATGATCAAAGACCTGATTACAATTATTGTATGGTTCCTTTTTAGAGGATATATAAACAATCAGTACTGGTAGAACAAAGGTTTGTCAAAAAATTTCCCCTTCTTCCCAGCCCCCTCCTCCGTTCAGAACCTCCTCATCTTCATCTGCGACATAATCATCCTTGATAAATAAACCGAGTCGCTCCAACGGGTTCTCAAACTGAAGTTTATCCAACCTCCCCATTGCAGTTCTGTAGCCATTTCTACCGCCCAGAGCCTTATAAGATAGTGTACAGCCACTCAAACTCTCCAGTTCTTTCACAACCTCCAAATTATGTTCTATGTCGACAGATCTTTTCATCTACAAAAGACAGACCGAGTCAATATTAACTTTGCTAATTTACAGAATGAGTTGCAAAATATATATAAATATAAGACAATATAACCTTTTCTATCGCAGCTCGTGCAGCTTCTCTTTCCTTTTCTATTTGTTGCCTTGATTCTTCTTCCGCTTTCATTCTTGCAGCTGCTTCAGCAGTTTTAATTTGGGCTTCGATCCTTGCTTGCTCTGTTATATGCAGCATATCATTAAGGGTAGTAATCATAAACAAATTATTTCAATTCTCACCATCCCAACAACATAAAGAAATCACTTATAAGAATCTAAAACCAAACACTACTGTCACATCTGTCTGTTTCAGAGAAAAATCCTCAGTTTATTGAGAAACATCAAGTGAGTGTGTGGTTTACAGAATAGATGGCACCTTTGAAATACACGTAACAGATAAAATGCATGAAGTGCATGTTTTTATTGAGATCAAGAAAATTGGAAAAATGACAGACAGGTAATGCTTATGATTAGCACTCGGGTTCAAAGAAGTGCACATATTCTATCAAATTAAATTGTTTTCCATGTAAGAGATAATATTCACCTTCACGTTGTATCCTTTCCAGTCTCTCCTTTTCAAGCTGCATTTTCAGAGGATCACCTTTATCACACTGAAATGTGCAATGAAAAATATATTAGTAAACCGCGCTACATTACAAAAACAACTTTCTGATAAGGCAAGAGTAGAGAGAAAGTCATACATGTTCGAGAAGAGTCTTTTGTTGTGCTTTCAATATGGTATCCGCAAAGCGACTTTTGAGCATAGCAGCACGGAGAGCCTTTTTAGGTGAAAGCTGGACAGGAAGAACAGTGGTGCTCCATACTAAAACATAAAAAGTATTAACACATCACTTTCAGACCTCATCACAAAAAATAAAATTTAATCGAGACTTTCTAGACAGAAAAACTGACCATCACCAGAAGAGGCATCAGTAGCAAGAGTTGTATGCTGAGAACTAGGACATGCGTGTTCACTATCTAAAGAACTTACAGCCCCTTTACATAATATGAACATTAAGTATACCATATCAGCAGTAACGTAAGCGGGTAGAACATAATATTTTACAAATCATAATTCTTCTCACCATCAGAACCAGGATCAGATTTCCTCTGCAAAGGAGATGTACATTTAGTCTTGCAGTCCTGATAAAGATATAAACTCTTATTAGACTTGAAAGTAACAGGAATGTCTTAAAGTTACAACTATTTTGCTAATGGTATGTTATTAAAACCTGTCTCAAAGCAGTAGCACTGCATGCTGGCTCCCTATCTTCAAATCCTTCAGATAACACAACAAAGTCAAATCACAAATATAAGTTAATCAGGCAACCAACAACACACTGAGCACATAAGCCAACACAAGATTGTCTAATTAGTTGATGGCCCAGAAGTTAAAATTGCTAAAAATGACACAACAGCATGTGATATCACAATAAATATTTCGCTTGCGTGCAACAAGACTCAATGAAAGACAGGCTTTTCTAAATAGAGCTAGAACCAGAGAGCTGTTCTTGATCATGATTACATTTTCTGCCTATGGAATACATAACTATTAGCTCTTCGACATAACCATATACCTATACAGTGCCCTTAATGCATCATACCTTTAATCAAGTCCTTCTGAAGTGGTTTGCAAGGAATCTGTGATAATTTAGGTACCTCCACCTACGTGCAAAGCATTGTCAATATACATCTATCAAAAATACATAAAAGAAACAAAAGTCCCATCTCACATTACGGTGACTGGATAACAAAGTTGGCAGAAACATAAATCTTATAACAATTCATGTAATATTGCATTGTTGCATATTTAAATAATGTTTTTCTCCTCACAGAATACAACACTTACTTTGGCATCTCTTGGTGTCAATGAACTAATCTTATGAATTCCTTTGTGTTCAGATGCTCGGGACCTTTTGGTCAAGGAATCTTTATGCCGGGATTGTGTACCAATACAACTTTTTCTCACAGTTTCTTTAATTATTCCAGTCTCACTTTTCCCATGTTCACTTTTCCCAAGCTCATCTTCACAATTCCATTTTTTATCCATATCTTTCCATTTTCTGTCAAATAATTTGTTAAGTTCCTTTGCCATCAAATGAACATCATTGCTTGGAGGATTATATGTCATGGCATTTGAAAAGGTCAATCTGACATCGGCTGCAAACTCCTCTTTGTTATGATAAATATTTTTCTCCAGCTTGGATTTAATTGTGCCTAAATCCATGGGATGAGATATGACCGTAAAATAATCTGGAATGTTCAACGCTACAGGATCCACTGGCACCTTAAACACCCAGCTATAGTGATGAGATGTTAAGCATTTGAGTATTGCTGCACACATCTGAGACCCTTTCCGATCAATCTTCTGCTTTTTATTCTTTGGACCCTCAATATTCACAGATGGTTCCCTTTTCTTGGAATATGGCGGTGAGGACTTTTTGATAGGATTACATGGTCTATTTGCATCAAGTTGAGACACTTTCTCTCCAAACTGACATTTTGGCTCAGAAACAACTTCTATCCGTTTGGTGGAGAACTTGATCTTCAACTTTGTAGTTGGTGCAATAGTCTCCGTGGCAATCATGGTGATATAACCGGTGAGTGCGAGGACACTCTCCAAATTTCCAAGTTCTCAAAAGTCAGACGACTTTAACTCCTTTGACACAAAGGCATCAAGGAAACTATCAGTCCATACAAAAACAGATCACCTGGACAGCCTGAATAAACACATAAAAAACAAAAGCCACCATTAATTTCAAATCCAAATACTTAAAACTATCAAACGATATTGAAAAATAACCTTTACCTTCCAAATACTTGAGTAAATAGTTATAGGGTTTAATTCGTAAAGACAATCACACAAATATTTTTCAATCAAGATCTTCAAATAAGTACAAAGAATTGACTCTAATCATAATATTTTCGAAATTACTCATATGATTGGTTGTGATTTGCTAACAGAGTATAAACTATCAATATATCAAAAATTCAAAATTGGAGAGAAATTCACCCACCCAATAACGATTTGAGGCAATACACGAAACCGCAAAGCATTATAACCGACAAATCTCACTAGATCAAGCAATCAAAAAAGTAAGAAACCACTTCAATTTCACATCAAAATCAAAAATTGGAGATAAATTCACCCATCCCCGGTTTCAAATCGAAGATAAAGTAAACAATAAGACAAAAGAAAGACGAAAATTAAAATAAAAAAAATTAGGCTATCCAACGAAACAAAATAACAAAAAAATCTAGAAAAACAAAAGAGAAAGAAGGGAAATTCGAGAGATGGAGAAGAATTAGGGTTCAAAAAGGAAGTACCTTGACTGAACCAGAGATGAAAGGCTGCGCAACCCTAGTCGAAGCTCGACGGAAAAAGGAAGAAGAGAAACGGCAGGAGTGCGATTTAGGGTTTTTAGTTATCTATACACACTACGCGTGAGTGAGATTGACTTTTGGGATTTTTTGTTTAGAGACTGATATTTTTGGTTTTTCTTATTTGGGACTCAACCATTTTATAGTGTGGTATTTCTTAGGGTAAAAGTAAAAAGCCTATTTATTTTGGTTTCATGATTGAATTACAATTTGTACTTTAGACATTCTTGAAATTAACTTTAAAAAATACTATCATAAAGTTATTTGATTGAATAATATATAAAAAATAATAATAACATATAGGTGCATGAATATTAATTTCATAAATATTTTAAAAAATTAAAACAAAATCTAACATGATTATTTTCCAAAAATTATCATTTGTATTTACAAATGATGTGAATCATAGAATTTTTGGAAAATATTCCTATTGAATTGGTTTTAATTTTATAAATATTTATGAAATTAATATTCATGTATCTATTTGTTATTTTTGTATATCTATCACTTTATAATACTACTCTTTTTAAAGTTAATTTTAAGAATGTTTAAAGTATTATTTATTTAGTATGATTTGATTGAAACATAAATAAATAAAAGACTTTGTATTGTCATGATTTTAATCTAGAAATTTATTTATTTTATGGTAAAATATCTTTTTTTTTTGTCCCTAACTCTGCCTCGGAACTCAGTTTGGTCCCTTAATTTTAAGAAATGGCATGTTGATCTTAACTTTTAAAATGGTGTCACGTTTATCTTCCTGTCAAGTGTTGTTAGTCAAAGGTAGTAAAAATTTGTCAGGTGGATTTAATTGTTGGTGACGTGGATATAACATATAATATAACAATCTAAGTGTATTGTATTGTCTCATTAACCTACAGACATAAAGGAATAAGCCCTAAAATGTTTGTTGTGGCGGTGGCGAATCAAAAGCGCTATTGAAGATGTATAGGTTGTTTCATCAAAGACGTGACAGATTGAAGACGATTAAAGATGTGTTTATCAAAAGGTTAGTAAATTTCAATTTGTTTTAGGGTAATGTGTGGTTCTATTCAGTTTTAGGGTTTATGTAAATGTTTTAGTGTAAACTTTATTTACTTAGGTTATATGAATAAGTATAATGGATGAATACATAAATCTCAGAATTCATCATAGTGGTGAATTCATTGATGAAGGTCTTAGTGTATATGAAGATGGATTAGTAGATGATCTGAGAGTGGATGTCAATAAATGGAGTTATTTTGAGCTAGTTGGTGTATTGAAAGACTTGGATTATATGGAGTTTGAGAGAATATATTACAAAGACCCTCGATTGGGGATTAATGCACTAGTTGATGACAATGGTGCTTTAGAAATTGCATATCAGTATAGGGTGCACCAAAGTGTTGATATTTTACATTCAACACACCTTGTCTCAGCCTGACTATTGTTATGATGTTGTTGATAATGTTGACGAGGGGCCTGCTGAAATTGTAGATGAGGTGGAAGAGATATTGTCAATTGTATGATAAAGTTGTTGGAGTTGAACATGCCACTGTTGGGATAGAAGAAGGTAATGTTGGAGTTGAACAAGTTAATCCTGCAGTGGAGGAAGTTAATGTTGGAGTTGAGGAAGTAAATGTTGGAGTGGAACAAGCAACTGATGGAGTTGAACAAGTTAAAGTTAGAGTGGAACAACCAACTGTTGGAGTTGAACAAGTTAATGAATTTGTATTGCATGATGACTTAAGTGATGATAGTGATGATGAAAACTACAATTATGACAGTGCTCTTGAAGTGGCTTTTGAGGATGAGACTAATGGGTATGATGGCATTGAGGAAGATAAACTTGCTAATCTAATTGGGTATGAAAGTGAGGGTAATCACTACAATAAAATTGGCAGATTGCGACAGTTATTTTGACAGTTTACGACAGTTAAAACTGACGTAATTTGCAAGTCACGACGGTTGAAGTACCGTCGCAGAAACGTGGGTCGCGGGGCCATTTCGCATTAGTTGTCAAAACCGTCACACCAATCGTCATTATCTCTCACGACGGGTAGGGAACTGTCGTAATCTGCATATTGTGACGGTTACAACCGCCGTAATTTTCCACTTTATTTATGTTTATATTATTGATTACGACAGTTCAAACCGTCGCAATTTTCTGTTCCCCAGGTATATTTGCAGGTAAATCCTTTGGAAATTTCCTTTCCACAAGTAAATTCGCAGGTAATTTATTTTTAAAATTTTAAAAAAAATTGTAAAAATATGAACATAATGGGACAGAAAATCACATATTCTTCCTTCATCTAAACATATATCATATTACATTTATATAAGCACCATGTCACTCTATAACTAAAGAGTAATCAACAACCATACTATAATACTATCTTTTCTGAAAGGAAATCATGATTACAACCCCAACTTTGTTTCAAGAATTCTTTTAATTCCATGCTTCCAGCTCTTGGTATCACTATTTATATAGTTTTGTCACCTAATTGTGATGTTATAAGGCCATATAGTGTCCATGCAACAGAAAAATCCAATGTCTCTCTAACCATGACTTCTCCATAGTGAATGTCACACTAACCAATGTCTTTCTAACCTTGACTTCTCCATAGTGAATGTCATGCTGACCAATATAAGCACAAGTTTTTGTAGCAACGAACCCATTTAGCTCATGACCACGGTAAGTAATTTTCCCAGAATCCTGTTCACATTCAAAAATAAAGTTCATTATTTAAATAAATCCTTATAACAATAAATTGATTTAGAAAATAAATTGGAAACAAATCCTTAAATGAGGGTTAAGTTTTCCTGCAAGTGCAATAAGCAAGGTTGTTTTCCCAGAACTTGGTGGACCTAAAAGGAGTGTCATCCTGAAATTACCATTCAAAATCAAAACCAAGTTGAAACTGAATCTGACCCTGGGATATTAGAGTTGTTTGTTACAGTAGTAGTTTCAGTATGAACTTTTCAAAAACTATGTCCCACATCCAAAATTTCTAAAACAAATTAAAAAGATTTCCTATAAATAAACTGTACAAAAGAGCTATTACTAAGCTGAGGATTAAAGATTGAAGCACTGTGATAGTCATATAGTATTTCTCATTCCTAAAAATCATATTTGTTATGCGTTCTAGGTTGAGGTGTGTCACATAAACAACTAAATTGTTAATCTCTTCCACAAATCTATTAAAGGCATCTTCATATCTGCAACACGAGGTAATATATGTATTAGTTAAATGATCAATTTTAATACCTAATATGCACTAAAACATCCTACACATTACACAACTAAATCATGTATTTACGGACTACTATGAGAATCACTATCTTTTACTTGCTCTGGATGACAATGAGGAAAATGCAAAGGTTCACTGAATGTATTTGGACCTTGGAAATATAACCTATTCACATGACTTGGAGACTCTTTACTTCTATTTGTTTCAATAATCTGAAATATCACAGGTATACAAAGTTACATTGAACTGTAATGTTAAACCAATGCCTTAAGGTAACAAGTATCAAAAAAAATCACATGGAATAAGTTGGTTATGAACCTCATTCAGTGATTCCAGAAAAGGGAAAAAGTTGTTCAGTCAAGTGTTATTTCGAGCAGGCGGAAGGGCTGGTAAATCAGCCACAGCTACATATTTCATTCTTGCAACTCTGAGAACTAAAGCTAGCACAATAAGGAGGCCTAAAAGAATAAGTCCAAAAAGCTATGGCCCGACAAAAGTGTATACCAACTCTTCAAATGTTGTATAACAGTTTGGCATGTTATATCTATCAGATGTGCACTTGTATGGACAAGGAGTCTCTGTCACACCACCTTTTAAAAAGGTAAAAGGAAATCTAATCAAATAAAAATTAAGAAATTAATTATCATGCTAAAATAACTAAGATTATTCAGCCTCATGAAACCTTAAAAGTAAACGCTCATACAAAACAAAATGTCTTTATTCTTTATTTCAGGTGGGATGAAAGTAAATTTCAGTAGTAAAATTATCTCGAACAGAAATATATAAAGCATGATGTGGAAGCTCATGAGGAGGCAACCATGACAGTGGGCTCTATTAGAAACACTAACATTTTTATATGTTCCAAGCAGACATTCATGTAACATGCAATTAAAATGCAAGCAAGTCTAAGAAATTGAAAACTACCTTCAAAACATCATCTCAACTATGAATACAAGTAATCTCATTATCTCACAACATTAGTAAGAAAATGACCAACAACAATAGACCACAAAGAACTAAAATTCATGATGTCATCCACCAAGTTTTCTAAAACCAATTCCAGCTTTACAAATAATTATAGAGAATTGTAAAGGGTTACAGTTCATCTACCTCATAAAAGACACCATAAAGCCCTTTGGGATATGCTTTGCCACTTATAGATCCAGTTTTTCTAGGAAGACCCTGACCACCACCAAAACCGCCTATGAAATAAGAAATAAAATCACAACTAAATTGGTTTGGATAGATGAAAATTTTATGCACAAGTGTAGATTCACACACATTTACATTAGCTAAAAGCAACCCAAAAATAGAGTTGAAAAGTATGGACATAACCTTCTGAATGAGATATGTTAATTATAAACTGCCAAGTTCTTGTAAAAATTACTCACATTGAATTTTCTTTTTTTAAATGTGACCGACTAGATGACATAGATAAAAAAAACATAGCTTTTAGTTTATAAGACTAAAATCACAAACCTTGTTATTAAATTTAAGCAAAATTGCACATAACTGTATAATTATGTGATTACAAAATTTCCATTACAACCCCCTGACCGATGAGAAAACCACAAAATAAGTTTAGTTGTTGCACAACCAATCTTCCAATGGAAAACACGTTCAATGGCTCTACTTTATTTCCATGATTCACCTACTATATATCACATTCAAATATACAAGATTTTATCAAAGAGTAACATTAATTAGTCTCCGGTTAGAGAGACCTGTTGACTTAAACCAAGAAGTCATAACTCAAACCAAATCATATCTAGTACCTATCCAATGTGATTCCAAATATTAATTTAACTATCATATCTAGTACCTATCCAATGTGATTCCAAATATTAATTTAACTATCATATCTAGTACCTATAGCAGATATTCTGGTATACCAACCCAATACTAAGTCTTCACTAACATAGGTAAAATATGTAAGGTCATGTAAAACACATGAAACTATAATTAAGAGCTCACTAATACAAAAAAGCTATTAGTGATGACTTATTTTAGTTGAACCGATTAATTAATATTATTTATATCATTTTAAATTAAATATTAATATATGCTTTGAATTTATTTATATTTATTTATACTTATGGCATTAGCAAATACATTGATATTCAATAAAATTAATTTGCCAACAGAATTAACACTATTTTTTTTCATCTAGTAGTTAACACACACAGTGTTATACTGTCAGGGCCACAAATTTGCGGTCATAAAAAGTTTCAGGACCAAGAAAACCCAACAACAATACCAAATATATTAATTGTATTCCTAAGTCAAACAACTCCCCAACCTGATACATCTCATTTATCTTTACTGAGTCGCTTGCATATGAAACCTCAGGAGAAATAAATGATATAGTATGTCCAAATAAGAATGATGCAATCCATTTGGACGACTTTTTCCTATCTTGAAGATTTTCCAATGTAAAGTCATTCACTCGGAGTCCAAAAAGACAAATTAAAAATAGGATATGACTCTAGCAAGTATTGTAATTCGAAAACGCAAAACTCGATATCAACAAAATCATATACTTGTTACCTTTACCACATTTGGCATTTTTCTATAAAACATGTGAAAATTGAAGGAACAAGAACGGGTTACTAAAAAAAGATGCTTAATTAAGCTATAAAAGACGTGAAAGAGAAATGCCATTATCAAAAGAAAAATGTCACTAACCAGGAAAAGCCTTCAGAGACCTTTGAAATAATTTAACTGCAACATCTATCAAACCACCTTTAGCGTGCCATGTATTGATTCTATGGACATTAAATCAAAACAAATAAACCCTAAATCAAAACAAAACCTAAATCATAAAATCAAAACAAACACAATTGATAATTAATTCTATGGACATTAACAGGGAATAAACCCTAAATCCCTAAATTGAAACAAAATATCTTCATAGAAATCAAAAACATAAAGCGCAAGAAAAATAATACCTTCAATGATTTTCTTTGTACATGAGATGTGTCAGGTGAATGAGTTTGCGATTATGAGATTAGACAGAATACAAACTTTTAGCAATTTTAGAAAAATCGAATATGGTTTCAAATTGGATGGAAAAAGGACAAGGGTTTACAATTCTAAAAGAAAATGAAAGCGCGGTAGAAATTGAAAATCATGGCCGCGTGAATTGAAAGATTGGTAGTGAAGAACACGACGGGTGATGGAAAACGGTCGCGAAATTTCAGCGAGGTCGGTTTACAACCGTCGTTGGATAAGAAATTGGGTTTCCTGAGCGTGAAACAGGAGTTTGAAAGCTTTCTCGTTTATTTTAATATCTTGTATGTTATAATTCTTTTTTTTTGAATTAATATTGAAATTGCTACTATTATACTATAAATACATTAATATTAATATAATTAATAATTAGTGATTGATATTGTTATTATTATTACTATAATAATAATAATAATAATAATAATAATAATTAGTAAATAAAAGTGAAAAGGTGGGAAAAATAAAATAATTAATGGAAAAAATAGGAAAATAAAGGAATAAAAAAAGTAACAATTATAATTGGTCAAAGTAGTCGCGACAGTTAGTTTTAACTGTCGTGATTGTTAAAAGAGGACGGTTCTTTGATAATTGTTGTAATTATGTTACTCAATATGTTTAAAAAATCTACGACAGTTGGTTCTAACTGTCGTGACAAATGTCGCAGTCCAGGAATAAGGACGGTTTTGTAGGAACTGTCGCAACTCATGTGTCGTAAATCTCCTTTTTTCTTGTAATTAATGGAAAAGCCAAAAAAACATAAAGATAACTTTGGAGAAGATAAAGGGAGTGATAATGACAAAGGGAGTGATAATGACAATGAGGACATGCAAAATGGGTGTGATGGTGATGATAGTAGTGGAATTCCAAGAAAGAAGCACCTTATGTTCAGGCAACCAAATGACATGTCAGATTACAAGTGAAAGGTGATAATGTTTTTTAGTTTAAAGGGTGATTATAAGGAAGCAATTATATCTTATGTTGTGCAAAATGGTAGAGACCCAAGGTTTGTAAAAAAATGACAGAGTTAGGGTAAAGGTTAGATGTAAAGTTTGTTGTGAGTAGGAAGCTTATTGCAGCAAATTGTCAACTGAAAACTCTTGGCAACTTAAGAAAGTAACTGACAAACACAGTTGTAGTAGAAAGTATAATATGAAGTTGATGAGTACAAAGTGGTTGAGCAAGAACATTCATAATAGCTTGAAAAATAATCCAAGGATGACCATAAAGGATATCAAGGAGAAAGCCCATGATAAATGGAATGTTTGGATTAACAAAACCAAAGCAATACGAGCAATATTTGGTACTAGAGACTATGTTGATGGTTCTTTTTTGGGAAATTACACAAGAGTTTATGACTATTGTCATAAACTGTTAAGAGTTAATTTAGGGTCAACAAGTAAGATCAGTGTTGATCATGTACAAGAAGGTGTTGAGGATCAAATGCCATATTTTAGAAGGCTTTACATATGTTATATTGTTTGTAAGGAAAACTTTAAGTTGTGCAAACATGTAATAGGGCTTGATAGGTGCTTTCTAAAAAGGTTGTGTGGAGGGCAAATTTTGGTTGCCATATGGAGGGATCCTAATGACCAAATGCTTCCTGTAGCATTTGCAGTTGTGGAAGGTGAAAACAAGGATAAATGGACTTGATTTTTAGAGATATTAATTGTTGACCTTGGTGGTAAAGATCAATGTCTGACATACACATTCATTTGCAATTTATGTGCTTCTGTTATGGAATCAGTTTATGTGTTCAAAATTATGTGTCAAAAGTTATGGCATCCAGTTTGTGTATTTATGTTATGTAACCAATGTATGGAACATATTCTGTGGCAAAAATATGTGTCAAATTTATGGAACCAGATTATGTATTTCTGTTATGGAACATATTCTGTGTCCAAATTATGTGTCACAATTTATGTGTCAAGATTATTATGTCATGCCCAAAATTACAGGTCATGCCCAAAATTATATGTCAATTTTAACAAACATTATAGGTCATCCCCAAAATTATCTTTACGAACATTACAAAATTCAACTGATACAAAATTCAACTAATACAAATAGGTAATTGCTACATAAGGTGCCTATAATAATTCAATTGATACAAACATTTCAATTGGTACAAACATTTCAACCAGTACAATAATCACATTGATTAAACTGCTACTAACTTCAACCGGTACAATAATAATCACATTGATCCAAAGTTTTAATACTAGACATAATAACCAAACTCATTCTAACCTAATTTATTCTAAAAATTAATACAATGATAATCATCAAAAACATCAAATTCCAAAGTTTTTTCCACCTAAGAATATTCTTCATTTCACTTTCAAGATTCGTCAGCCTTTTCACTAATTCTTCATTCACCGGTGTGACTTTTTCAATGTCTTTTTTTGCTTCAACAATTTCCTTTGTAACCACACCCAACCTATGCATCCAAAATTGCACTTTCTTATCACCCACATCCTCAAAGAACCAACCAAAGTAACCATGCCCAACTTGCATATATCCCTGGAATTTTCATTGTTTGGAGTTCAAATTACATAGAGAATGAAACTCAAACATAAATTAAAAAGCTTGCATACTATATAATTTGGACAACCCCATAAAAGTTTTACCATATTCTTGACGGTAATTGCCCTTTGAAAAACAACCATGTATCCACAATGACACATGGGCTTCCATCGTAACCTACTAGATGCATTCGAATCCTCACTTTCTGAGTTTTTTGTTTCAACATCGACGATGAACCACTTGATTTCATGATTGGCTAAACCTTAGGTTAGATTTGGGATGGAAATTTGAAGAGAAAAAAAAAAGATTTGGTTTTGCCCTAAGACTGATTTGGGAACGAAGGAAGGCTAAATAGAAAAGATGAAGTTGCCTTGTATAACATCCAGAAATTCAGTCTAAGACATTACCAAATATATATATACACACACATATATATATATATATATATATATATATATATATATATATATATATATATATATATATATATACATATATATACATATATATATATATATATATACTTTTAAAAAATGCTACAATTTATTTTTATATATTAATTATTGATCTTACCTGATCAGGAGGACCTTCCAGTGACTTGATGTACGACCAAAGAACGTGAGAAATGAAAGGGGGGTTGTGTTCGTTGAGTTGTTCTCCGAACATGCTGGAAGGATGGTGTTTGAGCTTTGATCTTCTGTTGTGGAAGAAGGGGAAACTAGTTTCCCACCGACGACGCCACTGATCTTACCTGATAAGGAGGACCTTCCAGTGACTTGATGTACAACCAAAGAACGTGAGAAATGAAAGGGGGGGTTGTACCTGCAAGGTACTCCAATGCTTAAGTAAGTATCGGTACAATGAAATAGGTAAGTTATAAAGTGAATCTGAATACCTGACCCTTTAGTGAAAAGGGGTATTTATAGTGAGCCCCCAGCGCTGGGCCAAGATCCTTCTTTGGGCTGGATCAGCTAGGCCCAAGGAAGAACTACCAAGGAACGCGTGAGAAGCGTGAAGACCTAGCTAAGAGGTCTGGTCCTTAGTCCAACTGCCCCTATCTTTCAGGAGATAATAAGGGACAGTTGGGTGGCGTGGCAAGTGACCTGGCAGACTTGCTCTTCGCCCGTCCTGAATGTATGCTCGGACGTTAGATGTCTTTGCCCGTCTGCTAGGCGTCCCTGCTCGAGTATATGGGCCTCTACTCGGTAAATTGGGCCATAGCTCAATTTAATCTTGGGGCCCAATCCGGAACAATTATAATTACAAGTTTTGGAAAGATATGTGAATTAAAATAAATCAAATATGAAGCTTAATGAAAACAAGGAATTTCAAAAGAAAAAGATGATTCTCACACTTAGTATCAAACCAAAACTTTACGAAGGAATGACACTCACCCTTTAGGAAGATGGATGCAGCAGCGGTCAAAGACGGAGAAAATTGAGGTCGGCATTGAGATTACTCAAATGAGAATCCAATCGGTTCACTAGAAAGGTGATGAGATAAGGATTAAGAATAAGTCTTTTGTTTTTTGGTTGGAGATATGGTAGTCTAAGATGGGAGGAAGAAAGGGGTGGCGACGGTTAGGGTTTCAGAGGGAGAATGGGATAATGAGATTTTCATTGTGAGAGAGAAACATGAATGAGTTAATATCCCCTTCTCTCTAGTTCGCACAACAATAGAGAAAAATATGGAAACTATATAATTCCACCAGACTAAATCAAAACTCATTGTAAATTATTTATAAAATTAAATAAAACATCTAATAATTATTGTGAAAAACGATATCAGAATAACAAGGTATATTTGGTTTCTTGAACACTAAGAAACCCACAAAGGTAGGAAAAAGGACAAACACGCGAAACCCTATTAGGGTTCGCAAAAGGAAGAGAAAAGAGTTAGAAGAATAGAGAATTGGTTAAATCTGTTTTACTATTCACTTTCTCAATAGGGTTCAAAGATTACAAGTGAATACCAACAATTAACCTCTCTCAACCTTATAAGGATTCACCACACCTTATGATGAGAGACTAGTATGTTATTTATAATAAACCTAACATACTAAACTAATGGGCTTAATAATTACCCATTACAAGCTAACTTAAACAATTGGATCCATAATACAAGACCCAATTTGACAACAACATGAGAACAGACTTCGACGACATGTTAAACCTAGAGTTCGTTCCAATATATCACAAATCTCCACCTTGGAACAAACTCTATAACAACAAAAAACAAACTAGCTTTCTTCATGCAACTTTATCAACTCCATACAGTGGAAAAACTTGCAACTGGTCAACGTCTTGGTGATCATATCAGCAACATTATGATCTGTCAAAACCTTTAACACCTGGAGTTCTCAACACTCAATTACCCCTCTGACGAAATGCAACATCACATCAATGTGTTTGGTTTGCTCATGATAGGCTGATTTCTTTGACAAGTGTATTGAATTTTGACTATCACATTTAACAGTGATACCTCGACCTTAAAGTTTCAGCTCATTTGTAAAACCTTCAATCCACAATGCTTCCTTTACAGCTTCAGTTAGGGCAATATATTCTACTTCAGTGGTTGATAAGGCAACAACCTTTTGAAGTGTTACTTTTCAACTAAATGTTGTGTCAAACACGGTGAAAATATATCTATAAATATATTTTCTAGAATCCATACAACCTGCATAATCAGAGTCGACATATCCTTTTATTGCTGCTTTACTATATTCACCCAAGGCTCCACTGTAAATTATGACTCTATTCAGAGACCCATTTATGTACCTCAGAATCCTCTTCAATGCTTGTTAGTGATCCTTTCTAGGATTTGTCATACACCTGCTTACAAGACTTACTACATATGATATGTCGGGTCTAGTACAAACCATAACATATATCAAAGAACCTAGTATGTTAGCATATGTAATGTTATTTATATAAGTTCTTTCAACATCAGTACTGGGACACTGATTTATACTCAGCTTGAATGAAGGGTTTTTCAGAGTCACAACAGGCTTTGAATTCGACATACCAAACTTTTTCTTAGAATCTTTTTCAGGTATTCCTCTTGAGACAAGCATAATCTCGATTGCTTTCTCAATCATAGTCGTTTTTTGAGTTGTCGTTAACGCAACATTTATGGCCGCCTCTCCCTTCAACATTTCCAAGCAATCATGGTGCACCAGTAGGGCTTTCATCTTCAAGCGTCATAGACCGAAATCATTCTCTCTGGTGAACTTCTCAATCTCATACTTTGTTAAAGGCATATTCTCCACCCTCACCGCACCTATTTATTGTTAATCTGATGCCTTAGAAATAAAGTATAATTAGTTTCTTTGTGATCAATAAACCCACAAGGGTTATGGTTTATGAGAAAATAAGAGAAACAATGAGTATTTGTTATAAACTGTTATTCTTTCCTTTCTCTTTAGGGTTCAAAGATTACAAGTATACAAGAATAACAAATAACTTCTCTCACTTGAAATTAGGGTTTTATCTTCCTATTTTACCTTATCCCAAAATGAGAGACTAGTATGTTATTTATAATAAAACCAACACACTAACATAATAGGCTTTTAATAATTACCCATTATAAGCTAACTTAGGAGTTAAGTTAACTTAAAACAATTTGGATCCATAACATAAGGCCCAATTTAACTATCATGTGAACCAACTTCGACTTCATGCTAAACCTCTCTCTTATCAGAGTTCGGCTCAATATTCCACAAATCTCCACCTTGGACCTAACTCTATACAAACAAGAAAATAAACTAGCTTTTTTATGCAACTTTATCAATTGCATACAGTGAAAAAACTTGCAACTGGGCAACGTCTTGGTGATCATATCAGCAACATTATGATCTGTTGAAACCTTCAGGACTTGGATTTCTCCACGCTCGATTACCCCTCTGACGAAATGTAGCCTCACATCAATGTGTTTAGTTCACTTATGATAGGCTGAATTCTTCGACAAGTGTATTGCACTTTGAATATCACATTTAACAGTGATAACTCGACGTTGAAGTTTCAGCTCATTTGCAAAACCTTCAAGCCACAATGCTTCCTTGACAACTTCAGTTAGGGCGATATATCCCGCTTCAATGGTTGATTAGGCAACAACCTTCTGAAGAGTTTCTTTCCAACTAATTGTTGTGTTAAACATAGTAAAAATATATCCAAAAATATATTTTCTAGAATCCATACAAACTGCAAAATCAGAGTCGACATATCCTTCGATAGCTGCTTTACTATTTTCACCCAAGGCTCCACCATAAATTAGGACTTTATTCAGAGACCCATTTATGTACCTTCAAATCCACTTCAAATCTTGCATGTGAGCCTTTCTAGGATTCGATATGTACCTGCTTACAAGACTTATTGCATATGTTATGTCGGGTCTAGTACAAACCATATCATACATCAAAGAGTCCACTATATTAGCATATGGAATGATATTCATATAAGCTCTTTCGACATCAGTATTGGGACACCGATCTATACTCAACTTGAATTGAGGGTTTGTCGGAGTCACAACAGGCTTTGAATTCGACATATCAAACTTTTGAGAATCTTCTTCAGGTATGCCTCTTGAGACAAGCATAATCTCGAATGCTTTCTCAATTATGATCGTCTTTTGAGCTGTCGTTAATGTAACATTCATGGTCGCCTCTCCCTTCAATGCTTCCAAGCAATCTTGTTGCACCAATATGGCTTCCATCTTCAAGTGCCACAGACTGAAATCGTTCTCTCCGGTGAACTTTTAATCTCATACTTTGTTAAAGGCATCTTCTCCACGCTCACCGCACCAATTTGTTGTGAATCAGATGTCTTAGGAACAAGATATAATCGGTTTCTTTGTGATCAAGAAACCCGCAAGGGTTAGGGTTTATGAGAAAATAAGAGAAACAACAAGTATTAGTTATAAACTACTATTTTTTCCTTTCTCTTTAGGGTTCAAAAATTACAAGTATACAAGAATAACAAATAACCTCTCTCACTTGAAATTAGGATTTTATCTTATTATTTCCCCTTATGCCAAGATGAGAGACTAATATGTTATTTATAATAAAACTAACACACTAACTTAATGGACTTTTTAACAATTATATATTACAAGCTAACTTAGGAATTAAGCTAACTTAGGAATTAAGCTAACTTAAAACAAATTGGATTCATAACACAAAACTCAATTTAACTAGCATGTGAACCAACTCCGATTTCATGCTAAACCTCTCTCTTATCAGAGTTCAGCCCAATATTCCACAAATCCAAATAAAAACCGCAAACCAATCCAATAAAATAGAAAACCGCAGAAAATTGAAAATTATGGATGTGTTTGGATGTCATTTTGTAAAAACTGATCGGTTCAGATCGAATTTCGGATTAATTTTTTAAAATCGATCCAAACCGAACCAAATAACAAGTATATATTATTATACTTATTTTTTTTAGTATTGTTAGAATGTGTGGGTTGAGACTAACTCAACCCTACAAAACTGACTGGTAGGGTGAGGATTGCACCCACTTATAATCACATGTTCAGGCCATACATTGTTCGATTTGAGACTTTTAACACCCTTTCTCACGACTAGGATTGAGGGTCATGAGCGTGAAACTAAATGGTGGGTGGCCTAATAGTGGAGTGACCCAACAAATCTTAAACTGCGCTCTAATACCATGTTAGAATGTGTGGGTTGAGCCTAACTCAACCCTATAAAACCTGTTGTTGGGATGAGGATTGCACCCACTTATAATCACATATTCAGGTCACACATTGTTCGACGTGAAACTCTTAACAAGTATAATATATTATGTTAATTTATTATTATATGATACTTTAAAAAAATACTATTTATTAGTTTGATTTAATCTATTAATTTTTATTATTTCATTTGTTTTAATCATAACCGATAATTATCATTTTATAATATTAACTTTTAATATAATATATGTTATATATTATATCAAATTTATTATTTATTAGTGTTTTTATAATATTAATAAAATTATAATTTTTAATTTGGATATCCAAAAAACCGATCCAAATCAAACAGCAAGAAATTGGACTGGATCGAATTTTTTAATCTATCACTCAAAACCAAACCACAAATAAGTTTATCTTTGAATAAGATAATATTTTGCTTCAAAACAGATTGAAATCGAACTACGAACACCGCTAGTTGTGACTATAATAGTAAGGATATATAAATAAAATTTGCCAAATTTTTGGGGGAAAATGTACTTGGAAAATTTTATGTAAATTCCTTTAACTCGTGTGTATTTTTTCAAAGAGGTATTTAAATATAGTCAATCTAAAAAGTTTTCTTTTTTGAAGAAAAAAAGGCAATAACATTCATTTATAAAAGGTTAAATATGTTTTTGGTCCCTCTAAATATCTCAATTTCGCTTTTAGTCTCTCTAAAATTTTTCTATAAAGAATTATCCTCCTATAAATTTAAATTTTAACTTTTGGTCCCTCATGACAAAATCGTAGCTAAAATGGTCTCTAATTATGTCGCTAAATAAAAAACCGTCACTAAAATTGCCGCTAAATCGTAAACATCGTCGCTAAATTGCAGGAGGGACAAAAAGTTAAAATTGAAATTTTTAGGAGGACCATTCTTTGAAGAAAATTTTTAGAAGAACTAAAAACGAAATTTGAGATATTTAGAGGGACCAAAAACATATTTAACCCTTTATAAAAAGTACAAACAATGTTATAATTACATCAAAGACAATAGACAAGAGCTATCAGTTAAACGGGGCAACATTCACCAGAGTTGCCTCAACAAGCAAGGATTTAGCATACCTAGGTTGTCAATAGCGCGGTATAGCGGTATAGCGTAGCAGTAGAGGGCCTCGGCGCTATGCTTTTGGCCCGCTATCTGCGATAGTGGAAATAACGGCCGCTATTTGGGATGTCATGACGGCGCAATAGCGGTTTTGTAGAGGTTTACAAACCGCTATTGTGAAGAAATGGCAGTTTTGTAATTTTTTAAGTTTTTTAAGGGCAATATTGGTATTTTAGCCTTTCATTTCACTAGTATAAAACATGATAATGATGCATTAGGTCATTATCCCCTTGCTTTTCACTCCAAACGGTGAAAAGTTAAGTTATTGTTCTCTGTCTTCGTAACCTAAAAACAAAACTCATGTTACCGTTACCTCATCTTCACTCAAACGCAACCGACTCCACCTCAACTTAGATTGGAGATTTGAAATTAATTATCTATAAAATTATAATATAGATTCATTTTAAGAAGAGATGCGAGCTAGAGCTTTTGATCAAAATCTACAAGACTTGGTTTTTGTGAAATACAACCAAGCTCTCATGGAACGCTTAAATAACAATAATTTAACTGATCCTATTCTCCTCAAGAATATTGATGAATGTTATGAACGGTTGCAACAAAATGAGGATGAAAATGGAATATTGGAAGATGATTTGGTTTTTGGAGAAGAGGGTTTGACTTGGGAATTTATTGGTATTGTCGCTGGAGCAAATGAACCAACAAGAGTTACTAGATATAACTCTGGACTTGCTACATTAGTGTCTAACGAAGATGATGAGATGGAGGTGGAAGAAGAAGAGTTTGAAGTTGAACCAAGTGATGAGCAATATGATATGAATGCGGTGGAACTTATAAGTGAAGATGAGGCGGATGTGGTTTAATTATTTTGTTACGTTTGTTTAGGTTTAGACTTTGGTTTAGTCATTTTGAGCATATTTATAATTTGATTTTGATGAGAACTTATATTGTAATGCTATTGGAATTTATATATTGTTGCAACTTCTATTTTTAAAGTATTATGTATGTTGTTGGAACTTATTTTAAGTATTTATGAATTCTTGTTAAGTATTTGCCTTGATTTTGAAAGCTCGCAATAGCGGTCATCCCGCTATCCGCTATAGCATTTTGAGGGTCTGGAGCTACGCACCACTATCTGAGATTAACAACCTAGTAGCATATAAAATCATATTAAACCATACCACTTCCTTCTACTTCAGACATAGGATAATCAATCTGAAACTCAAAACTCTACAATCCAATCAGCACAGCAAATTGAGCTGCTAAGGACTCAACCACACCAAAACACCAATCAGAAATTCCAGCACAATAATTGACCCCTACACCGCACCAACTGAACCTAGTCTATCTAAAACTTAATGTAAAATATCTAAAATGATTCAATAAAACTTAATGTAAAATATCTAAAATGATCAACAAAATCATACACTTCACTGTCCAAAATCTCTATCTTTTAAGTTTCAAGTAACCTCCAAGAAAAGCCCAAATGTTTTCAGAGTCTCATCCCAAATCTGCATACAAAACAAAAAGTGTCCTCCCTTAATTGAATTGCAAAAATTTAACAACTTATAAACTAATTTTCTCATATAAACTTGGCATCCAACAAAATAATAGTACTTGTTGCAACTTACTGTGCAACAAGACAAAGTCACACTTTCACAATAACTTATAGTTCAGTCATCCAAGCTCAAAAGTTGCATGATAGAAGATAAAAAAACACCTAGCAGCATAGTGAAACTACTACTTACATAGTATATATACTATCAATATCAATAAACTATGAGTTGACATGTTGCAGAAGCCTTCGGGCATAAACACATTCTTGTTCGTTTTATTTTGCACGGGATTTTGATTTCCATAGTTTGTAAAATTCTTTCATTCTTCAAAATATATATTGGTAACATTAGGAATATAATGCTCTTAATAGTGCAAGTTCTGAGTTGCAATAAAAGGCATTGTGGCACACACTCCGGTTCCACCCAGCAAAAAATATCGAGCTCCTTGGGGCCGAGGATACTCAACATTTCTCAAATGAAGGGTTTTGAGTGAGGGAAATATAATAGAAGAAATATAAGAACCTTCCAGGCAAAACCCCTTAAGGTCAAGCCTTACAAGAGTTTCGCATGGGAAAATACTAGAGGGAAATTTAGGTCGCAAAGGATAACCAACTTCATAAAAATCTAGATGAAGTACAAGATTTTGGGGTTTGCATTGAACAATAAAGTTGACCCATTTGGCTATATCGTGCATATGGAGACAAGTAGGAGACACATAACAAATTTCCAGGAAGAAATTGTTGATGGAATGAGATTCAGTTGCGTCTCGAGAATCCATAACGAATTGGACTGAATCTTCGAATCCACAAGCTTTGATGCCGGTGAAATCAATATTGTCACACCATTTCCATAGATTAGTCCACCTCTTGCTCAATATACTCGTGGTGTTATCGGGATGGAACTGGAACCACTTGGTGTTAATGTCAGAATTGATCCCCGAACCAGATTAAATTGATGATAAAAATCGGGAAAAAATGTATTTTATTATCATATGAATTTATAAGACATAAATATAAGTTATAAGCTCAAAAAATGGTCGTGACAAATATATATATATATATATATATATATATATATATATATATATATATATATATATATATATATATATATATATATATATATATATATATATATATATATATATATATATAAAGTAACTCATTAACTCTAAAACACCATTTTTCAGTTTTAGAAATTGAACTAAATCAAAAGTACAATTTTGTAATTGCACTTACACATAAAAAATGCTATTAATTCAAATATTTATTCTGCTTTATTACTATTTTTTTATACTATTTTTACTATCAACATTTATTATGCTCATGCAATCAAAATCCAATTTCATTTTTCAATTTATCACGAATACCATACATAAAATCAATTTTCTCTAAGAATCCAATTTTCCATTTTCCAAATGAAAATTTAATTTTACAATCCTCAAAGCATTCTAAAAAACTCAATAGTCACCGAGAAATATCAAATTCAAATCTCCACATTGGTTATTTACACCCAATTCTACACATTTTATCAAAACCTCTATTTTCAATCTTCTTCCCCTTTTTCCTCTCTCACATCAAAAGGCTTTCTTCTATGCTCAAAAACTCTAAAGTCTGTCATTGTTTTTGTTTCAAGCTTACACAGGAGAAGAAAACGAAAGCAAACTCATTTTAACCCTAGATTATCATCCTCTCTCGGTCGCTCTTTATTGAAAACTAGTTTTTGACATTTCAGTTGTAGTAACTAATTACCTTATATGGCGTAATCGGTTACGACATTGCTTTTTGACTTGGAAGTGCAGAACACATGCTCATAATCAGTTACGGGATTGGCGTAACCGGATACAAAGGGTAATTTCAGTTTTTCTACTATTTTTCAGTTTCAACTTATTTAGTTAAGATGTTTTGTTAGTTTCCCAATCATTTTGTACATTTAGTATAAATAGTCTTGTAAGCTCCACATAGTAGTTAATGCCAATTACTCTTCTCACCCTCAATTACTCTCTATTTCTCTTTATTTTCTCTCTCAATCTATTAACTTCATCTTCTCTAATTATCCAGATTTTCCATTAATTCACCTTAATTAATTTTTTGGGTTCTAACATTTGGCATCAAGAGCATTGGTTTTGATCCAATTCCGCTGCAACAATGAGTACTATTTCCAATGATAGAATCCCCACCAAAATATCGATTCTTGATTCGAAGAATTATGACAAGTGGTCCAAACAAATGAAAGTGTTGTTTGGGTATCAAGAAGTTCTTAAAGTGATCAACAATGGTGTCACACCACTTGGGGCAGAAGCTACAGATGCTCAAAAGGTTGCATTCAAGAAAGATAAGAATAAAGATTACAAGACACTCTTCTTGATTCATTATTGCATCCATGGTGACAACTTTGAGAAATTTTGCGATTATGGGTTGGCGAAGTAAGCTTGGGAGAACTTGGAGAAAGCTTATGCAGGGGCTGTTAAGGCAAAGATGGTGAGGTTACAGTCTCACAAGAGGCAATTTGAGTTAACGTAAATAGAAGAAAAGGAAATGATCAACAATTATGTAACACGTATTACGCGTTTGGTGAATCAAATCAAGTCTTGTGGAGAAACTGTTTCGGAGCAAAATGTTGTGTCGAAGATTATGCATTCTTTAACATCAAGCTTCGACTACATTATAGTCGCTATCGAAGAGTCAAAGAATCTTGCGACATTGAGCATATATGAGCTTCAAAGCTCTTTTGAGGCTCATGAATAGAGAATGGACGAGAGAGGAAATGATAAAGCAAGAACAAAGATTGCTTTGTAAGCACAACTTAACGAGAAAAGTAGAAGATTGAAAGGACAACGAGCTTCGAAAGGGAAGCAAAATTCTCATAATTTGGGTGGAAACGATCCACAAAATTCGAAGATTTCAATGGGGGAAAAAGGGTGATAGCAGCTCCAAAGATGGTGATCATAGAAACAACTTCTAGAAGATTGGCAAGAGTAGATCGAAGTGTTATAATTTTCATAGACTTGGTCATTTCACAAGATATTGTCGCGCGAGACCAAGGGAGAATCAAAGTGATGAAGTAGAGGTTGCAAGGAATTAGGTAGATGATGAAAATGCGCTCTTATTTATGATCACCAAGGAGAATTATGGCATTAAAGAGGTGTTGGGCAGCAGTAGCAACTATAAGTTACTGGACAACAGCTACAGTAGTTCGAAAAATGTTGCAGATCGAAACGCGTTCAGAGAAAAATGTAATGATTACAGTTCGAGATGGAGTCCAAGGCAGCGATGAGTGGTACTTGGAATCTGGTTGTTCACTGCATATGACAGGTAGAAAGGATTGGTTTGTGCAAATCAATCAAGTCACGAAGAGTAGAGTAAAATTCGTGGATGATACCACTCTTGCGGCCAAAGGTGTCGGTGATATTTTGATCAAGAGGAAGAATGATGAACATTCTATGATCAATGATATCTTGTATATTTTGGGAATTAAGTGTAATATCTTGAGTATTGGCCAATTTCTTGAGAGGCACTACAAAATTCGCTTGGAAGACAATATTTTACGCGTTGTGGATGCAAACTAAGTTTTGATCCTTAAGGCTCATATGGATGCCAATAGGACTTTCAAACTGGAGTTGAAAGTGATGGAGCATGGGTTTTTAGCTAAAGCGGCAGGTAGAGAATAATGGTTATGGCACTACCGTGTTGGACACACTACTACAAAACGTGTAAACAACGACATCATGGTCACTATGATTTTTCCCTAGACAGTGGTGACATATCTAAACTAAGGCATTACCATATTTATCATAGTGGTTACTGAAACAACTATTGTGATACAATCAAACTTTCATCGGTTCGAACCTCAACACTTATATATAGTTTACCCCATTAACATTTAGGCACACCTTTTATTTTTTTATTCATTTTAAAATCAACAATAAAAGGGATATCACTACGGTTACTATGATTAACTGTTGTGATATATTTATAATAAATAAATACTTATCTATTTTAAAATCTTGTTCTTCATACATTAAGGTATTCTTCTTCTTCCGTCTAGTGTTACATATTTCTCATTATCTTGTTTGTTCTACTTTAAGGTGTTTCAATGTTGCATTTGAAGACAAACTTATCCTAAGGTGTTTCTATGTCTTATACCGCTGTAAAATCTCGATCTAGAAATTTATATGGTTGTGATGGTCGTATGATTTCATACCAATGCAAGAAAGGACAAAATAAAGGAAGGTTTTTTTTGGAGATGTCCATTTCTGAGGAGTGATGAAACCTGTAACTTATTCATATGAGATGAAAACATGGGAGAAAGAGATGGAAATGAAGATAAGAGCATTATGAAGTCAGAGTTAGAAGTTGTGGGGTATTTGAAGATTATGTACGAGGATTCAAAGAAGAAGAACACGAATTAGAAGAACTAACTGAAATCAGAGGGATTTTCTGGAAATCTCAAGATGTTATGTTTTATTGTTTCCTTTATGTTTACTGTTTACTTTGTTATGAAATGTAATAGTTAGGGTTTGAATTACATTGTTGATGTTTAAACTGCAAATGCATTATTATATTCCATTAACGTTAAGGCGCACCTTTTTATTTTTTATTTTTTAAAAAAGTGTTATCACCATGGTTCTTCTAGTTAACCGTTGTGATATATTTATTATAAATAAATACTTATAATTACGATCCTTATTTTTACTCGTTGTGAAATTGTTTACCCATATATAAGCGAATTAACTTTCATATATTGACAGTAGCGTCATTTCCTTCAAGCGAAACCCTATAACCCATTTTTTATCTTTTTCTTCACTATTAGTGAATCTCATGCTTCATACACTAAGGTATTCTTCTTCTTCTTCCATCTATTGTTAAATATTTCCCATTATCTCGTTTGTTGCATGTTATTTATTATTCTTTTTCTTCCATCTATGGAAGCAAACTTCATATAGTCTTAGAAACTATGAAAATAAATATAAGAAGTATGAAGCTTTTGTGTAAGCTTCCTCCTCCTTATATTTATTTTTCATAGCTTCAAAAACTAGATGAACATTATAGCTTCACAAACAAGATGTTAGTAAATGAAGAAACAACATGGTATGCTCCTCTCTTCTCTCTTTTGATCTCTCCTTACTATTCATGTTCCGCAATTATTTTCATCTGAGGATGCTCATTGTTGAAGTCTGTTGTGTTTCCTTCCAGGTTAAGGGGATGATACATGGTGATGATGTTAGTGGTAGCAAGCGTATAGTATGAGTTGACAAGGTTCATATGGTTTGTGTAGCAATGATGAAGAATACAAAAAGTATGAAGTCATTGTGGAAACATAGTATGTGAAGAGGTATATTTTCTTGTAACTGTTTAACATAGTCTGTGATATTGTATGCGGTTAGGATTTTGTTGATAAATTTATAATATCTGATTCTAGTGTATGATGTTGTTTGAGCTTATTATATTCTATGTAGATTGCTTGTTTCACTAATCAACCTCACTTAAAATACATTCATTTAAATTGACAAATCTGTAAATTAAGTTGTATTTGAAAACTAAGTTAAATAAAACATTGTTGTTTTTAAATTGCATGTGTATCTTCGTTCATCTCATTTTGTTTTAGATACACTATGGTATAATGACCCGGCTCCTTAGATGCATCGCTAAATTCGTTTATAGTTAAATTTCCATAACAACAATTTATTGGATAGTCAACCTCCTCATCCTCATTGATAATAGTAAAATTTATGATTATAAAAATTACGATAATAAGTGATGAGGAGAAGATAGACTATCCAATAAATTGTTGTTATGAAAATTTAACTATAATCGAAGACAGTGATGCATCTAAAGATCCAAGTCAATATAACATAGTATATCTAAAACAGTATGAGATGCACGATGAGACGAATGCAATAAAAAAACAACAATGGTTTGATTAAATTGATTTTCTAAAATAGTTTAATTTTTCAGATTATATACTTCTTCATCAATTTGAATCCCTGTATTTCTTTAGTGAGATGTATGGAAAATAAGCAATCTGTATATAATATAATAAACTTTAGGACTTTAAACGAAGGTTATCTATTGTAACTGAGGTTAAAGGTAATTTTTGTTTTTGGCTAAATTGCTACTGATGGGTTTTGAAACCAGTAGCTCGGTGTATATATCACAATGATTTATAAGCATAATCATTGTGATATGTGGTGCGCATCCTAGCTTTCAATAACGGTTTCCATACCATCGTAGAAACAACGAACTCGCAACGACACTCTACTTGACAACAGTATGACTGGCGTGATAGTACCCCTTTTCCAATCGTTGTGAAATGAGTTTTCCGTAGTAGTGACATTTCAATTTTCGTGATCTCGACGCGTTACAAAGGTATGGTATGGTAACCGGGTTTCCAAGAATCAACATTCCAGCTTATATATGTGAAAAGTGAATGCAAGGGAATACCCACAATAGTAATTTCAACAAGGATGCAGGTCATGGGACCAAGTCTCACCTTGAGATGGTGTATTTGATGTGTGCGGTCCAATGCAAGTCGATTTGTATGGTGGAAATAGGTACTTTGCCACATTTATCGCTGATTTTAGTAGGAAGCTATGAATTTACATTATTATAAGGAAGGATGAGTTGTTTTATATGTTCAAGATGTTTAAGTCTATGATGGAGAGGCAATGTAGTCACAAGCTCAAAATTCTCAAAACGGGTGGTGGAGGTGAGTATACCTCGAATGAGTTTTGGAAATATTATGATGAAAGGGGTATATTGCGTGAGATTGTGCCACCTTATAATTCACAATAAAATGGTATTGTTGAGAGGTGATATCGTTGACCTTCAGAATGCTTTAGAAATATATTTTTTTAAATAAAAACCTTAATGTAACATTTATGTTAAATTTGTTTGTTTAACTTTATATTCTTCTAGTAAATATTTATAATATTACTTTATAGGGAAAAGCTGGTTCTAAACCTACCCTTAGCGAGTTTGCTCGTGCTTTGGAGAATCATGATTTATTATGCGGTATGTCAGAATATCTAAAATAAAATACCTAATGCATTTATAATAATTGTGTTTCCATCTGATTGAATTGTTTCTTTCATGAACTTAATACTTTTCGATGAATAAGATTATAAGACTACAGAAATGCAGGGCTACTTTTTTATGGGGTGCGAAAGTGGTTCTTTGAATTTACATCATACATATGCACCGCAAGGTGTTACTCATGCATATTTATTGGTAAATTCAATTTTTATTATTGCCAACCTATTGGTTGTAGTAAATATGGACATATATGTTTTTTTACCAAATCCATGTTTGAGGTCTGTTTGGAAGAAATGGCAAAATAATGCTTGTAGTGCAATTTAAAACCCTTGCAAAATATCTCCCCAACCACAAAATTCACCAAATGTTCAACTTCTTCTTTCATAAGTTAGTAAGAATTCACATTGATTCTTACTAACTTAGAGCTAAACCTTCATCCAATCTTGTTTTTGTTCATAGATCAAGGCTTTGGAGTGTAAATCTTGCTGCAATTGGAAGGAACTCTTAGATTTAGAGTGGTAATTCATCTCTCACCATTGTTGAAGCTTCATATTCATCATTCAAGATGTAGATCATTGGTTTCTTGTGTTGCTTGATCCTTTGGGTCATATAAATTGTGTTTGATTGCAGGAGTATTGTTTATTTTACTATTAAAATCCGTGCAAATTCAGTTCATGATCTTAATGTTTTTGAAAAAGTTTTGAAAGAGAATCATGCTGAATTTTGCATATTTTTCTAGATTCTGGTCCAGAGGAACCGGTTAACACATGGTGAGTAACCAGTTACTCTGTTTTAATTTTAAAAAATTATGCAGTTTTTACATTGAGTAACCGATTACCTACCAGATGGTAACCGGTTACTTAAGCTCCAAAATGCTATTTTGGGTTGTTTTGGGTTGTTATGGCCTTTGTTGCTTTTTCTTCCTCTTCCTTTTGTTCTTATCCTTAGATCACATGCTTTTATAGTTTAATTTGGCTTTCTCTTCATCTAATTTTCTTTTATTCAGATCGATGAAAGTCTATGGATCTTTAAATTCCATTGTGAATTTTGATCAAATGAGATGACTACCTCTTTTCTTTTCAAACGATATTGCTCTTGATGACGGTCTATACATCATTAATCTAGCATGCATTAGTGCACATATAATTTTGACTAACGTCTTGTAGGGTAACTTTTACATAAGTTACTTGGAGATTTCTTAACGTAACCCTACATTTGTCCCTATCAATCCAATTCGACACTTGACTTTCATGGACCGGACCTTGATTGGTCGCGTATCCCCAATGTTGACTAACTTTTTGCATTAGAACCATAACTTTTGAAGCTTGATGCGTAGTTTCTTTAGGTATCTCAATCTTCTTTCAAGTCTTCATCGAATTTGGACAAAGTGCAAACAGTTAATCATTATAGTTCAAGATACGAAACAGAATCGGTGTTGCCTTATTTGGTTTTAGCACTTGTTGCGTTTATTTTTACTCTTTGTGGATGATTAAGTTCACCAAATTATTATGTACATATTATTATGATATACCACTATATATTTTGATTACTTATTACTTCTTGCTTCCTTCTTTACTCTTTTATTCCTTATGCTTTATTATGCTTCATATTATATCATCCATTATCATGTTTATGTTTCCGCTTTTACTTTGTCCACTTGGACCATATTGATATTGTGCTTGTGTTTTTCCTTTGTCCATTTGGACACAAAAACATTAATAAAGGCCTAAACCTCTAAAAAACTTGCTTCTAATCTTGGACTATGATTATTATCCTTTGCAATGAACATGGAGTTTTGCACCTAGACCTTGGACCCCAATGCAATTCTTGGATTCTTGGACTTAGAACTAAGACTTTCTCCCTCTGCTTTTGGAGTTATGGTTTGAAGACTTTGGAGCAGGGGTGTGCATGGTTGGTTATTTTTAAAAATCAAACCATAACCATTTTGAAACCATTTAAATGGTTTGTATTCCGGGATGGGCCTCTAAGCCTGTGTTGGGCAGAGGCCCAATCAGTCGGGCAGAGATCTAACCCGACGGGAAAAGGTTCGCATCGTTGGGCACACCTACGACCCACTAGCTGGAAGTGGGGAGGCTACGACTTCCCCACATATGCCACATCACTTAACTGACCTTTATTATCTCCTAGAATATAAGGGCAGTTGGACCAAGGGCAAGACCACATGCTAGGTCTTACATGCTTTTACGCGTTCCTTGGCAGTTCCTCCTTGGGCCTAGTTGATCCAGCCCAAGAAAAAATCTTGGCCCAGTGCTTAGGGCACACTATAAATACCCTCTTTCATCAGAGGATCGTGTATTCTGAACCTACTACTTTTATTCTACTATACCCATACTCACTTACGCATCAGAGTGCCTTACGGGTACACCCCCACCTTCTCTCAATCAACCGCCACATTCGTTGCTCGATACCTGGAAGGCCCTTCTGATCTGGTAAGATCAGTGGCGCCGTCTATGGGAACCAGCTCTCCCCATCTTCCACGACAGCAGATCAAATCTTCACTTCACTTTTCATCCTTCCAGCATGGCCGGCGAACACGGTGACAACCTTGGCCTTGTCGATTACACCACGAAGGACAACATGATCGTCACTCACGAATCTGATGCGCGCGACGGGAAGCCTTCCACCCCGTCGCCAGAACCTGAGGACAATGGTGTCCCTCAACCTCATCCAGTAGTTCCCTTTCAACCCATTCTGATGCTAGTCGAGGGGGACCCTACCATGATAGCCATGGTGCACGCGCTGAACCAGACCAATTTCATGCTCTCTCAATATCATGAGAGGATAATAGCACTAGAGATCGAACATCATACCGACCGTCCTCGACAGGGACGTGGGCCTCAACTTGAGAAACGCCAGCCAGAGGTGACCAAGAAGCGGGGACACTCACCTCCCCGTCGAGGGCGATGTTCCCCTGAACCTAAGAAGAATAAGTCCAGGGGGCGCCCCGAGCGAGAGAACGGCCAGCCAAGGACTTCCCATCGACATGATCAAAGTCCTAGGAACGATGATTACTCCCCGTTGAGAAGTGATGAAGATGACCCCCGTTCCCCCTTTTCCCGGGCTATCATTGAGGCAACACTCCCTTTAGGCATGAAAAAACCTCTAAACTTGGCGACTTACGATGGGACGACTGACCCCGACGATCACATCGACAACATCAACGCCATGCTCGACTACCGCAACGACATAAGTGAGAACGTCAATTGAAGATTATTCTCAATAACCCTGAGGAAATGAGCCATGGCGTGGTACAAAATCTTGGCCCTCGAATCTATCACATCTTGGAGGAGCATGAGGTCGGCGTTCACAAGGCCCTTCACGACCCACTGACGCAACCCCAAGACTGAAGCGACCCTTGAAGCCATCGTACAAGGGAAAAATGAAACATTGTGGTCATACATCGAGCAATTTAACCAAAATGGCGTCGAGGTATATACAACCGATTACATGAAAAAGTATCTCCTCGAAAAGGGGCTCCTCCCCGGAAGCAAACTCAGCAGAGCGGTTGGGATAAAGCCTCCCCGCACCCTCGACGAGCTTCTCCATAAAGCTCAAGCGTACATCAGATACAAGGAGAAACATGTCGCTCATAGTGTTCGGAGCAACCACGACCATGACGATTCCAGAAGCTCCAAACACGAAGATTACACTGCCCCCTCCGCACCCAGGAGAAGAGGAGAGACGATAAGCCTCGCGAGGTCCGCGAAGGAAGTGGACTAGCGGGGAGATTCTCTGAATATACGTTGATGACCGCTCCCCGGGAGAGCATCCTCGCTGAGTGCATCAATTTTGAGTTCAAACATGGCAAGACGAGGTTCCCCAAACCTACAACACCCAAGCCCCACACTGACAAGTCCAAGTACTGCCACTTCTATAGAAGCCACAGGCATGTGACCGAAGATTTCCTCCACCTAAAGGACGCGATCGAGATTCTGATCAAAGAAGGTCACCTCAAACAATACACCAAGATAAATGAGACTCCCTGACATGAGGAACAGTCCGCAAAAAGAAATCGTGAAGACTCTCCGGACGACAGCTCTCCCTTCCAAGTAGCAATGTGCATATCACGACCTGAAGATTTCCACCTCCTCGGTGTTAACACGGGATGGCGACTTGCTTCACACAGCCCATGGGGGAATTTCCCCGTGGCCTTGGTCATCTCTGGAGGAGGAGTAAGCAACGAGAACGCCGCCATTTTTGTGAAGCGGAAGTTCGACGAACTCCTGTTGAAAGCGCCTGATCAATTGGCAACCATAACAAAATCTTGGGGAAGATCCAACTCGATATCCTTTTTTCTGGAGGAACTACCGGGTGGGTCACCTAACTCGAGCATCCTTCTACTAATAAGGGCCAAAATGGCATGCTTCGACATACAACGCATCTTGGTCGATCAGGGTGGCTCGGTGGATATTATGTACGTCCACTTATTCAAGACTCTCAAGCTAGACAAAACAAACATGTCCCCGTACGTTGGGTCCGACCTCCAAGGGTTCAATGGGGCCACCACAAGACCATGGAGATACGTGGAGCTTCTCGTTATATTCGGGTAGAATGATACCTCTAGAGAGGTCAAAGTCCAGTTCTTGGTAATCGAGTGCCATTCGCTCTATAACTGTATCCTTTGCCGACCCACATTGGTCGAATTAACAGCAGTCCCATCCACCGTCCACTTGAAAATGAAATACTAAACCAAGTTGGGCCGCGTAGTCACAATTCACGGTGACATCGAAGCTACTCGAATATGCTACGATGCGGCGGTCAAAGGACATGCCATCATCAATGTAACACCCCGATTTAATTAATTTATTTAGTTAAATTATTTTGAGTAGATTTGTTGTTAATTGTGATGTATGATGTTTGTTATTAAGATGATTATTTGATTTAAGTTGTTTTAAGTTGATTTGTGAGACAAACTTATTTTGGGGAATTTTAATAGTAATATTTATAGGTGCAAGTAGAAGCCCATTAGTGGATTAGTTAAATGAATTTTAGTAATAATAATAATATTGGTATTATTTTTATGACAATTTTAATTAAAAATAAGTAAAATAGGATTAGTAAGGGTTTAAGGAGAATTGGTCATAATCAAAATTTGGGAGAGAAGAACGAGTCTTTGGAGAGCAAGAGTTAAGGCTAAGGATTTTCAAGAGGATTTTTGTAGGAATTTTTACCCAAAGATTCGAGATGCATTCAATCCAAAGGTAAGGGTGGGATTCACATCTTATAACCGGGAGAAAATAATCTGTATTTATGGGGTAGGGTTATTTAGTTTCCTTGTTGTTGTTGTATGATGTTTTGTGTGCGATTTCGTATGAATTAGATGAATATTTAATCGTATAACTGATGTGAATCCTCTGTTGATTTCTGTTGTGTATGATTGTTGTGATGATTTTCTGATATGTGTGATGAAATTGTGACGAATCTGGATTAGATGATGATAATAGGTTGATAAAGTGATGTAGTAATGTTAGATGAGTGATAAGATGAAGAATTATAAGTCTAAAACATGGTAGAAACCCATTTAGGACTGATTTGGAGTGATAGCATGATAAACTCGTAGCAGAAGATGAACTGGGATGGGTTCTAGTGGTTTGCATAAGAGATCTAGCCTTACGCGTATGAGACAGGCTAATATGCGTAACACCTGGTGGTACACTGCCTGATACGCGTATGAAGAGCGATTTTTGCAGGCTCTCTGGTTGTTTGCGTATGATACACGTATGGGCTTAGGGCAATATGCATATGGGTTAACGCAATACGCATTTGGGCAGCAGGTGTGCATTTTTGTGATTTCGCAGCGATTCGCCTATCGTTTCGCGTTTGTTTCTTTCTCTAATGATCTGTGAAATGAGCGAGAGCTAGTAATTGATGATATAAGTAATTAGGGGATAATAAAACAATGATTTAACGATTGTTGAAAGAAGTTAGGTGTTGGACTTAGAGATGATGAACTAAGAAGATTAAGACGATTTTATACTATTGCAATGATGTATTCTGATGTAGGTCTTATGACCAACAATGTTGTGATGATAATATGATGTAAGACGATTTACGATGTAATACCCATATACAAAAGACATACATAAAGCATATTTTTCATATATAATATTATTAATTTGGTACTAAAATACAAATAAGTTCTTAGCAACACATTGTATAAATATAGCCACTACAATATAAGGTACTAAACAAGGCTATAAAATAGTACAAGATGTTCAGCTACAAAAAGATCTAATAACTAGATCTGAAGATCTCAAAAAAATCCACAGCAGAAGACTAAGCCATCAACTAGTAAGGATAATCAAGTCGCCTTATCCTTACCCTTAGCGGAACCTGAAGTACCTGAAATAAAAACATCAACATGGGGTGAGATAAAACATCTTAGTGGATTCCCTATCTTAGATTTCTCTCGTCTCTAAGGGTCAAGCATAACAATTCTACGAGTAAAAAGGTTCCTATCAAAATAATCAAGTCGAGACGGAACAACCCAACAATACATCGCTCAAGACTTCCCGTGGGACTCAGTGGAACACCCACCTCAAGTATGAACCACTAGACTTCTCATGGGACTCAATGAAATACCCACCTCAAGCTAACTCTTGCTTCCCGTGTGACTTAATGTAATACCCACCTCAAGTTAACTCTCGCTTCCCGTGGGACTCAATGTAATACCCACCTCAAGCTAACTCTCGCTTCCCGTGGGACTCAATGTAATACCCACCTCAAGCTAACTCTCGCTTCCCGTGGGACTCAATGTAATACCCACCTCAAGCTAACTCTCGCTTCCCGTGGGACTCAATGTAATGCCCACCTCAAGCTAACTCTCGCTTCCCATGGGACTCAATGTAATACCCACCTCAAGCCAACAAAGGGAAACACAATCAAGCGCGATCCTCAATTCTTATTAGTCTACGAACTCCTAGGTGTCTCACAAGTCTCACCAATTCCTTATCTTTAACTCACAATTCCATAATTATGTTTCGTTACCTTTTAATCGAATAGTCAGGTAAAAGTCGGGTGGAACCAACATTTATTGATCTCAAAATATAGATTTCATCATTAGCTTCGAAACGACATGTGGAACGCTAAAAACAGATACCCGGGTCATAAGTTACGAATTAAAAACCAAGGTTGGAACCTACAGGTCTCGCTGAGCGAAAATCACCC
Source organism: Lathyrus aphaca (assembly GCA_963966055.1). Lineage (NCBI taxonomy): Eukaryota > Viridiplantae > Streptophyta > Magnoliopsida > Fabales > Fabaceae > Lathyrus > Lathyrus aphaca. The sequence goes on from OZ014519.1 coordinate 49,828,551, forward strand.
TGGAACTTTCGCTGAGCGAGCTACACCAGTTCAGGAAGTTCCAGCCTTACGGGAAAACACTCTTTCCACCCCCAATCACTCCCAAACATCAACCAATGCAACAAGACATAATCAAACATGTTCATTATCATCATATGAGTATTTTAGGTAGGTTTTAATCGAGTTTTAACCATTAAACTTCCGATTTTTCTTAGATTTTCCAATTAAGCCCTAACCACAAACATCTCTAAAACTCAACCAAAATCAAGGATAAAAGTTTCTAACTAAGAACCCACCTCGAGAGATGAAGATTGACGGAAAGATTGAGTTGATTCAACGGACGGATGATCGGGAATGAGGAATTGGAGCTTTAGGGCTTTTCTCTCTTCTTCTTCTCTTCTCTTCTCCTTTTCTTCTTTTCTTCTTGTCAACTTTTTTTCCTCTCATATTCTTTCTATATATATATATATAAAATAAACTTATATTTTTACCAATGGGTCAAAAATTAGAGAGTATCCAAAAATGTCTCTTAATCCGATATTTTATAAAACCTCTGAGTCAGCTAATATCAATTAATAAAATAATATCTCGTTGATTACTCTATTTGGATTCCATTAAAATTTCTTAGAGTATTCCTAAATAATATTACCACCAATTAATATTGTTCAGAGTTTTAAATAAAATACGGGGTATTACATCCTCCCCCCTTAAATAAAATTCGTCCACGAATTTAAAGGATTACCTAAACAGGTGAGGATATGATTCCCGCATTTATGATTCCAACTCCCACGTAGCATCGCCCGAATGCGTCTCATCCCATTGCACCTTAACAAGCGATATCTCTTTATTTCTCAACACTTTGGTTTCTCTTCCAACAATACGACTCGGTTGGGGCTCGAAGGTCAATTCCGCTTCTATCTCGATAGAATCCGTCAGAATAGGCTGAAGAGGATCAGGAACGAACCTACGAAGTTGAGATACATGAAAAACATCATGCATTTCAGATAGAGATGGCAGCAAGGCTAAACGGTAAGCAATTTCACCAATCTTTTCTAGAATCTGATACGGTCCTACGTATCTCGGGCTTAACTTACGCGACTTAAACGGTACTTTCAACCTCAACCTCGAAGTGATTTTCAAGTATACATGATCACCTTCAACAAATTCCAAAGGTCTCCTTTGATTGTCAGCATAGCTCTTCTGACGATCTTGGGCTTGCTTAATCTTTTCTCGGATCATACGAATCTTTTCCGTAGTCTCTTGAATAATTTCCGGTCCTAGAATCCTATCTTTGCCCACTTCCTACCAACACAATGGTGTTCTACATTTTCTTCCGTACAAGGCCTCATACGGAGCCATTCCGATGCTCGCATGATAACTGTTATTGTTCGAAAATTCGATCAACGGCAAAATTTCTTTCCAATTGCCTCTGCTCTCTAAAACACATGCTCTCAACATATCTTCCATCGTTTGAATCGTACGTTCCGTCTGACCATCCGTTTGAGGATGATTAGAAGTACTCAAACGCAAATTCGTACCCATGGCTTGTTGGAACACCTTCCAAAATCTCGAAGTGAACTTCAGATCTCTATCCGATACAATACTGGACGGGACACCATGCAATCTCACAATTTCAACAATAAACAATCTTGCAAGCTGACTTGCCTTATATGTAGTTTTCGCGGCTAAGAAATGCGCAGATTTTGTTAGTCGGTCCACAATCACCCAAACAGAGTCATAGCCACCCTGAGTACTCGGTAAACCTACTGCAAAGTCCATAGAGATACTATCCCATTTCCAAATTGGGATGTCCAAAGGTTGTAACAATCCACCTGACTTTTGGTGCTCAATCTTCACTTGTTGACACACCGCACATTCTAACACAAATACCGCAATGTCCTTTTTCATTCTGGACCACCAATACTCCCTCTTCAAGTCTTTATACATCTTCGAAGAACCCGGATGTATCATAAAAGAACCTTTATGTGCTTCTTCCAGAATCCTTCTCTTTAACACATCATCATCCAGAATACAAATTATTTGATTAAATAGGATGATCCCATCTAATGCTCTCACGAAACCCGGTTGGAGTAATAGTCCTTGCAACTTCCCATCCAAAACTTGCGCTTGTTGAATATCATTCCTCAAGGTAGAATTAATATTCTAGTTTCCCATGATTACACCATTCGGAGTCCAAACAAACTGAAGATTAAGATCCCAAAACTTTTCTAACAATGCATACTCCAATACCATCAATTCGACACTATGAATCACTTTTCTAATTAAGGCATCTGCCACTTTGTTTGCTTTTCTGGGGTGATATTTCAACTCAAGATCATAATCCTTCAAATACTCCATCCATCTCCTTTGTCTCATATTCAGTTCCTTTTGATCAAAGAGGTACTTCAAACTCTTATGATCACTAAACATCTCAAAACGCACACCATACAAATAGTGCCGCCACACTTTCAAGGTAAACACCACGACCGCTAATTCCAAATCATGCATAGGATAATTCTTCTCATGAACTCTCAACTGTCTAGAAGCATATGCCACCACCTGACCTTCTTGCATGAGAACACCTCCTAAATCCATCTTTGAAGCATCGCAAAACGCTTCATAATATTTGTTAGGATCGAGAATAATCAAGACCAAAGCAGTTGTCAATTTCTCCTTCAACCACACGAAACTTTGCTCACAACTGGAATCCCATTCATAAGAGAAGTCCTTCCTAGTGAGCTTAGTTAACGGTAATGCCGTCTGAGAAAAACCTTTAATAAACCTTTTGTAGTAACCTGCCAAACCTAGGAAACTTCTCACTTTGGTAACATTCTTCGGTCTCTCCCAATTAATCACAGCTTCTATCTTGGACGGGTCTTGTCGCTCCCACCAAATGAGGCTAAGTCAAATGGGGTACAGACGCGAACGGTCGGCGAAAGGAGAGAGAACACACAAGGGTGAACTCAAAAGACAAGAGTCGCCAGCTAGGCATTTTTATCCCGGAGGAAAGGTAATGCTGCATAGACCTAGAAAGATATGGATAAGACGGTCGCGAACCAAAAAGACTGAGAAAGGGGGCTGGTTACAACCTGGGAAGGTATTAGCACCCAGATTGTCTGTCGTACTCGACGAGATCCACGCTTAAAAGATTTGTGTTTTAAAGGGGTAGTGTCAGTGCAATCTGTGTATCAAAGCTGGAAAGAATGCATGTGTCAGTGTAAAAATAAAGTGAAGTGAAATATGTGAAGTGTCAGTGCAAGAACAGGAATGAAATGCTCAAGACTATGAGGCTTAAAGAATAATGCTGGAAGAAGGGGAATATACAGAGACTTTTGTTCGATAACTATTAAGTTATGCCTACGTATCCTCTCGTGCAATGAGGAAGTCAGAACACCGTAGTTCGACCCAAAGAGACTGAAAGATAAATTGACTTGTGAACTGCTTACTTGTCTTATCTCAAGTGTATGACCTGTCTGGCTCAGGTGCAAACTGTCTTGCATTAGACGGAAGAAGCAAGTTATCGTTTGTGAGTGAATGAGGTGAGAAAAGAATCCCGGAGGAGACGATTATTGTTTGTTTTTGTGCTTTTCAATCTTTTATTGCCTTTGGAATTTGTCATAGGAAAATGAGCTTAAGCCTAAACCAAAGGGTTAGTAAACTCATCATATCCTCCCTCTGATTAGGGGTAATGAGAATACCTTAAGTGTGAAGTAAGCACCTCACACTTAATCACCATGGTGTAGGATTAAGATCATTAACCTACTTGTGATTATTTAGATGTTTTTGTTGTTTTTGTTTAGTGTTAAGTAATGAGTTTAAGCCATAATCAAGGATTTAATGGACTCATTACACCATCCTAATAGAAGGATAATAGATGAGAACATTTAAGCTGAGAAAGACTCCTCAACTTAATCCATGATTAGGGATTAACCTCATGACAAAACAAAGCCTTTATTAAGTGGATTTTAGTTAATTATAAGATGAAGAAATGATTTTTATGGTTTGTAAGACAACTTGAGGGGGACTTGTCCATTAACACTAGGGTTAGTCCTTCTTAACCAATTAAGGAAGAATTAGAACCCTAATGCAAGGCCCAAGTTACAAGCTTGATGTCTTAGTGATTATTAAGTGAATTGATTAAAGGACTTAAACACATTAAGGGTTTAAAACTTAGGATTAAAGTTATACACTCCATCCTAATAGAAGGATGCAGGCATAAGCTTAATCACAAAGCCTTAAAACCTTTAGGGTTTAGTCCTTGATTATGAGATGAGAAGAAGACTCAAAGATGACAGAAAGGTAAAAGCTAAATGGGGGACTAATCAAACCCTAATTGTTATCATGCTTGGTTGTTCCTAGGGTTTATGAAGCTTGCAAGATATCTTCAAGAGAGAAGCCACCAGGAAAGGAGCAAATGGAAGGAGAAGGAAGCAGAGAGAAGCAAAACAACTTGCTTCACCTAAGAAGACAAGTTGTTTGAGGAAAGAAAGTAAGAGATGAACATGAATGAGCAAGCTCACTCCAAAGCACAAGATGAGATGCAGCAATGATGCATAAGAGATATGGAAAGAGATTGTGAGAAGTGAAGGCAAATTCACTTCTCAAACAACTTACCACCTGAAAAGTTAGCACAAGAAAATGAAATGCAATGAGAATGGGATGAAATGCCATGGTGCAAACCAAAACCAGAAGCATAAGTATGATGTTAATGATGCTAAGAGAGGATGCAAACACATGACAAGAGATGAGAGTGATCAAACAAGCATAAGGATGCAAATGAGGCATGCATTGAACCACAAGGATTCATGAATGTTTATGAAATGAAATGAACATATAACATGGCAAATGAAAAAAATGCAATGATCAAACATGATTCTAATATGTCCTAAGATGTATTATGAATCATGTGGATGCACAAAATGTCATGGCAAGTCATTGGATGTAAGCAAATGAGAGATGGATGCAAGTGAAGACACAAATTAGGGTTTATACATAACATGCAATACAAAAAATCAAAACCAGAAGCAAATGACATGATAAAAATTTGAAAATGGGATCAAAGGAACCCTAACCCTACACAAGCTCACTGCCCAAAGGAGGAGACCTAAATCTTAACCTAATGGAAGTTATGAATTTCCTAAGATTTCTAGGGTTTTGGGGTGCCTCACAAAGAAAAATACCAAACAAATTGAAAATGCAAGATCAATTCAAACCAATTTTATCCTATAAACTACATGCTATGAAGGATGTAATGCAAAAAGAACCATCATCAAACTCTCAATGGCTAGGCAGAATGAATTTTTCAAAGTTTGAACCAAAATATTGCCTTAAAATGAATTTAATTCCAATGAAAATGATCAAAAGGCATCAATAACAAAAAAGAAATTTGCTTTGAGAGTTGGATAATGTTTCTAAATGTTTCTAAATGCAATGTGATTTTTTTTGTGATTTTTAAATACCTAAATGCATTTTAAATTAATTAATTTTCATTAACTAATTAAAAATAAACATTTAAATGATTTAAAAATAATTTTTAATGCAAAAAATAAAAATAAAATATTTTTGGGTTCTGAAAATTAATTAAATCTTTGACAAAAAATTTCAGAATTTTTAAATGTATTTTGCTATTTTAAATAATTCGTGCAAATTAAATGAAAAGAAAATGAAATAAAAATTAAAATAAATGAAAGTATGCACAATGGAGAGCCAGGATGCAATCTGGGCTTGGATTCATTGACTTGGCGCGCAATCCTACGACCCAAGTTCAAACTTCCTAAATCCTGATTAATTAATTAAATTAATCCTAATTAATAACTAATGACATGATCCTGACCTTCCAAACGCGCGCGGGAAACATCATCCAATGGCCAACATTCAAACCTGGAGCCCTAACCCTAATTACACATTAATGACTTTCAGGTCACCGGAGAAGAGCTCCGGTCGTCTTCTCCGGTGACCCCCTCACCTGAAAATTGCTAACTTCTTCCCTAGGTTATTTTTGGAGCTCTAAAGCTCCAGATTAACTCCTCTCACCTCCCTGAGTCCAAATCCACTCTCAAAATAAATTTATTCTCACTCAAACTCAAGATTCGAAAGGAAGAACAAAAATGGCAGAAATTTCAGTCAATCAATACAAGCTCATTTCTACACCATTTTCAAAATTTCAAAGTTCAGTGTGATCAGTGGAGCATGCTTTATCATTTAGAAACTTAAAACAAGAGTTCTGGAAAAATGTTTTCACATGGCTACCTGAGATGGAGCTTTCAATCCAGGAGCTTTTTGACTGCTTCCTTGCTTCAAAATGAACCCAATGAACCTCCTAAGGAGTTTGCAAAGCTTGTATGTAGTTTATTTTGGCTGGTTTGTGAGATTGATCAAGTTCTGTTCAGTGAGGGATGAGAATCGTGTTTTTGATATGTAGGGTTTCAGGGACAAATGAGGGTTGGGAAATGATCAGGGGAACCTGTTGAGTGATTCTATGAAGTTTGTTTTGATGTTTGATGCTTGTGTGAGGAGATTCAAATGAAAATGCATAAGAGGTGAGTTTGGAGAATGCTGGCTTGTGGGAGAGATCAGGATGAGTTGTGCTATGTGTTGAGTCTCATTTTGTCCATGTATCACACTGTGATAGGTCTGTGGAGTTGGTGTGGCCTAGCTTGATTGGTATGGGCCATTTTGCATAAAGTCAACTTTTTGTGTAAGAGAGGTATGGGTCAATGGCAGGCCAAGGACAAAGGGGTGTCCTGCGCAGCAAGGATTGAGGAGAGCCATGGAATCAGTCTTGAGGCCAATTAGCAAGTGGATTAGGGTTTGTGAGAGGTTTTGCAACTTTGTGATCTTTTGGCCCTTTTGTGATTACTTGAAGCATAAGTCATGAAAATGGACAAATCTTTGGTGCATTCTGATCTTTAGGCATTGGTTTATGTTTGTTTGATGCATAGAAGTCAATTTGATGTCACATTTTGCCTTGGCAAGAGGTTTTGCAACTTTGCCTTTTTGGTGTAAAACTTGGAATTATGTGATTTTCCCCAACTTTGACAAGCCATAACTTTTGATCTAAAATGAATTAGAATGAGTTCTTGTACTTTTTGAAAAGGGAATGATCCATTCTACAACTTTCATGAGCAAAGTTTTCTCATTTGAAGCATTTTTGAATAAAAAAAAAGGGTTGAAGAACTTTCCCAAAATGGCAAGTTTCCATTACAAATCATTTTCCCAAAAAGGCAACTTTGCAAATGGCTTGAAATTATTCAATTTTGTGAAATTCCAACATCTTCTATGATCAAATAAATATCATACACATTCAAAATGATGAAGAACACCCTTTGATTGGGTCATTGGGGGCCTCAGATGCCCTGATTTTGCACTGACTTGCTCAAGAAGTCAACTCTTGATTAGATGCCTTCCCCATGGAATTTCTTCATGAAAATTGGTATGCATGATCCTCATAACATATAGAGACCAATAGAAACAAGAATGACCAAAAAAATTGGAGTTATGGCCTCTGAAACCAAAACCCTAATTCTAGGTCATCTGTGCAGTTAAACCTGGCTCTGCTTCCATGCCATTCTCAGTTCTTGTGATTCTTTGACTTTCTTGACTTTGTGGGGATATAATATGATGCTTGGACATACATGGACCCCTTTGAAATGATTGATGACCTTTGGAGTGGCTCAAATGGCCCTTGGATGGCTCAGATCACAAACCCTAGATGCAGATGACTTTGAATTAATGCAGTGAAGCAAAAATGCAATATGAGATGCTATGATTGAACTTATGCATATGAAAAGATCACAAGCCAATGTGAAATGAGTGAGGGCAAATTTGGGGTGTTTACAGGTCTACAACTACACCTCCCTGGGATATAACATGTCCAAGGAACTTGACTTCTGACATCCCGAACTCACACTTACTAAATTTAGAAAAAAGTTGATTTTTCCTGCATTATCGATATGACAATCCTTAGATGTTCTCCGTGCTCTCGGAGTACGAGAATAGATAAGAATATCATCGATAAAGATCACCACAAATTTATCCAAATAATTCTGAAATATCCGGTTCATGTAGTCCATAAAAACAGCTGGAGCATTCGTCACACCGAAAGGCATCACTAAGAATTCGTAATGGCCATAACGGGTTCTGAACGCAGTCTTCGGAACATCAAAACTCTTCACACGAATTTGGTGATAGCCCGATCTCAGATCAATCTTCGAGAACACGCATGCTCCTTTCAATTGATCTAGAAGGTCGTTTATCCTTGGTAAGGGGTATTTATTCTTGATTGTGACCTTGTTCAACTTACGATAATCGATACACAACCGCATACCACCATCTTTATTCTTTACCAATAATACAGGAGCTCCCCATGGTGAAACACTAGGCCTTACAAAATGCTTCGCCATCAAATCCTCCAATTGATCCTTCAACTCCTTCAACTCGAGCAGAGCCATCCGATAAGGGGAAACAGATATAGGAGTCGTTCCCGGTATCAGGTCGACTGAGAACTCAACGGTATCAGGTCGACTGAGTTCTAATTCTTCAGGAAAAACATCGGGAAATTCACAAATTATCAGAATGTTCAAAACTTGCTGGTCATTACTCTCCTCATTAGTAAGGACAAGCAAAACAGATTTCTCTTGTTCAAACAAAAAATTTACCATTCCAACCGTACCTTCTAAGATCATTGTCAAAACATCTTTCGGAGGCGCTTCAACGGAGGGAATGAGGATCAACTTTTCTTCACATTCAATAAACATAGAATTAGCAGACAACCAGTCCATTCCCAGGAATACATCAATTTTCTTAAGGGGCAAACAAATGAGGTCAATCTGAAAGATTCTACCATCCACGGACAACGTACAGTTCTCACACTTAAGCGGCGTCTCGACAGTTTCATCCATACCGGTAGTAACCACCATTAGAGGAGACAAAGGAAATAGTCGCAACCCAAGTTACTTCGCACAACTAGTAGATATAAAAGAATGCGTAGCTCCACAGTCAAATAAAACAAGACAAGGATGATTGTTAACAAAATAATTACCCGCAATCAAGGAATTGTCGCCCTTCTCCTTCCTAGCATCCATAATATAAACTCTTGCTTGCACTTGGTCCTTCTCCTGGGGACAAAATCTAGCAAAATGTACTTCTCTATGACAAAGCAAACAAACCACGGCTCCCGGATTGCATCTACCAAAATGATTCTTATGGCAACGGGAGCAAGAAGGAGGAGCACTGGATCTAGGACTCGACACCTGTTTCCCCTTGAAGGGTTGAGGCCTCGGCCTAAAAGATTGACTAGCTCTCCCCCTATCTCCTTGAACCGCCCTTTCGACACTTGCTTATGTCTGCACTTTCATCAAACTATGTTCTGCAACATAGCATTGTCTCAACATCTCAGAGTAGGTAGTGAACTCCCTTTGAGAGACACTAAGCGAGAGTTCGGCCCTTATCCCAAACAAGAACTGGTCAATTTTCCACCTTTCATTAGGAGCATACATAGCCTACCTAGAGTAGGCTGTCATGTTCTCAAACTTCTCAGCATAACTGGCCACAGTCATGCTCCCTTGCCTCAATTGTTGAAATTCGAACTCCTTTTGTGTCCTCAAGGAACTCTGGAAATACTTATCCATAAAAACTGTCTTAAATTGCTGCCATACCCTCGGAATCCCTTGCACCATCATCACATTGGAAGCACTCTCCCACCACCTAGCAGCAGGACCCTTTAGTAAATGTGACGCAAAAGTCACCTTGTCTCCTTCACTATAAATCAAAATCTGGAATATCCTCTCTACTCCAGTCACCCACTCGTGAGTGTTAACCGGATCCAATCCGCCATGAAACTCCTGAGGGTTCATGCGGAAGAAGTCTCTAAATGTTCCACCTGCAGCTCCAAGAGAAATCACGTGAGGGTGAAGGCCCCCACTCATCTGATGCATCATCTCTTGCATGAATTGTTGTTGTTGTTTATACATCTGCTGCATAAATTGGAACATAGGAGCATTCCCATCGCTACCTGCTTGATCGCTACCGGGATGAGTGACACTGGGTCGAGCACGAGTTCCACGTCTACCAGCCATATTTCCTAAATGTCATCAAAACATGATTAAGTTGATCAGACTCAATACCATAAACATAACATTTATTCCTATCGCAAGCCAACGTGTATGAACGAAAGGAAACACTTATAATATTTCAAGGCTAAGTCGAGGATACGACCTGCTCTGATACCAACTGTAATACCAGTATACAAAAGACATACATAAAGCATATTTTTCATATATAATATTATTAATTTGGTACTGAAATACAAATAAGTTCTTAGCAACACATTGTATAAATATAGCCACTACAACATAAGGTACTAAACAAGGCTATAAAATAGTACAAGATGTTCAACTACAAAAAGATTTAAGAACTAGATCCGAAGATCTCAAAAAAATCCACAGCAGAAGACTAAGCCATCAACTAGTAAGGATAATCAAGTTGTCTTATCCTTACCCTTAGTGGAACCTGTAGTACCTGAAATAACAACATCAACATGGGGTGAGATAAAACATCTCAGTGGATTCCTTATCTTAGAGTTCTCTCGGCTCTAAGGGTCAAGCATAACAATTCTACGAGTACAAAGGCTCCTCTCAAAATAATCAAGTCGAGACGGAACAACCCAACAATACATCGCTCAAGACTTCCCGTGGGACTCAGTGGAACACCCACCTCAAGTATGAACCACTAGACTTCTCATGGGACTCAATGAAATACCCACCTCAAGCTAACTCTCGCTTCCCGTGGGACTCAATGTAATACCTACCTCAAGCTAACTCTCACTTCCCGTGGGACTCAATGTAATACCCACCTCAAGCTAACTCTCGCTTCCCGTGGGACTCAATGTAATACCCACCTCAAGCTAACTCTCGCTTACCATGGGAATCAATGTAATATCCACCTCAAGCCAACAAAGGGAAATACAATCAAGCGCGATCCTCAATTCTTATTAGTCTACGAACTCCTAGGTGTCTCACAAGTCTCACCAATTCCTTATCTTTAACTCACAATTTCATAATTATGTTTCATTACCTTTTAATCGAATAGTCGGGTAAAAGTCGGGTGGAACCAACATTTCTTGATCTCAAAATATAGATTTCATCATTAACTTCGAAACGATATGTGGAACGCTAAAAACGGGTACCCGGGTCATAAGTTACGAATTAAAAATCAAGGTTGGAACCTACAGGTCTCACTGAGCGAGCTCCTTCTCGCTGAGCGAAAATCGCCCTGGAACTTTCGCTGAGCGAGGTATGCTCGCTGAGCAAACTACATCAGTTCAGGAAGTTCCAGCCTTACGGGAAAACACTCTTTCCACCCCCAATCACTCCCAAACATCAACCAATGCAACAAGACATAATCAAACATGTTCATTATCATCATATGAGTATTTTAGGTAGGTTTTAATCGAGTTTTAACCGTTAAACTTCCAATTTTTCTTAGATTTTCCAATTAAGCCCTAACCACAAACATCTCTAAAACTCAACCAAAATCAAGGATACAAGTTTCTAACTAAGAACCCACCTCGAGAGATGAAGATTGGCGGAAAGATTGAGTTGATTCGACGGACGGATGATCGAGAATGAGGAATTGTAGCTTTAGGGCTTTTCTCTCTTCTTCTTCTCTTCTCTTTTCCTTTTCTTCTTTTCTTCTTACCAACTTTTTCTCTCTCATATTCTTTCTATATATATATAAAATAAACTTATATTTTTACCAATGAGTCAAAAATTAGAGAGTATCCAAAAATGTCTCTTAATCCGATATTTTATAAAACCTCTGAGTCAGCTAATATCAATTAATAAAATAATATCCCGTTGATTACTCTATTTGGATTCCATTAAAATTTCTTAGAGTATTCCGGAATAATATTACCACCAATTAATATTGTTCAGAGTTTTAAATAAAATTCGGGGTATTACATACGATGATGTGTTCAAATATGTTTACGATGTGTGATTGTGTTGTATGTCATTCTCATACTGCATACATTTGCATAATTAAGATGGCCTGGAATGACAACCACGACGTTTGAGATGAAGACTTATGTCTTGCTGATGCCCGCCTAAATGGAATGAATTTTAAGATGGGAGTTCGCTCTGAATGGTACCACATGCATACATTGTTGATTCGCATATGAATTGCATTGTTGAATGATATTGGATGATGTTATAGTTGTTATGATGATATAATGTTTATGACGGTTATGATATGAATGAGTGACTAAATGACTTTACGTATATATGTTGATTATTGTATCCTGTTTATAATTGTCGATATCTCACCCCTTTTTGTTGAATGTTACCCTCTATTGGTAACGTGCAAGTGATCCTGTGTAGCGAAGAGTCTGTAGATGATTTGGGTCGTTGGTCTCTCTGATATGTAACACTACGGGGGGATTAGCAAATACTTGATTTTAATTGAACTTCTATTTTGTTTTAATTGATTAAATATGTTTCCTTTAAGAAGATGTTTAGGATTTTGATGAGTGTCGCTCCCGATAAGTGACACCAGGGTCAGATAAAGGTACAGACGCGAACGGTCGGCGAGAGGGACAATGAGAACACACAGCCGTGAACTCACTGTAGATGAATAGAGTCGCCAGCTAGGCATTTTTATCCCGGAGGAAAGGCAATGCTGCATAGACCTAGAAAAAGGATGGATAAGACGGTTGCGAACCAGAGAGACTGAGAAAGGGGGTTGGTTACAACCTGGGAAGGTATTAGCACCCAGATTGTCCGTCGTACTCGACGGGATCCACGCTTAAAAGATTTGTGTTTTAAAGGGGTAGTGTCAGTGCAATCTGTGTATAAAATAGCTGGAAAGAATGTACAGGTGTCAGTGTAAAAGAGTGTGAAGTGTAACATGTATAAATGATGTGTCAGTGTAAGAATGAGAATGAATTGCTCATGATAATGAGGCTAAGAGAATGAGGCTGGAGGGAGGGGGGATGTACAGAGACTTTTGTTCGATAACTGTTAAGTTATGCCTACGTATCCTCTCGTGCAATGAGGAAGTCAGAACGCCGTAGTTCGACCCAAAGAGACTGAAAGATGAATTGACTTGTGAACTGCTTGCTTGTCAATGCTCAAGTGTATGACCTGTCTGGCTCAGGTGCAAACTGTCTTGCATTAGACGGAAGAAGCGAGTTCTCGTTTGTGAATGAAGGTGATGAGAAAAGAATCCCGGAGGAGACGATTATTGTTTGTTTTTTGTGTTTTCAGTCTTTTATTGCTTTTGAGAATTTGTCATGAGTTAATGAGCTTAAGCCTAAACCAATGGGTTAGTAAACTCATCACATCTTCCCTCTGATTAGGGGTAATGAGAATACTTTAAGTGTGAAGTCAGATTCTCACACTTAATCACCTTTGATGCAGGATTAAGATCATTAACCTACTTGTGATTATTTAGATGTTTTTGGTGTTTTTGTTTAGTGTTGAGTAATGAGGTTAAGCCATAATCAGGGATTAAACAGACCCATTACACTATCCTAAAAGAAGGATAATAGATGAGGATGTTTAAGCTGAGGAAAACTCCTCAACTTAATCCATGATTAGGGATTAAACCCATGACAAAACAAGCCTTTGATTAAGTGGATTTTAGTTAATGATATGATGATGAAGTGAATTTTATTGTTTGTAAGACAACTTGAGGGGGACTTGTCCATTAACACTAGGGTTAGTCCTTCTTAACCAATTAAGGAAGAATTAGAACCCTAATGCAAGGCCCAAGTTACAAGTAATGTCTTGATGATTATTAAGTGAATTGATTAAGAGATTTAAACACCTTAAGGGTTCAAGACTTAGGATTAAAGTTATACACTCCATCCTAAGAGAAGGATGCAGGCATAACCCTGATCACAAAGTCTTAAAGCCTTTAGGGTTTAGTCCCTGATTATGAGGTGAGAAGAGAGGACTCAAAGAGAGACACAAAGGTAAAACTATGGGGGGACTAATCAAAACCCTAACTCATTGTCATGCTTGGGTGATCCTAAGGTTTGTGAGGTTTGCAAGAACAAAACTTCAGAGGAGCCACCAGGAAGCAGATGAACAAGATCAAGAGAAGCAAAGTGACTTGCTTCATTCAAGAAGTCAAGTCACTTGAAGAAAGAAGGGGGGAGGAACAAGAATGAGCAAGCTCAAACTCAAACACATATAAAAATGCAGCAATGGATGCAAGAGAGATGAAAAGAAAAGTTATGAGAAGTGAAGGCAAATTCACTTCTCAAAGTTACTTACCACCTGAAATGTTAGAAAGAAATGCAATGCAATGCAAGATGGGGTGAAATGGCATGATGCTAAGCAAAACCAGAAGCATTTTGATGATGATTATGATGTTATGAGGTGCTGCAAACATGAGGCAAGGCATGGGGATGTTCATACAAGATTATGAATGCAAATGATGCAAGTTAAGGAGCATGAATGAACATGAAAAGTTATGAATCATACAAGACAAATGACATGGCAAATATGTAAGGCAATGGTCAAACATGCTTTCTATATGTCTTAAGATGTCAAATGGATCACAAGAATGCACAAAATGCAAAGACAAGTCATGTTATGCAAGGAAATGCAAGAAGGATGCAAGAGAAGCCCAAATTAGGGTTTATGGATCAAACATCAAACCAAAACCCAAAACAGAAACAAACCTTAAGATAAAAAATGGAAAATGCTACCCAAAGAAACCCTAAACCTATAATGAACCACTGCCCAAAGGGGAACTCTCAACTCTTAACCAAACTCAAGATATGATTTTTACAAGTTATTAGGGTTTTTTAGGGTTCTTAACAAAAGAAATGCCAAACAAATAGAAAATGCAAGATCAAATCATGGTCATTTTATCTTAGAAACTATATGCTAAACACAAAACAATGCAAAAAGAATCAATGTCTCAACCTTCTCCAATAGGCAGAAATGAATTTTTGAACTTGTGATCAAAATAATGCACAAAATATGATTTAATTCAATGAAAAATTCTTAAAGTGCATCAAGATCAAAAAAGAAATTTGGTTTGAAGGTTGGACAATGTTTCTAAATGTCTAAGAACATTTCATGAATTTTTTTGTAATTTTTAAATACCTAAAAGTATTTTTAATTAATTAATATCCATTAATCAATTAAAAATAATCTTTTAAATATTTAAAAATACTTTTTTAATGATAAAAAATAAAATAAAAATATTTTTGTGTCATAAAAATTAATAAAACTCAGAGGACAAAATTTCATAATTTTTATGTATTTTTTGCTATTTTAAAATAATTATGCAAAACAAATAAAAGAAAATGAAATAAAAAATGAAAAGTATGCAATATGGGTGGTTGAGATTGAAGGCAGAGAGATCCAAGGGTCCAGCGCGCAAGTCAACAAGACTGGGAGTCAGCTCAATCTAAGGCCCAGGTTCAAAATTTCAAAACGCGCGTGATCTAATGGCTGTGGTTGCAAGTTAACTTAATTAAACAGGATTAATTTAATTAAACAAAATTAGGGTTTAATGACCCATCTGATCCGTCCATGAGCGCGCGGGAAACAGCATCCAAGGGACCACATTTGAAGTTTGCTAATTAATGATACTTAGCCCTAATTACACTCAGGCGACCGGAGATGAGCTCCGGTCGTCTTCTCCGGCCATACCAAAACCCTAGCTTCTTATCTAGGCCACCCCGAGCCAAATTAAATGCCCAGAAACAAACCCCACACTTCCTACAACTCAAATCCATGATCAATCATCATTTTACTGGCAAGAACAGCTTGAATCGAAACAAAACAAAAATGGGGCCAAACTTTCAGACACCTGTAAAATGCTCATTTTTTCACCATTTTTGATTCTAAACATATCAGCATGATCCTCAAAGCATGCACTTTCACTTTACAACAAAAAATCAAAGCTTTGAGAAAGAAGTTTCATGGCCATACCTGAGGTGACAACTCCTGTTTCTGGGCTTTCAGAGCAGTTTCTTGATGCAAGCTAGCTCCACTGACTCCCCTGGTTCTAATGGCAAGCTTGAAATGAGCTTTAGCAAGCTATTTCAAAAGGTACCAAACTGATATAGCAGAAAGTGAGCTTTGTGTACAGGCTGTTTTAAGTCAATGTGATGGGTGGTTTGGACTCCTTTGAGTATTTCTGATTTGTTGGTGAAGAGAAATGATGTGTTTGCTGGCTGGATAGAGAGATTCGAAGAGAACTGGTTCTGAGGGTGGGGAATGGTGAAGCTCAGGTCAGGCTTGTTTCAGGCTTGAACTTTGGTGGTTTCAGGTCTATGAAGTGTGGTGAGATCATTGGTGAAGATGGTTCTTGTGTTTTTATGTTGTGGAGGCAGATTCGAAAGCTTATGCAAAATGGAGTGTTTTTGTGAATGTGTTGAATGAGGATGTTTCAGCCTTGCTTAGTACTTGGAATGGCTTGCAAAATGATATATTATTTTAATCCTATAGGTCAGATGATGTGACCTGGCCTATAGTGATTGGTAAGTTTACTTTTGCATAAAGTCCAACTTTTGTGTAAGGCAAGTATGGTGAAGTGCTAGGCAAGTACAATGGGCATGGGCTGCGCAGCATGATGAGGGTGTGAGGCTAGCTTGATTCAAGGACCAATGCAGCAAGTTGGTGAAGAGAAATGAGTGGTTTTGCAACTTGTTATAACTTTGGTTCACATGTGATTTTCTTGTTCCAAAAGTCATGAAACATGAGCAATGCCTAGTTCATTCTGAATTTTAGGACTTACATGATGTTTGTGTGCTGGTTTGTAGTGAATTAGAAGTCACATAATGCATTGGTTCATGACTTTGCAAAATTTCCAAATGAGGCATGCCTTGAAAATCAATGATTTTAGCCAACTTTGCATTGCCATAACTTTTGATTCAAGAAGAGTTTGATCATGTTCTTGTACTTTTTGAAAAGGGAAAAATGAGATCTACAACTTTCATGACCAAAGTTTTTCCATTTGAAGCATTTTTGGATCAAGAATCATGGCTTGAAAAATGACCTAAAATGATGCATTCTTGAAAAGTCAACTATGCCCAAAAAGTCAACATTTGCAAAAACCCTAAATTCTTGATTTCTATGAACCTCAACCTTCTTCCACGATCAAATAAAGATCATATACACTCAAAATGATGAAGATCACCCATTGGTTGGGTCATTGGGGGCCTCAGATGCCCTGATTTTGCACTGACTTGTCTGAAAAGTCAATTCTTGATCAGATGACTTCCCCATGGAATTTCTTCATGAAAATTGATATGCATACTCCCTATACCATATAGAGATCAATGGAAACAAGAATGACCAAAAAATTTGGAGTTATGGCCTCTGAAACCAAAACCCTAATTTTAGGTCAACTGTGCAGTTCATCCTGGCCCTGCATCCACTCAAACCCTAGTTCTTGTGATTCCTCTGCAATTTTGGCTTTGAGGAGATGGAATATGACATAAGAACACACATGGACCCCTTTGAGATGATTGGTGGCCTTTGGAATGGCTCAAGATGCTTTGGGATTGCTCAGATCACAAACCCTAGGTGCAGATGCCCTAGAAACTATGCAGTGAATCAAAAATGAGATGTGAGATGATATGTTTGTGTTTATGCATATGAGGTGATCACAAGCCATGATGTGAATGGGTGAGGGCAAATTTGGGGTGTTTACAACTGCCCCTATTCAAACATGAGTTAGCTGTGCAGGATGTAAGCAACGGCTTAACAGGCAAACAAGATAACTTGTGGTTGAATATCAAAGACAGTCCAAAATTTGCACTCACAAAATGAAGAAGAAAAGGGATATAGATTGTACAAGAAAAATAAAGTATATTGTAAGGTGTGGGCGACGGAGGACGACCGTCGAGCAGAGGACGACTGCTGGGTAAATAGCAATGACGGGGACGGCCGACATGCTGGGGATAAAAGGTAAAGCCAAGACGGGGACGGCCGACTAGCTGGGAAAAATAAAATCGTGATGGGGACGGCCATCGAGATAAAGTTGTAAAATTCTCTGGGGATTAATGAAACATGACGGGGACGGCCATCAAGTTCATAAAGGTAAAGTAACCAACGATGGGGACGGCCATCGGGCTAAAAGGAAAAGGGACCACGACGGGGACGGCCATCGGGTTAAAGAATAAATGAAATAAACAGATGATGGGGTACGGCCATCAAAGGTGAAGGACGATCACCTAGCAGGGGACGGCTGCTCTGTTGGGGATAAAAGGAATATGATGGGGACGACCATCAAAGGTGGAGGACGACCACCTGGCAGGGTACGGCTGCCGAAAATATCAACGATGGGGACGGCCATCGGATAGAAAAGGTCAACGATGGGGACAGCCATCGGACGAGCATGATGGAGGACGACCATCAAGAAGTGGAGGACGACCACTCAGCAGGGGACGGCTGCTCTCGAGGCTTATCATAACACAGGACGAGTGTTAGATAACCAAAAATCAACAATGGGGACGGCCATTGGATAAAATGATGAAGGACGATCATCAAGAGGTGGAGGACGACCACCTAGCAGGGGACGGCGGCTAAAATCGACGATGGGGACGGCCATCGGATGAGCATGACGGAGGACGACCATCAAGAAGCGAAGGACGACCACTTAGCAGGGTACGGCTGCTCTCAGGGTTATCATAACACAGGACGAGTGTTAGATAAAAGAAAATTTGTTGGTGATCTACTGGGGAATAGTAAACACGGACGAGCGTTTACATCCAAGAAAAGAAAGTATAAGCATTTGGTATTGTGTAGATTAAAGATGCGGACGAGCATCCTTAAGGCTATGATACGGACGGGTATCATGTAGAAACAAACTGACACATGTTCAGAGATGATGATACGGACGAGTATCAACGGGTTAACAAAGAACACGGACGAGTGTCGCATCTGAAAGGACTCTTCTGGGGAATAGTAGACACAGACGAGTATCTATATTCAAGGAGACATAAATGTTTGACACGGTGTATGGATTAAAGATGCGGACGAGCATCCTTAAGACTATGATACGGACGAGCATCATGTAGAAACAAACACTAGACGCAATGTTCTGAGATGATGATACGGACAAGTACCAACTGGTTAACAAAGAACAAGGACTACTGTCGAATCTGTGGGGATATGAGTGATGATGTATACAAGATACAGACGAGTATCTGTATAAGTGTACCAATGAGTAGTGAGTATATATATAAGTGTTTATCTGTTGGGGATAGTGACACGGACGAGTGTCAAGAGAGAAAAGTATAGTATCAACAAGTATATGGGTTGTAAAAGTGCAAGCGAACGTGCTGGGGATATGACACGGACGGGTGTCAAGAAAATGTATATATAAGCATATGTGTGGGTGCAAAGAGGATGTCTTTGGCTTTCTGCTGGTAATATGACACGGACGGGTGTCATGAAGTATGAAGTATCTGTAATACGGGTGATTTTGTTTGTAGAGAAAGTTCAGGCGACCTTACTGGGGAGTGATGACACGGACGGGTGCCAAAAGGTGTATATACTGGTGTTTGTGATTTGAGAGGCAACTGCTTTTGCTGGGACTCTGGTGGGAGTTTTTCTGTACAATGATGATGAACGGTTATTATTCACAAGCGCTAATTCATAACATGGCTTATAATTATGCTATATGTTTGATTTTTGCCGTAATGCTCCGTATTAGACGGAATGCTACGCTCTGAGGGGATATTATGATGCAAATGCCATGATTATGCAACGAGGCGAAGATTCGGGATTCGGATCCCGTTGCTGCAAAGGTCTCTGGTCGATCTGCTTGAAGTGAACATCCCAGCTGGGGATGAGATCATTGGTAGATCTAATGATGTATCTGCTTGGGGACATAGGTCACTGATTGACATATCCTTATAATACGGGACCCAGCTGGGGTTTGTAGAAGCTTTCTTCACTCTGTTGTGATCTCTTCATGCGTTGCTCTTCTGGATAGAGGCTGGAACTCTGTGGGGAGATGGTTCCCTGACTTCTGTATTCAGCTGAGGATGACATGGCAACTCGGCTGGGGAATTGTGAAAGGCAACTCAGCTGGGGAGAGCAACAAGCGGTAACTCAGCTGGGGATAGAGCATTTCAGATGCTGAGATTGAGTGTATGTTGATTTGGCAACTTTGCTGGGGAAGTGGGCACCTTCCAGTGCCACGTGGAAGATAGACCGAGTTGATAATGATTTGCCAGCTTGCTGAAACGTAATTTGCATGCCCCAGGTTGCGTTCTGGATACCTGCAATCCTGCAAAGATAAGGAAACGCACAAAAGGTCCCGAGGTATCCTTCACTGAATTCCGTCAAAGGAGTTAAGCATTCTCACGAGTAAGTATATTCCCTGCAAGCATGTGTTTTATTATTATTACTTTTGGGAGAAAAGCATCTGTACTTATGCAACTAGTTTTTTTAGAGACATCAGACATCCTTTGTAAATAAAAATGTACAAGACGAAACATGACTGAAAAATCTGATTTCATTAATTCAATATGCCCTGAATTGGCGAGATACAGTCAAAGAAACGAATCCCCTGAAATGAGGAGATTGTTACAAATTGAGAAACAAAATGCTGGCAGTGTTGGCGACGCTTTGAGGAGCTTCCTCTCCTGCTATGACTCGTATGACAATGACGTTCTTCTCGTCTTGCTTTCTGAAGAAAGTTGATTCTGATTGAAGCTTGATTCCGTCGAAGCTTTCTAAGTTGTAAACGATACAGACGAATTCAGAATGCAGTTGTTCGCTTATTCCCTTATTTTGCATGGATCGCCCTTTCGGGTTTTCAATCCATCGGGATACCCATTTTTGCCTGAGTTGTCCAATGCGGCTTTTCAACTCAGCGGGTGTACATTTTTCATTTATTTCCCTTATTTTTGCCCGAGTCTTTTATTCTGTTTTTGACTCGCCGGGATGCCCTATTTTTGCCTGGACTTACATTCTGTTTTTATGTCCAGCGGGTCATTTTATGCGAAGTATTTTTTAACTGCATCTGAATTCACAGGGGACGGGAAATCTTCACCATCCATGGTGCTGAGCATCAGTGCTCCACCAGAGAAAACTTTCTTTACCGCGAATGGTCCTTCATAATTTGGAGTCCATTTGCCCCTGTGGTCTGTATGAGGAGGGAGGATTCTTTTCAACACAAGATCCCCTACTTGGTACTCTCGGTGTCTGACTTTCTGATCGAAGGCCTTCTTCATTCTCTTCTGATATAACTGCCCATGACAGATTGCAGCCAATCTTTTCTCTTCGATCAGACTCAGTTGTTCGAATCGGGACCGAACCCATTCTGCTTCACTCAGTTTAACATCCATCAATACCCGTAGAGAGGGTAATTCAACTTCAACAGGTAGGACTGCTTCCATACCATATACAAGCTGATACGGTGTTGCCCCAGTGGATGTTCTGATTGACGTGCGGTACCCATGCAAGGCAAACGGTAGCACTTCATGCCAGTCTTTGTATGTGACTACCATCTTCTGCACAATCTTCTTAATATTTTTATTTGCTGCCTCGACAGCGCCGTTCATCTTCGGCATGTAAGGAGAAGAATTGTGGTGTTGGATTTTGAAGTCCCGGCATAATTCAGCCATCATTTTGTTGTTTAGATTGGAACCATTATCAGTAACGATTCGTTCGGGCACTCCATACCGACAAATGATATCTCTTTTCAGAAATCGGGCTACCACTTGCCTCGTAACATTTGCATATGAGGCTGCTTCAACCCACTTGGTGAAATAATCAATGGCAACCAGGATGAATCTGTGACCATTTGAAGCAGTCGGCTCGATCTTGCCAATCATATCAATGCCCCACATAGCAAAGGGCCATGGTGAAGACATGATGTTCAAAGGATTAGGAGGCACATGCACTTTATCTGCGTAAATCTGGCATTTGTGACATTTTCTGGCGTAAGCACAACAGTCTGCATCCATTGTGATCCAGTAATAGCCTGATCTTAACAACTTCTTAGCCATGGCATGCCCTCCGGCATGGGTACCAAAGGATCCTTCGTGCACTTCATGCATCAACAAATCTGCCTCCGTCTTGTCAACACATCTGAGGAGTACCATATCAAAGTTCCGCTTGTATAAAGACCCATCAGTGTTCAGGAAGAAACTACCAGCAAGCCTTCTCAAAGTCTTCTTATCATTGGGAGATGCCCCAGGTGGGTATGTTTGATCCTCCAAGAAGCTTTTAATGTCATGGAACCAAGGCTTATTATCTTCGACAACTTCTGCTGCGAACACATATGCTGGTCTGTCGAGTCTGGACACTGAAATCTGAGGTACAAAGTTAGCAGCTTGAACTTTGATCATGGATGAAATGGTAGCAAGAGCATCCGCAAACTGATTCTCGTCCCGAGGGATATACTCAAGCTTGACTGTTGTGAAGAAAGTCAATAACCTTCTTGTATAATCCCTGTAAGGTATCAGATGATCTTGGTGGGTGTACCATTTTCCATTGGTTTGATTAACTACCAGAGCTGAATCTCCGAATACGGTCAATGTCTTGATCCTGAGGTCAATGGCTTCCTCAAGACCCATAATGCAGGCTTCGTATTCAGCTTCGTTGTTAGTGCAGTTGAAAGTGAGTTTTGCCGAGAAAGGCATGTGAACTCCTTTAGGTGTAATGAGTACTGCACCAACACCACGGCCATTCATGTTAACAGCCCCATCAAACATCATAGTCCATTCTTCCTCCGGATCAGGCCCTTCAGTGTGAATAGGCTCTTCATGATCTTTTGCTTTAATGAACATGATGTCTTCATCAGGGAAGTCAAACCTCATAGGCTGGTAGTCATCAATGGGTTGCTCAGCAA
Organism: Lathyrus aphaca; assembly: GCA_963966055.1. NCBI lineage: Eukaryota > Viridiplantae > Streptophyta > Magnoliopsida > Fabales > Fabaceae > Lathyrus > Lathyrus aphaca. The sequence continues at coordinate 49,851,363 of OZ014519.1, forward strand.
GATATTCAGACAATACACTGCCTTTGATGGCTTTCTGAGAAGTGTACTGGATGTCATATTCTGTGAGAATCATCTGCCATCTGGCAACCCGTCCGGTAAGAGCTGGCTTCTCGAAAATGTACTTAACTGGATCCATCTTTGAGATCAATAAAGTAGTGTGGGTCAACATATACTGTCTCAGTCGGCGAGCAGCCCACGCTAAAACACAGCAAGTTTTCTCGAGCAGTGAATAACGCTGTTCACAGTCGGTAAACTTTTTGCTTAGGTAGTATATTGCATACTCTTTTCGACCAGACTCGTCATGCTGGCCTAGTACACACCCCATTGACTCCTCTAAAACTGTCAAGTACATAATCAGAGGTCTTCCTTCAACTGGCGGCATGAGGATTGGAGGTTCTTGCAAATATTCCTTGATCTTGTCAAAAGCCCTCTGGCAGTCTTCGTTCCACCTGACCGTTTGTTCCTTTCTTAACAGCTTGAACAAGGGTTCACAGGTTGCTGTAAGGTGGGATATGAACCGTGAGATGTAGTTCAATCGACCCAAGAACCCTCGAACTTCTTTCTCAGTTTTCGGCGCAGGCATTTCTTGAATAGCCTTGACTTTATCAGGGTCAACTTCAATCCCTTTCTCGCTCACAATAAAGCCCAGCAATTTACCGGATCGCACCCCGAATGTGCATTTGTTGGGGTTCAGCTTTAGTTGGTACTTCCTCAGTCGCTTGAACAACTTCAGCAGATTCACCAGGTGATCTTCCTCTGTAAGGGACTTGGCGATCATATCATCCACATAACATTCTATTTCCTTATGGATCATATCGTGGAATAATGTCACCATAGCCCGTTGATATGTTGCACCAGCATTCTTCAGTCCGAATGGCATCACTTTGTAACAGAACGTGCCCCAAGGTGTGATGAACGTTGTCTTCTCCATGTCTTCAGGTGACATCTTGATCTGATTATATCCTGAAAATCCATCCATGAAGGAGAATACCGAGAACTGAGCCGTGTTATCCACCAATACGTCAATGTGAGGTAATGGGAAGTCATCTTTCGGGCTGGCTCTGTTCAGATCCCGGTAATCAACACACATTCTAACTTTTCCGTCTTTCTTAGGCACAGGTACTATGTTAGCAACCCACGGCGGATAGCTAGTTACAGCAAGGAACCCGGCGTCCCATTGCTTTTGTACCTCTTCTTTGATTTTCATAGCCATGTCTGGGCGAGTCCGGCGCAGTTTCTGTTTAACTGGTGGGCATTCTTCCCTCAAAGGCAGCTTATGCACAACAATGTCGGTATCCAACCCTGGCATATCTTGATACGACCAAGCAAACACATCAACATACTCTTGAAGCAGATCTATCAGTTGTCTCTTCACTGAGTCTTGCAGGCAGGCCCCGATTTTAACTTCTTTCACGTCCTCGTCTGTACCAAGATTAATCACTTCAATCTCCTCCTGATGAGGAGTAATAACCTTTTCCTCTTGTCTTAACAACCTGGCTAGCTCTTCAGGAAGCTCATATTCTTCTTCAACCCCTTCATCAGCTTGATTGATTGGATTGTCAAAGTCATACGATGTCATAGCCGTGCTGTTGTCGGTGCTGTCTGGAAGGCACTTTCTGCAAGGGTTAAGTTGGTTCATTTTAGTGATTGATTTTAATCTTGCTTTAAAAAAAAGTGAAATGAAGTTATCATTTTGAAAACACCGCCATTTATTTTTGTACAAAAAGAAAAATGGAAAAACAGTGAGCAGAAAAGAAAAAGACTCATTTGCAAAAAGATGTCTGATATTTCATTAATTTAATCTTGTTTGCACAAAAGTACAAATGGCCCGGATTACAAAATGAGTCTTGTCATCTTGGGCAAGATGCAAGACTTTGATGCATGCTATAAAAATACAGGAAATAATAATTACTCTGCATGAGTAACTCTTATAATTTCCTGGGAAGACCAGTTCGAGACACTGCTCCCCGAGATCTTTGGACGAATCCAATTCTCCAGATTGCGCTCCTCTTCCAGCTCGTCTTCCAGACAGTTGATAGCATCGGGGATAAGCATCCCCCCACTGACAAAACCTGGCTCTGCAGCAGCCTTCGCTTGATGTTGAGTTGGTCTGTAACCCAACCCAAATTTGTCCTTCTTCTCCTCCACAGCTAAAACCTTGCCCCAGCCTAGGGCAGTTCCTTCCTCAACAACCTTCCGGGCTTGTTGGTAAGATGACATTGGAGTACCAGATACAGCAGATGCCTCATGCACATTCAAAGCTTCAAATCCCTGGCTCATTGTTTCATGGATCTCCCCATCCATTTCAATGTACTTATAGGTTGCCAGGTGGCTGACAAAAATGTCCTCCTCTCCACAGATTGTGACAACTTGGCCTTCCCACTCAAATTTTAACTTTTGGTGAAGGGTAGACGTTATTGCGCCGGCGGCGTGAATCCAGGGTCTACCCAACAAACAACTGTAGGCGGGCTGAATGTCCATCACATAAAAGATAGTTTTAAAGGTCTGTGGGCCAATTGTCACGGGCAGCTCAATCTCTCCCAGAACCGACCTCTTCGAACCATCAAAGGCTCTTACCACCAGGTTGCTGGGTCTCAATGCCAATCCATCATATTCTAACTTCACCAGAGCCTTCTTTGGTAAGACATTCAGGGAAGAACCTGTGTCCACCAGCACATGAGAAAGGACAGCTCCTTTGCATTCCATGGTTATGTGCAAGGCTTTGTTGTGATTGCGGCCATCCGCTGTCAAGTCAGAATTGGTAAACCCTAGCCCATTGCTAGCAGTAACATTCCCAACCACGGTTTCCAATTGGTTGACAGTAATCTCCTCAGGCACGTAAGCTGCGTGCAAGACCTTGAGTAGTGCATTCCGATGGGCTTCGGAGCACATAAGCAGTGAGAGGATAGAGATTTTGGATGGCGTCTGGTGAAGTTGATCCACAATTTTGTAATCACTCTTTTTGATGATTCTCATAAACTCATCAACTTCTTGATCGAACGGCGTCTTCAAGGCTTCTTTAACAGTTTGATCTTCCTGCACAGGGCTCTTTCCTTTTGCCTTGGCAGCAGCTTCTGCTTCGGCAGTAGGTCTTTGAACTTGTGAGGCGAAGAGACGTCCGCTTCGAGTGAAGCCTCCGCCTCCCCCCACATTATCTACTTGTGGTGCAGGTGTTGATGTTTCAAGAGTGATTCTTTTTCCTTCGCAGTACACGTCAGAGCCATAGTGCCAAGGGATGGCCCTATTGCTTTCATATGGTACTGGTCCAGGCACCGTGACAGTGACTGGACTGATTGCTGCTGCTGAAGGGACTGTAATTGTCTGTGGATCATAAAAGATTGTAACTGGTGCTCTGGTGGGAGCAGCACCTTCTGAATGGTAGGCGGAATTATTTTCAGGATCGTAGAATATGGTAACAGTGGAGACATCTTCATGATTGATTGCTGGAGTTGTAGGAGGTATTGTTGGAAGGACTGTTGTTGTTGTTGATGGAGATTCGAAATGGAATGAAGCTGAAGTTGTAGCAGGAGAAACTGTTGAAAACTGATCATTTGGGAGGACAGATGAAGTACTTGTCGGTGTTGTTGATGAATTGTCGGGAACAATAGTTGCTGCGGTTGTAGGAGGTTCTGGAACCGTTGTTGATGAAGTTGTCGGATTTGTCGGGAATGATGTAGTGATCTGTAGCAGGCCACTCTGAATAAGGCTGTCAATGCCATTCCTCAGGTCCTCACACCCATTCCATGAAATATTGCAATAGGGACACCCTAGTTCACACCCCGGAAATATTTGGTTTTCACGGAGTTGAGCTTTGATTTCCACCAATGGTGTCCTGATCTGATCCACACTAGCTATTAAATAAGACGGTTGGTCTTCTTCAATAGCGTTAATTCGGGGACCACCATGGTTTGGCATTGGGTTTTTATTGACATCGGGCGGCGGTGCAAAATTCAGAGCCTTAGAGTCTACCAAGTCTTGTACCTTCATATGCAGAGCCCTGCATTTTTCTGTACTGTGACCAGGTGCATTTGAATGGAAAGCACACCTAGCGTTGGAGTCATAGTTCCTTGGTAGACTGTTGGGATCCGGAGGTGCCAACGTTCTTAGCTCAACTAGGTTGAGTTTCAGAAGTTGTGGCAGCAAGGCAGCATACGGCATTGGGATCGGGTCGATCACTCGGTTAGCTTGGGATGGCCTTTGTTGGAATGGCCTCTGTTGATTGTTGTTGTTGGAGTTGTTGTTGTTGTAGTTCCTTGGGGGATATTGATTCTGCTGATACTGAGGTTGTTGTTGGAAGTTTTGTTGCGGAGGTTGATAGACTGGCTGAGGATGAGCTGGAGCAGGAATGGTGACTGCTGCTATTGACCTTTGAACATATTGGGGCCTACCCCTGTTGGTGTGAATGGCATTGGTCTCGCCAGTTCTTCTCGGGCCTGCAAAAGGCTTTCTTGTACTACTGGACGAGCTTGCACCGTTATCAGAGATCTTACCCATTTTCAACAGGCTTTCAATTCTCTCCCCAGCTATAACAACATCTGCGAAGCTAGTGGAAGAGAAAGCAGCCAACCTGTCAATATACGTTCCCTGGAGAGTGTTCATAAACATGTCTGCCATTTCTCTCTCAGACATTGGTGGTTGAACGGCAGCAGCCAATTGCCTCCATCTCTGGGCATACTCTCGGAAACTTTCCCTTGACGACTGTGACATTCCCATTAGGAGAGTCCTGTTGGGCGCCATGTCTAGATTATACTGATACTGTCTGATGAAGGCCTCTGCCAGGTCCTTCCAGCATCTAATTGTTGCTCTTGTCAGATGGGAATACCACTCCCTCGAAGCTCCAGTCAAGCTATCTTCAAAATAGAACATCCACAATTTCTCATCCATTGTATAGGCCTTCAGCCTTCCCAGAAATGATTGTAGATGAGTCCGGGGGCATGAAGTCCCATTATACTTTTCGAAACAAGGAGGTTTGAACTTATGGGGGATCCTGACCCCGTCTACCAATCCCATGTCCATGACGTCGAAGCCCAAAGAATTTTGAGACTCCAGTGATCTCAATTTCTCAGCTATTTCCTCCAATCGTCTATCATAAGTTTCCTCTCCAGCACCCATTACTGTAAATTGGTCCTCCTGAGGATCTTCTTGAAGTACTCTCCCTGCTGTGGCAGTCCCTTGTATATTGACTGGGATGTTGGCCTCTGGATGGAGATGGGGTCCAAAAACTGGGGGATTGACATGAGGTTGGACCCTCTCGTTGTTACTTGTGCCTGCAGTCCCCACATGGGGCTCCTCTTGATTCCTCCCTTCTACCAAAGTTCTGAGCCTCTCCTGGCTTTGAGCTAAGTTGTTCATCACTTCCATGAACTGTGTTATCTGGGTTCTCATCTCCAGCCTTTCGTTGGCCATCTGGTTTCTGACCTCCGTAAGGTCTTGCTGCATCTGATCCATCTGAATTCCCGGAAGGTTGTTTCTAGTTGGGTACCTGTGTGGCCTGTTGAGAGGAAATACCCGGCGGCGAGCAATAATTCCTGAATATCACAACAGAGGTTAGCAACAACAAAACAAAAACCTACAAAACAAACAAAAGGGTTAGCATGCAATGCAGTTATGCTTATTTGTTCTCAAGGTATCCGGTTTGGCCTTCAGTTTTGACCCTTCCAGACCCTTGAAGATGATGCTGTTGAAGTTGCTTTTGATGTGAACCCAGATAGAAACCAACACAAATATATTACAAAGGGTGAAATAATACAACTTGTTCATTTTTACAACACAAGCCCTCAAAGGGGTCAAAATACATCACAAAAAAAGCAAAAGTACATGGAATAGGGATAACAACAAGCAAATGATCAAACTCCAAGGCCAAACTCATCTTCACGAACTTCCTTGAGAAGTGCTTCGGTCACAGGATCAGCCGGATGCTCCGTGAGACCTCTGATGAGAAGGTTTCTTGTTGCAACAGCTGCAGTCAACTTCTTATTCTGACTTTGGTCCTTAGACCTTTTCACTCCAGCTCTGATTTCTAGCTCTGATATTTCCTTCTGGGCTGCTGCCAGGGCTTTTTCCATCTGTTCCATCTTGTCTTGAACTCTCTTGTCTTCCAGAGTACGGGCCTCAGTGATCCGGACCCACCTGGCCTGACTCTCTTTCAAATACAAGTCTGTCCTTGCTCTCTGGAACTGGGCTTCTTTACAAGCATTCTTCAGAATCTGCTCACCAGCCTTAGACTTGTTGATATAATCTCCAGACTTCTCAATTTTAGTCAAGTGTTCCATTCTTAACTTCTCCAATCTCTCAATCTCCCTCACACCTTCACTCCTCTCCCTGAGGGTTTTCTGCAAGGCTTGGGTTAACTTCTCATTTCTTTCCTTCAAGCTCTCAAACTCTTCCAAACTGATAGTGGCAGGGGGTGGTGCTGAAGATGACTCAGGCATGTCTTCTATGGTGAAGGGCATTCCAGAGAATTGGGCCCTAGCATGGGACCACTCATAATATTGGACTGATGCTACATTATTGCACTTCCCTAGAATGGTGACTCCCTTGGTTTGAACATGATCCCAGGCCCAGGCAGCCTGCCTAACAATTACCAGACTAATCTTGTTCTCACAGTAGAGGGTCTCAACCAAGTCTTGCTCCCTGGGAGTATGGACCAGTGCATAGCCTAATTGCCTCCTGAACAGCAGAGGGTTGTAATTGATACTTCCCTTGACCCCTATTAAAGGCACATTGGGAAAGTGCCCACAGCTTGTAATGATATCTCTGCCCTTGGTGCTTTGAGCACACCATCTGATGTCTGCTGAAGTGAGAGTAGTGAGCCTCTTAGCCCAGTTGCTTTGTTGATGAGGATTCAGGAATGCATCTGTCCTGGGTAGATGCCTGAGAAGCCAAGCATGAAATAATGGAGCACAAATCCTCACTAATCTTCCCCTCTGCTTCTCATTCCTCTGATGTACTGAGTAATAGAGATCACCCAACAAAGTTGGCACTGGGTTCTTTAGGATGAACAAATGGATTGCATTCTTGCTGATGAATCGAGGCTCATCTGCAAACAACACAATTCCATATACACTTAAGGCCAACAGAGCACAAACAACTCTCCACTCCCCCAGGGAGGCCTTCAGGCTAGCTTGGGAAATCAGGAAGTCAAGATGAAAACCAGGGATCCCAGCCTTAGAGGTCATATGCTGCTCAATCAAAGCAGGTTCCAGGTGCAGAGCTTTTGCTATCTCTCCATTGCTGGGAAAGACCATTTCAGGGTTGAAAGGGATTTCCCTCTTGATAGGCAAACCAACCAAAGATGAGTATTCTTCTAAAAGAGGCCCCAACTGAAAGTCTTGAAAGGTGAAACATCTCAATGGGGGGTCATAAAACTGAATGCAGGTGTGGATTAAACTCCTCTGGGATGGGTCCAGATCCATGACCAAGTCAAGTATATCCCCATAATGCTCCCTGAACAAAGGTATGTGATCCGGAGTGATCAGGGTTTGAATCCTCCTGATGTCTGATAAGTCTGGTTGGAAGAAATGATAGGTGATGTTGCTTTTCTTTGGAGCCATGATGCTGAGACTGAGTAGAATAGGTGTTGATGAAGAGGTTGAGAAGTGGGCCACTGACTGGCTAGTGCAAGTAACTGAAGTATATGGCTGACGAGCTGAAGCTAGTGCTGGTGGAGATAGGTCAATACTGCAGATGGGGTCAAAACCAAAACCAGATGAAGGTGGATACCCTGAAACACAAATAAGCAAATGTTAATATGATGCAATGGTTATGTATGCAAATGATATGCAAGGGTTTGTGCCTGAGCTGGATCTGATTAACTGCCTTGGTATAGATCCATGTGTGTTCAAGAATTCCAGATGGAGGTCTAAAAAATCCAGTAACCAGGGTGGGGGACTCAAATAAAGAGCCACAAGTCCGAGGTTTTAGAATCACAAGAACTGTCCAACATGGAGTACTCTTAAACAAAATCAAAGTAACAGGGTATTCTGAGGTCAAGGTACCTGCAAACCTGTAAACAGCCCAACCCCCTCACAGGTGGTGATCTAGAACAAGGATCCTCAGACTTGGATCAGTTATGAGAAGTGTAAACACTTCTAACCCGGAGGTACAGTGTTTACAATAACCATAACAGTTCCTCCTCTAATTCACCTCAGTTTCTGAAGGTCAATACTAAAAGGTCATCCAGACTTAGCAGGCTTCCCAGATAGCCCTAGCATTGCAGGAAATCTGCAACACAGAGTTCTCAAGAAGAAACCCATATCTGAACCGTGTTTCATATTCCCGCACCAGACCGAAATGGAATGGGAAAGAATATGATTCACTCTAGCCTAGGTGTCACTCAGGTCCCAGGTATAGGACCTTAACTCTCAATGAATCACCCACCCACCAAAGCAAACAACAGATCCAGCCAGCAACAATGACAGTATGATATATGTAAAGCTATAAATAAAGCAAATAAACAACTGTACATAAAGCAAAATAAATACAAATATACAAACACAAATAAGCACATAACACCCCAGTAAACACAAATCAAACAAGCGCTAGGAGGAACCCACAAAAAGAACCAGAAGCCCTGGTTGCAGTATAAGGGTCCCCAGCAGAGTCGCCAAGCTGTCGCTCCCGATAAGTGACACCAGGGTCAGATAAAGGTACAGACGCGAACGGTCGGCGAGAGGGACAATGAGAACACACAGTCGTGAACTCACTGTAGATGAATAGAGTCGCCAGCTAGGCATTTTTATCCCGGAGGAAAGGCAATGCTGCATAGACCTAGAAAAAGGATGGATAAGACGGTTGCGAACCAGAGAGACTGAGAAAGGGGGTTGGTTACAACCTGGGAAGGTATTAGCACCCAGATTGTCCGTCGTACTCGACGGGATCCACGCTTAAAAGATTTGTGTTTTAAAGGGGTAGTGTCAGTGCAATCTGTGTATAAAATAGCTGGAAAGAATGTACAGGTGTCAGTGTAAAAGAGTGTGAAGTGTAACATGTATAAATGATGTGTCAGTGTAAGAATGAGAATGAATTGCTCATGATAATGAGGCTAAGAGAATGAGGCTGGAGGGAGGGGGGATGTACAGAGACTTTTGTTCGATAACTGTTAAGTTATGCCTACGTATCCTCTCGTGCAATGAGGAAGTCAGAACGCCGTAGTTCGACCCAAAGAGACTGAAAGATGAATTGACTTGTGAACTGCTTGCTTGTCAATGCTCAAGTGTATGACCTGTCTGGCTCAGGTGCAAACTGTCTTGCATTAGACGGAAGAAGCGAGTTCTCGTTTGTGAATGAAGGTGATGAGAAAAGAATCCCGGAGGAGACGATTATTGTTTGTTTTTTGTGTTTTCAGTCTTTTATTGCTTTTGAGAATTTGTCATGAGTTAATGAGCTTAAGCCTAAACCAATGGGTTAGTAAACTCATCACATCTTCCCTCTGATTAGGGGTAATGAGAATACTTTAAGTGTGAAGTCAGATTCTCACACTTAATCACCTTTGATGCAGGATTAAGATCATTAACCTACTTGTGATTATTTAGATGTTTTTGGTGTTTTTGTTTAGTGTTGAGTAATGAGGTTAAGCCATAATCAGGGATTAAACAGACCCATTACACTATCCTAAAAGAAGGATAATAGATGAGGATGTTTAAGCTGAGGAAAACTCCTCAACTTAAGCCATGATTAGGGATTAAACCCATGACAAAACAAGCCTTTGATTAAGTGGATTTTAGTTAATGATATGATGATGAAGTGAATTTTATTGTTTGTAAGACAACTTGAGGGGGACTTGTCCATTAACACTAGGGTTAGTCCTTCTTAACCAATTAAGGAAGAATTAGAACCCTAATGCAAGGCCCAAGTTACAAGTAATGTCTTGATGATTATTAAGTGAATTGATTAAGAGATTTAAACACCTTAAGGGTTCAAGACTTAGGATTAAAGTTATACACTCCATCCTAAGAGAAGGATGCAGGCATAACCCTGATCACAAAGTCTTAAAGCCTTTAGGGTTTAGTCCCTGATTATGAGGTGAGAAGAGAGGACTCAAAGAGAGACACAAAGGTAAAACTATGGGGGGACTAATCAAAACCCTAACTCATTGTCATGCTTGGGTGATCCTAAGGTTTGTGAGGTTTGCAAGAACAAAACTTCAGAGGAGCCACCAGGAAGCAGATGAACAAGATCAAGAGAAGCAAAGTGACTTGCTTCATTCAAGAAGTCAAGTCACTTGAAGAAAGAAGGGGGGAGGAACAAGAATGAGCAAGCTCAAACTTAAACACATATAAAAATGCAGCAATGGATGCAAGAGAGATGAAAAGAAAAGTTATGAGAAGTGAAGGCAAATTCACTTCTCAAAGTTACTTACCACCTGAAATGTTAGAAAGAAATGCAATGCAATGCAAGATGGGGTGAAATGGCATGATGCTAAGCAAAACCAGAAGCATGTTGATGATGATTATGATGTTATGAGGTGCTGCAAACATGAGGCAAGGCATGGGGATGTTCATACAAGATTATGAATGCAAATGATGCAAGTTAAGGAGCATGAATGAACATGAAAAGTTATGAATCATACAAGACAAATGACATGGCAAATATGTAAGGCAATGGTCAAACATGCTTTCTATATGTCTTAAGATGTCAAATGGATCACAAGAATGCACAAAATGCAAAGACAAGTCATGTTATGCAAGGAAATGCAAGAAGGATGCAAGAGAAGCCCAAATTAGGGTTTATGGATCAAACATCAAACCAAAACCCAAAACAGAAACAAACCTTAAGATAAAAAATGGAAAATGCTACCCAAAGAAACCCTAAACCTATAATGAACCACTGCCCAAAGGGGAACTCTCAACTCTTAACCAAACTCAAGATATGATTTTTACAAGTTATTAGGGTTTTTTAGGGTTCTTAACAAAAGAAATTCCAAACAAATAGAAAATGCAAGATCAAATCATGGTCATTTTATCTTAGAAACTATATGCTAAACACAAAACAATGCAAAAAGAATCAATGTCTCAACCTTCTCCAATAGGCAGAAATGAATTTTTGAACTTGTGATCAAAATAATGCACAAAATATGATTTAATTCAATGAAAAATTCTTAAAGTGCATCAAGATCAAAAAAGAAATTTGGTTTGAAGGTTGGACAATGTTTCTAAATGTCTAAGAACATTTCATGAATTTTTTTGTAATTTTTAAATACCTAAAAGTATTTTTAATTAATTAATATCCATTAATCAATTAAAAATAATCTTTTAAATATTTAAAAATACTTTTTTAATGATAAAAAATAAAATAAAAATATTTTTGTGTCATAAAAATTAATAAAACTCAGAGGACAAAATTTCATAATTTTTATGTATTTTTTGCTATTTTAAAATAATTATGCAAAACAAATAAAAGAAAATGAAATAAAAAATGAAAAGTATGCAATATGGGTGGTTGAGATTGAAGGCAGAGAGATCCAAGGGTCCAGCGCGCAAGTCAACAAGACTGGGAGTCAGCTCAATCTAAGGCCCAGGTTTAAAATTTCAAAACGCGCGTGATCTAATGGCTGTGGTTGCAAGTTAACTTAATTAAACAGGATTAATTTAATTAAACAAAATTAGGGTTTAATGACCCATCTGATCCGTCCATGAGCGCGCGGGAAACAACATCCAAGGGACCACATTTGAAGTTTGCTAATTAATGATACTTAGCCCTAATTACACTCAGGCGACCGGAGATGAGCTCCGGTCGTCTTCTCCGGCCATACCAAAACCCTAGCTTCTTATCTAGGCCACCCCGAGCCAAATTAAATGCCCAGAAACAAACCCCACACTTCCTACAACTCAAATCCATGATCAATCATCATTTTACTGGCAAGAACAGCTTGAATCGAAACAAAACAAAAATGGGGCCAAACTTTCAGACACCTGTAAAATGCTCATTTTTTCACCATTTTTGATTCTAAACATATCAACATGATCCTCAAAGCATGCACTTTCACTTTACAACAAAAAATCAAAGCTTTGAGAAAGAAGTTTCATGGCCATACCTGAGGTGACAACTCCTGTTTCTGGGCTTTCAGAGCAGTTTCTTGATGCAAAGCTAGCTCCACTGACTCCCCTGGTTCTAATGGCAAGCTTGAAATGAGCTTTAGCAAGCTATTTCAAAAGGTACCAAACTGATATAGCAGAAAGTGAGCTTTGTGTACAGGCTGTTTTAAGTCAATGTGATGGGTGGTTTGGACTCCTTTGAGTGTTTCTGATTTGTTGGTGAAGAGAAATGATGTGTTTGCTGGCTGGATAGAGAGATTCGAAGAGAACTGGTTCTGAGGGTGGGGAATGGTGAAGCTCAGGTCAGGCTTGTTTCAGGCTTGAACTTTGGTGGTTTCAGGTCTATGAAGTGTGGTGAGATCATTGGTGAAGATGGTTCTTGTGTTTTTATGTTGTGGAGGCAGATTCGAAAGCTTATGCAAAATGGAGTGTTTTTGTGAATGTGTTGAATGAGGATGTTTCAGCCTTGCTTAGTACTTGGAATGGCTTGCAAAATGATATGTTATTTTAATCCTATAGGTCAGATGATGTGACCTGGCCTATAGTGATTGGTAAGTTTACTTTTGCATAAAGTCCAACTTTTGTGTAAGGCAAGTATGGTGAAGTGCTAGGCAAGTACAATGGGCATGGGCTGCGCAGCATGATGAGGGTGTGAGGCTAGCTTGATTCAAGGACCAATGCAGCAAGTTGGTGAAGAGAAATGAGTGGTTTTGCAACTTGTTATAACTTTGGTTCACATGTGATTTTCTTGTTCCAAAAGTCATGAAACATGAGCAATGCCTAGTTCATTCTGAATTTTAGGACTTACATGATGTTTGTGTGCTGGTTTGTAGTGAATTAGAAGTCACATAATGCATTGGTTCATGACTTTGCAAAATTTCCAAATGAGGCATGCCTTGAAAATCAATGATTTTAGCCAACTTTGCATTGCCATAACTTTTGATTCAAGAAGAGTTTGATCATGTTCTTGTACTTTTTGAAAAGGGAAAAATGAGATCTACAACTTTCATGACCAAAGTTTTTCCATTTGAAGCATTTTTGGATCAAGAATCATGGCTTGAAAAATGACCTAAAATGATGCATTCTTGAAAAGTCAACTATGCCCAAAAAGTCAACATTTGCAAAAACCCTAAATTCTTGATTTCTATGAACCTCAACCTTCTTCCACGATCAAATAAAGATCATATACACTCAAAATGATGAAGATCACCCATTGGTTGGGTCATTGGGGGCCTCAGATGCCCTGATTTTGCACTGACTTGTCTGAAAAGTCAATTCTTGATCAGATGACTTCCCCATGGAATTTCTTCATGAAAATTGATATGCATACTCCCTATACCATATAGAGATCAATGGAAACAAGAATGACCAAAAAATTTGGAGTTATGGCCTCTGAAACCAAAACCCTAATTTTAGGTCAACTGTGCAGTTCATCCTGGCCCTGCATCCACTCAAACCCTAGTTCTTGTGATTCCTCTGCAATTTTGGCTTTGAGGAGATGGAATATGACATAAGAACACACATGGACCCCTTTGAGATGATTGGTGGCCTTTGGAATGGCTCAAGATGCTTTGGGATTGCTCAGATCACAAACCCTAGGTGCAGATGCCCTAGAAACTATGCAGTGAATCAAAAATGAGATGTGAGATGATATGTTTGTGTTTATGCATATGAGGTGATCACAAGCCATGATGTGAATGGGTGAGGGCAAATTTGGGGTGTTTACAATGAGTTATTATGAAGTTGAATTTTTAAAGATAAGATGTTTATGATAATAATTATTTTCGCTGCATAATAAAGACTTGATTTATTACTTCATGTGTTCATGATTTATTACTTGATGCCCCGTTTTTGTTGAACTCTGACTTATTTATAATTATTTGCGGGTAGAATGGGGTGTTACAATCAACACCTCCAAGGATAACAAGAAACCCAGAGTCGAACAACATCCCCTCCCCCACGGGTCAACTTTGTCGAGCTCGACAGCCGCCTTGGAAAAGAAGACACCGAAGCACAAAGCCCCGTCAATGGGAAGACATTCACTCACCCAATACGTCCGGAATCCGACGGCGAGTTAGAACTTATTCCTCTGGGCGCCAACCCCGACAGAGCTGTGAAGATAGACACGGACTACCACAAGCGACAAGGGAACAATTCATGACATGCCTCAAAGACAATGCATAAATGTTCGCGTGGAGTGCTTCTGAGATACCCGAGCTCGATCCCTAGGTGGCTTGTCACCAATTAGCTTTAGATTCGGCCATTAGGCTCGTAGCACAATGTAGGCGCAAGTAGTCTCCCGAGAAAGCGGAGGTTGCCGAGCAGAATGTAAAAGACCTCCTAGAGGCAAATTTTGTTTCTGAAGCCCAGTACACAACTTGTCTCTCAAATGTAGTACTTGTTAAGAAAAATAATGGAAAATGACGAATGTGAGTTGATTATACTGATCTTAACCGAGCATGTCCCAAAGATGCTTTTCCTTTGCCTAACATAGATAAATTGGTAGACAACTCTGCAGGTTTTAAACTTTTGTCCTTCACGGACGCATACAGTGGATATAATCAAATCCCAATGTCAGACACGGACAAGAGGCACATGGCCTTCATGACTCCGATGGACAACTTTTACTACAACGTTATACCCTTCAGACTAAAGAACGCATGGGATACATATCAATGTATGATGAACAAGGTCTTCCGAGGAGAAATTGGGGACATGCTCGAGGTCTATATGAACGACATGATTGTTAAATCACACGAAGAGCTCGACCATGCCCAACACCTCCGAAAAGTCTTCGAACAGGTGAGGAAATACAAAATGAGGTTCAACCCTGAAAAATGCACCTTTGGCGTCCGGGAGGGGAAGTTCCTCGGCTTCTACCTCACTGAACGAGGGATTGAAGCCAACCCCGACAAATGCCAAGCATTCTCGGAGTTCCCAACCCCTAACTCGAAGAAATCCATTCAATCCCTTTAAGCATGCTCGCCAACCTATCCTGTTTCGTAGCCAAATCCGTGCAACACTTCATTCCTTTCTTCAAGCTACTAAGGAAAGAAGCCGCATTTGAATGGACTGGAGAGTGCAAACAAGCGTTGTTCCACCTAAAAAAGACACTCTCTGAACCATTGGTGATATCACGACCACTGGGGAAGGAAACCTTGTACCTATACTTGTCGGTCGCGACCGAAGCAGCCAACAATATCCTCATCCGTGAAACCGAGACGGGCAGAAACCTATTTATTTCACGAGCAAAGCCCTTCAGGGTCCCAAGCTCAGATATCAATAGACCGAAAAGGTCGCTTTAGCCCTAATAAACGTGGCCAGAATATTACGACATTACTTCCTCGCCCATACAATCAAGGTCTTGACAAATCAACCCATAAAGCAATTACTTGGACGACTACATATGGCTAGCACAATGCTGAAGTGGTCGTTAGAACTATCAGAGTTCGACATCCAGTACGAAAGCAGGAAAGCTTTGAAAGCACAATTCTGGCTGACATCGTCGCCGAGATGACGCGTAGCCCCACCCTGACCAGCAGTGCCCATAAGTGGACGATCTTCGTCAACGACGCATCCAACTCGACTGGGAGTAGTGTAGGTATCATCCTCAAGAGCGAGGATGACATCTTGATTGAAGTATCACTGGCGTTTGACTTCCTAACTTCCAACAACCAAGCTGAATACGAAACTTTCCTGGCGGGCTTGCGGCTGGCCGAAGATCTTGGGGCTAAAGAAGTGAAGATATCCACCGACTCGTAGCTCGTAGCCTCCCAGGTACGAGGAGAATATCAGGAAAAAAATTACAATCTCATCGAATACCTAGCCCTCGTGAAAGAAAAATTGGAGAAATTTGACTCCTGGGAAGTCCAACATGTTCCCCCCGAACACAATACACGAGTGGACATCCTATCTAAACTGGCGAGCACACAAAAGAAAGGCGGGAACAAATCCATGATCCAGGAGATCCTCCCACGACCAAGTATCGAGAAACCTTCACCCCCACTTGAAGTGAACGCCATCAGCGACGCCCATTGCTAGATGATTCCCATCCACAACCACCTCACAAAGGACAAACTTCTAGCAGACCCCAAAGAGGCGTCTGCTACTAAAAGAAGGGCATGTTCTTACGTCCTCCTCGAAAGCAAACTCTACTGGCGAGGATTCTCCATCCCACTACTTAAAAGTGTCAAAGAGGAAAAAGTCCCCGACATCTTAGGAGAGATACACAGGGGAATTAATGCTCAACATCTCGACGGACGATCATTGGCACGTAAATCATTACGAGTAGGCTATATTACTAGCCAACGATGCAACACGACGCAAAGGAACACGTCAAGAGATGCAACAAGTGACAAAGATACGAGGACATGCACTTGGCCCTTCCTAACGAGCTAAAAACTCTCTCATCCCCGTGGCCTTTCACTTGGTGGGGAATGGATATCCTCGGTTCATTCGTGACCGGCTTGTACCAGAACAAATACCTTATCATCGACGTTGACTATTTTACAAAATGGATCGAGGCCGAAGCCCTTGCCAAGATCACTGTACAGAACATACTATGTTTCTTCAAGAGAAGTATCCTCGCTCATTTCGGCATATCCTAAGTCATCATAACCGATAACGGGACACAATTCACGGCAAGAGGTTCCAAGACTTCATCGCCAATCTAGACACGAAGCAACATTTCACATCCGTCGAGCACCCCCAGACCAACGGTTAAGCAGAGGCGGCCAACATGGTAATCTTGAGAGGACTAAAGTGAAAACTAGGTGAAGCAAAGAAAGCGTGGGTCGAGGAGCTACACAGCGTAATCTGAGCATATCACATGACCCCACACTCCACGACCGGGGAAACCCCATTCCGAATAACATACGAGACTGAGGCGGTCATCCTGGTGGAAATACGGGAACCCTCCATACAAACAGAAGCGTCCCTTGACGAAGAGATGAACGAAGAAACATTACGAGTAGAGTTAGACCTTGTCAAGGAGATTCATTATGAGGAGGCCCTACGGGAAGCTTCACTGAAGCAAAATATAGCTCTACGCCACGATGCAAAAGTAATAAAATGAGAGTTTCAAGTGGGAAAGTTGGCTGCGAACTGGGAAGACCCATATCGTGTCCGGGACAAAACAAATAACGGGGCCTACTACCTCGAGAACCTACAAGGAAAAGAACTTGCTCAACCATGGAATACTAAAAAACTCAAGCAATACTATAGCTAATCAGCTCATGAAGGCATGAAAGGTACGGCCATGTAACTTTGTCACTAATCGAAAGGAAGGTCGACGTCCCTGGAAGACGGGCACAACCTCCCTCGACGTTGGACACTTCAAAACGAACTACAACGCCACAATACCACATCGGCAGGGCACCCAGCTCGCGATGGGAAGACCTAAGCCCCGGGATCAGAGCCACAACCGCGACCCTCATCCCTATTTACAACGTACGTAAAACCCGCCACCTCGCCGGTTCCCTAAATCGACGAGCCTAAAACAATCGAACAAACGAGTTCATAACATCATTAAACAAACTACCTCGCCAACTCCCTAGACCGACGAGTCTAAACAATCAAACAAAAAAGTTCACAATATAATCAACATTAGACACTTAACAAAAAGTAAACATTATATTATGAATCCGGCCAAAACGACTGGTGAAGTACATGCAGAGCAGAGCCCAAAATACGAAAATAAACAAAATGGCACGCATGCCATGAAAACAAAAACAAAATGGCACGTAGGCCGAAAAGAACAAAGGCACGCAGGCTAGATCTACTCATTACCCTCCTCGTCATCCTCTTCTTCCCCCGAACCAGCATTAGGGCAAGTGATCTCCCTGTCAACCACTCTATAGTTGAAGGCAGTCCCTTCAGTGACGAGCCCAGGGCTGACGATCTTGAGCTGATCAATAGCGTTGTCAAAACCCTCTTTGAAGACCCCGACAACGTCTTTCTCGAGCTCCCTGATCCGACCAATGAGGGCACCCCGGTTCTGTAGGGCCAACTCTTCCTCGCTTTCATCTTCCCCAGGGAGAGCCATCTTCTCCAGCACCTCAACCCTTAAATGGAGACGCCCACTCTCCATCCCAACCTCAGTAAACTCGGCCTCCTGCTCCTTCAACTTTTTGTTCTCCTCGGCCAAGGTCTCGCGCTCACGCTTCACCTTGTCCAACTCAGACTTCAGCCTTTCTTGGAGTTTATATTCCTCTTTGTAGTTAGCCAAGTTCTGGGAGAGGTGATTCTTCTCAGCAGTGACAGCTCGGAGTGCCTCCTCCTCCCCTTAAGCGCAGACAGCGAGCATGAACTGTCGGACAGGACTAAGGCCATCTCCATGAACCTAATCACTACAACAACGTCCTGAGCTAGGCTGGCATGCCTGCTTGCCACATCCTGGTCAATAATGTCCTTAGTCTCAACAGACAACACCGCAAAAGAACCCTCCGAGCTGAAAGCTTCTCACTCTGAGTAGCAAGGAGGAAGAAGGTAGGCCCCTTGGTCCTTAGATGAACCCCCATGCACAACAAGTGATCGACCTTTAGGGCGGGGACGCTTGGGGCGTGACGATTCATCCAGTAGGATAGTCTCGTTCAGGATTGTCAAGGGCGGAGAAGTTAGGCGGGGAAAATGTGGAGTGGGACTGGATGACCCAGAACCACCAACCACATGCTCGGTGGCCACCTGTTGGACACGACCCTTACTCTTCTTCTGTTTGGTCGGCCCCCCAGCCTAGTTGGCCAGCTTCAATGCTTGCTCCCTGAATCTAGGCATGTCACTTGCAAAATAAACAAGTCAGTAAGGCAAATTAAAAACAAAAAGAAAGGAGATAGTCAAGGATAAACTACCTAGAAGTCGAAGGGCTTCCTCATCCGACTTACACTCGAGCACAACCCTAGTGTTAATTATCCGAGGCTCTAAGGCGGGCAACCCTAGGCGATTTACACAAGTTACAGGGCTGAAACTCCGGACGTAGGCCACCAGCTTTTTATAGGCCAACTTGTCCTTGACTCATAGGCTCTCATGTTTTACCCTGTAATGGATGGTCGACAAATTAAAATGATCCGGCCTCCACTTAAGAGCAACCTTCGACACCAAGCATTCCTGCCATCAGGTTTCCGTCGCCTGATATATAAGTTGTCGAGGGTCTGCTGGGTGATGGGCTTCACAATATACCATCTGTCCTTGAAGTTTCGGACAAAATCGTGGTAGGTCTTGAATAGCCTTGAAGGATGTGTGAAAGAGACCCAGTTGTATCGACCTCCGCTTCCCGACCGTTGTAAGTGGAAGACTCTAAGGAATAAGGGCAGAGTACAACCAATTCCAATATGCTGACATACCAGTTCAAACACCCAAATGAACAATATGGCGTTGGGATGGAGTCACGAGGGCGCCAGTCTAAGCCACTTGAAAACCCCCATCTGGAAGTCATTAAAGGGGAGTCGCATCCCCGCTTCTCGGAAGGAGAACTCGTACATTGCAAACCGCTTTCCCCAAAAGTACAAGCAGCTCCGTTTCTCAGGAAGGGGAGCTGTTCTGGACTGGGCCATGACGACATGCACGACACGGCCCAATGCTTGTCGGGTACAGGCCCAAACGTCCGGGCAGGTGAATGCGTCGAGCAAAGGCCCCAACCATCCATGTCGATGGGACACCTCCTCGACAACTCTACCGCGTGTCGGGCAGAGACACGCATTCTCCACCAGCTGATCTTCATTCACATATCACCTACCTATATCACGGGCACATGAGCTCTGTCGGGCAGAACCACATCTGCCACCTCATCTGGCACGTCACCCAACTCCCCTGTATTATCTCCGGAGGGATAGGGGCAGTTGGACCAGGGAGCAGACCTTTGGTCTAGGTCTTCACGCTTCTTACGCGTCCCCTGACAGGTCCTCCTTGGGCCTAGCTAAATCCAACCCATTAGGAGCCTTGGCCCAGCGCTGGGGGCTCAATATAAATACCCTTTCATAGCAAAGGGTCAGGTATTCTAACTAACTCTGAAATAACCTTAACTTTCTGTACCTCTTCTGACTTAGGCATTGGAGCACCTTGCAGGTACACCCCCTCACTCATCTCACCCTCTGGCCCAGTCTTCAAATCCTTGGAAGGCCCTCCTGATCAGGTAAGATCAGGAGCGTAACATTGTCAGTTAGGGGGCTCGTCGGGGCCCACGTCCTCGACTATTGTGTGGGCGTTGAAGTGGTCGTCCATAAAGTAAGACTCTTTTTCCATTTCCTCGTCGGCAACCCACAAGAGATCTTCACTCTCGGACGAAGATGGCGCACTCCCTCCCACTGGACGTCCCTGGTCCGTATTACCTGAAAGCAGAAGGAACAAGTGAATTTGACGTCACATCAAATCCACCCTTCCACCGCAGTTCAACTGAAAGGGAGAGGAGGTCAATACCCGACACGCATATACTGAATTACCCGAGGCATTCAAAGAATGCCTATAAAACTAAAGAATCCATGAGGATTCTGCCCAGGACATTCAAAGAAACCATGAAGATTCTGCCCGGGACATTCAAATAATGCTCGGTATATTCAAAGAATTCATAAAGATTCTGCTCGGGACGTTCAAATGATGCCAGAGACCTTTGCCTAAATCTCATATTTTCTGCCCGGCATATGCATATTACGCCCGGGATATTCATCCAAAACTCTAAAAAAATTGTCTAAAAGCATACATTCTACCTACTACGACGAATGATTTGCTACTACGAATAACTAATTGAGTCAGAAATTACTAGAAAAAGGGGAACAATGGATTGCCTGACATAGTTCTGGTGATGTGTGACGACGATGAACGACGACGATGACGGTGGTTGTGCTTGCGGGAGAAAGGGTGAATATTCGGTAAAACATATGAGGAGAGAAAAGGGAAAAATAAAATGGTCCCCTCATTTCTCCTTTTATATACGTCACATGAAAGAACGTGCCCTATGCAATCATTACCTAGATTCCCTAGGGAGGCCTGCATTTAATGCACGGGAGACGAAGCGACACACATTAAAGCCAGATGACACATCACCCTAGAGAATTCCAAAGGGCGGCGAGCATGTGTTACGTCCTCGACACCAAAAGAGTGCAACCACCATAAAGTTCGCCTCGACAAAGACAGACGCTCATAGATCCCCGGTACTAACTTGAACGCATTTCAACTCTCCTCATTCACCCCCTTCGAGATTCATCGTCGGACTCAGCAAGACGTGACTCTTAACTTCCGCGACAAGGCAACCGGGAATCACTAGACACGTTCCACTCCTCGACCTGCAGGAGCTCGTGACTGTCCCCAACATTAAGAGTCACGCCCGACAAGTTCTTAAGTCTTCACTCTGCATTGGGCAGAGACCCAATCAGTCGGGCAGAGATCCAACCCGACGGGCAAAAGGTTCGCATCGTCGGACATACCCATGAACCACTAGCTGGCAGTGGGTAGGCTATGCCTTCCCCACGTATGCCACGTCACCCAATATACATCTATTATCTCCTAGAGTATAAGGGCAGTTGGACCAAGGGCAAGACCACACGCTAGGTCTTACACGCTCCTACGCGTTCCTTGGCAGTTCTTCCTTGGGCCTAGCTGATCCAACCCAAGAAAGAATCTTGACCCAGCGCTGGGGGCACACTATAAATACCCTCTTTCATTAGAGAGTCAGGTATTCTGAACCTACTACTTTTATTCTACTGTACCCATACTCATTTAAGACTCAGACTGCGTTGCAGGTACACCCCTCACCTTCTCTCAATCAATCGTCGCGTTCGTTGCTCGATACCTGGAAGGTTCTTCTGATCAGGTAAGATCAGTTTGAATTTATAACCAAAACCACAATTTAATCAAAACCGATTATAAAACCAGTTATAAATTTGGTTATGGTTATATAACCGCTTTTTAAAAAAAAATCCAGTTTTAAAAAAAGAAATTCAGAATATATATATATATATATATATATATATATATATATATATATATATATATATATATATATATATATATATATATATATATATATATATATATATATATATATATATATATATATATATTTAAATTTAAAAAATTGGATTTTGAATAATAACCGAATCCAAAAAATTTAATCGATTAATAACCATTTAATTATATCCGGATTATATGAATGGATAAGCAAAATCATTAAAAAATAAACTGGTTAATAACCATTCAATTATATCCGGATATTTAAAACAGATTTAGATTTGGTTATGAATTTGGGTCTTAGAACCGAATATTTTGCACCCTTACTTTAGAGCATTGTACTTTTGCTTGGTTTATTGAAGATTTATACGTTTGTGGTTAGATCTTTCTTATCCTTAACTTTTACTTTTTCTTTTTTTTTTCCGAGTTAAATTAATCAATAACTCACACTTGCAATTTATACCGCTATAGCAACTGGTCTATGCAAGTTCGAATATAGGGATGGTATTGAAAAGTAAGTCAAACTTACTTTTGGAGAGGTTTTCAGGGTACGATACAAAAACATTTGCATCGTCGAAAGAGGCACGCAGTTATCAGGTGGGAGAAAACAAAGCATAGCAATTGCAAGATATAAAAAAATCCCAAAATACTTTTGCTTGATGAAGCAACAGGTATAGCACTTGATGCCGGCTTTAGATAGAGTGGGTGTTAATAGAACTACTATTTTTGTGGCTCATCGTCTTGCAACTATTAAAGGTGCTGTTATTATATAGCTGTAGTGAAAAATGGTGTGATTGCTGAGAAGGGTAGACATGATGAAGATTGATGGTGGAGTTTATGCTTCATTGGTTTCTCTTCATATTAATGCATCATTGATTTGCCATTTGAATTACTCGGTTAAAATTTTCTTAACTAAACTGATGAAATCAATATTTTTTTACAGTTAGATTCTTAACAGAAACAACAAAACCAGTTGTGCCTATTCCCTATGCAATCTGCCTCAAACAAACCGTTTCTTTATCCAGCACAAGCCAATAGATAACTTTGGTGCTTCCAACATACAAGTGATTGTGAACACATCATATTGCATTTTAAAGATCGTCGATATAATCCTAACACAGCCCCGAATGATTGTATTTTGAATCTAAAGCAAAACCAATACGGAAAAGTAATGAAACTCGCATCTAAGAAGAACGGAGGAACCAAATATCTTATGATGCACTTGAATGAAGAGCTACTAATGAAGCATAAACACCATCATTAATCTTCATCAACACATCATGTCTTCCCTTTTCTGCAACAACTCCATTTTTAATCACTGCTATACTATCCGCCCCTCGAATTGTTGTAAGACGGTGAGCCACCACCACGGTAGTTCTGTTCACACTCACTTTGTCAAGAGCCTCTTGAACTATACGCTCTGACTCGGCATCAAGTGCACTTGTCGCCTCATCAAGCAAAAGTATTTTCGGGTTTTTCAGCATGGCTCTCGCAATAGCAATACGTTGCTTTTGTCCACCAGAAAGTTGTGTGCCTCTTTCTCCAACAGAGGTTTCATAACCATTTGGAAGAGAACTTATGAAGCTATGTGCATTGGCTGCTGTAGCTGCTGCAATGATCTCATCCTCGGTAGCACCTCCGTCTTTTCCATAAGCTATGTTGGCACGAATGCTTTCATTGAAAAGAATAGGCTCTTGACCAACCAGACCCATTTGTTGCCTCAACCAGCTTAATCTGAACTTCTTGATATCCACTCCATCTAGGTAGACATGTCCGGAATCAGGGTCATAAAATCTCTCTAAAAGGCTAATCACTGTTGATTTTCCACTGCCGCTTTCTCCAACCAACGCAACAGTCTGCAAAGACATATATCGTCAATTTAAATAGTACATAACACATTCTCAATAAACTGATTTGTACAACCAAAAGTTTACCTTTGCAGACGGGATGCTTAGGCTTAAATCTTTGAAAATTTGAATATGGGGCCTTGTTGGGTAATTAAAGCTGACATGTTGAAGTTCGATATTACCAACTACCGTTCCTTGTGTTACACCCTCCATGCTGCGGGAATCAATATCAGGTTCGCTGTCAAGAATTTCAAATATTGAAACTGTGGAATCTCTGGCCTTGTTAGCGTCGGGTGCCAATGCACTAGACTGGGAAACGGAGATTGCTGTCATTGTTAAACAAAAGAAAACCTGCATACATTATCTTGTAAGAACCAGATCAAAGTAAACATCAAGTAAAATTAAAGCATGCTAGGTTGATTGAAAGATTGTACCCTGAAAACCTCTTGAAACGTTGCTTTTCCGTGTTGCACTAAAATAGATCCTATGTAGAAAGTGAAAGCATTTGTGCAATATAGAGCGAAAAAAGAGAAACCAAATCCTGCTCCACTAACAAGCCCCAAGCGAGCTCCTTGTCTCTCTGGCCCTAAGCACTTTTTCCGGTACATGTCCATGACTTTTGATTCTGCACAAAATGATGCAACGGTTCTTATGCTACTAACAGCATCATTTGCCACTTGACTTGCCTCTTCATACATCACCTACATAGATAAAAGAAAAAAACCTTACAATTTCCACAATGTATAATTTCCGCAATGTAATTGACAAAACTGCAAGAAAGACTAACCTTGGCATCCGCACTGAATCCTCTGAGAAACTTCATCTGAACGACTCCTTGCATAAGAACTATAGGTGACACAGCCAAAACTATAAAAGCAAGAATCCAATTAGCAGTGAATGATATAACTAGACCAGCTGTGATCGTTGATATGTTTTGCACAACGAGTGCCAACGTGTCACCAACAAGACTTTTCACAGTTGAGGCGTCGGTAGATAACCTTGCACCAACTGCACCACTGCAAGGTGAATCATTTCTTTCAGTTTCATGAGTAGAAGGAATCAATACATGATAATAGTCTCTTTATTTTGTCTTGAAGTAAAATACACTTTGAACTTACCTTGAATTTGCAGGATCATCAAACCATCTAATTTCTTGGTGCACAATTTTTTCGAATGTCAAAGAACGAACTCTTTCAATAAGTTTTCCACCAGCAATCCCAAAGAAGTAATTCTGAAGTGGTAAAACCACTAGAGTAACCAAACCCAAACCTACATATAGAAGTGACCATAACCTGGACTCTTTCCTCTGCTGTTCTGGAGGTTTAAAAAACATACTGATGACTGATGAAAACAAGAGGCCAAATATAGGGAACACGACACCGTGTATTATTGCAGCAATGCTTCCAAGCAGTATGACAGGAACCTCAGGCTTGTTCAACTTGGCCAAACGCGTTAGAGGTACCCTTTTGGGTTTTTCCTTATCATCAAGTTGACCTTGTTCAATATCTGCTGTATCCTGTATTTCTCCAGACAAGCCTCTACGTGACTGAGAATGCCGAAGATTTGCTGATGATGTTCGGCTTATTGATCTCATAAAAGAGTGTCTTTGGGTGGAAGATCTAGCCATGTGACTTTCGATATTTAAACAGTCACCTGACTTATCTGCTTCAGACGTTCTGCTACCTTCAGCTTCTTTTTCTCCTTCTTGCAGACGAATAAGTTGAGAATAAGCACCGTAAGCATCCACGGTTAACTCGCTATGAGTTCCTACGGAAAAAAGAAGCATGCAGAAGTGAATACAGTATTCTAAGATGTAATAGTAAAATTATTATGTGTCTTTGTATAACCTCTCTCTACGATTTTTCCCTGATGAACCACTGCTATTGTGTCAGCATTTCTGATAGTTGTCAAGCGATGCGCAACAACAACAGTAGTCCTTTTCAATACAATTTTTTCTAATGATTCTTGAACAATACGTTCAGACTCAGCATCCAATGCACTTGTTGCTTCATCAAGAAGCAGGATTCTCGGGTTCTTCAATATTGCTCTAGCAATCGCAATTCTTTGCTTTTGCCCACCAGAAAGTTGAGTACCATTTTGTCCCGCCATGGTGTCAAGGCCCTGCAAACACAATTCCCCTTCATTATTATTAACTTCAATCAAACATGATCGAAGTTTTCAATATTATACACACCTGAGGCAGTTTCTCAATGAAGTTTTTGGCATTGGCAAGTGTTATTGCTGCTGTTATCTCCTCATCAGTTGCACCTTCTTTCCCATATGCTATATTCTCTCTGATAGTTGTAGTAAACAAGATAGGCTCTTGACTAACCAACCCAATTTGTTCCCTTATCCATTTAAGCTGCAAGTTCTTCAAATTCACACCATCTATAAGTACTTCTCCAGCATCAGGATCATAGAATCTTTCCAATAAACTGATTACAGTAGACTTTCCACTTCCACTTTGACCCACCAAAGCAGTAGTTGTGCCACTCGGAACAAACAGTGAGAATCCAGCAAATATCTGCACATCCGGCCTTGCAGGATATCTAAAATAAACATCTTTGAGTTCAATATCTCCCTTTATATCTTCCAAGATAACACCACTTGTGTCATATGCATCAATTTTCGGCTTTCTTTCAATTGTCTCAAACATTTTATATGCTGCTGCTTGTCCTGAAGCAAATGCATTTATGCATGGGGATGCCTGACCTAGTGCCCTGTCAATCAATGAAAATTTCATCAAGCGAAAATCTTATGCCTAAAACAATGTTATATCAGTTTACAATGTCTCACTTACATTCCACCAGTCATAAGAGCTATGATCACAGTAATGACACTTCCACCGTCATATCCTTTCTCAATAACTAGTTTGGAACCATACCACATGGCAAGTCCATAAGTGCAGAAAACGATCAAGAGAAGCGTTCCTATTCCGAAACCTGAGACTATCCCTTGGTGAACCGTTGCAGTATAAGCAACTTTTATCTTGCTATTATACCTCTCTATGGCTTTTTTCTCACCAGTAAAAGCTGCAACCTAACCAATTTTCAAAAGAAAGTTTTAAGACAAAGAAAAATGCAAACTCAACTTAATCATTCAATGCTAATAATTTGATGGAAGTGTCTTACGGTTCTGATGGCTCCAACTGTTTGATCAACAACATTTCCTGCTTCTGCATAAGCAACTTGTCCGCGACTTGACATTTTAGCCATCATCATGGACATAAAACCACCAGCAACAATAACACAAGGCATACATGCAAGCAAAACTACAGCCAGACGCCATCCTTTTATAAACGCGATCACAAAGCCACCAAAAAAATTCGAAGCAAGCTGAACAAACTTCCCAACCTGTCATAATTTTAATAGCCTCTCATTTGTTAATAGACTCACTTCATTTCCACTAAAATTTGAAAACATGGAAGATAAAAAGAAAGAGAACCATACCTTTTCTCCCATTGCATCTTGAATGAGAATTGTGTCACCAGACATTCTACCAATCACCTCGCCCGTGTTCGTTTCAGTGTCGAAAAAAGCAATATCCTGTTTTAATATTGTTTTCAAGTACAAACTACGAATCCTCGCGGCTTGTCTTTCTCCAGTCACCATCCAACATGATACCTCTACAGCATGCAACAAAAAAAAAAACCTTATCATCAAAATGAATTGAAGAACTACTCTCCAACAAAATTAAATAAGCAACAAAGTGCGGTCTTACGTAGAAACGATGCTGTTCCAGCCCCAGCAGCCAGGTAAACAAATAACACTGATACCTGAAATTCGAAGTGTGTTAAACTATGCTATGCCATAATCCATTTTAGTAACAAATATATTGATTACTAAATGAATACATAATTAGTAAAAATAAATCATATATTGCTAAATTAGGTTATTTCACATAAAAAGAAAGTGGGAAGCTACTATAGTTATTTATTTCACCATGCATGTATATTTTTGGAAAGAACATGAAATTTAATCGTTAAAACTCCAAGAATTTGGATTCATAATTTTCTTGATAACTATATTAGGTTTACAAGAATACATGCATGAAAGAGAAAGAAAAGATCATGCAATAATAATATCCATACCTTAGAAACTTGTTTAACGATGGCTGATGGATCAGAACCACCAAAAGCATTGATGAGTTTCCCAAAGATAAGTGTCATGAGAGGCTGAGACAAACCATTAGCCACGGCAGCGATAGTTCCAATGATCATCAAAGTTACATCGAGACGATCTGCGAAATTGAAGAGCTTATAGAATGGAACTTTTTGGTTGGTTTTGGTTTCTTTGATTTCATGGTTTTGTGTTGGTGATGATGGTGGTGGTGAAGAATTATCATGTACCGCAGTGGTGCGTGCCATCACTGTGATTTTTTTGTTCATTCAAGATCTTAACTCAGTGGAAAACTATGCATGCATATATATTATGTATATGTTTAGGTATCGTAGAAATAGGAAATTCTGTTAGAAATTTAAAATATGACTTACAGGTTATACTAATTTAATATTATTTAACAAATTTATAATCATACGTTGTTGGTTTACATCTACTAAATAACATGTATCATCATAAAGTAATCAAGTAGTTTTGTCACTTGTTAAATAGTTCTTCTCTTAAATAGTTTTGAGAATTTGTACTTATTTCATTTTTGTTTCAATTTAATTTTCATTTCAGTTTTCGATTACATAGTTTTCACAATTTTGTGTTTTGATTGGTCTGAATAAATGTATTTTTTACTATATAAATCTAAATGTTTGACAATGCTCTATTGTTTCTTTTTTTGAAACTGTTTTGTTTAATAAGTATTTATTTTTGTGATCTTCATTAATTTTCGTCACGTATTCGTAATTTAATTTGAGTTAAAATGTATTTGATGAAGTTTTTGTTATGCAAGAAGTGTTATTTTTGACGCATCACAATATGCATTCTTTGGGAAAGTTGTCCAGGAAGTTGATTTGACATAACTATATAATCAACTAAAGTAGTTAATGTGACCTTGAGTTTTGAAAATGATAGATTAATAGTAACATTTTTTTTGTAATTAAGTTTCAATAAAAAAGTAACGGAGGAAGTGATATGTAACTCTTTGAGTCCTAAATTTCAGTTATTCTTCGACAACCACAATATTACTTTTGAAAAGCTTTTTGTGATAATTATTGGACAATATTATTGTACTATTATTCACTGTATTAGATTTCTGAATATTGGGATGATTTTTTTTGTATATGCTTTAAGTTATTTATTTGTTTTGTTTTAGGGTTCAATGTGGAGACTGTGGAGTACAAGAACATTAATTTTACTGTTTGGGATGTCGGAGACCAGAACAAGGTGTTAATTATTGTTTTTATGCATTTTGTAGAGTTTAAATTTATAATTATTTTATTGTAATCAACTAAAATATATCACTGATAAATGTCTTGGAAGTCATTGGTTGAATTCTTGGTGTTTTCTTTTGCAGATGCATCCATTATGGAGGCACTACTTCCAGAACACTCAGGGTCTTATATTTGTTGTTGACACAATGACAAGGATAAAGTTGTTGATCTCAGAGACGAGTTACATAGAATGTTGAATGATGTAATATAACTTTAGTTGATTTATTTTGTTCTTTGATGCCATGTCTCCACACCCATATCTCTTCATGTTAGATGCTTATAACTCCGACTTTGCTACTCATTAATCAAGTATAAGATGCTACATGTTGATGTGACTATATTGTATATTTTATTAGTCAAGATCTTTTTAAGGTGATCCTAACACACGATGTCAAGGCACAATGGTGATGTAATTATAAAACATTTCAATAATTTAGCAGACCTCTTAATTCTTCCTTTTTTGCCTCTTTGGCAGTATTCAAATTTTGATGTTGTTATTTACATTGGTTGTAGACAACGTGGAATTGTGATTAATAGATGGAAGGATAGAAGATGTTGTTTGGATTTTGACTACTATGCCATGTCCGAATTCACGTTCTTGGAACTCTATAATTACTAGTACCTATATAGGAATCAAGTTTCTAAAGTTTGGATATGTTTGGTCAAAAGTAGTTGAGAAACTTGCATATGTCGTTCCTCTAAGACTTTATGATATGGGAAAAAGGAGGTATGATATGGGAAACAGAATATTATTAAGAAAGGGTGAGAATAAGCTATTCCCCAACACGTTTGTCTCTACTCAAACCTACCGTGATCAAATTTAAGTTGGTAACATCCAAGAGGTATGTTTATATTTAATGTTTGCCTCTATTTGTTAATTATATGATATTGCATTGGATTCTTACATTAGCTTCTATTTCACATATAAGATCTTCATTTAATTGTGTTTTATGTATCATCTTCAATCTTTTCATTACTGCAAGTATAGACAGGATGAAAACCAACTTTACATATTTGTTGATCATTGTGTTCCGAGATGGCTTACGACATCATACCACATAGATTTTGACACCTTGGTTGGTGTGAACAACTTTGGAAATATCTATTTTGTGTGGTTTCCGCAAGACGTATCTGATGAGATAGAAGAAGATCCTACTAATAGGAGGATCAAGTGGGAGCATGGGAATATGAATGGAGTTGACAACAAGGTGGAAGAAATTGTACAATTTCATGTTGGAGATGCGATCTCATGCTTGCAAAAGGCATCTCTTATACCTTTATTGAATTATTCATGTACATGATCCACATTATTTAATATCTTTATAGAGCTTAAATGGAGCTCGCGAAAGTGGACAAATGCCAAGAAAGTAGCCATTGATCTTGCTGAGTCCATACGTGAAAGTTTGGGTTCTCAATCGCAGAACCAGTAGTTGCATCAGTAATGTACCCATTTGGAATTTCGCAATCGAGTAGGAAACTTTGAAGATTGTGGGTTTTCAAAAGCTGGTGATTATTGGTTTGAGTAGACATCTTCCTTACATATATTACAAGATGGCTTTGAGGACAAGAATTTCCCTTGTATTTATCAAAATCAGGAACCTTAAACTTAGTAGGTATCTTCACATTGGGAACAAGGCAAAGGCCATGAGCATTCTTCCTAAATAGCTTTTTCCCTATCAAGGCTTTTATCTCTTTCTTTGTTTCCTGGAATTGATCTTGGAACTCATACATTCTTTCATAACCTCAATAGGTTTAACATGATTAACGAGCTCTTCAACATGTGGACCAACATGAACCACTGGAGGATGAACAATCATAACTGCTTGCGCAACAAGAATCTAAACAGCAGGCTGATAACCTTCAGGCATAAAATTTAGAGGCATGCCCCAAGGGAAACCGTTTGGCATTCGATGCTGTGGAGAACTACCTAGAGCCACAGAAACAAAAGTTGATATGATCTCTGAAATCACAGTCACTCGAGGCTGAATGTGAGTGACATGAGGAGAAGAAGGAGGTTGATTCTGAGCGGTAACCAAAGATTTAACCAATGCATTCAGTCTTTCCATTCCCGTTCTTAAAGTAGTCACCTCGTCACAGATTTCTCTATTCTCTTGTTCAAAATGATCCATCTTTCTCTGATAATTAGCTCGAGTATTATACTGATGAGACAACTTGTCTTATGAGAAGACCAAGAGAAATGAAATAAGACATCTCAAAAACTCTCAAAAAGCAAGACAACGTGTAAATTGATGCATGATATGCAATGCAAACATTTTAGTTTTCAAGGAACTTTAAGATACAAAAAAATCAATTGCAAACATCATAAATAAATAACACTTTTGAAATACTGAATAGCCTTATTTCATTGATAATTGGAAAAGATTACAATTTGAAGTAAAATTTTCAAAATATCCTAAATACAAGAGTAAATAGCTAGATCCTAAGGGTCATAAGGAACCACATCTGAAGATGATCCAACTTCATGTTGATACTTCATCCTAAGCCTCTCTCTCTCTCTCATAAGTATCCTTCATTGTAGCTTCTCTATCACAAGTTGATCTACAATGTCTTTCCAAGCACCTGAAGTAGGAAGATGAATACTTTGAGATGATGGAATGCTAGAGGAAAATAAATCCTCTTACTCTCTCTGCCTCTTCATAACACGCTGCTCAAGCAACTCTACTAAATCATCATTTTCTCTCAATTGCTTTTGCAACTCTATCTTCTCAAGATTTGAAGCATGAAACTTGTATTCCCAAGTATTCCCCTATTGCTTCATCCTATCTAAAGATTCTTGAAATTTCTCCATGTTTTCAATAGGAATGATGGTTTGTTTGGTCACCACTAGAAACATGGGCTTCTCATAAACATATGACATCTTGAGCTCATTTGCTTCCTCCTTCACCCAAAGAGTATATGGCTTCAAAGCTACACAATTATTTGTTCCGAGCTCAATCTTTCCCTTTCTATGGATATTGCACCAATCATGCACCATCCTCTTCTTCAATCCTTGAGTATCCTTCCCTTCTTGGAAAAATAAACCCTTGAACAAAATGTTATTAGGTTTACCTTTCAAGGCATATCCAAGTTGACGTCTTGCTAAGAATGGATTGTAGTAGATTACCTAAAATTTGCCCTCTCATCTTCAAGACAATATTTTTTAAGAGGCCTTCTAATGATCAGAAGATTAACAATTGCTCAAAGGGATTTCAGGTTTCATTAGACAAAGCCCCTTCCTAAGCAATGGATCTTAAATTAGGGTTTTGAACTTCACAAAGCAAATTGGACTTCCAAAGCCTCAAGTTGACTTCATGGTATCCCATATACTTAAGAGAATCCTCATGTCAAGTTTCAAGGCTTGCCCTGCAAGTTTGGTCAGTCAGATGCTCAGATTATCAAAAATCAGTTAACGTGGTCAAAACGTCAACTATGGTCAACACAAAGTCAAACCTCAAGATATTTGGTCAACATAAAGATTATGAGGTGAAATTCATCATTTGATCAAGGGTTAATCATGATTCATCAAGGAAACCTCATAATCATCAAGAATCAGAAGTTGCTAAATTAGGGTTTTCTATAGGAAAAGTCAATTGTACTTTGACCAGCCATAACTTTCACATGCTTCATCAAAAATTTCTCATTCAAAGCTCATTACAGGTCCTTTTAAAAGTCAACAAAAAAGTCAATTTTTTCAAAAGCTCATAACTTGAACATGGAAGATCAAATGGACATGATACCAAAAGGAGTAGTTAGAGGACACTCTAAGATTTCTAAATTTTCCAAGAACACATACATGGGATAAAAATTGAGAGAGTTATGCATTGTTGAAGTTGGTTGAATTTAAGGAGGTGTATAAAGCAAGCATGACCAAAACTCAAGTTTTTTCCAAATGGGCCCATATTTTTCTAACTCAAACTCAATCATAAGCTCATTCACGACCCATAAGTCACAATATCTGATTTTTATATTTATTTTATATTATATTGGATTTAATTTATTTAAAATCAATTTAAATTAGAATAAATATTAGAAAATCAAATATTTGATTTTGGGACTATTTTGGGATGAGATTTGGATGTTTATGATCATTATAAGGATCCAAATTTCGTGAAAACCAAAAGAGTATGTCTTAATACCAGATTTTGACCAAATTATAAAGGAAGAAACTTCATTCCCAAGCAATCTCCAATCCAACACAAAAGCCCAAAATTTAACCTAATTTGAATCTTCTATAAGTACACAACAAGACCATACGGACAAGGGACAAAATTCTGAGCCTAAGAACCCTTACCAAACTTCAAAAATTCAAGAACAAAGTCAGAATTAATTTGCCATTTACAGCCATTTACAAGAGGTTTTGAAGGTCTAAACAGCTTCCCGGGGATCTTTAGAGTGCATACCAATTATCATCATCATCAAAAACATATTGAATTGCTTAAACCAAATTCGTTTTTCTTGCTTTTTTTTTTAATTTTTCGATTTCAAATATTTATGCATTATAAACATGATTTGATCCTATATTATTGTTTGTATGGATGTTTAGAATGTTTCTGGACCATTTGATTGAAGCTTGCGTGCAGGAACAAGGATGTGCCATTACTAGGGTTTGAAGCTTTGAATTTGGGAACCATGGCTAGAGATAATTTTAAGTGAAATAGCTGGGATCATTGAACTCATAAGATAACATTTAATTGATTTACATCTTTAAAATTAATTTATATTGTGTATGTGACGATTTCAAAAAATGCAGGTGTCATAGTCCTAATTTAATAATTAGGGTTTAATCAATGTTAACTTTTTTTTTTGTTTTCTAAACCTAATTTATCATAATCCTAAATAATTATTATTTTTTACTTAAAAATCATTTTCTTAATATAATTTTAATTAATTAGAAAAATATTTTTCATAAATTCATTTTATTTATTTTATCTTTGCTATTTAAATTTCTTAGAAAATTGTATAGGATGTACGATTCATGTAATAGCTTAGATTTATCTTCTCGCATTTTTTCCGATTATGTATCTGTTCATGGGATGTAATACCGTATGATTTTTAATTTCCGCACTTTTATTTTCCGCACTCCCCCAAATTTCAATATGTATCCCCCTCCCCATGATGTAATAGTCTAGGTTTACTTTCCGCTTTTAAATTTCATAAATTATTAATTGCGTGGTTAGTAAATGTAGGGTGTGAAAAAGAATGTTTGAACAAAATAAACAGACTTAGATAACCCTAATTTCAAATGATAAAATAAATGTAATTAACACACTTCTCACACACTCACCCCTAAGGTTTCTCCTCTTTGTTGCCTTACGAAATATGGTCAAGTCCCTCGAACATAGGGGTGTCTTAGCACGGTTGCCTAAGTGAAAATCATCAAGTCCCTTCGATATAAAGATCATAGTCCCTCGATGACCCTTCGAGTTG
Organism: Lathyrus aphaca; assembly: GCA_963966055.1. Taxonomy (NCBI): domain Eukaryota; kingdom Viridiplantae; phylum Streptophyta; class Magnoliopsida; order Fabales; family Fabaceae; genus Lathyrus; species Lathyrus aphaca. Next base: position 49,885,988 of record OZ014519.1, read on the forward strand.
CCTACGAATAAATGATCTCGTCCCTCAATGACCCTACGGAAAAATGATGATAGTCCTTTCGAGTTGCTAAAATACCTTTACAAGGTTGCCTTCTATGACCATACGATGACCCTACGCATGTCCCTTCAAATCCAAGGACAAGACTACTTACTAACTAATAGTAAGGACAATTATATCCCTAAAGAAACGAAATAACAAGAAAGACCTTACAATTTAGGGTAAATAGTTCTTAAGTGCTTGCTCATCAACCTTTCAAAATACTTTCCACACCTCACATTTTCAAATATTTTCAAACAGTAAACATTCTGTATACATTCGTACGAGAATCATTACAAAGTTAAACTTCTAAAATATTTTTCTAAACACACACTACACTTTTCAAACAAAGAAAGTAAAGTGAGCTAAGCAATTAAGAGCCCATGGATAACCATGGATACAAAGGGTGCTAACACCTTCCCTTTGTATAACTTACCCCCCCAAACTCAAAATCTTTTCCAAAGATCTTTCCTGTTATTTCATACCTTTCTTTATTGGATAAAATAAAAGTCGGTGGCGACTCTTGCTATCCGCAACATAGTTTTTGTAAACAAAAACGACCAAATCAGTTCTCCCACCGTGTTACAGAATTGGCGAATCTATTAGGAATACTGTTTAACAGAGGGGTTACCTTAGAGTTAGGACATTTTACTTGTTTGAATTGGTTGCTTTATTTTTAAGGGTACTTGTTGTGGGGCTACTATGAGAAAGATCCTACCCGGATCTAGTGTACCTTAGGTAAGTAGCAATAGACCAAGGGAATTGTACGGCGTATACCGATATGGTTGATCTGGTGGCTATAGTTAGTGTGACATCTTGGTTGGTTCTGATGTTCTTCAAGTCAGTTGAGGATAATATCAGGCTGCCATATGGTGTCATTAACACTAACTACCCTTTAAAACCCTAATTGACCCATCTTAGCCATTAGAAAGTAGTGAGATAACCGACTTTGGTGAAGTCTAAAGTTGGTTGATACTCGATGCTACACTCATTGAGATTCTAATCTTGGGATGTTTTAGTTGGCAAGTCATTTTCCATACTGAACAACAACCTTTGAAAAGAATCAATGATATTGAGGTCCCTTAGAACCCGGTTACTATTACTAGGACAGGTTGAACCAACTAACTTCAGTGGGGAGGGTACTTACCTATGAACTTCATGCAAGCCTTTAAACCTAAGGCCATTGTGTGACCTGTTTGTGTTTGCCATCTGCTTGTTTGAACATGGCATCATAACATCATGACATCATAACATAGCATTTTCACTAACCATTTCAAGGACCAAAGCATTTATCTTTGTTCTTTGTTGCAGGTTATGGCTTCCGCGTGTAGGAACACTATCTGAATCAACTTTGCAAGGATACCCTCCAAGCTTAAGGAACTTGTCTTAAAAGTTCCTGAGAGCTCTCAATTTATCAAAAAGCATGGTTATCTACTTGATTTGGTCACTTCAAGGTTTAATGAAGACATGATGAGTGTTTTGTTCCAGTTCTTTGACCCAAAACATCACAACTTCATATTTCCCGATTATCAGTTGATGCCCATGATGGAAGAATTCTCCAAACTACTTGGTGTGCCTATTCTTGATCAAAAACCATTCACAGTCCTAAAGAATGAGCCTAAACCTGAAATTATTGCAGCAACCTTACATCTGAAGAAGTCAGACATTGTACTGGAAACAAGAAGTGGGGTTAAGGGTATTCTTGCTAAAGTATAGAGAAAGCATAGGTGTTCTTGGATGCTATGAGTTACGATGCTTTTGAGGAGATCTTAGCCTTGTTGGTTTATGGTTTGGTTTAGTTCCCTAATCCGGACCAATTCATAAATGTGTATGCCATTAACATATTTTTAACTCATAATCATGTGCATACATTGCATATTTGAGTGTGTTAGTCCTCATTGTGAGTTTTCTTGGGTATGTTAGTCCCCATTTTCGTATACCTTGGCATATATGAGTGTGTTAGTCCTCATTATGAATTTCTCGAGATCCTGTTGTTTTTCAACATCTTACTTTGTGATTAAAGTCCAACTTACTTGGAATTTATCTTTGTCTCTCCAGAACCTTTTCTTTACACGGTTATTGCCTCTTCTCAAATTTTATGCCCTTTTATCTGATTGCTATTCTCGGATGTCTGTAGTGGAGTCATCATTGATTTGATGTACTTTCCCGAACTTTTTCCCATCTCATTCAGTTTTGTTTCTGGATATTATGATTCACATTTTTATCTGATTGCTATTCTCGGATGTTATGATCACTTTCCCTCTGATTGCTATTCTCGGATGTCCATAGTGGAGTCATCATTGATTTGATGTACTTTCCCGAATTTTTTCCCATCTCATTCAGTTCTGTTCCTGGATGTTATGATTCACATTTTTATCTGATTGTTATTCTCGAATGTTATGATCATTTTTCCTCCGATTGCCATTCTCGGATGTCCATAACGGAGTCATCACTAATTTGATGTACTTTCCGGGATTTGCCTCACTTTATTCAGTTCTGTTCCTGGATGTTGGGATTACCTTTTTTCAATTTTCATTCTCGGATATCCCTAGTAAAGTCATTAATGTCATTCTTAGATGCTTCTGATGTACTTTTTGGGACTTTTCCCATTTCATTCAGTTCTGTTCCTGGATGTTGTGATTCACATTTTTATCTGATTGCTATTCTCGGATGTTGTGATCACTTTTCCTCCGATTGCCATTCTCGGATATCCCTAGTAAAGTCATTAATGTCATTCTTGGATGCTTCTGATGTACTTTTTCGGGACTTTTCTCACCTCATTCAATGCCATTCTTGGATGTTGTGATCCTTTCTGTCCAATTGCCATTCTTGGACATATTTGCCTCAACTGAGCCATGTTGTGGTCTCTAGCATGCCGTTTTTCCCCGTCGGAGTTTTACGCTCCTTATCCCTAGCATTCATTCTATTTCATGTGTTGTTTTGTTCCTTACGAATTTCTCTGCATTTCATATGCTTTTATAACATTTTTAAAACATTTTATATGTTTTCATATCATTTTCATATTACTTCATATTGTTTCATATCATTTTATTTCGTTTCATTCCATTCCGGTTTTATGGCCTCTTAGGGCCAAAAATTGATTTTTTTTAATATTTAAGTATCTTCCATCTTGTCGAAACGAAGATGTCAATCTTCATATCTATGGATTGAAGAAACTTAAAAAGGGGCATCTGTCATACCCTATTTTTTTACCCTAAGATTTTTCGCATCTCATTTGCATCTTGCATACAAACACGATCACGTACTAGTTCGTTTATCCTTCTCAGTTGTGGGTTTATACCTCACAGGGGATCACCATGCTTTTACTTTCCTCTATTTGTTTATATTTACTAACCTTATAACCAAAATACAAAAATATGTTACAGCTTGCTTCTTTTTCTTCTCTGTGTTGCAGGTTTACAAAGACAAGGAAGTGTTTTCAAGTTAAGTGTGGTTGCTTAGTTCACAATTCGATTCAGATGGACGTTTGACCTAATCTTGGTCAAACTATCAAATATTGTTTCAACTGCAAATTATTTGTGCCACTAGTTATTTCTCAGGCAGTACGTATTCAAAGTTCAAGTTGGCGTGTGTTGAATTTCTTCAGTTTGTCAGTGGTTCATCTATGGATTTATTTTCCTCAATATGGATTCAAATAATCAGGACAATTTTCAGATGATTCAAATGGTTGTGGCTTAGTTGACAAATTACTCAGTGGTTCATGTTCAGTTTAATCATGTGGTTTTGTGGAAGCAGTGCAAGTTTGGTTGAAAAATCGAGGTTTCATGGTTGTACGCGTGTGATGGTAGCCGGCTTATTTCATAAAAGTACGTTCATACCCTTTTTTCTTAAACCCTTTTCATTATCCATTCTTTTCGATCCTTTTTTAATCACATTATTCAAATATTATCCATCGTTTTTTCCATTTAATCTTATCCATTATCCATTTACGATCGTTATTCAAATTTTATATCCGATTTTAGCCAATTGTTCATCCTTAAAAATTCAATTTCACTCTTCAAATTCCAAATTTTACCTCCATTGTTTTTTTATTCCTATTTTTTATTCATTCCAAATATCCATATTCTTTTAATCAATTTTTTTAAAAAATTCCAATAGACCCATTATTCTTGATTAAGCCCATTTTTTTCTTTCTTCTTCATTTTTATAGCTCATCATTATTATAGAAAAATTAAAAAAGTTTTCCATTTAATCCATAAGTTTTTTCCACGTGACCTTTCACCTCAAACCATTGTACAAAATTTCCAAATCCCATTTTGTAGCTTCATTTCACCACGTCATCAGCTTTATTTTCGTTTCAATGCATAAAGGCATCCAAAATAACACACTCCCTACCATACGCTCCCAGTTTATGTCTAATTTTTCATCAGCCATCACCCTGCAAATACTTTCCAAGCCGTACAAACCCAGCCACACAAAAACTTCATTATAAGCCACTTCCAAAAGCTAACAACATGCCATCAAGCTCCATCCGTATGAACATTTGAGTTTCAGCCGAGCTTCACTACACTTCAACACGACCTACGCACGTTACATGCCAAAACGTATCAAAACACACCTTCTGAAACCACATCAAAACACAGTAATGAGGTAAATAAAACGCAGGGCAAAACTCAAAGCAAGAACACGTGATACGCATCCACAAAACGCAAGAAAGAACAACACAAAATACATTCCCTCAACACCAAATGACTTCGCTCTTTCACGAATACGAACACGCAAATTTCATGACTGTAAAAACGTCATAAAATCGATCAAAACGACATCTCACATTTCCTTCAAATTCTGCTATAAATACAACACTCTCTTCATTCATTCTTCAAGCTTGAAAAGTCAAAATCACCCTGCCAAATCAAACTCAAAGCTTCAATTCACCATTCCTCTCAAGGCATATTCTAGATTCCATAAATTTATTTCACAACTTTCACAAAAAAAAACAACTACTCTTCAGAACATGCGATTTACAAAGCATCTGACTCCAATTCAATTCATCTGCAACATAACTCACTGAAAACTCTTCAATAATTTCACAACATCAGTCGTAAACCGTAACATCACACCAATCACGATTCCAAAATAGAAGGAAGAAGAAGCATAAGTATATCGGAATCCAAATCGTTTGCATGAAGAAGTTGTGTTTGTCGTTGTTGTTGTTAGACCGACGACGAGTTTTTTAGGAGAGAAGGTGAATAACGCACGACTGAGATTCACGAAGAAGATGATCTTCCCTTTTCTTTTGTTCTTTTGTTTTATATTTTTTATTTTATGGTTACTGAATGTATTTGGGATTTTTTATGAAAGCTTGGATCTATGTCTTCTTTCTATCTGCACTCCCTTGTCTGCGATTGTACTCCCTCTCTCTATTATTTTCTCTTTTTTACTTTTGTTATTTTTAATTTTGATTTTATTTCTTTTTGGCCTTTGGTTTTTGATTTGTTGGTTTTTGAGTGGATCATAAATGTTAGATTCGCTTTCTTTCATCTCTCATTTTTCTTTTGGTCGATGAGATCTCTGATTCGACGATTATTGATTTTCAAAGATGTTTAATCTTCTTTATTTCAAATCTATGGAAGAATGATCATTTGAATCATTCTCCATACTTTAGAATCGTGATAGGTTGCATTTGATAAATCAATGTGAAATCTCGATTAAGATTAGACCATTACCATTTTTTCTTTTAGTGTGGCATATTTTCGGAGGATGATCCATTATATCATCTCTCTAACATGTATTAGCACAAATATCGTTCACCTTAATTGGTGTTGGTCGGCCTCATTTGTAGGGTAATTACTTCGTAAATTACTCGGCAATTGCTTAACATAGACCTAAACTTGTCCCGAATTTGGAATAAAAATCCAATTAGATACTTGCACTTTCGTGGACCGGACCTCGTGTTGGTCGTGTAATCCCAAAGTGGTTAGTCTTTTGCGTTAAGATCTAAGACTTATGAAGCTTGATGCGTAGTTGCTTTGGGCCTCCCAATCTTCTTTCAAGTTTAATTGAATTTGGATCTAATCGCCACGATTAATCACTATAGTGTAAGATACTAAGCGAAATCGATTACTTTCTTTGGTTGTGGATGATTAAGTTCACCATACCATTATTATGTAAATATTATTATACTATTACTATACTAAAATTTTAATTCCTTCTCGCTTCTTATCACTTTTATTATGATATATCATTCATCATATTGTTTATGTTTATATTGATATTCTTGTGCTTTTTCTTTTGTCCATTTGGACACAAAAATATTAATAAAGGATTGAACATCTAAAAGACTTGTGACTTTAATTTTGGACTATGGTCACTATCCTTAGCATTGGACTTGGAGTTTTGGACTTAGATTTTAGAATCATTCCATTTGCTTGAGTTATTATGGATTGGAAGCCTTAACCTTCATTTGGTTCACTTGTTTATGAAGATGAAGTCCTATTGTTGCTTATGTTTCAAAGAGTGCTCGTCATACGGTTCAATTGTTCTTACTTTAACTTTTACTTCAAATCTTAGGATAACCTCTTCATCTCCTCCAACTTCTTAAATTTTCAAAGCTTTTCCCTCTTTTCAAAATCTTATTTGTTTTCAAATTTCAAACCGCTTTCATAATCAAACTTTGACTTAGGTCAAACGATTTTACTTTCTTCGATTTCATTTCTTAATAAATGCTAAATTACATAAGTATATCGAAACCCTTTTCAAAATATCCTTAAAAAATGCAAAACTCATTCAATCTTTCTGTGCCCTTGTGCACTTTTCCTTTTAACCATTTTTATATGTTTAAATATCTTTCTAGCGGAAGTATACGCTAAAGAATGATGACTTATCTTTACATTCTAAAATCAATACAACACATTAATTTTTTACTATTTGTACCACGAACTACGGGATTTTGATCTCACATTACATATCGTGGGTACTTAGGCATGAGACGAACGTCTCGTCAAACACAAAAATCTTAAAAAACATTTCTCTTCTCATCTCTTCAATCACTTTTAAACAAACAATTTTCAAACCAAAAACATTAAATATTTCAAAGGGCTCTCGTGGATTACCACGAATATTTTGAGTGCGTAAAACCTTCTCAATTTTTAACTTTTTACTTTTAGATTCATTAGATTTTATTTGTTTTTTTTTTTGTCATTTGGAATAAAATAAAAACACGACTCTGTTTATTTGAGTTAAGTTAAGAATTTTTTTTTAATATAACAGAGTTTTTTATTTTAATTTCCAAAATAACATAGTTTTCAAAAAAAATACCAAAGTAACATACTTTATAAACACATTCGCCAAACCAATTGATGAAGATGTGTTTCTTCATATGGATTCGCCAAATGGTTTGGCTAGGAGTGAATTTTCTTCACCAATTCGCCATTCCATTTGGCGAATGTGTTGTAATTTCAACATGCATTCGCCAATCCATTTGGTGCACGTTGCTAATTCAAATTTTCTTGATATATATATATATATATATATATATATATATATATATATATATATATATATATATATATATATATATATATATATATATATATATAAAATTAGGGTTTCATTAATATATATATATATATATATATATATATGTATATATATATATATATATATATATATATACATGTATATCTATATATATATATATATATATATATATATATATATGTATATATATATATGTATATATATATATACGTATACATATATATATGTATATTTATATATATACTTATACATGTATATATACCTAGGGTTTGCAAATTTTTTTACTATATATATGCCTCACTCATAAATCTAGGACTCATCTCACTCCATCCTTACAAACCCTCTCTCATTCAGTCCTTTCAGTCTCCCTCTCTCACAATATGGCTTCTCCCCGTCCATCTAATTATGCATCGGCACCGTCTTCCTCATCATCAGAAGAACCGCTTCCAAAATTTGATATCTTGAAGAAAAATGCTTTAGTGTTTTTCTCGGCAACAAAGCCTCCTCTGAAGATGCTGTTATGGAACCCCCAAACTTTGGAACACTTGCACAGAGAATTAACCCGCTGGTTAGAAGGAGAGATCGGCCACAAAGAAAAGATAATTAAAATTGAGAAGAGGGTTGTGGAGTTTGGTGTGACGAAATGGAGAAAAATTGTCAATGATGCAGGTGTTTTGTCGATGATGCTAGGTGGAGGTGAAGTTGTCCTGATGGTTCTGATAGGCTAGATCTGATGAATCTTGCAGTTGTTCTATTTATGTATGGTCATTTACTGAATCATGTATTTCCTGGTTTTATTTATGTATGTTCGTGTTTGTGGTTGTGGTTTTATTTATGTATTTTTCCGTTTTATTTATGTACGGTCATTTCCTGAATCATGTATTTCCTTGTGGTTGTATGATTTTACTGATATGAATCAAAGGAACTAGGC